>CP142457.1:9924166-11223333 GCA_038049695.1 Cinnamomum chago | reverse complement strand
CTTGTTTGCTTCATTGTCAATAAACTTTTTTTTTTTTTGCTGAAAGGGGTAGTCATTGTAAAATAAATTTATATATCACATTTATAAGAGAGATATGCCTAAAAACACAATGATTTGAATTTATGAAGAAATGATAAAAGCTGTTGACTGTAACGTTAGTCATGGAAAAGCTGTGCTTAATTTGACAAAAAAAAAAAAAAAAAAGAAAAAGAAAAAAAATTATGTGTGCATTACAAAATGAAAAAAAAGAGGAAATAAAGACAAAACCAAACTAATTGTCCAAGTAAGACAAAAGAAAAGAGATCTATATTATATTGCAGTGATTTATAATGCAAAAAGTAAATAAAAATAATGTTTAATAAGACAAATGAGAATAATGGAAAATGCTAGCATTCAAAATCATGAAGAAACTAAATAAAAACTAAGATACGAAATTGATGAAGTAGAAAGCCCTTGAAAATAAAATAGAATCTATACCAAAACAAAATAAACAAAACAAAACGTATAGTCGTAGCCAACAAAACTGAATTGAAAAGCTTCCACTATAATGTATAATAATAAGCTTGTGTGAGGTCAGACGAGTGTCAAAATTAAAAAGCCAGTGGTCAAAATTGAATTGAAAAGATCTCACTATAGTACATAATAATAGGCTGATGTGAATCCGCTAAGGGTTAAAATTTAATTGAAAGGCTTCTCTTATAGTATATAATAATATACATGGCAAAGTTTGCGAGTACCATTGGTCCTATAAAAAAAAACAGGAGGCTTAGAGTATCACATGCAAAAACTCAGGTTTGGTTAGCCTTGAAGGCTGTCTAATTTAAAGGAGTGAGCCATTTTCACTCGCAATTGGTAGGTAGTAGGACCATTGGGCTTGCATAATGCCGTATGTAGGCTCACACTCACTAGAAATTTATAGGTCTCCTAATTTGGGGCTACTCATGAATAATTCTAATATGCTCGATTTAAAGTGCCCCTCTTATATAAATTCTTTTAAGGTTTTGTTTCACTTTAACCAGGAGTTGAGCACACTATGGGAATGATTATTTTAAAAGACTTGGATTTCTCATTGTGATGTCTAGGAAAATTGCACTTGGTTCAATGAATTCAGAATTGATGCTTTTTTCTTTTAAACCCCAGCGAATGGGCTGGACCCTAGATATACAAGTGGTAACGAAAGCCCACTTAAGTGGAAAGAGAAGCCCATAAAGTGAGGAGTATGGTGTACCTGATTTTCATTTGGGTGGTGAGGGCAATGATCAGGTGAGGAAGTAAAACAAAAAAAATCTAATTTTGTAAGATCTAATATAAGGGGTTTCTCAAATCTAACGGGTGTGACTGACCCGCATGCGAATACTTGGGTCCGTCCCTGTGTGGGTGATATGCGGGGTTGCCATCCAACGACGCAACCCCTTGTTTTCGAACAGAATTGATTTTTATCCACCCATTCTGTGTCATAATACGCAAAGCAAGAGAAAGTAAGATGCTTTCTTGTCCAATGCTTCCGTATCATATTAACAACGGTGATAGCGTTGATACTAATTTGAGGTTAATTTGGAAGGAGAAGATGTTGTATCGACAAGACTCTAGCTTCGATTGATTGGGTTGTCTTATTGTCCATTTGGGCTCAGAGAAAAGGGGGTAAAGAAAGTGTAGGTGAAGAAAATTGTCTCGGTTCCATTTTTCACTACACATCCACATGGGCCCTTATGCCATGGTGTGTTTGGATGTGTGGTGAAGTAAAGTGAGGTGAGGTAAAGTCTCCATTATCCGGACAAGGAAAGACAGTGGGTGAAATGATCAAGAGTATATAATTTCAAAGTTCTGTCCATCTTTTTCAAAAAAAGTAGAAAAAACAACATTCTTTTTCCACTAAAAGACAAAAAAGCTCTACTTTCCTATACAAAAAATAAACAAATTTCATACCAAATAACTAAAAATAAAATACAATCATAACCCCTTATATTTTATTCTCTCTTGATTTGATGCTTCACCTCACTTGACTTCAATTCCCTATACATCCAAACACGCCCGGATTTTACTGCCTCAATCTATGGGGTCTTTTTCTTTTTCTCGATTGGTACACTAAATACTAGTATATCAAGTCACTTGATCAGATTGTATTACATCGTACTTTCTCCTCTTTTTATTAATGAGAAATCATTCGTCTCAACTAGAAAACTCATCGAACCGTTTGAATATAGCAGCAGCAGCAGCTGAGTTGGGATCAGGAAGCTTCTTCTATTCTGCAATTGTTTCAAATATTTTCTAGTAAAACTCAGTCTTAGGTGTCCATTTCTTTTCTCTGTGTCGATCTTTTTGTACACTACCAAATGAAACTAGAGTACGACAATGTTCAAAATGGTTTTATGTTTCATTCCTGCATTTTAAAAGCAGAGAGGTTATAGTGATACATACGCATGCATACATTTGGGCTTTTTAGAGACTGTACTTGTACTGTGTAGAATTTTTCCTGAATTTGTTGAATGACTAAAATGCTGGTAAATTTATGCTCAACACTAACAATAATGACAAAGCTGTGGAAATCTCTTTCAATCAACTGTAATAAACAATAATCTAGATCTTTGATCTAGGAAACCCTAATAAACCAAGATCCTCCATGTCAAATCATTGAGAGTGGTAAAGCGGAAAAACATACCTGAATCCATTGAATGAAGTTGCTTGCAGGTTGATGATCTTTCAATCCTGTATGGCTACCCAGAGAAATCCTCTTGATTCTTCTGATGAAGGGATGTCAGAGAGAATAGGTATTCACCATATGAATTGGGGACCATAACCCTAATATATAAGATATCATAAGTTTGCTATTTCTAATTTGGCCCCTCATCAAATTAGAAATAACATTCTGGTATCTACACATTAATCCCATGACAATTATATCCTTAAGCCTTAGAACTTTAATTCTTAATTAGATCACTTTAATATAGGCTTAACCAAAGATAGCATAACACATTAAATAGTTACATGTGTGGCCCCACATGATGGAATTTTTCCAACAATCTCCCACTGGGCCATATGTATAACTTAACAAATGTGTATGACTGTATGAACTCCAAAAGTTTGCTATCATAATTTAGGATATATCTGAACAATCTCGTCCATTGATTATGCCGGTATAGGATCAAAGCGGTCTTCGTCACTTTCAACATGACTAAACCCATCAATGGTCACGTACACCAACATTACCAACTGACATAGATCAATCATGGATGCGTAGCATGGAAAATACATGCAATGTGATCTAAACATGTCTATTTCCAACTGATCCTACTGTATTCCTTAGTGAGATCAATATTTAACACAATGTAACAGAATGAAATGAACCGAATACTGTATTTCTGATCAGAATAATATCCAAATACATAAATGCATAAGTGTGTTCAAAATCAAACATAAAGCAACAAAATATAAAATCATACAAACTCCCACTAGAATGTGACATCCTCACACAAAATAACACCCATATGAGCAGTGTGCTCATGAAAGACCTTGGGTGGTAATCCCTTTGTAAGCGGATCCGCTATCATGGAGTTTGTCCCAATGTGCTCTATGGATATCTGTCCATCCTGTATTCTTTCCTTCACAACTAGGAACTTAATGGCAATATGCTTTGACTTAATTGAGCTCCTGTTGTTGTTGGAATATAGCACTGCTGACTTATGCCATGGTGTGTTTGGATGTGTGGTAAAGTAAAGTGAGGTGAGGTAAAGTCTCCGTTATCCAAACAAGAAAAGACAATGAGTGATATGATAAAAAATATACAATTTCAAAATTCCGTCCATCTTTTTCAAAAAAAGTAGAAAAAACAAATTTATTTCTCCACTAAAAGACAAAAAAACTATACTTTTCTATAAAAAGAAATAAAAAAATTTCATACCAAATAACTAAAAATATAATATCATCATAACCCCTTATATTTTATTCTCTCTTGGTTTGATACTTCACCTCACTTGACTTCAATTCACTGTACATCCAAACACGCCCGGATTTTACTGCCTTGATCTATGGTCTTTTTTTTTTTTTTTTTTTCCTTTCCTCCATTGGTACACTAAATACTAGTATATCAAGTCACCTGATCAGATTGTATTACATCATACTTTCTCCTCTTTTTTCTAATGAGAAATCATTCGTCTCAACTTGAAAACTCATCGAACCGTTTGAATATAGCAGCAGCAGCAGAGTTGGGATCAGGAAGCTGCTTCTATTCTGCAATTGTTTCAAATATTTTCTAGTAAAACTCGGTCTTAGGTATCCATTTCTTTTCTCTGTGTCGATCTTTTTTTACACTACCAAATGAAACTAGAGTACGACAATGTTCAAAATGATTTTATGTTTCATTCCTGCATTTTAAAAGCAGAGAGGTTATAGTGATACATATGCATGCACACATTTGGGCTTTTTAGAGACTGTACTTATACTGTGTAGCATTTTTCCTGAATTTGTTGAATGACTAAAATGCTGGTAAATTTATGCTCAACACTAACAATAATGACAAAGCTGTGGAAATCTCTTTCAATCAACTCCATCCATAATATATGAAAATTTAAGAAAGCATAAACAAGGATTGTAGGAACCTATTACACTGACTTGGAAATAACAAAGATGACCAAGATTACATCCTTTCCAGAAAGAAGTTTATTCGTTGATCCTTATTTTATCAAATGAAAAGGTAGCAATCTCCTCCTTTGACTATAATTCAGCAAAGAGGCTACACATACACATCAGGATTTGCAATAAGATAGCCTTCGATTGCTTTAAACATTCCAACCATGCTTCCCATCATTTCTGTGGTTTCAGCTTCTGTTGGTAGGCTATCCTCAATGGTCTCATATTCTCCTTTGAACTTGCATACACTGCCTCCATCGGCACCATCTTCGAACTTGAGCTCAAATAAAGCCGCCTTCAATCACAGAGTACTTGAACACCTGTTTCTCATCATCAATTGCTTCAACACGGTCTGATCAATCCTAGAACAGGGTTGCAATTATAAATTATTCTCCGCTATTATCTCTACTTGCAAAAGCAGAGATGTTAACCGAGTATCGTATCCACTGGGACAAAAAGGCTAAGTTGTGTTGTTTCCTAAATTCCTAAACTAATCCTACTGGGAAAATAAAGTTCTGATTATTAAACTAATCCTATTAGAAAACGAAGTGTTGGGTTGATGGGTTTGCAATTTCTAAATTAACAAATTGAAAGACAAGTTTTTGATCCAATTAGAGAAAAGTCTTAGGGTATGAATCCACCGTAGCCTCGTGCAATGGCGAATATAGGTCTAGGGTTTCACTGTCAATGCTTTCCAGACTCGTTCTGGTTACAAACCTTCACAGAGTCACCAAATAAGGGTAGTGGATGCAAATCAGGGCATAACCTATCTCTATGGCATAGATTATCCTAGATCTAACAAACACATTCATTCAAGCATCATGTTATATGACTTGGTATTCTAAAATACAAGAATAAAACACCAAAAGAGATATTGCATTAATAAATGAATCCAATCAATGGATTAAATCAATGTCATATAATCAAAGCATTTAAAATAAAACCCTAGAACCTATACATTGCCATAAACACAAAACTAAAGTTTCATCACAACCCTAAGATGGAGATTTAGTTACTCATGGAAGACGATTGACGAAGAAGTCTTGACGAAATCCCCATTGATGCTCTTCCCCAAGCTCCAAGAAAGCCTCCAGAACTTCTCCCAAGATGTGGATATCCCCAAAAAAGAGTTTGGGCTCTTATTTATAAGTTTTTGGGTGAAAAAGTACTTAGAAACGCACATGAGACGGACTCCCAGACGGTCCGGGCGTCCGGACGCCAGGAATTTAATTCCTGCGCGCAACTCTCTGCCTCCGGGCGTCCGGACGCCAGGAATAAAAATTCCTGCGCATCATAGTGAACTTCGTGAGGTCATATCTCCCTCGATATAGCTCCGATTTATACAATCTTGGACTCCATGGATATCTACTCGAAAAGATCTTTCCAACGGTACGTAGATTACACTAATCCTACACTCGAGTTTAAAGTTATGACCATTTCAAGTTGCTGCCCCTGAAAATTCCGAGAATAATGGTGCAATTAAAAGACCTTCCATGTTGGCATGCTATGGGGTGAGTGGGACCCATGTTGGACATCCAAGGCATGTTTGGACTCTTGCTTTGCTTTCTTATTTGAGTCTCTTCCCATATTTGGCACACTTTCTTACTTGCAACTCCGGTTTGTCATGCTTTGTGAGATTTCTTCCATTTTAGCTCTGAATTTCGCTCCTTGCATTTGTAATACCTACAAACAATAAAATAACATAATTAAGCTAATTAATCTCTTTCGATGGTATAACCAAGTCCTCATTAAGGGGCCTAAAATGTATCTTTTAGGCTCTCATCACGGTCCTTCCAATAGCTAAAGTCCTTGATGGCTGCATATTTAGCAGAGAAAGCACATATACCTTAATTTACACTAATGAATGAGACAGTTAAAATGCAATCGACACAATATATATGTTGGAAAATTGGCTAAGAGCTACACTAGTTTTTTTGTCAACTTTGAGCCAAAAACTAAGTGTGACCCACTTATCCTTTTGGGTTGGAATACATGGGAATGTAATCTACTCCATGAGTAGATTATGGACATGTATTGAGTTGCTCTAATCCATTTAGGAGTGAATGAGAAATTGCCTTCTAAACACCCCGAACTAAACCGGGCTTGGGTTTGGGATTGGGCTTGGGTTCGGGCTTGGGCTTGGGCTTCACGTGAGTTGGGCTTGGCTCGGTCCACTACTCAAAAGGGCGTGTCCCTAGTCTCAAGAGGTGTGTGCCCTTTCGTATATGAAAGGGTGTGTCCCTAGTCCCAAGAGGTGTGTTCCAAGAGGTGTGTGTCCAACCCAAGAGGTGTGTCCAAAGAGAAGCATCTGTTCACCGAATAGATGCAACCCCATGAATAGACATGAAGTAGGCTATAAATATGCATCTTGTCCATGAATTTTGGATCATTCAATCACTACTGCTGCATTGCATTTTCGTGTCATCATCTGCGTCTAGAGAGAGTCTGCTGCACTGTTGGTTCGCCTGTCACTCAGTTTGTAGTGCTGCTACTGTGTGGATCGATCATTGTATCCTGGGAGACAAACGCCATTGAAGCCCGTTAGCACCGTTGCGGGGGCGAATTTTGTCTTAAGGACATAGTGTCAAACACTAGCCTTGATCATTCTTCAACTGCGAATTTCTGATCTACTAACTACAACAGAGTACTGTTTTCCTGCCTTCAAATAGTAAGTTCATTTTACATTCAAACAGAGTACTGTTTTGTTTCATTTTAATATAAACTGCTCTCCTAAAATACTGAAGTAGTTGTACTCGGACTTACATTCTTAAGACAAAATTCTTTTAAAGTTCTGAGTACATTCTGTTCTCTGTTTACTTCAGTATTTCTGGTTTCGGTTTATGTCAGTTTTCAACTGGTTTCTTCTTCTTCTGTTTCTGAAACTAGTAGTGTAAAACTGAGTTTCATTTTTTATATACATTTAGTTACAGAACTTCAGGTTGTTCTGTAAATTGCATTCTATTTGCCTCAGTCTTCAGTAACCAATTACAGGTTACCATATAGTCTGAGTTACTGTTTACAATACTATTAGTTGTTTAATTCTGTAGTTTACTCTGTTTAAGTGATTTTTGTTTTGTTAAAACAAACATGGGTATTGAGAAGAATACTCCAGTCACTACCCCTACCCCTGTTATGGTGAACCATGGGGAGAAACCTGAAAAATTCAATGGGACTGAGTTCAAGAGATGGCAACAAAAGATGCTGTTCTATCTCACCATCCTGAACTTGGCAAGGTTCCTCCATGAAGAAGCTCCTGCTTTGAAAGAAGGTGAAACAGACAAGCAAGTAGTTGCTGCTGTAGAAGCCTGGAAGCATGCTGACTTCCTTTGTCGAAATTACATTCTCAATGGACTAGACAACACATTATATAATGTGTACTGTTCATTGAAGACTGCTAAGGAATTATGGGATTCACTTGATAAAAAGTACAAGACTGAAGATGCCGGAATGAAGAAATTCGTTGTTGGCAGATTTCTTGACTACAAGATGAACGATTCCAAAGCGGTTATCAATCAAGTTCAGGAACTTCAAGTAATCCTCCATGAAATACATGCAGAAGGAATGTCTCTTAGTGAATCTTTCCAAGTGGCAGCAATCATTGAAAAATTGCCACCACTTTGGAAGGATTTTAAGAACTACCTCAAGCATAAACGAAAGGAGATGAAACTTGAAGACCTGATAATAAGATTGAGGATAGAGGAAGACAATTGTGCTTCTGAAAAGAATGCAGGAAAAATCTTCACTGAAGCTAAGGCAAATGTGTTGGAACATGGGCAGAATCCCAAGAAGAGGAAGAACAATCCCAACGGTCCAAAACAAGGTCCCAATGACAACAAGAAGTTCAAAGGGAAATGCTATGTGTGCGACAAACCAGGCCACCGTGCTAAGGACCGTCGTAAGCGCAAGGACCAAGGCAATACAAGTAAGAAACCTGCGCAGGCCAACATGACAGAATTGGACACTCTCTCCATTGATGTTTCAGACATCAATCTTTCTGCTGTGGTCTCAGAAGTCAATCTGGTTGGTAACACCAGAGAATGGTGGGTGGACACAGGGGCCACTCGACATGTTTGCTCTATTAAAGAGATGTTCTCCACTTATCAAGCATCAACCGGAGAACAACTCTTTATGGGCAACTCCGCTACATCTAAAGTTGAAGGCCAAGGACATGTGGTATTGAAGATGACTTCTGGAAAAGAACTCACCCTCAACAATGTGCTGCATGTACCTGATATTCGTAAGAATCTGGTATCAGGCTCACTATTGAGTAAGAAGGGTTTTGAACTTGTATTTGAGTCGGATAAGTTTGTACTCACTAAATCTGGGATGTACGTGAGAAAGAGATATATGAGCGATGAGCTCTTCAAAATGAATGTAATGACAATTGTACCTAATAAGAAAAACTCTTCTGCTTATATGCTTGAGTCTTCTAATGTGTGGCATGGTAGATTAGGCCATGTTAATTATGATGCATTACGTAGATTAGTTAACATGGAATGCTTGCCTAAATGTAGTTTTGACTCAAATATCAAATGTGAAACATGTGTAGAAGCTAAACTTACTAGAACTTCTTTTCAATCTATTGAACGAACTTCTGAACCCCTTCAATTAATCCATTCTGATATTTGTGACCTAAAGTTTGTTCAAACTAAAGGTGGTAAGAAATATTTTCTTACATTCATTGATGACTGCACAAGATACTGTTATGTTTATTTACTGAGAAGTAAAGATGAGGCATTGGAAATGTTCCAACATTACAAGAATGAGGTTGAGAATCAACTTGATAAGAAAATTAAGGTGATAAGAAGCGATAGAGGAGGTGAATACGAATCACCTTTTGGTGAATTCTGTTCACAACATGGTATTATACACCAAACTACTGCTCCTTATTCACCTCAGCAAAATGGTGTTGCTGCAAGGAAAAACAGAACTTTAAAAGAAATGATGAATGCTATGTTAATCAGTTCTGGATTACCTCAGAATTTGTGGGGGGATGCTATCCTCTCTGCAAATTATATTCTCAACCGAATACCTCAAAAGAAAACCAATAAAACCCCCTACGAATTGTGGAAAGGCAGAATGCCTACTTACAAATACTTGAAAGTGTGGGGGTGTTTGGCTAAAGTGGCGGTTCCTACACCTAAAAAGGAGAAAATAGGACAAAAAATAGTAGACTGTGTATTCATTGGATATGCTCATAATAGCAATGCGTATCGGTTTCTAATTCACAACTCTGAAATTCCTGATATGCATCCGAACACTATTATTGAGTCAAGGAATGCATCGTTCTTTGAACATGTATTTCCTTACAAACCATCGAAGGAAACGAGTTCTCCTAAAAGAACTCATGACACTGCTAGTAGCAGTAATCAAAACCAACAAGAGATTGATGAACCTAGACGGAGTAAGAGGGCTAGAACATCAAAAACGTTTGGTTCAGATTTTCTAACATTTCTGTTGGAAGATGCGCCTCAAAGCTTTAAAGAAGCAGTGTCCAGTCCCGAGGCACCATATTGGAAAGAGGCCATAAACAATGAAATTGAATCCATTTTGCAAAACCATACTTGGGAACTTGTAGATCTCCCACAAGGTTGCAAAACTCTTGGATGCAAGTGGATATTCAAGAGAAAGCTGAAAGCAGATGACTCAATCGATAAATATAAAGCCAGGCTTGTTGTTAAAGGGTACAGACAAAAAGAAGGCTTGGACTATTTTGATACTTATTCACCAGTGACGAGAATAACATCCATTCGAATGTTAATAGCAATTGCTGCTATACACAATCTCGAGATACATCAAATGGATGTAAAGACAACATCTCTCAATGGTGAATTAGACGAGGAGATATATATGGAACAACCAGAAGGGTTTAATATTCCAGGTCAAACTAAGAAAGTTTGTCGGCTTGTCAAATCTCTATATGGATTAAAACAAGCACCAAAGCAGTGGCATGAGAAATTTGACAGCTTGATGATGTCAAATGGGTTTAAGATCAATGAATGTGACAAATGTGTTTATGTCAAGAACACTAATAATGACTGTGTCATTATTTGTTTATATGTTGATGATTTGCTCATTATGGGTAGTAATGCTGATATCATTAAATCTACCAAGAGAATGTTAAACAATAAGTTTGACATGAAAGATTTAGGTGTTGCAGATGTCATACTCAGAATAAAGATCTCTAAAACATCAGATGGATTGATATTATCTCAATCACACTATATTGAGAATATACTAAAAAAAATATAATCAAGATAATAGCAATCCAGCAAGGACACCTATAGATATTACTATTCATTTATCCAAGAATAATGGAAAAGGCATATCACAACGAGAATATGCACAAATAATTGGCAGCCTAATGTATGTGATGAATTGCACTCGTCCTGACATTGCATATGCTGTTAGTAAATTCAGTAGATACACAAGTAACCCAGGATCAGACCACTGGAAGGCCTTAGTTCGGGTTTTAAGATATTTAAAATACACCCAAAACTATGGTTTGCATTACTCTAAATATCCAGCTGTACTTGAGGGCTATTGTGATGCCAACTGGATATCAGATATTAAAGATTCAAAGCCCATAAGTGGATATCTATTTACACTTGGTGGTGCAGCGGTATCATGGAAATCTTCTAAACAAACATGCATTGCTAGATCCACTATGGAATCTGAGTTTATTGCATTGGATAAAGCTGACGAAGAAGCTGAGTGGCTTCGTCAATTCCTCGAAGATATTCCAATGTGGTCAAAACCTGTGCCTCCTATCTGCATTCATTGCGATAGTCAATTAGCAATTGGAAGGGCACAGAGTACAATGTATAACGGTAAGTCTCGACATATTCATCGAAGGCATAATTCCGTGAGACAACTGCTCTCTAATGACATTATGACAATTGAGTACATAAAGTCCATAGATAACATTGCAGATCCTTTAACCAAAGGATTAGAGAGAGAGCAAGTAAATCGTTCATCGAGGGGAATGGGCTTAAAGCCTATGAATGAAAAGTCACCATAATGGCAACCCAACCTAGTTGACTGGAGATCCCAAGATCTGGGTTCAAAGGGACAACCGAATTGTGTGTGACTTAACGATATCACTATGGAGACAAAATCTCCTGCTCATTCCTATGATATTAATAGTGATACCTGCAGCGGTAATTAGGGTAAGCAAAGCTTTTAATGATTCTTATATTTTGTTTAATCCAATGGGGTATAGCAGGATACTCTTAATAAGAATCACCTATGTGAGTGTGAACTGGGCCGATTCTATGAGAATAATAAGGCTAAATTCTCTAAAGCACTCATGAAACCAGGCATTGTTCAGGGCCAAAATGAACACAATCATGAGAACCAACTGTGTTCGGAAAAATTCTGTGTGAACTCTATTGTCTCGGTTTACACAAAAGGCTGAACAGTTCAAGACATCATGTTCACTATTTAACCAGTAAATCCGATAGTACTTCACAAGGGAAGGTTCAAGGCCACAAGATACCTCTCTCTATACAGAAAATTTCCAATTGTACTCTCTCTGTGTGTCTACATATCATTTCATTGCTGTCGGTCAATTTCATTCATGTGGGGGATTATCGGAAAAATGGCTAAGAGCTACACTAGTTTTTTGTCAACTTTGAGCCAAAAACTAAGTGTGACCCACTTATCCTTTTGGGTGGGAATACATGGGAATGTAATCTACTCCATGAG
Source organism: Cinnamomum chago (assembly GCA_038049695.1). Classification (NCBI taxonomy): domain Eukaryota; kingdom Viridiplantae; phylum Streptophyta; class Magnoliopsida; order Laurales; family Lauraceae; genus Cinnamomum; species Cinnamomum chago. Next base: position 11,211,000 of record CP142457.1, on the reverse strand, counting down.
TAGATTATGGACATGTATTGAGTTGCTCTAATCCATTTAAGAGTGAATGAGAAATTGCCTTCTAAACACCCCGAACTAAACCGGGCTTGGGTTTGGGCTTGGGCTTCACGTGAGTTGGGCTTGGCTCGGTCCACTACTCAAAAGGGTGTGTCCCTAGTCTCAAGAGGTGTGTGCCCTTTCGTATATGAAAGGGTGTGTCCCTAGTCCCAAGAGGTGTGTGCCCTTTCGTATATGAAAGGGTGTGTCCCTAGTCCCAAGAGGTGTGTTCCAAGAGGTGTGTGTCCATTCACATATGAAAGGGGTGTCCAACCCAAGAGGTGTGTCCAAAGAGAAGCATTTGTTCACCGAATAGATGCAACCCCATGAATAGACATGAAGTAGGCTATAAATATGCATCTTGTCCATGACTTTTGGATCATTCAATCACTACTGCTGCATTGCATTTTCGAGTCATCGTCTGCGTCTAGAGAGAGTCTGCTGCACTGTTGGTTCGCCTGTCACTCAGTTTGTAGTGCTGCTACTGTGTGGATCGATCATTGTATCTTGGGAGACAAACGCCATTGAAGCCCGTTAGCACCGTTGCGGGGGCGAATTTTGTCTTAAGGACATAGTGTCAAACACTAGCCTTGATCATTCTTCAACTGCGAATTTCTGATCTACTAACTACAACAGAGTACTGTTTTCCTGCCTTCAAACAGTAAGTTCATTTTACATTCAAATAGAGTACAGTTTTGTTTCATTTTAATATAAACTGCTCTCCTAAAATACTGAAGTAGTTGTACTCAGACTTACAATTATTGATAATGCATTACCACTGGTGAAGTTGGATTGCCTGATGGTGCCAACCCCTCCATTGCCTTCGAGAACGACAATGCTCGATATGATGTCGGGCATGAGCTTGGGCATGAGGTTGTGGGAATCTTTCACGACCGCCTTCCACAGTCTCGAGGGTGCAACCGGAGACAGTATCTCATTGCTCACTGTGCTGGCAACCATTTTGTTCTGACTGTCAGGATTGAGGAGCTAATTCTTTTGTTAGGGACTGAATGATATTGGGATGTTTGCAGATGTGACGGTGTATATATATACTTGAAGGTTGGAAGGTGGTTGAGGAAATGATACTGTAAATCCTAGGCTCTGTTATCCTCAATAAACATTTTGAAAAGGAAACGGCTTTCTGGGTTTGGTCCTGGGTATCTCTTGTTGCTTCCGACCAATTTGTGAAATGTGGAGATTCTTAATCTTGTCTTGTAGTTTCTAGTAGTGGAGGTAGGACAAATGGATGTAATGTATCTATTCAAATTAACAACTGGAAGCTTTGTTTTGAGGAGTTTTCTCTACGTACGTAGGAGGAAATGGCTACTTCACTACAACATTGATCCAAGGACAACTCACTTACTTCCATTATGTGGCATGTTTGGATGTTTAAGATGAGCCTCTAGTGGCGTTGGCTGATATAATTTGGGCCCTTTCTGAGGGGGCTCATTCCTCTAATTGTTGTTTTCTCTGTGTTTGTCTGTGTGGGATCTGATCGTTTGAGCAAGCTAAAGTCATGGATCAATTGCCATATGAAAATGTAAAATGGTCGCGCCTAGGCCATATTGAGGTGGACCACAATGGCTCTTTTTTGGTCGCCTCTTGGGAAAGTGGGGTGGATACTATTGAATTGACCCATTGATGTGATGGGTCCCTTCTAAAGATGGCCATAAACCAATAGTTCCTCAAATAGGAGACTTTGGAATGTGGGCATTCCACATCCCTGCCTTGGCATTTGAAATTCTTAGTTAGCGTGTTACTTATCTTATGGATGTCTCGGTACAATGATTTAAATTACTCAGCGCTGCGTGTCACGTCCCCCGAACCCGATTAGAGAATAAACCGGATCCGGGGAGTGAATTTTAGGGCTAATTAAAAATTTTGCCCTTTAGGCCCAAGGATCGTAAGTCCGCCGTGAGGATATAATATTTCAAACCTCAAGTAATATAAAACTGCGGAATTCATACGATTGATGCATATTAAATTTCGAAGCAATGAATAATAAATCTCATTAATAGTTAAAGTTGCACAAGAAATAAAATAAAACTTAAACAATGAAGTTAATTTATTACAATGGCCATCCCAATACTCAAGGCCATTTAAAACAATTAAGAAGTCAATGATATGAAAGATTCAACGAGAGATAAATAAGAATGAAATAAAATCTAAGAAAGTCCTGATGAATCACTCTCGTGCCGGGAATGATGACGCTACTCTACGTCATCGGCACGCCACTCTCGTTCCTCCTCAGCCGGTTGGAGATCCTCTGGGATCTCCTCACCTGATTGCTCCTCGTAGTAGTACTCACCTGAGGAGTCTGCACACCAAGGAATAGGGTCAACGACATGTTGAGCAATAGATAAGCAAGTATAATTAATCATGACATGCATCAAGTATAAGAGTAATGACATGCATAATAATCAAGAGAATACAAGGAATCGAATCTAGGCATAAAGCATGAGTAAATAACCATCAGGATCATAAATAGAAATCCTAGCAATACTAGCAATCACCACTATCAATATAATGCAATGCACAAGAGGGAGACTCCGTGGATGTCCTAGCCACCTCACGGGGTACCAGTAACAATCCTATCCGGACTACTGATACCAAAGTCCGGCTCCAGGGGGATCCCAGCTCCCGGTCCTGGGAATAGTAGCACGGTCCTAGCCCGCTCCCAACTATTCAACGCCATGGACGCCGTCCAAAGCCGATTGCCCACCCCGTTGTCCGAGTAACCGGCCCATCAATAAACCTCCAAACTGCAGCTGGCCATGATATGCAAATAATAATAATAATAATAATGTGGTGTTGACACGAGAATAGACCAAGACAAGCAAGTCTGGCTAGCTCCATTTACAAGACATGATCGTAGGGATTATCTCACTCAATCAATACAAGACAAAACCAATCACATGGTAATCCCTTCAGTCTAGCCAGTCATGTTCATCAATTATATAACACGGGGTCCTAAGGTACACTCTAAGTCAGGTCCAAGTCCTAATTCTACAAGAGATTATGTTTCATAATTAATTAGGTGTTTTATGCCAAGAGAGTGTACAAGGATACAAAATCAACGGATACGATTAATAAATCAAGGAGAGATCACAACCCAATCCTAGGCCAGTGTTGTCATCCATGTATCATATGTGTTTTACTGAGTGCGTGGAGAATTCGAATAATCAATGCTTATAAAGAATTTCCTTGGTGTACAATCATGTTGAGCATCGATTGATTCAATTCCATACGCATTCGGTTAACCATACACAATACACAAATACCTAGACAACCCATCGAAGCACACCAAGCCACGTGCTACGATTTTAAAACCCCATTAATGGTCACGTGAGAGTGGTTTCATGGTTTCCAATGTCTAAGGCCCAAACCTAGGTTAACAATCTCGTTACTAACAAGAAAGTGGTCTAATAATTAATCTCCTTAACTACTTCCTTATCTGATCCCCAATCATCACGAGACATGTATCATTGGATTCTACGCTCAAAGAGCTTTCCAACGGTATATGGCTCGCGAAATTCCGACGTATGGTTTAGAAGTTATGGCCCATAGAAGTTACCCTTTATATATATATATTTATATATAAATATGGGAGCTGATCTCACAGGCTGCAGCCTTCCATAGCCCAAGCTGCACGCGTGCGAGGCCCAACGAGGAGGCCCAAGCTGCATTTACATTTCCCGCTCTCGCCAAACCCATTTCCCCCTTCTCATTTCAAAACGTGCTTTCCTCTGTTTTCCACAACTCGTTGTCGTCTCCATCTCTCGTCTCTCCTCTGAAGCTCGACAATCTCCATCTCTCGGACGACGACGGCCAGCCTCTCGGACGACGACGATCGCTCTCTCGTTGACGACGATCGCTGCCTTGAAGGACGTCTCTCTCGCATCTCTCTCTTTCGCATCTCTCTGCCTCTCGACTCTCTTTCGCATCTCTCTCTCTCGGACGATCACTGAGTAGCCGGACGAGCGTGCGTCCATCTCCTCCCATTCCCTCTCTCGCCCCCATCCTCTCCATCACCACCCAGCGCAGATAATCCACGATCCCCCATCTCTCGATCCGTCCGTCTCCCTGCGCAGAGCACCGCCCGCCGAGCACCACCATCGCAGAACGGTGCACATCCCTCACCTCTGCGCCTCTCTCGTCTCCCTCGGCATCTCTCTCTCACGCTCACGGTCTCCCTCGCGGGCAACCTCTCCGTCCCTCTCTCGCAGCCGGACTCACACTTACAGGTAATACAAGTTTTGTATGAATCAAATTTGATGGAGTTGTAAGAATTTGGGTTTTTTTGGAAGGAGTCAAGCATTTAGGGCTGTTTGATTGTAGGGAAAGTGAAAATGGGGTTTCTTTATGAAACCCCGGTTTCACTTTATCTGTGCTTGGCTTATGCATAGATAGTATTCTGTAGTTAGAACTGGGAGAAATGTTCTTTTTCTTTTTCTTTTTTTTAGTGATGTGTTGAACTTAAAGAACCAGGGAGAGAGAGATTGTTGGGTGCTTTTCCTGATATGGGCCATATCTCCTCTCGCCCTACCTCTCTTTCTCCATTTACTCTCACCCCTCTCTCTCATTCTCTCTCTCTAATAGGAAGAAGCAGCAGCAGCACCCCTTCCTTGTTGTTTTTGAATTTGTTGAGTTTTGTTTTCTTTTTCCAGCAATCTGAACAAGACACAAATCTAAGAGAAGAATCCAAGGGACAAACTGAAACTTCAACATTTTGTTCTCAAAATAAAAAAGAATATCACATTAAAAAAAATTCAGTGATAAAAAAAAAATTAAGCATAAACTGAGATATGGATGTTTCATAAGCATTAGGCACATTGTGCTTAGACGGAAAAATGATATCTAAGGAGAAAAAATAACTTCCTATTGATATTTGACTGGAAGTCTTCATCTTATCTATAGCATGTCTAGCCTCTATCCTCATGGCTCATGTCCTCCACTCAAGAATGTGTAGCATAGGCCTTACTAAAACATGAAATTGAGAATTGGAAGCCAAACTAAATACTCAAATATTTTTCACATATTAAGCATGACCCATAAATGGTCTTTCAAAATAGATGCTGTTATCAGCTAAAAATAGGCAAAATCATCTTATCAAAGATGAGTTTTGTTTTCTTTTTCCAGCAATCTGAACAAGACACAATGCTGATGAGTAGTGCCGTGTGTTTGAAACAAAGAAATAGTTAGAACTAATATATCCAAAATTCCTTGTTGAATTAATAGGCAAATGCTTTTTAATCTTTTCTTTCCCATTGCATTTCATATGGTTGATTGATAGGTTTTCTTAAATATTTGATACTATTGTCATTTTAGGGACATGATAATTGTAAGAGGTAGCAAAATTGTTCAAAAATAAAAAAAAACAACATGCCCATTTCTTTTTTTGGGTCCGTTATTCATGTCCAATTTTAATTATTTGTCATCCAGATTGCAAATGGATATGACCTCATGCTCCTCATCACCAATTTGCCACTGTCCGGTTGTAGATGAAAACATGACACCAAGATTGGGCATGCATTTTGATGATTTAGAGGAGGCATATAACTTTTACAATGCTTATGGTAAACTTGCTGGATTTAGTGTGAGAAAAGAATCTAGTAATAGAGGTAAAGATGGGGAGGTTGTATGGAAAAGATTTGTATGTTCAAAGCAGGGTAAAACAGATGAGAGACACTGGATTGGTAAGGAAGTGGTTCAAAGACGTCGAATGGAAACAAGATTCGATTGTATGGCTAAGTTGCAAGTGAAATTAGATAAATCAGGTGGTTATGTGGTGTCCCAGTTTGTTCCTCAACACTCTCATGCCCCCGCTACTCCAAGTAAGAGATTTATGTTGAGGTCGCATCGTGAAGTGCCAGAATCAAAGAGAAGACTTATAAATGCATATGATGCTGCAAATGTGCAGAGCAAACAGCAAATGCAAGTGTTTGCATCGCAGTCTGGGGGATTGGACAAAATTGGATTTATAGATACGGATGCCAGGAATCACCGTAGGAATGAAAAGGAAAAGAAAAAGGGGCTAGATGGACAGTTGCTATTTCAACTTTTTGAAAACCGGAAAGAAATGGGAAATGGTTTCACATATACCATTGAGCGGGATGCAGATAAAAAGATAACGCATGTGTTTTGGGCAAACGGATCATTTCGTTCCGCTTACAAAGTCTTTGGTGATGTGGTGACATTTGATACAACCTATAAGACCAACTGTTATGAACTTATTTTTGCCGCATTTGTAGGTTGCAATCATCATGGGCAAACTACTTTATTTGGATGTGGCTTTCTACCAAATGAAAAAACCGAGTCATTTGAGTGGTTGTTTAACACCTGGCTTCTAGCCATGTCATATAGTCCACCAAAGGGTATTATAACAGATCAAGACTTGGCTATGACAAAAGCCATTAAAAAGGTCATGCCAAATACTGTTCATCGGTATTGTCTATGACACATTTTGGATAAGCTGCCGACGAATTTGGGAGGGCTTCATATTCATAATGAGGGTTTAATAGAAAAGATAAAACAATGTGTTCATAACTCAGCCACTACTGATCAATTTGACAGTTTTTGGAATCAGATCATAACAGAGAATGAGCTTATGGAGAATGGTTGGTTGGCGGATATATTTAGCATTCGTCATATGTGGGTTCCGACATATTTAAAGAACTATTTCTTTGGTGGCATGTCGACGACTCAACGAAGTGAAAGCATGAATGCATTTGTGAAGCAATACGTAGAGTACAAGAATTCCCTTCTTGATTTCATCTTGCGTTTTGATGCCGGGGTGGAACGTTTAAGGTATCTTGAAAAGAAGGAGGATTTTGAAAATAGTAATGGGAGGCCTAAAACCAAGACATTTTCACCAATGGAAAAGCAAATGGCTGAAGTATACACAAGGAACATATTTTATAAGTTTCAAGATGAGTTATTAACCACCATGTCAGTTGCAGAAAATATGGTTTACGAGGATGATGTCAGTTGTAAGTTCGTTGTGAAAACTTATTCCGACGAAAAGGAAATTGAAACAGAGGTTTTATGGAAAAAAGACGAGAAGCACGCATATTGTTCTTGCCACAAGTTTGAATTTGAAGGCATCCCCTGTTGTCATGTTTTGTGTGTCTTGAAGAGATATGCTATATTCTTTTTACCTGAGCGTTACATATTGAGAAGATGGACGAAGGGTGTTAGAAGAGATGCTTTTGTAGACATGGTGGAGTCAGGTGGATTAGAAGGTGTTGACCCATGCTTGGCTAGACATAGTCACTTGTCTTGTATGTTTGCAGGGCTTATTGACACAGCTAGTCAATCTAAAGAAGGTTTTGAATGTTTAATCAGTGGTCATGATGAATTGGAAATGAAATTAAAGCAGTTGATGTTAAACAATCCATCCAACTCAACCATTGATAATGGGAAGGCAGTTGTGGATAGCAATGTGATTGAGTATAATGAGCTAGGTCATGTTGTGACGAAAGGACGCGCGAAGAGACTCAAGTCGTCCAAGGAAAAGGCAACAAAAGGCCGTCTATGTAAGGGCTGCAACAAGCGCGGTGTATCACATGACAAACGTAATTGTCCAGTGTTGTTGAACAGGTAGACAATTTAATTTGATTTATGTTGTTATCCCCCGTATAAGTCTAATATTTATACACAATTTCATATAAGTCTAATATTTATAAAAAAATTTTTCAGGTTAGTTGATGCTAATCCAAGCCAGTCATTGGCCTCTATCGATGAAAGTAGAGAAAGCTCTGATGAAGATATCCAAGCCACTAATCATGGTAATTTATTTGTTGCTTTAAGATTGTTTATGATAAAAAAAACCCTTTCATAAGACTTTTCCATGCATAACTCACCTCATTAAATTGTTTCATTTCGTTGTAATAAGCTTCATTTGTGAAACATTTGATGATAAGATTATTACTCTTCCTCATGGGATTACTGATCTTCAAGTTCCTAACATCATCACCAAAGCTCTTCCGTGTGTCAAACATCTATTCTTTATTAGCAAATTGGCTGGTTAATTAACCATCATCAATTGGAGAGTGGGTATTAACTGTGATTGGGTCCATGTGTGAGTATTTCTCTATTTAAATATCTTGTATTTTAGATCCTTGAAATCAAGGGATCTACAGTTCCAGCAGGCTTACCATATTAAAGAAACTCAAAAGTGATAAGAAAGAGGATTGAAGAGCTTGATTGATATTTGCTTTGTGTAGAAAAATATTTTTCTGAGATGCACTTCTATTTTTGAAAGTGTGGAATTTTCTTGATAACAATGGATGTGACATTGTAGGTTCATGTAATGACTTCGGAAGAAGCATGAGTTTTGTAGGTGCATCCTTTCTTTTTTTTTCATTTGGACAAGTTACAGGTGCAAACATTAAAAGCTGTTGGAAGATAAATTCCAGAGTGTTGTTGGTACAGGTTGATGTAATGACATTGTTAGATGATGAAACTTGGGGCTTTTTGGGTGTTTGAGGACGTGCTAGTGGCAGAATGGTTCCATGTTATTCAAAAATTTGAAACTCTTGGCTGAATGCGTTCCATGTAATCCAATTATATAATTTTAATTTTATGAAACTGCTATACAAATGGCTGTAGATTTGTAACTGTCTACAAATCGGGTTGATCTGAAACTGTCTACAAATAAATAATCAACCATTTGCCCCTTGTTGAAATTCTTTTTGCTCGAAATTACAGATTTAGTTTTCATTAGTCTTGCCAAGGAGCCACCATTTCCTTGCCTAAGTTGGAGTATTGAAGAGGCCCAAATCTGCGTTGGATGGCCTGATAGATGTGACCTTTGACTGCACCAGAAGCTGGTACTAGCCTTGTTAACCTGCCATTACCTTGTTAAGCTGGCACCAGAAGCTGGTCAGCATGTTCTCACTTTGATCAGGATTTAAAGAAGAGGTCTAATTATCAATCTATAACATCCATCCTGTGAGCTGTAGCTTGGGGTTCTCAAGTCTTACATGATTCACTTCGATTGAACAATCTTAAGCATTTGTTTGAAAAACCCTGCCATGCTTCAATTTCTGATTCAGTTGTTGAATTTTTGCAGAGAAGGTGCAGTGAAGGTTCCATCAAGAAGGTGTCTCTAGAGAAGTTTTCATCGAGACTCAATGCTTCAATTTATGCTTAAGTTGCTGAAGTCAGATGTTCGTTGTATTTGCAAGAATCTGAATCTGGCTACTTTCGTTTATCATGTCACATGTTATTTGTAAATCGTATGAAGCTTTGAGTTACTGATCTTGTAGTACTCTGATGATGACTGCATGGACCCTTTGTTCTATATTCTGAATGACTAGAAACCTTACCATTTTGTTATGGGGTTATTTGTTTTGAATGGATGTTGTTTGAATGAGTGTAATTTGCATTTGTGCTTCTATTTCAGTTCTAGTCACCCATTTCTCTCCATTTCTCTCAAATCATGCAGCGTGTATGAAATTTAGAAAGACTCCACGATAATTTTCAACACATATGTGACAAGCAATGTAAAATGGATTTTAAATCATGAAAATTTTGTGCACACTTGTTTAGGTCACCGTTTGGCCCACTTCCGGAGGGTATTTTTTCATGAAAATTGGGGAACTCGAAGTCCGTATGATGAACTTAAAATCTGAATATTTTCGTTAAAAAAAAACCGCGTTTGCCTAGAGTGACAGTCGCGCACATTTGGAACTCAGTCAGTGAATTCTGCCGAAAACGAATCTGAGTAGCCCTGTTTAGGTCACCGTTTGGCCCACTTCCGGAGGGTATTTTTTCATGAAAATTGGAGAACTCGAAGTCCTTATGATGAACTTAAAATCTGCATTTTTTGGTTTAAAAAAAATAGCGTTTGCCTAGCGTCCCAGTCGCGCACATTTGGAACTCAGTCAGTGAATTCTGCCGAAAACCAATCTGAGTAGCCCTGTTTAGGTCACCGTTTGGCCCACTTCCGGAGGGTATTTTTTCATGAAAATTGGGGAACTCGAAGTCCATATGATGAACTTAAAATCTGCATTTTTTGGTTTAAAAAAAATATTATCTGCCTAGCGGTCCAGTCGCGCACTTTTCCAACCCAGTCAGTCAAATCTGCCAGATTGGTTTTGGGCAGATTTGACTGACTAGGTTCCAAAAGTGCGCAACTGGAACACTATGCACACGCAATTTCTTTTTAACAAAAAAATCCAGATTTTAAGTTCATGATATGGACTTCGAGTTCCCCAATTTTCATGAAACAATACCCTCCGGAAGTGGGCCAAACGGTGACCTAAACAGGGCTACTCAGATTGGTTTTCGGCAGAATTCACTGACTGAGTTCCAAATGTGGGCGACTGGGACGCTAGGCAAACGCTATTTTTTTTAAACCAAAAAATTCAGATTTTAAGTTCATCATAAGGACTTCGATTTCCCCAATTTTCATGAAAAAATACCCTCCGGAAATGGGCCAAACGGTGACCTAAACAGGGCTACTCAGATTCGTTTTCGGCAGAATTCACTGACTGAGTTCCAAATGTGCGCGACTGTCACTCTAGGCAAACGCGGTTTTTTTTTAACGAAAATATTCAAATTTTAAGTTCATCATACGGACTTCGAGTTCCCCAATTTTCATGAAAAAATACCCTCCGGAAGTGGGCCAAACGGTGACCTAAACAGGGCTACTCAGATTGGTTTTCGGCAGAATTCACTGACTGAGTTCCAAATGTGCGCGACTGGGACGCTAGGCAAACGCTATTTTTTTTAAACCAAAAAATGCAGATTTTAAGTTCATCATAAGGACTTCGAGTTCCCCAATTTTCATGAAAAAATACCCTCCGGAAGTGGGCCAAACGGTGACCTAAACAGGGCTACTCAGATTCGTTTTCGGCAGAATTCACTGACTGAGTTCCAAATGTGCGCGACTGGGACGCTAGGCAAACGCTATTTTTTTTAAACCAAAAAATGCAGATTTTAAGTTCATCATAAGGACTTCGAGTTCCCCAATTTTCATGAAAAAATACCCTCCGGAAGTGGGCCAAACGGTGACCTAAACAGGGCTACTCAGATTCGTTTTCGGCAGAATTCACTGAGTGAGTTCCAAATGTGCGCGACTGTCACTCTAGGCAAACGCGGTTTTTTTTTAACGAAAATATTCAGATTTTAAGTTCATCATACGGACTTCGAGTTCCCCAATTTTCATGAAAAAATACCCTCCGGAAGTGGGCCAAACGGTGACCTAAACAGGGCTACTCAGATTGGTTTTCGGCAGAATTCACTGACTGAGTTCCAAATGTGCGCGACTGTCACTCTAGGCAAACGCGGTTTTTTTTAACGAAAATATTCAGATTTTAAGTTCAAGATATGGACTTCGAGTTCCCCAAATATCTTCCAAAAATTCCTTCGGGAAGTGGGGTAACCAGTGCCCCAAACAGGGGTACTCAGCATCACTAAAACAAAAAAATATGTTCTTGCCAATAACTTAAAACATTAGCATTCACCATTCTTAATCAACATCAAACCAACCACTCACCTATAACATCCACATTCAAACTCAACCTGTTGTTCCCCATCACTTAAAACATCAACCTTTTTCATTCTTATTCAACATCAAACCAACCATTCATTCACCTATAATCAACACATTTAACATGGGACAAAAAGAAATCCAACATGATCATTCCACATTCACATTTAACATTCGCTTCAACATCAACTATTTTAAACTCAACATTGAAAAAGAGTGCATCTGGACATTCCATAAATCAACATTCAACAGTCAACATTGAAAAAAAAAGAAAAAAGTAACAGAGATGGCTAAGCTCGGGTTGCCAAGTTTGATCCCCATACATATGCAACAAATAGTTTAAACATCATCAAAATATAGCTAGTATAATTTGGGTGTTGCCGCTGAACATTATGAGCTTCAACACTTTCTCTCAAAGATTTTATCTCCTGCTTCATCTCTTGCTTCATCTCTTTAAGTAACATTATCATTTCATCATCTCTTCGTTCGCTTTGCACGCGTCCCATACTACGGACCGGTGAATTTTCGAACGTAGCCTCATCCATCCAAATAAAATACCCACAACCTCCTTCTCCCTACACAGAAATTCATAGCAAAAGAAATATTAATTTTAGAGTGAGAATACATAGAAATTTAAGAAGTTGAAATCTATTAATACTTATGTGTAAATCCGGGCATTTCCAAAATCTTCGCCCTGGATTCTGGGCCGTACGAGAGGTCTTTAAAATCATAAACCCATGGCCACATGGGCACTTTGGAACCCAATCTATTTTTCTAACAGAGGACGATGTTGATGACATTTGTAAGCCTATTCCCATTGTGGGAAGAAAAATTAAACAAAATGATAACATCAGATAAAAGATTTCAGACATAACTCTCAAAAGCTAGCAACTCAAATGGGAAAAGTTGAGATATTTCTGCCAAAAAAGATATCTATTCAACGAAAAAACAACATTCCATGTGAAATTTTAGAATCATATGAAATGAATGAAAGAAATAGAAATCTTCATAAACATGTCCATCACTTTTCCACAAGTAGACTTGAATAATTTGATTCTATACACTGCAATTGTAGTTTTACCTAATGAAATTTGTATTTTGTTTTGTCTCATGGATCTTGTTTCTGTGAAATAATTAATGGGTGTTTTGAGTCTTATTTTTTTGCTTTTGAAAGGCAAATCTATAAGAAGAATGCAAAATTCCCAAAACACAGCACCGAACCACATTACAGTAAGACACTAACTAGTAAGACAACATTGCTTTTATCCTGCATTTAAGAATTAGAATTATAAGTTGAGTCTAAGAAGTGAAGAAAATTTAAAGGTCTTGCATGATAGCACCTGACAACTTTTTCAAGGGTATAAACTAGTTATTTAATACATAGAAAAGGAAAAGGAAACAACAACAACAACTAGTTTATACATAAATAACATTGAACAGTTGTGATTGTAATGCCCCATAACATGATCTCATTCTGAAAACATAAGATCATTGTTTATGAACCCAAAACTAGAGAGTTTCATTCAAAGAGTTATAAATGAAGATTTTCAGTATAAAAATATAACAAAAATAACTTGGTAACAAATATTTGCACTGGTTTTGCAGAGTTGGACTGAGTCTAGGTAAAGTGAATTAACTCTCGACCAAGTTGTAATCAACCTGCCTCATGCGGGCATTCTTTTGAGTTTTTAAACAATGCACAAGACAAGGTCTCAACACTGTAGGTAAAACTACAAATTTCATTAGGAAAAACTACAATACACATCATGTTACCCATAAGTTACAGTTGTGTTGTTCCTTGCCCCATAACCAACTACAGTGGTAAGCAGTAGTTGCAGCATACTAGATTCGAAGGTAAACTGATAATTACAACAGAACTCAGTTCTGAGGATCCAAACAGGGCCTAAATGTATTACATAATTCTCATCCCAAAACAAGCGAGGGAGTAACAAAATTTTATTAAGGCCTTTCAATGACCATTTTGGTGGAGGTGCAGGATCCCCATTGCACTTGTGTAAAAAAATCTCATGAGGTGCAGAATCCCCATTTTGGTGGAGGTGCAGGATCCCCATTCCCACCCAGTTTTCGGTAAAGAAAAAAAAAGCTCAATCACCTCAAAAAATAAAATTAAAAAAAAGGATGATAGAACAAAAAACAGCAAGGTCTCATGAAGAATTGGAGAAGAAGAAGATGGACCCTAATCACAGGGGGTTCTTGCTTCTCTCTTCCCTAATCCCTCTTTCCTTTGCTCTCCTAGAAGGGCTGATGCATTCCACTCCCACTGCTTCAATAGTATCGATGCCCTAAACTCCTTCTGAAAGGGGTTTTAAAATATTGAAAGAGATTTGTCCGGCGTCGCCGTGAGAGAGAGAGATCAGACCTGAGACAGAGAGCTTCCAGTCGATGGGGTCCGATCGTCGTCGTGAGAGACAGAGAGCAGTCGATGGAGGGCTGGTGGTCGAGGCGCGTCGTTGTCGTCCGAGAGAGGGAGAGGGACGGAGAGGTTGCCCGCGAGGAAGACCGTGATGGAGGAGATGGACGCACGCTCGTCCGGCTACTCAGTGATCGTCCGAGAGAGAGAGATGCGAAAGAGAGTCGAGAGGCAGAGAGATGCGAAAGAGAGAGATGCGAGAGAGACGTCCTTCAAGGCAGCGATCGTCGTCAACGAGAGAGCGATCGTCGTCGTCCGAGAGGCTGGCCGTCGTCGTCCGAGAGATGGAGATTGTCGAGCTTCAGAGGAGAGACGAGAGATGGAGACGACAACGAGTTGTGGAAAACAGAGGAAAGCACGTTTTGAAATGAGAAGGGGGAAATGGGTTTGGCGAGAGCGGGAAATGTAAATGCAGCTTGGGCCTCCTCGTTGGGCCTCGCACGCGTGCAGCCTGGGCTATGGAAGGCTGCAGCCTGTGAGATCAGCTCCCTATAAATATATATATATATATATATATATATATAAAACGCAACGCACTATCCATCGGTCCGATTCATCATATTGATAACCAAATAGTACTCATATATGCATGTCAGGGCAGTCAGAACATCAACGTTTCTGTTCCCTTTGTTTTTATTTTTTTATTGTTATTTTCTTTTTCACTCACATGTTAAGGTGGTCTGAAGTCAACGCTCATCTTTTTCTTTTATTTAATCAACTCATCCTATGCGCAGTGGTCATCAGACAACATCTGAAGTTGTCAGACTTCACCATGCCCTCCGATCGATCGGACAAGAGGTCCGATCGATCGGTCTGAGATTTGTCTCAGCTAACTGGGAGCAATTTCAGTCCGATCGATCGGACTGAAGGCCCGATCGATCGACACTGTACCTGAGCCCGAAAATGGGTTTTTCTTCTTCTTTTTTCCTGCATAAAACGAGCCTCCATGCTCCCCAATTATTTCAATCATTCTTTCCATCCATTCTATTAATTAAAAAAAAACTTCCAAAGCTACAATTTAACAATTTATCCAATCAAATCCACAATCTAACCTAACATGTCAATCTCAATGAAATAC
This sequence comes from Cinnamomum chago, assembly GCA_038049695.1. NCBI lineage: Eukaryota > Viridiplantae > Streptophyta > Magnoliopsida > Laurales > Lauraceae > Cinnamomum > Cinnamomum chago. Next base: position 11,195,958 of record CP142457.1, on the reverse strand, counting down.
CCACAACAAGCTTGGAATTTGGGTAATCTAACAAGATTATCATTGCAATCAAAAGAAGACAATACAAACATGATTAAATATAATTGCATATCTACTTGCCTCAACCAAGAAGATGATTGGAAATTGGGAAAAGCTTGAGGAGAAGCTTTCTACCACGAAAACCACAATCTACTCCGCTCAAAAGTAATCTAAAACACCGAGGAAAAGAAAGAAAGGAAAAAGATCATGATCCAACCTATTCTAAACAAAAGAGAAAACGGATGGAAAAGTTGATGATGGGAAAAGGCTTACCCACTAGTATCAATGGAGAGAGGAGATCGAAAGGAAGAAGATGTGCGGTCCGGATCGCAAAGATGACCTCTTCCGGAGGGAGATCTAGGCTTGAGAAGATGAAGAGGGAGAATGAGGGCTGCTGTAACTCTCGTTGCAGAAGTGATAATAAGATTAGGGCTAATCCCTGTTTAAGAAGAAGAGAGGGAGGAAAAGACTAATTTGCCCTTTAAGTGGGTCCGGTAAAAGAATGGACTATTTGAAGGGTTTCTGATCGTCGGATCGAGACGACCCAGAAGACAAAAATGATCAGTGCGACGTGATCTTTCCAACGAACCGAAAATCACGGTGATAGAAATTTTTCGGAAAAATACTCAATTTTCCCTAATTTGCAAACTACCCCCCTGCTAGGATCAAACGAACTCGAAATCGAACGAAACTTCGCAGACACTATCCGAACACTAAAAGAAACTCACTCAAAGACTAAACCCACTTAAATATCTAAAATACAAATAATTATAATAATAATAAAAATAAATGGGTCAACGGGCCTGCTATTGGGCCCAACTGACCCAGTAAGGTCGCGATCCTTACATTTCTAACCTCTAAAAAGAACATTTGGTCCCCCAAATGCCTAAACATACCTCATCGGGAAAAAGATAAGGATACGCCTTCTGCATCTGGTCTTTCAACTCCCACGTAGCTTCCTCTGGAGTGTGATGCTCCCATTGTACCTTGACCCACTGGATGGTCTTGGTACGTAACACGACTTCTTTGGTGTCGATGATCTGTGCCGGACGCTCCACATAGCTTACATCTGCTTGTAACTGAAGTGGCTCGTGCTGCAACACATGAGTAGGATCTGGAATATACTTCCTAAGCATTGAGACATGAAAAACGTTGTGCACACCGGCTAGCTCAGGCGGTAGCACCAAACGATAGGCCACGTCTCCAATCCTGCTCTTGATCTTAAACAGTCCGACAAACCTCTTCGCAAGCTTCCCTTTTTGTCCAAATCTGACAACTCCTCTCATCGGTGACACCTTCAGAAACACCTTATCCCCCACTTGGAATTCTAAAGGTCTCCGCCTCTTATCTGGATAGCTCTTCTGACGATCACGTGACTCCTTCATTCTCATCTGAACAATCCGAACTTTCTCACTGGAATCAGCAATCTCTGAGGGTCCATGGAAACTCTGAACTCCTATTTCCTCCCAACATGCTGGGGTCCTGCATCTCCGCCCATACAATGCCTCAAATGGCGCCATGCCAATGCTTGAATGATAGCTGTTATTGTAGGCAAACTCACATAGAGGCAAGCTTTCATCCCAACTCTCCTTGAAATCCAAAACACATGCTCGGAGAAGATCTTTCAATGTCTGGATGGTCCGCTCAGACTGTCCATCTGTCTGAGGGTGGTAAGCTGTACTGAATGTCAATTGAGTACCCATAGAGGACTGAAAAGAAGACCAAAACCGAGAGACAACTTAGGGTCTCGATCGGATACTATGGACTTAGGCACTCCATGTAGTTTGACTATATTGTCTCTGTACAACGTACTCATCTTGTTCATAAACTGACCAGTCTTGAATGGTAGGAAATGTGCTGACTTAGTCAATCTATCCACAATCACCCAAATAGCATCATTACCCCTCCTGGTGTTCGGCAACCCTGACACAAAATCCATAGTGATGTTCTCCCATTTCCACTGAGGAATATCCAACGGGTGAAGCAAACCAGGAGGCTTTTTGTGTTCTGCCTTAATCTGCTGACAAGTTATACACTTGGAAACAAATTCTGCAATCTCCTTCTTCATTTTCACCCACCAGTAGTGATTCTTCAAATTCTGATACATCTTGGTGCTTCCCGGGTGAATAGAGTATCGGGTGTGGTGCGCATCTGTCATCAGCTCTGACTTGATGTCTTGCACATCTGGCACACACAACCTGTCTTTGCAGTACAGGATTCCTTCAATCAATCTGAACTCTGAATGATCATCAATGTTGTTAATGATTTTCTGCAACTCAGGATCATCCTTCTGAGCTTCCTTGATCCTGTTAACTATTTCTGGCTCCCAAACTCCCATAGTAGCAACTAGAACTTTCTCGTTGACAGGCCATACTTCCACATCCATATCTCTGAACTGCTCCATCCATCTCCATTCAGGCATTACACATCCACTGAATGCTGCATTCCTACTAAGAGCATCTGCTACCACATTCACCTTACCAGGATGGTACTTAATCGAAAAATCATAATCCTTTATGTATTCCATCCATCTCCGCTGTCTATTATTCAGATCACCCTGTGTAAACAGGTATTGCAGACTCTTGTGATCTGTATACACCTCAAATCTTTCTCCATACAAATAATGCCTCCACAACTTTAATGCAAACACCACTGCCGCCAACTCCAAGTCATGTGTGGCATACTTCTTCTCATGATCCTTCAACTGCCTGGACCCATATGCTATCACCTTATCATTCTGCATGAGAACGCAACCCAATCCAATACCTGATGCATCTGTATAAACCACAAATCCTCCACTTCCTGAGGGTAAGGCAAGTATGGGTGCTGAAGTCAACTGGGTCTTCAACTCTTGGAAACTCTTCTCACATTCTTTTGTCCACACAAACGGAACATCTTTTCTTGTCAACTTAGTGAGTGGAGATGCTATGGTAGAAAACCCTTTCACAAACCTCCTGTAATAGCCTGCAAGTCCAAGAAAACTGCGAATCTCCGCTACATTTCGTGGACTGCCCCAATTAACAACTGCTGCTACCTTCTTAGGGTCCACCGTCAATCCATCCTTTGAAATAATATGGCCCAAAAATGCCACTTGCTCCAACCAAAACTAACATTTGCTCAACTTAGCATACAACTGGTTATCCCTCAAAAGCTGCAATGATGTCCTCAACTGATGCTCATGCTCCTCCTTAGACTTCGAGTATACCAACACATCATCTATAAAGACAACCACAAACTGATCCAGAAAATGAGCAAACACCTTATTCATCAATGCCATAAAAACTGCGGGTGCATTAGTCAACCCGAAAGGCATCACGAGAAACTCAAAGTGGCCATATCTCGTCCGGAATGCGGTCTTAGGAACATCCTCCTTCCTGACTCGCAACTGATGGTAACCGGAACGCAGGTCTATCTTCGAAAAGAATTGAGCTCCCTGCAGCTGATCAAACAGCTCATCAATTCTCGGTAACGGGTACTTGTTCTTGACAGTCACCTGATTCAACTGTCTGTAATCTAAACACATCCTCATTGTCCCGTCCTTCTTCTTCACAAATATCACTGGAGCTCCCCACGGTGAAACACTAGGTCTGATGAAGCCTTTATCCAATAGATCTTCTATCTGAGTCTTTAACTCCTTCAACTCCGCTGGAGCCATCCTATACGGAGCCTTAGATAAAGGTGCGGTACCCGACTGCAATTCTATCGTGAAATCCAACTCACGAACAGGTGGCAAACCAGGAATCTCATCCGGAAATAAATCCGGGAATTCTCGCACCACAGGAATCTCTTCAACAGTCTTAGACTCCTTGGCTTCCGCGATAAACACGATAAAGCCTTCACAACCGCTCCTTATCAATCGTTCTGCCTTCAATGCAGAAATTAACCGAGTGGAGGTGGGCTTTTCAGCTCCAACAAACTCAACACTACGGTCTGCACCTTGCAGCCTCACAGTCTTGTTAAAACAATCTAACACTGCTCGGTTCGCTGCTAACCAATTCATACCAAGAATCACATCAAATTCCGACATCGGTAAGATGATCAAACTGGCAGTCAGCTGAACTTCTCCAATCTGAACACTACATCTAGGGTAGATGACATTACAAGGAACCGATCTACCCACAGGGGTGGCTACTATCAAATCATAAGGTAATGTCTCCTTATCCTCCCCTAAGTGAAGTGCAAAAGCTGGTGCAACAAATGAGTGTGTGGATCCAGGATCAAATAGAACTTTAGCATCAAATCCGCAAACTGAAAGTGTACCTTCTACGACATTGCCTGCAGCCTCTGCTTCCTCATGAGTCAGAGCATAAGCTCTCCCTGCCAGCTGGGGACGTTGCTGCTGATACTGCTGCTGTGGCCTAGGACCACGAGCCTGGAATCTGGGTGGTGCTGGAGGTCTCTGCTGGAATCGCTGCTGCGGTACTGGAGGACGCTGCTGTGGTACTGGAGGACGCTGCTGCAGTGGCTGAGGTGGTCTGACAACCCATCGAAGCACAACCCATCGAAGCACACCAAGCCACGTGCTACGATTTCAAAATCCCATTAATGGTCACGTGAGAGTGGTTTCATGGTTTCCAATGTCTAAGGCCCAAACCTTGGTTAACAATCTCGTTACTAACAAGAAAGTGGTCTAATAATTAATCTCCTTAACTACTTCCTTATCTGATCCCCAATCATCACGAGACATGTATCATTGGATTCTACGCTCAAAGAGCTTTCCAACGGTATATGGCTCGCGAAATTCCGACGTATGGTTTAGAAGTTATGGCCCATAGAAGTTACCCTTTATATATATATATTTATATATAAATATATATATATATATATAAAACGCAATGCACCATCCATCGGTCCGATTCATCATATTGATAACCAAATAGTACTCATATATGCATGTCAGGGCAGTCAGCACATCAACGTTTCTGTTCCCTTTGTTTTTATTTTTTTATTGTTATTTTCTTTTTCACTCACATGTTAAGGTGGTCTGAAGTCAACGCTCATCTTTTTCTTTTATTTAATCAACTCATCCTATGCGCAGTGGTCATCAGACAACATCTGAAGTTGTCAGACTTCACCATGCCCTCCGATCGATCGGACAAGAGGTCCGATCGATCAGTCTGAGATTTGTCTCAGCTAACTGGGAGCAATTTCAGTCCGATCGATCGGACTGAAGGCCCGATCGATCGACACTGTACCTGAGCCCGAAAATGGGTTTTTCTTCTTCTTTTTTCCTGCATAAAACGAGCCTCCATGCTCCCCAATTATTTCAATCATTCTTTCCATCCATTCTATTAATTAAAAAAAAACTTCCAAAGCTACAATTTAACAATTTATCCAATCAAATCCACAATCTAACCTAACATGTCAATCTCAATGAAATACCCACAACAAGCTTGGAATTTGGGTAATCTAACAAGATTATCATTGCAATCAAAAGAAGACAATACAAACATGATTAAATATAATTGCATATCTACTTGCCTCAACCAAGAAGATGATTGGAAATTGGGAAAAGCTTGAGGAGAAGCTTTCTACCACGAAAACCACAATCTACTCCGCTCAAAAGTAATCTAAAACACCGAGGAAAAGAAAGAAAGGAAAAAGATCATGATCCAACCTATTCTAAACAAAAGAGAAAACGGATGGAAAAGTTGATGATGGGAAAAGGCTTACCCACTAGTATCAATGGAGAGAGGAGATCGAAAGGAAGAAGATGTGCGGTCCGGATCGCAAAGATGACCTCTTCCGGAGGGAGATCTAGGCTTGAGAAGATGAAGAGGGAGAATGAGGGCTGCTGTAACTCTCGTTGCAGAAGTGATAATAAGATTAGGGCTAATCCCTGTTTAAGAAGAAGAGAGGGAGGAAAAGACTAATTTGCCCTTTAAGTGGGTCCGGTAAAAGAATGGACTATTTGAAGAGTTTCTGATCGTTGGATCGAGACGACCCAGAAGATAAAAATGATCAGTGTGACGAGATCTTTCCAACGAACCCGAAATCACGGTGATAGAAATTTTTCGGAAAAATACTCAATTTTCCCTAATTTGCAAACTACCCCCCTGCTAGGATCAAACGAACTCGAAATCGAACGAAACTTCGCAGACACTATCCGAACACTAAAAGAAACTCACTCAAAGACTAAACCCACTTAAATATCTAAAATACAAATAATAATAATAATAATAAAAATAAATGGGTCAACGGGCCTGCTATTGGGCCCAACTGACCCAGTAAGGTCGCGGACCTTACACTGCGAGTTATAGTTGGCAAACTGTAATGTTCCCTTGAAGAAGTATGAAAACCATATAAAGCAAAATATTCTTTCTTCTATTAGACCTTTGATAAGCTTCCACGGCATATTTGTTTGCATATAATTGAATTCTAGGAGTTCCAATCCTAAGAAATGCCCCATCAAAGTGCATAGAATTTAAGAAACAAAGGTTAAGATCCACAAATGAAAACCAAGTAATCTCCCATTAGTGGAAATGTTAATAGTCATACATCACCCTAGTAAATTAAATTTAGTTCTATGTAAGCAAATGGGTCCTAAATCAGATAGGTTACTTGGTAATTTATGCACATATACCTAAAACACAGACCTATAAATCAATATGATTACACACACTTGTATATTAATTTAATAAAGAACAGTTGTTTGGTCTAGTTTTGGATCCTTGGGTCAGAACTAGATAAAATAATCCATTCAGACCCGGGCCATCTTTTCCATGACCTAAAAATAGGTTAATTATGCGCTTTCTCTCTAGTCGGAGACTCCAGATCAGGGCAGACCCAAGTGTTAGCACGCAAAGATTCAAGAAACTCTTTGGATAAGACCTTAAAACTCTTATTTTGCTATTTGACTATTTTACTTAATTTACTATTGCCTACACAACCCTCAGGCTGCCATTGCTTAGGATGGATGATTTTATCCTACGAACTACTCATTGTGCATCTGGGCCATTTGCGCAGGAGAAATTTCCAACTCGGGATATTCAAACTATGGAATACCTATAGCCATTTACCCCGTACTGTGGAGAAATTATGTGTGCTTGCTTACTATGCAAACAGAAGCACCAAAGGGTGAAGAAAAGCATGGAGGCAAATCGTCAGGGGAGAACTGCTGGAAGCTTTATTCCAGTTTTGTATAGGATTGTCAAAATGCCACACGACCCGTTAACACGACACAAACCCACACGATACTAACGGGTTCGATTGGGCTCTTAATAGGTTTGGGTGGTTAACGGGTCAAATCAGTTAACACGTTAAGTCAATGGGTCATGTACGAATTAAACCAGTAACCCATTAACAACCCGCTTAGCTCGTTAAAATTTTTTTAGTCCCTAAGTGTAGCTAGAATTAATTTAGATTCATAAAGAAGAAATTGAAAATTATTGTTAAAATTTTCTTTGGGACTATAATTAATATACCTTTGTAATTTGTAACTCGAATACATGTGCGAAAAGAATCATCCTGTTACTGTGAGCTCTGTGCTTCGTTATTATGGTTTGTCCCACTTTGATTATGGGCTTTGATTTCTATGGCTTTACGATAGCAGTTGAGTGTGACATGCAATCCGATGTCCACAGGCTCCGTGTTGCAACAACACATAAGCTTCCGCGAAATATTTAGGCTGTGATAGAATTTTGATATCCTCACACACGCGGATCTTAGGGAAAATAAAATTTCTACTTATTTCCAAATCACGCTTTTCGAGGTCGGATCGCTGCAGGAGTTCGGTTTGGAGGTGATACAATAATATATAAACCAATAGTACCCCAGTGGTGAAACATCTTTTTGTTCATATATACAACTGATCGTTATGTTGGACGGGGACATGGCTGGTGTTATCGTCCAAGTATGTACTAGAGGAAACAAAAGAAGTTCTCCTATTTCTTACACACACACAAAAACAACAATCCTCGCGACAACAATCCTCTTTGCGAGGGCGCAACACGTGGCATGCAACAAAACCTTCTTGAAATTCCACATTATTGCACCTCCAATTTCAAGAAGTCTCAAACCTCTTCTCATCACCTTTTAAGTTTAATTTTTCCTAAAACTTTTTGATGAAAATCCCTCCCCTACTACAAAAAAGTGACTTTTAGCGGTGTTTTTTTTTTTTTTTTTTTTCCGTCGCTAGAAGTCCACTATGAACGTTTTTTAATTTCTGCCACTAAAAATGCTGTTTTGCCTTTGTACACGCAGCTTAAGGATTTCTGACGGTTTTAGCGACGGTAAACAATTTTGACCGCTAAAATCACTTTTAGATGAGTTTTAACGGCATAAAAAACCACCCTAAAAACGGAATTTTCTGCCGCTAAAAGTGATGTTTTTTAATCTCCCCCCTAATTTCTACCTCTCATTATAATTCCTAACTTTTTTCCCAAAGGAGGCTTTTGCATGTCTTTTACACATTTTTATTATAGGAGTTTTTATTTTTGGGGCGTTTGGTCGGAGGTCCCTCAAAGTATGACTTTGTTGCAAACAATCCACAAAAAAAAAGTCATGCAGTTAAAGGTTCTCTAACACATTCTCATACCTGATATGTCTAATTTACCCTTTCTTTAAATCATATCCCATGATTGGTGGGATATCCCATTAATAATGGTCAACTACCATTTAATTGGCCACGATCAATGAAATCTCATTAATGAGATTTTCAAATAAATTCTAAAAACACACAAATAAATTTCAAAATAACGTAAATAAAGTTAAAAAAAACGCAATAAATTTAAAAAATGCAAAGGCCAAATAAATTTCAAAAAATCCAAAGAAATTTCAAAAGACGATAAATAAATCTAAAAAAACGTAAATAAAATTAGAAAATGAAAATAAATTAAAAAAATACAAATAAATTCGAAAGAAAGCAAATAAATTTCAAAAAACGCAGTAAATTTCAAAAGAACGCTGAGAAATTTAAAAAGTCGCAAATAAATTTCAAAAGATCCAAATAAATTTCAAAAAATATAATTAAATTCTAATTGATGAAAATCAATTTCAAAAGATCCAAATAAATTCCAAAAAATGTAAATAAACTTCAAAAGGCGTAAATAAAATTAAAAATGCAAATAAATTTAAAAAAACGCAAATACATTTGTCAAAACGAAGATAAACCAATTTCCCAAATTTCAGAAAAATTTGCCAAAAACTCAAATAAATTTGCCAAAAACTTAGATCGATTTTTCCAGAACTCAGATAAATTTGTTGTAGGACTCAGATAAATTAGCCAAAAACTCATATAGATTCGGCCATAACTTAGAGAAATTTGTTTCAGAACTCAGATAAACTTGCGTAAAACTCCAATAAATTTGACAAAAATTGAAAATCGCAGATAAATTTGACAGAAACTCATATAAATTTGTTAACAACTCAGATTAACCTGACAAAAACTTAGATAAATTTCACAAAAACTCAGATAAAGTTCATAAAAACTTATATAGCTTTGTCAAAAATGATATAATAACCCTGCTGCCTTCCTTCTCTAGCAGTGCTGTGATGGAGGAAAACAGCCTTGCTGCCTTGCTCTTTTCTCCGATGATGGCGCGACACTGGGGGAGCAGTAGTGGTGACGAATTTGGGCTGTGGGCTGGGCTTCCGTAGCAGGTCAGGTCAGAACTGACCCGGACAAACCCAACCTGGCTTGGCTGAAGGTCGTCTTCTTCCTTCTGGTTTCTGTAATCAGAAACGGATAGCAGCAAGCCTATTACCTTCTTCCTCAATTCCGGTGATGGCATCGCGTGGTGTCCAGTGATGATCCTCCTTCTCCGGTGGAACGCAGGAATGGCGGTGGCGAAGGAAATCCGGTGATGGCATAGAAGATTGTCTTCTTCTTCGTTTCATGTTCTGCAAGTCTGCAACAGAACGTGAGCAAGGTTGTAGGGGTCTTCTTCTTCCTCTCCGGCTACGGTGTGTGGGCTAAGGAAGCAGTAGCGTTTGGCGATGCTATTTCTTCGAAAAAACCCCGATCTCGTCCTCCGAAAAAAAAAAAACAGAGATTGATCTCAACTGTTGAGATCCAATCTGTCAATGTCCATGTCCGGATTGAAGAAGAAGAAGAGGGAGAATGAAAGATTTAAAATTTTAAATTTTAAAATTTTATGCATAATCAGTAAAAAGGGCAAATCAGTCATAAAAATGTATGAGGTGGCATGTCTAGGGATCTCTCTCCATGAGATGACGTATCTAGGGACCTCTTACCGAAATACGTCGAAGCTGCATGGACTACAGGCCTTAGAAGAAATGTTGATGGACTGGAGGCCTTACAAGACCTCTATGAGAGACCTTTCGCTAATTATCTCTTTATTTTTTCAGTTTCCTTCCCTTTTGCCATCCGTGGGCCCACTGGACATTTGACTTTAGTAAGTTAAAAACTGGCCCAAATTGAATCCTTCTCCCTTTTTTATAATCAGTCAGCCCACTATTTATTGGACGAGTTTGCATTTGAGAGTTCGGCCCCACTGATGGATCTGCCACAAGGTTTTCCCTTGCCATTCTCTCTTTTATCTTCATCTAGCAATGGGGGCCATTTTTTATTTTTATGATAGGTGGACATATATGTATAGGTTAAATTTTGCTGCTAACCAATTTGTGGGACCTTCATGTTATATCCAAGCATCAGGAATTTGAGGCCCACTTATAAATCACTGCCAACTTCATCTTTGTTGTTTTTCATCAATTTGTGGGGGCTAGTGTCAAAGCTCAGTTTTTTTAATTCCAAGTTCAAACAATCAGTGGGTCTTAAAAGATCCATATTCTCATACTAATAATAATTCAATTCCAATCTCTCTATCCTTTTACTAAAGAAAAAAAAAATCCTCACACCTTAAATAGTATCTCTATTCGTAAAGATTGTATAGAGAGCTAGTTGTTTCCAAAGAATGGTATACCATGTGATCGATGATATCTCTTTCTATGTGTGGAAGGTGCAATCCTTCCCCTAGATCATTTTTTTATTTTACTTTTTTTTTTTTTTTTATCAAATCATCTCCAATGTCTTCGTTTCCAACAGTAACTTCTACTGCATTTTAACTCAATTTTATGCAAAGAAGCAACTTTACATTATGTTGTTTCTTTCTTAGCGATGATCATATAAGTTAAACTTTTTTTTTTTTTTTTTAAAGAGTAAGTTAGTTCTTCAGTTCTTCTAAAAGAATAATACAGAAAAGGAGCTCTAGAAACCCAAATTTGGTCTTAGAGGCTCCAAATGGGGCATGCCCCATTATTACACGGATAAATGAACATTCAAATTAGCAAATAAAAAATGTGAAATACACTGCCAACAGCCTGAGCAACAAGCAATCAAAGATGCCATAACATCCCAATCTCAACATTTGAGATATGAAAATGAATCAATCTTTTTCGACACAACTTCCTACTAAATCACACCGTTGAAAGCTGAAGATCCATAGAAGTGACATGAAATTTCTTCAGAGCAGTTGTGATACTTCTGACTTGAAATTTCTACTTCCATGGAGAGTTCTGAAGATGCCATAATATTTGAGATAATGAACAATCTGTTTCAAATAATATAGATGGTAAATGGGTGAGAATAAGATCAACAAAGCAAAGAGTTCCCAAACAAGAGTTCGTGGCAGTTTGAATTGCACCTTCAATCGGATAGGCAACATCATCCCATAGGACACCAACACTCACCTGAGGAGTAGAATAAACAGAAAGTCGCCAAACTGGATAAGCAATATGGAAAGACTGTGTATTTATGTAAGAAGCAGGAGGAGTTTTCCAATGACAAGAGATACCGTTTGGAAAAGATATTCTAAGAAATAACACTCTACTCTGAATAGTCTGAATGATACTTACTATTCACTACAGTTGAGGCTAAGTTACATTCAGCTTTGAAGAAGCATCTATTTCGTTCAATCCAAATGTGCCAAACATAAGCACAAAAGAGTAACTTAGCCAACGTCTGAAGACCTTTATGATGCTGATCAACACGCAGAGTTACTGACTCCACCAACTCTAATGGTGAACCACATGAGACATATGTCAGATTTAACGTTGCTAAAAGAGAAGCCCGGTCCTGTTGAGAGTAGGTGCAATGAAGCATAAGATGTGAACCAGATTCCCAAGTGCAAGGATAAAACACACAGCATGAATCACAGTTCACACATTTCTCTGAAGCAGAAAATCCTTAGTTTTCAACTTTCCCAAGAAGAACATCCATGCACAGATTTAATGCTTTTTAATACAGTCCGGAAACCAAAGTAAAGAAGGCCATTGAAGAATTTGAACTTGACCAAGATTTACCATACGATATGAAGATTTGAGAGTGAAATTACCATTATCTTCTAATGTCCACACAACTTCATCATCAAAATCATACTGATGCTAGATTTCTAAAAGGATCACACGAAAAATATCCATAAGAACAGTAGATGTAGTGGCTGGAAACAACTAATCATGATTTGCAATAAACCGATATACCCTGATGTCATCACCTAAACCAAGATCATAAATTGCTACCAAATGTCCATTTCCAACCAGGTATTTTATATGAGGCAACATGATCGTTCAAAAAGCAAGGATTTCCTTCCATCCCCAAGATGCATCTTTCGGGACATGCACATCTCAGATATAAGAGCCTTTCAAGTATTTAACATTAATCCACAAATTCCAACAAATTTGCTTGTTTTGGATCACATTCCAAAGTTGATGCATCAAAGCAGCCCAAGCAGTGCTTTCAAAGGAACGAATGCCCAATCCTCCACAAGAAATAGGCTGACAAATAGAATCCCAAGCAATATGATGTAGATAATGAGGAGACCATTTATTCCAGAAAAAATCTTGTACCTGTCTATCCAAAGCATTAAGAGTAGCTATAAGGAGTAGAAAGACTGCTGCCCAATAAAGATGAATGACAGATAAGGCGGATCTGATGAGCTCCACCCTTCCTGCATAAGATAAAGCCTTGGATTTCTACCCAGCTAGGCGCTGCTGAATTTTTGCAAGAAGAGGCTGACAATCATTGAAGTTCAATTTCTTAGGTGATAGAGGGATGCCAAGATATTTCATTGGAAAACTCCCTTTTTGAACATTTAGAATATTTGAGATAATCACTTGATCAAGAGTTGCACAATTAGAGAAAAAAACTGCACTTTTTCCCCAATTTACTCCAAGAACCGAGAAAATCTTGAAATTATCAAGAAAGTACTTCAGATTCACAGCAACAACAGCTGTAGCTATACAGAATACAAACAAATTATCAGCAAATATAAGATGAGAAATAGTCACTTGATATTTATGAAAAGGTGTTAGAATCAACTGTGAAGAAGCATATTTTGCTATCATTGTAGAAAAAAACTCCATAACTATGGTAGAAAGGAAGGGAGATAAAGGGCAGCCTTGCCGTAAACCTCTCGTGCCTTTAAAATAGCCTTCAGAGCTACCATTCACCAAAACTAAGTAGTGAGCATTGGAAACACATGCCATGATGAGTTTAATGAAGTGGTTTGGAAATTTCATGCACTTAAGAGCTGCCTCAAGGAAATCCCATCTGACACTGTCATAAGCTTTAGCTAGATCAATCTTTAAGCACATACGGGGAACTCCTCTTCTCAGATGAAATTTATGAATCAAATCTTGGGCTAAAAGAATATTGTCTGCAATACTTCTCCCAGGAACAAACGTTGATTGCATACGCCCAACAATATTTGCAAGAATTGGCTTCAGCCTATTCACCAAAATACGACTAATAATCTTGTAAAGCTCATTTGTTAAAGAAATAGGTCAGAATTTATCCGGAGTGGCTACATTGTCACTTTTAGGAACCAGTTCTATAAAAGTGGCTTTCAACTGACTTAACATATTTCCATGCTTGAAAAAATCAATAATACTAGCACAAACATTATTACCAATAATAGGCCGGAAAACCTTGAAAAAATGGGCATTGAATCCATCAGGCCCGGGGCCTTGTTCAGATTAGCAGTTTTTATTACTTCCTCAATTTTTAAAATTGTCACTGGCTTGGTGAGATCAAAAGCAGTATCATCAGACAAATATCCATGAGGGATTGCAGAAGAAAGGTCTGGACTGTGTACCTCAACCTGTGGACCAAGGATACTTGTAAAATAAGAAACAAACACTACTGCAATACCCGAAGGTTCAGAATGGAGGTTGCCTTCCATATCAGTTATTTGGGCAATAAAGGAGCGGGCTTGTCTCTTCCACATCAACCTGTAAAAATATTTAGTATTTCTATCACCTAGGTTTACAGCAAGGTCCCTAGATCGCTGTTTGAATATGCTTTCCTCTGCTTTGGCTAAGGAATCCAAATAGCCTCTTGCATTTCTCTTATCTGCTTGAATAATAGGGTTTTCTGGATCAACCACCATGCGCTTCTGAAAATCTTCTAAAGAAGCCCTGGCTTCGTTAATTCTTGCTGAAACCGGTAGCTGGGTCTTCTTCCATGCATTAATTTTTTCTTTAACTCTTCTTAGTTTAGTAACCACCCTAAATAAAAGAGTGCCACTGACATCATCTGCCTAAGCATCTTGGATGACTATGCTAAACCCAAGAATCTTGGCCCAATAATTAAAGTATCTGAATGAGGCTTTGACGTGCCTGTCTTCATGAAGATTCAATAATATAGGGGAATGATTTGAAATACTAGGACATAACATGTTGGTATTCATTCATGAAGCATTCACAAGTGCTCTGTCCAATTTGCATTCAATCCGAGAGTCCCCAATGCTTGAATTGGACCAAGTGAAGGGAGATCCACTCAATGGTAAATCAAACAATCTAGCGTCCCGAATACAATCATTAAATTCAATAAGCCCTAAGGCTCGAGGAGTAGCCCCTTCTTTCTTTTCATGACTCCAACGAATGGTATTGAAGTCCCCAGCCACTATCCATGGTAAAGAAGATGTTTCGGATTTTGAAATAATTGCCTGCCAGAAACTCACTAACTGAAGGTTGCAAATATAAGCAGGAATCATATATTTTGTAATGGGATGAAGTTGATTGGAATGAGATTTGATCAAACCCTATTACATGGGGGAATCAAGATTCTTTGAGGTTTTTTTAAAAATTTAAGGTGGTTTCTACTATAAAATAAGAGGTCATCCCTGCGATTTTGTCTTGCCTTTCTTCCTTTAGGTGTTCTTTTCTTCTTTTACATTAATTTACTCTTCTATACCATGAACAATTCAAACTTACTATTCTTTTATATGTCTTCTTCTTCATCATACGCTATATTATTCATTATTACTCTTCATAATTTTCATTTTTTGGCCCGTTATTTTATATAATCGAGCCATTCTTCCAATTCCCTGTACTAGATAAATTAATTTGATCATCTTAATTATTTTTTCCTTTAACCTTTGATTCTTGAAGTTAAATTTTAATTGGGTCTGTGCTATATATGAATTATATGTTAATATTTATTTATAATTTATTTAAATACTTCTAAATACTTTAATTATTTTTTATCATGACCCGTGTTGGGTGTGGGCCTATTGTACTAGTAATATATAATAATAGCTGGATGTGGGCTTTGGTGAAAGTCAAAATTGAATTGAAATACTTTTTTTTAATAATATATAATAATAGGTTAATTTTGGGTCCATTGGGACTTGGGAGTTTATTTTCCATCAATAAAGTGGGCACTACTGTGGGGTCCTCACAGTTTATATATTATGGGTTGAGTCAAGTAGGATCCGTACTCAATTGGAAGAGAGAAGAGAGCCGCATGGCGTATATCATGGAGAGGATACCACTGTTGAGAGCCGTATCCCCATAGGATCCGGATTCTTCTCTGTTTTCACTCCCTAAACGTTTGTGATCTTAAACACAAAACGCCTTTATTCTTCCTTCAATAGAAGGCAAAAAACAACAAAGCTAATACAAGAGAAAGCAGCTTCCCATCTCTCTCTCCCCCTCTAAAAATCTCTAAGCCTCTCTCTCTCTTCAAGCCAACCTCTTCCTTATCAGTCACCAAGTCCCTTTCTCAAACAACCATCTCCAAATCGAAGACTCTTCTCTGAAAATCCACTGACTAACGGTGCAAACATAGCCTCTATTCCAAGCAATGGTTGGTGAACGATAGCAACATTCAACACCCAATCTCCCTTCCATTTACAGCCTTCCCCAACATCTCCTCTTCATTTCCTCATCTGGGTATCTCTAATTCAATCCAACCTCATCTGGGTCTCTCTTGTTCAATAATCCAACCATTGATTCTACCAAACTGTTGTGCACAATGCAGCTTCATATATCGCCGAGTCTGCGGCATGTAACGGTTTTGCCAGGGAAAGGAGTGAGAGATTTCATTAAGGTGAAGGTTGCGTCTCGGAGAGTATCGTATCGGACTGTGTTCTATTCGGTTCTGTTCTTGACGTTTATGTTAAGGTTCGTGTTTGTGCTGACGGCCATGGATACGATCGATGGAGAAAGCAAGTGTTCGTCGATAGGTACAATGCATATATTGCTCTGTTGGTTTCTTTGCAGCATTTGTACATGTTCTTGTCATCTTTAGGTTTTCTATTCTGTGATTTTGTAGTATGTGGGGTGGATATATAGATGTTTGCCATGAGATGGATGATCACAACACTGGACACCGTTGATTTAAGTGGGCCCCACTGAATCTGGAAAGGCGCCATTATAAATACCTGATTGGGATATTAATGCCCTTAAATCTTAAGCGTGCCTCACAGTGTCGACTTCATAATTGAGATGTAATTTCTCTTAAATCAAGCTGCTGATTATGTGGGGCCCAAGGTATAGAGATTTGCTCAACTGAGTGGTCCCCACAATGAAGAGTTATGGTTTTTAAGGGCCTTAGGGCCTTAATATTTCTTTAATCAATATGGGGATAGGATTTGGAAATCTAAACCCAATGGTGATAGATCCATAGAGCTTTGGGCAATAAATGATATCATGGGATCCAAAACAAATTTTTTTTAATAAAAATAAAAATAAATAGTGTATCAAAGTCTTTTGACTTTGGTGATATTTAGAAACTTTTAGTCATGAAATTCGGATTTGAGTGTTTATGAGGCATTAAAATGTCAAATCTCCTTTTATTTATCCCATCTCAATTGGGCACTTAAACGGTCCAAATATTTATCACTTTTGTTTCTAAAAAGTGAAAAAATTGGTATTTACTCTATTTCAATCCAATGCCACCATTTACTAAAATAAAATAAAATTGGGGCACAGATTAATTTTTGTGTCTATACAAAAGAGTTTGAAGAGAAATTTGGGATTGTTCTGTGATATTGAATGTACATTTTACAGCTTTAAATCAGATATCTTGTAATATCCAAAATGCCCCGAATTTTAGATAACTAAGTTTCAAATATCTCTTATCTTATAATGTTAGTGGGCTTGAAACACTTTGCTACCTGTCCCATTTGAGAAGCAGCGAAGACATGATTTTATATATCCATTCATATTAACTATACACATCAATTGATCATCAATTGAGCCTCACACAAACGGATGGTTAGATTACCTTATAATGGCCAATATACAATGCAATGTAGTGATGGTTGATGGCCTCTCATTATCCATCTAGGTGGGTGATCTACACAAAATGGGTATCTTGGAGGGCTTGGATGTGTCACACGTGTGGTTAGGTGAAATGGACCTTTTTTGGTAGGCAAGCTTGATCAAAGGAAGTCGGAAAGGATGGCGTGTGAAATTAGCAAACCTTTGGTTGGGTAGAAAAAGATTAGTAAACCTTAACTTTTCAAATCAGTGCTATAATATAAACTTTTTCAGGGAAGACAGCGGCCTGGGCCATTGGGCCTGGATCATTTATTCACTGGGCTAATTATTTATTTTGACCTAGCCAATGACCGAGGTGAATAGGCTTGGATCCATAATCTTACTAGACTTCAACAGATCTGGGTGGTAGTGGGCCAAGATGCTGGGTTTGGTCCAAAATAGGTCAAATTCATATAAAATGGACTCAAACCTGCCCCTTCTTCCGAGGTCACTCCATAAATGATTTTCGATCTTTGATGTATAAGAGACTTTAAAACTTTAAGAGATTTTTTTTTTCAGTTCATAAATACATAAGTAGGTGATAAACAGGCTTGAGAAGTCAAAATCCGAACTTGCTTAAAACTCGACTTGGATCAAAATCTATAAATTCTTACACGCTCGTACTCATCAAATCACGTCCTGACTCCATCCCAATAGGGGCGTTATAGCCGGACCCTTAGGCATCCATTTCCACAGAAGATCTTGCAAATCACAGGCATGGGCCTTATTTAATTGGATAAGAATCATGGATTTCTTCATGTAAATCCAATGGGCCATGCTGGTTCACAGTAATACCTTCCAGTAATTAAAACAGATAAGAGTTCGGCTTTAATCAGCTGCTTTGAGTGGCTGCTGGCATTGATGTTGAGTTCTCTTAGAATATATATATTTTATAATAGTCAAAACTCAAATCATTTGACTTTAGACTGCTTTATATAGATTAAAAAAAAAAAAATCAAAAGTCATTTGACTTTGGTCCCATTGAGTTTGTCTTTTTAATGTTTCTTATTCTTTAACGTGAAGGACACATGAAATTGGAGGACCAAAGTCGCATGATTCCTTGACATTTAATAAGAGTGGAACATCTAGAATGGGGCTCACCTTAATGGACAGTCAAGATCCATAGACCCAGAAACCAAACACTGCTTTTGCGTTTCTCTCAAGTTAAGTGGGGTTCTCATCCTAATTTCAGTTTCCACCCAACCAAACAGCACCAAACTTTTGTTTTCTTGATGAAAATGAAATGCCACATTTTTTTCTCTCTCTCAAAAAACTATTATTCTTTGTTGGAAGTAAGAGGCCTTTTTCAAATCAATTATCATTTCTTTAATTTATATCAATCTTTTGTTTCTTCTTTCATAATCAAAATTCATTTTTTCTTTTTTGTCACTTAAAAAAAAAAATCTTTTCTCATTTTTTGCAGGATGCATGGGGAGAAAGATTGGACCAAGGATTTGGGGAAGAAGGCATGAGTCAATGGTAATCTTTTACATACAAATTTCTACAAATTATAGAGAGAAAGATGATGATATGCAGTGTTGAAAACCAGCAACGCATCAACCGTATTTAGTGATAGCGTTGTATTAACCATATTTGTGTGATTTTATCTGAAGTGAAAATCAAAATACTAGTCCTCATATCACCCCTTTATGGCTGTATCTAGAGATGTCAAATGGGCTGGGCCGGCTCAAACCGCTAGTCAACGGCCCGCGGCCCGTGCCGAGGAGCCTGGGCCAATTGGCCCGGGCCCGCCAGGCCCGCTTGGCACGTTGGCCGCCCCTTGTGGCCCGCCAGGAATGGCCCGCCAGGCACGGCCCAAAAATGGCTATTTTTTTAAAAGAATCCTTCATTTTAACCCCCTAACAGCCATAAAATAGTCATATAAGGGGTGTTATTTTCAATTTTACAAAGTCTATAAATACCCTAACCCTCCCATTCTTTTTCTTTTAATCAAAGTTTTATTTACAAAAAAAAAAAAAAAAAAACATAGGATATCAATCATTATATAACAGGTGGGCCCATTGTGACAAAATCACTATGAAAACTGGGCCCAAATAGAACACAAACTTCTTCTATGTATTTTTTATTTTGGCATCTACCAGACATCACTAGATGACTTTGTTTGGCCAAGTAAGCTTGGAAATAAGTTGGGAACTTGAGTCTAATTGAAACCAAACTTAAATTTATTGACCCAAATTACATCCATTTCTAATATTCTTTTCTGGCCCGGTCAATAGTTATAAACTTATAATAGTAATCCAATATATATAGATATAATGTTACTTTTACTTTTATTATGATTATATTATCCCATTAAAACATAATCAGCTCTAAGTATAGTTTGGTCTCTTCACCTGTGCCTCAGACCATAGATCTCATCTTGGACTCACATGTGTCCCTTTGAAATGTGTCCAATTAGATATTAGGTCCCAGCGAACCAATTTATATACAGCCTTAGCCATAATAAATATATTCCAAACGAAACCCCCTCCAACATGGTTGAAACATCTCTTCAATTCCAAAACAAACGAACAAAAAAAAATTAAAAAAATCAAATGAACACTAGTGCCCTATATTGAGGAGATTCTGAACCCATTAGATGCACATGGGCTCATGTCATTGCATTTTTATCATCCTATGAGAGATATTCATCTCCTCTCAAGTCTCAGCCTAGATTAGGATTTAGGATTTAGGCCACGTTTTTTTGTACAGCTAATACGTCTGCTACGCTTATAATTTTTTTTGCCATATTTTGTTGTTTTGTGTGGACATACTACACTTACTTTGCATAGCTTTTTAATTAATGTGTAAGGTATTGGGGTTGGGACTTGGGAGGTGATGAGAATAGAAAGTGGAAGTAGCAGAAAAAAATAAAAAACAATAGGCCCGCCTGGCCCGGCCCGCTAGTTGGGGTGGGCCGTGCCACCCGCTCCAGCCTCGGCCCGGCCCGTTTGACATCTCTAGCTGTATCCACTTCTATTACCGATATGTATTTTTGGTAGAATTCTATTACCCTTATTAAGTTTCCTTTTGGAAAGATACGTGATTATATTCCAAAGTCAAGAACAGAACCGATACAAAAAAGTATGGGGAAAGCTCCATAACACTTGAAATTCAGCAAAAGTTGGAGCAACAACAGAGGGAAGCTAACCCACTGCCCAGAAAGAGGCCGGGCAAAAGAAAAGCCAACGGTTTATATATAAGCTACGAAAGGTGAACAGTCAATTCACACAATTCTAATGCCCCAAGTGAAATGGTACAACAGACTTACATTGAATTGTAACCCTCTTGGCCTCCATGAAAATGAGTTTTTAATCCTAAAGCAATCGTGACTGTCGACTTTGTCGCGTCCCAGCCTTCCTTACATGTAATTTTCTTGATTGCCCTTCCCACACCTCACTCTCGATCACGAATCAGTCATTTTCTCATCCAGTCTTATTAGATTGCTGGACTTCATCCATCAACAAAGGTGATTTTCTTCTGCAGAAGTCCGTATGGAATGCCTAAAATAAAATCTGGTGCTCACCTTGGGTACATTGGGCTGCAAAAACAGAAGGGATGAAATCTCGTGCAAGGTGTGTTGTACGGACTTTCGTAGGAAAAAATTCATCCAATAAAAGACCAATCCTAACCATTTTGTTGTAGTTTCAAAGTTGTATGGTAGATGATTATCATCCATATTGGGCTGGAAAATGAATGATCCTGATTGCCAATGGGACGACAATTTTGGGACATTTCAACAAGATGACTGGCTAATTTGATATGAAAAACTGTGGTTGTTATTGTTGCAGCAGGTCCCAGAAGAGATATACAGAGTACTAGAAGGTAAAAACGAATTAGAAAGTGATGAGTCCAATGTTCCAGAGTCTTTAGAGGAGTTCGTAGCTGAGATGAGGAGCAACATATCAGATGCCAAGACATTTGCCGTAAAGCTCAAGGCCATGGTATGTGAAAAATCTAATTAGTACACTCCTTTTATAATACAAGTAGATGTTTGTACATCTACTTCACCTTTTATGTGTAAAGTTTGAGTCTTTATCATACCAATAGTATGCTTGTCATATCCATGTGGACATCACAACTTGTAAATTAATTGGAATAGCATTTGATACTAAACTCCATCGAAACAGATCACTTACATGATGCAAACCATGACCCATGTCACAAGAATTGCAAATTGTGATCTAATAATGAGGGGAGCCCTGTCGCAAAACCACTTTAACTCGCCCTAGGCTGAATGGGTGATTAGCTATACAGGGTTAGATCACCCTAACTCGGGCAGTGGAAACGAGTATCAAAATCAAGGTTCATCCCAATGCCAAAATAACTATAATTTTATTTACTTATTTTTTTACTATGCTACACTGAAGTTAACTTCAACTTGAACACTCTTGCACAACTACATTTTCTAACCAGCTGAGCTACAGCTTAGGAATAAATAACTATAGTTTGTTCCAATATGAAGTAAATAATTTGACTTGCAATCAAATTGACTTTGACCATGCTGTTGACCTTTGACTTCTCAGATCTCCTTCCTAGAACAAAAGACCCGATCAGCTAAAATTCAAGAGTACCTCTATCGTCATGTAGCATCCAGCAGCATCCCCAAGCAGCTCCACTGCCTTGCTCTAAGGTTAGCCAATGAACACTCTACCAATGCCGCGGCCCGCCTCCAGATCCCAACGCCGGAGAGCGTTCCATCCCTCGTCGACAACAATTTCTTCCACTTCATCCTCGCATCCGACAATGTCCTCGCCACCTCCGTCGTCGCCAATTCCCTCGTCCAAAACTCATTGCACCCGGAGAGAGTGGTCCTCCACATCATCACCGATCGCAAGACCTACGCCACCATGCACGCCTGGTTCTCGCTGCACCAGCTATTGCCTTCCGTCGTGGAAGTGAAGGCATTGCACCACTTCGACTGGTTCACCAAGGGGAGGGTGCCTGTGCTTGAAGCAATGGAGAAAGACCAGCAAGTGCGGTCTAATTTCCGCGGTGGATCGTCTGCGATCGTTGCGAACTTGACTGAGAAGCCTTATGTTGTTGCATCCAAGCTGCAGGCACTTAGTCCTAAGTATAATTCGGTCATGAACCATATACGTATACATCTGCCGGAGGTAAGAATTTAGGCTGTCACCTTTGTGGTGGTGTTGGACATGGGCTAGGTTGTGAAGGTTTAGCCTTGGCCCATTTGGAAAGGGCCAATGGGACTCTGAATTAGTGTTAGCGGGTCATTTTCAGGTTGGGCTGGGAAGTTGGAACAGGAATTACCCCACTAAACCAAACAGGCCAGGGCATAACAATTTATTAAATTGCTATGTCCTTCCTTGTGGAATTTGTTGGTTCAATGGGCCATTTAGTGAGGCCTTTATGCAAATATGCGTCTTGGCCTACCATGTTTAGCTATTGGGCCAAAATCATGCCAAGGCCCAGCTCTTATTCAAGCCCAAACTGTGAAACCTCTATTATTATGAAATGATCTTGTGTGAAAAAAAGCTTAGTAGGGTCAATCTGCCACACAATTTTATATGGTTCCAATTGTCTAAACATCTGAGTGATTTCAATCATAGAAATGCCCAGACCCACTGTGAGATGGGACAACTTAGAAATATCCACCCCATCAAATGATTCTTTCATTCTAATTTCTGCCACATAATGAGGATAGTTGGATGAGGGCTAGGATCATCTTGACACATGCCCCGATCTTCTGATTTCCCTTCCCCTTGTGTCATTGCTCTAACATGTTTTCTACAAATGTTGCAGCTTTTCCCAAGCCTTAAGAAGGTGGTATTTCTGGACGACGATGTGGTTGTTCAGTCAGACCTTTCACCTCTTTGGGACGTGGATCTCGATGGGAAGGTCAATGGAGCAGTGGAAACATGTAGAGGGAACGACAAGTTTGTCATGTCAAAGAGGATGAAGAACTATCTCAACTTCTCACATCCATTGATATCTGAGAATTTTAATCCAGATGAGTGTGCTTGGGCCTATGGTATGAACATCTTTGATTTGGAGGCTTGGAGGAAGACCAACATCAGCCGCACATACCATCACTGGCTTCAGAAGGTAATAATTAATTGACCCCAAAATCTGCTGTACAAGGCCATGATAGGCTCAAATGTCATGGATCGGGTTCAGTCCTGGCCCAACACTATAACGCATGGCCAAGCTTAAAGTGTCGTGGGTCATGTTCGGCCCAAGCCCAACAAATACTATAGCAGATGTGTAAGGCCCTGACACTTGAGCAGTATTACAAATGTGGGCAACATTTGAAAATCTGGCATGAAGTTTCAAGGAAGTTTTAGTAGAGGATGTTTTGACGGGCCTTGTCAATTGGCTAGGATTGGTCCCTGAAAACCTGAGCTTTTGATAATCCAAGCCTGATTAGTTAATAATCATGCTAGGACATTGTTTGAACTACCATGTGGTAATGTATGTTTCCTTTTCCTATCTCTTGAATGCAAATAGATATTCTTCACAAGGAATTCTCTTCACATGTAAGAGAATGTGATTCGTTTGGGCCAAGCAATCTTCACTAGCTGGGGCGCCCATCTTTCCATGTCCAAATTGTCCATTTTGTAGCCCCCTGTTAAAGTTTACAATCCAAATAATCCATTTATTTGATGTTAATAGGATGGTCCCCTAGCCACAATCAAATCATCATTTATCTCTAATTAATCTAGATGCAAGATTTCTTTATCCTTAATTAAAGCATACCTCATTCCTCTCTAAAGCTGTATTCTCTAACATTTAACTGTAAACATGTCACTTTCACTTGTTTCTTTTTCCTTTTTCTTTTTGCTCTCATGGGAGAGAGTTGTAATTATCTGACTCCTAAACTAGTCTAATCTATCAGCTCGGCGGTAATCCTTGGTTCCTCCATGCACCGCCTGCTCTCCGTGTATGAGCCATACTTTGATTACTTTTTTTTTTTTTTCTATTGTCCTCCATGCTGCCCGAGTACGCCTTCACCTTGTCCTCTGCCTTAGTACACTCGGGGTAGTATTCTGGCAGTGCCGGGGGTCGATCCATGATTCTGTTTACTCTTTATCGACTTCTTTTCATGTGTACATTTTTTATGTTGTTTAACTGAAACTTCTCCATCTTTACTGCAGAATTTGCAATCAGACCTAAGCTTGTGGCAATTAGGGACTCTACCACCTAGCTTGATCGCATTCCATGGCCATGTTCACATTGTTGACCCCTTTTGGCACATGTTAGGACTTGGATACCAAGACAATACTAGTGTCGCAGAAGCAAATGAAGCTGCTGTCATCCATTTCAATGGAAGAGCGAAGCCATGGCTCGATATTGGGTTTCCTCATCTTCGACCTTTGTGGACAAAGTATATCGACAACTCTGATAAATTCATCAAAACATGCAAGCTCGCGGTGTCTTAACGGAGAATGGAGATGAAAAGATGTTGATGAAGAAGATGCTCATAAAAATGAGAAACCATGGGCCCTTGAGAGCTTCCTGACTTGAGATAAACAATGAGGTTTCTGATGAGTTGCTTCTTGTTTAATGAAGTGCATTCCTTGTGCCTGCTTGTGCTTAGATTGTTTTATGAGAGAGAGGAGAGTTTTGATAGTGCATATTTTCAATCTTATACAGCAAAGGGAATTCACTTTGTACAAAAGTCTATAAATTGAAGTGTTCCATGTTATAACTTTTATTATTCCAAACCATACATACCAATCAACACGGGTCAGGTTGTGATACATTCAACAAAGCTAAATATCAACCAAACTAAACATCACCCCTTTTTTATGCTTTAATATGAACCAAGAATTTGTTTGCCTTGATTCTTTGCCAATGTGATTTAACACTTTAGACTTATTTTCTGTGATTGGATGACAAAAAATTCAGCAGCTAAAAGGCTCCACCTCTCTGTCCCACTTTCCCTGTTTTTTTATTTTTATTTTTAAATGTGAATATTTACAAGGAGTCATTAAATAACTCTTTTCATAGGAACTGAATTCTACCCACCTTACAAATAATTAAATACTAGGAAAGTGATAGTCCCTTTTACACATTTACCTACAACCATTCACTCCTTAACCTCTTTTTAGACTATAAACCTTCCCCCACAAACGCTCACAAAAAAAAAAAAAAAATGTTGACCACGCAGATTTATTACCCATATTAAGAATTCAATACCAACTAGGCAAATCGGCTTTTGGTGTGTTTCTTCAAGGTTTCCATATCTTTGACTGCCAGCCAAAACATTCTCAAGGGATTCAAACAAAATTTCATGATCCCCTTAATGTCTTAAATACAATCTAGGGTGCGAGGGGCAATTCTTTAATAGCTAGTGGTGAGGCACCTGTCACCCACATAAGCAAACCATGGATCCATCCATCGCTGTCACACTGGCTTGTGTGTGTGTGAAAAAAGTCAAATGGTGCAATCCAACTCAGCTCAACTGTCAAGTTTAACCTTACTAAATGATGAAATAAACAATTATTTTAAAATAGTTAATGATAGATCCAACTAGTTTAGCTATTGGTGTTTACCAGACTTGAACATCTTTTGAACTAGTACTTTTGTTTTGTCTAAAAGGACAGGTGGAAGGACTGGTCCCAATCAAACTTTGTTAACCACGTGGTTGTATCCATTTTTGAAAGGATGATAATATAGAAATAAAAGAACTCCTTTGGGATTTTTACAAAATAATTAAGCTTATAGTCTCAATAGATAGTTTTCTGAAGAAAAATAATAAAACTATGGGTCAGTTGTTCGTACTTCTTTCCAAAAAAAAAACCCCAAAGTCTACAATATCATCAACCTCAATTGCTAAAATCCTTGTGGCCCATCTAATTCCACTTGGTGATTGAAGAACACTATTCTCTTTTCTAAGCCCTATCTTCCAAATGTGAAACACTCCACCTTCCTCTTACTTTCACTTATCTTGCCACCTTTCCATACAAAATATATTTCTAAAATTCTAATATCTTCTTCCCCAAAACCCTATCGCTTTTCAGTAAAAACCCCATTCCCCTAGCTTTTAGAATTTTTCTTAGTTTATTCTGTAAGATTTGATTTCTATGCAAGAAGATTAATGGATTGCATGAATTGCATCTATTAAATCCTGAGATAAGATTGCATATCACATGGGCTCCAGGCAGATCCTGCCACCCCCTATTTTTTTTTAATACCTATTCCAAAAACATGTCAATGGAATTACAAGTTACAACCATAATCAAATTGGCACGAGAGAGGATAATGGTAAAAAGGTGTTTATGGCTTTGATAAAAACATTAATAATGGATGTTCATTTTGTTCATTTGTGATAGAAATATTGATGGGAGCTCTTTATCATCTCTTTTATTTCAACAAAATGCTGGACCACTTCATGTTTGCGACAAACAAATATCCATATCTACATCCAATACCAACAGCCTAAATGTGAGGGCCTCACCCTAGCTCTAAGGTGAGAGTAGCTCTCTTAGGAGCATCTCCATATATATATATATATGCTGATGAAGGTATCGGCCTCCTAAAAAAAAGACTATTTTCTGGGCACGTGAAGTCTCTGTCTTTCCCACACATTAGGTAAGTCAGTCTTTTACCTAGGCAAGTGGCACCAAGGAGAGAGGTGAGTTCAAAATCGACTAAAACTGTTTACTTCATTTTCCTCTCTTTTAACAATTCTACTTTCAATTTTCCTTCCACCAAAGACTAGTAAAGGTAATAAACGCCAAAAAGAGAAGGGGAAAAAAGTTGTAAACACCATAACCCTCAATCTAAGCTCCCTGCGCAAACCTCAAGAAATGGATCGGAGTTCAGATCTTGAGGGCCTTTGACTTGAATTCCTAAGTTGAAGGCATGAAACTCGAGAGTGAGGCTTGCCGATTTTTGAGTCACTCAATGTTAACTCTCTCACCATGAATGGGGTTTTCCTAGATCTTATTCCAATAGGAGCTGGCTCCAGAGTAGGATTCACTATAACATTAATCATATTTTCATCATATGTCCAATTTTACGATAGGGCCAACTCCTATTCAAGTAAAATTTTAAGATGTCCCATACAGTTTTTGCGCCGGAGGGGGGGGGGGGGGTTTCATCTTGATTGGCTTAGGTTTTCATAAGTAGGTCCCATTATGGGGTCCCACTCCTTCAATTAAGGGGTCCTCTAAGTAAGAAAATTAGAGTAACCAGACTCCAAAAAATAGACAACCAACAGACATAATTCTCTAAAAAAGAGCATTACCCCATAACTCTAGATGTTATGAGGCTCTGACTTAAAGAAACCCTAACTTAAAGGAGTGGAACCCCACCTTAGAATCCATCTATTAAAAGCCTGAGCTATTCAAATTAAGCACCGTCCCGGTTTTTGGCTCATCCTCAAATGCTATTCCAATAGAAGCTAGACTCAGTATAAGATTGAACTTTGATAATAAAAAAAAAAAAATGTGATCAAGAAAATCTTAGCCTTTTTTTTTTTTTTTTTTTGCTTAAAAGGTAAATTTTATTAGAAGAAAGGAGAAAGTAGTTAAAATAACCAATCCTAAATGAAACAAATAGAGAAAGCAAGGCCAAAAGGGGAGTAAATAGGGCTCAAAAGAAACTAGACAAAGAGACTATATTTAATTACATTAGAGTAAACACTCCAAAAAAGAAAGAATTATTGAGGAGTGGGCTCTGCCGAGAGGGAGTGTTGAAAAGTATTTATGCAGCCTCTACTAACGCCTTGAGGTTTTGGTATTAATGGTTAGCTGAGGAAATTTAATATGATATCAGAGTCAATCGGTTGTGAGTTCGAGTCTTAGGATGAGCAACTTGGCGTGAAACAATGCATGCCTCCAAAAGTGAGCCGACCAGGTTTCACTTGAGGGAGAGTGTTATGGAGTGAGCTCCACCCGAGAGGGAGTGTTGAAAAGTATTTATATGCTGCCTCTATTGATGCTTCGGGGTTTTGTTATAAATGGTTAGCTAAAGAAATTTAAGAAGACTAATTGCAGATGGTGAAATTAATTAGCAGAAGATCTTTGAAAACTAATAAGGGAGTGAAGGTCTTTATGGAGAATCTTTGCTCGTGAAAGAGAGGGAAAAGTCTCATTAAAGACCGCCTCATTTCTGGAAATACAAATAGCAATCAGCCTAGTTTTTGTTTGCTATTAGGGACGACCAAATCTCAGATGGAGAATGAGACATTGGATGGGGACTGTCATTAGTTGATAAAACTAGGACCATAAGCCTGAAGAGAAACTGTAAAGTAAAAACAAATGAACATCTGATTTATTAGCATGATGACAAACGAAAAACCTTGAGACAAGCTTCACACCCACTGATTGGGCCCAGATTTCAGTGGGAGTTTTCCTTTGGAGAAGCTTCCAAGCAAAGCACATGCGGGTGTTCATGATAGAATTATAAACAAAAGTGCACCATGATTTTTCTAATGATCTGGATCTAACTAGTTGCTAGGAAGATTTGAGGGACAACATGTCATCTGAGCTACTGGTGCTGAGGAGATGGTCAACAGTCCTAACAGATGGGAGAGGAAAGCAATGGGCAACATCTAGATGGAGTTTAATGTCAATAGGAAGGGAGACTGGGATAAGCCATGAAGAACCAACAATGATGCTGGATACTCGGTCGTCTGTGGAGATGAAATAATGAGGAAATTCTGGACCAATTAATAGGGGATCGATTCAACCACCCTAGAGGCTAATGCTTTCGCCATTTCCAATGACCCATTGGTAGGATTACTAGAGATAAGGTGAGAGCTTTCTCATTTTCTTCCAAATACAGGAACCTGAAGAGGTGGTACAGGGGTTCCAGGGAGTTGAATTTGGAAATTATATGTTCTTAAAGAAGGTTGCCCAAAGAGAGGAAGATGTAGCAGCTTGCCAACAGAGCTTTAACAACATGCAGTGTTGACTTCAGATATGCGTTTGTGACTTAAACCACCTCAGCTTTCTGAAGATAAACTGACTTCCATTTGACAAGGTTCCTTTGCAATGAGCACTGATTAGCTGACCATGAGAAATTACGAAAGAGATTCTCAATTTCTTTGATAACATTGCAAGGAAGAGGAATAATCATTATTATACGCATGGGAATAGTTGCCATGACATTCTTCATTAGAACCAATCTTTCGGCGAAAAATAACAACTTGTTTTTTCAACTATTAAGCTTTTTTAGGATAGATTCTAAATATGAATCCGAAGAGGGACACCAATACAAAAGAGGTGAAAGAAGGTGGCCAGCCTAGAAAAAGTGGATATGATCGATCCACTATTGTGCAGTCAACATGTGTAGTATAGATTTAGAAGGCAAACATTTTCTCTTCTGTGAGATTTACTTCTGTGTGTTTCTATTTCACAACAAACAACTTGGTAATCTAGAAGGCCAAACATATACTAGTGGAGATGATACAATTCAAGATGCTTCAACTGTGGAGCTGTGGAGCGATGTTTAATATTTTGTATTTGTTGTAGGGTTTAGTTTATTTCGTACCAACTAACTTATTTTGTAAGGCTATTGATGATTGTGACTTTTTATGTAGATTGATGATTGTGAAAGATCAACATTTTATATTGATGAGGATTGATATATATATATATATACATATATATATATATATATATATATATATATATGAATGTTTATTAATGTACATGGATGATTAGAGGCACTACTTGAATATGGAAATAGAAACTTGTGGTCTTTGAGATATTCTTATTATGTTATTTTTGTGCTTTATGGATAGAGTTGATTTATTGAAGATTGTGGAAGAAATTATTGTTTGTATGAAGTGATAATATAATGTTTAAAATTTCTGGTATCTAAACATGTCGTAAGGAAAAAGCCCTCCAGTCACGGGGAGACTCTGTCAAAATTTTCCCAAGTTATTCCATGTGTACAAAATGGTGTTTTAAGATGTGTTAAAGGATATGCAATATCTTTTGGATTATGTTGAATGAGTTTGAAATGGAGAAAATCATTTTTTTTTTTGGATTCGTCTCCCGTCACCAAACTTGGATTTGAAGGAATCATCAGTGATTCCTCTGTGCTCACCAAACATGAAATGCGATGAATCCACTCCCTCGTAAATCCTCATATAAGAAAGTCTATTTCCGTGGATGCAAAGATTCCTCCGAATAGACGATTCATCTCCCGTTACCAAACATGCCCAAGGCTGAGAAGTAATGCTTCCACTACCAATGAAAAGGGGCACACCCTAATATTTGAAAGTTGGAGGGGAGGGAGGGATGCCTAGGATTGATGACCATCTTTGTTGAATCCTAAAACTACATCTGCCCTAGAAAAGTTTGCTTTTTCAAAGGTTGAAGAATTGCCCCGATGCTAATTGATAAGAAGAAAGAAGATATTTGATCCTTCTTGGAATGATGTAAGGAAAATCATGACGTCACTAGCATATAGGAGGTGGCATATATGAGGAGCAACAGATGAGACCAGTAATATGGATCCTCCGGTGGCGAGTCTCACAAGGTTGAGGTTGACAATCTCCTCAGCCAAAAGGAAGAGATAAGGAGACAGGAGATCCCCCTGTCTTAAGTTGCAATTTGATTCGAAGAAAAAAAAAAGGAATCTTGTTGGTTAGAACCGAAACTGTAGTCGTAGAGATACATGCTGAAATCAAGTGAACCCATCTTTTAGAAAATCCAAAGAATCTAAGAGCCTTGAACAAGGAATGCTAGTTTAGCTTGTCAAAGGCTTTAGAGATGTCAAGCTGAATGCATGGAGACCCACCTTTAGTCTTTTTTATTGAGTATTTGAAACAACTCATGAGCTAAAGCTGAGTGTTGATGGATGGATCTATCCCTAAAGCAAACGGCTTGATGATTGAAGATAATGAGGGGCAAAACGGATGTCACAACCCTGCCCAACTTAGCATGATATTATTCGCTTTGGCCCATGTACGCTAGAGAGGACTTCCCGGATGGTCACCTATCTCGGTATTGCTATCATCTGAGCATGCTTGACTCCGAAGTTTTTAAGGGATCCAAGACCGCATGGCTTTAAAACACGTCATGTTACAAGACTCTCCATTGGAAGCCCGTGGTTGACATGCTACGGCCATGGTTAAGGGTGCTGCTCGGACTGAGTTCTCACACTCTCCCCCATCGAAAATAGAGCTGTCATCCACTCTGATACCAATTATCATAAGCTCGCCCAACTTAGCATGATATTATCCGCTTTGGCCCCCCATGCGTGTGTGAGGACTTCCCGGGTGGGCACCCATCCTGGTATAGCTCTCGTCTGAGCACACTTAACTCTGAATTCCTGATGGGATCTAAGGCTGTAAGGCTTTAAAATGCGTCATGTTGGGTTAACACGGGGTTTGACATATAAGCCCAGGGTCGGGACTTTGATATTTTTGATGTGGGTCTTGCATGGCCTCTCCATTGTCGCCTAGACCGAGTTCTTACAATAGAAGCTAAAATCTTAGAGATAATCTTATAAGTAAAATTTAGTAGGGGCGTTTGGTTGGAGGTCCCTCAACTCATGACTTTATGGCAAATAGTCCACAACTTAAACTTATGCAGCCAAAGGTCCCTTTGAGACTTTCTCATACCTGAAATTTTTAATTTACCCTTTCTTTAAAAAATATCTCATGATAGGTGGGACATCCCATTAATAATGGTCAACTACTATTTAATTGGATGCAATTAATGGAATCCCATTAATGAGTTTTTCAAATAAATTCTAAAAAACACAAATAAATTTCAAAATAATGCGAATAAATTTCAAAAAAAGCAATAATTTCAAAAATGTAAAAAATTAAAAAAAAAGCAACAAATTTCAAAAGAACGCAGATAAATTTAAAAAGATACAAATAAATTTCAAAAGATCCAAATAAATTTCAGAAAATGTAAATAAATTTCAAAAGACTCAAATAAATTTCAAAAGATCCAAAGAAAATTCAAAAAATATTCAAAAGACACAAATTAATTTCAAATGGCACAAATAAAATTCAAAAACACAAACACATTTGCCAAAACTATGATAAATCAAATTTTCCAAATTTTCGAAAATTTGTCAAAAACTCAAGTATTTTTGCCAAAACTCAATTAAATTTATTTAAAAAAACGAAAATAAATTTGAAAAGACACAAATAAACTTCAAAAGATGTAAATAAAATTAAAAAACGAAATAGATTTCAAAAAAAGAAAATAAATTTGAAAAGTCACAAATAAATTTCAAAAGATGCAAATAAGATTAAAAAACGAAATAGATTTCAAAAAATGTAAAGAAATTTGCTAAAAAAACTCAGATAATTTTTTTTTAAAAATATAGATAAATATGTCAAAAACACAGAGAAACTTAACAGAAGACAGATAAATTTGATAAAAACTCAGATAAATTTAACAAAAACTCAGATAAATTTGACTGAAACTTAGTTAAATTTGACAAAAACTTAGATAAACTTTACAAAAACGCAGACATCACCAAAATTGGCTTCCCTCTCAAATGACTTCAATGCCCGAATCGCGAAATCCAACCCCTTGTTCGCACTCTACCCCGACGCAATCGTTTTTTTATCATTAGTGAGCCACACAATCCCGGCAGACAGAGGAGAAGGGCTGCCGGTTCGCCTCTGCTGGAGAAAACAACGGTAATAGACTGCTGGTTTAGATTTCCGTAGCTGAGAATTGGGGCGGAAGAGAAGCTTCAAGAGCATAATGTTAAAGAGATTGCCATCAATGGTGTCGTGCTTCGTGATCGGGTCACGGTATCTGACTTGGTCGTCATACTTGGTGCGATCGATTCCCTTGTCAATGGTGTCGTGCTTCGTGATTAGGTCACGGAATCCTCATACAGGAACTCCACCGACTCACCACCTACATCCACGCTCCCACTTTTTGCTGGTGGTGGTGGTCTCTCTTCATCCAGTAAGCTGAGTCTCAGTGCCTATTTGAGTTTGTTGCCTTTTTTTACGGTTGCAATTCCATTTCTGGAAGGTTTGGAGGAAAGATGGATGGGAAAGCTGGCGGGTTTTTCGGTGAGCGATTGTTGGAATCTAACATGGAGGTCGGAAATAGGACGAAGAAGTTAGTCGGGAAAGGACATGGTCATTTGCGATTGATTCTGTTATCTCTTCCCTTTTTTTGATTTGATGAATGGGAGATTAAGGCTGAAGATGAGAAATAATCATCTAGGTTTTCCAAGGCGATTCCCTGCTGGGTTTTCCAAGGAGTCTCGTTGATCTTCGACCGCTTCTCTGGTTTTGATGCTGGAAGAAGAAGAATGAGAATGTCTCTTTTAGGTAGCAAAGATCAAGAGGATTTAGGAAGGAGGGAGGGGAGACTTGAAATTTTAAATTTTATAAATTTTATGCCTAAAATGGTTGAAATGGCAAATCGATCAGTCTTGAAATATGTGATCGTGTGAACGTAGGGACCTCTGGCTGTAAATAATCTAGCTACGTGGACTAGAGCCCTTAAACAAAATTTACATGGACCAGAGGCTGGATACATTCCACTTTAGAGACCTTTCGCTAATTTACTCAATTTAGTAAGCTAATGGGCCTAGATTATGAGAATGTTGAGGGATGATTTACCTTGAGGATGAGGGTTAGGAAGTATATGTTGGTCGCTCGGAAAATTTTGCCTGAAGAGAATAAATGTTGTGTCGGTCTGATAACATCATCCCCAACAATATGCCAAGCTCGCTGCAAAGAAAGAACCAAAGAAGCCATCAGGGCACGAAGGATTGTTCCTTTTCAGAGAGAATATTACATCATGAATTTCTTGCAGAGAGGGGACAGCACAGAGAAATTTATTATGATGATCTGAGATTGAGTGTCTGATAAGTCCTTAAAAATGCATAATTTCCTCATTATTTTAGAATTAATTAAGGACTTAATCTTCAAATCATGCACCATTTTAGTAGAAAAAAATCATGATTCTATGTTTGTGCGCATCAAAGTCTGAATTCGAGTCAAAATTCATCCAAAAATTGCATTTTCACATAAAATCATGAATTTCTCAATTTGTTGGCATTGAAAGTCACAAATTTCTCATTACTTTTTATTTACACATGAAATGATGTACTTTCTTTGCACCATTGATTTAATTGAAAATTTGATAAAATAGTGACATTTATGCATCTATTTAGTGTGAATTGGGCCCGCATCTTGCATCATTCCTTCCCTATATGAATAGATTATTCTTTGACATTTGTTTTTATTTTTTGTAGGGAAAAACCAGAATTTTGAGGCCCACGTTGACGAGAAATTAAGTGAGAAAAGAAAGGAAGAAAAAAAAAATTGCAAGAAGCAAAGGACGTCCATACATGGGAGTTCAAAGCATTGCATGCCACACATGGGCCCACCTCCATTGCAAGTTGGGAATAAAATTAAGAAGTTCAGACTCTTGTTAGCCAAAGTAATCCAAGATAGGAACTAACTCCAAAAGAGTGCAAGATTTTAGCACTAAGATCTCCTAAAAGATAGGCTTCAAGATGTAAAAGATTGCAACCAAGATTCTTTCCAAGAAGTTTCACATGTCCAACCTCCACCCACTACACCAAAAATCGGAAATTGGAACGGAAAAGCGTTCCTAATCCTCCCGTTCCTAATCCGTTAAACCGTTCCAATTTCCGTTCCAATTTGGATTAGGAACGGTTGGTACCAAATTGGAACGGAAATTGGAACGGTTTAACGAATTAGGAACGGGAGGATTAGGAACGCTTTTCCGTTCCAATTTTCGATTTTTGGTGTAGTGACCCCTTATGCTATCACACATCCAAGAAAGGGGCTGCCCATATTGTTTCAAAATTTGAATTAAATCTATAGTGGGCCCAAGAAAGGAAGTAGCATGAGATATAAAGAATCCTACCTTTGTAGGATGGCGTGCCAAGAAATCCAAGAAGCTGGAAAATCCCTCGAAACTCTCCCAAAAACCATCCTAATCCTAATCCAACTTGGACCCTACACTACTAATCCTTACCCAAACCAAAATCTTGCAACCCAAGATATCAAAAAATCATAAAAAGAGACAAAAAGGGTTGCACGTGGGATTCATTCCATCCATCCCTTTTGGACGACCAGCAACTCATTCCCTTTCCTTTTCCATTAATTTTTCTTCATCTCTCCTCCTTCCATCTATATTTCATCCAAGGCCTTCCCTAAGGCACACCACCACTTGGATTTCTACACCACCGTCGCACCACCGCCGTTGCTACCGTCGATCCACCGTCGGACCAGCCACGAAATCATCTTCCCTTGCTTGGATTTCATATCGCAAAACGAGAGCTGGTTGGATCGCCGTTCAAGACCGCGAGTCCCTCTCCTCCGTTTAGTGTTTCATGTGTCTAGGTCTTTAGATTAGGATTTTTATTTGGGATTGTGATTTTTAATTTGGATTTGTAATTAAATTTTAATTTTAGTTTTGTAGAGATTTATTTATATAGATTTTATTGGGTTAGTACTAGTTTTCCAATAGGACAGGTTTTACGCGATTAATTACTCCCTGTGGATCGACCTCGGACTTCACCGAGTTATTACTACAATCGTGGCCTTGCACTTGGGGTTGACGATCAAGTTTTTGGCGCCGTTGCTGTGGAGTTTTTCTTCGCTTGAGGTAATTTTTCCAACCTATCTTTTTAATTGCTTTGTGGGTGTGCATTTACTATTCCGCAATCACTCTAGATCTAATGGTAGCTTGCATGGAATGTTTAGACCAGCCCTATTGCATTAAAAATTGGATTTTTAATCTCTGATTTTTGATAAAATTGGAATTATTTCAGATCTGAAAAATTATTTTTTCTGATTTTTCAAAAATCACATCAATTTTGGAAAATTGCCTAGTTTACTTGTTCTAATTTGGACTAGTTTAGGTCGATTTTTTTAGTTGCTGGTTACGATTAATTAAGGTCTGTTAAAATCAGTTTTGTTTTCATAATTTTAGGTTTTTAAAGTTCCAAAAAAATTCTGGAACTTTCCCTCACAAAGGCAAGTCTTATATCGCAAATTCGGCTTTTTGGCCACCAAACTTGCCAAAATCTGAAAATTTCAGAACTTTAATTGGAAACTCAATTGTTTTAGTTGTTTTTAAATTTAAAAGAACTCTGAAAAAATTGCTGGAATTTTTTTCTAAGAGGGTTAGTTATTACTATGGAAAGCCGAACAAACTGCCTTTCTTGATTGGTTCAATGTCTAGGCAAGTCTTGTCCCATTAGAATAGGGAGACAAGTCTCTTGTTCTAGAAGGTGGTTTTTAAGCGGGACCTTCGCAACCCACATCGTGACCCCACCACTGATCTGGGGGCTTACCTGGTCGGGCCAGTTTCATAGACTTGAGTTTGAAAACTTTCCTTAGAGATATCTAACTCTCTAAGATTAAGACTTTGCAAGAATTTGGGAATTTTCTTTTAAATCTAAAAACGGTCCTTAGGTAGTCTTTCTAGGTTTTAAAAAAAAAAAACTTTTCAAAATTCCAAAAAAGAAGGAAAGACCCCCATCTTCTTGGCAGAGGGACTCCTCAAATCAGTTAGAAAGGAAGGAATCACCTGTCAAGAGCTTGATTAAATTCTACGAATCTAGATCTCTTGGTTCTCTTAGGATTTCCAATATGGTTGATGAGCATAGTGATAATGATGAAATTAGGAATGAGAACGGTAATGGGAATGGACCCAATAATAATGGGGAGGTGAATCAACCACTTAGCAGTTTACGTGATTACCTTCACCCTACACGACAAGCCACACCGTCGTGCATGGTTATACCCGCATGTGCGGGTTAATTTGATATCAAACCGGGAGTAATCCAACTTCTCCCCAAATTTCATGGACTTGAATCGGAAAGTGCATATTTGCACATAAAAGTGTTTGAAGAAGTGTGTGCAACACTACACTTCAATAATGTGAGGGAAGACCTAATCAAATTTCGTTTATTTCCATTTGTCCTCAAAGATAAGGCTAAGGCATGGCTTCACTCCTTACAGCCCAATTCGATTGCTCTATGGTCCGACATGGTTCGGGAATTTTTAAAGAAAATTTTCCCATTACGTAAGACCAACACCTTAGGGAGGAATATTATGAATTTTAAACAAAAAGACAAGGAGTCTTATTAGAGGTGTTGGGAACGCTTTAATGAACTACTCCCTGCATGTCCCCACCACGGATTTGAATTGCACAATGCAATTGGTCATTTCTATGATGGACTTAGTCCAGAAACACGTCAATTCATGGAGATGATGTGCAATGGGGAGTTTATGGCGAAAAACCCAAATCAAGCATGGACCTACCTTCAGTTTTTGGCAGATAGTGCACAAAATTGGGACACATATGAAGGTATAGACCCCCTAAAGCAATCAAATCAGGCGAAAGGAGGGGGGTTATATGTATTGAAAGAAAATGATTATCTTCAAGCAAAAATTGCCTATCTTACAAGAGAAGTTGAGTCCTTGAAATTTGTGAAGAATAAGGAACCTGCTATAGTTTGTGTCATCTGCGCTAGTGATAAACACATTTCTTCAGAGTGCCCAACACTCCCTGCTTTCCAAGAAGTGTTTTACGAGCAAGCAAATGCCACTAATACATACAACCGGCAATTTAACAATTCTTTGGGTAACATGTACAACCCTAATTGGAGGAATCACCCCAACTTTAGTTGGAGGAATGGTCCAAATGCTTCTCCGCCCAATTTCAACCAAATGTCAAATCAATTTGGGGGTACTTCTGGTACATATGCTCAAAACACACAGCAAATGGTACCCCCTACAACTCAAACGACACCTTGGGATGAACTTGTGGCTAAGTTTATGGTGAATCAAGAGTCCATTAAATAAGAAACATGATAGGAACTTTGAGAATTTACAGAACACCATGCAGAACCTCTGCAAGTTAATTGAAGCACAAAATAAGGGGGCTTTTCCAGCCCAACCACGGCCTAATCTAAAACGGCAATACGAGGTTCATCAAGGTGGTCCGCCAAATTCAAAGGAGCAGGTTCAAGTTGTTACTACTCTACGTAGTGGTAAAGAGATTGAAAAGCCTGATCTGGAAAAAGATAAACAACCTGCATCCTCAGATCAGGAAGGGACAGAAAATGAAGCCCCTCCTATCAAGGAGAAAAGCCTAGTTCCTCCGGGATTCAAGCCCTTACCGCCTTTTCCCAACCGATTAGCTCCTCCCAAGCCATCTATACAGAACCAGGAAATCTTGGATGTGCTTAAAGAGGTCAAAATTAACACCCCATTGTTAGACGCAATCAAACAAATCCCATCTTACGCAAAGTTTCTTAAGGAATTGTGCACGTTAAAGCGTAAGATACATGTACAAAATAAAGTGTTTCTCACTTAACAAGCTAGTGCAATTCTAAAGCACGACACTCCCCCTAAATTCAAAGATCCAGGATGCCCCACAATTTCGTGCATTATTGGAAATTATCAAATTGAACAAGCGCTGCTTGATCTTGGGGCAAGTGTCAACTTACTACCTTACTCGGTCTATGTAAAACTGGGATTGGGCGAACTCAAACCAACCAGGTTACTCTGCAGCTTGCAAATCGATCAATCAAAAGACCGAGAGGGATAGTAGAGGATGTGCTCGTGCAGGTTGACAAGTTATACTTTCCAGTAGGCTTTATTGTGCTAGACACTCATTCTGTGGCAGATCCTCATGCTCAGATTCCAGTAATTTTGGGGAGACCATTTTTAGCCACATCAAATGCACTGATCAATTGCCTGAATGGAAAAATGACGCTATCTTTTGGTAACATGACATTAGAACTAAATGTTTTTGACCTTTGTAAACAACCACAGGATGATAACATTGACCTTGAAGAAGTAGATTTGATCGGTGTTCTTACAGCAAAAACTTTTGAAAAATCGATCTCCAATTCCATTAAGTCAATTGAGGACCTAACCATCCGTGAAGAAACACTTGATAGCACTGTTAAAATGGTCAACACTGTAGGCAAACCCTCTTTTGAAGAGCTGGTACCAACTGGTATTCTGACTCTTCCATCTCAGGTTAGGCCGCCCAAACCTGAGTTGAAACCCTTGCCCTCTCACCTGAAATATGCATACCTTGGAGAAAATGAAACATTTCCTATAGTCATTTTTGCACATCTTGATAAGAACCAAGAAGTCCAACTCATAGAAGTGCTCAAACTGCACAAAGGTGCAATTGCTTGGACCGTGGCTGACATTAAGGGAATTAATCCCCTCGTGTGTACACATCATATCTATTTGGAGGAGAATGTAAAACCCTCCCGTCTGATGCAATGCCGGTTAAACCCCACCATGTAGGAAGTGGTTAGAACTGAAGTTTTGAAACTTCTAGATGTGGGTATCATCTATCCAATTTCGGATAGCCAATGGGCTAGCCCTACTCAAGTTGTACATAAAATGGCCGGCGTCATTGTAGTCCGTAATGCTAATGATGAGCTCGTCCCAACCCGTGTGCCCACGGTTGGCGAGTTTGTATCGACTACAGAAAATTAAATGCTATCACACGAAAGGATCATTTCCCCCTACCTTTCTTAGACCAAATTTTAGAATGGGTAGCTAGCCACGAGTATTATTGTTTCTTAGATGGATATTCTGGATACAATCAAATAGAGATCGCCCCGGAAGACCTAGAGAAAACAACTTTCACATGCCCCTTTGGTACCTTTGCTTATCGACGGATGCCCTTTGGGCTGTGCAATGCTCCTGCAACCTTTTAAAGCTGCATGCTGAGTATTTTCAGTGATATGGTGGAGCGTTTTCTCGAAGTCTTCATGGACGATTTTTCAGTTTTTAGAGATTCATTCCAAGATTGTTTGAGCAACTTAACTAAGGTCCTCTCTAGGTGTGAAGAAAAGAATTTAGTACTGAATTGGGAAAAATGTCATTTTATGGTACGACAAGGGATTGTCCTTGGCCACATTGTATCATCTAGAGGATTGGAAGTGGACAAAGCCAAAATAGATTTAATTTCCAATTTTCCCTCCCCAAAAACCGTAAGAGATGTAAGATCTTTCTTAGGGCATGCCGGATTCTACAAAAGGTTCATAAAAGATTTCAGTGTCATTTCTAGACCATTATGTAACCTTCTGCTAAAGGAAGCAGAATTTGAGTGGACAAAGGCATGTCAGGCGGCTTTTACCAAGCTTAAAAACATGTTGATGACTGCTCCAATTATGCAACCTCCAGATTGGAGCTTGCCCTTTGAAATCATGTGCGATGCTAGCGATTATGCGGTTGGGGCAGTTCTTGGGCAACGTAGGGACAAAAAGCCATATGTGATTTACTATGCTAGCAGGACTTTAAACAGTGCACATATTATTTATTCTACAACAGAGAAAGAACTATTGGCTGTGGTCTATGCACTGGATAAATTCCATTTCTACTTAATTGGATCCAAAATTGTAATCTTTATTGACCATTCTGCGCTGAAGTACCTTCTTTCTAAGAAAGACGCCAAGCCTAGGTTGATCAGATGGATCCTTCTACTCCAAGAGTTCAATATTGAAATCAAGGATAAGAAAGGAGTAGAAAATGTGGTGGCTGATCATCTCTCTAGACTTGTCCTTTCCAACACTTTAGAACCCTTGCCAATCCAGGACACTTTCCCTGATGAGCAATTGTTTGCCACATTTTCTAATTCTCCATGGTATGCTGATATTGCTAATTATCTAGTTTCGAGTGAAATTCCAAAAGAATGGATGCAGTAAGATAAAAACAAGTTTTTCTCTGAGGTGAAACAGTTTTTCTAGGATGAACCTACCTTTTTAAACACTGCCCAAACCAAATCATTAGGAGATGCATTCCTGACCATGAAATAAACAGTGTAATATCATTTTGCCACTCTCATGCCTGTGGTGGCCATTTTTCTGCTAAGAAGACCGCTCACAAAATTTTGCAATCTGGATTTTATTGGCCCACGTTATTTAAAGACGAACATGACTTCTGTAAGGCATGTGAGCAATGCCAAAAATTGGGTTCAATTTCCAAAAGGAATATGATGCCTTTAAACCCAATTTTGGTCGTCGAGTTATTCGATGTTTGGGGTATAGACTTTATGGGACATTTTCCCTCGAGCTTTGGTTTTCATTATATCCTCGTTGCAATCGATTATGTGTCCAAATGGATTGAAGCAATCCCATGTAGGAATAATGATGTTAAAACGGTCAAAAAGTTTATCTTGGACAATATCTTTTCCCGTTTTGGAACTCCACGTGCCATCATTAGTGATGGGGGCACTCACTTTTGTAACCGCATCATTGAGAGTTTGTTTAAAAATTATGGTGTTACACATAAAGTGGCTACCCCCTATCTGAAAGTCCTTGGGATCCTAACCCTAGAGGGGGGGGGGGGGTTGAATAGGGTGTGCTACAAATATGATCAATTTAAAACTATTTTAACTTCTTAACAAAAACTAGTCACATGTGATGATTAACCATACAATATGCGGAAGCTAAAATAAAAAATCACCACAAAAGCAAGCACCACAACACAAAGGTTTATAGTGGTTCGGCCTCAATGCCTACGTCCACTACCGGCTTGTGATCCAATCACCCCACCGGATTTCCACTATGTATGCTTTTTACTAGGCTAAGCAATAACCCTTACAATGTTGTTTTTCTAGGCAAAACAACAACCTCTTAATGTGCTTTTCTAGGCTAAGCAATAACCTTTACAAAATGCTTTTCTTAGGCTAAGCAATAACCTTACAAGATGCTTTTCTTAGGCTAAGCAATAACCTTACAAGATAAAGATTTCTCTAAGAAAGTGTCTTCACAAAAGATCACTCTAAGAGATACAATTTAAGCACTTTGATGTTGCCTCTTAAATAGGCTAATATGAAAGTTTAAAACAAATTACAAACATACACTTAAAACAAGCTAAAGTGTGTGCACAAGTGTATGAATGCTTTTCTTCAATCAATTTCAACAATGAAGCTCTCAAATGAATGCATGATGCATTTTAAAATCAAAGCTTATAAAATGATGATTGAAGACAAAACTAATCACATAAAAGATTCAAACAACTTTGAAGAAATGAAACAAACAAGTTGTATGAATGTTAAAGTCTAAGTACACATGTGATTAGGATAAGAGAGTTTGCAAACCAATCAAATTTACCAAAGATGATATTGAGTTTGCAACACAACTCTTTAAAGGCTTGAAATCATGCATAAATGAAAATACAAAGGATTTGAACATGCATGGATTTCATTTGAATGGAAATCAAAATAACTATAAAGATGTACCTATTTAAAACTCAAGCATTTGATTTCCAAATAACCCTCTAGCCTTTTCAACTTCTTCCCCTTCCTTTGGCTCCCAAATGGTCTCAAAAGTTCATGGTTCAAGCCTTGAAAAAGGTTGGAAATGAATGGACTTTATAAAGCAAAACAGTCCAACGGCTAGTTCCTCGGTCGACCTAGAAACAGGCCTCGGTCGACCTAGACCACACAACGGGCAAAAAAATGACCGTTGGAGCTTCAGGTGCAGTCACCCTGCAGTTGTCTCGGTCGACCGAGATACAGGTCTCGGTCGACCGGCGACACTGCCGGGTGAGTGCCCTGGGACCAAAAATCCAACTTTTTCTCATTTGAAGGTATTTCTTTGGGAGGATTTTTGGACCACTAAACCAAGCTAGAATACATGTTTTAAGACATTCTAAGA
The DNA here is from genome assembly GCA_038049695.1 of Cinnamomum chago. Lineage (NCBI taxonomy): Eukaryota > Viridiplantae > Streptophyta > Magnoliopsida > Laurales > Lauraceae > Cinnamomum > Cinnamomum chago. The sequence goes on along the minus strand of CP142457.1, from coordinate 11,152,848 downwards.
TGTTTAAAAACATGAACACACAAAGCCTAAGATGATTCAAAAGTTTAAAACCAAAGGCTAGCTTGATTTGATAAAACTCTTTTCAAATGAAAATGCATACAAAAATGATTCTTTTTGTGAAGAATGTATGCAAGGCTCAAACCTAAATTCTCAACATGATTTTCCAAATATAATTCACAAAGAATTAGGTTTTCAAAAGAGTTTGGGTTCTAAAACCAATGCATCCAAGTTTAGAACCAAAACATGCATAAAACAAATACTTTTCCAAATCTTAAAAGCTATGCATGTATAAATCAAGATTTCAAGATATTTTAAATCAATGCATGTGTGAAATATCAAATGATGCTAAAGTGAAAGTGCATCCATCAAATTGCAATTACAAAATCCCTAACAATCTCCCCCTTTGCAATTTGATGGCAACTTACTCATCATTGATATTTCACACCTAGTCTTCAGCTCCCCCTAAGCTGGACAAGTCTTGAAATCTTCTTGGATGCTCCTTCTCTTAGCTTGGGCTCTTGGGCTCTTTTCTTCATTCTTCTTGATGCTTGGTGCTTGATCAATCTTCAAGCTTTCTCTTCATCTTCCTCTCTATGGCCAAGCATCTTCTTTAGCTCCAAGCTTTCTTTCTTCTATTTGCTCTCCCCCTTTGACCATGCCTTTCTCTCCCTTTGGCAAGATATGCATTCTCTCCCTTTGTAGAAGATCATACACAACTCTATCCTTTGGAAGCTTGGACATTCTCTTCACCCTTTTGAGAACTTGAATATTTTCTCCCCCTTTGCCATTAAATTGCAAAGGTACCTACACACATGAAATAAGGAAAATACCTTTAGTAGCACCTGTTAACAAATGAAATCGAAAATGAAATACATAACAGGCTATCATGTATGGAAGTTAACTCTAAGGGCTCAAAGGCAATCCAAGGGTCAATTTGATCAAAACTAATACTTCCTAAGAAGGTTTACACTCCCCCTCAATCCATTCTCTTCTTTTGTCAAACTTTTGACAAGATATAACTATATGGTTCAAGAAGTAGATGGTTTAGCCAAATGAGGGTCAACTTCAAGGAAAGGATTAGATTCATTTAACTATAGAGCACAATATGATCAAATTACCAAAAGATAGCAAGGTCAATGGGAAAAACAATCATGGATACCAATTGGAAAAACAAAGAGTACCAATTGAGATTTAAAGATAAGACTACTAAATCAATCACTCTAAAATGGATTTAAAAATATAACTATTAGGAAAAATCCAAATTAGAGCTATCCATGAAGAAATGGGGTTTATTAATCATAGCATCAAATAGTCTAACTAAGGAAAGCATATGCTATGAAGGTTTTGAAAATCATTTCATTCACTCAAAGAATATGACTTATTAAAGCACAAGATGAGTGAAATGAAATTCAAACATGAAGCCAGCCTCAACTAATAACCAACCAATATCATTAACACATAAACATGGTGGTCATGAGATATACCTCTAAGAGCAAGAGAGGTGGCAATCATGAACATTATGATGCTAATGGAGTGTGACATGGAATGAAATATATTACTATCATGTTTAATTCAATGCACACAAGGTTTATCACAGTCACAAGAAATCAACTCAATCGAAAATTTTACCAATTGAAACCAATTGAATTTGACAACATGATAAAGAGCAAAGATGTGATAAACACAAAAATCCATCAAGCATCATAAATGCATATTCATCACTTTTAAAAATATAACTATTGAGCATAGTGATGAACAAGGCAAATTGCAATGCAAAAGGATATGACTTGGTAAAGCATGCAATTTCCAAAGTGTCAAAATCATATGAATTCAACATCTAAGATATCCATCAAACATATAGAAATACAAGGAATGGATTTCAAAGAGTTTCATATGATTAAGATCACTACTTATGAAGTTGAAACATGTATAAGAATGACATCACTTAGAGAAATCACATGAATCAACATCATAACCATCCAAAAAGAAATGACTATAAGGCATAGAGGATGGATTTGGGTTCTAGCATGGTTTCTACATATATAACTAAGATCACAACCATACATGGAACCAATTGTCATTTGCATATAAAAAGAATGACTAAATAAGCAAAGATGCAAATGACTAGAAACAACAATTGATCATGACTAAATTAGCTATGAAAGCTTTTAAAATCACAAACAATTAATCATGTAAAGAAATGCAATGCAAGACATATGTGTGCAAAAAGCAAATCAAACATGATGAAATTATAATCAAAAGATTTTGAAAACCATGATATGTAACTTAGAATGGTGCATGAAAACAAAATCAATTGATCATAAAGAAGCAATGCATTTTAAAGAATGTAACTATATAGAAACAAAATGCAAAGCAACATGACCAACAAAGAGATTTAACTATTAAAGAATAGGTTGGTCAAGAAGGTTCAAGGCCCTAAGGTTTGTCTAGGTAAATAACTTTAGGAATCCTCCTAAGGTCTTGAGAGGGTTGAACTTTGAGGTCTAGTTTGGAATTCTCACCAACTAAAGGAGATTTGACTTGATAAATTTTCAATTTAAACTTATCACCATGATATTTAGATTTTACTAAATTTAGCTTAGATTGGTGATTAGTCTTTTGATGTTGGTGAGTTTGTTTCTTAGGGGATTGCTTCACTTTTCTTTTCTTCTTATTTTCTCCCTTTACTTGACTTTTGAATTTTAAATTTAACTTTCTTACTTTATTCAAAAGTTCTTTCATGGGTTTATATAAGGGAGATAGGTTGAGAAGCTTTTTATTCTTAGATTCTTTCAAGCTTGGTTTAACTTGTTTAAGCTTTTTAGAATCTATCTTAGGAGACTCCATTTTAAATGATTTAACTTGTTTAGTCTTTTTGGAGTCTTTCTTGATTTTTAGTGTCTTACCCTTCATAGGTTTTGATTCTACATTTTTGAGTTCAAAGATGGGTTGAGACACATAGCTTCTTTTTCTTAGTTTGCACTCAAATTTGAAATGTCCTTCTTTACCACAATAATGACATTTAGTTTTGGACATTTGAGAGAGAGTGCTAGAGAATGAGGACTCACCTTTCACAAAAGTGTTGGTGAATTTAGGGTCATATGACATATTCCTATTAAATCCAAGACCCGTCCTATCTCCATGAGGTTTACCCAATTTAAATAATTTTTCAAGTCTATCTTCACTTTGGGTAAATTTGCACTCATACTTTTGTTTATAACTTTCAAGTTGAGTGACTTTGGTTATAAGGATTGAATTTTCATTTTTAACTTTTGAAAGTTCATTTTCAATTTCCTTATATTTGCTTAGCTCTTCATTGGCAAGTTTTAATTCATGTTTTAGTTCATTAACAACATTAGATCCAAGTTCTTTGGTTTTTAACTTACTTTTAATCAACTTGGCTTCTAAATTGTCAAAGTCTTCATCTTGCCTTTTTATTTGATCTCTTAGATTTACATTTTCCTTTTTAAGATCATCATAACTTATCTTAATTTCATTTAGTTCATCTTTGATATTAGATAGGTTATTTAAAGAGATCATGAACTTAGAGTCTAAACATTTTATGACTTCTTCTTTTTCTCTAAGTTCATCTTTTGAAGAGACTAGCTCTTTGTTTAGTCTTTTAGATTCTTCTCTTAACTTTTTGTTTCTCTTTTCAGTCTTTAAGGATAATTCATATAATTCCTCAAAGGCTTGTTGAAGATCTTCTTTATTTTATTCATTTTCTTCTTCTTTTATGTCACATTGAGATTCATTTAATTGAGGGTTTGAATCTCCAATAGAAGGAAGAATGAGGGGTCTAGAAGAATCTACAAAGTCTAACATAGTGGAGTCCATTCTAATGTTTTTCATACAAGGACAACTCTAGGGTTTTTGACTCTAGGTTTTTACACCTAATCAAGAGTTCCAAACACTTGATCCTAAAATAGAGCACTTGGCTCTGATACCAATTGAAAGTCCTTGGGATCCTAACCCTAGAGGGGGGGGGGGGGGGGTTGAATAGGGTGTGCTACAAATATGACCAATTTAAAACTATTTTAACTTCTTAACAAAAACTAGTCACATGTGATGATTAACCATACAATATGCGGAAGCTAAAATAAACAATCACCACAAAAGCAAGCACCACAACACAAAGGTTTATAGTGGTTCGGCCTCAATGCCTACGTCCACTACCGGCTTGTGATCCAATCACCCCACCGGATTTCCACTATGTATGCTTTTTACTAGGCTAAGCAATAACCCTTACAATGTTGTTTTTCTAGGCAAAACAACAACCTCTTAATGTGCTTTTCTAGGCTAAGCAATAACCTTTACAAAATGCTTTTCTTAGGCTAAGCAATAACCTTACAAGTTGCTTTTCTTAGGCTAAGCAATAACCTTACAAGATAAAGATTTCTCTAAGAAAGTGTCTTCACAAAAGATCACTCTAAGAGATACAATTTAAGCACATTGATGTTGCCTCTTAAATAGGCTAATATGAAAGTTTAAAACAAATTACAAACATACACTTAAAACAAGCTAAAGTGTGTGCACAAGTGTATGAATGCTTTTCTTCAATCAATTTCAACAATGAAGCTCTCAAATGAATGCATGATGTATTTTAAAATCAAAGCTTATAAAATGATGATTGAAGATAAAACTAATCACATAAAAGATTCAAACAACTTTGAAGAAATGAAACAAACAAGTTGTATGAATGTTAAAGTCTAAGAACACATGTGATTAGGATAAGAGAGTTTGCAAACCAATCTAATTTACCAAAGATGATATTGAGTTTGCAACACAACTCTTTAAAGGCTTGAAATCATGCATAAATGAAAATACAAAGGATTTGAACATGCATGGATTTCATTTGAATGGAAATCAAAATAACTATAAAGATGTACCTATTTAAAACTCAAGCATTTGATTTCCAAATAGCCCTCTAGCCTTTTCAACTTCTTCCCCTTCCTTTGGCTCCCAAATGGTCTCAAAAGTTCATGGTTCAAGCCTTGAAAAAGGTTGGAAATGAATGGACTTTATAAAGCAAAACAGTCCAACGTCTAGTTCCTCGGTCGACCTAGAAACAGGCCTCGGTCGACCTAGACCACACAACGGGCAAAAAAATGACCGTTGGAGCTTCAGGTGCAGTCACCCTGCAGTTGTCTCGGTCGACCGAGATACAGGTCTCGGTCGACCGGCGACACTGCCGGGTGAGTGCCCTGGGACCAAAAATCCAACTTTTTCTCATTTGAAGGTATTTCTTTGGGAGGATTTTTGGACCACTAAACCAAGCTAGAATACATGTTTTAAGACATTCTAAGATGTTTAAAAACATGAACACACAAAGCCTAAGATGATTCAAAAGTTTAAAACCAAAGGCTAGCTTGATTTGATAAAACTCTTTTCAAATGAAAATGCATACAAAAATGATTCTTTTTGTGAAGAATGTATGCAAGGCTCAAACCTAAATTCTCAACATGATTTTCCAAATATAATTCACAAAGAATTAGGTTTTCAAAAGAGTTTGGGTTCTAAAACCAATGCATCCAAGTTTAGAACCAAAACATGCATAAAATAAATACTTTTCCAAATCTTAAAAGCTATGCATGTATAAATCAAGATTTCAAGATATTTTAAATCAATGCATGTGTGAAATATCAAATGATGCTAAAGTGAAAGTGCATCCATCAAATTGCAATTACAAAATCCCTAACACTATCACCCTCAAACAAGTGGGCAAGTAGAGGTCTCAAATAGGGAAATCAAAAGAATTTTGGAGACCATGGTAAAACCAAATAGTAAGGATTGGTCAATGCGGCTAAATGATGCTTTGTGGGCTTATAGAACTGCGTATAAGACCCCAATTGGGATGTCTCCATACTGACTTATATATGGGAAAGCTTGCCATCTTCCGGTGGAGCTGGAACATAAAGCTTATTGGGCCATAAAACAACTGAACCTTGACCTAGACAAGGCTGGGGAGAAAAGAGCCCTTGATTTAAATGAATTAGAAGAAATGAGAAACGAGGCTTATATGAACTCAAGAATTTACAAAGAGAGGACTAAGGCCTTTCATGATAAACGGATAATAAGGAAGTCATTCCATCTGTCTCAAAAAGTCCTCTTGTACAATTCTCGACTTCATCTTTTCCCTGGAAAGTTAAGATCTCGTTGGACAAGCCCCTACATTATTCAAGAAGTATTTCCATATGGGGCAGTGACCCTCATTGATCCATTGAATGGTACCTCTTTTAAAGTTAATGGACAACGTTTAAAAGCATTCTTGGAGATTGTTCCTCTAGAGGAAAATGAAATTTCTCTGATCGATCATGTCTATCAGGATTGAAGGGCACTGGATCTGACAGTGGCCCACACCTTTGTACATTATGTATATATATATATATATTTTTCCTGCCTTTTCTTTTTGTGTTCTTAATTTGTCTCACATTGGACAAGTTTTTACGTAAAAGCTTCATTATTCCAGGTGCTTTCTACCCCTTTGCTCCCTTTACATTTTCACCTCATGTTACATTCCATTTTGCATTTCATGTATGACATCGAGGACGTTGTCTAGTTTAGGTTGGGGGTGGGAACAAGCACACTTGTCCAATTTTAGACAAATTTTTTTTTTCATTTTTGCATAAGTTTTTCTCAAAAAAAAAAAAAAGAAGAAGGAGGTTTTCAAAAGAGCTTGACGATTCGAAGATGTCTAGAAATTTGGAATTTCAGAATTTTGGAAGGAAATAAAATGAAGGTTCACAATTTTTTGAAAGATAAAGAGAATACTGAACTTTGATTTTCACTGTAACACGTGTACATCATTTCAAAAGTCTTGGATAAAAAGATTTAAGTGTCATTTCCAAAATTCATTCAGGAAAGAATAAAAAAAAAAGAGACGACTTTTTGAAATTTGGTCATTTGAGTTCTCCTGGTTCATCGGTAAGGTTAGGCCAACCAAAACCAGTGAATTAATTCGGGCGAACTGAAAAAGGCTGCCTATTGTTGGGGGCCATTTAAAAAAAAAGTGTTAAGTTGTGTGGACTAGTTTGGGTTCGTAGCCTTTTTAACCCGAGCTAGTAAGCCAGTAGGTGTATTTATATACCTAGTGCCCTAAAGACATCTGTTTTGAGAGTCATTGGCCTAACGCTCGTTACATGGGTTAATTAGAAAGCTTAAGGGACCTGGACATTGGATAGTCACATGTTAGTCTTCAAAAAAAAAAAAAAGATGCATCCCGCGGCCTTTGAAAAAACAATAGTGCGAAAGCTGTCATAGTAGCCTTGAGAGGAGACTTGTATTTACCCTGAATCTAGGAAAGTTGGAAATTCTTAGAGATAATTTTGTTTTAATGGCATTATCATAGAACATTTAAAATTTTTGATTTGATGTATACACTTGCACAAGGCACCCAAAGTTTTGGTATAATTTTTGAAAAGATTTGAAATAACAAAATGTGAACTAGATTTTGAAAAGTCTGAAATCTTGATTATTCGAGGATTCAAGGCATCCGATTGGACTCAATCGTCTTTTGAAAAACCTTCCGTTGACTTTCTTTTATTTTTAGGTAAATGAATTTTGTGGGCATATTCGCTGCAAACCCTTACGAGGCACAACTCGGCCACTAGGGGTAACCTGGGGGGGTTTAAGGGCTTGCTGCATACGCTAAATGCCGCCAAGAGTACCAGCAAAAGTGGTGTTTTCTTCTTTTTTTTTCTTTGCATTTAGATTATATTAGAATAAGCTAGAAGACCAACCCTAGTTCGCATATTTTGCTCGGGACTAGCAAAATGCTGGTTGGGGGGGTGTGATAAGTCCTTAAAATTGCATAATTTCCTCATTCTTTTAGAATTAATTAAGGACTGAATCTTCAAATCATGCACCATTTTAGTAGAAAAAAATCATGATTCTATGTTTGTGGGCATCAAAGTCTGAATTCGAGTCAAAATTCATCCAAAAATTGCATTTTCACATAAAATCATGAATTTCTCAATTTCTTGGCATTGAAAGTCACAAATTTCTCATTACTTTTTATTTACACATGAAATGATGTACTTTCTTTACACCATTGATTTAATTGAAAATTTGATAAAATGGTGACATTTATGCATCTATTTAGTGTGAATTGGGCCCGCATCTTGCATCATTCCTTCCCTATATGAATAGATTATTCTCTGACATTTTTTTTTATTTTTTGTAGGGAAAAACCAGAATTTTGAGGCCCGCGTTGACGAGAAATTAAGTGAGAAAAGAAAGGAAGAAAAAAAAATTGCAAGAAGCAAAGGACGTCCATACATGGGAGTTCAAAGCATTGCATGCCACACATGGGCCCACCTCCATTGCAAGTTGTGAATAAAATTAAGAAGTTCAGATTCTTTGAAATTTTCAAGTCAAGGTGGGGACCATGCACGGAGATTTACAAGACTCTTGTTAGCCAAGTAATCCAAGATAGAAACTAACTCCAAAAGAGTGCAAGATTTTAGCACTAAGATCTCCTAAAAGATAGGCTTCAAGATGTAAAAGATTGCAACCAAGATTCTTTCCAAGAAGTTTCACACGTCCAACCTCCACCCCTTATGCTATCACACGTCCAAGAAAGGGGCTGCCCATATTGTTTCAAAATTTGAATTAAATCTATAGTGGGCCCAAGAAAGGAAGTAGCATGAGATATAAAGAATCCTACCTTTGTAGGATGGTGTGCCAAGAAATCCAAGAAGCTGGAAAATCCCTCGAAACTCTCCCAAAAACCATCCTAATCCTAATCCAACTTGGACCCTACACTACTAATCCTTACCTAAACCAAAATCTTGCAACCCAAGCTATCAAAAAATCATAAAAAGAGCCAAAAAGGGTTGCACGTGAGATTCATTCCATCCATCCCTTTTGGATGACCAGCAACTCGTTCCCTATCCTTTTCCATTAATTTTTCTTCATCTCTCCTCCTTCCATCAATATTTCATCCAAGGCCTTCCCTAAGGTACACCACCACTTGGATTTCTACACCATCGTCGCACCACCGCCGTTGCTACCGTTGATCCACCGTCGGACCAGCCTCGAAATCATCTTCCATTGCTTGGATTTCATATCGCAAAATGAGAGCTGGTTGGATCGCCGTTCAAGACCGCGAGTCCCTCTCCTCCGTTTAGTGTTTCATGTGTCTAAGTCTTTAGATTAGGATTTTTATTTGGGATTGTGATTTTTAATTTGGATTTGTAATTAAATTTTAATTTTAGTTTTGTAGAGATTTATTTATATAGATTTTATTAGGTTAGTACTAGTTTTCTAATAGGATAGGTTTTACGCGATTAATTACTCCCTGTGGATCGACCTCGGACTTCACCGAGTTATTCCTACAATCGCGGCCTTGCTCTTGGGGCTGACGATCAGTGTCCAACAATATCAAAGAGAGCATGATCAATGGTGGTAGAAGCATGTTGAAATAAAATTGAGAAATGGGTTACAGTTGCGATTTGGAATTGAGTTAGACCCTCCATAGTGACACCATTGCCCTGAATACTATACATTCTGTTGACGTAGCTTCTTAATTTGGCCATAGGATGGAAGAGGCGGGTGATACAGTCACCTCTTTAAGCCATTGAATGCGAGACTTTTGTTTCCAATAGATTTCTTCAGCCTTAAAGGGGTTATGAAGAGTCAACTTAATTATAATCATTGAGAGAGCTGAGGAGATTGTCAAAAGAGTTGTCATCAAAACTCTACTGGAGCATTAAAACTTACCGCTCCATGGTGGTAATATTTGGATGGAGATTACCAAAGACATCAAAGTTACAATTCTTGTGGTTTCATTTCAAGATTCTCAATTTCTAGGACAGAATGTACTAGGTGTTACCATTAATCGTACTAGCCCATGCGGTTTGAACGACCTCGAAGAAACTCGAGTGTAGTACTAGTAATCACATATTCTCAAATTTGAAGGGAGCTTTTTTGAAGGGATGGGAGCTAAGTGTGCAAGGACCCGTTCCTAGAAATACCTAGTGGGACCCAATTTGACCAATTAAGTCAACCATAGGTTATCCTATTTAATAGGTGATTAGCATGAATAGTTAGTCATTTCCTATTAATTAAGCCTAGTTTATAGGATTGAGACTCTGGTGAGATTAATAGTGGTTTTCTTAGAATTAATTAACCAATTAGAGGCCTTAGTTGTAATCTTAATTATAGATGGGTTTCCCTTAGAGAGTTGTGCAATTGACCTTAGAATGACCCAACTACCTCTAGCCCAACCCATTAGCCCATCTATCATATGAGGGTACTCTAGTCCTTCCTACCATACATTTTCCCTCCTTTTTGGAAATCCCAATACCATAAATGACCTTAGCTCCTTTATTCTCTACCAAGTAAACTGAGCACTTTTTTCATAATAAATAGCCTACCTTTATTGCCCTTAGGCTCCTTTATTCACAACCACTCATTTGAGGATACTTTAGTCATTATATGTAAATACCTAAATTGCCCTAATCCTTATCCTTTATTTCTATTGGCAACCAAGGACCCTTTGGTCATTTTATTTTAGCCTTCCCTAAATACCCTCATCCTTATCCTAAACTTGCACTAGCAAGAGAGGGCACCTTGGACATTTTCCATTCCATCTATTATTATATAAGAAATCTACTACAACCTTCCTAAATCATTTCCTATACTCTCTTCCTCTCATTTCACTACAAATTCCCTCCCATCTCTCTCTCTCTCTAAGTTAGAGATTAGGATTTCTCTCTCTCTAAATCTTAGCCCTCCAATTACTAGGAGCTAGAGCCTCATCTATATCTAGTCATCTACAAGCTAAGGAGCTCATCTCATCTCCTAGATCTCCCTTCCCTCTCCAAGTTAAGGTAATCCTCATTCACTCTTTCCAATTTCCTTGTAATATAGCTCTTTCTCTTAAAGTTCCCTTTCTTATGCATTTCTCTCTTTGGGAATGGGTGTAGAGATTGTAGATTCAGTTATTGGGGTGATCTTAGAGCTATTGGAGTGGAGCCCAAGCTATTTGAGGAGATTTCTTCCTAATTAGGCAAGTAGACATGCTTAGATTCTTTAATTAAATTGATTAATATGCTTAGATTGTTGATTGATATCTTTTATAGTTATTTGGCATGATTTCTGTATTTAGATGGTTGATTAGATGGTATTATGCATGGGTAGTTGTTCTAAGCCTTTTTCTTATGTGTTATTGGCCATTGATGGATGGGAATCCCCCATTTGGAAGATCAATGGCCCATTTGTGATGAGATCATGATGAGGGAGGTGTGTTTGATGTTTGGAAGTGTTTGGTGAAGATCTGGGATCCATTTGATGTAGTTTTGATGGAAAATGGGAGATGACAGAATCTTGATTTTTAGGGTTTCGTGTGTACCCGGTCGACCTGGTCACTCAGGCTGTCGACTGGGCACACAGCGGACTGACCCTCAGCTGGGAGCTGAAATCACCTGCAGGGTATAGAACTCAGTGTACCCAGTCGACCGGCCACACTGCAATACCCCCCACCTGCCAGATGTTTGTGGAAATTCCCGCAGTTTACCCGGTCGACTGGGGGACCCTCCTGGTCGACCGGGGACACTGCAGACTGTGGTTTCTAACTCCCAGTTAGTTGTTCACTTTCACTGAATGCCAGGTCGACCCGTGGATTCATGATGTCGACCCGGGACACTGTAAATAATGATTTTCCATATTTAGTTTCCTTTTATGATCTGATCATGTGTGGGACCCGTTGACCTTTCATTTGGACTGTTTGGGATACGCAAGACATGAGTCAAGGGCCGGGCTTAACCTTGACCCGTGTAGCCACCTAAGTAGGCCTTGGGTTGTGAACGGAACCCGATTCAATGGTTATGGATGTCTTATGATGCTAAATACCTACAGGAGCACCAATGATACTTAATAAGCATCTGGGGCTCCGTGATCATTGTCTTCGGTGAAGTGGGACCCTGGCAGTGATTACTGATGTATTTGTGTTATGTGGTACTTATATTGTAAAACGGACACTAAGTCTGGCAGGTAGGTCCGAACCCTGGATGTAGGCCTCGGGAGCTATTATAAATCAGGGCATTGCAATTAGGCTTTGATCCATGATCACGGTTCGTATTGGATGAAATGTCGGGACATGGCACTTGAAGTCTTGACCTGTAATATTGGGAACTTAACGGTAGATACTGATAGACGGACTGTATAATGAGATAATACTAATTAAGCGTATAGAGAAACAGGGTTTATAAGGGTATGCATTATTAGCTGTTGAGAATCACAAGGATGGATTAACCATACCCGAACTCCGTGCCTCGTACCCTTGACTACTATTATCTCATAATCAGGATAATAAGGCTATCCAGTTCGGAGTACCCCCACCTAGTGATCCGTAGGATACATGGATGTACGATTGGTCTGCTGAGGGTTATGATACCGGCATGGACATTGATATTGAGTGTTGAGTGATTGAGTACAGTAGGTACCGATGAGTGATCGGGTACCGAGACCGCCGCCATTCGGACCGGGTACATGTGGATGGATATTGAGTGCTGCTGTAGAGCTAGCACGTAAGACCAATGACTGGAACTTGGCCTTGGCTATGGTGAGTGTTGAGGTAGAGCTAGCACGTAAGACCAATGACTGAGACTTGGCAGTGACTATGGTTATTGATGGACTCTTGTACGCTCCTATTCGATGTGACGGTAGCGATGAGTGGCTATGACCCTCATGGCTAATGTCCATCGACAGTTGTTGGGACAACGACGATGAGCTGGCTCTGACCCCTCACGTCCCTTGTACTTCAACTATGGACGTACCTTTATATGCTTTTGTGGATATATATTGGATGTATGATTATTATATATCATGGATGCTGTTATTTATTGTCTTTAATTGACGACATTGTTACGATTGGATCTTGATACGATGGGTACGTATATGGTAAGGTTACTTCCTCAGGTTATCTATGCTACTTGCGACTCTGATGTGCTTATATGATTTGTATGATGTCTTGATGATGATGGCTTCTCTTATCTACCTGATATGCTGTAACAAACATTTATTATATAAAATTCTTGATTATCGTTCATGCACTACACTCCACACTGTTTTCCGCTGCACTCTGATATTCTATATTACTTTTGATATACTAATCATGCAGGTACAACTGGGATCAGGTATGGTCTTCTTCTCTATTTATTAATATAATGTGTTGCCATCTAAACTTGCCTATTTGCCTGGCTCATCGAGCCTGACCCAATCTTTGATGTTTTCAGGTATCTTCTATTCCGCCTTCTTTGATTGGTAGAATTGCTTGGCGGCTGATCCGTTGCCGCGGGGTTCAGAGAATGATGCAGTTGGTGCATCGAGAGGCGTCTACACTTAGATCTCTATTCTCTCATTTTCTTGTAGCTGGTCGTGTCGGCCTAGAATTGAATAGTTAGTTTAAATACGGAAAGTACCTTGTAATCCCTTAAAGTGAACTAAAATTTTAGAGCTTTGTCCAATTACTTGCTCATATGAGATTCACACTTGATTATATTATTGGATTTTTCCACATTCTTAGGTACTTTCCTGTAGCATCCCTAGAATCGAGGCGCCCGGATCTTGGGGCGTTATAAAGTGCCCAGAGCGCGGAGCGGGAGCATGAGTGGGAGCGAGAGCGGGAGCGGCAAAACTCTAAGTTTTAAAATAATTATATATCTGGAGCGCCTTCGGAGCGCTTATACAACATAGTGCTTGTGAGTTTATAAACAATTAACTAATGAGCACAAATATATCTTATCCATCTATTCAAGTATAAAAAATAGAGAAAAAAATTAACTTTGCAATTTGTTCACATAAAATAAACAATAATTAATAAGTCAAAAGGACTTCCTTCATTCAAAAGATAAATATCAAGCTAACAGAAAAAGAAAATGCACAAAAAATAAAAATTCTACATGGTTCGCTCCATATTTGGTTGAACCGTGCTCCGGGGATGGTCGAACCGTGCTCCGAAAATGATCGAACCGCGCTCCAAAGATGAATCCGCTCCGGAAGCGCTAATCCGCGTTTTTAGAGCGGGATCGAGAGGCTTGAGAGGAGGTTCTGGGTACTAAGGGTGGGAGATCTATATATGAGCTAGAAGAAGGGGGTGTTGATCAAAGGAAATATGCCTTAGATGATTTAGGACAGGGTTAGAGAAAGTTTCCAGCTATTTATAATTGAAGAACACCCTGTCCAAACAAGCGGCAACATAGGCAACTCATTGACAGTTATTTAACAAAGTAAATCTGCTATCTTTGAACCCAATATCAATTAAGCCAACATCAAGCATCATTTGGTTGAATTCATTGACAACAGTGGGTCTTGGTGGTCTCGAGCTAAACTCTTCTTCATTGCTGGAAATGACATTAAAATCACTGATTGGACACCATGGAATGGCAGTAGATGAGAAGGACTGTAATTTATTCCAGAAATCCCTGCATTACCTATAGTCAGTTGACCCATAAATTCCGGTAATGGTGCTAACCGAATTGGTGATTGGGTTGGTAATGGAAACTGATAAATGCTGGGAGGAGTCAACTAAGGATATTAGAAAATAAGAAGAGGATTTGCTAAGGCACCATAAAGAACTAAGGCTTGGAAAGGAGTTTAGAAATGAGATGTCATAACTAAGAGGAGAGTTGGAGGGCTTGGGTTGAGATGAAGGTTGCTTGGGGTTCGGATAAGAAAATGAGATAAGGGGAGTGATTGGAAATCAGCATCTTGAGGGCTCTAAGGGTAAGGGGATTTAAGATCCCCCCTACAATAACAATAAAGCACTGTAATCATTGGAAAGGTTGGGAGATTGGAGGTCACTATTTCTCTTAGAAATGGAACCGGATTTTGCAGATTTACCCATGGTTTTCTTCCTTTTATTTTTTGAAGTTGGAGAGATTTTAGAGTTAACAGAGGCTATGTGCTTTGCTTGATCCTTAGCAATGATCTAAAGGTCAATGAAGATTTCATGGTTGGCAGATGACTCTTTTGGTTGGGAGGTAGGTTCTTTTAGGGTGCAGTGCTCAAAGATAGAGAAGGGATTTCCTGGGTCAAAATGAGAGATTCTCTCAGGAGAGGTCAAAATAGTGGAAGAAACAATTACTTGAGTAGAGTTACCTTACAACACACCAAGAGTAGCATCTTTCAGGCCATTAGCTTGTTCCATACAAGATGCATCTTTAGCGCTCATAGTAACATCTTGTTGATTACCGATTTGCTGCAAATCATCAGGAGTAGAGCTATGATTTATGCTAGTATCCTACAAGCCATGAGAGGCTTGTTTTAAAGCAACTAAAACAGAGGGAGTTGTATTAGGAGCAACAATAATGGAAGTTTTGGGTTCCAAGGAGGTAGCTGAAGGAACTTCGCCTCGATCCAAAGTTCAACCAGTGGAAGGGGGAAGATGTTGCAAAGATGATGGCTACTCCATGGTTCGAGGGGGGCGGGGGGGGGGGGGGGGGGGGGGGGGGGGTTGGGGTGGGGTGGGGACAATACTTCAACATTTTTATCCATAATAGTAGGGGCTTGCGGCTTGAAGATGAATGGTGCCAGACACAGGATCCCTCCGTTTTTTTGTGCGATTTGGAAGAAAATTGATAAAAAGTTATAAAAGAACTTAAAAATCGTTTTAGGGCATTCAAGACTTGAGAGAGGCAACCGGATGCTAGGTTTTGGAGGTATTCAAGGAGCTTCAATGGGGATTTCATCAAGGATTCTTTTCCAATCTCTCTCCATGAGTAGCTAACTCTTCATCTTAGGGCTATGATGAAGCCATAGTCACGTGCTTTTGGTGATGTATAGATTCTAGGGTTTTGGTTTCAATGCTTTGATTACATGACGTGAATGCTACCAATTTATTGGTTTTCTCTTTCAATGCTATATCTAGCTTTAGTGTTCGATTCTTGTAGTATTGAATGCTATTCATGTAATTTTGCTTGAATGTATCTGATGTTTATGTCCAAGATAATCTATGCCCTAGAGATAGGTTATGCCCAAATCTAAACCCACATGACCCACTTGGTGACTCGATAAAGGCTTGTAGCTAAAATGGGTCTTTGAAGCATTAATATTGAAACCCTAGCTCTATACTTGTCATTGTACGAAGCTAAGGTGGATTTATACCCTAAGGCCTTTCTTTAATTGTATCAAAGTTCACTTTTAAATTCTATGATTTAGGAATCAAAACCCCAAACCAGTATTTCGTTCTCTCTTAGGATTAATTTAGGAATTTGGAATACAACGCAACTTAGCCTTTTTGTCCTAGTGGATACGACACCTTGTTAATATCACTATTCTCACGAGTGAAGATAGTAGCTAGGTTTTATTTATTTTTGCAAACCTTCAAGCGAGCAAAAAGAGGTGGGGAAATAGGAGCATGGCTAGAGAAGAGGCTGACAAAGTTTTTCTTAGGGTCATTTGAAGGTGTTTGAAGTTGGTCAAACTGGAACCACAGAGCTTTGAGGAGAGCTTCTAGTTGATCAGGTTCAAAGGGTGGCTTTAATGAAGGGTTGACAAAGGATACTAAGATGGAGGCTAAGGTTGAAGGTGGGGGTCTCTTGGTATGAGAGAAGGTAAAAAAGGGAAGTAGGTCAAAGATAGAGGATTAGTTGTAAGAAAAGGGGTTGTGGTAGAAAAGGGATGGGCGGGAGATAAGACTTGGGCGCTTTCATGGTAGGATCAACTCAGGATAGAAGTTCTCATCCACAATCTTAGCGTATTCATTAATCACCTTTTTCAATCTAATCAATCATGTAGACACATAAAAGAGTCATCATAGGCCATCAAAGAAATTAGGTGAAGATCGATAGGTGATTACTACTTAGATTGGGTCAAAGCTATCCATTATATTAATCTACTTGAGAAGACCTTTCCAACGATATATGGCGTGTCATGATCCGATGGTTGGATGAAAAGTTATAGCCCGCCTCCATGAAGAAGCCACTCCCACGGAGGAATGTCCATTAGCACCTTGCTTTCACGGAGGCATACCTTACACCACCAAAGAGAATTAAGCACCCATCTCCATAAAGGAGTCACTTCCATGGAGGCATGCCCAATGGCACCTTGCCTCCATGGATGGGACATTTGCATGAAAAATGGTCCATTGACGCTAACTTCTATAAAGTAGCCACATCTATGGAGGCATGTCCAATGAGACCTTGCCTCCATGAATGGGACACTTACTTGAAAAAAGGGTCCATTAGCACCCCACTTCCACGGAAGCATGTTATAGACTACCAAATATTTATCTACCCCCATGGAGGTGGTCCTCACAAAGAGGCAACCATCATAAAGAGGCCCTCATAAAGATGGCCCTCTGGAGGCGACCTTCATAAAGGTGACCTCTTGTAGGCATGAATGTGGTAAGACTTGAAGATCACGTGACTAGCCTACAAGACCAGCTGAAATCCGAGACTTACCCGACGAAAGAAGGAGGCACCCACTACCTCCACCGAAGAGGGCCTCCCGCATGGAGCTCACGAAGGCACTACTCACTCGCTCGGGGTAACCGCGAAGGCAGCCCCGACTCGGCGTAGGCACATGAACAGTCGCATCAATGCGAGAACTCCTAGAGACGGGAGCTTTTTATGAAGAACGGCGCCTCAATTCTTTAACTGTAGAAGGATGGCCCACAAGGTCACACCGCCACAAACCCCTGCAGAGGCAAGAGTCGCGCGCTCGACCCTATGGAGATATGGCCCACAAGCAAATCATGCCACGAAACCTCGTGGAGGTAGGGGCGGGTGCCTGACCCTTTGGAAGGATGGCCCACAAGGTCACACCGCCACAAAACCTTGCAGAGGCAAGGGTCGCGGGCCCAACCCTGTGGAGGCACTACTCACTTACAGAAGTAACTCTTACTCACACAACAACCGAGTGAGGGTCTCATTAGGTTTATAAATAGCACCGATCCCCATGCAAAAAGGAGGGCGAGGAGCAAGGAGGAACGAGGAGGCTCCCTCAAGAGCCTCGACCTTAGTCTTTTAGTTTCCTGGTTCTCTTTGTAAAAGGGGGCACCGGCTATTAGTCTCTAATTGACCGGGAGCTTAGTGTAAGCTCGGAATCTCCATCAGTGTATTCATCGTTTCATCAATAAAAAATATGACACGATCCCTCCTCCAGGTCGTGGATGTAGGCAATGCCGAACCACGTAGATCTCATTGTCTCTTTTACTTCATGATGCATGCTGACTTGTAATCCCTGCTAACTCTTGCATCACATTTCACATCAAACTATCTTTTTTGTTCTTACAAATCCCTGTTACGGTTGGGCCTACTCATATTTTGTTAAAGTTTAAGGATATGTTATACACAGGTGCTTGATCTGAGTGGTTCAAATTTTTAATAGTTGGGCCCCAAGGTGGAGTTCCTCTTTTATAAGTCAATGTTTATGTAGCACCCAAAAAGTAAAATAATTTTTTTTTCCATTCCTATTTTTAATTCTATCATCCTTTTATATTTTTTCCTGTTAATGTGGAAGCATGAAAACAAAGAAAAGATTTGATTTGACTGATTTTTCTTGACTATGGTATTGGGAACTACATCCTATTATCTAATAGGGTAAACAAGAAGAACAGATAATTCATACACCAAATATCTGGGTTAGGTTTGGATAACCTGGTTATGAAAACCATGGGATATTTAGGTAAATTGGTGGATACTTATTCTGTTTTCTTTTCTTTGTGTGCTTTAGTGGATGCTTATTCTCATTAAGCCACTAAACACTGACGTGACCATTTAAGATTTTTTATTTATCCTTAATAAATCCTGCCTAAGTTCTAAGCAGTCATTTACTACATGTATATAGTTTACTTAGTGGAAACTTTATTCTAATCCAGGAGATTTCATTTCAGTTTCTTCCCAAACCCGGTTCTTCCAAGCACTTGCCTTGTGGATCTCAATCAGTTATTTAAGAAAATAGCTCTATCTAGTTATTGGAGGGAGAGGTGTTTCCCACAATAATATACTCAGTCAAGTTCTCTAGGTAAGAGCTGCTTCACTCTAATCTTGTTATATTTTTGTTATTTTCTTTCCAATTTGGAATCCTTGTTATTAGTTTTTCTAAAAGTAAAAGCTCTCTGCTTCTTTGGGTTTTTAATTAAATATATAATATTAAAAAATAGAATGTATTTTTCTTTTTTTCTAATGATCTATCGTTTCGGATTTTCATCTGCAACATTATGATGTCAATATTGAGATATGTTCATTTTTTGGCAATAAATTGAACTTATTGTCATAATACCCTGATAAGATGTCTGGAAGAAAATATTGTGCTATTACATGGTAAATCCAAATATTGGACCATTTTGTGGGCAAGTGTCAAGAAAAATTTACTATCATTGTTGTGCTCGTTTGGATTGTTGTTGATAATGACATTTTCACTGATCTTTTTAAATTTTGATAGAAAAGTACATCATTGATCTAATTTCTCACCTTAGCCGTTTGGATTGTCCAAACCTATTAAATCCATTTTGATTTTATTTATTATGATCATCCTATCTAACACCTGTGGGAAAATCACATGGCTCTTTTAACTGATTTGCTCTGTCCCTATTTATTGTGTTGTGGAGAAGTGTAGGGAAAAAGAAAAAAAGGTAAAAGCAAAGTCAAAACTCACAAGAAACCCATCCAGATTTTATATTGTTTACCTTACTGCTACGTCAACAGGTGAAGATGAAGACGTCGTTTTTTTTCTAATGAGAGAATGTAACAAGATCACATGGGGCCGCACTTATTCACATAATCAACAATGTAATGTCTAAGTTTCTTGTTTAAGAATGACTTGGGTTCTTAGTCTAGTACCATGCCCAACTTTATATAGGTTTATAAGGCTTTAGAACATATGACATATAGGAAGAATCCTCATAGATTTAATAATTTGATGGATTAGAAAACATTAACCTTTCTTATAAATATGACAAATCTATCCTAATCTCTAAAGCCTATTAATTATGCAAATAAGCCATCATTAGTGCTGCCTGGAAGAAGATTAATCATCTTAAATGCTCATGTTCATGAAGAGATACAAATATACATAGACACTTCTCTAGTTTATTATTCTTTCATTATGACTAATGGTATGATCGTCATAAGATGAGCAATCAGATTTTAGAGTCATAATCAACAGAAATCTATCACTTCTTTGTAAAAGCAAACGTAAGGAATCGCCATCTATTAGTTCTCTGCTTTCTTGGGTTATGGATTATAGTGTTTGCAAATCTTTTTCAGTTGTTACCCGAATAGGATGGGAATCTAACATCTCATCGTCCAATTGTAAGTTTCATGAGATGATTCTTATGTTTCTTTCTTACTATTACAATTTCAGGGATGGCTACTAGGCCCACTAGAGCCATGTCCTTTTAAGTTGACCAGCTGATTAGACCAGATCACTAACCAAGCCCCACTGTGGTCCAAATTTGTCTGAAGTAAATCTGGCAGAATACATCAAATCAACTGTTTTTTCAGCAATTATACTTTGGAAAGAATGACAGCAGAACAGGTAGATCAAAATCCATGAATTTGAACCAGAATGACTGCAGAAATCAGCAGAATAAGTGAAGTTGTGATCTTTTAAAAATAGGAAGAGATGGACGTATGCTTCAAAGTGAATCTATCCCATCCATTAATTTCTGGGTCTGGTTCTTGCAACCTCCTCATTACATCCACTGTGAAACTATCCCATCGATTTAGAATAAGAAGTGATGAATGCTATATTGAACAACGTTGCAATGTAATTATCTAGAATTAGTCATATTTCCACTTTTATTTACGTAGTAAAGAAAACCTCTTGGTCAATAATAAGAGTTTCTTGATGTAATTAGAGACCCAAGCAATTTCAAAACTGGGAGTGTAACAAGACCTTAAAAACTAATCAAACCTTCTGTCTTTTTAGGCTTTCCCACCGCCATCTTAACCAGGGGAGTGACAACAAGGACAAACTGATTAAGCTTCCTTGAGGGAGGAAAGTTTAATTATAATGCATGTACAACTTTGCATAATTTCACCCGAAGAGGTACTTTCACAGTTCCAATGATGGTAAAAGTCCAAGCTTCTAGTGCAACTCATATAGATGCATGCCACTCTTGGGGTACTATGATGGAAAGGTCTAATTGTGGATTACAATTTTAAAAATGAAAAATCATCTCAATTGGTTCATCACAACCATCGCTTTAGAGGCCTTAAAATTTAATGATTTTTCAAGTTGCATTCTTTGTGAAATTCAATGGTTAGTATAATTTATATTAGAGTCAAATTAGGGTGATTGCCAACTCGTTGGGGTTCAATGAATGTGATGACGTTAGATTGATTATAAATGGGTCACACTAGGTGGTAAAACCAATGCCTCTTGTAGAACCCATGAGAAAGACCTTTCACAAAAAATGCATCTTATAGAAACCATGAAAGACATCTTAAAAAAAAAAAAAAAAGATAGCTTCCAATGAAGAAATCTCATACAGTTCCTTTTATCATTAAGCCTTTACCACCGGGCTATCCCACGTTCTCTATTGTATAAATGTATTTATTTCAGGTTTCTTTGTGCTTCTTTAGGTGGCCATCTAATTATTTAGTTTTGTTAGTTCAGTTGCATGTGCTTGATTTTTTTTTTTTTTTTTTGTCAATTCTTCCAATGTTACATTCTCTTAACATTGGTTGTGTTATTCATTTTATTTTCCAGAACTATGGATCTTTCATCACCCCCATTCGAAATTGCGAGGGCATTGTGGCCTCCTCTTGCTCGTCACATAAATTATATACGAAATTTAAATGAAAACCTAGAGGTTTTGGGAAAGAAAATGGATAAGCTTATCGCCCGAGAGAAGGATGTGACGAAAGAAATCGACAGTGCTAGTTTGGATCTCAAAATACCAAAAAATGAGGTCTTGAATTGGTTAAAACGGGTGAAAGAAGTTAAAGAACGTGCAAGGAACATTGAAAAAGTATTTGAAGAACCCAACACATGTTTTATGGGGTTCTTTCCTGATTATCACTCACGTCGAAATATTAGTAGAAGTGCATTAAGATTGATTACTCAAGTTGATGAGCTTCAAAACGAAATCTCATTTGATACAGCAGTGGCTTTTGATCATCTATCCACAACTGCATGTACTATAGCTACAGCACATTTATTTGGAGAATCAGCTAAAACAAATATGCAGCGAATTTGGGATTGTGTGATGAATGAAACGACTGGAAAAATTGGCATCCAAGGTATGGGAGGAGTGGGAAAAACTTCACTAATGAAACACATTCACAATCAGCTCAAGGATGCCAAGCAGTTTGACAATGTCATATGGGTGACCGTATCAAAAGATCCCAATATAAAAAAGTTACAAAGTGATATTGCAAACGCGATTTCATTATCCCTTAACAATGACCATGAAGTAGAGCAGCGATCAAGGCAACTTTGTGAAGCATTGTTGAGAAGGGGCAAATTTGTTCTCATCCTTGATGATCTTTGGGAAGCATTTTCGCTGGAAGATGTAGGAATTCCTGAGCCAGATGAAGATAATGGTTGTAAGATATTGCTAACCACACGTTTATTGGAAGTGTGTAACAGAATGGACATACATGATGTAATAAAAATAGATACACTTTCTGCTGATGATTCATGGACATTGTTTAGTAGTAAAGTTGGCAATGATGTGTTACATTCCTCAGAAATTTCAACAGTTGCCAAGCAAGTTGCTGGTGAATGTGGGGGTTTGCCACTCGCGCTAATCACTGTTGGAAGAGCCATGAGGAAGGTTGACAATGTTCGAGTGTGGCGGAATGCATTGAAAGAATTAAGAGACTCAACACATAACATCAAAGGCATGTACAGCGATGTCATCGCTCGTTTAAAATTTAGTTACGATCGCTTAAGAGATGACAATATTAGAGCATGCTTCTTGTATTGCTCATTGTTTCCAGAGGACCACAACATTAGAAGAAATGATTTGGTAGATCTCTGGATTTGGGAGGGGTTCATTAGTGAAGAAGAAAACAGGGAAACAGAGTGGGACAAGGGACATAGTATCTTGAAAGAACTAGAATCCGCAGGCATGTTGGAAAGTTCCCATGAAAGTAATGCATTTGTTAAGATGCATGACTTAGTAAGGGATACGGCAATTAGCATCACAAGGAAGACCTTCATGGCCGAAGCTGGTGCTGGATTAAGAGACCAGCCAAAAGACGAGAATTGGGTAGAAGAAATCGAGAGGATCTCGCTCGCATCAAATAATTTACGAGCACTCTCAGGTCAGCCCGATTGCCCTAAACTCTTGACAATGCTTTTGGAAGAGAATGAAGAATTGGATTACATCTCCCCATCCTTCTTTCACAATATGCATGCCATCAGAGTTCTCAATCTATCAGGCACACGCATCAAATCGCTCCCAGAGTCAGTTTCAGACTTGGTGAATCTCCGCGCTCTGTTACTTGCTTATTGCTATGATTTAGTTGATATACCTTCTCTTTTAAAGCTCAAGGAATTGAGGGTGTTGAACCTCAAGTGGACTGCCATCAAAGAACTCCCTCCTGGAATGGAAGGTCTGATTAACCTTAGATACCTTGAGCTCTCATTTACAGAATGTCTCGAGATGGTCAGGGCTAGAGTGATAGAAAAGCTTTCGCGTCTTGAAGATTTAGCAATGCATGGAAGCTTGTGGAAATGGGAGAACACTAACAGTGATGGAGTAGGTGGGATCAGTGAGATAATAGGATTAAGAAGGTTGCTTAATCTTACACTTATTTTTAAGGATCTGTCTGCCTTCTTGACCTATGTTAGATCAGCTCATCGGCATGTGTTGCAGAATTTCTCCTTTGCTATAGGAGGCCTAAAGCTACATGTTGCGGGTAATCGACTAGAAGTGGTACTTGGACCATGCAGTAGTTCTAGCAGTGATGGGAGCTCTCTCCTACTACCCAACAACACTGCCCGATTTGAAATCGACAACTTCAATGGTGTCGTCGTGCTCTCGCAATTCTTGCCAGATGCAAGTGCACTGAAAACTTGTGTAATTAATTTCAGCTCAGATCTGAAATGCATTTTCGCAGATGGAAAAAACTCCTTGCTATCCAGTATAGAGACATTGGAGCTCAACTATCTTCCCAAATTCAAGGCTCTTTCCAAGTGCACCATGCCGAATGGTGCTTTTGCATGCTTGAAGGTCCTACGCATCAGTCACTGCGACAAACTGAGGTCTGTATTCTCAGTTGAATCAATGCAGAATCTCCAAAACCTTGAAGAAGTCTTTGTTGATTCATGTGGTCAAATAGGGGAGATCATTACCGGAAAAGGAAAGCATTGTGGGAAACTACCCAAGTTGAAGTTCTTGCGCATCAGCAGCTGCCCTAAACTGAAGGCTCTGTTCTCATCACAAATGTTGCAGAGCCTTGAAATGCTTGAACAAATCATTGTGTATTACTGCGAAGCGATGGAGCAGATGATAGCTGAAGAGGAAGAAGGAAAAAAAAATGAAGATGGTCATGACGATGGAACATCTGCAATTGAGAGCAATGATGTTACTGGGAAAGCCATTGCATTGCCAATGCTACGCAGTTTGTCGTTGACATCGCCGAAGCTGAAGTGCATCTCTAAGAAGGTATTGATCTGCAATTCTCTACAAAGCATCAAATTAGAATCCTGTGTCCAGCTAAAGAATCTCCCTCTTTCAATGGAGAATGCATCAACTGCGCCAGTACGTGGACGTATTTCAGGAAGCAGAGAGTGGTGGGATTCCTTGGAGTGGAACAATCCCAGCACCAAAGCAATCCTCCAGCATCTTTTCATAGAAAAAGAAGGTAGAGAAGGCAGCACAAGCAGAAACAATTAAAGGTGGGAGGTAAGTGATCTTCAATCTATCTGCATTTAGGCCGTAGTTTGCTGATCGACCATGGGATGGCCATTCATCATATATCCCACCCATCAAAAATATTTGAGCGTTTCATCAATAACCAAAACTTTTTTTTTCTTCTATTTTGAAAAAGATGGGATCTATTAGCCTCCATCAATTTCTCTTATATGCTTGGATCCATCTCAATACAATGTACATGCTAAAGACTTCTATCTTGTACTGAGACTGAGGTCCATGATCATATATTTTCTTAATCAGCTGCAGTTACTTTCTTGTTTGTTTATTATGTTAGGTTAATGAATGTTGTTTCAGATTCTCAACCAGTCACCTGAGGAGTTCTGGGAGCCAATGTCACAGCTGAAAGGTGCACATTCTTACTCTTAGTTTACTATTTTATTTGAACTGTAGTGGATAATCTTCATGGGAGAATTCACCCAACAAATCCAATTGGGGCACCACATCAAGGGGACCACATAACTGTCAGTAATGTACCCATCCAGACCCGAATATAGTAACTAGATATACAATTAGGTTTTTTTTTCCTGATTTAAACGATATCTTATATGTAGTTAATAACAGTGAACTTGACTAGATTATAGCGCTGATTGGGTATGAAAGATGGTATACTGATCTATCATTGGCCTCATTTTCTCTTTCAGGCCAGCTGAATCGGTTTTCCCCACCTTTCATGACCAGATACAGGCCACATGGTAGCATGGTTTAACCTTGAAAGTGAAATACCTGGTCAGCTCAACCGGTCAACCCATATCTAACCCAGAGCTTATTTGAATCAGATGAAGCCCTGGTCAAGTTTGATCATGCTTGAAAATGGGTTGGATATCTACTAGGGTTAGTAAAACCATAATTGACCCATAAATCTGTGTCATACATCAAACCTGTGTAACCTTACAGGTGTCTGATCTGCGGCTTATATGGGTGTAATGCTAGTTGAGTCTGATTATACCGTGCAGGTTGGGCCTTTAACCATAACCCTCAGTCCAAACCCAACCCATTTAGATTTACCGTTTTGACATTTTGCAGGTTGGGCCTTTAATTCTCCAATCACTTAATATATTTTCGACAATATCATTTTTTGACATTTTGCAGGAAGAACTGCCAGATTCCAAAGAAGTCAGTGCAGCTCTATTTCAACACTTGATATGAGAACAACTTAGTGGAGCTCTATTTCAACACTTGATATGAGTTGTAGATTAAAATCTATATCCATGACTATCTCCGTCTGTCATGAATTTAAAATATGAGACACCAATGTTTGCATGTGACTGTTGAATGATGTTAGTTTGAAATATGGATGCTAAAGACAATACATATGAATGTATGGGTTGATTAAATGAACTAGGTTGAATGATATGAATATATAGTTTTTGAAGAATGGTTTGCGTTACAAATCATTTAATGAGGAAGGGGTTCTTTCACTAAATTAGATGAAGCAATTTGGATGAATCAGCAGTGTATTGAGAGCCGTGTTCTGCCAATTGGAACCTGCTACTGTGGAGCTGTATCCTTCCAAGCAAGTGTTGTTCTTTTCTTCTTTTTTAATTTTCTTTTCTTCTTTTGTTTGCTTTGTTGCTTTGCATTTTTCTCTCTTCGTTCTTCTTTACTGTTTAATTTAAGGACTCTGAGGATAGAAGAGGAGAAAAAAATGTAAAACCCATAGAGAATATCAAAGGTTTTTTCATTTTTATTTATTTGATGGCTTGGTTTGCTCTGTGTCTTTTATTGTCTTCTTTCTCAATGTTGTCTTTGACATCTGTACCTTCTCTAAGAGCTTTATCTAAGAACTTTCATGCTGGAGGTAAAGCTCTTCTGAGATCTGTATCTTTTTTTTCGCTTTAAGGTAAAATTGTATTAAGAGGAGAGGGAACAGGGCAGATAGCCCCCAAAAACAAGGGAAAAAACAAAGAGGAGAGGCTTACAAAAAATGCCATCCCAGAAAGGCAAAAGAGACAAACAGAAATCAGAAAGGGGGGCAGGCTGTACATGGGAGACAGGAGAAAAAGGAAAACAGCAAAACACACCCTTCCACTGCTCACAGCAAAGCTCTACACAAAACAGCACAGAGAAAGCTAAAATGCAGTGCACTTCACTGCCCAGAGAGAACACCACAACTAAGCAAAGCAATGCACTTCGCAGCAAAGCGCAGCACCACCAGCACAATGAAGCTTCAAAACCACTGCACAGCACAGAGAGCATTGCAAGGTATAGCACAACACCACAAAGCAGCACTGCGAACTGCAAAACTCAGCTCCACTCAGCACCGAACAGCACGAAAGCCACAAAAAAACAGGGAAACCAAAACGCAGCACAACCAGCAGAGGGAACTCCAAAACAACTCAGGAAAGTAACAGAGCTCACTTCACTGACGGAGGAGGGGAGGGAAGCTTCAAAACCAGCAGCAAGGCCTAACCCAGACAACCAAAAGCACAGAAACAAAACAGGGGGGAGGCTACTACATTAGCAATTCACTCCCAGGTAAAGCAGAATGGGGTGGGAGGGAAGAGGATGTTTACTTCCTGATCTGAGATCTGTATCTGCCTTCATATTGATTGACAGCATTGATATTCTCTTAATTAAACATGATTATCGATGTTTCACTTATCTTAGCGCATAATTTAGTGAATAAATCATGGTTGAGTCCAGGTGTGGGTCTATGGACTGGCCTCATCTTGGGCTTCAATGGCAACTTTCTTTAGCACTTCATCAATTTACAAGCACAACCAATACATAAATAAATGAAGAATAGAAAGACCATGAAAAAATGCTTACAACTCTTAACTGCTTTAGCGCTCTTTTAGGGCAAAAACGATGGTCAGTAACCTAAATGCTTATTATGTAAAAAAATGTGAAATTTTATCAAATGGATAGGAATACAGAAACACCTGTAAACAGTACATGATCCGTTTCTTTCTTCTCAAACTAAAATTTGTATAGAAATACATCTATACAACATCTAACTGTAGAAGAAAGCAACAAATAAAGTGGAGCACTTTGTTCTTTTAGTCCAACTGGTCTAAAATATTAATATTGAGCCTATCTAAAGGATTACAAAGAAGGGAAATGTTCTCTTACGTGCAGAACGCATATTGCTTTTCATCTGTCTAGCTCATATATAAGGTCCACTTAGATGCCTATTATCAATATCAATAGGGTGGATGGAAAGCTCTCCTTTATGGGTAAGGGTTAGTTAAAAAACAGCCACATTGGATCATCCTAGTCCTTAATTTAACCTTCCTAAAATTTAGTGGTTATTGATTTAACAACCTTAAAACTTTGCGGTCTTTTAACTATGGGTTCCTTTGTGATTCATTCCAATGTTGGATAAATGTTAGACGAGAGTAAGACTGAGCCTACAACCAAATCATTGGAGCTTAACCAAAAAAATATAAAAAAACCAAATCGTTGGAGGGAGGGGGTTGTGAAAGGCCTACATTGATCAGTGGTGGGCCCAAGTGAGCTCTTTAAAGCTGGACTACACATATTGCTTGCAGGCGAACATTTTTCTAACAAAGAATTACAACGATAATTACAACAATATAATAGTACGATAAGCTAGAGGAACAAAATGCCTGACAGGGATTTCTTCAGCCAAAAGTGAGTTCACATCAAGATGGTTACAATCAATGTATGGCCTAGACATATGTGAAAGCAAAAACTAGGCCATATTTGATTCCAAAACCACTAGGTTCATCAAGTTGTATGAAGTAGTGACGAGAATTGTTGTCTCCACCATGCAATTGATTAAGTGCAATACCTGCAACTTTATTTTTTGCTCGTTTGCCAGCTGGTTTGCAAGCATTGTTCACCCTTGAATGATAGTTATTCAGTCCAAGGTAACATGCGTCAGCTTCTTTACAATAACAAATACTTGTGAACCAGTATATTAGTTAGAACTAAAGGTATCGCTACAGTGATTCCTTTTACAATGAAGTAAACCCAAAATCTCTCTTCACTTTTAAATTATAGCTCCATGATGTAGATTTATGGCTCCTAAAATATGGAAAAAAGGGAAAACAGGAATATGAATTCTCATTTCTGAAAGCATAGCTTATGTACTTATGCACTGTAGCTCATAATTCCATTTTGTAGCATTCCTTCTTTGTATTAGAACAAAGTAACAATAAATCAATACAAGTTAAATGCAATGTATAATATAACATGATGTTGTTAGAACATGTTCTTCCAATTAGTGTCAAGTACCTGTATCATTATTTAGATGGGTCCTCTACATTTTTGAGGATACACAAGTATTGGGTGTTTTAGTTCATGATACTTCGAGATAAAACAATCCATGAGGCGACTTCGAGCGAAAACTTATATACTTGAAGAGATTTATATTCATTTGGAGAACAAAAGTTACACAATTGCCTTCTTGAAAACTCATATTTATCTTGGCCACATTAACGAAGTTTCCTCTTATTTTCTCCTGTTTCACACATTTGAGTGAGATCAAAATGATTCTACAATCCATAAGCATTACAGCATTACAGCACTACCCGTGTAGATACAAGGGATATGTTGTATGTTGAAATATGTTGAAATAACTCAAGCTTCATAGCCATAAGCCTACAAGGCCTTCCCTTAGGTAGTATGGAAATGACAATATTGTAAATCTCTCAGCCACATTTGGATACTAAAGGATCATAGTCATAACCTCCCCAGCCTTCACAAATCTACCTTTCACTCGCTTTCTAGTATCTGCTCGAACTTTGCGAGAAGCATATCGTATTTGTTTTCCAAACCTAAAATGAAAAACATTCAAAAATCAATTCTACAAATATATGAATATGAACCTTTAATTCTTGTTCATAACTAGATGCATACCAGAATCATACTTTCTAAACTGTAAGAGAAAATTATAAATTAGATTCTTTCAAACAGAGGCATGCTTTTAGATTTATAATTTCAAGCAATTCAAATCATTTTGGTATTTCAAAATCGCTGAATAGAAGAATCATCCTAATGTAAATCATAAAATCAAAATCAAATAATAAAATTTATGGTAAAGTTGAATTCTAAAAACATGTAGAATGTGTTAATGTAAATCACGTACGTTCGCACTTTCTTTTTCTCATTGTATCTCATCTTTGCCTTGTCCCTAGCTTGTGGGCCTGAAGCCTCCAAATTCGAACCCCATGGTGATTCCCCAGAGAGAAAAATTGGCGATACTCCACAATCTTGATATTCTGCCACATTGCTTTCGCCGGTGAGATTGGATACCGAAAGTGAGATACTTGGGTGAACTTGTCCAGAAGGAAAACTAAGGTTGATGTTAGTGTTGCCATTTGGGTTAAATAACACTTGATCTGAACAACCAGCAACAGCTTGTATCGTACCAACTGTTGCAACTGCTCGTGAAGATTGAAGAGTCATACAACCGTGTTGCCCTGAAGATGATGCCTAAGGAAAAGAAAAAGTGACCATCAGCATATATTTTGTTTAACTAAAAAAATGGAGAGTTAATTAAACTTGTACTACTTATGGTGTAAGTGTCCTTAAAGTACTATTTTCTTATCATGCATTTTCGATTGGAAATTATATCCCATGCAGTTAGAGTACTACATTTTCTAAATATTTACAAAGTCGATAACACATGAGACACCAGATGGAGAAATACTTATAAAATACTTATCTTTTAATTTTTGTATTACATATTCATTTATATTGCACTGGTTGTTAATTGATAACAAAGTGATTAGAGATAAAAAGTGACTCCATATCATGAAAGAGACAAAGTGATTAGAATTATATTTTTTTATAATGCACAGGACTGAAAATATGTATAAAGATTTCATTATTGCTTCTCCTAACTCTACCATCAACTTGTCAATGATAGAATGTAGGTGAGGTTTTATTTATTTATTTATTTATTTATAGAGTTAATGGAACAATGCTATCTAATTGATCTCTTAGTTTGATATGAGACATAAAAATAATCCTGTCAAGTTCCTCCCATATCACTAAAAAGTGAGTTTACTATGTTTTGTCTAGAATGAAAGACTTGATTCGTCAAAAAGCTAGTTGTAGGTTGATTTCCCAAACGATGATTCAAGTGAGCATGAACTCAAAATAGGTATTCGATTTTCGATGACAGGCCATCAATAAACTTGTTAGTGCATTTACTTAAAAAGTAGGCTCCCTTCCTGATAGAGCTTTTGAGCACTTTTTTTTTCTTGATTCATGGTTTTAGAAAAAATCATTTTGGATCTAACTTTGACAAAGACTATCCACCAAGAATTTTGTTCTAGATTGTATAGACAGTATCCAAACGCAAAGATAATAAATAAAATATTTCATTTCTATAAAGGTCCACTTCTAAAATAATAAAACAGAAACCAAAATTTTATGGTTTCTTTATATTGGCCACCCAAAATTTTTCTATTTTACATAATGCCCCCCAAACAAAAAAAAAATCCTATTTTTAGTTCTACCCTTGCCACCTGTATTTTAATTGTTTGAGGAAACTGACCTCCTGTTTTATTATTCTTCTAATAAATTTCAACATTGCTCTTGCGTGATCCTCTTCCTGGTTATAATGTTTCAACTACCATATAAAAGATAAGAAAAAGAAAAGTAATTGAGATGAGATGGATGAAGATAGAGGTTTACATAAGATGAGGACTAAATTTAAAAGGTAGCTTACCAAAAACGAAATTAATAAATAAAAGGTAAAACTTCAAAATAAAATAAAACTTTTAGCTCATTTTTAAAAAACTACAGAAAGATTTGAATATTTCAAAAGAGTACAATAGTTTTTCATATTTCTTTAAATCAAGTCCTCAACAATTTTATTTTTTATTTTTTTTGAAAAAGGGGAAAAACACCCTTATATCATTCTTCAAGTTTCCCGTTTAATAAATTATTTTAGAGAAATGATCAAGTCCAACCGAAACAACCTAATGGGGCCCGCTTTATATACCTTAATGCATATATTGTGAAGAAAGAAGGGTTTATGTGGATTCTAAATGATTGAAAAAGCTAGTTTCATTAAGTGCTTTTGATAATCAAAATTAATTTAAAACTTAGGCCATATGAGAATCGAGAAAAATGAACCCCAAGACCAACTTTGGCGTTTTCTTACGTGACTAAACCATCAAAAGAAGACACCCCACTAGTTGTTGTTAAATCTTATCTTGAATTCTCAAATTTTGTGGCAAAGTGATTCCACGTAGTATTCAATGAGATTGGTAGCTCATTGCTCATATCATCAATAGTTGGTTTTGCCTCTAATGCTTCCTCTTCTTTAGGTTCATTGGATGCCTCAAGAATCCAGCTAGATTCGGTATAGTTTAGAGTGGTGATAATTTCTCCCTCGAATTGAAACCCCATTATAACCTGATGTGGTAAAGAATATCTTTCATGGAATAACATAACTAGTGTTATGACATCAAATAGGTTTCTTCGTTGTTGACTTTGAAAGTCAAGGAAAAAGTTGTTAAATTTTAAAATGCATTTTCTAGAATTTTCCTTAGTTTAATTTCTTGTTTTATTTACTTTTTTTATTTATTTCGAGTGTTGTAGTGAGGCTATTATGTAATTTTGTATTGGGGGTCTTTTGTAAATGGTTCTTACTTGCACATGTGTGGATGACACATGCCACTCTCTGTCACTCTTAACTTCTCTCCATCCAACCACTTTTTTCCCATGTTGCCACTTCATTCTCTTTACCAAGTCATTATTAACATCCATTCTCCATACACCAATATACATTTCCCGACACACCTCAGTACTCCACCCATTTCTCTTCATACACCAAGCCACACATCCTATGTGCTTCATTACTCCCATCCAATTCTCCATATACCAAAACCACTTTCCCTATGTACTTCATTACTCCTCTCACTTCTTCGTACACCAGTCTTAGACTTCCTATGCATCTCATTACTTTCATTCCAACATTTCTCATCTTTCCCATGTTCCTCCGCTAATTATCTTTCTTTCCCATGCAACTACCTTATTGTGCTAGCAATTTTCCAAATCACCTATATATATGCCTGTGGGTAGCCTCTTCGTAATAATGTCCAAGAAACCTATGAGCTAGTAGAGAGGAGTGTGAAGTTACATCAACAAATCCATATCTTGTGCAAGTGGTGGCCTCAAGTTGAACTTGAAATGTTTATGTTTTAATGAAGTTGTTCTCTTCCTCCTTTATCTTTTGATTGTTCTTCTTCTTTCATCTTGGTGTTGAGTCTTGGGCTAGTGTGGTTTTTCACACTAATTGAGAAGTGAGATTCCGGATATTTGGATTTCGTCTTTCTCCAAATGGTATCAGAGCCTCAAGGGAGGTGGTGATTTTATCTTAACGCTCGGTGAAGAAGATCAATCATTCCAAATAAGATGGATTTGGGTGGAAAGTACAATTCTTTTGGCATTGAGTTGCTTACTCCATCCAACTATAAGATATGGAGGACATGTATGGAGTCTAATTTTGTTGGTGAAGACTTGTGGGATGTTGTTGGTGGTGATAACACGGAGGCTCCTCAAAATGATCAAGAGCATGGTGATGCTTTCAAGAAATGACGGATATCTAATGCAAAGGCGTAGTCTATTTTGAAGCAGTCTAACTCTTATTGCTTATTTGATCACATCATGGGTTGTAAATCGGGGTTGTAAATCGGCGCTTGATATTTGGACTACTCTTGATGTGTTATTTAACAAGAAGGATGTGACTCAGATTGCAATTATTGGAGAATGAGTTGGCTAATACTAGTCAAGGTAATCTTTCTATTTCTCAATTCTTCTTGAAGATTAAAAACTTATGTTTGAAAATTTCTATTCTTGATCTGGAAGAACCCACCTCGGGATCACGAATGAAGGGGCTTATCCTTCGTGGGTTAAGGAGGGAGTACATTTCTTATCCCTTGACATTAAGAGCAAGCGATTTATGTCATGCGATGGAACCAGATATATGGATTCTTACTGTCTTATAAATGCAACCTCATTTTGACGCTCCAAGATTGAAACTCATATTGTAAGGGGGATAAGTGGGACCGCCCCCCACAGGGGATAGGCGGGGCCCAGGGCCCCGGGCCTATTGTATACACTTCGGGAGACGGGCTCCTTAATCATGCATTTGTCCCTCCCAGGTATCGTTCCCCGTGGGGGTAACCGTGGGAAGGGGCCTCCCCAAGACTCGAACCCACAAATGCTTCCCAACTTGCTCTTAAGGGAGAGGTTGCGGGTTCGAGTCCTGGGGAAGCCCCTTCCCACGGTTACGCCCACGGGCAACGATACCTGGGAGGGACAAATGCATGATTAAGGAGCCCGTCTCCCGAAGTGTATACAATAGGCCTGGGGCCCTAGGCCCCGCCTATCCCCTGTGGGGGGCGGTCCCACGGATCCCCCTTACAATTATTAGCATTTCGTCTAAACTCACAAATGTCATTGTTGATTGTAGATTGGATGTTGCTTCAAAATATTCAGCTATCAATTTGAGGATTGATTGTTGCCTTTGTTGATGACAATTGATTTTTTTTTTAAGGTAAGGAAGAAGAAGGTGATGGATTTGAATAAATTCAAACGTCATGGAGATGACTAGTTTTGGATGTTTGAATTGATAATTGCTGATGGGTTATTTTTAAAAATGACGAAAAGTAGAAGTTGCAGATGAAAACCTTGACTGAAGAAGTTGGAATCTGGTATTCAAATCATGGCTCGGATACCATGTTAAAATCCAGAAATACCAAAAGATCGAACTATCAGTAAACGACATAACAATGTATATCAACAACAACTACCTAAAGAAAAGAAAAGAAAAGAGTAGCAATATTCTTGCAGTTTTGAAGCACTGGCCATCAACCAAGGATGCGACCGAGCTATGTACACCTACTCCAGTCTAACGAAGAAGAGTAGATCCAATGAAGAAGACACAAGAGAACCTCACTTTATACCCAAATAATGAAAAAGAACAAATAATTATATTCAGGTCATTTGATGGGACTTTACATCTTCTATATTCAGATTATTTGAGGGACCCGACAGCCATTATATTTGGATTATTCGAGGGAACTGAAACCTTCTACTCCATTATTCTTCTCAGAAATTTTCTAGAAGCCTTTTACTAGATCCCCAATTTATAAGAGGGTGGAAGATAAGGATGAAAAACTGAAAAGGTAATGGGTATTCTTATAATCTCCTTTACTTCTCAAATGTTTTCTTCATGCTTATATTGATTAAACTTGCAATAGATTTCTTCAAACTATTCTTCATTTGTTGTCTCACTAATTAGTAACTGAAACTAAATCATAAAGTGCAAATAGAGCAGCAAGAAGAATAAAACAAATTGTCAAGTCCAACCCACCTCGTGGGGCCCCAACATCCACCTATCTTGGTATTGGATGGTTTCAAAGGAAATATCCAAAATTGATTGCATATTGCCAAATTCTGAGCAATTTTGCAACATATAGAGAATCCTTCCTATTCAACCTTCCATCATACCTATAGTTGGTAACATGAAGGCGCAAAAAGTGGGTTAGTCTATAAAATTTTAGGGTCCGGATCCCCTGATTCGTGGAAACATAGAGATACTAATTCATCCAATTATAAATCGCCAACTGTGTAAAATCTCATCCCTGATTTCTTCATTTCAAGAAAGCACTTGAGAGGGTGCATTAGCTGGCATAATATTTTATAGAGTCGGTGACTTAGGATCGGATGAAACAGTGTCTCCTTGTTTCGTAGACTTCATATTTTAACCATTTGACTTGATCATATATGAATAGAATTGTAGCATACCTCTGTGATGTTCTCATTAGGACCATCTGAATCACCAACTGAGAAATTCTTCTCCATTAATATGCCATCCATCCCAACATCTTCATAAGGGTATATTGAATTACTTTGGGGGCAACCGAATAACTCATCACTATTATCAAAATTCAAGCCTACATCATCCACATTGAAGCCTTCACAAAACTCATCATCATCATAATTTGGTAAATCTTTGAATGGAGGACAACCCACCTGCACATCACAATAAACAAAAGCTTTTTAATTAAAGGCAAATCACCTCCAATGCCTACGGGTGCAAATCCAGAGGGTCGGGTTGAGTCAAGCTTGACTCGAGTAAGGGCAAATACCTTCAATAGGGTATATATTGTCGAGGAGTGGGCTCCACCCGAAGGTGAATATAAACTGAAAAATATTTATGATGCCTTTATTTATGCTTCGAGGTTTTGGTAGGAATTGTTAGCCAAAGAAGTTTAAAATATATAGAGTACATAAGAAGAGTGTATATAGGTAAGTCAGGAATCCAAGAGAAATTTAGACACAAAACCCCAAACCTGAACTCCGCCCAAATTCCATGGGGGTTATGAAATTCAAACTCAAGCCCAAACCAAATTTCAGTTTTGGGATCAGGTTGGATCTGCAGGGTTGGATTTGGCCCAACTCAAGTGGCACACCATATGATGATGTTAGGAAAACAATGAACATTCGGCCTACTGAATGCCTGACATCATTGGGGAGAAAGATAAAAAGATCTTATTGTAGGCCAGCATTGGGTAAAAACTCAGCTTCATCGCTTGTGATTTGATGGGTGAAATTGGCCCTGTTTTACACCATGGTAAAAAAGCAACTGTTTAAGAAGAAAGGGCAAAGAGAGATGGGATGTGGGTGAAATTTTGTGACCAACACCTTTTGGTGGGCCATCATCTCCATCCTCCACTGCAACAAATCTCTCCTCTGAAACGATAAATTCTACCTAAGAAATAGAATCTACTTACCATTTCAAGCATGGTGTTGGAAAAACAAAAAAAAAGAAGAAAAAAAAATCACCTTAGATAGGTTTGTTTCCTGGAAGCCCACTTGTAATTGATCTCCACCACACACTACAAAATTTGCATTGGGCTCTTCAGAAGATGTACTCATCCAAGGTCCAAACTTTGTACTAGAATCCAACCCATTCAACCGAACAGAAGAATTCTCCCCTTGTTCCCAATGGTTATTGACAGAGCTCTCATTTGTAGGCATTATCTTCCAACCCTGCCAGTTAACATCCTCCTCATTGAGAGAGGAAGAATAAAAAATACGAGACCAGAGCCTAGAAAGTTCAGCCAAAGAAGGGCAACCAGAGTAACAATTCATTGTCTCGCGCTGGTGGCCCGGGCCAATTCCTAGACAGCCATTCCAATCACAATTCTGACAGAGAAAGACCTTATCTTCCAAGCACCGAACAATGGCAGCCTGCGAACCGCATCGATCGCATACAGGGGCCCTTAGATGACGCCGAGAGAGAGCATTTGCAGCATGGATGTAAACATCACATGAAAAACATAGGCAAGCGCTGTCAGATCTGCAATAAACCATTGCTCTTTGCACTCCACAAAAGTCACATAATGGATCCATATCTACTCAAGACCTCAGTAATCTTCTTGATAAAAAAAGCTGATCAAGTCATCTGCTAAAGAGAGGAAAAAGAACAATCACTAAACACTTACAATTGCAATAAAAAATTCTCTGATAATTGTTACCGAGTAGCTATGCATATGATCATATATAATCAGCTGGACAGAAGTTATACTTTTATGTGCCACACAAATTTTCAGCTGATACAGTTGCAAATCCGCTTGCTCGATTTATACATATGTGGGTAGTACAAAAAATCAGCCTCATTAAACTTTTCTAGTCAATTTAAAAGTCTTACAATCAAAGGTGAATTTGTGTGACTGTTTGACATTGGAAATTTAAGATTTTTGATACAGATGATCTCTTGTAAGTCCCTTATAATGTCTAACTTTG
This sequence comes from Cinnamomum chago, assembly GCA_038049695.1. Classification (NCBI taxonomy): domain Eukaryota; kingdom Viridiplantae; phylum Streptophyta; class Magnoliopsida; order Laurales; family Lauraceae; genus Cinnamomum; species Cinnamomum chago. Next base: position 11,115,272 of record CP142457.1, on the reverse strand, counting down.
CATCTAGTTAGGCCAGTGAACCCAACGTAATCCCTAGCGTCTCAGGTGCCCTTGTTTATCAATATGCCTCCTAAGTTTCTTGCCTCCATTTCAGGCTATCATTAATTAGAAACCTTAAGAATTATTGGAGAATAAACTATATATCATACACATTTGTTTCTCACATGGCTCTCTCTGAAATGATGTTTCTTCAAGAATTAACTTATATATCAACTTCCAACTCATTAATTTCTTCTCCATCCTTCAATATTGGCAATGACTTGGCTCCAATTTTCCTTTCTTTCATATTTTCTTTTCATTTCATATCCAATACAGAAAATGCAAAAGAACTACATAAATATTTTGGATAACTTGTATAGAATAACTTCAATGCATATGGGAAGAACTTATCATTCTTGTTGTCTTTCTTTCTAAGAACAGTAAAAAAAATAGCAAGCACAAAGAAGAGAAACAGAATAAGGAACCAATCAATAGAGGAAATGGAGATTCATGGAAAACACCATTCAAAAAGAGAGGAATCAGAGACACATTGAAAAAAAAAAAAAAACCATCTAAACATTGAAATCTTCACTTGTTAGCAGAAAAGATGCATACCCTATATCAGATGGGAAAGATTCATTTTCAACAAGCGAAGATTAACAGATAAAAGAAGAACACCAACAGAACAGACCTTATATCCTTATCTTCTCCTGTTTCAAGATTCCGTTTGTGCTTTCAACTGTTCATTTGTTTCCGCTCAACAGAAGTGAGAATGTCACGTGGTCAATTCTATTTCAGAATGGAAAGAAGAAACATGTTTTTCTGACGTGGCAGTGTGGGGATGGGGGAATGATATCTAGAACTGTTTTTACCCTTTTACTCGCTCCGAGAGCCTCGCTGTCTCTGCCTTGGGGTAACTTTTATATTATAGTCCCTACCTTTTAACCTAATTTTTCGTACATTCCTATACTGTTAGTAATTATATTTAAAGCCCCTAGATTTTTTAAAAACTTTACAAAATATTAAGGCTTAGTCCTTTTGAATAAGCAACATTTAAAAGTTACATAAACATCCCTTCAGGGTGAATGGAAATAAAGATTTTACTTAATGTTGTTATGGACCAGTTAGGAGTACATAGCAATTCCTGATCAGATCGAAAGTCCAATCAAAAGAAAATTAGGTTTTTGGCTAATATCCCTTTTTTTTTTGTATGGGTTGGTTTTAATTGATTAAAAGGCCTAATTAATAAATGAATTGGGTTCAAGTTGAGTCCATTCATATTTTTTCAGTAATGCCCATGATATATTATAAACTATGATTTAAAAGCTAAAAAACCAAAGGAACTATAGTTTTTCATGATGGAGAGATCTGTATTTCTTTTGTTAAATGTATAATCTTATCTAAAGAGACTAATTTAATAAATTTTAAGAGTTAGTTAGTAAAGAAGTATGACAATTATGGAGACTTTTAAATTATTTCATGCCAAAAGAGAGGGACTAGTATAAAATAAATTTATGGTTATCTAGAATGAAAGGAAGTGCTCTTACATGTGCACACAGGACATTGGTTTGTTGGAATAAACACAGATTTAGTCCATTGCATACAAGGATCCAATCATCTACACCTCCATTGGTTTTACCTCAGGCCCAAGGATATAACAGACCATTAATGATTGAGCAATACTGTAAATCAGCAATAGATCGACCTATTGAAAATCATTGTTTCTAGTACATTGAGCTTTGCCAAATTTCAACCAAATTGCATTTTGATCTATAATGAAATTTATTATGCGTAACCGCCTGATTAAAATATGAGAATAAAGGAAGTGAGACTACATGTTTTACACTTGATCACTCAAACAGTAAACACAAACATATTGATCAAGGGCACAATCCATGCTTTGGGTTTTTAGAAATAGGCCTGACTGATGAATCTATAGGTCTAACCTAAGTTAGTTCTCTTAAGGCCAATCCTCAAAGAATCCACATTCTTCCATCTAGTTAATATGCCTTTGAGAACAAGTATCCACAGGGCCGGTTCTGAATTTTTCAGGGCCCAAGGCAAGAGTAAAAGTTAGGCCTCTTCAGCCATCATATATGATAATATCATTGGTGGGCCCTACTGATGTGAAAAATTGGCAATGGGTTGATGATGCCCAAGTATAACTGTTTGAAAAAAAAGAGAAGAAAGAAAACTCAGACAAGAATTTAAGCATCATATATGGGAAATAAAAAATCATTGGTGGGCCCCACTAACAGATGAGAAGAACGGGTGAATGGCTGAAGGCTTGATGATCTATTTGTAAAAAGAAAAAAAAGTCCCAAATCATCCCAACGCTAGACCAGATTCTCCCAGAATTTCAGCCATCAAATATAAAATATCATTGGTGGGCCCCACTGATGGATGCTCAAATAAGTGATGCAATAAGCACTCTCAGATGATTTGATGATGGGTTTATTGATGCCCAGGACGATGGAATCTATTGGATGAGCCCTGCCCTCACCAAATGATTGAAAAAAAAAAAAAAAAGGTAGAAGGGATTTTAGGCCCCCTTGAAAAATGGGCCCGGGGCAAGGGCACTTACAGCCCTTACTCAAGGCCGGCCCTGAGTATCCATAGAAGTAGAACCAAGCTCATTTTCCAGTAGATGTTGGATAAACCCATTAGGCCTGCAGGTGATCTTCACCAATTCCAATCCAATGCGACAAGCCAAAACAATTTCTTCCAAGAGAATTTTGATCACAAGCGTTTCACCACGTAGACCAAAAACACTGCCTCAAGTTAAGGGTAGGTTTCTACTAAGGAATCACTGTCTGACTACGTAGCCTGTTGCAAAGAAGGGAATTAGACTCATGGATACAAAGGACGCAACAAGAGGAGCCTGACTTGGTTCTTGAGATGACTCCAGCCACAAGTTGAAGAGTCTCTAGGATGATAGGGAATGGGAAATCTTAGGAGATGTAGATGAAGGAATGAAGGATGTTTATTGGCTGTGTGTTTGTTTCCAACATAAAGTTGGAGAGGTTTTCATGAAAGACTAAAAGATACTCATTTCAAAATTTACCTCAATGTCTTTTATCTTTTCAATTATGCCCTATTTTTACTCTCGTATTCTAATAATTATAACAAAATGAGATGTGAAACTCTTGGTGGATCGTGTATATTGAAAATCTAGATAGAAAACTCAAATTCACTTACCCTCTTTATGGAATATGGACAAGTTTTTACTATAATATAAGAGATCCCCAACCATGAGATTAGAATTGTAATGAACACACAAATAAAAGATTAAAAACTTAGATCCAAATCTAATTTCTCAATTTGGTTTCTTTAAATACTTGGGACCACACTTTGAGTCCTTTAAAACCACATGGTTTTCTTCACTGTTTTGATGATTTTTATCATTTAAACCACGACTTCCCTTTTTTTTATGCTTTTATGTTATTTTTATTAGGTAGATCCAACTTGTCAAACCCGACATTGTGCCCAAGCTTGATTATTACTGAGAAGAAAATACAAACTTGATTTTTATACAAATCACATAAACCAAGTTAAATTGGTAAAAATATTGGGCATGCAAATAAGATTTTCTCATTTCTGTCGTTTCTAAATATTTAATATTAATGAATAATCAAGGAATTTAAACATTGTATGTATTTCAAACATATGTTCGCTTAGATAGAAGAATAATTAGTCATTAATTATAAATAAGTGGAATTAAGAAGATTGAGAAAATAATATAAATGGGACAAATGTTCTTCTAGTCATTAATTATAAATAAGTGGAATTAAGAAGATTGAGGAAATAATTGTTCAATATTTGACCCATTTTAATTTTTGTTATGTACTCTGAAAAAATTCAGTTTTGATTTATTAAAAAAATTAAGTTTAAGTATAAGGTTAGGATGGAGTTGTTTGTCTAACTGAAATAAAAATCACAACGAAGGCCTATCTTAATTATTCAAGTTACATCTAAATAAAACTAAAGTTTGCATGTTAATACAACTGGTTTGAATTTAAGAAAAAAATTGAATTTGAATATAATTATAGTTTTCATATTTTTCTTCAATTGAAGAGTGTAAAAGCAAACTTTTTTTAAGTAAAAAAGAAAAAACCTTTCATACTTCATTACCTTTTTAGCCTTTAAAACTTCTGGCTCGAAAATTTTAATGTTTTGGATTTTAATAGACGATACTCCATTTACATGTGTAATAAAATGGGCCATAATGCAATGGCGGACCCATGTATATTCACCTGGGTGCACCTGCACCTGGTGAATTTTGAAAATCCTATTAAATGGATATGGGTCAGACACCCCTTGCCCCACTTAAAATGCATCTTGCACCCCCATTTAAATAAAGCCCGTAGATAAAATGCACCCATGACCCACCCACATCAAATCTAGAAATCTTCAGTTCCCCCAAAATCCATCAATTGAAAACCCTTATCCCTCTCCAACCCTTCTCCCTCTCCACATCGCACCCCAAAATCCATCGATTGAAAACCCTTGTATCTCTGATCTCTCCAACCCTTCTCCCTCTCCACATCGCACCCAGGTCCAGGTCCATCCAGCAATGGCGATGATGGCGACCATCGTGCAGAAATTCGAATACATCGAAGAAGAGGTATCCTTGATTCCTTTCCTTTCCACTTCTCCTCTTTCTATTGTTCCTCTATTCAGATGATGTTCTTCTTCTTTGCAACCTATTACAAAAGAAAGCTTATCATTAACCTGAAATCTGATAAACGCATAAATTACTTTTTAAGGTACTCCAGCATTAAGTCACTACTGCTGTCAACGTGTTGTCCCCGAACGCAATTTGTTTATTCTCTCTGCTGTTTGTTCCTCTGTTTTTCCCCTTACTGGTTTTTTATCCAAACCTAACAATGAAATCTCTGAAGAAAGTGCGAATCCTTGTTTTTGGGACCACTTGGGGGCATGTTTTGTGCTGCATGGTTTTCAACATTTAATTCATCGTATAGTTTTGTGTTTATGCTTGTATGCTATTTTTGTCTCCAGGTTCAAATGATCTATAGTTTGTCTATTTGGTGGGGACTCCTTTCACTTTGTGCCTTGTGGGTTCTCTCTCTTTCTTTCTCTGTCTTTCTTTTCTTGTTGGTAAGTTCAGAGATTCCTCACTTGATTTTTTCCATCTTTCACCCCTTCCACTATTTTTTGCTGATTCCTCTCATTCATTTTCTTTATGGACTCTGCTTTTCTACGTTGCAGCTTTGCTGATATGCAAAGGTTAAAGGTGTGTGGGGTCTAGTGTTGTGTGTTGATGGGTTTTGGCAGTGAAATGGGATAGATGGTTGTCACGGTTCAGTGATCATATACCTGCTTACAACAAGCTCTTAGGAATTTTAATCCATGCTTTTCTTAGCTGGATCAAATTCGATGCAATCCTCCTCAAATAATAACACTTTTTTTACAAATCTTCATAGAAATTTGTTTATTATTGTAGCCTTTGTTAATATATATTTACAATTCAACAAAAAGAAAAAACTAGATGAATTTGACCTCATATTTTACCGGGCTAGCTTTTGAATCCAAAGTCCAAACTTCTTAAATCTTAAAGGCAATATTTTTCAGAAGCCGGCCAAAAGGAAGGCCTCTAAAATCAACAATTTACAAGAAAATCAGAGCAAAGTTTCTTTCTTACAGTTTAGAATAACAAAATGAAGCCCATCTTTTAGTTTGGTACTTGTTGCATCTAGAAGGCTAAGAAGTTTCGATTGTTTTCTTTTAGGAGTTGGGTTGGGAATTGGGATGGTGAGGGTGTTTTATGTTTGTATAGAGACATTTGCAATTTGAAAGGGAGCAATACACGAGGACTGTATGTGCAATTCAATTTTTTGGGGCCCACTTGGATAGTTGGATTTACCTTTTGACTTTGATCATTGGCTCATTGCAACTCCTTTTACAGCCTTATCTCTCAATCATCTAACTCTATATCTAATTTTATTGCAATAGATTCTAATAAAAAAATGTGATTATAAATCAAAAAACTTTTTATTTACATGGATTTATTTTTTCATTATACACAGGAGAGCTGTCTAGCTATGATTGGAGGTGCATCATCTAATAGTTCTACAACTTTGGTGGGCTCTCTCTCTAGCAGCGTAGTGCAGGTATTCTCCCTCTCTCTTGATTTTTTTTAATTTGTATATCATAGTCAAATTAAATAAATTGTCGATTTGATTTAGAGCTTTATGCTTTTAACTATATACTGGCAATTTGATGTACAAATGTTCATATTTCTATGATACTTTTTAATTTGATGGTTGTGGTTTACATATGTCTAGTCATGACTAATTTGTATCTTAAGTATTTTCATATACCCATGGTTTGTGTCCCAACCTTTCCAATAATCAATTAAGTTAATGTCCTCAAACTAAGTTCTATTCCAATCAAGTTATGCGTTTCTACTAAGTTATGTGTTTTTAGGCAGGCGTTGATTTTGATGAAATTTTCTATATCTTTGACCTTGAACCAGCTATGGAAAATTATTTCAAAAGAAAATCAACACCTAGCCTACCATGTCCGAATTTAGAGAATGATAACAATGATCAAGTGTCATCAACTTCGAAGAAAAGTCGTGTAGAAGTTAACTTGGCAGATCTTCCTGCAGATCCTGGGTTACGAAATCCAATCTTGAGTTATCATCCTATGGATCGAGACCAAATTCGAAGAGCGTATCTACAAAAGGGTCCTTGTCAGCCTCGTGATCATAAATTTCCTTTACGGAGTCTGCACAAGATAAGAGGCGATTTAATCTGGCTTGGTTTAAGGATTATGGTAGTTGGTTGGAATACAGCATAAAAAAAAAGATGCTGCATTTTGCTTATGTTGTTATCTTTTTGGAAAGCATGCACGTCATGATGCCTTTATAACTCAAGGATTCAAAAATTGGAGGAAAAAAGAAAGAATTAGAGATCATGTGGGAGGCCCAAATAGTGCTCACAATCAAGTATATGAGAAGTGCCAAAATTTATTAAATCAAAAGCAACACATTGAAACAATTATTGTTAAGCAATCGGATCAAGCTTGAATTGAGTATCGAATCCGCTTAAAGGCAACGCTTGATGCCATTCGCTTTCTTCTTTGCCAAGGGTTGCATTTTCGTAGTCATGATGAATCTGATGATTCAAATAATATGGGTAACTTCCTTGAACTTTTGCAAGTAATTGGCAATCAAAATGAAGCCACTAAGAGAGTCATTTTAGAAAATGCTCCTGAAAATTTGAAACTTACCTCGCCTAAGATTCAGAAAGATATTGTAAATGCGGCTTCTATGGAGACCACTCAGGCTATCATTTTTGAACTTGGAGATGCACCATTTGCTCATTTGGTGGATGAATCTCGTGACATCTCTATGATAGAGCAAATGACCGTTGTTTTACGCTATGTGGATGAGCGGGGATGTGTGAACGCTTTTTGCTTGTTGAACATGTCACAAACACTACTGCTTTGCTTAAAGCGGCAATCGATGCGATATTTTCCAAACATGGATTGAGCATAACAAGTTTACAAAGGCAAGGTTATGATGGAGCTAGTAATATGCGGGGTCATCGTAATAGTCTTAAAACATTCATTCAAAAATGAGAATCCTACTGCATTTTACGTTCATTGTTTTGCACATCAGTTTCAATTGGCACTCATTGTTGTTGCAAAAAAAAACATGTACCAATTGCCATGTTCTTCGAATCGGTTTGCTATACGTTGAATGTCATTGGAGGTCTCGCAAACGCCATGACATGCTCCAAAATATACAAGCTGCTAAAGTTGTTAATGCGCTCAATACTGGTGAACTTGAAAGTGGACAAGGTTTGAATCAAAAGACTAGTCTCAAACGGTCGGGAGATACACGATGGGGCTCGCATTATGGTACATTGATTAACTTGATCCACATATTCTCCTTTTTGATTGATGTGCTTGAAATTATTGTAAAAGATGATAGAAATGAAAATGTGGGTAGTGCGGCTCACTCATTGCTGCAATTGGAATCTTTTGATTTCGCATTTAAAATGCATTTAATGACAAATATTTTGGGGATCACGAATGTCTTATCAAAGGCATTGCAGCGAAAAGATCAAGATATTTTCAATGCCATGGAAATGGTAAGAATATCAAAACAAAAATTGCAAATGATGAGAGACGATGGGTGGGATTCTCTCCTCTCTAAAGTTCATTTATTTTGTGATAAATATGAAATTCCCATTCCGAATATGGATGATTTGTTTGTTGATCGGAAGCAATCACGACGCGAAGTGACAAATCTACATTTTTACAGCGTTGAAATATTTTATACTACTATTGACTTGCAACTTAAAGAGCTCAACGATCGCTTCAATGAGGTGACCACCGAGTTGCTTCTTTGTGTGGTATGCTTCAATCCAAGTGATTCATTCTCTGCCTTCAACAAGGAAAAATTGATCCGCCTTTCTCAATTCTATCCAGATGATTTTTCAAACTCAAGTCGATTGATACTTGATAAAGAACTGGAGATTTACATTATTGACATGCGGACCAATAACAAGTTCTTAGAAGTGAAAGGAATTAGTGGTCTCGCTTAGAAGATGATTGAAACAAAAAAGGACATCCTATATCCTTTGGTTTTCTTGCTTTTGAGATTGGCGCTAACTCTACCAATTGCTATGCTACTGTTGAGAGGGTGTTTTCTGCTATGAAAATTGTGAAGAGTCGACTACGCAATCGAATGGAAGATGAGTGGATGAATTATTATTTACTTTTATATATCGAAAGAGACATTTTTAATAGCATCGACGATGAGACAATCATGCAACGCTTTCAAAACATGAAGAACCGTCGAGGGCAATTGTAAAAGCTTTGTTGTATAGTTGATATATGACTTCTGATGAGAAAAGGTAGTTGATACATTTGAATATTTTGTAATCATTTAAATGTAATACATTTTCTTTTTTTTCATTATTAATGTGAAGAAAGTATCACAAAATATTATTTTTGGACTTTTTCAGTTTCCATCGTTTCGCACCCCTCAAACGAAAATCTTGGGTCCGCCACTGCCCTAATGTGTAAAACACGTGACTCTTTGTATAAATCTTGCTCATATTTTATACAAGATCAACCTTATAGTGAGCTTACTTATGATCTAGAGTAACATTTGTCAAATGTCATGAAACAAGAAAAAAGGAGTTTGTAGGTAGGACACATTGTAGAATTCCAATTTTCACTTTAGGGCACGTTCACTGTCAGAACTAGGAGATTTAATGTGACTTGATGCTGGAGTACCTTAAAAAGTAATTTATGTGTTTATCAGATTTCAGGTTAATGATAAGCTTTCTTTTGTAATAGGTTGCAAAGAAGAAGAACATCATCTGAATAGAGGAATAATAGAAAGAGGAGAAGTGGTGTAGGATCTTACACCCTATTGAGCTACCACTTATCCCAAATCCAATTGGTGATAGGAAACGACACAACAATAGTTTTATGGTGAGGGCGAGGGCTCAACCACAATTATGACCGCTCAGGAGCGAGGGTGGACGTTAACCTCAACAATCACTCCCTCAACGGCACATCTGCTGCGACTCCTGCTGCGAACTCGCAAAACGCATATCCCGTGACTCGAACACCCGACCTACCAGGCTCTGATACCACTTGTAGGATCTTACACCCTATTGAGCTATCACTTATCCCAAAACCAATTGGTGATAGGAAATGGCACAACAATAGTTTTATGGTGAGGGCGAGGGCTCGACCACAATTATGACCGCTTAGGAGCGAGGGTGGGCGTTGACCTCAACAAGTGGAAAGGAAAGGAATCAAGGATACCTCTTCTTTGATGTCTTCGAATTTCTGCACGACGGTCACCACCGTCGCCATTGCTGGATGGACCTGGACCTGGGTGCAATGTGGAGAGGGAGAAGGGCTGGAGAGATCAAAGATACAAGGGTTTTCAATTGATGGGTTTTGGGGTGCGATCTGGAGAGGGAGAAGGGTTGGAGAGGGAGAAGGGTTTTCAATCGATGGGTTTTGGGGGAAATGAGGATTTCTAAATTTGAGGTGGGTGGGTCATGGGTGTATTTTATCTATGGCCTTTATTTAAATGGGGGTGCAAGATGTATTTTTAAGTGGGGCAAGGGGTGTCGGACCCATATCCATTTAATAGGATTTTCAAAATTCACCGGGTGCAGGTGCACCTAGGTGAATATACATGGATCCGCCACTGTGTCCTCCGTTTATTATTTTGAAGTTGTGGCATCATTCTATGTTCACAAATCTTCATTTTGACCAACATCATAGTGTTAAAAATTTATCATACTTATAATCTTTGTGAGATTTAATTCAAGTTACGAACTATCATCATTGTTGTTCATGTTGTAACTATTATCTCATGGGGTTTACACCACTGCGAATGGGCAGTTGCATATAAATAAAAGAAATATATATGTTTAAAACTGCTAAATTTGTGGGCCACCGATCAATGACTTAAGACGGGATGATGGATTTACTTAAAATTTTATATAGAGGATATGGTTACACCTTGATCTTTAGATCCCTGCAGCTTGGCCTTAATTGATGGGCCCCATTGGTTCTCACAGGGATTGCAATGCGAGAAATCTGCAGAGTAGCACTGCCCAAGAAGGCCCAGAAAATATATGTAATAAAGTGTTCATTGAAAAGGATAAATGGAGATCTTTTAATGGGTAGGCTCGGACCTTTTATATTTTCTATGGTGCAGGCTGGACTTAGAAATTAGAAATCTATGGTTATTCATGTGGAACCATGACAGTTTAGTTTGACCCCGACCCAAAACCAGACCTGTTGATAGCTGGACTAACGGGACAACCCTTTGTTAAACTTTGGCCGTCCCTCTACTCGTCAAGAGTCTTTTATCCGAGTCCAGATCCTCTTCCTCAAGTCTTTTTTTTTTTTTTTTTTTCGGAACTCTTTCACAGGGCAAACAAAGAGAAGATAGGGACCGTCCAACATAAATGTTATCCCCTAAAATAATATGGTATTAGAGTCATAATAATTTGGTCCATAGTCGCATGTTCAAATCCCATGAAAAATGTCTCAAAATCAGAAAAAATATGTGTATTGCAAAATGTGCACTCACCTTGTTATGCGCAAGAAGGGGTAGTGAAAAGAATTTATACTGCTTTTGCTGTAAGCCTCGAGGTTTAGTAGAGATGATTAGCTAGGGAAACTTAAGTCATAACCAACTTTAAGGGAAATTTTTCTTAAAATCCCCTATCAATAATGTCTACATTTTTTTAGGGTTTATGACATTAATCCTCCTTAAAATTCATTTTTGCAATTTCATGACTGGAATTCAAATAATGTCAGACTCTGGTCAAAATTCAGTTTTAAACTTTTTTGCCTCAGATTCCCATGATATCATGGGAATACTGTATATAACATGGGAATAGTGTATATAACAGAAATTGATAAATCTCATGATATGTAATAGAAATTGATAAATCTTACAATATCATTGGATTGTCTCATGATATCACGGCTTTTATGCAACATCCACGGAAGGAATTTTTTTTCTAATGATAGAACTTGATAAATGGTAGTGAGATGTGTATTTACTTCCCATAAAATGTCATTTTTCGTGTTCAATAAAAAATAAATTCACATACTGGTTGCAAAAAGTGTATAATACAGAAACAGATAATTCCCATAATATCATGGGATTTGGGATAAAAAAGATGTTGATCGTGAGATTGTTTAATTTTCAGTCCTTAAATTGAAAAAACTGGTTTTAAGGGCCCAATATTATTTTTACCCTTATCAATATGGGTTCTTGACCGTGCTGGATGAAATGTCAATTTGGTACGTAATGACGAAACTCCACCATTTCAATTTAACACTTATTCTACCACTGTCAGCCGAATCCAACTCTGGCCCATTTAGTTGTCATGTCTAATGATCAAGGCTTATATAAAGTCTATACACCAAAATGGCAAGAAAGTTAGGCCTCCAAAGCCAACCTCATTTGCAAAACACACATGCAGATTTATTAACACATGTACATGCCATGGTCCTAAAAACCAATGTCCAAATCTAACCTAAGGCAAGTGTGGCCCGTGTTCATATGATCAGGGCTCACGCTCTTTATCAACCCAACTAAAGAACTGAAAGGCGATTACACAGCCATTGAGCCAAATAGAAGGTATCGGACCCACTATAGGTTGGTCTTGATCAACTCCATGTCCTCATTACCATCTTAACATTGTCTTCCAAAAAAAAACATGTTTCAATAAATAAATAAATTAATTAAATAATCATGGCAAAAATCTCATATGGATTGAGAGTTGAGACAGCCGTTGGAGCCCACTTAGGGCTCCACATGATTCATTGGAGCCTGTGATCCAAACCCTCACCTTCCCATATTGCACAAATCTCGTTTTTCTTTTTCTTTCTTTTTTTGTCCTTTTTTTTTTTGCTGCTGCTGCTATTGGAGGGTCCCCAACCCTTTAGGCTAGACTACTCCCTTCGGGCCTAGAGGGAAGCCGGGTAAACTCTCCTGTAGACCCAGTGTGGTACTGCAGTTTCAAACCTACAACCTCAAGGTGCAAACTGTGGTCCTAGGCCAACTGAGCTACCCCTTGGGGTTAATCTCGTAGGGTTTACACCCCATGCGAATGGAAAATTGGATAGAAATAAAAGTAATAGATATGTTTAAAACTGTTAAATGTGTGGGCCATTGATTAAGGGGTTAAGACGGGATGATGGGTTAACTTGAAATTTTATATAGAAGATAGCAACACCTTTTATCTTTTGAAAGGTAAAAGGAGTATCTTTGATTAAAAATGGGTTTTCAATGAGCTCAGGTCATATTACAACTCTGGCATTAATCTCATTATATGTAAATATGTTTACTATACTCTTGTATAGTTGTATTTAATCTATGGTGCAGGTTGGACTTGGAAATTAGAATCTTGGTTAATTCGTGTGGAATCATGATAGTTTAATTTGGCCGAATTCGAGACCCGAACTATTGATAGCTGGACAACCGGACAACCATTTCGCTCTCTCTCATGACTTGTCTTCCTCCAAGCCACATGAAATCGATCCACATGGGACTTGGGGTTGGAGGTTGGAGCCTACCATTATTAACTCATCCACAGTCCACGCACAAATTAATGAGACCGGAGACCGGAGACCGAGACTCTTTTATCCCAGTACCGATCCTCCGTCTCACAGTCCTTTTTCAAAATTTTATTCCAAGGCAAATAAATAGAAGATCCAAACTGTCCAACATAAATGTTATCCTCTAAAATGAAATAATTTTAAGTCTGTAATCAAACTAAGTGGCTTCCATCATCCTATTGAGCACCATGACGTAAAAAAGGTCGTATTTCAATAAATTATCATTTGAGGGGATGTCATTCATCTTAGAAAGTCCAAATTATCTATTTATGAGCCTACGATCTCCCTTTCTCCTGCTTTTGCATTTGAGTACAGATTTTGTGAGGATTTACCCCATGGTGATAGTGAGTAGACCTAACACCGTCTGTCACGTCGCCTTAGATGATCCGATTCTTTGAATTTATTCTTGCGGACGCTGGTTCAAACTATGTAGAAGACTTTCCCAAACTAGGTAGAAGACTTTCCCATTCTCTCCCATTCTCTTACGTTTCCATGGGCTTACGGGTCCCCCGTTGTTTTGCATTTCCACAGCTCGTAGTTACGTTACGTCAGGGAGAAGAAATGTATAGGAAACCACAATTATGACCGCTCTCAAACTAGGTAGAAGACTTTCCCATTCTCTCTCATTTTCTTGCGTTTCCATTGGCTTACGGGTCCCCCACTATTTTGCATTTCCACAGCTCGTAGTCGCGTCACGCCAGGGAGAAGAAATTTATAGGAAACCACAATTATGACCGCTCTCAAACTAGGTAGAAGACTTTCCCATTCTTTCCCATTCTCTTACGTTTCCATGGGCTTATGGGTCCCCCACTGTTTTGCATTTCCACAGCTCGTAGTCACGTCACGTCAGGGAGAAGAAATGTATAGGAAACCACAATTATGACCGCTCTCAAACTAGGTAGAAGACTTTCCCAAATTAGGAATAGGAACCCACAATTATGACCACTCAGGAGCGAAGGCCACTTGTGAGATCTTATAACCCATTGAGTTACCATTTATCCCAAAATCAATTGGTGATAAGAAACGGTGCAATAATGGTTTTATGGTGAGAGCGAGGGCTCGACCACAATTATGATTACTCAGGAGCGAGGATGGACGTTAACCTCAACAGAATGTTTTTAATAAATTCTTATCAAAAGAAGGAAAAATCTAACCATGTGATAGTTGACAGTGGCTACTGGCCCAATCAAATGAGTACTAACTGCGAACTTGGGCTTTTGTTATAATTGGTGATGGTTTGAGTGGTTGGGTCAAGTCTAATATGATGAATTAGAGCTTTTAAGTTAACGATTTTTAAAATACTGCTGCTTTGAATAGATCTTTTGAACAGATTGCTCCTTTGATATGTCTCATTCAATTAGAGAGAGAGAGTCTTTATCATTCTTTACAAATTATATGAGCAAAGTTATTATATAGTAAGAATAATGCAAACAAAGTTGTTAAAAAAGAGAGCTATATGCAAACTTGTCATATAACAAAAGCTATTTGAACAAACTTGTTGAAAGAAATCAAAAATATATTTAAAGGCTTTAAAGGTTCATGTCTATTTGAAATAGTCATCTAGAGAGGGAAAAACGGAGGACAGCAAAAGAGAAACACAAGAAATTATTGTTTATTGCATTATGATAAACTAAATTACATCACACCAATACTGTATAGAGGAATAAAAGCAATCCTACTAAAACTAGACTTCTAAACTAAGTAGGCCCACATTTAGGGATTACAATGTGGACCCACTTAGGAATTATTGTACATTAGGGTTACCTTTAGAAATTATGATACACAACCAAATTTTAGGATTTAAAATATGGGAAACACCTTTAAAAATTACAATACGGGCCTACCTTTTGTGATTTACGGGACCCACTTTTAAAAATAATAGCATTTTAGGAATCTTAAAGTATTTGAGGCCCATCTTTGGAATTACAATGCAAGATATGGTGCTCGAAGCCTATGCACCTTTTAGAAAAATAATATGGAATTCAACTTTTAAGAATTATAATGTGGGGTCCACCATTAAAATTCGAGTACGCCGGAATTTCATTGGAAAGTCATCAAAATCCCAAAATTTCAGAATTCATTAGCTAAAAGCTATAGCGAGAATTTTCAAATTCAACAGTCAGAGATTCCTTTTATTAATGTCGCCAAGGGCTATTTGTACAATGAGAGAATTCATTGCTTTGTAAATTTCTATTTCTATGGAGTGATGAAGTTTAGGGTGCGTTTGGCATCATGCCATTTGAATGTTCCCATGTTCCGACGAGATAAGGGTATAGAAAATATGTTTGGTATGTGTAAATGATTGTTTTGAATTTTGTTCTCATGGGAAGGAATCTCAAAATCTTAACCCACCAACATAAGAAAGTTGGAACAAAAAAAAATTATTTTTTTTAAGAAACAACGTGGTGGCACAATTGTTTCTTTCTTATCTCTTGCTTTTTAAACAATATCATTTGAAGATTCTAAATACTCTTACTTATCCTAAATGTAGGCCTTACGTACACAGTCCCAAAAGAGGTGACCCCACTTTATAATTCTTATAGGTGAGTCACATGGTCACAATCACAAAAGATGGGCCCCTATTATAATTCTACAACGGTGGGACCACATTATAAGTCGTTTATAAAGGTAGGCATCACGTTGTAATTTCTCTAAGTGGGTCCCATGTCCAGAATCACATTTTAATGGTGGCCTCATGTTCGGATTTATAAATATGGGTACCACATAATAATTTTATTAAAGGAGGGTCCAGTGTTCACAATTAACAAAAAGTATGGCCCCACATTTTAATGATGGCCCCCATGTTCGGATTTCTAAATGTGGGTACCACTTTATCACTTTTTAAATGTGGGTCTCGTGTTCACAATTAACAAAAAGTATATCCTCACATTATAATTCCTATAAATGTGGGCCCACATTATAGATTTTATAAATGTGCTACCCCCGTGTTCTAATTTTTAAAGGTGGGCACCATACTCTAATTTCTAAAGGTGGATCCTGTGTCTACAATTACAAAAAATGTGGCTCCACTTTGTAATTCATAAATATGGGTCACATGGTCTTGTTTACAAAAGGTGAACTCACATTGTAAATCCTATGAATATGAGCCCATATTCTAAGTTTTAAAAGTGGATCTCATATTTACACTTACAAAAAGTACTTGGCCCACATTATAATTCCTATGAAGGTGGGCCCACATTATAAATCCAATGGATATGGGTTCCATGTTCTAATTTTTAAAGGCGGGTACCACGTTCTAACTTCTACAAGTGGATCCTATATATGATAATAATAGTATTGCAAACAATAAAAGGCGGGATCCCACATTGTAAACCCTATGTTTGCTCCTTGGAGCAAAACTTTTATAATGTTACCAAACAAGTTCCGTATAGGATATTTTTAGTAGAGTAATTTAATATAATGTTGTCAAACAAGTTCTGCACAGTATAGATTCGGCACAACTTGATCTCAGCACAACCTAATCCGAGCATAAAATTGGGAATAACACGAGAACAATGCCAAACAGGCTCGGTTTCTTAGTCTTCTTGTAATTGAAATCATCTCTATTAAGAAAAATTAATTCATTTTTATCATTTTTTACTAGAGAAATTATTGCACCAAACAAGAACTAGAGGGCGCTACATGAAAACTTGGTATAAATTTCCTCTCTATTACTAGTCATATTATACCAACCATAATTAGATTTTATATTTGATCCATTTGCTATTATGAACAAACTCAGACGCCTTATCCCTTAAGTCAAATGATTGAAAGATGATTTTACCCCTTAAACTAAGGACCTAAAACTAAAAGCTATCCTTAATCAAATGGCTTGATATTATACTTTTTTTCTAATCCACATCTAAACCTTCCAATGGCCATGTTTCCCTTATTTATCATGTGTTTGGGTGTCATCAGTAAAAGTAAATGGAGCTAGTAAAATTTGTTAAGCTTAAATAAAGGATATTCTGTCATTTATCAAAAAGACAATTATACATCATACCAGGCATCATTTTGTAACAGTACCAAATTCAGAGGGCATGTTTTAGGTTGTCTGAAAATCCAGGGCCCCTCTTGTAAAATCTCTCGAAATAGAAAA
This sequence comes from Cinnamomum chago, assembly GCA_038049695.1. Classification (NCBI taxonomy): domain Eukaryota; kingdom Viridiplantae; phylum Streptophyta; class Magnoliopsida; order Laurales; family Lauraceae; genus Cinnamomum; species Cinnamomum chago. The sequence continues at coordinate 11,098,051 of CP142457.1, read as the reverse complement.
AATATCTAGCTCTGTTTCCAGGAAAGTACATGACGTGTGATGTGTCTCCTTGGCTGTAGAATCCTACAAAAGAAGGCTTCCTCCCCCGCCTCTCACGTCCATTGTTTCTCGTCTAATATGAGAGGATAAAAATGAAGACTTATGAGCACATTCAAATGGTCATGTTTTAAAACCAGAATATTACAATTATTAGAAGTTCGTATAAAGCACTACAATTAAAATGAGATTTTGATGCAATACTTAGAAATGCAGCAAATGCTTCATGACCCCTTTGACTCGACCCTATTGATGATGGGTTTGCGAGTATTTTTGTTTTCTCAGAATTCGTGTGAATTTAGAGGTTTTGGCCTTAGTTAAATTTGAGTAACTTGGATTTTTGATCATTTTGAAAAAAAATTTTGAGAGCAAATGTGTAGAGAACGAAAAACGTCTGCATAAATGTAATATTGAAAATTTCTAGATTTTGACAGTGCTGTTTCCTTTAGCCATGGTCATCGATAATCCCACCTTGTGACAAAAGCAGTGATATGTTTGCATATATTCTCTAAATTTGGAGAAATGTTAAAATTGTCAAAATTTATACGCTAGGGCAATTTTATTTATACGATATTGCATAAAAACCCTTTTTGTTGGGTAATTAAAAGGGCATATATCTATATGATATTGTAACCCCAAAGGGTTAGTTCAGTGGAGGACTACGGTTCCTCTTTCTTTAGGAGCTAGAGGTCCTGGTATCGATTCCTGGTTCTCCACTCTTGAGGAACCGAATGTTGAGTCCACTAGTGCTACAATGTGGGGGTCATGGGGGTTTTACTCGGCTTCTTTCCGACCCGGAAAAATTATACTGGCTGGGAAAAAAAATCTATATGATATCGCATATTTTATAATTTTATGCAGTATTGCACAGGCCATTGCATTCTAAAATGAGATTTTGATGCAATACTTAGACATGTAGCAAATGCTTGACCCCGTTGACTCGACCCCATTGTTGATTGGTTTGCAGGTATTTTTGTTCTCTCAGAATAGTCGTGTGAATTTTGAGATTTTGGCCTTAGTTAAATTTGAGTAACTTGGATTTTTGATCATTTTGAAAAACAATTTTGAGAACAAATGTGTAGAGAACAAAATTTGAGTAACTTGGACTTTTGATCATTTTGAAAAACAATTTTGAGAGCAAATGTGTGGAGAACAAAAGAAGTTTGCAAAAATGTAATACTGAAAACTTCTGGATTTTGACAGTAATGTTTGCTTTAGCCATGGCTATCGATAACCCCACCTTGTGACAAAAGCAGTGATAATATGTTTGCATATATTCTCTAAATTAGGAGAAGCGTTATAACTGCCGGCGGTATTTATAGGCTAGAGCAATTTTTTTTATTTATACGATATTGCATAAAAATCCTGTTTGTTGGTTGATTACTTAAGGCATGTATCTATCTGATATCACTTCTTTTATAATTTTATATGCAATATTGCACAGCCCATTGCATTCTAAATTCCTAATCCATAAGTTATATAGGAGTACGTGTGGGGGTAAAATGCAAAATTTGGTAAACGGGTCTGTCAATCCATCTGAAAAAACCTTGTAATTTTTGGTCAAACAAACATAGGACAGTCCTGTCCTAAGAACCTGAGCATTTGCCTTGGGTGCCATCTCTCAACGTCATTATAATCTCTCTTCTTCCGGTACCAAGAGACAGGCAGAAGTGATGGCACCTTCCATCTCCACAAACCCACTTCTCTCCCTCCTCCTCTTTACCCTTCTTCTCTCCATCTCCTTCTTCCAACCCCTCACCACTGCCCAACCTCTCTACCAAAAATGCGAAGCCGCACCCAATTACACTTACGACAGCCCTTTCGCTTCCAACCTCATCACTCTCCTCGCATCTCTACGCTCCAACGCTTCTCGCAACAATGGCTTCTACAACACCACAGTAGGCACAAACCAAGATCCTGTCTACGGCCTCGTTCTCTGCAGAGGAGATGTAACACCAGCCACATGCCAAAGCTGCGTTGATGAAGCCATCAATATAATCAAATGGCTATGCCCCAATAGTAAAATTGCTGCCATTTGGTATGTGCACTGTCAGCTACGTTATTCAGATAAGAGGTTCTTCTCCTTGATGGAGGATTCTGGGAAGATCACTTTGTACAATACAGGGAGGATAAATAACCCAACTCAGTTTGTTCCTTTTTTGAATGATCTGCTTGGTAATCTTTCTAATAGAGCTGCAAATGATCCTTCTTTGGGTATGTTTGCAACTGAGAAAACCAAGTTCATGGGGAGTCAGGATGTGTATGGATTGGTTCAGTGCACTAGGGATCTGTCCATGAATGATTGCAGCAGATGCTTGGAAGGTGCACTTAGGTATGTTATGGGGTGCTGCTCCTCTTATATAGGGGCAAGAGTTCTTACTACAAGCTGTAATTTGAGGTTTGAGCTGTATCCTTTCTACACAGAGTCAGATTCAGGACCAACACCAGCTCCACCAAACCCAACTTCCAAGGGTATGTTACTTATTAGTTTTCGTTAATTCAATCTTTACCCTTTTCTCTTATGTTCTTAGTTTTATGTTCTAATTTTTTATGTTTTATTTATTTATTGCTGGATTTTGATTTAGTTTTATTTGAATTCGTTTAAAATGATTTTTTTGTGATTTTTTATTTTTATAAAAATTAATAATAATAATAATAATAATAATTATTATTATTATTATTATTTGTTCTAATAGAAAGCCAAAATAGAACAACTCAAGAGAATCAACATATTGACTGATACTACAATGATTTTCTGTTAGTAAGGTAGGCCCACTCCATGAATATATATTGTAGGATGGAATTTTAGAAATAGAAAATAAAATATCGAATCAAAATATGATAGGTAGGAATGTTACACTAAGAACTGCCCATGGTTTTACTTGTGCAAGAACTGTCCATGGGTTTTTACTTGTCACGACCCGAGCCCGAATTACGATAACCCCGAGCCGTGAGCTAATACTTACTCCCGTAAACTGCAAATTAACCGAAGTTAAAACGGAATCCACAAGGGACAACATCCTCAATAAACCTGTCAAATACACAATATTGCGGAAACATATATATTTGACAATATCAAATTTCGATTTCCATGTATACAAAAATAATAAGGTCCTTATACATGTATCATTCCCATCATTTCTTGTCAATCGGTGTGTACCCAAAACACCATGCAATAACAATTAATTATATCTCAAAATGGTTAAACAAAATACTTTTCAAAACGTTTCTCAAAATGTTATAGTTTTTTCTCGCGCTCGAATACCCATATCAAACGGTATTCCATTTGTTCCATTCGTTCAATCCTCTTGGAGGAATCGGAGCAGTCTCCTTCGCCGCCGCTGGGGGCGCTGCTGCACCGGCAGGGGCAAATGGGCTTGTGATATCATCAATAACATTAATGAACACGACGGCTCAACAATATATAAACAAATCTTGTAATAACACATATTAATACATATACTGAATTCATTAAATCCTTTTGGTAACAAATACCATTCTAGACCAATCTAGATAATTCTTACAATGACAGTATGTAAACTTAAGAGTTAATCAATAGACATATACAAGATGGTCACTAACATAACTTTTATTCATTCATTTCATTTCATTTCATTTACCATCTTCCCTCAAAGGAAGGATTCATCTTCCGATTGAAAGGCATCAATCAATATCCATATATATGATCGGAATATGTGAGACTTATTAGTGTCCGGGCCAGGGACAACTAGCATCACCACGGAGCTTCGGAACGCCCCCAATTTCATCTACTGCAGTAGGATTGTTTATAATTCATTGTTACCTTTAGTAACTATTCATTCGTTAATTCATTTATTGCATTATTCAGTTCAGTTCAGCAATGAGTTTAAGAAACTAATAAGTGGTGTCGGACTCGGAATCAAATCAAATCCATTACTTATATCCAAGTTCAAGTCAAATTCCTAAACCAAATAAATGAGTGAAACGTTCGTCATTGAATGTACGTGTTATTCTCGATGAACATCACTTTAATAGTAGTTTGTACATTCAATAACTTAGCTAACACTTATACAGGTTTAGATAACACAATTGGAGAATGCATACATAATTTAACTATACTTAATGCACTACCATTCTTTTATTTTATTTTCTATAACCTTGACAAATATTAGATTAGGGCATAATTAGTTCTAACACTAATTTATAGACCACTAAGACTCATAGAAAAAGTATTTGGTTCCAAAATGAACCAATTTCTGACGGTCCGATCAATCAGACTGAATTATCTCCCAGTTAAGCGCATGTCCGATCGATCGGATGACAGTCCGATCGATCGGACCTGGGGCAAATTGCAGGTCCGAAAAACCTGATTTTTCTCTCCTTTTCATTCCCCTCTTTTCTACATTCAAATCACTCTCAATCCTACAAGAAAATAGAACTTCATGTTCCCCTTTTCATACATCATCATTAACCATTTCAATCAATCCATAAATAAATTTCCTAAACTTAATGGAAAATACATAAACTCCAATCCATGGAAAACTTAATGAACTTTTACAATGATTAACACTAATCACAAGCAAATGTTTATACTTGTCTCTCTTGAAGTTTAGTTAACTCAAATCCCTTTGTTTAGCTTGCTTTTGAGATGAAAACCCCCAAATGAAGCCCTAATTCCAAGAAACTATGAAATACACAAATCTATAAGTTATTTGTGCTACACACTACCTCCATCTACTTGGAAATCTTAAGATAGGATCAACTACTCACTTGTGGTTCCAAGTAAAGAGATTTTGAGTTCTCTTTCAAGCTCTATCACTTCAAAAATAGAGGGATGACTTGAGGAAGAAGATGAAGATGGAGCTTTCTCGCACAAGGTCACTCAAACCACTCCTAATCTCACTCTTGATGAAGAGGAATGGAAGAGAAATGAAGGCGATAAAGATGAGTCTAGGGTTGTTGGAATGAAATGAATGAAGGATTCATTTCATTCTAATATAAGAACACTTCACACTAAAACCCCCTCTTATTAGTCTTTATTATATTTTTAGTCAAATGAAGCCTCACTTGGCCCATTTGAGGTCAAATGGGATCGCGTCCATTATGAAAGTTAATGTACTATTTGAGGTACACACGTTGGTATCAAAAATTCCTGTATTCGATGAAATACGTAAAAACCCGTATTTACGAAAAAGTCTTTGGCCTAACATGTTTGAGTCTAAACTTATCTTAATCAATTCAATTTCATCTCAACCCATTCCATTATGCTTAATGCATCATTTGAGACTAATTTGTCTCTCTATGGTCATTAACCATCATTAACACAATTACTCATACTTAATTAGCATTAATTCCAATTAATTAGCCTTAATCATGATTAGCTTGGGTCGGGGTGAAACACTACTTGTGGTCCTTTTTTGAGCAATCTAGCCCTCAATTACCCCCTCAGACAAACTATCTGTTGGCAAATTGTTGTGACCCCAAATTTGACACCCATGCAGTTGCTATTGTTAGATTAAAATTAGCCAAAGGGGGCCTTGCTAAGTCCAGGCAAAGAAAAATATATTAAATTTTAAAATAAAAACAAAAAATATTAAAGTTTAAAGAATCCTTGAAATTATTAGGAATTATGTAAATTCAAAATAAATAAATTCATATTTGTCATTCCTAAAATTCTGCCTACCAAAACCTAAACTCAAAAAAATGACAACCAGTATATTAATTTTAGTAGATGAATATAACCAACATAAAGCAGAACCAAATGCTAACTATCTCCATCCAATCAGAAAAATCATTAAAAAAATCTCCATTCAATGAACTCTAAGCTTGAACCTACCTGGATATAAAGTGATTACCGTGGGCCATTCAATCTTCTTCATCATACGATAATCATATGTTGTAATAAAAATAGGACCCCTTAAAATTGTTGCTGATCATATCGAGCAACTCCCACATTTGGATGAGGCCCGTACTAAAAAAATGATTAACAATAGAGATTAAATATGATACCATACTAAAAAATGATTCACTATAGAAATTAAATTTGATAATTTGAATTGAATATTTATATGAGGTTTCTATGACAAATGATCGATTGGTGTGAATAACAACGATGACTAAGGAGATTACATGATCGATTGGTGCGTAATGTTGTATGATTAAATTGAAAAATGATATGATGATAATGCATACCAATAGTGATTGGATAATTGTAAAGGCAATGGATTTGATCACATTGATTACTGGCCCACTTCAATTGTGATAATTGATACCCAGTCGAGATCGAAATACCTCAAAAATACTTGAGAACAATGCAAATAGTTTTAATTACAGTAAATGTGGATCTCGGGTATGACAGCTCAAAAAGCCCAGTGGAAGAGTGGATTATCCAAAGGCATTTCCCCTGCAATATAAGAGCCTCCAGTGCTCTTTAAACTAGACATTCTAAAGCAAGAGAATTAAACACATACACATACCACAACTTGATCCAAGTACGAACATTGAGCTAGAAATTGGGGAAATCTACACATTGATCATGTTTGGAAACAAGGAGGGCATTACATCCATAGAATTATAGATGTTTTACTTGCCTTTGTAGATGCTTGACTGGAATCTACAAGAATTCCAAGCTAACAAACACCCAGACCTGCCCTATCACCAAAATCCCCAAAAGCAAAGCTCTATAAACAGCCCTACAATAGAGAATGCATAGGAGGGGGTTCAAGGAAGATGCATGCAACCCAATTAGCCTATAATCACCAATTCAAAGCTAGATGAAGGAGTAGGAAGGCATTAGCTTACCAAGAGAGTAGCTAATAGTGAAATGGAGTGAAAGTGAGCATGAAGAAGATGGAGTGTGGAAGATGATGGCCTTGGGTTTCCAAAAATCCAGCATGCAAGTTCTCTCTGCCAGTTAATGGAAGTGAGATGAGGAAGATGGCAGCTGAAACAAAAGGATAGGATCGACTGAAATGGGATGGGGTTGATTTGAATGAAAGTAAATATCAATTTGGGGCTTTTGGGCTGGAATTGGGCCTAGATGAGTCCGGATTGGTCGGGTCAAAACATGGAAATCGAAGTACACGAGATGCTCTACCCAATTCACCCAAAACCACGACAAAACTGAGAACACACATGTTGAAACCCTTAAACCTAAAATTGCTAAAAAGTCCTCAAACTACCTAGGCATGGTCAAATCCCCACTAATCTAGCTAGCCAAGCGCATTAACATTCAAAATAATACATTAGGCACCTAATTGTGATTAATTAGGTACTAAACACAATTAGAAAGGGTCAGGGTGTTACAGAGTATGGTAGAGATATTAGATCATTGCTGCATTAGAGATAAGAGATGAGGTTGTTAGAGATTTTTGAGATAGAATTAAAGTTTTCAATTTTAAATTACTTTCTTATGAATTATGACTCTCCTTATAAATTGAGAAGTTTTGTGAATAAAATCAATACCCACTTATATGCCAGTATAATACATCTTGATTTTCCACTTTTTCTACTCCATTTGGGAAGCAATAATTGATCTCATCCTCAAGATCAACAGGCTTCTGTGGACCATTGTGACCGCTATCTGATCATAGTTATCAATTTTGTTTCATTTCGGCTATGAAGCTGAAATGAAATACATGTTGTAACTTTTTGGTCAATTTCGGCCGAAAAACTGGATTTCGGCTAAAATGACCGGAATTTCTGAAATTCTAAAAATGACCTAAATGTTGTGGGAAATTTATCTAAACTTCAATCTTAAAGGTCATTAACTTTTATTGTTATGAAAAATGTGTTTAAACTTTATTGTGGTAAAGAATGTGGTTAAATTTTATACGTGTATCTCATAATATTATTTTATTATAATTAATTAAATGCATAAATTATATTTCATATTTTGCTTTTGTTCTTCTAAAATATATGTATATTTTAATTTTGTTTATTTATCCAAAACATAACTTCGAAATGTTCCACCGAAACTCTGAATCGGTCGAAACACCTTACTGAAATGGGGTCAGAAACAAAATTAACAACTATGTATCTGATTGACGGGCTCTCCCTCACTCGCGGCCAATTCACAAGAAATTTCAAGCCGCCTCTCCTCTCTCTATCCTCAATTTTTTGTTTGGAGTAATCACTTCGCTAACCAATAGATCTCAACTTTATTTAGCTTCATGTTCTTTGGCTTTTCATATTGCATTTTTTGTTTTATCCGCTGATGGTTGATAGCTACTAGCTAGCTGCTTCGTATCTCCCTAGGGTTCCTATCTAGTTACCTAGGGCCTCTTTGGTAAATTTGCTTGTTAAGTAGGAGGGAGTTGAATGGTACATCATTAGAAATTAGTGGCAGTTTAAAAGTAGAGCCGACTTTTTGGTTAAATGAAAAAGATGTTGGTAAGGGCATGTTTGGTAAAATTGCTTGTTAAGTAGGAGGGAGTTAAATGCCACATCTTTGGAAATTAGTGGTAGTTTGAAAGTAGAGCTAACTTTTTGGTTAAATGAAAAAGATGTTTGGATATTACGGTAGAAGAAAAGTGAAAATTTTTATTTTCTTAATGAAAACTACATTTTCAGTACAATATCGTACACTCACTGCCAAAATGTACGCTCAATCAAATGGTGGGCGGCGTCCCCACCCCTACCAAAATGGAATTTTTGGATATACCATTGAAGGGTATGACGTTCATTTTGAATGGTGTGGATTATCATTATGTGGCCATGGCGGTGGAGTACCGAATGAGTTCGCTCGTTCGTGGCATGGGGTTAATCATGTTTTCATCATGCGCTCAATCGAATGGTGGGACCTGCCTCTATTGAAATGAAATTTCACGATATATCATTAGAGTGGATGAAATTGGAATTGAACAATTGGGTTATTAGGGAACTTTTACCAACAAACAAGTACATTGCATAATGTAGGACTAACAAAAGGAAAATTATCATATAATCCAGTAGGTTGGACATATTAGTCCTTAAATCCCATTCTACCAATTTCATGATCAAACTTTAAATAATGTCACCAGAGTCAATTTTTAAAAAACTTGTTTGCCTCAAATCTCATGATATCATGGGAACAGTGCATGTCACAAAAACTGATAAATCACATGATATAATAGGATTGTCCCATGATGTAATGGCTTTATGCAACAGCTTAGAAGAAGTATTTTCAAAATGATAGATCTTGAGAAATGGTGGTCATATGTGTATATATTTTTCATAAAGTGTCATATTTCGTGTTGTATAAAAAATGAATTCGCTTATTGGTGGCAAAAAGTATAAGGTACAGAAACTGATAAATCCAATGATATCATGGGCTCCCATGATATCATCGGATATAATGCAAAAAAGTTTAATTTTTTTTACCAAAGTCAAACGAGTCTAGTGACATCATTTGAACTTTGGTAATGAAATTGGCAACAACAAATTTAAGGACTAATGTGTCAAAACCCCTATAATCTAAAATAGTCACCTAGATGGCCTTGTCCCAAAGAAATGGATAAAAAATAAAGGATAAAAAATATTGTGAAGGTACTTCGAACCAGGAATCTTGTATGTTCAATCAGAGTCCTCAAATCGCTGACATGTCTAGCACATATCAGGATTAGAATTCACATTTAAATTGGTTAAATTTGTCCCACCCTTTATTTTTAATAGCATTGCAATTTCTCACTAAAAGTTATGTTCCAGCATTGAGGTATTCAAATTCAGTGAAATGTATAATTTTTTTTTTCAATTTATCTCTACTTCTATCTATAATCAATATTATTTTTGGGTAAGCTTTTGAATGGGTTATGTGGTTATACCAATCAAATTTCTCTTTGTAACTAAACTTTATGCCATACAATGTCTCCAAACCAGGCAAGAAAGGGAAAAACTCACGGGTTGTTGCTATTGGTTTGGCTGTAACATTTGTTGGGCTTGTTCTCTTGGGATGCTGCATCTTCCACCTTCTGCGTAGGAGAAGAAAACCACAGGAAGGTAAATACCTAGTTAATCTATTTAACATAGTTAAGTACATAGTTGAAACCAAATTCTAAATAAAGTTCTTTTGTCCAGCAAGGAAGCAACAAAGCCCTGATGCTTTGTTAAATAACTTGGGTGCAACAAGCACCGACCTTCTGAATATAGATATATATGGAGGGAGTCCAGGGGAAAATCAGGAGTTACCATTCATTGATTTTGTTACTATTCAACATTCTACAAATAACTTCTCTTTTGAAAACAAGCTTGGACAAGGTGGATTTGGCACTGTTTATAAGGTAATGATATAGATTATGCTCAAAGTGATTGAATTATCTATGAAAATTAAGCTTTATTGCTTCTCATCAGCAACTTGAAAATGTTGTAGGGTGTACTGGCAGATGGAAAGGAAATTGCAGTAAAACGGCTTTCAATAGGCTCTAGTCAAGGCCTAAAGGAGTTCAATAATGAAGTTATATTAATTTCGAAACTTCAACACAAGAATCTTGTGAGGCTAGTGTTCTATTGCATGGAGAAGGAAGAGAAGCTCCTCATTTATGAATACATGCCCAACAAAAGCCTTGATTTCTTTCTCTTTGGTATGTTCCTTTTATGATTTTCAAATTATACATGCCCCCAATGAGTTTTTCTCATGCCATATATCATATAGGACTTCTACACTCGCTTTGACATTTCCAAGCGGTAGGGGCTATCGGTGCATAGAATACATATGACTTGAATATATAGGAATTCATGGTCAAAAGAGGTAAGGAGTGAAAAATATGTGAGGGGTGACACATATGTTACAAGGGGGTGAAGGATATAAGGCAGTGATGTTGATGAGAAATTACTTTCATAGTATTTGCATTGCAAGGGTGATGGCTGGGTATTCATTTCTGCATTCCCTTGATTCAGTTTCTATTAAAGAGGAAGATGGTCATTTTTTGATATTCACCTTTGATTATTGCATATTTAAACACTTATAGAAAGATCTTAGAATTCCGAGGAATTCAATTACAAGTAACACGCCCTAAATGTGGAAATGAGAGACGTGCTAGATCGAACTGATGGAATGGATCACACAGTATATCCTTTGGCAAGGTATAAAATTCCAAGAATCAAAACATTCCAATAATTTCACCGCAACAATCTTGAGAGGAAATCCTCTCAATTTATACAAGAAGAATGACCTACTAGAAGATTACTTAAATTCAAATTAAGCTAATGTTTCTCACCTACTCAATATCTCCTTAACAATCCTAAGGATCCTAACAAACATACGGTTTCTTCAACACCCCCCCCCCCCCCCCCCCCCCTCTCAATCACAAGATACTTTCAGAGAAAGCTTCTGTGATTCTGAACATGAGAAATGAGAACACTTTATCTTTTAAAATAGATGGTAAAATATCTTAATAGAAACGATCTTCATGTCTTCTTGGTGGTCACCATCTATCCGTGGATCCATCACAGTCGCAACCTGCTACTTTCTGAGTCTGTCAGTGCAGAGGGCCCACTGGATCAGATCTGTCGCGATTTCTTCTAGAAGCTTCGATCGTGCAATTTTGATGAAGATGGTGTGACCGTAGGGCTTAGATAGATGTATAGGAGATGATGCTTAATTTCTTTTTATTGAAATAAAACAATTAACGGTGATAATCACGGAAGCATAATCATACCCGGCTTGATCACAAGATTATCACTTGGTCCAGGCTCTGATACCGTATAGACTTTCAATAATCAAGATATTCCCATAAAATCACTGTAAGTTCTATTAAATTAAAAGATCTGCGTTTATAAGAAAATGTGATTTAACTTAATCCTAAGGATGAGGATTATCTCTTAAGATCCCAACATCACTAACATTCTAACAAACTCATCATAATTTCTAGTTAGAGATTATTATCTTATAAGATAAGATAGTATTAGGTTGGTTTGGTTATTAGAGATAAAATAGATATTTATTAGAGATTTTAGGATTGCATTTGGATTTGAAAAATCATGGTTATTGCTGTGTATAAATTGAGAGGATTTTCTCTCTTCATGGTTATGGTGAAAGTTATAGGAAGATAGTGATTCTTAAAATTCTATATAGTACAGAGCTCGGGCTGGCAATGATCTTGCGATCAAGCCAGCTACGACTCCGTTTCCGCATTTCTGCGATTATCACTATCAATTTTTCTATCTCAATAAAGAAATAAGCATCCTCTCCTAACCATCCATCAACCCAAGCCTTACGATATCGTTATCTTCGTCGAATTGTACAATCCTTCTGGAAGAAATCGCGACAGATTTGATCCAATGGCCTCTGAAACCGATATACTAAAAAAGAGCGGATTGCGACAGTGATGGATCTACGGACAGACGGTGATCACCAAGAAGACATAAAGATTGTTTAAAAAGTGATTTTTTTTCCAGAGATCAAAGGATTTTTTTTTTCATGTTACCAATCATAGATCGTTTTTCCCTAAAACGATCATGTGATTGAAGGGGGTGTTAGAGATTATTATCTTATAAGATAAGATAGGATTAGGTTGGTTTGGTTATTAGAGATAAAATAGATATTTGTATGAGATTTTAGGATTGCATTCGAATTTGGATAATCTTGGTTATTGCTGTCTATATATTGAGAGGATTTCCTCTCTTCATGGTAACAGTGAAATATATGGAAAGTATTGATTGCTTTAAATTTCTATACAAGGAAATTATGTGATTTTACTCTATGGTGGTTTCATACTCACATTGATGTGGATTCATGGCCATTTATTTTCTCAATCATAAATGTATTTCGTAAGGTTGTTGCCTACTTTATAATGATCATGCCTCCATCACCATCTCCCTTTGCCACCACCCATCCCTCCTTGCATCATTAGTCTCAATGCATCAATAAACCCATCCATCCATCTAGCCTCATAGTAGCTCCTAAGATGTGTTGGAATCTCGTTTTCTAAAATAACATGTGATAATTTTCTTTGACATTTCTTATGATTACTAAAGAAATTTACCAAAAGGATTACTCAACAATGAATTTCCATATTACTATTAAATCAGATCAAATCAAGAGTGCTCAGCTGACTTGGAGAATACGCCACAACATTGTCAATGGAATTGCTCGGGGACTTCTTTATCTTCACGAGGATTCTCGTCTCAAAGTTATTCACAGGGATTTAAAAGCAAGTAATGTTTTGTTGGACTATGAAATGAATCCAAAGATATCAGACTTTGGATTAGCAAGAACATTCAGAGAAAATTACGGTGAAGCTAACACACACAAAGTAATTGGAACATAGTAAGTATTCCACTCCCATCAGTTTTATGGGAAAAAAAATACAGTTTAGTGAAAGATACATTTATATGCTTTGGAAAATTAAGCATCCATTTGATTAACTAATATTGAATCCCAAAGATTTCTATGCAATGCCATTAATAGATTGAAAGAATTGAGTTTAAAGCCTAATACGGGTTAAGGTCCCAAATTAGTTTCTCTTTTAGATTTCAATTAAGCAAAGTTATTAAACTAAACTAGAATCAAGAAATCACACACGCAAGAGGGGGAGGCACACGTTTTTTTACGTGGAGAACCCTACTCGGGAAAAACCACGAGTCCTATCACCTGAACTAAGGTAAACCAAACACTATGTAAACGAAAGTTACAAGAAGTACTCGCATACCCTTCTCCAGTTGTAACTCAACCTAAGGACTACGATGATCTTGCTGACGCTTCGTCATACACCTTCACCATGCTGGAACCAACCACCTTGAATGCCTTTTCAAGGTGAATCTACTGCAAGAGAATAGAAGAAGTTGTCTCCAAACACTTTAGCTCTGCAACAATGGATGCTTTAGAGAAGACAAGAGATCTCTCAAAGAATTCTAGGGTTTCGAACGGGAGAGAATCATCTCTAGGTTTGAGAGAGGATAGATTTAAATAGGCTTTGGTTCATGGGTTACAAATCATAAGAGTTTTGGAAGGATTGGGAAACAAAAAGGAAGAGGTTTCCAAATAAAACTCTAAAATTCCGATTCATGTTCTCGAACGTAGATCTAGGGCCGCCAGAGCACCTGGAATGAACATCTAGTTATTTTGCGCTTCTTTGCATTACGTGTGTCACGCACGAGCACTAGAGAGAAAAGCTTGAGTGCATAAGCTGCAGTCTAGGGCGCACTCGAGCTTGTGTGATGAGGCGCTCGAGCACCTAGTGTAATTCTCTACATCTTTGTTTTTCTTCAATGCTTCGATCCGAGTAATCCATTTATAAAAAACAAAAATAAATCATGAATCCCTATTTTGTCCACATCTCGATGAATTTGCCAACACTCAATTTCCTTATAATCCCCCCCTTTGGCAATTCATTGACAAAACCCCTAATTACAAGAGAAATTCTACCCGGACATAACCTAACACAAAAGAAAACAATTCAAAAATCCTTCAGTTCAGCATCGTCTTGCAACCCAAGCAAATCCTGTCACGTAAACTTGACAACAAACCAATTGTAATTATCATGCAATTGAATTGAAATTTAGAAATCTATATAATCTAATATATATACTCATACTATCTCATACTACTCCCCCTTCTTGTTTAGAATTGACAAAGTTTATACTTCCCCTTTATCAGAGAATGTTAAACTCAAATCACAGAAAATGGAAAGACTCAATATGGTAAAAAATGTGAAAATCCTCGATGATAAAACATGATAATTTGCAAGATTTTAAGAAACTAATAAATAAGAAATAAGAAGACACAATGTTTAGGAATTTGACATGTGTGTACATTGTGTGAAAGGATGATCCCAAATGGAAAAACACGAAGAAATCAATGGTCGGCCAGAAATCAACATTTATTGGGTACAGAGTGAAATTCATATCTTTCAGAAACAGAAGACCCGATCAATAATGATGTTAGAAGCTCCCCCTTAATGTCACAATTTTTGTTTCTTTTTTTATATTTGAACCATCATTGACCCAATTCAAAATTTCCTCAACCATAAGAGTTTTCAAGTTCGAATGCTATTAGAAAAGTTAAAATCAAGGGAGCAAACACAGTTATTAACTTTTTCCCTTGCTCATTTTTTTTCTGATTCAGAGATTTATGAGTTCATACGATTTCAACCAAGTTAAGACCCAGGGAGCAGACCTAGTCGTTATTCATATCCGCACATACTCCCTACAAAAATCTCTACGCACATTGGGCCAAATATATTCATATATACTCATTAAGAAGAGTGCATAAAAAAATCAAGATCGATGTTCCGAAAAAGTTGAAATCTATTAAGACCGTGAATCCTATCAATTCTAGTGTCACATTAACCCTAAGTGAGTGTCCAAGTAAGTCATCGTGTGCTTGAAGACATGTTCAAAGTGTATCACATGTCAGATAATCATAAAATTAACCCGAAAAAGCATGCATGTGCAAATCAAAACATGAATTGAGGCAAGATTTAGGGTTGTAGGCCAATGCCTAGGGACTTACCACCAGATTCTTTACCTTTATCTGGAATTGCAATAGTTCTCTTACCAACAATCTTAGGCTTGTTGCCGTCCCCAAATCTAACGCTACCGCCATTGTGGCTCTTGAAAGAGGTGAAAAAAGATTTATCACCGGTCATGTGTCTCGAGCAGCCACTATTCAAATACCACGCATGTGAATCTTGAGCACTAAGTGTTGTGTGGACCACATTACAGCGAAGGTCGGACTTACGAACCTAGATAGACTTTTTGTTGACCTGTTAAGTAGAATAATGCTTCTTTCTTCGCTGATTTCTTAAATAATTTCTCAATTTATTACAATGTGGTTGGATGTGCCCTTTAATCCCATAAAAGTGACAGATGGGGATGAATCAAGGATTTGGCACAGTCCCTTTGTTGACAGTATTCAAATGTCTAGTGTTTGGATAGGTGGGAGTCATCGAGTACATAGTGGGTCCTTGAACAAAAACAGATTTACCTTTGGACTTCGAAGTGGGTGCTTTATGCACTTAGCCAATTCCATGTTTTCCTGAATCCAGAACTTGGCTGATGTCATCAAGCTTCTTTGGCCCTTTGTTCATGCGATCCAGAGAAGCCTTTGCAGTTGCCAATTTAGAAGTTACCATCTTGAGCTTTCTAGTTAAATTTGCCTTTTAAGCCTTGTAGTCACTCAGCTCTTTCTTCAAAGCTTCCAGATCCTTTGAAGATTTCTTAACTTGATCAGTCAGCAACGTGTTCTTCTTTCCTGCATCAATTAAATTGTTAGACAAAAAAATGTTGATCTTCCAATTGACTTGCCTTAGCCCGTGAGTCTTCCAATTGTGCTGTCAGAGAAGAGTTTCAGATTCTATAGCTTTCAACTTCAGTGCCCTTTTTTCATTAATCTTTGAGGTGGATGCTAGAGCCTTCGCCGAACTGGCCGATGTCCAACGTCTGTCTGGCTCATCTCTTCGGAACGATCCCTTGTCCTTCTACGAGGGTTTGCCATCTCGGTCTCTCTGCGCGACCCCGAAGCTGTCCCGAGCTCGGATCTGGTCGTCCTCTTAAGCAATGTAGCAGTTAACTATGGTCATTAGTGCTGCTATGGAAGACACAGGGTTCCTGGCCAGGTCTTTGCGAAGATCGCTGTCTGGCAGCAGAGCGTTCTGGAAGGCAAAGATCGTCACTTCGTCTTTGGAGTTCTCAATCTAGCTGTAGACTGTCCAGAATCGCTTGGCGAACTGGGTGATGTTCTCCTCTCGTTTCATCTTCAAGGCCATAATATCTGCATCTGTCTTTGGCATGACTCTGTAGGCCTGAAATTTTTTCATGAATGAATGTTGGAGTTGTTGCCAACTCGAGATGGACCCCTCCGGGAGCGCACATAACCATTTCAGGGGGAGATCACCCAAACTGGAGGAGAAGACTCGACAGTTCAGGTGACCTTCGTCCCCCCAAACAGACATCCTCTAGGAGAAGTGTCGAAGGTGCGCGGTCGGGTCTGAAGTCCTGTCATACGTGACGAACCTCGGGACCGTGAACTTCCTCGGAAGGGAATAATTCCTGATATCGTGAGAGAAAGGGGACGCGCCGAGATCGATGGACTCGCAGGCATCCCATTGGTCTCGGGTGAGACCGGCTACCTCCAGGTTGTGCTGGACGGTCCGCTTGATGTGCTCGTCAAGCCAGTCCTGGTTGTCGTATCTGACCTCTAGAATGGTTTCCGACACCCTCCTTGAATGACTGCGACTGGTGCTCGAGCCCTCATCGCGAGCACGATCACGCCTATTCTCGTTCAGATGAGTCCTCAGATCTCTCTCGGGGGGAGCAGCGTGCCTGCTACGAGAAACTCTCCCCTCGTCATGTTGCCGTGACTACTGCTGCCTGGCTGAGTCTGTCACTTTTTCCAGCTGCTGCTGGAGCTGGCGGATCAGAGCATATTTTTCTCTAATGGTGGCATTTTGTGCTCAAATCTCCTCAAGGGTAGGGTCAAAGTCTTCGTTAGCGTCATCTCCGTCTTTCTCATGATGGTCGGAGAGAACTAGCATGTTCACTACTGGAGACTTACCCCGCGGAGCTTGTTCCAGCAAAGGAGCCTGATCCGGCCGAGGATCCTCTCTAGGCTGCTGTTGAGGGTCTCCTCGCCGGAGGGACGCTGTTACTCCCCTCGAAAGTGACTCCGAGCGAAGATTATGCTCTTGAACGTCGATTGGGACGAAACCATATTCATCGTAATCGTCTGCAACAGTCTTCTTCTCGGCCCTTTTCTTGGCAGGAAGGATGATAGAGGATGGTCCTGTCCGTCGCGTTTTGGACGTTTTTCCGCCTTTCACAGCTCTCTTAGTCATGACGTCAGGGAAGACTCTACAAATCATTTCCCACAGACGACGTCAATTGTAAGTGCTGAAAATATTAACTCACAAGATTAGGGGGAGCCTTTGAGGACTTATCCAAATGACTGGAGAGAGCTCTCCACTTCAGGGACCTGAAAGGGAAGAAGAAGCAGTCAAAGGACACTGACTGAGGACAACACAGGGCTCTCCAATGCCTCAGTTAGTGCAAGGACGAAGGTCGGAGAAGAAGGGAGGCAGAGTAACGACTACGAAATTGCATGCATGTATGCGTACCTGGTTTTGGGTGGTAAATCACCTTATATGAGAAAGTTCCTAAATGCCTGCGAATGGGCCTAATGATTTGACCGGTAGGGTCTCATCGGCCCATAGAGTAATTAATGAGGATCCATCATAGGCCACATTGCATTAAATGGGGGGCCGATCAGCCCACACTGCATTAAATGCTAGTCACATTGGGCCTGATCTCGCCTCGATCTGTTGGCGGCTAAGGTCCCATCGGATCCCTTCTTAGGCCCTGTCCTGATATGGCTGCGGCCACTGGATGTGGCTCTGTCAGGGATTTGATGAGGGTGGACGGCTTGGATGGTATGTGCCTGTACCCTATCACGTGTCCCTATGTAAGGTGTGGCTGTCAGTACCTGTCTCGGATAGCAGCTCGTCATCTCGGCTGTAGCCGAGATGCACTACTTGTTCGACGAGGTATGTGGCTGAGATCATGGCGAGCTGTGCTGGTCTCGACAATGCATCAGCGTTCGTGCCGAGACGCAAACAACCGAAATGGAGCACAAGAGAGGGTGTCACTGCTGTCCCTAGCATAACTTGCGCACTAAGGATTGCCCCACACAAAAGCTATTGCCCCTCTAATAAAAAATGAGAGAGAAATACATCCACTCCCATAAAACGCAGAAACAATTGCAACAATTAGTAAAGATGTCGACTGAAGGAAAAAATGCCACCTGCATCAACATAGGTGTCCACCTACACACACAAATAAACAACCACCTAATACACTGACAGCCACCTGCACACATACAAACAGCTACCTGCACATAATCAGAAACTGTAGGTGTAGATTACCGGCAACACAAAAGAAACATATGCAACAACAGAAATAAATAGCAGACCATTTTTCAAATAGGGGATTTGATAACCTCCATTTCAACTTCAAAAGAGAGCCTAAGAATCCAAAACCCATGAGCGTAAACTCCACATAATCCAAACAGCAATCGACTGGCATAAATTTAAAACAGAGCATATCAGAAAACATAGGAAAAAAAACAACTAAATTTATGTATTCACCTGACAATGAAGCAATCTCAACTTGGTTTCTGCAGTTAAGCATTCTTCACTTTATACAATCTAATAAAATAAAATCAAAGGAATGTCAAATATCCACGCAACAAGCTAAAAGGAATAGATCTAATTAAGCTACAGTCAGATTCATTAATTCAAACACTACAAGGTTTCAAACATGTGTAAGTACATAAAACCCATAACCCAAAACAAGCCAATTCTCCTACAACTCTATCAAAGAACCTAATTATCAGTCCAAGCATTTCCAATCATAACCCACCAACGAATAAACAGAAGCGACAACTGCATTTCGAGAAAACTGATGTTAATGAATGACAATGATTTTAAGTAAACTTACAGATTCTCAGGTTCATGAAAGACTGCTTGGGCCATTCAACATCAACCATATGTCCAGAATACTAGATAGAAAAAAAATAAAAATGAATGCATTATCAACTGCCTGATGTAGAAACAGGGCGATTTTGACAGATAAACCTTAAAACCGCCTCTTACTTGACTCGGAAAGGAAGCTTGATATATAATTGACCCGTTCTGTGAAGGGGTCACTAGTCTGTACTCAAATGTGCTAGTTCTGTGAAAGGGTCACTAGTCCAGTACTAGTCACTACCAACAAATACTCATAATAAACATATAAATTTATCTTACTCATAACCCAATGCAAGTCATACCATTGCATTTTCAATAGTTGAACCAGATTGGAGTTCCCCTCCCTCGACTGACAGAAACGAGGGAGAAGCTCAAGAGATTCAAACTCTAATTAAAATGTGGTGCTTTAACGTTGTCGACAGCTCCTACTCTACCGTTTCAAAATCGAAATAGAACAGAGGTTATAGGTTTTTGGGAGAGTGAGATGCTTTTGATGGCGGGTTTTGGCAAGGACTCGGGTCCTTTTCTCTTTTGGCACGAGCTTCCTCTCCTTAATCTCCATCTCCTCCAAACAATCCCACACCACACAAGCACAATCTCAACGGTAATGCATGCTTTCTTTTTCCAATGCAAAATCTTCTTTCTCACTGCCATTTCATCAAACACTTGGACTAGTCTGGGGTTCTCTCCATTTCTCCAGCAGTTTACAATCAGGGTGGAACTTCTTGCTGGGTTCATGGAGAATATATTTGATATATATATTTTTGGGTTTGCTTTGTATCTGATATGGGTTTGGCTTTGTATCTGATATGAGTTTATCTTATTGAAAATCCAATTTGTTTTTTCACATCTCTCTTTAAGAAAGAAATCATCGTATCCTAATCCTAACTATATCATTAGAAATCAACTCAAAACCCAAATCATTTTCTGCTTTAACAATCAAAGAATAACGAAATGCGGTAAATGAAATAACCCTATCAACAGAACAAGATATAATCATTATTTACGGACCTGAACGAGGTAGTAGAAGAAGCCCTCTTCCCTAATCCGAGTCGTCGTTGTCGAAAACCTTGAGGAAGAAGGACCCCAACAGGATCAAGTTCTGGAATAGTTCCCGTTCGAGATCCCGGCGCCGCTGAAGTAGGACGAGGAGGTGAGAAGGTCGTCGGCTGGGCGGGAGCCGGGCCCAGCGTGGAGTATCAGCATGTCGGGAGAGCCCTTGGGGCAGACTTACCTTGGAGATGACTATTTCCGATGGTGACTTGCCGACGGTTTTCTCTTTTAAAACGGTTTCATGCTGTTTCAATACAAGAACGGCTCAATAATGCTCCAACTCACCGTTTCTGACATTCGTTTTTCGTGTAGTTAAAGTATCATCTATAACCTCCAAGGGGTAGCTCAGTTGGCCTAAGACTACGGTTTGCACCCGGAAGTTATAGGTTTGAAACTGCACTACCACACTGGGGCTACAGGGAGTTTACTCGGCTTCCCTCTGGGCTCGGAGGGATTAGTCCAACCCAAAGGGTTGGGAAGCCTCCAATAGCAAAAAAAAAAAAAAAAGTATCATCTATAACCATGGTGTAGGAAATTTCCTGTGACCAGTTCAGCAGGTGCAATTTTCTTGTGCCAGTTGAGAAGGTTCAGTAGGAAAGTAGTCAGATGGTACAAGGATGCATCATACTAAATATTCTAACCGTTCCTTTCGTGACTATGCAATCGCAACTAAACCATAGTCCAAGGAAAATTCATTTTGACAATGCACTTCGTAATAGTCTTTAGCCTATATAGTCAGATGCATAGATATTTTAAAATGGGCAACATATCATTTCCATAAAACGTCCTTACCATATCATTGTCATATATGAGTATCATATGTCAGAAATGCCACACTAGCTACTGCTTCTTCTATTTTCTATTTTTATTTTATTTTTGTATTCTTTACCTTTAGCAACATGTCCTTCACTTGTATGGCCTACATGAGGCCCACACCAAATGTGGCCACATTTGTCATCTCTAAGAGTCCGGATCCTCTGTCATAGCTATGATAGACATTCTTTGTGGCAAGTCTCCAAAAATAAGACATGGAGCCCACATGATGATAATCAAGAGTGTTCAAAATGAATATCATACCGTCCAGTGATATATCCTCAAATATCAATTCACACACATGACAAACGTGATTAATGTCGAATCAGCAGCAATGCCACTTCAGTGCCAGTCACGTTTTCAATCATATGCTCAATGAAACAGTGGAACTCACTCCTAATGAACTAAGATTTGGGGATATATAAGGGAGACTGAGAGTCATCATGGACGGTCCATATTATCATTATTTGGTTTAGAGACCTATTACATGAAAAGCCTATCTTAACTCCAACACAGGATTCAGAGTGTTTTTGAACTTCCAATGTAAAGAACAAGTTGAAATAAAAGTGTGCCCTTTGTTTTTGTTTGTGTGTTTTTTTTTTTCTTCCATACTTTCTGTTGCTCTTTCTGGTTTCCTTCGAAGCATATTTAATCTTTTTCTATGATTAATCACCACAAAAGTAAAGTGAATAATATTATTTATTACTACATCAAGCAACCTAATATAGGTAGCCAATACTACATGTATAATAATAAAATAAGACAGGATTGGTAGTATCTATGCCAAAATATGACTTGATTAGCTCTAGAGATATGCTTTATCAGGAAGGTGTATATAAAACCAAAAACACCAATAACTATAATAGATGGTTTCCTACAAATAATTTTTTTTCTTCTTTATAATGCCTTTTCTTACCTACTTGATTTTACCATTTTCATATGAAATAGTGGATACATGGCTCCAGAATACGCAATGGATGGTCTATTCTCAGTGAAATCTGACGTTTTCAGCTTCGGTGTTCTCTTGCTGGAAATTTTGAGTGGAAGAAAGAATAGTCGATCTTATCTAGCAGAAAATGCTCCAAGCCTCCTTGCATATGTACGCATGTCCCAGCTCAAGTCATGTAATCTTTATTTAAAGTTTGGGTTCTTGGGAATAATGGATTTCTCTTATTCAAACTACAGGCATGGCGATTATGGTGTGACGGAAAAGTGATGGAGCTAATAGATCCAGTTTTAATTGATTCATGCTCAATGGATGAGGTATTGAGATTTGTCCATATTGGGTTGCTATGTATTCAGGAAGATGCTACAGATCGACCCACCATGTCATCAGTTGTGCTCATGCTACGAAGCAAATCCATGACTCTTCCCCATCCCACTGAGCCACCTCTTTATGTAGGGAAGAGAAAAGTTATTTTTGAGCGGTCCTCATCCAATGCTAAAACTTCCAGTAATAATGGAGTAACTATTTCTGAAGTTGAACCACGATAGCCTAGCGTGTAGATGGAGACTTCCCTTATAGTGTTGCTTGTGGTGGGACAAGAAATGGCTACGGAGCAATTATCAATGTCATATTGATATTTGATAAACATGATTACTAGTTATATTAGTGTAAATCTTTAAACATCCCAATAGAGAATTAGTACTTCCAGTGTAAACATAAATATAATTTTTTATGTAGAATTGTAAACAAAGATATTGTGTTAATGGAATTTGGACCCTCTTATGGAAAGCTTGAAAGAAATCTGAGGTCAGCCCTATATATCCATCAATGGGGCGATCTCTTAAATCTAACCTCTCAAAAGCCCTCCTTCATTGCATCCTTTCGGTAATCACCTCAAGAGTATACATTATAAATTGAATACCTATAATGGGTCCTTTGATCCTAGCTAGGACAACAATTTACTGCTTTTCTACCATTTTTTTCCTATTTTTTCCCTCTGGTAACTATTCTCACGCACACATGTCCCTATCCAAGCGTAGAGCTGCAGCCAGATCATATCCTACCCCACCTTGTTAAAATCTTGTGTGCGTGTGTGCACACGGTGAGGGCTTGAGTGCTGCAACTCCTGCTGCGAACTAGCGAATCCTGTGACTCGAACACCTGACTTATCAAACTCTGATACCATTTGTAAGATTTTATACACCATTGAGCTACCAGTTATCCCAAAACCAATTGGTGACAAGAAACGGCACAACAATAGTTTTATGGTGAGAGCGAGGGTTCGACCACAATTATAACCGCTCAAGAGCAAAGGTGGACGTTAATCTAACAATAACCTATAGGCCTAAGGATCAATCTATGGGCATTGGGGATGCCATTGAGAAATCGTCGTGTTGGCATTTATAACCAATTACATAGTTTTCAATAAAATGTAATGCAAAGGCCACCTACCTGAATTTTTTCTCTGAATTTGAAATATATTAAGAAAGGGAAGGGGCATTAAAAAAAAAAGACCCAAAAAAAAAAAATACAATGAGAACCTACAAACATACGAGGAAAGAACTTTACATTATCGAAAAAGATACCCATAAGGCCAACTGGCCAGACCGAAAACAAAAACACAAGGCTTACCAAAACTGCAAATTCGAGCAGGAAGGCATTAATCAACATATTGGTCAGAAGTGATGCTTCTCCAAAGACTATTACGAGTAAACTTTTAAAGGGTTTGGTAAGTCTGCTAAGAGCAAAGGCAAAATGGATCTATCAAGAGAGAGGGAGGATCTTTTATGCAGAAGGTTGTTTTTAAATCTCCAAGTATATGAACAGCAGTTAACATGAGCACTCCAATAACTGGCTTACAAGTTCAACAGCTACCAACTTTGAAGGCAAACTAAAGAGAACTTACATAATAATAGAAAGTAGTTCTGATCTTAATTAAGGGAAACTCATGAGATATACAGTTGTTGGTGGAGCGATAGCCTCCATGGAAGACAAACCAGTGAATATGAGTCTCAATTGTGGCATATGAGTCCAAGGCATATAAGTGAAAATGACATGTTAGAACTATTGAGGTCAATGTCCACCCTCACTCCTGAGCGGTCATAATCGTGGTCAAGCCCTCGCCCTCGCCCTCATTATAAAACTATTGTTGTGTCGTTTCTTATCACCAATTGATTTTAAGATAAGTGGTAGCCCAGTGGGGTGTAAGATTCTACAAGAACTTCACAAGTGACATGTGTTAGATTGTGTGAAAAATACAAGCTCGATTTTAGCAAATATTATGTTTTTGGAAGGCAGAAAAATGTGCCTTTTAAAGTTGCAGGATATAATTGTGTAAGTGAAGATATTCTATACTACATTCACTCAAATGTATGTAGACTATCCTCGGTTAAGTCAAAAGGTGGAGCACACTACTTTATGACTTTCATTGACAACTTTTCAAGGAAGGTTTAGGTTTACTTCGTGAAAGAGAAATTTGAGGTTTTCACTGAGTTAAAAAAGTGGAAGACGGAACTAAAAAATCAAGTACTTCCCCATAAGCCAACACTTATAAAGAAAAAACAAAAATAGAAAACAAGGAGTTAAATATTTTTCTTTTCAGGAACAGAAACTCCAAAACTCAAAATCAGAAAGAGAATGCCTTACAGTGGAAGAAACCAAAATATTTTCACAGCAGCAGACCAATGCCAAGCATCAACAGATTTCATTTTGGAAAAAGAAAACAAAACCTGCCAAGACAAAGAAAGATAGAGAAAAAGTGAGGCAAAAAACAAAGAGAAACAAACAGAGAGAACTGTGTAAGAAGAAGAAAGAGTATAACATGGGTCCCACTGAATTTATACATAAATATATTACTGCATAAATGCACACTTATGTATGTACATGGAAGATTGCATGAAACATGGTTTTCTCTAGAAATTGGGGGGGGGGGGGGGGGGGGGGGGGGGGGGGGGGGGGGAGGGAGTAGAATTGTACGTATTTTATATGGTAGGGGAGTTGTAAATTGTACAGATTGTAGGTATGTAGATAAAATACAATTATTATATATGAAGCAAAGTGGATTCGATTTTCAATTTCACTGTCAATTTCAAATTTGATTTTGACTCTTCTCATGTTGACCTCCTACTAATATCACTCATTGATAATCCTCCTACTTATATTAGCCTTATTAATAATGTTCTTTTTACTAATCCAATGTTACAGCAACTCTTTCCTCTTTTCTATGTGTTTCTATTCACGTTTCTACATTTTCCACCTTTAAACGCCACAACCCCTTTTCTCTTCTCCATCCTTTCTAATAAATAACTTATTAATTTTTTTTATTAGAGTTACACTCTAAACTATTTCTATTGATTTTTTTATTTTAGATCTTTACATTATAACTACCACTAATTACATTGCCCGTGCTCAGTACGGGGGGGGGGGGGGGGGGGGGGGGGGGCTTTTATACGGTGTAGTAATGAGTGATGACATCTGGAGACAACTCCGAAGGAGGTGGAGAGAGAGACACGTTAAAAAAATTCCAAACGTGTCGTCTCTAGGGAGAGAAGGAAGGGTCTTTGTCGGTATTTATATGTGGAATTTTACTAGAATGCCCTACATGTTGTATTGTAATGACAAAACTAACCTAGAAAGTAGGGAAAGAAAACAATGTCCTAGATCACCAATACAATTCATGTTTATTATATCTAGACCCAACATTGGTTTTTTTAAAAGACATTGGTATTCTGGACATCTTTCACCCAACAATACTAATGCCCCCACGCAACGCCTAAATGATTAATCCATAAAATTGCAACCTATTTATATAACTTCTTCCAATTTTATGGACTTATGTTGGATATCTTCATCAATCTGCATTGGATTTCACAAAATCATGAATTTGGACATCTAAGGTCGAATTCAAGTCAGAATCAGTTAAACTTCTCATAATTGTAGCCCATCTCTGAAGGTAGCTCCTGTAGACCTTTCTTCAGGTTTTGAGCGACCACAAGGTACAGCAGACCCAAATGCACCAATTGACCAACCTTCTGCCTTGCTAACCACTCTCAATCAAACCTCCATAGAAAAAATTACCAGGCAGCCTGGCAACTATATATCCTCAACACATCCTTCAACCATCTTCCAACTCCCACCAGGATAATCTAGGAGCAAAAAACCCAGTTGGTTCTTTTAAAAATCAGCAACCTAGCAAAAAAAAAATCACAGTTGCCTTCAAGTATTGGCTGATCACAAGGAGGTCTAGAGGCAGGATCATCTCCTCCAACTCACCCCCATGATAAAGGTTTTATACTGGAACTGTAGGGGAATTGCCAACACCCCTACTAAAAGAGTGTTGGCAACCCATACTTGATTTTAATTTCGGAACCAATGTCCTCCTTCTCCTCCACCCAATCCCTTAGGTTGACAACTTTGGTTTTGGCACCTTCCACTCCAATGCATCACACATGACTAGCAGCAACTTTTGGTGCATCTCCAAATCCTCCCACCACCTTACAACCTTTATCTAAGATTTATCCTCCCAACACCTAACTCTACTCCTCTTAAACTCAATTTCAGGTCTTTCAACTCTCATCACATGTTTGTATGGCTCCAACAACCCCTGTAAGGTCCCGTCCATTGAGAAACCCTAGTGGGACCCACTTTGACCAAGTCAACCCTAGGTCACCCTTATTGATAGGTAATTTGCATGGATACTTGAGTAGTTTCTCATTTAATTAGACCTAGTTTATAGGATTAGAACCTTTTGAGATTAGAGAAACCATTAGGGGTTTAGTTGAACTCCCTAGAATTAATTAGTTGGTTAGAAGCCCTTAGTTGTAAATCCTAAATTATAGGAGGGTTTCCCTTAGAGAATTGTGCAACAATCCCATAGTGACCAAATTACCCATAGCCTCATCCATTAGCCCATTAACTATAGGAGGGTACTCTTGTCTTTCTACCTAAATTATTTTCCTCCAAATTAGAAACTCAAATACCCTAAATGACCTCATTAACTATAGGAGGGTACTCTAGACTTTCTACCTAAATTATTTTCCTCCAAATTAGAAACTCAAATACGCTAAATGACCTTAGGCTCCTTCATTATCAACCCCATTGAGGACTCTTTAGTCATTACATCTATGATACCTTAAATACCATTAGGCTCCTTCCTTAGCAACCACTCAAATGAGGGCACTTTGGCCATGAGCTTAGGTACCTAAACTACCATCATCCTTATCTTTTATTTCAATAACCGAGCCAAGGACTCCTTAGTCATTTCACCTAGACTACGTAGAATACCCCCATCCTTATCCATTACTTCAAGTAGCAAGAGAGGGCACTATGGACCATTCACCCTAACCAAATTCTATAAATAAGAACTCACCTCGAAGCTCCCAAACAGTTCATACTCTTCTCCCTCTCATTTCATCTCTCTCTCTCTCTCTAAAACTAGAGAATTGACTTCCAACTTCGAGAAGAGAAAGCTCTCAACAAGATCAAGCTATCTCTTAGCTGGGGAATCCAACTCATCTCCTATATTTCTTCTCTCCTCTACATTTAAACATAATTTTCATCCCCTCTTCCCAATTCCTTGTAGAATTATCTTCTTCTCTTAAACTTCTCCTTTATAATGCACTTCTCTGTTTGGGAATGAGTGTTGGGAGTGTAGATCTGGCCAGTGGAGTGATCTCAAAGGTTTTGGAGTGGAGCTTAAGCTAATTGTCGAGTTTTTTTTTACTAATTAGGCAAGTAGACATGCTTAGATTCCTTAATTTGTTTGATTAACATACTTAAATTGATAATTAATGTCTTGAATGTTTATTTGGTTTGATTTCTATAATTGGATTTTTAAATGAATAATATGATGTGTAGATCGATTCCTTTCTAAGCCTTTTATTTGTTTTTTGCCATTGATGGATGGGAATCCATCATTTGGAAGATCAATGGCCCATTTATGATGGGATTATGGTGTATGAGGAGAATTTTGATGTATGGAGATGTATCGGTGTAGATCTGGGTCGGAATGGATGGAAATTGATGGAGTTTTGATGGAAAAATGGAAGATGTAGCAATCGGAAAAATGAGGAATTTGTGTGTACCCGGTTGATCAGGTATCCATGATGTCGACCGAGGACACTGCGGAATCCACTTAACTAGGAGCAGGTATGTAGGGCCACTTTGCACGGGTTTAGTGTATCCGGTCGCGCAAGTATCCATGATGTTGACCAGGTACACTACGTAACTGAAGGCTACTGGCAGGCCAGTACCCAGGTCTCTTTGTGTAGCCAGTCGACAAAGCCATCCATGATGTCGACTGGCCACACTATGAAATCCAGAACAGAGGATTGTCTGTCAGTCCATTGTCAGCTGGTCTACAATGAACCCGATCGACTAGGCCATCCAGGATGTCAACCCGACACACTGTAGACAACAACTTTTCCAGATTCTATTTCTTTTATAATTCGATCATGTGTAGGCCCGCTTGTTGACATTCCATTTGGATTGTTTGGATAAGCTAGACATGAGTCAAGGGATGAATATCGGGATAATATTAATTGAGCTTCCATAAGGCCTCACATAGTATTAGAAATTATGACATTGCACTTAGACTCTGATTCATAGTCACAGTTCGGATTCAGGTAGAAGTCAGGGCATTGCACATGAAGTTCTGACATAAAGTACTGGAGACATAGTGATAGATATTAAAGGAAGGACTGAATATCGGGATAATATTAATTGAGCGTATAGAGAAGCGGAGTATACGAGAATACGTATTAGCAATTGTTGAGGGTCACAAGGGTGAATTAGCGGTACTCGAACTCCAAGACTCATACCCTTGACTAGTATCGTCCCACATTGAGACAGTAAGGCGATCCGGTTCGGAATACCCCCACTTGGTGCTATGGATGATATGATTAGACAGTTGTCAGACTTCGGTAATGCATATATGTTTATTATTATTGTGATGTTATATGAGTACAGTAGGTACCTTTGGGGTACTAACAAACCGGTGCTCGGACTAGGTACATTATGAGATGGTGATATGTTAGACGATTATAAGCACAATAGGTACATACGGGGTACTGAGACAGCCGGACACGTGGGAGCCGGGTGTAGTGGATAGATGTGATGGATACAACACATAAGACCATGACTGGGGCATGGCTGTGTATATGGATATGGATATGGATATCGATGGACGAGATGGATACAGGTGTACGATCTTATTCGATGGTATGATATCGATGGGTGGCCATGATCCCCATGGTTGATGTTCATCGAAGGTTGATCGAACGCTGACAATGGGCCGACTCCGACCTCCCACGTTTCTTGTACTTCAACTGCGAACGTACCTTTATGAGCTTCTATGGATGTATATGAGATGTATGATTATCATGATATTGTGGATATGGTGGTATAGTGCTTGTAGCTGCATATGTGGATACTGTTGGATCGAGATACGTTTGATATGGACATATATAGTAGGACTATCCCATGTTATCTTTATTACTAGTAACACTTATGTGCTTACTGAGGATATAACTGATCTACTAATGATGATTCTAATAGGGTGTGTACATTGTGGATATCTTTTAACTGTAACTATGAGAGGATATTGATGCGATGACTTCTCTTATTCACATGACAGGCTGTATCAAATATCTGTTATCTCTCTTATCGTTCATGCACTACACTCCACATCGTTTCTTGTTGCACTCTAGTATCTTATCTTTATTTTTAAGGTACTAATCACGCAGATATAGCTGGGATCAAGTATGGTCTTCTCCCCCATCTGTTATTGTAATATATTATCATCTAAACATGCCTATTTTCCTGGCTCAACGAGCCTGACCCGATCCTTAGTACTTTTAGGTACATTTCCCTCTTTCTTTGCTTGGTTGATTGCTTGGCATGGCTGTTCGTTGTCGTAGGGTCTGGAAAGTGATGCAGTTGGTGCATCGAGAGGCCTCTATCACTTAGAGTTTGTTGTTTCCCTTCTCTTATTTGTAGCTAGCCATGTTGTAGGAATGTACGTAATTTAACTTCGGAAAGTACCTTTGTAATCCTTTAAAATGAAATAAAATTGCAGGGCATTGCCCATTTACTTGCTCATATAAGATTCATATTTACTATCATATTGGATTTTCTTATTCTCTTTTATTACTTTCCTGTAATGTCCTAGGATTCGAGGCGTCCAAATTTTGGGGCGTTACAACCCCTTTTAGAAAAAAAAAAAAAACATTCATTGATACCCCCTCACCCACCTTGCCTTGGTGTGTCCTAAGAGACTTCAATGCCATCCTCTATCATGAAGAAATGCTAAGTCTTCGCCAGACCATCCCAACAACCAATCTCATAAAAAAGACCTCTAGAAAGTGTTCATTGATACCTCCTCACCCACCTTGCATTGGTGTGTCCTAGAAGACTTCAATGACATCCTTGCTCATGAAGAAATGCTCAATCTTTGTCAGACCATCCCCTCTTCTCTTAAAGATTTTCAGTCATCAGTTATGAAGGCATGCCTTTTGGACATCCACTACTCAGGAAGTAGATTCACTTGGTCCAATAATAGACAGGGTCTTTCCCACGCAACAACAAGGTTAGACCGAGCTTTAGTTAACACTCAATGGCTGGTCAACTACCCAAATCCTACTGTCCATCACCTCGCTAGGATCTCCTCAGACCACAGTCTAATTCTCTTAGATCACAAAATCCCAACCCCTACCCCCCAATGCTCTTTTCAAATTTGAGAAAATGTAGCTGCTTTATCCATCTTTTTAGAAGTTGTTAAATCTAGCAGGGATACTACTATAGAAGGAAATCTAAAGTTCATTCTTGTCCGACAAGTAAAGGCTTTGAAGATCCTTAAGAAATGGAGCAAGACTACCTATGATCAAATGCATCAGAATATCAAAGCAATTGAGCCCAATGTCCTGCGTTGCTAGGAACAATTTGATTCAACCCCCTTCGGACTCATTTCGGAAAGCTCTTATGTCAACAAAATCACATCTCCATGATGCACTTAAAGCCCGAAAGATTCATCAGAAACAGAGATCCAGAATATCATGGTTGAATGAGGGAGATCAAAACAGTAAGTTTTTTCATCAATCAACAAAGGCGCGAAGCTCTTTCGATAAAATCAACCACATCTCAGTCGATGGTATCAAGACAGATGATCAAGCAATCATCCAAGCTTAGGCAATGGAGTTCTTCTCAGCTCTCTTCAAAGTTTAGGATGGTCAACCCAACCCCATACTTTGCCAAATTGAAAGTCCAAGGTATTAGACTCTGAAAAGTCCTTCTCAATTTCCATGCCTTTGGATATAGCAATCAAAACCGCGATCTTTTCTCTAAAAAAGAACAGTTCTCCAGGCTCAGATGCTTCAATGGGTTTTTTTTTTCACCCCTGTTTCAGGCATCATAGGCCAAACTATTTACCCAAGTCGTGCAACACTTCTTCTGAACCAAAAGAATTCACAAGGCCTTAAATGCATTCTTCATAACCCTCATTCCTAAATATAAATCACCTTAAAGCTTTGTTGATTTCAGACCGATAAGCATGCTGAACTTTTTATATAAAATCATCTAAAAAATCCTTGCTTTAAGACGCACGATAATTCTACCATCATTAATTTCTCTCCATCAAGCAACCTTCATCAAAGGTAGAACCATTCAACATCACTCAGCCCTAGCTTTTGAGCTCTACCAAAAGCTAAACTAAAACTAAATAAAAAATAAAAAAAACAACAAAGGATCCCTATGCCTCAAGTTAGACATCTCTAAAGCTTTTGATATGTTGAATCGGTCTTTCCTTTTCTCAGCTCTCTGATTCTTTAACTTCTATGAAACTTGGATCTCTTTGATGAAAGAGTGCATTTGTGCAACGAGAGGATCTATTCTACTCAACCGTATTCCTCAACGTTTCTTTAGCTCCTCTTGCAGCCTAAGACAAGGAGACCCCTTATCCCCTTACCTATTCATCATAGCAGAAGAAGTTTTGAGCCTGCACCACCAAAACTTGTAAAATCAAGGCATAATTCACCCTCTCTCTACCGTTCCCTCTACCCCTTGCCACCTATTTTATGCTGATGATATTCTCATTTTTAAGAAAGCAGCTTGTGCTAGTGTCTATGGTTTGCACGACATTCTTGAAATCTACTCATCCTCATCAGGTCAGAAGTTCAACCTTCAAAAGAACCATTTACACATAGGAAAGTGCGGCAAGATAAGAAAGAGATGGATTTGCTCTATCCCTGGTATCCAAGAGTCATTAGTTCAACTCAAATACTTGGGGATCCTGATTTTCTCTGGCACTCCGAAAAGACGCCATTTCCTTTCTCTTATAGACTCAGTCAATGCAAGGTTTTCCGCATGGAAAGCAAAGCCCATCTCCTTCATTGGTCGCCTCATTCTTATCAATCATGTGCTCTCCAGTATTCTCATACACTTAGCTGCTATCTTGCCTATTCCTGCCTCCATCTGCAGTGAATTAGAGAGCTTGATGAGGCACTTCTTATGGACAAGCAATAAGTCTTCCTCTAAGATTAACTATGTTAATTGGGCAACAGTCTCACTTCCTACGGATGAAGGTGGTCTTGATATTAGGAGAATCTTAGAAGTTAACGGTGATTCCTTCATCAAACTTGGTTGGCAAGATTCAATGAAAAACTCTCTCCGGTTTCGTTGGTTCAAGAACCACTATTTCAACCGGAACTCCTTTTGGAGCTCAACAAACTCCATCTATGGCTCTTGTATTTGGAAGAAGATTCGTCGCCTTGCTTTCTACATTCACCAAGGCAGCACCTGAATCTTTGGGAATTGCCAAGAAACCACTATTTGGCATGATTCGTAGAGTGAAGATGTAAGGATTTACGAGTGTGGGCTAATTCATTGGGAATTAGACAAAACCAGGGTTTTTTTTATGATGTGTAATCTTTATAGAATGGACCGCCCAAGATGTTCGGGTATTTCCAAGAAGATAGAATTCTGATGTGGTCGCTCGAGCGGACGTCATACCTGCTCGAGCGGACCCTCACAGAAGCTCTATCGCTCTATCATCTTCTTTGGCGGCTCAAGCTGTGGAACCTGAAGATTGAATTCTGAAGACAGAACCTTGGCCACTCGAGCGGACCTCTTGGCCACTCGAGTGGATATGTGTGTGAAGTTGGAAACTTATTTGGAAACTACTTCCTATTTTCTCTCAAGATGCCTAGTTGAACCCAAATCATATCACAACACTTGAGGCATGAACCAAGGCTTATAAATAGCCATTCTCTCTCTAATATAAGGACTCCTCTTTAATACAAAACCCTAGAGAAGATTTGTGAGAGATCCATCATCCCCCAAGGCTTCTAGTTGCTGATCTGAAGATCAAGCTTTTGTTTCTCGCTCCATCTACTCTTTTGAAGTAGAGACACCTTGAAGGCGAGTTCATGGTGTTTGTTTCAAGTACGGTGAAGGTGTGCAACGAGCAGTCGGCAAGATAGCGCAGTCCTTAGATTGAGTTGCAACTGGGAAAGGGTTGTGACTTCTTTCTTGTAACTTTTAATATATTTAGTGCTTGATTGTTTGTTGGCCTAGACGATAAGGCCCGTGGTTTTTCTTTTTCCGAGTAGGGTTTTCCACGTATACATCATGTGTCATTCTTTCTTCATGGTTGATTGCTTTTAATCAGAATTAGGGTTAATTTCTAGATTAATCATATGATTATGAAGTCTATTAAAAATATTGTTATTAGGACCTAAGCCTATTTTAAGGCCGTTTTTTTAGAAGTCAAACCATTTTCTATTAAATTTCCCCACCTACAATTCCTCGCAGATCAACGCCTTTCTTCTCTCTTTAAATTAGGTATATGGTCCATCCCTCCCAATTTGCCAATTGAAGTTCAGAACCAACTCTCATTAGCCACCTCAAACTTCACTCCAAAACTAACTTGAAGTGACACTCTAAGCTGGATAGAGTCTCCAAATGGGCAGCTCTCCATGAAAGCAACGTGGAACATTATTAGGTTTAGAGCTTGCAAATTGGATTGACCTAGTCTAATTTGGATGGTATCTTCCTTCCCAAAATTAGCTACTTTGGGTGGCATTTGATGCTTCGAAAAACTTCAAATCAAATCCGCTTGAAGCATTTGTGGTTTTCCATAGCCTCAAGATGCAACATCTATTGTTAAGGGAAAGATTCGTTACCTCTTCATTTTTTTTTTTTTTTTGTCCTGCGAGCAAGCCTAATCTCTCTAGCTTTGGTTATTTCAATCTACAAGCAGTATCCAACCTCCTTTAATTCACTCTGCTTCCTCAATCTGGCAGTCCTTATCTAGAGGAAGTGACACGGTAGCTATGCAAACTTAATGAGTCATAACCAATTTAAAGGGATTTTTTTAAAAAAATTCCCTATTAATAATGTATAAATATTTATAGGGGTTATGAAATTAATCCTCCATAAAATCCATTTTTCCAATTTCATGATTGAAATTTAAATAATATCACGACTCTGGTCAGTATTCTTTTTTAAAGATTTTTTCCTCAAATTCCTTGATATCATGGGAATAGTGTATGTAATAAAAGTTGATAAATCCCTTGATATCATAGCTTTTATGCAACATCCAGGAAAGAATTTTTTTTTTCTAATGATAGTTTTTGAAAAATGGTGGTGAGATTTGTATTTACTTCCTACAAAATATCATTTTTCATATTTAATAAAAAAATAAATTTGCTTACTGGTTGCATACCAAACAGATAATTCCCTTTATATGTTGGGGCTATCCCATAATATCATGTATCAGGAGCAAGAAAGTTGTTAAATTTTTTTTTTGATATTGATGAGAGTCAAGCAACACGGTTGAGATTAGCTGGTTTTAGTCATTAAATTGTGAAAATAAATTTAAGAATGATTAATATATCAAATTCCCGTATTTTTTCCCTTGTTAAATGGGCTGTTGACCGTGCCGTATGAAATGTCAATTTTGTAATGATGAAACTCCAAAAGAAACATATGAGAGACCATTTTCTGTTCCCAACAACAGAGGCCCAATTATGTAACCCTTACCCCGCATACCTAGTGAATTCGACCGTGCCCATCTCAATTTAACATTTATCCTACCACTGTCAAGCATATCCAAACGTCGTAGTTTTAAAATCTTCATTTTGACCAAACGTCGTAGTTTTAAAAAATTATCATACTTGTAATGTTTGTGAAATTTAATTCAAGCTACGAGCTATCATCATAGTTGTTCATGCTGTAACTATTATCTCATGGGCTTTGCACCACTGTGGATGGGCAATTGGATAGAAATAAAAGAAATATGTGTTTAAAAATACTAAACCTATGGGCCATTGATCAATGAGTTAAGACGGTGTGTGGGGACCACCTCGTGAACCGACTCCCTTCGGCTTCGGCAGAAGCGTGTCCGTGTCGGTCTCGGAAATGGAAACTGCTATTTCGGTTTCGGCACTGGCTGCCTACATCGAGAGCGATACTTAGTTCTACTCAGTTCGGCCGCACACCCCATCCAGTCTCGGCTATGGAGGACTACAACTGCAACCCTTGGTCACAGCCCCATCAGGACAGGGCCCAGAGAAAGGAACTCGATGGGACATCAGCCGTCAACGGATCAGGGCAAGATCGAGCCCAACGTGACTGACATTAAATGCAGTATGGGCTGATCGGACTCTCATTAAATGCAATGAGGGCTGTGATGGACCCTCATTAATGACTATGTGGGCTGATGAGACCCTAGTCACATCACGAGGCCCACTGGCGCAGGCGCCAATCCAATCTCTCATATAAGGCATGGGACGACCCAAGAAGGAGGTATGCACTCTCTCACATGCAACTCAGACCTCCCTTCGTTCTTCTTCTCCGATCACTGCTAACTTGAGCGTCGGAGAGCCCTGTGCTGCCCCAGCCAGGGTCCTTTGACCGTTCTCTTCTCCCCTTTTAGGTTCAACAGACACGCAGCTCCTTCTCTGGTACTCTGAGTAAGTCCTTGAAGGCATCCTGATCTTGTGAGTATATTTTTCTGCACTTACAATTGGCGCCGTCTGTGGGGAGCGATTTCTGCAATCTTCTTTTTCACCATGACGAGGAGAGCTGCGAAAGGCAGAGAAACATCCAAGACAAGGCGTGCAGGACCGTCCTCCGACCTCCTCCCTGCTAAGAAGAGGTCCGGGAAGGAACCAGCTGTAGAGGATGACGTCGAGCGTGGCCTCGTCCGAATCAACGTTCAGGAGCGTGATCTTCGCTTGGAGTCCGCCCTCCGGAGGAGAAACTCTCAACAGCACCCTGAGGGAGGCCACCTGACGGGGCAAGATCAGCGGCGCAAATCTCCAGTGGTTGATGGGCCACGTCCTTCTGATCAGATAGAGGACGCTGAGGACGTTGAGGATGAGGACTACAATCCTGATGACGACTTCGACTCCACCCTTGAAGAGATTAGAGTACAGAATGAGGCCATCAAGGAGAGAGACGCTCTGATCCTCCAGCTCCAGCAGCAGCTGGAAAGAGCTACGGGTTCAGTAGGGCTCCGGCAACAATCCCATCAGCAGTCTCAGCAGCGTCAGTCACGGCAACAACAGCAGTCGCGGCAACAACAACGCTCACTGCGACAGCACGAGCGGGGGATGTCTCGTGGCAGGCGCCCAGACTCCCCCGAGAAGGACTTGAGGGACTATCTGAATAAAAAGAGGCTTGACCGAACTCGAGATGAAGGCTCGAGCGCCAGCCACAGCTACTCGAGGAAGGCGTCAGAAACCATCCCGGAAAGCAGGTATCATGATCAGGAGTGGTTGGACGCGCGCATAAGGAAAACGGTCCAGCGTAATCTGGAGATTGCTGGTCTCGGCCGAGACCAAAATGACGTTTGTTGCGACTCCATTGATCTCGGCGCGTCTCCTTTCTCCCGCGACATCCGGAAGTATCCCCTGCCAAAGAAGTTCACCGTCCCGAGGTTCGTCACTTACGACGGAACCTCGGACCTAGCTACGCATCTCAGGCACTTCTCCCAGAGGATGTCAGTCTGGGGAGACGAGGGCCATCTGAATTGTCGAGTCTTCTCCTCCAGTTTGGGTGACCTCCCACTGAAGTGGTTCTGTGCGCTCCCGGAGGGGTCCATTTCGAGTTGGCAGCAACTCCAGCAGTCCTTCATGAAGAAGTTCCAGGCCTACAGAATCCTGCCGAAGACAGATGCCGATATCATGGCCCTGAAGATGAAGCAAGGAGAGAACATCACACAGTTCACGAAGCGATTCTGGACGGTCTACAGCCAGATTGAAAACTCCAAGGATGAAGTGGCAGTCTTCGCGTTTCGGAATGCCCTGCTGCCGGACAGTGACCTTCGCAAGGATCTAGCCAGAAATCCGGTCTCTTCCATAACGGCGCTCATGTCAATCGTCAACCGCTACATTGCCCAGGAGGATGACCAAGTCAGGGCTCGGGAAAGCCACGGGGCCGCGCAGAGGGACCAAGGTGAGAGACCCTCCAAAAGGGATAGGGGGCCGTCCCGAAAAGACGAGCCCCGAGGAGGTGCATCCCGAAGAGATGAGTCAGACAGACCCAGGGCGCCAGCCGGCTCGGCGAGGGGCCAGGCATTCACCTCGGTGAGAAGCAAAAGGCCCAGGCTATCCGAAGACGCATATCGGGCAGTCAATACAATCTTCAAAGAGCCCATCCACAGGATCATGTACAAAATCAAGAGAAGGCCGTACTTCAGCTGGCCAGAGCCCATGAAAGGCGAGACCAGACGAGGTTTTGCGCATATCACAAGGAGGGCGGCCACAAGACCAAAGAATGCAGAATACTGCGGTCGCACTTAGAGAAGCTCGTCGAAGAGGGGCACCTGCAGGAATTCGTCAAGGCAGACACCAGAGCCGACACCCGAGCTCCACGCCGAGATGAGAGGGGCCATGACAGCGACGGGTCAGAGAAGATTATTAACGTCATCCATTTGGCTCCCCCGCCCAAGGGGAGTAACCGAGCTCGCGCCGAGGCCATGCAAGCCTCCCACAGTAAGCAGGTCATGGCCGCTGAGCTCAGATTAGCACCAAAAAGGGCTCGGAGGGAGCGGCCCGAAATCAGGTTTACTGATGCAGATTTGGAAGGGGTGCAGCTTCCCCACAACGACCCGCTGATCATAACCCTGAAGTTTGATTGCTCCAAGCAAGGCGTGAAGAACTGCACCGTGAAGAAGGTCCTCGTCGACCCCGGGAGTTCATCCGAAGTCCTCTATTTCGATAGCTTCCGGAGGATGGGACTGACGGAGATGGACCTGCAGGAGGCCCGAATTCCCCTCATTGGCTTCAGCGCCAAACCGGTGTACCCCAAGGGAAAAGTGACATTCAAGGTCGAGGTCGGCGGAGCATCTGTTGAGACAACCTTCATGGTAATTGACGCACCCTCGCCTTACAACGCTATAGTGGGCAGGTCTTGGCTTCATAGTCTGGAGGCGGTCCCTTCCACTCTCCACCAGAAGTTGAAATTCCCTTGGGAAGGAAAGAATGGCAGAATTGAAATCATCACTGTCAGAGGAGATCAGCAGGCGGCCAAACAATGCCTGACAGTCGTGGTATCCGGAGAGCGAGAGTCCAAGGAGGTTAATATGGCCGAGATGGAAAGGAGGCTGGAGAAGAAGCTAGGCGAGGTCGGCCAGGACCCAGAGAGCAAGAGCGTGGAGGACCTGACCGAAATCAGAATCGATTCGCAAGATCCGGAACGGTTCTTCTTGCTCGGCAGTCAGCTCGGAGAGCCAGAAAGGACCGAACTGGTCCAGTTCCTGGTGCAGAACAGAGAAGCCTTCGCCTGGACGCCTCAAGAGATGCCTGGCATCGACCCTGAGGTAATATGCCATAAATTGAATGTAAACCCTGATCATAAACCTGTGATGCAGAAAGCCCGCCGGACAGGGATGCCTCAAACCGAAGCCGTGGTCGAAGAGGTGGATAAACTGCTTGCGGCCGGCGCCATCAGAGAGGTCCAGTATCCGACCTGGGTTGCCAATACCGTGGTCGTCAAGAAAAAGACCGGCAAGTGGAGGGTGTGCGTCGACTTTACCGACCTGAACAAGGCTTGTCCCAAGGACAGCTTTCCCCTCCCAAAGATCGACCAGATGATTGATGCCACAGCCGGACACGATAGAATGAGCTTCCTCGATGCATATCGCGGCTATCACCAGATCCCGCTGTATGGGCCGGATGAAGAAAAGACAGCTTTTATCACACCCAGAGGGACCTATTGTTATAAAGTCATGCCGTTTGGGTTGAAGAATGCAGGAGCCACCTATCAAAGACTTGTCACCAAGATGTTCCATGATCAGCTCGGCAAGACAGTTGAAGTCTACATCGACGACATGGTGGTCAAGTCTAAGCAAGCCCATAACCATTTGGCAGACCTAGCTGGCGTTTTCGCCACTTTGAAGAGGTTCAAGCTTAAACTCAACGCCTCCAAGTGCGCCTTTGGTGTCGGTTCCGGCAAATTCTTGGGAAGCTTGGTTACACGCAGAGGGATAGAGGCAAATCCAGATCAGATCTCGGCTATCCTCAGAGTGCAGAGTCCCACCTCGGCTAAAGAAGTCCAAAAGCTAACCGGAATGGCGGTCGCACTAAATCGGTTCATCAGCAGATCCTCAGATAAGTGCCGGCCTTTCTTTCAGCTTCTTAGAAAGAATTTTAAATTTCAATGGACTCCAGACTGCGACCAGGCGTTGCAGGAGCTTAAGGCCTACCTTTCTTCACCCCCATTACTGTCGACTCCGGTTCATGGAGAATTTCTATATTTGTACCTGGCGGTCTCGGATCATGCAGTGAGCTCGGTCCTCCTCCGAGAAGAGGATAGGGTCCAAAAACCCATTTATTATACGAGCAAAACTCTGATTGATGCCGAGACCAGATATTTGCCACTCGAGAAGCTCGCGCTGGCACTCGTTAGTGCCTCGTGGAAGCTCTCTCATTACTTTCAAACACACACTATAGTGGTTGTTTCGAAACATCCACTTAAATCTGTTTTCAGAAAAGCTGACTTTTCAGGCAGACTTTCAAGATGGGTTGTCGAACTAGGGCAGTATGAAATTCAGTATCAGCCCAGGACAGCGATCAAGGCTCAGGTTCTGGCAGATTTTCTTGCCGAGTTCGATTCGAGTTCGGCACCAACCCAGCTCAAGGAGCACGAGGCGCCCGCGGGCACTGAACAGCCACAGTGCCAGGCCCTCACCCCAGTTTGGAAAGTCTTCGTTGACGGATCTTCCACCTAGAGAAGAGCCGGAGCAGGAGTTGTTCTCCAATCGCCAGAAGGACTGGTCATCGAGCAGGCTCTGACCCTGGATTTCAAGGCGTCGAACAATGAAGCTGAGTATGAAGCCCTTTTAGCCGGACTGAACAGCGCCAAAATCCTCGGAGCTCAACAGCTAGTGGTCTTCAGTGATTCACAGTTGGTGGCAAACCAGCTGACTGGGGACTACCAAGCTCGCGACGACCGAATGGCTGCGTATTTGGCCCTGGCAAAGAAGCTGCTCTCTCAGTTCCGAACGGCCGAAATCAAACAGATAGGCAGAGAAGCAAACTCCCATGCAGATGCTCTTGCAAATTTGGCCAGCGCTGTCGAAGCAGGAAGAAAGAGAACCATCGAAGTCGGATCCTTGGCCGCACCCAGCATCGAGCTCCATCCACCTCGGGAAGTGTCGTGTATTGACCTCGGCCCGAGCTGGATGGACCCCATCATCGCCTATCTCAAGGACGATAAGCTACCCGAAGACAGCGGCGAGGCCCAGCGAATCAGACTCAAAGCAGCCCGGTTCTGGTTGTCTCCCAAAGTCAAGCTCTATAGGAAGTCGTACACAGGCCCGTACCTCCAGTGCGTCCATCCGAGCAAAGTGGAGGACTTTCTCTTCGAAATACATGAAGGAATCTGCGGAAGCCATATCGGAGGAAGGTCACTAGCTTATCGGGCTATCAGCCAGGGTTACTGGTGGCCATATATGCAGAAGGATGCGCAGGTGTACGCGAAGAAATGCGAGAAGTGTCAGAAGTATTCCCACTCTCTCCATCAGCCAGCACAGGTTCTCAGTCCGCTTTCTAGTCCGTGGCCATTCGCCCAGTGGGGGCTCGACATAGTGGGACCACTCCACCGAACTCCTGGAAATAAAAGATGGCTGATAGTGGCCACGGATTACTTCACGAAATGGATCGAAGCAGAGCCCTTATCCTCCATCACGGAGCAGGATTCCAAAAATTTCGTCTGGAAAAACATCGTCACCAGATTCGGCATCCCCAGAATATTGATCTCGGACAACGGGACTCAGTTCGACTCCAACCTCTTCAGAAGCTTCTGCCAGGAGCACGGCATCCGCAATTGCTACTCCACACCGGCTTACCCACAGAGTAACGGTCAGGCAGAGATTTCCAATAATGTGGTACTCGATGGGCTGAAGAAACGGCTTGACAGAGCCAAAGGAAGGTGGGTGGAAGAGCTCCCGAGTGTATTATGGGCCTACCGAACGACCCCAAGGCGATCCACTTCGGCGACACCTTTCTCCCTAGCCTATGGAATGGAGGCTGTCATTCCCTTGGAGATCGGCCTCCCTACTCTAAGGTCCGAGCTCTTCGACAAGGGCCGAAATGAGTCACACCTGGCGGTGGAGCTGGATCTGGCCGACGAGCGAAGAGAAGCGGCAGCAGTTCGACTCGCAGCCTATCAACGGCAGCTGGCCAGAGGTTATAACCAGAAGGTCAGAGAGAGGAAATTCTCAGTAGGAGAGCTGGTTCTCAAGAAGGCACTCCCGGGAGACAAGGATCCGAACCAAGGCAAACTGGCACCGAACTGGCACGGCCCGTTCAAGGTGACTTCCATCGCCGGACGGTCGGCATATAGACTCGAGGATATGGAAGGACGGCCGCTACCGAGACCATGGAATGCGTCAAACCTCAAGAAATTCTATTTTTAGTTTGTGTACTTGTACAATGCTTCTGGATTCAATAGAACTACGTTTGTTTTCGATTTGGGGCAAGTTGGTTATTCAATGGCAATGTGACAATGGTGTGAACGCGGATGAATGTCTAAGGCTGGCACTCAGCCACCCAGGTGAGCAGCCAGAAAGGCCAATGTCTAAGGCTGGCACTCAGCCACCTGGATGAGCAGCCAGAAAGGCCAATGTCTAAGGCTGGCACTCAGCCACCTAGATGAGCAGCCGAAAAGGCCAATGTCTAAGGCTGGCACTCAGCCACCTGGATGAGCAGCCAGAAAGGCCAATGTCTAAGGCTGACACTCAGCCACCTAGATGAGCAGCCGAAATGGCCAATGTCTAAGGCTGGCACTCAGCCACCTAGGCGAGAAGCCGGAATGGCCAATGTCTAAGGCTGGCACCCAGCCACCTAGACGTAAAGGCCGAAATGACCAATGTCTAAGGTTGGCACTCAGCCACCTAGATGAACCCGAAACGGCCGATGAAATCGTCTAAGGCTAGCACCCAGCCACCTAGACGTGAGGCCCGAAATGGCCCATGATGAGATCGCCTAAGGATGACACCCAGCCACCTAGACGTGAAGCCGAAATGACAGTTCCCATTAGGGCATGGCAGCTATGCTGCAGAGGCTAGTGATCTCGGCAAGGAACTAGTGCCAACGGCGTGTCCTATGTTAATCGCTTCTTTTCAATCCGAGCCCAGACACGTGGAATCTTGGAATCGTGCGAAAAAGAAAGCGGAATGCGAAAATGAAAGCAAACAAGCCAAGCCAGGAAGTAACTATAAACAAAAAGAGTTGAGCAAACTGAAATTCTGTTGATAAATGCATGTTCATACATTCCATTCCCAGTTTACTACACATTTTTCATCAAAAAGAAAAAAGGGGGGTGAAGGTACATTTTTCATCAAAAAAATCAAAGACAAAAGCTCAGGAAGTCTCGGCCTCGGTGTCCTCAATGACAACTACTGCGTCCTCGACCGTCACAACGGATCCGGAAGTTTCCGGAACCGCTTCGTTTGAAGCCTCCGGCGGAGCAGGGATCTCTGGAGGCGGAGAAGCTGGAGTCTCTGGCGGAGGAGAGGCAGGAGTCTCCGGAGGCGGTGAGGCTGTGGTCTCAGCAGGAGTTGGGAGCCGGAACTCAGGAGGATTCATAAATAACGGATGGTCTTCCGGGACCCCGTACTCCTTGAGCGCGGCCCGACAGCCGAGGTGGAACAGTTGCTTGCTCAGCTGTGTTATCTGGTCAGTGTAGTCCTTGCCAGCGTGTTCTGTTCCCTCGAGGAAGGCGGCGTCGATTTCTGCTTGTTGAGACGCGAGGTCCTCCTCCCGAGCCGCCTTCTCTCGTTCCAACTCGGCCGCCAGTTCAGCCGATTTCCTCATTTCGGCGACGAGCCTCTCCTGTAGAGTTTGCGGTTCGACCTTTGTTTGAGAGAGCTCGCACACCGCCGAGACCACTTGGGCGTCCAGTTCGGCCCTTTTAGCCTCGGTCTCCTTCAGTTCCTCGCACTTGGCCGCCAGAGTGGTTTCGGCCTGCTGCTTCTCCGCCGCTAAACGGTTCAGCTTTCCCTCGTCCTCTACCATCCGGTTCAAGACCAGCGGGAGCCTCTGGACAGCCTGCAAGAAAGCAGATAAGATT
Source organism: Cinnamomum chago (assembly GCA_038049695.1). NCBI lineage: Eukaryota > Viridiplantae > Streptophyta > Magnoliopsida > Laurales > Lauraceae > Cinnamomum > Cinnamomum chago. Next base: position 11,054,218 of record CP142457.1, on the reverse strand, counting down.
TAGTATCGTACAAAGAGAAATTAGCATTACTATAATCCAAAGACTCGATACTTACCAGGAGAGAATGCTGCAGCGTCCTCATGATTAGTTGGGGACTGTCCTCTTCCCGGTGCCTCTCAACGTCCCTGGGAAGTGCACATGCTCGGCTGAGGGCCGAGGTCACGGCCGAATTCCCTACGACTTTATCCTCAACGTTGAGGGGCCTCCCCGGCCACAGCTCCAGATTGGGCTTGAAGGCCTCCGGTTCGGCCGAGACCACGGCGCGAGGCGACTCGGAGCGCCGATCCAGCGAGGCCTTGGACCGGATTGGCTCCTCCGCCCTGGCCCTCTCCCTGATAGCCAGCGCTTGCAGCAGCTGATCCTCGCGGACAGGGGACTTCCCCCTTGTCCTCTTTCGGGGCCTCTCCCTCTCCTCAGCGGCGGGCTGGGCCTCGGAGACCGCTGGAACGATTGAGGTGCTAGAGGGACGGGCGCTGGAGACGGGAGGACGGGCGCTGGAGGCGGTCCTCTGCTCGCCGAAGATGGCTGCAGCTAAGTTCCGTGGCTGGTAGGCAGGCCGGCGCCTCTCCATCTCTTCGGAGTCGGTAAAGTTTTCGACCTCCCTCAGAGGATCGCTCTCGGCCGCAACAGCCGAAGAGGAAGCCTCGGCGACGGTAACAATCCCGCTAGCAGCCTCGGCCAAAGCAAGGACTATCTCCCTGGGACGGCCTGATTTCCGCGTGTAAGATGCGTACTTAGGCTCGTACCCAAGTAAGGAGAAAGTCGCCCTGTTGTAGTGACCTCGGTATCGGTAGATCTTGTCCAGCCACTCTTTGTTCCGCCTCCAACGGTCGAGGTGGGCGTCTCGCTTTCGTTGGTGGAGGCCTGCAAAAGGAAGGAGGAGAATCAGAATAGAAGTTAACAAGTTAAATTACGGTCCGAAACCCGGCAAAAGAGACAGGGCATTACTCGGCGGTGTTCCGAAGGTCTGCGGGACTTGAATCCTCCATGCGGTCTCGGATTCGGCCCCTCCGAACTCCCAGTTGCCGGAGACCAGTAGCCGATCGTCCCCGGCGTATTTATTTGAATCTTCCAAGGCCGTGACAAGTGGGGAACTCTTCGCCTTAACACGGAGATAATATGTGTCGCCCTCTCGGTTTTTACAGAGATCATAGACATCCTCGATGTCATGGACACCGAGATCGATTCCTAAGATCTTATTCAGTTCGGTGACGCCCATGGTTATCTTGTAACCATTGGGCATCAGTTGGCACGGGCATAGGTTCCAAGCTCGGAGGCAGGACCTAAGGACGGGGTGGAGAGGGAACCTAACCCCACCTTCGATAATGGCGATTAGGGGAAACGGCATCCAGCCGTTGTTGAAAGTATAGCCGGAGGACCTATCGGAGGCCTTTATCCGGACGTCCTCCGGGATCTTGAAGGTCCTCCGGAGCTCTGCTAGGGCTGATTGAGATTCTATCCAGTGACTAAAAGCCCCCATTTCTGAATCTAAGAAACCCTCGAGGGCTGTAGGGGACCCTAGAGACTAAAAACAGCGAAAAAGGGGCGGGATGGAAGCCCTAAGGACTAGACGTAGAGAGATATGCAGAGAGATCAGGGTAGAGGCACTCACACTTGATGGAGGAAAGTCCGAACTACGGTGGTCGGAATTACAGGACGGATCAACGGTCCTTCGCCGGTTCTAGCAGAGGAGTTGGCAGGTGAGTTCTAGCACAATAGCAGGAGATCCAGGAACGAGAATGGCAGGAGCGGAAGTAGCAGAGGAGAAGACCCAGAGAGGCTATAAAGGGCAGGGGCGAGCGCCGTTCCAGAATTCGAAGCGGGAAGCGCGCGTGGTGTCGCCTCGGCTTGCGTCGCACGCCTCCTCGAAATGACAAGGAAGCCTCTCGGGTAACGACGCGTGGCGCTGACGGCCCACCATCCAATGCCAATCATAGTTGTTGCATTTATTGCTATCTTGATTGCCTCGGGCGAATGAAACGACGGCTACGCTTTAAAGCCGAACGATCTGAATTCTTAGCTGGGGGCGCCAACATAATAAATGTCGAGCAGTTTCGGAAGACCATTTCAGCTCTTAACCTCCGGACCGCTTCGGCCCAAGAGGTCAAGAGCTGGGGGGCTATTGTGTGGGGACCACCTCGTGAACCGACTCCCTTCGGCTTCGGCAGAAGCGTGTCCGTGTCGGTCTCGGAAATGGAAACTGCTATTTCGGTTTCGGCACTGGCTGCCTACATCGAGAGCGATACTTAGTTTTACTCAGTTCGGCCGCACACCCCATCCAGTCTCGGCTATGCAGGACTACAACTGCAACCCTTGGTCACAGCCCCATCAGGACAGGGCCCAGAGAAAGGAACTCGATGGGACATCAGCCGTCAACGGATCAGGGCAAGATCGAGCCCAACGTGACTGACATTAAATGCAGTATGGGCTGATCGGACCCTCATTAAATGCAATGAGGGCTGTGATGGACCCTCATTAATGACTATGTGGGCTGATGAGACCCTAGTCACATCACGAGGCCCACTGGCGCAGGCGCCAATCCAATCTCTCATATAAGGCATGGGACGACCCAAGAAGGAGGTATGCACTCTCTCACATGCAACTCAGACCTCCCTTCGTTCTTCTTCTCCGATCACTGCTAACTTGAGCGTCGGAGAGCCCTGTGCTGATGGACCCGGCTTTTCTCTTTTTCCAAAGCTGCCTCCGCCCTGGGGCTGACGGGGTACGGTGGAGGGAAAGAAAGGAAAAGCGGGCATCAGTTTTTTTGTACGGGTATGCCAATTTCTCTTTTATACTTGGAATTTAGAAATGGTGATCCGGAGATCCACCTTCACAAGTAAAAAGGGAAATAAAACTTTTTTCTAGTTTTCCATTGCATACATATTTTAATAAAAGAGACAGTTTTGTTTAAATGCCGTGAAAGGCGTTTTTGTGCCGTAGAAGGCGATTTGGTGCCGTTGAAGGCGATTTTGCCGTAAAAGGCGATTTACAAATCTTATCAAAAGTAAAAGACAAGAATTGTGAATTTTTTTGTCTCTTAAAAAAAATACAATCTACAATAGAAAAGCAAGAAAAAGGAATCTAACTTCTCATGCGATTGTGGGAGGGCTCGTTCAGATCGACGGTCGCGAGTCATGTATGGGCTCCGCCATCGTCCTTCAGATGAGAACATAGTGCTTGATTTTTTGGCTTGGCTCCAACCTCAGATTTTTAGAGGATAAGGACCAAGATAAGGTCCTATATCCGGTAAAAAGCTGAGGAGACCGGCTGAAAAGCCGCATCTAGCCATGTTGGACAGAAGGATAGGTGGCCTTTGAGGGGGGGTGGCCCCCCAAGGGGCTTCAATCACCTTGTAGTACTTGTCGCAGCAGAGTTTTCTTGAAGGAGCAGGGTCGTAGAGATTTCTCCGAGGATTTTTGAATGATTTTCTGGCGATTTTTCCGGATCCGTTTCCCTTGGAATGGCCTCCTATTTATAGGCATTTGGTAGCCATTTAGGAGAGTTTATGAGCATTTATGGTATTAATGCTCATGATGGGAGGAGTTACAAGTTTTTAATTACTTGTTTTGTAACTCCTTTTTCCTTGCATTTGATTGGCCGATGGAGAGTAGTGGGCATTTAATCGCCTTTAATCTCCATGATGATGGGAGTTTCATGATTTTAATGTCATGATTACTTGGACTTGTAACTCCCATTTGCTTGCTTCTGATTGGACCGTTCAAAATAATGAGTTAATGACCGCATTAACTTGCCATAAACGGGTCATTAATTGATTGCCTGGGCGCTTGAAGAGTCGCGGGCCGTGCCGCATCCTTTGGGATTCTTCTTGTGATGATCACCAATGGACCCACATATCATTTGATGTCGGATGGTAACCCAATTTCAGACATTGGTTGATGTCAGCGGGCCGGTAACATCTGTCCAGTCGATTTCGCGATCGGGCGGGCAGAAAGTGTGCTTCCTTGGTTAGCCGTTTGACGATCTTGAGGCGTCCGATGATGATCTAATGATTCTAGTGATGGATCCGTGATGTTGACGAAGATCGACGGGTATCATGCACAAAAAATCAAATTTTGGAAAAATCACAAGGGCCAATCAACTCGAAACGCGAAAAATACCCGAAAAACGGGGTTTTTGGATGAGGTCCGGCGGCCCGGACCTCCATGGGGCCGGCGACCATGGGCCATGGTCGCCGGCGACCATGGGGTTTTTACCCCATGGTCGGCCATCTTCCGGTCGCCTTTTCTTCGCCGTTTTTCGTCCGTTTTCGCTTCTGTTTTCTCCTGCATTTTTCTTGGAATTTCCTCTCATTTATTGGCTGGATTTCCATCAAGAAAACCTGACGAGAAGCCGTGCAAATCGGATCGCAAAGTTTTCCATTTTCTGAAAAGCCGAAGACTTTGCTGTGGAGAACTGCCGATTTTTTGTCAAGCGTTGAAACTAGGTCAAACGATGTCGGAATGACCTGAAATTCGATGTGTAGCTTCATGAGCAGTAGACGAGACCAACCATAGGCTTTTGTTCAGGTTTTGAAGCCGTCTGGGGTCATGCAAATGCTCGCCTTTATTTCACCGCGAGGGAAATGCTGAGCTTTGACTTTCGGTCAAACGATGTCCGATTGACCTGAAATTTGATGGGTAGCTTCCTCATTAGTAGATAGGACCAACCATAGGCTTTTGTTTGAGTTTTGAAACCATTTGGAGTCATGCAAATGCTCGCCTTTATTTCACCGCGAGGGAAATGCCGAGCTTTGACTTTCGGTCAAACGATGTCCGATTGACCTGAAATTTGATGGGGAGCCTAATGGAGTCATTTTGAGATGATCCACAAGCTCCGAATTGGGTGTCATGGCCCCGGGGTGCTCCGTTGCCAGGAGCTGCTGCTTAGCTGTTTAGAGAAGTGAAGGTAGGCCAAATGATATCGAAATGGCTCGAAACTTCATGTGTACCTCTCTTTTGGTTATTTTGAGTGACCTTGCAGTTTTTGTTTGATTCTGACAAGATCTGATGCTTGAAGTAGCGCCTGCCTATTTTTGGTAGGATGCGGCTCCGTGTAGCTTTTGGTGTGAAGAGGCAAAGTGACATTTTTGGTATCAACAAATGCCCCCTCGAGGTACAGCGATGATATAGCTTTTGCTGTCGATGTGCATCGAAGAGAATCTTGAAGAAGAGCTTCTGACTCGACCAAGAGTCTTTGAGCATTTTTTTCATATGGAGTAGCCTTTTGAGCTTCCAGGGGATTTTATGGTAGTGAGAGGGATCACGTACCATCTTAAGGCAAGATTTTGAGAATGACATTTGGATTTGGATTTGGTTTTGGTTTTTTGGTTTTGATTTTGACATTGTGACCTAACAAGCTGTATGTGGCAGGTTAGGGGGTCAGGTTTTTTGTTTTGGTTTTGACCTTGTGACCTAACAGGCTGTATGTGGCAAGTTAGGGGGCCGGGTTTTGATTTTTGGTTTTGGTCTTGTGACCTAACAAGCTGTATGTGGCGAGTTAGGGGACCATGGTTTGGTTTTTTTGGTTCACTCTTTGGGACAATTTTGGGTCCATTGGAGTGGTTTGGGCTTTTGTGGAATGTCAATTTCAAGATTTTGGCTTAATTTGGTTCATGAGGTGGGATGGTTTGGATTTTTAGAAACTCATGAAGCTTGGATTTTTGTATGGTATGGTCCAATCAACTCAAAAGAGGCATGGGACTATTTTTGTATGCTCTTGGTAAGAGAAATTTTGACTAAAAGCCACTTTTAGTGCCTAGGTGGTCAAACCTGGCTCATATGGGCTAACCCATGGGACCTTAAGCTTTGAAGGATGGCTTAGATCTCATATGGTGTCACTTTGTAAAGAATATCTAAAGATATCTCCTTTGGGTGGAGAATATCTAAAAATATCCTTACTTTGAGAGATTTTCTCAAGTTTCCTTGATTTTGGGAGAGATTCTCTCAAAATATCTTTCTTTGGGAGAGAATATCTATCATTCCCTTTCTTTTTGGAGAGAATTTCTCAAGGAATCTTTGTTTTGGGAAAGAATATCCCAAGTTTCCTTTTCTTTTGGGAAGGCAAATTTACTTGGGAAGGTTGCTAATTTTTAGCCCTTACCTCCTTGCTTTTCTCTTGTTTCCTCTTTTGTTTTGCTCTCTTCTATAAAAGCAATTGAGGTGGGATCTCTTGCTCCTATTGCTTTCTTTTTGCAAAAGTCTTCAAGAGTTGCTCTAAGATCAAGAATCCTCCTTCTTCAAGAGTCTTCAAGTTCTCCTTTCTTCTCCATCCATGGCTTCAAGTAAGTTTTCTTTTTACAAGAAATTCCATGTAAAGAAAGTTTCATCATTTTTTTTTTCTCTTTTTTTTTTTTTGCACGTGTTCTTTTTTTCCTTTTTTTTTTTTACACGCCCTTTTCTTTTCTTTTTTTTTTTCTTTCTTCTTTTTTTTTTTTTTTCTCTTTTTTTTTGCTGCTGTACGGACATGTCCGTACAGCTTCGGTCGTACGGCCATGTGGCCCATGGGCCACGGCCTGTGGGTTTCGGCCTGTGGGCCAGCCCATAATTTTTTCTTTTTTTTTTCTTCTTTTTTTTTCTTTTTTTCTTTTTTTTTTTATATAAAAAAAACTTTCCTTTCTCCCCTTTTTGCATCATCATGATAATGAGGTTTCATGCAATTCAAGATGTTTATGCATTTTTTTTTTTTGCATCAAGATAGAAGGCTAGAATTTCTATGCTAAGCCAACATGAATTTTGACTTAGACAAAGTTTGATTTTGACCAAATTGGGTTGGAATTGGTCAAATTTTGTCAAGGTTTCCCTAGCATCTAGTGCATGATGATTTTCTTTTATGCATGATTTTTGTAAATTGGATTGGGAGCATGATGATGATGCACACCTGGAAATCTTTTGCAAGTCTTGAGATTTGAAGCTCGCAGCAATGTTGAGCTCTTTCTTTAGTCTTGCGGGGGTTTCGAGGAGCTTTTTGCAAGTTTTGGGATTTGAAGCTCGCAGCAATGTTGAGCTCTTTTCCGATTCTTGCGGAAATTTGAGAAGACTGTCTTGATCTCGCAGCAATGTTTGAGTTCGAGTCTTCTTTGAAAATCCTTCATTGATCATGAGCTCGCAGTGATGTTGAGCTCATCTTCAGGCTTCCTTTCTTTTCGGGGTGATTCCCTTTTCTTCGGAATTGCCCCGGAGTCATGCCAAAATTTCGCTAGGATTTTTTTTAGCAAAATTCTATTATTCTGTTGATTGATTTTTTTTTCAATCTTTGCAGGTAGTTCCTCCAGAACGAACAAGGGTAAGAAGCCCGTTACCGATGCACCTCGTCGATCTGCCAGATCTTCCAATGCGGCTGTACAGCAGGCCTGGGAGAAGGTCCAGTATGTGGAGAGAAACTTGGAAGAGTGTGACTCGCTCAACCGAGATGAGATGAGACAGCGACTGATCGCTCTCAAGGATGAGGAGTTTTACAAGATTATGGCAAGCAATCGTCCTTGGGTCATGGACGATCAGAGCACTGTGCCAAAGCCTACCTTTTTCTTTGGTGATGCAGCTCCTGATGACTCGTCATATCAAAGGAGGTGCTTTCAGTTCTCTTACACAGCCGATGGTGAGGAGAGAACCATTTCTACCCGGTCGCCTTTTGATCGTACTATTTCGATCATGAGTCTTTCTCCCACATGCTCTAAGAGAGAAGATCCTCCAAGCTGGGTGAAGAGTACCAATGTGGTCAAGACCGGGGTTTTTGTTGGCGGTCCTTCTGGTTATGCAGAGAAGTCGCCTGTCCGTCTGGACATGTTGATGCCGGCCAGCGGCTACCAAGGATCTGATCATCCATCGGTTGATTTGAGACCGGTGGGCCTTGGCATTTTCAGGGGCGATGGCAGCAATTCGGTGAAGCCTTTTCGACTTCGTGGCCGTTTCAGTGTTGACTCAGGCTGGGAGTCGTGGACTGATCACATCCTGCAGATCGGCGGTGCCATTCTGAAGGAGGCCGAGATTTTTGATGCGGTCCGCGCTTTTAGGCAAACCGTAGTTTTCTCCGATGAGGCTTTTATGGCCATGCTGGAGTCCTTCCTTTCACAAACCAACACCTTCATTGTTACGAATGGTGAGATTGGTTTTTCTTTGAAGGAGCTGAGTGCCATTACCGGGTTGCCCATCCTCGGCAAACTCTATGAGGAATTTATGCCAATCGACAGCGTCCTTGAGGAGCAGTCTGAGGAGTTCAGGCTTTTGTACTTTCAGCTCGTCGCCTTCTACGATTTTTTGAGGGAGAAGGAGGGCTTGAAAGTCCGGTGTAGCAGTTGGAGGAGTTTCAGCTCTTTGTCTCCAAACTTTTTTGGCAACGAAGAATCTTCTGAGAGTATGACCCAGGAAGCCAAGACTAAGAATCCGGGGAAAAAGATTTCTGCCATGCGAGAGAATTTGAAGAACTTTCTCACAAGTACAGACGCCGTTTGCTCCGACATTGCGCTGCGGAGAGATGTTGCTGCATACCTCACTTATTGGCTGGGTGAGGCTGTTTTTGCTGGAGGAGACGGAACACACATCAGGCCGCATTGTATATTTCCGGCTTGTCAGATGGCATGCGGAGAGCAGTTGGCTTTGGTGCCTGCTCTTTACTCCTATTTGTGCACCGAACTGCAGGCTGCTGCTTTTTTGGTTCGGCTTGGGCTTCCTATGAATAGGGTATTTTTAGCCCATATTTTTTATTCGTGGTATGTGTACCACTGTCCCGGCTTCCACCGTTTGGGCGCTGCTCAGGATGATGACCCCTTTATGATTCGGTTGGCTAGGGGAAAAGCCGTTTCCGATTCACTTTTGTCTGCCCGCTTGAGAATCCGACGATTCAGGGATGTCGAGATTGGGCAATCTTCAGTAAAGCTTTCTCCAGATTTGCGGAAGAAGGCTTTTGATTTTGGTGTCTCCCGTGATTCCACCAGGGCAGGATCGGGAAGGCACTATTCTTTGACCAACGCAGAGAAGAGGTGGCTTTTAAACATACGTGTTGGCACGATGGTGTACCGCAGACATCTTTTTGTTGACATCCAGCCGTATGTCCCTTCGCGTTTTGCGTTGCAGTTAGGCTTCTCTCAAGGCGTTGTTGGAGCGCCTTCGAGCATGGTGAAGCGTTTTGGAGGTTTGCACGACAGGAGAAATGCATGGGCTTTCTATAGTGCGGAGGACACTACTGCCATGATTTCCTATCCTGAGTTGCCCATTTTTCGGATTGCTGGCTTCACGAAGTGGTTCGTGGAGAGCTTTGCTATGTACCGAGGGCTTTCCAAGAAGGAGCTGAATGTCAATCAATTCCTGGGAAGGGTCTTGGTAGATCAGATGGCGTCCGTCGAGGGGAAGTTTTGTTCTTCCTTTCTGGAGAGAAGCATAGGATAGGCTTTCTCGAGGAACAGGATGTCATTAGATCCGGAGCTGCACAAGAGATACCTGCTGAGGTCTTGAGACAGCTCGAGAAGGAGGAAGCCGAGATCGACACTTGGATGCAAGCAGAGCGAATGACGGCTTCCATGGGGTCCACTGGTAGGAGCGGGTCGTCCAGTGAGGAGCCAAGTGGAAGTCCTGACTTTGACAGTGAGGCAGGTACTTCAAGTAAACCGGCTCGTAGAAAAAAGAGGAGGAGAGGACAGCGTCGCACTGAGAGACGCCACGAAGACTCTCTTGATCTGGAAGTCCCTTCTACCATCGTTGAGGAGGTATTAGGAGATGCTGATGAGCCTCCAGAGAAGAGGAGTCGTGAAGAAGAGACCGCCGATGTTGGTATGATTCTCCTTCTTCTCTATTTCCGCTTCTTTTCTTTTATGAGGGATTTTTTTTTTGATTTGATGTTTTCTTTCTTTTGCAGAAGATGAAAACTTGGTGATGTCCGAGGTTCCTGCCAATGAGGCGGTGATGGATCCAGTTGCGGCATCTGAAGAAGAGTTGAGGGACTCTGGGGAGGACCCAGAATCTCCACCTGGTATGAGGATGATTTTTTTTTTTTTTTTTTGAATTTGCTGACACATATTTTTGTTTTCTTGTCAGCTGACTTGCCAGAGGATTCCGACTTCGAGCCATCTATGGATATGGCTTTCGACGATGCCTCGGATGAGCAAATGGAGATAGAAAGTACTCCACCCATCATAGAAGAAGGTATTTCATAGTGATAATCTTGAAATTGATTTTTTTCTTTTTGACAAGATCATATTCATACCTTTTCTTGTGTTTCTGCCAGCAGGTTGTGAAGCAACAGGAGAAGTTCCTTCGTCTTCCTCAGGGCCAGAGCAGGAGATGTCAGCAGCCGATCCAGAAGTAGGGGCTTCTTCTACCAGTCCCGTCACGGCAGAGGCAGGACTTTGTGGTGATATTGCTTCTTCAGTGGCTCCGATTGGAAAGAGCCTTTTGATTTCTTCTCCACCACAGCCTGACATGGGCAGTCAGCCAACAGAGCGTGGTGAATCTCCATCCGGACCATCCCTTCGATATGCAAAGAAGGTGTTGAAGAGTGTGCTGAGCTCATGGGTTGAGACTCTTTCTTCTGGCCACTTGGAGGCTGGCTTTGGCATGGTCAAGCACGTGCAAGACATCCTTGCTAATAGTGCAGAGGTTGGCCTGGACATTACAAGTGCTAAGACCTTTGTTGATGATGTCATCGCGCTGGGTAACAAGTGGAATGAGACCAAGTATTTCCCAAATGATGACTTCTTCAGAGAGATGTTCTTCAAGCCGTGCGGCGAGGTTAAATCTAAAATGAGCGAGATCGCGCGGACTCGGAAGCAATACGTTCGGGAGAGGAACGTTACTGAGTTAGCGATCCTTGAGCTGACTCAGGACCTGCACCGTCTTGATAGGGAGGTCAAAGAGACTAGACAGCGCCTTGAACTGTTTGAAGAGCAGGCTGCTGCCAAGTGGACTGCCGTCGTTGAAGCTAGTGCCAAAGAGGGAGCTTTGATTCGCCAGGTTGAGGAAACTGACAGCCATCTCTGGAGGAAGACTCGGGAGTATGAGCAGTGGCAAATTCTCTGGGAAGAGCTTCCTCGTGCCGAAGATGGGTCGCGGCGTTCTGGCATGTTTTATGGCAAGATCTTGAAGAAGCGCGGTCTGGAAGCTTTAGAAGCTAAGGCCAAGAGTCTGCTTGAGGAGCTGGATCTTTGGTTGAAGACCATGCTAGACTGAGCTCTTGATTTATAACAAACTCTCTTTTTTTTTTTTGGTACCTCTATGTAAAACATTTTTGGTACTTTGTGTACCTTTTACTTAAATTCTTTTGATGAAAATAAGCAAAGGTTGGATGAGAATGTTTGTTTGAAAATTTTGATCAAAAGGTTGTCATTTTGTGAAAATCTTTTGTCAAAAGGGTTGTTTTAGGCATGAGAGCCAGTTTTTGAGACATGTTTTGGCATGGGAGCCAGATTTTTTTTACGGCATGAAAGCCAAATTTCGGGTGGCATCTATAGCCGGATTTGGATGGCATCTATAGCCGGTTTGTTTTGAAAACCAGTTTGTTTTGTTGGCATGAAAGCCGGGTTTTTGTTTTGGTTGGCGTAAAAGCCGGTTTTTTATTTTTTTGGGTTTATGGCATGAGAGCCAAAATTTTGGATGGCGTGGAAGCCGAAATTTTGGATGGCGTGGAAGCCGATTTTTTTTTTAAAATGGCATGAAAGCCGAGTTTGAGATGGCATGGGAGCCAAAGATTTTGTGGCATGAGAGCCAAGATTTGGTTTGCGGCATGAGAGCCGGTTTTGTTTTTGGTGTAAGAACCAGATTTTGTTTTTGGCATGAAAGCCGAAATTTCTTTTTGGCATGGAAACCAGATTTTTTGTTTTTGGCATGAAAGCCAGATTTTGAGGTGGCATGAAAGCCGATTTTTTTTGGAGTGGCATGAAAGCCGGATTTTTTTTTTGAAAACCGAATTTTGTTTTGTTGGCATGGGAGCCGAATTTTGATTTTTGGCATAAAAGCCGAGTTTTTGGCGTGAAAGCCAAATTTTTTGGCATGGAAGTCGGGTTTTTTGGCGTGAAAGCCAGGTTTTTTGTTTTAAAAAAAAAATGTAAGTATCGACTAAAAGTCGCCTCCCTGCTGAATGGTATTGCAAGTATCGATGGAATGTCGTTTCCTTGCTCATTCGGTTGCGAGTATCGATGGAATGTCGCCTCCTCGCGGATTTGGGTGCAAGTATCGATGGGATGTCGCTTCCTTGCTTTTGTCTTCAAAAAATTTTGTTTTGTGGGTATCGATGGAATGTCGCTTCCCCACGATTTTTGAAGTTTAAGGTTTTTTCGAACCTTTGTTTTGTTTTTTGTTTGTTTTAAAATTTGAGTTGTGGATATCAACTGGAATGTTGCGTCTCCACGATTTTTGAAATTTTGGGGTTTTGGAAGTATCGAATGGGGTTCGCATCCTTCCGATTTTGGGTTTTGCAAGTATCGACTGAACGTCGCTTCCCTACGGTTTTTGAAAAACCATTTTTTTGTTTAAAGACACGAGGGTCGTAAATTTTGACTCAAAACCATTTTGGTGGTAAAAGTCGGGGTGGACTAGGGTTGAAATCCCTAGGTCTTGATTTTGTTTCAAACCATGAATTTTGGATTCAAGGATCGAAAATTTTGGTCAAGTTTGGGAAGAGGCTCCTAAACTTGGATTTTTGGATTTGCTTTTTTTTTTTAACAATGAAACGATGAAAGAAACATTGTTTTGAGGGTTTTTTTTTTTTAGAAATTTCAACAAGAGGATGAAAATTTCAAAAGGAGTGGGTTTGACGAGCAGATACCTAGGAATAGGCTTTGGCCGTGCAGGCGTCGCTCTGACCCGATGGAAGAAGCCTTCAAGGGTAGTACCGCTTCAAGAACTTTCCATTGATGGGCAGCATACATCTGTCACCTTCCATGTTTAAAAGAGCGTATGCGCCGTTGGAGAAAACTTTGTCGATGACGAAAGGTCCCTCCCATTTTGGTTCAAGTTTGCCTTTGGATTTGTTGGCAAAAACCATTGGTCTTTTTACTGTAAGAACCAAGTCTCCCTTTTTGTAGGCGCGTTGCCTGACCTTTTTGTCAAAAGATCCTGCCATGGGTGCTTGGTACAGTTCAATGCTTTGTAGAGCTTCGAGCCGTCTCTCATCGAGGTTATCCAGCTCTTGGAGTCTCAATTTGACATTACTTTCTTGCGTCATGTCATTTTGTAGAGATACCCTTAAGGAAGGAATTTGAACTTCCAAAGGGACAACAGCTTCGCATCCATAGACCAAGGAGAATGGTGTGCTATGGGTTGGTTCTCGAACTGTGGTTCGATAGGCCCACAAAGCTTCAGGCAGTTTGTCGCCCCAATCTCTTTTGTGACTAGAGACCATTTTCTTGAGGATTTTGCAGAGCGTCTTGTTGAAAGCCTCTGCTAGTCCATTCGCTGCCGGATTGTACGGAGTTGAAGGACAACTTTGGATTTTGTATTTGTTGCAGAACTTGTAGAATCGGTGATCGCGGAACTGTGGTCCGTTATCATGGACGAATCTTTTAGGTATGCCGAAGCGACAAATGATGTTGGTGCGCAAGAACTGAAGGACTAATGAGGTCTTCATTTCACTAAGCGCAAATGCTTCTGACCACTTGGAGAAATAATCCGTAGCGGCGAAGATGAAGCGATGACCTTTGCTCGATGGAGGGGAGATAGGACCTATGATGTCCATACCCCAGGCTTCAAAAGACCATGAGATTGCTGTAGGATGCAGCCATTCTGGAGGCATGTGGACATAATTTCCATGAATTTGGCATTGCTGGCAGCGCTTAGCAAATTGCATTGCATCAGCCACCATGGTAGGCCAATAATAACCTAACCTTTTTATCCGATCGTAGAGCTTAGGCCCAGCCTGATGGGCTCCACAAAGACCAGCATGTACTTCTTTGAGTGTTTCCTCAGCCTCTTGTTGTGACAAGCAGCGTAGAAGTATTCCATTATAGGATTTTCTATACAGCATTTTTGAAGGAATATCCAAATGAAAGTTTGGGGCTCGCCTTTGGATGCTTACCCGTTCTTTTGGATCTTCAGGTAAGATTCCGAACATTATGTAATCAATGAACGGATCCCTCCAGTCGCCGATCAGAGGTTTAAGGACGGAGATCCGACTTCCAACCACTTGGTGGCATTCAGCAACTGCTTGATGTGTGTTGAGAGGAGGGAGAATCCTTTTTTGACACACTGTAATTTGCATGTTTTCCTCTTCTTGGATTGCCATAGATGCAGCAAGTCCAGCCAGGGCATCTGCACGAATGTTTTCACCTCTGAGGATGTGGGTGATGTGACAGATGTCGAACTTTTGTCGAAGCGATTGTGCCTTGTTATAGTAAGGCAACAGATCGGGCTTCCTGACTTCAAATTTCTGATTCATCTGGTTGACGATCAGTTGAGAGTCTCCAAAAGCTTCCAGTGTAGTAATGCAGGATTCAAGGGCGAGCTCCAATCCTACGATGAGGGCTTGGTACTCAGCTGCATTGTTTGAACATGGTTCCAGTAGCGAGAATGCGTGTGGAATCATGTATTTGTCGGGACTAACAAAGAGAATGCCAATTCCCGATATTTGATTTCCCTTTTCATTTGTCCTGGTTGCGCCATCGAAGTACATGTGCCAGGAAGCATTTGATAAGGAAGTCTCCACACTGTAGACCGGTTCGTCTGGGAGGTCGTCCCTGAGTGGAGAATCTTTAGGCAATGGATGCTCGGCGAGGAAATCTGCTAGAGCTTGGCCTTTGATTGCTTTTTGTGGTACATACCTAATGTCAAATTGTGACAGGAGGATGAACCATTTTGCCAGTCGGGAATTGAGAGAAGCTGCTTTCGTGACAAGGACCTTTAGGAGGTTGGTCCTCGAAATCAGGTACACTGTGTTGGATAGCAGGTAGTGACGCAGTTTTTGTACGGCGAACATCACTGCCAAGCATTCTTTTTCGACTGGAGAGTAACGATGCTCTGCACCTATCAACATGCGGCTAAGGTAATATAGAGCAGCTTCTTTTCCCTCGCCATTCTTTTGTGCGAGTAGAGCGCCTAAAGAACAGTCAAGGGCTCTTGTGTATAAGAGGAATGGTTTTCCAGTTGTGGGGGCAGCCAACACTGGAGGTTTAGTCAGGTATGACTTGATGTCCTGGAACGCGGCTTCACATTCAGCATCCCAGACAAAATGGACACCTTTCTTCATTAACCGAGAGAATGGACGACACTTCCCTGATAAGTTGGAGATGAACCGTCGAATGTATGCCAATCTTCCTTGGAGCCCTTTTAATTGTCTTAGGGTTCTCGGAGATGGCATTTCTAGGATAGCCTTGACTTTGATGGGGTCAAGCTCCATGCCAGCTTTCCGTACTATGAATCCGAGAAACTTACCCGATGAAACACCGAAGAAGCATTTGAGGGGATTCATTCGCAGTTTGTGTTTGCGAAGTCGGAGGAAGACTTCTCGAAGATCTTTGAGATGGTCTTCTTTTCTTTTGCTTTTGACGGCGAGGTCGTCGACATAACATTCGACCGTCTTGTGCTGCATATCTTGGAATATCTTCATCATAGCCCTCTGATATGTAGCGCCGGCATTCTTCAGACCGAATGGCATGACAGTGTAGCAATACACGCCAAACGGGGTCCGAAATGCTGTGTGTTTTTCATCTTCAGGATGCATCTTTATCTGATTGTAGCCAGAGAAGCCATCCATGAATGTCATTCGCTCGAACCCACAGGTGTTGTCGATCATCACCTCCGGTATAGGGAGCGGGAATTCATCTTTTGGGCATGCAGTTTTTAGGTCTCTGTAATCAATGCAGACCCTGATTTGCCCATTTTTCTTTGTCACGGGGACGATGTTGGCCAACCATTCAGGATGTTGTTCCTCACGGATGAAGCCAACGCTTTTGAGTTTTTGAACTTCTTGTTCAATTTTGTCCATCACATCAGGACGGAACCTTCTTTGGCCTTGTTTGACAGGCTTGATATCTTTTTGAAGATTGAGTTTGTGGACTGCTATTTCAGGGTCTAAGCCAGGCATCTCAGCGTAAGACCATGCAAAACAATCAACGAACTCATGAAGAAACGCGATATACTCGGGTAACTCATCATCCTTTATATTCTTGCTTATGAATACAGGACGTGGGTTATCAGGTGTTCCCAAGTCTATCTTTCGAATAGAATCTTCAGTTGGAAGGTTTGAAGGTGGTTCCTCCACAATATTTTCGGAGGCTTCCAACCCAACAAAGCCTTCCGGAGTTCCAAAGGTATCTACAGACCACGGCTCTGCTTTTGTCCATGGGTCTTCTTGATTGGTACTTTTCTCAAGATTTGTTATGAGATGGTCCCAATCACCTGTTGAAACTAGGTCGAAGTAGGGCACTTCCTTTGGAGACAGTGGTTCATCTGGGTCAGAGAACCGTGTGTCTGTATTATCGGACAATTCTTCTTCATCATTAGAGGAATCGTACCAATTGGATAAACTTCCTGGATCCTTGACGGTTAACTCTTCAAAGAGATATCCAGGGAGATCAATGTCTTCATTAATATGAGATGTTGAGGCTTGGTCGACAGGATGACTTTGCGGCCTTTGTGTCAACTGTCTCAAGGAGGCGTCAGGATCGTACCCCAGCCCATGTGAAGACTTTTCTATGTGGCGGTGGGGTTTCCAACCTTCCAGTTGACTTTTGGTCAGGGTTGGTTCCAATGGCGTGATAATACCACGGCCATCTCCCAAACCGATTGGGTTCTGAGCGTCGTAGCCCATTTTCTTCATGATAGCTTGCGCCATTGGACTATACAGGGATAGTTGAGGCATACCTTCATTTTGGAAAGGTTCAAGCGAAGAATTTGATGAAGAAATTCCCGATTTATGGAAGAAGATTGGCTTTTCTTCTGCTGATGTTGCTGGAACAACGAAGAAAGCAGATGCCGGATCTTCTATGTCAACGATTGTCTCCATTGGAGTGAGAGCGGGCTGAACTTGTTGATGATCAGCTTGGCTTGACGATGTATCGTCTTCTGGCTCTGAGTCTGAATTCGTGTCTTGCAAGACAGACACAAGGAAACAGCAAACTTGCCCCCAGTCTTTTGTTTTGTCTTCTTTGCTTTGGTGGTGATCACCAGAGGCTTTGAAGACTTGAGGGAGACCATGAAGGGAGATTGATTATTCTCTTCGGTTTTGATAGAGGGTTTATTTTCTTCCGGTGATTGCTGAGGAGCCTTGCCTTTGTCTTTCTGAAGATTTTCGGCAAAGGGTGTTGTTTCTTCCTCCCTTTCTTCTTTTTCATCTTTGTACATCTGAGCGTCTGCGAAATAGACTTCTTTGCCTTTGAAGGGCTTTTTGTCTGCAAACACTCGATGTATCAAGCCGTCATTGCCAACGAACTTGATGCACTGATGTAAAGTCGAAGGGACAACACCATTCTCGTGTATCCAGGGGCGTCCGAGAAGGATGTTGTAGCATGAAGGGGTCTTTATTGCATAGACAGTGACCTCGGAGATAAGATCACCGATTTGCAACTTGAACCTGATTTTGCCGATCGGCCTTTGAGCGCTGCCATCATATCCAAAGATGGACACAGACGTGTGGCTCAGCTTGCTAGGCGGAATGCCCAGTTCTTCGAGTGCCGAAGTGGAGATGAGGTTGAGTGCAGAACCTGGATCGATCTGGATTCTGCGTAGTGGTACCTCTTTGATGTACCCGGTGAAGTACAGGGGTCGGTTGTGCTTTGTCTCGCCTAGCAGGAGGTCTTCCTTGGTGAAGGCGATGTTTGCACTTGCTGCTTTTTGAACCGAGAGGCATTCGATGCAGGATCCCTCAGTTTTCTTCTTTTCTCCTTTTGAGGGAGTTTTTGATTTTTTGACCCTATAGTCCATTTCAATTTGTAGGACTTGTGGGGCATGTTTGTCGACATCCGCATCCAGCATTTGTAGTTCTGAAATGAGACTATCACGAGTCTGTGGTGACATTCATAATAAGTCTAGGATGTGCAGACGTGCAGGTATGTGTTTGAAGTGCTGAATCAAGTCGTACTTGAAAGCCTCCTTGGGGCCTGCATTTTCATTGTTCTTGCCACTAGGGGCGTTTACAGCTTGTTTTCCCGAAGGATTTACATAAGAAGCAGAAGGTTGGTTGTAGTTTTTGTGGTAATCCCGGCCAGAACGGGTACCTCTACCAACTTCAAGAGCTTCTGGAGAAAGGTCTTTGTTTAGAAGATCACCCTCGAGATCGAGGGGTTGTTCCTTCTCATTTGCTGAAGATGTCTCTGTGTCAGCATTGCCATCTTCAGTAATTGTGTTGCATGGAGCATTTTCCGGGAACAAGTCCTGAACAGCATCCAGCAACTTTCCTTCTTTATCGAAGATTTTGTCGGTCCAGACATCACCGATGAGATCGGGCATTTGGGACCAATTAACCGGATTTTCTCTGAAGAAGATTTCACCGGCTGGAATTTCTTCAAGGTGATCAGTCGGAAGAGGTTTGAGTTCCGATGTCACTGTTTCAGGAGACGAAGCCTGAGAAGGTGAGGAATTATCATCCTGAGTTATTGCATTGCAAGTAACTTTGACGGAAGATGCCTCCAAGATGAACTGTTGGGAATCAGATTCGTCCTCAGATGTAAGAGGATCATCGATCCAACAGCTTTCTTCGTTTTCCGGGGTTACCGGAGGAGATTCCTGTAGATTTTCAGGAACTTTCGGTGCAGGGTTGTGACGAAGCTGATTGATGCGACCTTGTTCTTGCTCTATAACAAGGTGCTGCAAGATCCTTGCGTATTCATCGAGATCAGGCACGGGAACCAAATCTTCTTCTTCGTCTGCTCCTTGTGGTTCAACATGGTTGGGTTCCACTAGAGTATTTTCTTGGACAGCCTCTTGGTCTTCTTCATCATCAGACCAGGATCCTTGCGGCTGTAATGGGTTATACCAGATTACTGGCATAAGATGACATTCAGGGATCCATTCCTCGTCGGAGAGATATTCTCCTGTTTCGAGGGATTCCTCCCACTCATCGATGTCACTAGCGGTGTCACTGGACTCATATCCATCCATGGAGAATCCGACCACTGAGTTGCAAGAGTATGATACCCCCTGCGTAGTTTCATCTTTGAGGTGTGGTGGCATGAAATCACCAAGAGTGAATTTTCTTGCCGCCTTTGAAGCCTTAGGAGAGGACTCTTCTGTTGCCCCCAATGAAGCGATAGAGGAGGTTTCTGCCTTTTCAGCGACTTCTTGCTTTTTCGGAGCTTTCTCCTGCTGTTTTCAGCGGCAGAAGGATAGGTGGCCTTTGAGGGGGGGTGGCCCCCCAAGGGGCTTCAATCACCTTGTAGTACTTGTCGCAGCAGAGTTTTCTTGAAGGAGCAGGGTCGTAGAGATTTCTCCGAGAATTTTTGAATGATTTTCTGGCGATTTTTCCGGATCCGTTTCCCTTGGAATGGCCTCCTATTTATAGGCATTTGGTAGCCATTTAGGAGAGTTTATGAGCATTTATGGTATTAATGCTCATGATGGGAGGAGTTACAAGTTTTTAATTACTTGTTTTGTAACTCCTTTTTCCTTGCATTTGATTGGCCGATGGAGAGTA
Source organism: Cinnamomum chago (assembly GCA_038049695.1). Lineage (NCBI taxonomy): Eukaryota > Viridiplantae > Streptophyta > Magnoliopsida > Laurales > Lauraceae > Cinnamomum > Cinnamomum chago. The sequence continues at coordinate 11,034,670 of CP142457.1, read as the reverse complement.
GTGGGCATTTAATCGCCTTTAATCTCCATGATGACGGGAGTTTCATGATTTTAATGTCATGATTACTTGGACTTGTAACTCCCATTTGCTTGCTTCTGATTGGGCCGTTCAAAATAATGAGTTAATGACCGCATTAACTTGCCATAAACGGGTCATTAATTGATTGCCTGGGCGCTTGAAGAGTCGCGGGCCGTGCCGCATCCTTTGGGATTCTTCTTGCGATGATCACCAATGGACCCACATATCATTTGATGTCGGATGGTAACCCAATTTCAGACATTGGTTGATGTCAGCGGGCCGGTAACATCTGTCCAGTCGATTTCGCGATCGGGCGGGCAGAAAGTGTGCTTCCTTGGTTAGCCGTTTGACGATCTTGAGGCGTCCGATGATGATCTAATGATTATAGTGATGGATCCGTGATGTTGACGAAGATCGACGGATATCATGCACAAAAAATCAGATTTTGGAAAAATCACAGGGGCCAATCAACTCGAAACGCGAAAAATACCCGAAAAACGGGGTTTTTGGACGAGGTCCGGCGGCCCGGACCTCCATGGTCGCCGGCGACCATGGGGTTTATGCCCCATGGTCGGCCATCTTCCGGTCGCCTTTTCTTCACCGTTTTTCGTCCGTTTTCGCTTCTGTTTTCTCCTGCATTTTTCTTGGAATTTCCTCTCATTTATTGGCTGGATTTCCCTCAAGAAAACCTGACGAGAAGACGTGCAAATCGGATCGCAAAGTTTTCCATTTTCTGAAAAGCCGAAGGCTTTGCTGTGGAGAACTGCCGATTTTTTGTCAAGCGTTGAAACTAGGTCAAACGATGTCGGAATGACCTGAAATTCGACGTGTAGCTTCATGAGCAGTAGACGAGACCAACCATAGGCTTTTGTTCAGGTTTTGAAGCCGTTTGGGGTCATGCAAATGCTCGCCTTTATTTCACCGCGAGGGAAATGCTGAGCTTTGACTTTCGGTCAAACGATGTCCGATTGACCTGAAATTTGATGGGTAGCTTCCTCATTAGTAGATAGGACCAACCATAGGCTTTTGTTTGAGTTTTGAAGCCATTTGGAGTCATAAAAATGCTCGCCTTTATTTCACCGCGAGGGAAATGCCGAGCTTTGACTTTCGGTCAAACGATGTCCGATTGACCTGAAATTTGATGGGGAGCCTAATGGAGTCATTTTGAGATGATCCACAAGCTCCGAATTGGGTGCCATGGCCCCGGGGTGCTCCGTTGCCGGGAGCTGCTGCTTAGCTGTTTAGAGAAGTGAAGCTAGGCCAAATGATATCGAAATGGCCCGAAACTTCATGTGTACCTCTCTTTTGGTTATTTTGAGTGACCTTGCAGTTTTTGTTTGATTCTGATAAGATCTGATGCTTGAAGTAGCGCCTGCCTATTTTTGGTAGGATGCGGCTCCGTGTAGCTTTTGGTGTGAAGAGGCAAAGTGACATTTTTAGTGTCAACATGCGCTGCCCCAGCCAGGGTCCTTTGACCGTTCTCTTCTCCCCTTTCAGGTTCAACAGACACGCAGCTCCTTCTCTGGTACTCTGAGTAAGTCCTTGAAGGCATCCTGATCTTGTGAGTATATTTTTCTGCACTTACAGACGGGATGATGGATTTACTTAAAATTTTATATAGAGGATATGGTTACACCTTGATCTTTAGATCCCTACAGCTTGGCCTTAATTGATGGGCCCCATTGGTTCTCTCACAGGGATTGCTATGCGAGAAATATGCAGAGGAGCACTGCCCAAGAAGCCCAAGAAAATATATGCAATAAAGTGTTCATTTAAAAGGAAAAATGGAGATCTTTTAATGGGTAGGCCCGGACCTCTTATATTTTCTATGGTGCAGGCTGAACTTAGAAATTAGAAATCTATGATTAATTCATGTGGAACCATGACAGTTTAGTTTGACCCAGACCCAGACCGGACCTGTTGATAGCTCGACTCACGAGACAACCTTTTGTTAAACTTTGGCCGTCCCTCTACTCGTCAAGACTCAAGAGTCTTTTATCCTAGTCCAGATCCTTTGCCTCAAGTCTTTTTTTTTTTTTTTTTTTGGAACTCTTTCACAGGGCAAACAAAGAGAAGATCCGGACCGTCCAACATAAATGTTATCCCCTAAAATAATATGGTATTAGAGTCATAATGATTTGGTCCATAGTTGTGTGTTAGAATCCCATGAGAAATGTCCCAAAGTAGCCAAAAATGTGTATTGCAAATTGTACACCCACTTTGTCATGCACAAGAGGGGGTATTGAAAAGTATTTATATTGCCTTTGCTGTAAGCCTTGAGGTTTAGTAGAGATGGTTAGCTATGAAAACTTAATAAGTCATAACCAACTTCAAGGGCATTTTTTTCTTAAAATCCCCTATTAATAATGTATAATTTTTTTTAGGGTTTATGACATCAATCCTCCTTAAAATCCATTTTTTCAGTTTCATGACTGGAATTCAAATAATATCAGACTTTGGTCAAAATTCAGTTTTAAACTTTTTTGCCTCAGATTCCATAATATCATGAGAATAGTGTATGTAACAGAAATTGATAAATCTCACGATATGTAATAAAAATTGATAAGTCTCATGATATCATGGCTTTCATGCAACATCTGCGGAAGGGATTTTTTTTCTAGTGATAGAACTTGAGAAATGGTAGTGAGATCTGTATTTACTTCCCGCAAAATGTCATTTTTCGTGTTCAATAAAAAATAAATTCACATACTAGGTGCAAAAGGTATATAATACAGAAACGGATAATTCCCATGATAAAATGGAATTTGGGATAAGAAAGATGTTGATCAGAGTCTAGCAACCGTGGTGAGATTATCTAATTTTCAATCATTAAATTAAAAAAATTAGATTTAAAGAGGATTAATATGTCACAACCCCATATTTTTACCCTTATCAATATGGGTTGTTTACCGTGCCAGACGAAATGTCAATTTTGTAATGTTTAGACTCCACCATCTCAATAAAACATTTATTTTATCACTGCCAACCGTATCCAACTCTCGCCCATTTAGTTGTCATGTCTAATTATTAAGTCTATACACCAAAATGGTAAGAAAGTTAGGCCTCCAAAGCCAACCTCATTTGCAAAACACACATGCAGACTTATTAACACATGTACATGCCATGGGCCTAAAACCAACCTCCACATCTAACCTAATGCAAGTGTGGCTCGTGTTCATATGATCAGGGCTCACGGTCAACCCAACTCCAGAACTTAAAGGCGATTAAACAGCCATTGAGCCAAATAGAAGGTATCTGGACCCTCTTAGATTGGTCTTGATCAACTCCATGTCCTCATTAACTCATGTTCAACATTATCTTCCACAATAAAAAAAAAAAAGTTTTAATAAATAAATAAATAAAATCATCATGGCAAAAGTCTCATATGGAGTGAAACAGCCGTTGTGGGCTCCACATGATCCAAACCCTCACCTTCCCCTGTTGCACAGATCTCGTGGGGTTTACACCGATGCGAATGGGCAATTGGATAGAAATAAAAGATATATATATATATATATATGTTTAAAATTGCTAACAGTGTGGGCCATCGATCAATGAGTTAAGACGGGATGATGGTTTTACTTAAAATTTAATATAGAAGATGGCCACACTTTGATCTTTTGAAAGGTAGAAGGAGTATCTTTGATTAAAAGTGGGTTTTCAATGAGCTCAGGCCATGCATATTACAACTCTGGCATAAATCTCATTATATGTAAATATGTTTACTGTATTTAATCTATGGTGCAGGCTAGACTTAGAAATTAGAATCTTGGTTAATTCGGGTGGAATCATGGCAGTTTTATTTGACCCAGTTCGAGACCCGAACTGTTGATAGTTCGACAACCGGACAACCCTTTCACTTTCTCTCTCATGACTTGTCTTCCTCCAAGCCACATGAAATCCGATGACCATATGGGACTTTGGGGTTGGAGGTTGGAGCCTACCATTATTAACTCATCCACAGTCGACGCACAAATTAATAAGACCGGAGACCAAATACCAAGACTCTTTTATCCCAGTCCGGATCCTCCCACTCAGTCCTTTTTTTTGAAATTCTATCCCGGCCCAGGATGTTATCCCTGAAATGAAATAACTTTAAGTCTTTGATCAAAATCAGTGGCTTCGGTCACTCGATTGAGCACCATGATAAAACACAAGGTTGTTTTCAACAAAAACCTTGAAGATTTGTCATTTGAGGGGGCGACATTTATTTTAGAAGGTCCAAATTATCTATTTATGAGCCAACGATCTCCCCTTCTCCTCTTTTGCATTTGAGTGCGGATTCTTTACCCCATAGTGATCGTGAATGGACCTAACACCGTCTGTCACGTCATCGTAGGCATCAACTATTTGCATGACTGGAGCTGCCTACAATAACATGGTGGACCATGAGTAGGGACTCACGGTCACCATGGAAAAAAGCCTCTGCATTTATTCATGCGGAAGCCGGCTCAAGCTGGGTAGAAGACTTCACTATTCTCTTGCGTTTCCGTGGCTTACCGGTCCCCCACTGTATTGCATTTCCACAGCTCGTAGCCACGTCGCGTCAGGGAGAAGAAATTAGGTATGGTTCAAGCTTCCAAGAAAGGTACCAACGAATTCAAAAGATTCTTATCAAAAAGAAGGAAAAATTAAAACCACGTGGGGCTGTGAATTGTGATACGTTCACAGTGGCTACAGGCCCAATCACATGAGTGCTAACTCCTAACTTTGGCTTTTGTTATAATTGGTGATGGTTTGAGTTGTTGGTGTTAGAGTCTCGGTGATGCAAGTATGTTCTGTTTTGAATAAGCTCCTATCTTTCAGGAGCTAGTAGTTTATTTATGATAGGAGTTGAATAGGTCAAGTATGACCAAGTCATTTGTTTAGTTGCCAGAGTCTTCGGGATGTGGAGACGTGGTTTGTTTTCAAGTTGTAATGGCTATTTAAGCCAAAGACGTTCTGTTAATGAGATGTGGGCATTATTCACGATCTTTACAGTTTCGTAGAGTTAGGTCTTTGATACTGCAACAATTGGTATCAGAGCACTTAACGGGGCCTGACTGTGAATACGAGAGTGAAACGAGAGATTGAGAGTTCTCTTGAAATGACAGAAGGAACCAGTACCTGCTATGTGCCTAAGTTTGTGGGGCACTATGATCATTGGGCTGAGCTGATGGAGAATCTGCTTCGTTCCAAGGAGTATTGGAACGTTGTAGATCGCGGCATCATGGTGGATGTCGCAGGGGAAGCACGGTCTCTCTCCTCAGTGGTGGCAGAAAGAAGTCAACTCACCGACGCTCAACGGAAGGCGCACGAAGAAAACAAGCTGAAGGACTTGAAGGCAAAGAACCTTCTCTATCAAGCAATCGAACGAGATGTGCTTGAGACCATTCTTGACAGAAGCTCCTCAAAGGCAATCTGGGACTCCATGAAGCAAAAGTTTCAGGGCTCAACACGGGTTAAAAGGGCACAGCTACAGTCGTTACGTTGTGATTTTGAAGTTCTTCGCATGAAGGAAGGAGAATTGGTGAATGCCTACTTTGCTCGTGTTTTATCCATAGCCAACAAAATGAAAGCTCATGGAGAGAATATGAGTGAAACAATGATCACAGAAAAGATTCTTCGATCAATGATTTCAAAGTTCAACTACGTAGTATGTTCGATTGAGGAGTCCAACAACATGACTACGATGACCATTGACGAACTTCAGAGCAGCCTTCTTGTGCATGAGCAAAGAATGAAGGGTCAAGGTGAAGAAGAGCAAGTCCTCAAGGTCACCCATGAAGACCAAGCAGGAAGAGGAAAGGGACGAGGAGCTGGAAGAGGTGGACGTGGTAGAGGAAGACAAAGCTTCAACAAAGCCACGGTTGAGTGCTACAAATGCCATAAACTAGGGCATTTTAAAAATGAGTGCCCTAGTTGGGAGAAGGGTGCCAATTATACCGAGTTGGATGAGGAGGAAGAGCTTCTACTGATGGCTTACGTTGAGGACAAGAATGCAAAGAGAGAAGGTGTTTGGTTCCTAGACTCAGGATGTTCTAACCACATGTCAGGAAACAAGGATTGGTTCATGGAGATGGATGAGCAGTTTAGACACTCAGTGAAGTTAGGCAACGGTGCAAGGATGATGGTGATGGGAAAAGGGAGCATTAAGCTTGAGACTGAAGGTTTAACTCAAGTGGTAAGAGATGTGTTTTACATTCCTGAGCTCAAGAATAATTTATTTAGCATAGGTCAACTTCAAGAGCGAGGACTTGCTATTGTCATGAAAGATAGGGCTTGTAAAATATATCATCCTACGAGAGGCCTTATTATGCAAACTCTAATGGCAGCTAATAGGATGTTTGTTTTACTAGCCACTATGATCACTCAGTCTTCAAAATGTCTAATAGCAAGCGAGGATGACTTATCAGACCTGTGGCATCGTCGTTATGGTCATGTGAACAACAAAAACCTCAAAGCCTTGGAGAACAAGCAACTTGTCAAAGGACTTCCTCAACTCAAAGCCACAAACAAAGCATGCACGGTGTGTCATCGTGGAAAACAACACCGAGCAGCCATTCCTAAGAAGAGTCAGTGGAGGGCTTCAAAGAGACTTCAGTTAGTTCATGCCGATTTGTGTGGTCCAATCACTCCAACTTCAAGCAGCCTCAAAAGGTACTTGTTGTGCTTTATTGATGATTTCAGTAGAAAAGCTTGGATTTATTTCTTAGCCGAGAAGAGTGAAACTTTTTCCATGTTCAAAGTATTTAAAAATCTTGTTGAAAAAGAGTCAGGGTGTGATATATGTTGTTTGAGGACGGATAGGGGAGGTGAGTTCACTTCCAAGGAGTTCAACAAGTTTTGTGTTGATCATGGCATTAAGAGGCAACTTACTGCTGCCTATACTCCTCAACAAAACGGAGTGGCAGAACGTAAGAATCGAACCGTATTAAACATGGTTCGATGCTTGCTTTCAGAGAAGGAGATGCCTAAACTCTTTTGGCCAGAAGCAGTTCGATGGGGATTGCATGTGTTGAATAGGAGTCTGACAGTGGCTGTGAAAGGAAAGACTCCTGAAGAGTGTTGGAGTGGGGAAAAACCCAATGTTGAGTACTTTCAGGTTTTCGGTTGTATTGCTAACGTGCATATTCCTGACAAGAAGAGAGTAAAGTTAGATGAGAAGAGTCATAGATGTGTGTTTCTCGGTGTTAGTGAAGAATCTAAAGCCTATCGGCTTTATGATCCTACGGCTAAAAAGGTGATTGTTAGTAGGGATGTTGTGTTTGAGGAGAATGAGAGCTGGAATTGGAGGAGGAGTGATGTCTTTACTTGGGTAGATAGTGATGATGGGGAAATCAGTGACTATGTTGAGGCAGAAGAAGAAGGTGAAGATGAGGAAGAACAAGTAGAACGAGCTGGTCCGTGTACAGAAGAGTTGGAAGGAGAAAATGATGTTGCTACACCAGGGGAGAGAGTTAGGAGAGCACCAAGATGGATGGAAGACTATGTTAGTGGAGCTGGTCTTTCTGACGAGTCAAACTTGGCTTGTTTTATGGTACATGATGATCCAATATGCTTTGATGAAGCAATGAAAAAAGAGAAATGGAGGAAAGCGATGGATTTGGAAATTGAAGCTATAGAAAAGAATAAGACATGGGAACTTGTAAGTCTGCCGAAAGGGATGAAGAAAATTGGTGTCAAATGGGTTTTTAGAACGAAGTTGAATGAAAAGGGAGAAGTAGATAAATGCAAAGCACGTTTGGTAGTCAAAGGTTATGCTCAGAGGTATGGGATCGATTACAGCGAGGTTTTTGCACCCGTGGCTCGTTGGGACACCATAAGATTGATCTTGGCTCTAGCTGCGCAGAAAGGGTGGATTGTTTTCCAACTAGACGTCAAGAGTGCATTTCTTCATGGGGAATTGAAGGAGGCAGTATATGTGGAGCAGCCAGAAGGCTATGTTCGTAAAGGAGAAGAGCATAAAGTCCTGAAGCTTAAGAAAGCTCTCTACGGCTTGAAACAGGCTCCAAGAGCTTGGTATAGCAGAATTGAAGGATTCTTCATGAAGGAGGGTTTTGAGAAATGCAGTCATGAGCACACATTGTTCCTCAAACATGAAGTTGGAGGTAAATTCTTAATTATTAGCCTCTATGTGGATGATTTGATTTATACAGGGAATGATGTGGAGCTATGTGAGAAGTTTAAGAAGTCAATGAAGCTAGAGTTTGACATGAGTGATTTGGGGAAGATGAAGTACTTTCTAAGAGTTGAGGTTCAGCAGAGTTGTAAAGGGATACATTTGTGCCAAAGGAAGTATGCTGGGGAAATTTTGGAAAGGTTTGGAATGGGAGGCTGCAATCCCATGAAAAACCCTATTGTGCCGGGCACGAAACTGGTGAAAGACAGTGGAGAAGCCAGTGTGAATTCAACCTTGTTCAAGCAGCTGATTGGTAGCTTGATGTACCTATCAGTCACTAGACCTGACATTGCATTTGTTGCTTGCCTGTTAAGCAAGTTCATGGCAGATCCGAAAGTATCTCATATGGCAGCAGCAAAGCGGGTTCTTAGGTATGTGAAGGGGACTGTGAACTTAGGAGTATTTTATGGAAGGGGTGCTGAGAACCTGGGAGTGCTTTATGAGAAAAGTTCTGAAGATGATCTTAAGGCCTATACCGACAGTGATTATGCCGGTGATACAGAAGATAGAAGAAGCACTTCTGGATATGTGTTCCTTCTAAGTGGTGGTGCAGTTGCATGGAGCTCAAGAAAGCAACCAGTGGTGACTATTTCCACCATCGAAGCAGAATATGTAGCTGCTGCGGCGTGTGCTTGTCACAGTATCTGGATGAAAAGAGTGCTCAAAAGTCTCGGTTTCTCTTCATGCAAGTGTGTTAAGATCTTTTGTGATAATAGTTCAACTATCAAGTTATCAAAAAATCCAGTTCTCCATGGAAGAACCAAACACATCGATGTAAGGTTTCATTTCTTACGTGATCTGGTCAAGGAAGGTGTTGTGGAGTTAATTCATTGTGGTACTAGTGAGCAGGTGGCAGACATCATGACAAAGCCTTTGAAGTTAGAGTCGTTTTTGAAGTTGCGTGATCTGCTGGGAGTTCAAAGCATGAAGTATATAAACTGACTTGCTTTCAGCAAGTGCAGTTTAGGGGACGATATGTTAGAGTCTCGGTGATGCAAGTATGTTCTGTTTTGAATAAGCTCCTATCTTTCAGGAGCTAGTAGTTTATTTATGATAGGAGTTGAATAGGTCAAGTATGACCAAGTCATTTGTTTAGTTGCCAGAGTCTTCGGGATGTGGAGACGTGGTTTGTTTTCAAGTTGTAATGGCTATTTAAGCCAAAGACGTTCTGTTAATGAGATGTGGGCATTATTCACGATCTTTACAGTTTCGTAGAGTTAGGTCTTTGATACTGCAACAGTTGGGTCAAGTATAATTGGTTTAACTTAACTATTTTTAAAATACAGGTGCTTTGAATAAATCTTTTGAACAGATTGCTCCTTTGATATGTGTCTCATTCAATTAGAGAGAGCATCTTTATCATTCTTTACAAATTACAAGAGCAAAGTTATTATATAGTAATAAAGAATAATGTAAGCAAAGTTGTTAAAAAAGAGAGTTGCATGCAAATTTGTCATATAACAAAAGCTATTTGAGCAAACTTGTTGAAAGAAATTAAAAATGTATTTAAAGGCTTTAAAGGTTCACGTATATTTGAAATAGAGGAGAGCAAAAGAGAAACATGAGAAATTAATATTTATTGCATTATAATAAACTAAATTACATCACACCAATATTGTATAGAGGAGTAAAAGCAATCCTACTAAAACTAGACTTCTAAACTAAATGGGCTACATTTAGGCATTACAACGTGGACCCACCTTTGGAATTATTGTACAACAGGCTTACCTTTAGAAATTATGACACACTACAACAATATGCACTTTTAGCGACGTTTTTTAGCGACGCTTTTAAAAATCGTCGGTAAAAGTCACACTTTTACCGACGTTTTTGAAAACACGTCGGTAAAAGGTACTTTTACCGACGTTTTTATTAAAACGTCGGCAAAGTTAAAATATCAGGATTTTAGCGACGTTTTATTTTTTTACCGACGTTTTTTTATCGTCGATAAAAGTCTTTTTATTTTTAATTTATTTTTTTATTTTATTTTACCGACGAAAAAAAACGTCGGTAAAATCCTTTACATTTTTTGTTTATTGTACTGTTTTCTTTTTGCCGACGAAAATAAAACGTCGATAAAAGTCTTTACATTTTTATTTACTTTTCTATTTATATTTTGCCGACGAAACAAAACGTCGGTAATAGTCTTTTTAGTTTTATTTTTTATTTGCCGACGAAATATAAAACGTCGGTAAAATGGATCTATTTTTTATTTATGTTTTTATTTTACCGACGAAATATGTGTTTTACCGACGAAAATTATCGTCGGTAATATTTTACCGACGTCTTATAGGAAACGTCGGTAAAATTAGTTAATTTTTAACTTATTTTTTATTAATAAAAATTTATTAATATGTACCGATGAAATTTATGTTTTACCGACGAAATTCAGCATCGGTAATATTTTACCGACGTTTTATGAGAAACGTCGGTAAAATTTGTTAATTTTTAGCTTATTTGTTATTAATAAAAGTTTATTAATTTTTACCGATGAAAAAAAATAAGTGGCCGACGAAAATAAAACGTCGGTGAAGGTCGCTTTTGCCCTCTCCCGCCACCAGACCCTCTTTTCCCTCTTTTTCCCTCACTCTCTTTTCCCCTCTTTTTCTCTCTGCTCCCTCACTGCAATCTCTTTTCCCCTCTTTTTCTCTCTCTCTCTCTCTCACTCGCCCACTCTCGCTCCCTCACTCGATCTCTCTCTCACTCTCGCTCTCGCTCGCTATCTGCTCTCTCTCGCTCTGCTCTGTCTCTCTCTCTCTCTCGCTCTCTCTCTCTCGCTCTGCTCTGTCTCTCTCTCTCTATCGCTCTCGCTCTCTCGATCTGCACATTATCTCTCTCTCTCTCTCGCTTTTGATCTGCTCTGTCTCTCTCTCTCTCTCGCTCGCTCTCTCTCTCTCTCTCTCTCTCTCGCTCTGCTCAAGGTCCAGCGAAGCCATCACCACACTTGCCAACAGATCGCCACTCACCAGTCGCCGGTGCCACGCCCAGTCGGAGCCCAGGCCCCACCCACGCTTTCTCCGGTGCCAGGTACACAATTTCTTCTTCTTCTTCCATTGTTTTTCCCCATTTTTTTTTCTAAATCTGCTGCAACTGCTCTCTGTTTTTCTAAATCTTCTTCTTCCATTGATTGTTGTTTTTCTCCGTACTGTAGTGCAGAGTTATCGTTTTTCCCCTTTTTTTTCAGAAACTTTGATTCCAGGCTCAAGCCTGGAATATATATATACATTCATGTGGGTCTGTTCATTGTGAAAGTAAATTATAAGAGGCATACACAAATATCTGGTCTGTTCATCTGCTTGTTCCACTTTGTCAAGCTTCTGAACCTTTTTTTATTCTAAACATGCATGAGAACACTGACAAACTACTTCCTCTGTGGGGGATTGATACTTCCCTAACCTGCTGTGCGAAGGTCATGAGACAAACCTATTGGCCGACCATGTCCCTGTGCTTGCTGCAATGGTTAGGAAATCAAAATTGCCCCTATGAAGGGTGGTGGGAACACAAGTTCGAGCCATAATAATTATATAAAGCCATGTTATTGCTCTTCTTTCAAAAATTATTTTAAACAAGTTTTCAAAAAATATAAATTTTGAAACGTGGACACCAATGCTTCCACCAACTTTAAATTGAGAGAGAGAGAGAGAGAGAGAGAGAGAGAGAGAGAGAGAGAGAGAGAGAGAGAGAGAGAGAGATACCAGAAGAGACGTTTTGGGACACAGTGGAGATGATGACTTGCATGAAAAAACAAGAGAAGAGAAGGGAAATGCCCCTGCCCCTTTCTCTCAGCATTTTCAGGCTGCTTCAACAACAACGGTCATGCGTAATGCTGATGTGCCTACTTAAGAAAATGCCAATATCAAAGAAATTAAAGAAGCATAGGGTTGTGATTCTGAGAGACACTCCACAGACAAAAATGAGCATTTGAAAGAAGGAAGAAATAGCACTTGGGATTTCTGCAGCTGCATTGCAATTGTCGCCACAGCATTTGGATATACTTTTTATACGCATGCTGTTACAAGCTTTGATGCTTTGCCATTGCCACTACCTTGTCGCGGGGCACTGTAATAGATATGGCGTATGAGTATGAGGCGTTTAGTGCCAAATTGATGTTACTACTTTCTAAGTTGTACCACCATATTTATTCATATCTAATCAACAGAAATGCCAAAGTTTATTTTATGTAGGTATATATATACACTGCTGAATTGATGATTTCACGGTCAGGAAAGTCCACTACAGAAAAACACACTAATATATATATATATATATATATATATATATAGATATGATTAGATTTATAAGTATAAAATATATGCTGAAGCAATATGTACGGAGTGATTACTCTGCAATTAAGTGTTGGGTCAAATCATCTTCTGCATATGAAGTTGCATTCGATTTTGGCTGGTGTTCTCATTACTCGTAGTCATAGAATGTATTTATTCCAGCTAATAGAGGCAAACAACTCCGGGTTGGGCTTTATGATAGTAGAGATTGGGAGTTTTCTTTACTTTTCTCTTCGATGGAAGGGGTTTGGTGAGAAATGGAGGACATGGATGAAGGAATCTGTCTCCTTGGCTATGTTTTTAGTTAATTTTTATGATAATGACAGCTTCAGATAGGAGGTATTGTGGTTGGCTGTCATATTCAAAAATATTTGGGTCCTTTGGACTTGTGACAATAAGGCTGAAGTGCATTAGGTGCTTACTTAAGGGGCCTGGTGCAATTGGAATTCTAGTAGAAGGAGGTTCTTATTGTATTTGTGCCAAACGATGGGCTTCTTCCTCGACCCGGCCCAATCACGGAAGTTGGCAGATCAGATAGGAAAATTCGTTTTTCAGCTTGGAAGGGTCATTTTATCTTTTGCCATATAAATGACCCCAAGAGGCTGATCAGGTTGTTGATCAGTTAGCTTAGGATGGGGTTGCATGATATGTAAGAGTTCTGTTTGCTTTTGATTTAATCAATAGAAGTTGGTTAATATCATTCCAAAAAAATATAATAAAATAAAATAAAACCACTTGGTGCCATTGTATGATAGATTTTGATATATGGGGGCAATTGTAGAACAAATGAAGGGTTTCAGAGGATGTCACAAACATGATTAGTACAAGAAGATGGGGTACATCCAGTGTGGTTAAGAATTTTAAAATGCAAACTTCTATTTAGAAGAAGACAAGCGAGTTTTAAAATGCATAATAGTTGTAGAGCAATTACATTGTTGCACAAAAAGATAAAATGCAAAAAAAAAAAAAAAAAAAGAAGAAGATAAAATGGGAGGAGTGAAATAAGAACTAGGGGCTTGGGAAGTGGGGAGAAAAAAAGTCAAAGATTTAAAATAATGGTCAAAATAACAATAAAAAAGTGATGAGTAGTCTAACGAATTAAAAAAGAATTAGAAAAGAGTGAGTGATGAGTCTAACGAATGAAATAAGAACTAGGGGCTTGGGAGTGAGTGATGAGTCTAACGAATTAAAAAAGAATAATAATAATAATAATAATCATGTAATGTAAGTCACATACATGGATGAAATCCTGCAACAAGAAGCATGATAAAGAAGCATGATAAAGATATGTCTATTGTTCTTCCATAAGATAATGTCAAAAACCTTCCAATTGATACTTTATTTATATAAGTATTTTCTTTTCTTTTTTCACTAATTCTATATAATCCAACCTGGCAATGACAAGCTTCATTCATATGTATTTTATTGGGATAAGAGAAAGTCTAAAAGAGCATGATAAAAAGTACTTGGATCGGCAAGTATTACTTGTCATGATGTCGTGCATCACATGCCTCCACTGTGGAAACATATGATAAAAAAGGGCGAAATCAAGAGAGAGAAATGTTGATTGATGGCTCTTCTTTTCTTTTATCTCAGCAAGTAATAGCACGAGCGTGCAGCAGCAGGAGAATACAATGCATTTAACGTTATTACTAGGTTATTTTTACGTTTAACGTTTATTTTTTAGTTATTACTAGGTTAACCGACTAGCAAATAACGTTATTACCAACATTATCCGTGATCATCTCGTGTTATTACAGACACGCCCGCCTATTTAGTTAGACTCCAGTCATTCACTTGAAAAAACTCTTTTAATCTTATAGGGGGTTGAGTTGCATTAGTATTTGAAATTCTACTTTAGAGACTGCATTTGAAATTCTCAGAATTCCCTCGAACAAGAATCCTCACAATTCTTCTGCCCTTAGGTATCCAATTCATTTCTTTATTTTCTTTATTTATTTATTGATTCTTTCCAAAAAGGGCTGTCATGGACCTTGTATTGAAAGAGAACAAAATAGTGGACATTATATAATTGCTAATTGCTAATTGCTAATTACTTGTGATTTGGTCAGATATGGACATGAGTTGGATATTACATTATCGGAACCGATTTAGTGCGGAGTACATAGCTGGGGTAAACTCATTTATTGATTTTGCAAAGGCGAATTCGGGCGGGGCAGTGTTGATTAACTGCCTGTGTAACGATTGTTGTAACCATCGAAAGCATGACTATGTAACCGTGAGAAGTCATCTGCACATTAAAGGAATGATGGTCCATTATCTACGGTGGATATATCACGGGGAACCCATAGTTCAACCCGATGATTCGGATGAGAGCGATGATGAATCAGAAGATAATCAAGATGAGTACAATGAGTTGATAGATGATCATCGTAGGGGAACTTACTTGGAGGAAGATACTCAAGAGAGGGATGATTTTGAAAATTTGTTGAATGCTTCTCAGCGAGGCCTTTACCCAGGATGCAAAAGCTCAAATACTCTGTTATCGTTTGTCATCAAGATACTGCACGTGAAGGTAGAAAGTGGGTGTAGCAATAAGTCGTTTGACAAGGTCCTGCAGATTTTTAAGGACTTCTTACCCGAAGGTCATGTGGTGCCGGCATCAATTTACGAGGCGAAGAAATTATTGCGTGACTTGGGCATGGGATACAAGAACATAGATGCCTGCAAACACAATTGTGTGTTGTATTGGAAGGAGAATGCTCAATTGGAAAATGTCCAGAATGTGAAGAGCCTAGGTACAAGATCAATGATGGCAAGCGAAAGAAGATCCCTCATAAGGTGCTCCATTACTTCCCATTGATACCGAGGTTACGCAGATTGTATATGTCAAGGAAGACAGCCACAGAGATGAGATGGCATAGTGATAAGCGCGTTGACGATGGGATAGCGCGGCATCCGGCTGATTCAGTGGAATGGAAAGAATTTGATAAGAAATATCCAGAGTTTTCCCAAGAGACACGTAATGTGAGGTTGGGGTTAGCCACTGATGGATTCAATCCTTTTGGTAACATGAGCACCTCTTATAGCATGTGGCCTGTCATACTTATGCCCTATAATTTGCCACCATGGATGTGCATGAAGGAGCCATTCATGATGATGTCATTACTTATTCCAGGACCAAACTCACCGGGAAACGATATCGATGTATATCTGAGGCCCTTGGTTGATGAGTTGAAGGAGTTGTGGGATCATGGTGTATCTACTTATGATGCCTCCACTAAACAAACCTTTCAAATGCATGCAGCTGTGATGTGGACGATAAATGACTTTCCTGCGTATGGTAACTTGTCTGGGTGGAGTACAAAAGGTTATAACGCATGCCCCTCGTGTAACGACACCTTGTTCGGGGGGGGGGGGTTGAAAGATAAGATTGGGTACATTGGCCATCGAAAATACTTGGAAGTAAACCACCAATGGCGTAGAAGCAAGGCCTTCAACGGTCAGCCTGAGCGTGAAAATGGGTCTTTGGATCTACCGGGGCAAAAGGTACTAGACCAGCTCGAAGAACTACATCCGGTCAGGTTTGGCAAGAATAACAAAAGACCGCGTGAGTCTGGAGAGTTGAATTGGACAAAGAAAAGCATCCTATTTGAATGGCCCTACTGGAAGTGCAAAAAACTCTGACACAACCTTGATCCTATGCACATTGAGAAGAACATCTGTGTAGCCTTGGTTGGAACAATGTTGGGCATAAAGGGCAAAAACAAGGACACCGATAAAGCGCGTAAGGATTTGAAAAATATGGGCATCAGGCCAGAGTTGCATCTAGTGGAGAGAGGCGATGGATCCAGCTTGAAGCCGCATGCCTCTTACACTCTGGCACCAAAAGACAGAGATGGATTTTATGAATTCTTGAAGTCGATCAAATACCCAGACGGCTATGCCGCGAACCTCTCGAGGTGTGTAACCTCGAAAAATGATAAATTGGCTGGTTTAAAGAGCCATGATTGCCACATCCTTATTCAAAGGATCCTTCCAATTGGCATGCGTGGCTTTGTGAATAAGGATATTTGTACAACATTGTTTGAGTTAGGCAGCTTTTTCCAAGACCTCTGCTCGAAAACACAGAGACACGATGATTTGAAAAAATCGGAGGAGCAGATAGTTTTAATATTGTGCAAGCTTGAGAGGATATTTCCTCCTGCTTTCTTTGATGTGATGGTTCATCTATCGGTTCACTTGCCGCGCGAGGCCATTCTTGGTGGACCGGTGCAATATCGGTGGATGTACCCGATTGAAAGGTAATAGTTGATGACCATCGAAAAATTATTTATATATTAGTGCAATTGCCTTGCATTGGAAATCGTAATAGTTATCATTTGTTGTTTAAAGGTTTCTGAAGACCCTAAAGGGGTACGTTCGCAACAGAGCACGGCCTGAAGGTTCAATCGTCGAGGCTTACATTGTCAAAGAGTGTCTCACTTTTTGCTCAATGTATTTAAGGCAGACTGATCGAGTAGAGCGTTATGATGATGGTGGCGAACGGGGTGCGGGGATGTCAGTCTTCACACAAACTGTCCGTCCCATCGGGCTGATGCAAAGGGCACATGATCCTTCTCAAAGGGAGCGTGACATGTTTCATTGGTTTGTGCTGAATAATTGCCCCGAAGTGGAGCCGTATCTACAGTCTGTGCTTCAATCTAGCCATATTTATGTTTTGCTTGTTAACACATTTATTCATTCTCTATTCGTACTTATTCATTAAAAGCTATCTTGAGTAGGGAGCACAGGAATTTAGTTCAAGACCAAAGAGGTGGAGACGTCGGGCAGATACAACGAAAAGAATTTGCAGAATGGTTCAAACAAGGTGTAAGACATAAAATATTATCATTTTAATAGCTTGATATTATTTGAGTATAAGCTTCAAATAACATTAGTCTAATACATTTGTCTTAATATGCTTATGTAGATGAATCAATTGCGAACTATAGGGTCACCAGAAGCTTTTGATGAGATGTGGTCATTAGCAAATGGCCCTAGATCCCTAGTGAATCTTTACCAGGGGTGTGATTGCAATTGCGTCCGATACCACACTATAGACCGTGAGAAATGTCGTAGGAGCCAGAGTAGCGGCTTGGTCGTTGAAGGGGAATATGAAGGGGTGAAACATGACTACTATGGCTACATCAGCAAAGTCTGGGAATTGTCCTATCGGCACGGGGGTAAGGTGGTCTTATTTGAATGTGAATGGTACAACACTAGTACCAAGCACAAGATAAACATCGAAGACCATTTTACAAGCATTGATATCACGGGTCGGTGGTGTAAGGATGATCCATTTGTCCTACCAAGTCAGGTGAAACAAGTCTTCTACGTCAATGACACCAGCAGAGGAAAAAATTGGAGAGTTGTAGAACGGGTCAAGACTCGGGGAGTATGGGATGTACCCGCTAAGCGGGATGACGACGGTGATGATGATGATGTGCCGGTTGATGCATTTCAGCAGGACGAAACGGCATTTATTGTCCCAGTCCTCGTCGATGGTACTAGTGACCAATACTCTAGGGATGATATAGATCCTAAGATCGTTCTCAGTGATGAGTCAGCATCAGAGGATGGCCAAGACGAGGATGAAACGCTGGCGGAATACGAAGATGATGAAGGGAATGATGGTCATAGTCAGGAAGATGATGACATGGAATATGACATGTAGTGTTTACTTTTAATTTGCACATGTAACGATTAAGTAAATTAATAAAGAACTTTTCTTATAAAAAGTATGCTTAATTTCATTCGATTGTTATATATGCTGTGTGCCATGTTATTACCTAGCTTGTTATATTATGTTCATGTTTGATTTATCTGTTGTTGCTTTCCTTTAAATTAAAATTGAAACGATTCAATTTTTCAACTCTAACACAGAACATATGAATACACCTCTCAAATACTGTCGTGGCAAAGACTCTCAACGTGTTAGGGAATGGACAAATGAGTTTGAACATAAATCATTTGAAAATGAAACTCCAATAGCAAAGCATGGTTCCCGCAAAATTCAACTGGCTCAGTGGCTGAGACTGTGTGGCAATTTCATCCCTGAAAGATATATAATGATAAAAATTGCTGAAACATTGCCACGGGCTTGGGATGTTGCAAAAATGAGGATATTTGAAGTCTTACGACCATGGCATGCAGTGGAGTTCGTCGACCTATTACAGTCATTTGAAAAATGTATTCATCCCTTATGGATACAGTTCCGGAGAGAGAAAATGGTTGAAGGAATATCTGTTAGAGAACATTTGCTAAACAAGGAGCAATTGTTTTACGATCTCAAAAGAAGAGGATTTGAACCAAATATTGCAGATCTGGTGCGTTCAATAGTAAGCACTCTACCACCTCCTTGGCCGGTACAAGAAATTCATGCTAAGCTCAAGATTAATTTCCTAGACTTGAGGGAATTAGGAGAAATGCTAGAAGAGATCGAGGTCGACATTAAATTTCAGGTTTTGCACATGTAACGATTAAGTAAATTAATAAATATCTTTTCTTACATAATGACATGGTCACTTTGCTTATATTCACGTTGCGAATATTATTTATTGTTGTTAATAATTATTTATTTTCCTTGTCACTTTGCTTTAAGACAGATTGCAGATATGCCTCGGGAAAATAGGGCGAAACGTGCTCGGCAGGTCGCAGCTGCACTCGGGTTAGCTCCTGTGGAGAGCATACGAGAGCCCTCGACGCAGCCTACGCCAGCTGCACTCGATGTTACACGGGCCGGAGGATCAGGGACCACCCCTGAATCGGCAGCCTCTCAGCCTCTGCCGATTCAGCCCTTGATAGAGCAGCCCTGGCCGACCCAGGCCCAGCCCTCCCAGCCTCCCGCGAGTCCTCATACGATCGGGAGCAGCGTCGGTGAGAAAATCGGAAAACCTTTTAAACTGTATAATGGTTCCTCTCAATTTATATTTGTGCTCTTTAACTTCTTTTCTTCTTATTTGATCACCTCAATTATCATTTGTGCTCACTAACTCATTTAGCACTGTCGTCTTAACAGCATCAGCCTCAGCTTCGGGTGCTCCGAGCCGCGTAAGGGGTGTCACACGGGGGAAGAATGCGACGAAGCTGAGGAGACAACTGGGTCATAACATCCCAGTCCCGATCCCCAGCTCCAGTCATAGGCCAGAGGGGGAACATGCCCCATCACTGGCTAACCATCTTGGGTTAGCCATTAGAGAGGTTGCCCCAGTCAGGCCTCATGGCTGGAAGAAGCTTGACTCCGGGATCAAGCTTGCCGTCATCGCTGCAGTTAAGGTAAACTGAAACGATAAACATCAACCAAAGTTGTTACAGTTGTGCTCCTCATTACAATATCTGATTATATTTTGTTATTACTAGTGACTAATATGGTTATCCCCTAATTGCTGCAACTCTTTGAGATCGGGGATTACGAGGGTGATATGCAGCTTAGGGCGGACATTGACCGCCAATGCGGGATCTTGTATAGGGGTTGGAAGTATGAGCTGCATACTCACTATCTCGAGCTCTTGGAGCAGGGGGTTCCCCGACCCCAGGACCACCTGGCAAAGGGTTGTACTTTAGCTGACTGGCAGCAGATGATCTCACAGTGCTGGGAATCACCAGCCTGGAAGGTGACCTTGGGATGTTATCTACAACGACTAATTATATTCCAATGTAATTCTATTAGTAACGATTTTATAAATGACTGCTATTGTATTATTGTTTTTCTATGTAGGCAAAGTCAAAGAAAGCGCAAGAGAGTCGAGCTCAGTTGCCATACAATCATACGAGTGGCTCCCGGTCATTTGCCTCGAGGATGTCTCTGATGGTACTGATTATATTCATATGAAGGAACTTTATTAAGTTTATCAATTTCTAAATATGTTGCAGGGTTCATATCTAATATAAAGCTTTTTCAAATGATAGGCGGCACAGAATGCCGGTCAAGCGCCGCCCATTACTCAGTTCTTCCGCGACACCCACTACAGACGATCTCGTAATGAGTGGGTAAATGAGGTGGCGCAACAGAGACATGTACGTTTCCTAATAAATGGTTTATGATTGCATAATGTCATAGAAGTATTCTAAGTCCTTTATTGATTTAAATGGCAGGAGGCCTTGGTGCAGCGGACCGAGGAGCAGTCGCAGCCCTCTGTCACCACTCCGATGACTGAGGATCAGATTGCTGCTGATGTGCTTGGGAAGAGGTCGGGCTACGTAAAGGGGTATGGGATATACTCAAGGACCTCTTCCTCTTCCACACAGTCTCGGGCACCGGACCCTGAGGTGGTCGCCCTGCGCGAGCAGCTAGCCGAGCAGGCTGAGCAGGGCAGGAGGCAGGCTGAGCAGCTAGCTGAGCAGGACCGGAGGTATTCCTATAAAACTTACTTAGCAGTGAAGGCCCAAGCTAAGTGAGCATATATTTAGAATTAAAGTAAGAAAAAAGATATTATTTAAAAAAAAAAGTAATTATATTGGAAAGTAAGCTCCTCCTTACCTATATATATAACTTAGAATAAAATACTGTTTTTATTTGGCTTTCCGAAACTCAAAACATCAAATTCCCACTCTTAAGTCCAAATAAAATTTATTTGAAAAATCGCATGTTTTTATATGTGCTATTCAATTTATCTTTTTATGTGTTGTCTAATTATTCGTTAATATCACTGAACCCTTATCTTACCTACTTAGGGTCCGCTGGCAATCTCGTAGCAGTTAGCAGTGGGGTTCATAAGGTACTTGATGGCCTGCCTTATGTTTCTTGTGGCAGCAATACCTAGTGCAATTTGGAAAGGATGAGTCAAAGTCAACTAAGATAGAAAGGAAGAAAAATCAAAAGAAATAATTAGGTTTTGACAGCTCGAGAAATGTTTTGTGAAATGGGCTGTAATGAGGCAACCTTTTTTGGAAAAAGAAGTCCAGTTGGTGAAATAGGTACATCTTTTGGTTTCAAAGCTTAGAGGAAATGAAAGATAGGCATTTGTTACTTGAATTTTGAAATTTTAATGTGAATGGGGCTTATAGACTATAGGGGCAAATTTAATGTCTTGGTGGATTAGGTGCTTTCTCAACGGATGAAATTGAAACTATAAAAAAATGACCTTTTTATCAATAAAAGTTCATGGTTTATGTCTTTTGTTATAAAATATGGATCTTGGGTGGATGCCCACTTAAGATGAGTTAGGGTTAGGTTTAGGGTTTCTCTATTATGAGACTACTTTGCCTATAAATAGGCATCTCCCTATTATATTTGATACAGTTTAATGAGATACTAGAAAACTCTCTCTCTTCTCCATCTAATATTCTCTCTTGATCTCTCTCCTTTTTATAACACGTTATCAGCACGAGAAAAAAAATAACCAAACATTCGTAACCCTCCTGCGTACATTGAGAAAAAAAAACTCAAGGCATATCTACCCTCGGTTGGCGTGCAACATCAAGCCCTGGTCAGCGTGCAACATCTCCCTTTTCTGCCGTACGTGAAGAAGAAGAATACAATTTTTGGTTTTGCAGGAGCAATAGGACTTCATTTTACATGCATAAAACCATTTTATTATGCTTGTTTATAATATTTATAGTATTTTTTTACTGTTTAATCCTCTTGCATACTGTATTTATTTTAAATTTAAATTTATAAATAGAATCAAAAGTTTTAAATTTGAACTTGAAGTTCATTGATCTATGGACCAGAAGTCCTAAAAGTTGGTATAATGATATGAACCTACAGATTCATATTCATACAATTATAAAGCCATGTAATTAAATCTGAAGTTTTGACAGAACCAGAAGTTCTGATTAATTATTAGAACCAGAAGTTCTACTTCAAACCTGAAGTTTTGATAGAACCAGAAGTTCTGATAATTTGTTAGAACCAGAAGTTCTACGTGAAGATTTGACAGAACCTGCAGTTCTAATCTCATGTGTTATGAACCTGAAGTTCCAAATCAAGCTTGAAGTCTTGACAGAACCCGCAGTTCTGATTCTCAATGATATGAGCATGAAATTCTAAATCAAGCCTGAAGTCTTGACAGAACCAGCAGTTCTGATTCTCAAAGTTGTGAACCTGATGTTCTAACTTTCCTATGGCAAAAAAAAATTTTAATTTAATTTCTTCCTTAAATTCTTTTGATGTTAAATTTTTCATTGTTTTCCCCTTTACTTCATTAACTATTTGCATATGGTTAACTTTACATATATCTTTTATTACAGTTGCTGCATGATGTCAAATCTAGCTAGTGGGCATTCCTTAGAGAACCATCAATTGACCATACCTAGTGGGTACTTATGTACCCCATGTTCACAAGGGAAACTGATCACCCGACCCTCTCCTACTAAAGTTGCATCCGAATCCCCATCCTTTCTACAGAGGATACAAGGTGATATTTGTGGACCCATCAATCCACCTAGTGGACCTTTTAAGTATTTTATGGTTTTGATCGATGCCTCCACCCGTTGGTCGGATGTTTGTCTACTTTCAACTAGGAACGTAGCATTTGCCCGCCTATTAACTCAAATAATTAAACCGAGGGCTCACTTCCCTGATTATCCCATTAAGTCTATAAGACTTGATAATGCAGGCGAATTTACATCCCAGGTTTTTGATGATTTTTGTTCGTCTATAGGCATTATAGTCGAACATCCTGTCCCCCATGTCCACACCCAAAATGGCTTAGCTTAATCCTTGATCAAGCGCATCCAACTTATTTCTAGGACTCTGCTGATGCAATCCAAATTACCAGTTAGTGCTTGGGGACATGCTGTGTTGCATGCAGCAATGTTAATTCGACTTCGGCCCACGGCCTATCATCAATTTTCCCCTGGATAACTTATATCAGGACATCAACCCAATATTTCTCACTTGCGCAAGTTTGGTTGTGCAGTTCAAGTCCCAATACCACCCCCTAAGCGTACTAAGATGGGACCACAACGTAGATTGGGAATATATGTAGGTTATGACTCTCCTTCGATTATTCGATATCTAGAACCAAGGATAGGAGATGTCTTCACTGCTCGTTTTCTCGATTGTCAGTTCGATGAGACAATTTTCCCGCCGTTAGGGGGAGTTCCTGAAGAACGTATTGTTCCGGTAGAACAATCCATTCCTGAAGAACGGCGAGAATTAACATGGAATACATCCACTCTGTCTCATCTGGATCCACGAACTTCACAATGTGAGAATGAAGTTCGAAGAATTGTGCACTTGCAAGAAATTGCAAACAAATTACCAGATGCATTAAACGATGCAGCAAAAGTGACAAAGTCACATATACCAGCTATGAATGCACCTGCCAGGATTAATGTCCCTGTAGGACAAAATCAAAATACGGCAGCAAAAGAATCTGCGATACGCCAGAAGCGTGGCAGACCTATAGGCTCAAAGGACTCAGCTCCGCGGAAAAGGAGAAATGAGCAATCATCATCATATCCTCTCGAAGAGGCATGTAACGCTCCTGAAGAGGTTCCTCCCGAAGAGGCACATAATGATCCTGAAGAGGTTATGGCAAAATCCGTTCTCTCTAGAATAATGGAAGTCCCTGGTGAGACTTTAGAAGCCCCTGAAGAGGCACCGGTACCGGAAAATAAAGAGATCTCTATACTTTACAATTATTCAAAAGAGAGATGGAATAGAAATGAGATTATCATCGATGACGCATTTGCATATGCGGTAGCTACTCAAATATCAAAGGAAAATGATGATGATGATTGGGACACAGAACCACGTTCTATAAATGAATGTCGACAAAGAAATGATTGGCCGCAATGGGAAAGTGTCATCAAAACAGAGTTAGAGTCTCTCAACAAACGTGGTGTGTTCGGACCTATAGTACAAACCCCAAAAGATGTTAACCCTGTAGGTTACAAGTGGGTGTTTGTAAGAAAAAGGAATGAGCTGAATGAAATTACCAGATATAAGGCACGATTAGTGGCACAAGGTTTCCTGCAGAAACCTAGGATTGATTATGAGGAAACATACTCCCCTGTTATGGATATAACGACATTCAGATATTTGATCAGTTTAACAGTTTCTCAAAATCTAGAAATGAGACTCATGGATGTTGTAACTGCTTACTTATATGGGGACTTAGACACAGAAATTCACATGAAAATCCCGGAAAGATTTCCTTTGCCTGAAGCAAAGCCAAGGAGTACGTACTCAATCCAATTAAGGCGATCATTGTACGGCCTGAAGCAATCCGGAAGAATGTGGTACAATCGCCTTAGTGAATACTTGGCTAAAAGGGGGTATGAAAACAATCCCACTTGCCCGTGTCTATTTATAAAGAAATTCTTGAAGGGATTTGCAATATTAGCAGTTTATGTTGATGATATAAATTTGATAGGGACTCCAGAAGAGCTCGAAGAAACTGCTAGTTATTTAAAGAAAGAATTTGAAATGAAAGACCTTGGAAAAACAAGATTCTGTCTCGGATTGCAAATAAAGAGAAATTCTAATGGGATGTTGGTCCATCAATCTAATTATACCGAGAAGGTTTTAAAACGATTTGGTATGGACAAGGCACATCCATTAAGCACCCCTATGGTTGTCCGGTCTCTTGATATAAAGAAAGATCCATACCGTCCCATCGAGGAAAATGAAAAGGTATTGGGTCCCGAAGTACCATACCTAAGTGCTATTGGAGCCTTGATGTACTTGACACAATGCACTAGACCAGATATTGCATTTTCTGTTAATCTACTTGCCCGGTATAGCTCCACACCAACTCAAAGGCACTGGATTGGTATTAAACACATCCTACGATATCTGCATGGAACAACTAATTTGGAAATATTTTATGCTTACGATCATAAAGATTCCAATTTAGTAGGATATGCAGATTCAGGTTATCTCTCTGATCCTCATAAGGGTCGATCACAGACAGGTTATGTGTTTTTAAATTGTAATGCCGCCATTTCTTGGCGTTCTACAAAACAAACTTTGGTAGCTACTTCCTCCAACCATGCTGAGATTTTGGCTCTTTATGAAGCCAGTAGGGAATGTGTATGGCTAAAATCTCTGATTCGGCATGTTCGTAGTTCTTGTCAATTGCCTTCTATTGCAGGTATTCCAAACATTATCTATGAAGATAATGAAGCATGTATAAGACAGATTCGAGAAGGTTTCATTAAAGGAGACAAGACTAAACATATAGCACCAAAGTTCTTCTTCACTCATGAACTTCAGAAGAACAGTGAAATTGAAGTCAAGCAAGTTCGTTCGAGTAACAATCTGGCTGATCTGTTTACAAAATCTTTGCCAAAATCAGTATTCCAGAAGTTTGTATATGAGATTGGCATGCGCAAAGTTCATAATTAGACTATGTAAAATGGTTATCATCATCAAGGGGAGTTGTTTATCAGGGAGCATCCTGAAGTATGCTACCTATGGACATTTGTGCGCTGTACTCTTTTTCCTTCTCTAGGTTTTATCCCACTGGGTTTTCCTAGTTAAGGTTTTAACGAGGCAGCATTATGCACGTCCAACACCAGTTCAATGATTTTGAAGAATGTTGTATTCTTTTTCCCTTCACTTAGGTTTTTCCCACTGGGTTTTCCTTAGCAAGGTTTTTAATGAGGCAACTGTCATTGAATGGTGGTCATCCAAGGGGGAGTGTTATAAAATATGGATCTTGGGTGGATGCTCACTTAAGATGAGTTAGGGTTAGGTTTAGGGTTTCTCTATTATGAGACTACTTTGCCTATAAATAGGCATCTCCCTATTGTATTTGATACAGTTTAATGAGATACTAGAAAACTCTCTCTCTTCTCCATCTAATATTCTCTCTTGATCTCTCTCCTTTTTATAACATCTTTTTATTTATTTAAGATGAGATGTTTTAATTTCAACCGAATGATTGTTTAGATGGTTGGGATTAAATCTAGCCATCTAGATTTAGTTTTTTCTTATTTAAAGCATTGTAATGCCTCTTTCTTATGCTCTCCCATTGGGGAGGCTTCTCCTCGCTTGTGAATCTGGAGTTTGGGGAGAGGCCAAGATTTTTAGGTTTTCCTGACTTATCCCCTCATCTTCCATCTCCATCTTCATCACTACCTGCCCCCCTTATCTTTCATCTCCATTTCTACCTGCACCGCATCTCGATCTGCCATCCACATCACTTACTCATAGTAAATTAGTGGATTCGGCAAATATTTCAAAAATTAGTAAGGAAACTCTCTGCTCCCAGTGAAAGGGGCCATAAAAATGTATAATTGACGACTTCTTTAATTATTTTCATTAATAAAATGTTACTCCGAGTACATACAGTAATAGTTCAGTATATAGGATACAGTTCTTACAGCAGTAAAACAGAACAACGGAATGTAATGGAAATTTTACTTACTGTTTGAAGGCAGAAAACAGTACTATGTTGTTGAAGTAATTAATCTTAGAAATCCGAAAGGGTGTGTCCCTAGTCCCAAGAGGTGTGTCCAAAGAAGGCACACACCTCTTGGACACACCCTAAGCCCCCAAGCCCAAGCCCGGCCCGGCACGCGTGTGGTGGTGACTCTACCTTGATCTAGGTCCTCCCTCCTCCACAAAAGTGGGATGCCCTTTGGGGCTCATCTTATACTACCAAGGTAAGCATATTTATATCCAAGGAATGTTTTGCTCCCAAGCAATGTGGGAAGCAAGTTCACCACTTCCTTTTTGTTTCCATGTTTAACATGTTCAAGTAATGGTGTTTAGGAGATAATTTCTCATTCACTCCTAAATGGTTTAGAGCAACTCAATACATGTTCATAATCTACTCATGGAGTATAATACATTCCCATGTATTCCTACCTAAAAGGGTAAGTGAGTCCCACTTAGTTTTTGGCCCAAAGTTGGCAAAAACTAGTGTAGTTCTTAACCATTTTTTCAACACACAAAAAAAAAAAAAAAAAAAAAGGAAAAAGATTGAGCATTGTGTTTTTGTGATCAAGTTCTCAACCACATTTGTTTAAAACTGGTGAAGGATCTAGGAAATGAAGAGGACAGTGGTTTTGTGGTTGTGTGACTGACCTGGGTACTTTCTTAAACTACTCAACACATAATCCAGATTGTTGATATGTATTTTTTTTAAACACACTATCTCTATGAAGATCAATAGGGTCCTTCTGTGCTGCACATGTGAAACCCGTAATTTATTTTATATTGATTATGTACTGCTAAAACTTATGGAACATGAAATACAAAGCATCAGCCTTCCTCACAAGCGGTGTATTGGTAAATGCATCCTTCCTTTACGAGAGAGTTCATGATATCAAGCCACATAAGACCTTCGATGTACTGGTTTCCTTTCCAATCAAACATGCCAGATCCCACGAGGGTCTTATCAAGAGTAGCTAATTCCTCCACAGCCAGCTTATAGGGATGGCAACCGTGCGGGTTTGGGGGCAGAATTGGGTTGCCCCATCCCCGCCTCGCTCCGTAATTCGGGGTATGTTATATACCCCGTCCCTACCCCGACATGCCTCGCGGGGTCCCGTGATGTGGTGCAACTACAAACATAATAAATTAAATTTTGAATTGACTATAAAGAAAAAAGTAAATTCATTTATTTTACATGGTAAAAAGCACATGAATGATTCATCTATGTTGTCTCCATGCCTTTAATAATATATAAAAAAAACCCTCAACTATGCTGACTTATTTGCCCGAAACTCAGGCCTCTATCAAAACATCAATCTTCCTAGGTACCATGACGTTTTTCCCAAAATAGAATAAAAGATCTCCCCGCATAAATATTTTATAAGTGTGGGGCATTGTTAGATTGTTTAAATTTTTTAAAATGATCTAATATTAATATTATAAATTTCCCTTTTTCTGAAATTTTATCTATTTAAAGTGAGATTTATTCTTATAAGATTTTCTCTAATCCCTTGAAGGCCACTAACATACACTTGAAAATATCATATACGCTTTGAGACATTCTTTATAAAAAAGACAATATCTCTCTAAAATATCATGAACTCCATCAATACATGGTTTCACTTCATTTTTGAAATTTAAATTCACTCACTAATAAAGAGGTTGATTACATATAATTAAAATTAGTATAATTTATAGTGTTGTTAGTATGATTAGAATCATATTAAGTTATTAACTATAATTTACCTTGCTATTTCTAATCATATAAGTTATTATAAGCGTATAGCATGATATATCTTGTAATGTTATATCAAATTAGTATAATTTATATTGTTATTAGTATGATTAGAATCATACCAATTATAATTTACTTTGCTATCTCTAATCATATATGTTATTATAAGCTTAAAGCATGATCTATCATTTTATTATATTCGTTTTATTTAATATGATGTATCATGTCGCAATTTAACATTATATATGATTAAAGTCAAATAAGCTTAGATAGATTTTTTAACAACTTCAATTTCATTAAATTTGAATTAGAGGGAATGGGATCATATTATATGCTTTTATAATGTCTAGGGTTCATTCAATTATATGTTTAACTTTAAAAAAGTCTTCAATCAATCTATTTAACCCTTAATAACAACATAAAATCAATATATACATTTACATATAAATATATTTATTTATTATAAAAGAAATCTAAAATATATTTATATTAGAGGATTATTAATTTCGGAGTGGGTTACGGGCAGGGCAACGGGGCGGGGCGGGGTAAGAAACAGGCCATCCCCGCCCCGCCCCAGATTCGGGGTATGTTTTTTTGCCCCGTCCCCGCCTCTTCTAAGAATCGGGGCGGGGAAAACCCGTAGTGGCAGAGCGGGCACTCCGGGTTGGGGCGGAGCGGGTTAAAAATGTCATCCCTAGCTACCTATTCCAAAAAGGAAATAAGCTTGATAGAAGATAATCTAGAATGGAACTAATAAAAGATAGGCTACCAAAACAGCAGTCAATCGAACAAGTCAATTAATCCTTCTCTCCCAATAATAATAAAAAACAGAGCATGAGCATCCAAAACCAATCAGATCAGATCGGCAAAAACAAAAGAAATTATCATAAACCCAAGAATTCAATAAAAAAAACAGATGAAATTAAAGACCAACGTCAAAGAGATGATGAATAGAGATAGAGAGAGAGAGCTCTCATTAAACTCTTTCTCTCCATCTATTCTAATCGTAATCTATTCCATATTATTGAGTGTACACTTTGGCAAACAACCGAGACTTGAAAAACTCGAGAGATACATCAGACCAAGTTTTCACACAGCAGATACACTTGCATCTAATAGGCTTCTTTTTTGACAAAAGAGAAACCAAATCCAGAGATAAAACAATCTTGAAGCAGAGCACGATCTGGTTTTCCACTGGAAGTTTGATAAAAAGCTCTTTGCACTACAAGTTCTCAGAACTGAAGAGATGATGGAGGGTGGTGATGGATCTGCACAAGAAGTGGTGGAGAGAAAAAATCTCTAAATGACCTGGATCGTATGGTGTGCTGGATGATAGGGAGAGCAGTTCTAGTTCTGCGTAGGGCTCTAAATGACTTGGGTCGTATGGTGTGTTGGATGATAGAGAGAGAAGTTCTGCGCAAGGGAAGTTTGGAGGGGATGGAGAGTTGGTGTGAGATGATGGGGAGGGAAGATTTTAGGAGATTTGAGTAGCTTGGGAGGGAAGATTTTAGGAGATTTGAGTAGCTTGGGAAGGGAGAGATTTTAGGAGATTCAAGTGGATTGAGAAGGGTGAGAAGGGAGAGATTTTAAGAGATTTGAGTGGATTGAGAAGGGAGAGATCTTAGGATATTTGAGTAGATTGAGAAGGGGAGATTGAAAAGGCCCAACATGAAGGCATCCCTCCCTTCTTTTTTCTTTTGTATTTTTCTGAAATGAGAGGATGTTCAGGGGTGAGGTGGCACCCCTCACAGTCCACCTCCCCATTTGCTTTAATATATATATAATGGATTAGAATGCAATGGGCTATGCAATACCGCATAAAATTATAAAATATGCATAGAACTTTTTTTGCTAACGGAGGTTTTCCAACCCTTTAGGCTGGACTAATCCTTTCAGGCCTAAAGAGAAGCCGGGTAAAACCCGTATGACCCCAAGGTAGTAGCAATAGTTGTCACGTCCCCCGAACCCAATTAGAAAATAAACCGGATCCGGGGAGTGAAATTTTGGGCCAATTAAAAAAATTTGCCCTTTTTGGCCCAAGGATCGTAAGTACGCTGTGAGGATAATGTATTTCAACCTCAAAACATAAAACAATAGCGGAATTCATACATTGATATCAACAATGGATAATAAATCTCAATTAAATTTAAAGTTGCAAACAATAATTAAAACTACAGTGGAAGTTAATTTAAATACTATGGCCATCCCATAAACTAAGGCCATAAAACAACATGATGTCAATGAAAGAAAAGTTCAACGAAGAATAAAAATGAATTAAATAAAATTTAATGTTTGTCCCAAAGTGATTCTCTCATGTGCCTGGTATTGATGACGCTACTCTACGTCATCGGCACTCCACTCCCGTGCCTCCTCTGCTGAGGATCTCCTCACCGGCCTGCTCCTCGTAGTAGTACTCACCTGAGGAGTCTGTACACCAAGGAACCGAGTCAACGACATGTTGAGCAATAGATAAGCAAGATATAATTAAAACATAACATGTATCAAATATAAGAGTAATGACAAGTACAAGATCGTATGAATACAAGGAACAATACTAGGCATGTAGCATGAGTAAATAACCATCAAAATCATAAATAGAAATCCTAACAATATTAACAATCACCACTACCAATGTAATGTAATGCAATGCACAAAAGGGAGACTCCGTGGATGTCCAAGCCACCTCACGGGGTACCAGTAACAATCCTATCCGGACTACTGATACCAAAGTCCGGCTCCAGGGGGATCCAAGCTCCCGGTCCTGGGAATAGTAGCACGGTCCAAGCCCGCTCCCAACTATTCAACGCCATGGACACCGTCCAAAGCCGACTGCCCACCCCGATGTCCGAGTAACCGGCCCATCAATAAACCCCCAAACTGCAGTTGGCCATGATATGCAAATAATAATAAAGTGGTGTTGACACGAAAATAGACCAAGACAAGCAAGTCTGGCTAGCTTAATATACAAGACATGTTCATAGGGATTATCTCCTTCAAGTCAATACAAGACAAACCCAATCACGTGATAATCCCTTCAGTCTAGTCAGTCATGTTTATCAATTATATAACACGGGGTCCTAAGGTACACTCTAAGTCAGGTCCAAGTCCTAATTCTACAAGGGATTATGTTTCATAATTAATTAGGTGTATTATGCCGAGAGTGAGTGTACAAGAAATACAAAATCAACGGATACGATTAACAAATCAATGAGAGATTACAATCCAATCATAGGCGAATCATCAATGCTTATAAAGAATTTCCTTGGTGTACAATTATGATAAGCATCAATTGATTCAATTCCATACGCATTCGGTTAAACCGTACACAATACACGAATACCTAGACAACCCATCGAAGCACACCAAGCCACATGCTACGATTTCAAAACCCCATTAATGGTCACGTGAGAGTAGTTTCATGGTTTCCAATATCTAAGGTCCAAACCTAGGATAACAATTTCGTTACTAACAAGAAAGTGGTCTAAATAATTAATCTCTTTAGCTACCTCCCTCCCTCTTTAGCTACCTCCCTACGCTCAAAGAGCTTTCCAACGGTATATGGCTCGCGAAATTTCAATGTATGGTTTAAAAGTTATGGCCCATAGAAGTTTGTCCCTTTATATATACACACATATATAAAAGCGCGACGGACCAACATGTGTCTGATTCATCGGATGAATAAACCAATAGTACCATATTCATGTCAGTCAGGCCATGATACGTTTGTGAGTTTTTTTTTTCTTACTCATCCTATCCGCAGGTGTTATAGCCAGCCATCATTCAACGTTCATATGCTCAGTTGAACATTCTGTCCAGCCATCACTCAACTTTTTTTTTCTTTTTTTTTTTTAAAAGCCTGAATGTTTCACTGAACGTTCTGAACGTCAGTCAGATTCCCTTTTTCTTTTTATTTTCTTTTTATCAAATATAGAACCCCATTTTTATAGTCTTTCACCCAATCTATTTTAAAAATTTACCCGCACAAAACTGAGCCACCGTGCTCCCCTAATAATCCATTCCATCTATCATCGTTTCCACTTACATGAATTAGCATTAAAATTAACAATTAAATTAAATAACCCAAATTAATAACAAACATGCTTGGAATTAGAGAAACCTAACAAGAAAACACATTCAATCAATGGAAGACATACAAACATGCTTAATTATAAAATGCAGATCTACTTGCCTCAACCAAGAAGATGATTGGAATTGGGGAAATCTGAGGAGAAGCCCTACCACTGCAGAAACCTCGATCTACCCCGACCAAACACAATCTAACACGCAAATGAGAAGAAAAGAGAGGAAAATATTAAGATATAACCTAAATCTAAACCAAAGAGAATTGATTGAAAAGATGAAAGAGAGGAAAATCTTACCAAACTGACGTCAATGAAAGAGGAGATCGTGAGGAAGAAGGTGAGCGGCTCGGATCACGGAAGTGATCCTTCAGGGAAGGAGTTCTGGAGCCTTGGAAAAATGAGGAAGAAGAAGAAGCTGCGGTAGGTTATCGTTTGTTGCAGAGAAAGAAAAGAGATTAGGGTTAATCTCTTGTTTAAGAAGAAAGGGAGGGAGAAAAGACTAAGTTACCCTTTAAGTGGGTCCGGAGAAAGAATTAATTATTAGAAGGGCTTCTGGTCGTTGGATCGCAACGAGCCAGAAGACAAAATTGATCAAAGCGACGAGACCTTTCCAAAGAATCCAAAATCACGGCGATAGGAATTTTTTGGAAAAACACTCAATTTTTTCCTAATTTGCAAACTACCCCCTACTAGGGTCAAACGAACTCAGAATCGCACGAAACTCCGCAGGCACTATTCTAACACTAAAAGAAACTCGCTGACCATCTAAACCCACTTAAATATCTAATAAAATAATAATTGTAATAATATCAAAATAAATGGGTCAACAGGCCGATAATTGGGCCCAACTGACCCAGTAAGGTCGCAGACCTTACACTAGTGGACTAGTCAACCTTCTGTTCCTAAAGAGGCCGGCCTAGAGAGAAGTCGAGTAAAACCCCTATGGCCCCAAGGAGGTAGCACTAGTAGACTCAACTTTCTGTTCCTGAAGGGGGGAACTGAAAACTCATACAAGGACCTCTAGCTCTGGAAAAAAGAAGAACCGTGGTCCTGACTACTCGACCAACCCCTTGGGGTTTCGATAGCATATAGATATATGCCCTTTTAATTACCCAACAAAAGGGGTTTTTATGCAGTATCGCATAAATAAGTAAAAATTGCACTAGCCTATAAATATTGCAGTTCTGTCATTTCTCCTAATTTGGAGAATATATACAAAAACATCACTACTTTTAACACAAGGTGGAGTAATTATCGATGGCCTTGGCTAAAGATACCTGCACTGGCCAAATCCAAAAATTCTCAATATTATATTTTTGGAAACTTCTTTTTTAGTTCTCTACACATTTGCTCTCAAAATTGTTTTTCAAAATGATAAAAAAAAATCCAGGTTAATTACTCAAATTTAACTAAGGCCAAAATCTCTAAATTCACACGAATTCCGAGAAAACAAAAATATTCACAAACCCATCGTCAATGGGGTCGAGTCAAAGGGGTCATCAAGCATTTGCTGCATTTCTAAGTACTTGCATCAAAATCCCATTTTTAGTTTTAGTGCTTTATGCAAACTTCTTATGGTTGTAATATTCTGGTTTTCAATCATATGACCATTTGAATATGATAAGTCTTCATTTTTATCCTCTCATATTAGACGAGAAGGAATGGACGTATGAGGCGGGGAAGAAAGCCACCTTTGGTAGGATTCAACAGCCAAGTAAAAACATCACACGTGTAAAGCCGTCATCTACTTTCTTGCAAACAGAGCTAGATATTTTTTATATTTCAAGAGATTTTACAAGAGGGCCCTGGATTGCCTAAAACATGCCTTCTGAATTTGGTATTGTTACAAAATAAAGCATGGTATGTAGGGTTGTAAACGGGTCGATTCCGTTTCGGGTCCATGGTGGATCCTGAACCGAAACCATTAAGGAGAAGGTGGAATCAGATCTTGACCCGCAACCGTTTTGGAACCGGTTTCTTAACTCCCGAACCGAAATCAAAACCATATATGGGATGAGTCTGGATCCGGGTCTTGATCTAGGTAGAGAATGCTATTAAAAAAATATGATTTTTAGGAGAGATTTTCGGAATTTGAGGTAATATGTCGGGTCCATGAGTCCGAACCAAGGTGGAACCGGACACGGTCCCATTTACTTATCGGAACCTAAATAAAGACTCAGACCCGATTTAACGGGTCGAAACCTACGAGTAATTGGAGAATCGAGGACCCATTTACATCCCTACTGGTATGATGTATAACATAAAACTATTAGTCTTTTTTGATAAATGACAGAACACCCTTTATTTAAGCTTAACAAATTTTACTAACTCCATTTACTTTTAGTGATGCCCACCCAAACACGTGATAAATAAGGGAAACATGGCGATTGGAAGGTTTAGATGTGGATTAGAAAAAAACTATAGCATCAAGCCATTCGATTAGGGATAGCTTTTAGTTTTAGGTCCTTAGTTTAAGGTATAAAATCATCTTTCAATCATTTGACTTAAGGGATAAGGAGTCTTACTTGTTCTTAATAGCAAATCGATCAAATATAAAATCTAATTATGGTTGGTATAATATGACTAGTAATAGAGAGGAAATTTTTACCAATTTTTCATGTAGCTTTCTAGTTTGTTGTTTGGTGCAATAATTTATCTTGTAAAAAATGATAAAAATGAATTAATTTTTCTTAATAGAGATGATTTCAATTTCCTATGAGGAGACTAAGAAACTAAAGTCCCTCTCTCTTTTCTTTTTTCTTTTTTTTTTTGTGATAAAAAAAAGTCCCTCTCATAGAAATAGAAATTTACAAAGCAAAGAATTCTCTCTTTGTAAAAATAGCCCTCGGTGACATTTCAAAAAGGAATCTTGACTGTTGGATTTGAAATTTCTCACTATAGTAGCCTTTTTAGCTTTCATGAATTATGAAATTTCGGGATTTTGATGACTTTCAAATGAATTTCCGACGTACTCAATTTCTAATGGTAGACCCTACATTATCATTCTTAGAAATTGAGTTCCACATTGTTTTTCTAAAAGGTGCATGGGCCTCAAGTACCATATCTTGCATTGTAATTTTTAAAGATGGACCTCAAGTACTATAAGATTTCTAAAGTGGGCCTCATCCCCTAATTCCTAATGGTAGGACCCATGGAAATTCTAAAAGTTGACGTCATGTACATTCCTAAAAGATAGGTCTATAATGTTATTTTGTAAATTTGGGCCTACATTATAATTTCTAAAGGCAGATCTTAATAATCACAAAAGGTAGGCCCACATTGTAATTGATATAAATGTGGGCCCCATGCTCTAATTATTAAAGGTGGGTCCCATGTTATAATTTCTAAAGGTGAGCCCCACGTAAAATAATTCATAAACATGGTTTTACATTGTTAATTATAAAGGTTGGTTCTAAATATGAATCTCCCATTATCATTTCTAAAGATCAACCCCATGCAAGGCAAGATTTATAAAGGTGGGATCCGTATTCTAATTTGTAAAGATGAGACCTATGCTGTAATTTCTAAATGTAACCCCCATTTACAATAGTTTTTAAAGGCGGACCCATATTGTAATTCCCAAAGGTGGGCCACGTTATAATTTCTAAAAGTGGGTCTCATATTCACAAATCACAAAAGATAAGCTCATATTGTAATTTTTAAATGTGGTTCCCATATTTTAATTCCAAAAATTGATCTTGTGTCACTACAACAGATTACACTTTTAGCGACGTTTTTTTTCGTCGGTAAAAGTAAAAAAAAAGTCGGTAAAACTTTTACCGACGTTTTTTATTTCGTCGGTCGGACGTCGGTGACAAGACGTCAAGAAAACATGTTACCGACGAATTAATTTTCCGTCAGTAAAATTTAATTTTCACCGACGTTTTTGAATATTTTACCGACATTTTTTTTCGTCGGTAAAAGTGAAAAGGAAAATTATAAATAAATAAAACCACTTTACCGACGTTTTTATTTCGTCGGTAAAATTAAAAAGAAAATAAAAAAAAATAAAACTATTTCACCGACGTTTATTTTTCGTCGGTAATATTAAAAACAAAATTAATAAAATTTTTACCGACGTTTTATTTTCGTCGGTAATATTAAATAAAAAAATAAAAATAAAATAAAATATTGACCGACGTTTATTTGTCGTCGGTAACGTTAAAAAGAAAAATTAAAAAAATTTAAAATATTTTACCGACGTTTTATTTTCGTCGGTAAAATTAAAATAGAAAAATAAAAATTTAATTACCGACGTTTTTTTTCGTCGGTAAATATAAAATTAAAAATTATAAAACAATTGCCGACGTTTATTTTTCGTCGGTGAAATGACTTTTGCCGACGAAATTATATATTCTCGTTTTTCGTTTAAAATTTCCCTGTAAACCTGCTTATACACCTGTAACAAAAAATAAACCTACTCACAATACAATTAATAATGAATCCAAACAAAATCATCCACATTTTTCATCAAATCATTCATCTCCTAAAAATAACAGTACAATTAATAAAAATTTCTAATAGTCCAATAAAACTAAAAACATATACAAATAGTCGAATAAAATTGTCCAATATACATAAACAAATAAACTAAAAACAACAAAACGACGCCAAAGTGTGCATCCGATCCAAAAGCGTCCATCAATCTACAATGACAAAAACAAAAACAAAATTAGTATCTTTTGATTTAACGAAATTATAAATAAAAGATATACATATATATATGTATATATATAAACTGATTGGATCATCCCCAATAAAAAACTGAAACTTCTGTTTGGATCCAAAGAGTTGAGGTTTCACATCATTCAAAGAACACAAGATAAGAAAAGAAAATAAAATAAAAAGAAAATGAAATCTAGAACTGCATTAACCCTTACTCAATCAGTTGGTGCTGTACGCTGACTGGAACCTCATTACTAGCACCACATAGAACCACCTCTATAATCCCATGATATAGAAATCCAACAGTGCCATGAATCTGAAGCTTTGTTATATCAATGCCTACAAAAACAAAAGCCACAACCACCCTAAAAAGACATAAATAGCAGCAAAACTTTTTTTTTTTTGTGTGTGTGTGTGTGATAGCAGTAAAACTTATTATAGAGTGGAAAGCCAATTTCATTGAAATTATGTCACTTTACAGAGAATTGGAAGCAGGATTTCACATAACCATTTTGGTCAATGTTGAAAACACACACACATAATGGACACGATACATTGCTAGATAATGCATTATCAAAAACACCTTTCTGATTTTCAACCCAACCCACACCAGTCAAACAAAGTGGGCGCTAGCTTTTTGGCTACACTTGCCGCACTTTCCTCCTCTCTCCTTGTGTTCTATTTCTATCCCATACAGTGTTAGTTCCATTTTATAAATTTGCCTCATCTAGAAGAAACAATATACCCACCAACAGTTATGTGATTATATGATCTTTGATTCCTGTGTTAACCAACTTCCCACCAGTAATGGTCACACTTCACCAGTGCCCCAGGACTGTGGCTATATGGTCATTCTTTGACGAATGACTTCCCACAGAAAAACAAACATTAGCCCATAGTTTCAATGACCCACACAAGTCCAGGTTTTTGTAGATATATAGCCATCCACCTGGTGGGCCACACCTTTGAAGATTAAAACCCAAAAGATATAGCAAATTGGAATGTCTGAGTCAGGCCTCTTTATCATCTTTTGTCATCACATCAGCAACTGATAAGACAAATCCTTACAAAATATTTATTCCAATGAAAGTCAATTGAGGCCTTGACTGAACAACTTGGATCCCCTCACAGCAGCCCCTATTAATTTGATCAGTGGGCCTTCATCTCATATCTTCCCTCCAGAATCAGCTCCAATTGGAGAAGGAGCCACTACCATCATGGTTTTTCCTAATCATGTGTGGTGCTGCATGTAATCAATCAGATTGGGCTCTTCTATCATCCAAAGTTGATAGCAATTCCCAATTTGATCAGACGGTGTGGAAATAACAACCTCTTCAAAAAGTTGTTGTTGAAGAAGCTGAATCAAAACCCGTGCTAGCTGCCCGGACAAGAAACATCATATCTCTCTCCCTCACTTTCCCTCAATTCCCAATTTCTGAATTTTCCGGTAGCCGTTTCCCGTTCCGGCCCCGAAGGGCCGTTTTCGAGTCTAAGTGTTGGAAAAGAGTCGGTTTTCGGCTCTAATTCCCTAACCGGGAGTCCTGTCAGCGAGCCGTCAGTTCCTACAGGTTACTCTACCGCCGAACGAACTTCCCGTGCCGGTCCACGAATTTTTCGGTCGCCGTTTCCCGTTCCGAGCCCCCGAATGGCCGTTTTCGAGCCTAAGTGTTGGAAAAGATTCGGTTTTCGGCTCTAATTCCCTAACCGGGAGTCCTATCAGCGAGCCGTCAGTTCCTACAGGTTACCCTACCCCCGAGCGAACTTCCCGTACCAGTCCGCGAATTTTCCGGTCGCCGTTTCCCGTTCCGGGCCCCCGAAGGGCCGTTTTCGAGCCTAAGTGTTGGAAAAGAGTCGGTTTTCGGCTCTAATTCCCTAACCGGGAGTCCTGTCAGCGAGCCGTCAGTTCCTACATGTTACTCTACCCCCGAGCGAACTTCCCATGCCGGTCCGTGAATTTTTCGATCGCCGTTTCCCGTTCCGGGCCCCCGAATGGCTGTTTTCGAGCTTAAGTGTTGGAAAAGAGTCGGTTTTCGGCTCTAATTCCCTAACCGGGAGTCATGTCAGCGAGCCGTCAGTTCCTACAGGTTACTCTACCCCCGAGCGAACTTCCCGTGCCGGTCCGCGAATTTTCCGGTCGTCGTTTCCCGTTCCGGGCCCCCGAAGGGCCGTTTTCGAGCCTAAGTGTTGGAAAAGAGTCGGTTTTCGGCTCTAATTCCCTAACCGGGAATCCTGTCAGCGAGCCGTCAGTTCCTACAGGTTACTCTACCCCCGAGCGAACTTCCCGTGCCAGTCCGCGAATTTTCCGGTCGCCGTTTCCCGTTCCAGGCCCCCGAAGGGCCGTTTTCGAGCCTAAGTGTTGGAAAAGAGTCGGTTTTCGGCTCTAATTCCCTAACCGGGAGTCCTGTCAGCGAGCCGTCAGTTCCTACATGTTACTCTACCCCCCGAGCGAACTTCCCGTGCCGGTCCGCGAATTTTCCGGTCGCCGTTTCCCGTTCCAGGCCCCCGAAGGGCCGTTTTCGAGCCTAAGTGTTGGAAAAGAGTCGGTTTTCGGCTCTAATTCCCTAACCGGGAGTCCTGTCAGCGAGCCGTCAGTTCCTACATGTTACTCTACCCCCGAGCGAACTTCCCCTGCCGGTCCGCGAATTTTCCGGTCGTCGTTTCCCGTTCCGGGCCCCCGAAGGGCCGTTTTCGAGCCTAAGTGTTGGAAAAGAGTCGGTTTTCGGCTCTAATTCCCTAACCGGGAGTCCTGTCAGCGAGCCGTCAGTTCCTACATGTTACTCTACCCCCGAGCGAACTTCCCGTGCCGGTCCGCGAATTTTCCGGTCGTCGTTTCCCGTTCCGGGCCCCCGAAGGGCCGTTTTCGAGCCTAAGTGTTGGAAAAGAGTCGGTTTTCGGCTCTAATTCCCTAACCGGGAGTCCTGTCAGCGAGCCGTCAGTTCCTACAGGTTACTCTACCCCCGAGCGAACTTCCCGTGCCGGTCCGCGAATTTTCCGGTCGCCGTTTCCCGTTCCAGGCCCCCGAAGGGCCGTTTTCGAGCCTAAGTGTTGGAAAAGAGTCGGTTTTCGGCTCTAATTCCCTAACCGGGAGTCCTGTCAGCGAGCCGTCAGTTCCTACATGTTACTCTACCCCCGAGCGAACTTCCCCTGCCGGTCCGCGAATTTTCCGGTCGTCGTTTCCCGTTCCGGGCCCCCGAAGGGCCGTTTTCGAGCCTAAGTGTTGGAAAAGAGTCGGTTTTCGGCTCTAATTCCCTAACCGGGAGTCCTGTCAGCGAGCCGTCAGTTCCTACATGTTACTCTACCCCCGAGCGAACTTCCCGTGCCGGTCCGCGAATTTTCCGATCGCCGTTTCCCGTTCCGGGCCCCCGAATGGCTGTTTTCGAGCTTAAGTGTTGGAAAAGAGTCGGTTTTCGGCTCTAATTCCGTAACCGGGAGTCATGTCAGCGAGCCGTCAGTTCCTACAGGTTACTCTACCCCTGAGCGAACTTCCCCTGCCGGTCCGCGAATTTTCCGGTCGCCGTTTCCCGTTCCGGGCCCCCGAAGGGCCGTTTTCGAGCCTAAGTGTTGGAAAAGAGTCGGTTTTCGGCTCTAATTCCCTAACCGGGAGTCCTGTCAGCGAGCCGTCATTTCCTACAGGTTACTCTACCCCCGAGCGAACTTCCCGTGCCGGTCCGCGAATTTTTCGATCGTCGTTTCCCGTTCCGGGCCCCCGAAGGGCCGTTTTCGAGCCTAAGTGTTGGAAAAGAGTCGGTTTCCGGCTCTAATTCCCTAACCGGGAGTGAAAATTTGTTGATGAGAAAGATTATGATAATGCAATTTGGAGGTGCAGTTAAAATTTGTTCAAATACTACATTTTCAGTGTTTGTAAATTTCGACTAGTTATTATGTGCAAATTTCAAGGGAGTATTCTACTAACCAAAGAGTCGCATCATAATCCTCCAGGAGCCGTGCCATCCCCAGCAGATGTGGTCCCGTCCCCCACCCCCCCCCCGGTAATATGGTAAACGGCATGTCAATCCATCTGAAAAAACCTTGTAATTTTTGGTCAAACAAACATAGGACAGTCCTGTCCTAAGAACCTGACCATTTCCCTTGGTTGCCATCTCTCAACACCATTATAATCTCTCTTCCTACCACACCAAGAGCTAGGCAGAAGATATCATGGCATTGGCACCTTCCATCTCCACAAACCCACTTCTCTCCCTCCTCCTCCTCACCTTTCTCTCCCTCTCCATCTTCCATCCCGTCACCACTGCCCAACCCCTCTACCAAAACTGCGAAACCTCACTCAATTACACTTCCAACAGCACTTTCGCATCCAACCTCAACACTCTCCTCGCATCTCTACCCTCCAACACTTCTAGCAACAATGGCTTCTACAACACCACAGTAGGCACAAACCGAGACCCCGTCTATGGCCTCGTTCTCTGCAGAGGAGATGTAACCCCAGCCA
This sequence comes from Cinnamomum chago, assembly GCA_038049695.1. NCBI lineage: Eukaryota > Viridiplantae > Streptophyta > Magnoliopsida > Laurales > Lauraceae > Cinnamomum > Cinnamomum chago. The sequence goes on along the minus strand of CP142457.1, from coordinate 10,992,941 downwards.
TATGCAAAAGTTGCGTTGATGTAGCCATTAAAGAAATCAAACAGCTATGCCCCAATAATAAAATAGCTGCTATTTGGTACGAGTATTGTCAGCTACGTTATTCAGATAAGAGGTTCTTCTCCTTGATGGAGGATGCTGGGAAGATCACATTATTCAATGCAGCAAATATAACTAACCCAACTGATTTTCTTCCTGTTTTGAAAGATCTGCTTAGTAATCTTTCTAATAGAGCTGCAAATGATCCTTCTTTGGGTATGTTTGCAACTGAGAAAACCAAGTTCATGGGAGGTCAGGATGTGTATGGGTCGGTTCAGTGCACTAGGGATCTGTCCAGGAATGATTGCAGCAGATGCTTGGAAGGTGCAGTTGGGGATGTTATGGGGTGTTGCTCCTCTAATAGAGGGGCAAGAGTTCTTACTACAAGCTGTAATTTGAGGTTTGAGCTGTATCCCTTCTACACAGCTTCAGATTTAGGACCAACACCAGCTCCACCAAACCCAACTTCCAAGGGTATGTTACTTATTAGTTTTCGTTTATTCAATCTTTACCCTTCTTAATTTTATGTTCTAGTTTTTTTTTTTTTTTTTTTGCTGGATTTTGATTTAGTTTTATTTGAATTCGTTTAAAATGATATTTTTTCTTGTGTTTTTTCATTTTTATAAAAATTAATAATAAAAATTATTATTATTAGGATTTAACCGAAAAAAATACTTTATACACACGTGTTACGAGATCAAACGCTTTAACAAGTGGGGCACACATTAGAGCAATTGGGCTCAATTTTCTATGGGACCCACCTTTAGAAGTTATAGTATGGCCTACGATGTGCCAAATAGGTAAAAGAAAATTGGGCTTACTTGTTCTAATTGGTTCCCCACTTGCTAAAGTGTTTGTTCGCATAACACGGGCGCATAAAGTGATTTTTCGGGTTAAATCACTTATTATTATTATTAGTTTTTGTTCTAATAGAAAGCCAAAATAGAACAATATATGAGAATCAACATATTGACTGATACTACAGTGATTATTGTTAGTAAGGTAGGTCCACTCCATGAATATATATATATATATATATATATTGTAGGATGGAATTTTATAAATAGAAAATAAAATATCGAATCAAAATATGATAGGCAGGAATGTCACAGTAAGAACTGCCCATGGTCTTACTTGTGCAAGAACTATCCATGGGTTTTTCACTTGTGGACCTTTTTTGAGCAATCTAGCCCTCAATTACCCCCTCAGACAAACTACCTATTGGCAAGTGGTTAAGTTCAAAATGCAAGCCCTTTCGGTTGGTTTGGAAATGAACCCAACTTTTTAAAATCATGCGAATCATTCAATAAGCTCAATACATTTTCAGTTATTTTCTACTCTTTTCTTCTCGATCTGTATTGCTAGAACTCACGTATGTAATAGCACACCAATTGAATTGGTTTATATTATAATGACTCATTATCTACAATTATTAATATTGAAAAAAATAAAAGATTCAAATAATATCCCTTCAGCATGTGATGGTTAACACATTACAGATCCGGTATGCATTTTTCAATCCTGTCACGAGGTGGACGAATGAAGTGGCGGATGGTGTAACGGTGGACACCAGCTAAGCCAGGCCTAACTTTTGGATTTGGGTTCTATTTTAGGCCTGTGGGCTGTAACCAGGCCTAACTTTTGGTCCAATTGTTCAATCAGCTAGGCCTCCCCCTTATAGCTTAAGGGCCCAACTTGGCCCTGATGTTTTTAACAATATGGGGTGTATCATGTATACATTTTAATTCCAATGGTTTGTGTCTGGACCTCACTTTCAGCTCATGGCTGGACAGGGGCCGAGCCAAGATTTCATCTTGGGGGAGGCCAAAACTTGAATAAAATTTTATTTCATCAATTACTTTGCACCCAAAATGGACATAATTTGAATAAAATCTGGGGGGCGGGGCGGGGCGGGGCGGGGCATTTTGGTGTTTTAATAGGATTTTCCAGGGGGCCGGGGGGAGCGGGCCTCAATGTGGTTCCGCCCCTGTGGCTTGATACAACCCTGAATCTAGGCTCAATAAATAAATGGGCTGGGCTTGGACAAGCACAATTCCACCGGACATGAACATCCCAAACCCATTGCAGCCGAGATGTAGAGGAGGAATTATGTCATTGAAATGATGTCGTACATTTGTTTGATCATATAACCATCTCATGGGGGCCCTCCAAAAGAAGTTTTAAGAACAAATAATTAGCCAAAGGTCCATAGAATTGAATATTTCCAGCCTACAGTTCAGACGAATTCTTTTTAAGGGCTCTGGTCCAAGCAGCTACACTGTTTGCAGGCAGAGGTCCCTGGATACAATTCTCATGACTGATTTACCCTTTCAACCATTTTAGGCATAAAATTTTGAAATTTCAAAATTTCAAATCTTCCGTTTCCCCTCCTCATTCCTAGGTAAAGTTTGAGCCAAAGATCATCTTCGTCATAGATCTGATCTCTGCGTCTCTGCAAAAACACGTAATCCAAACTGATCACCCAAAACAGAGGAACCCATTTCTGCCATTGCCAATGAAGAACAGGGTTGTTGTTCGGTGTGATCGGAGGAGAACCATTAAATCGGACATCGAAAGTGCCGCTGATCGTGCGAAGTTCAATAGATCGATTGGTGGGTCACGATTGCGGAACAGAGACTAGTTTTAGAGCTCTCTGTTTTAGTCACTGAAGATCGCAACAGAACCAGTGCAAACAAGAAAACTGTAACGATTTTCTATTACTGTTGCTGCTAGAGAAGAGGGCTACGTGTCACCGGAAGAGGAAAACAGAGAGTGGGGATCGACCATAGATCATTTTTCGTTAGGCCCCACCTCCGGCGTCTTCGCTGCCGCCGCTGCGTGCCGCCCCCATCGCCAGAGAACAAAGCGATGTTGGGCTGTTACCGTCGAAGGAGAAGAAGACTGAAAGAGGAACGATTCCGGTTCCTATTGCAGAGAAACAGAGGAGGAAGAAGACCCTTTGGGGTCGGTTCCAGTGCAGGATGGGTGGACTGATGTGTAAAGTCCTGTCGCCCCATGTTGGATAGCGAAATAGCTCAGGAGGGCTATAAGCCAGTGGCTCATGCACCCCCTAACTTTAGCCTTCGCCCCTCCCTTTCAAACGAAAGCCCCTTTGGCTTGTTGGTTGCACATTTGATGGTTTGGATCAAGCAACACAGGCTGTAGATCAGCAGGTTCTTGTCTCCTTTGTTTCTACCAGTTTCTGCAACTTGGTGAAGGAAGAACGAATGACACATTTTCAAGCCATTGGTAGAGGCTTAACTTTTTTCTTCTCTCTTAGTCAAGGAAAGAGATAAGAGAGAATGAGGTATTTTGACACATGGAAAGTAATTTTGTCCTTTCTTTCATCTGAAGTAAATAGGAAGATAGGGACAAGAGAGAATGAAGTCTTTTGTCTCTTTTGAAATTAACTTTGACAGATGCATAGCAATTTCGTCCTTTCTTTCATCTAAAATTTATTTGAATCTTTTGATAAATCTATATGAGTTTTAATGAAATTTATCCGAGTATTTGTAAAATTTATCTAAGTTTTTTTAAAGTTTATCTGAGTTTTAACAAATTTATATGAGTTTTTGTCAAATTTATCTGAATTTTTCATTTTTTATCAAATTTATTTGAGTTTTATGCAAATTTATCTGAGTTCTGAAATAAATTTCTCTAAGATCTGAACAAATCTATCTGAGTTTTGGCTAATTTATCTGAGTTATGAGACAAATTTATCCGAGTCTGGACAAATTTATTCAAGTTTGTGGCAAATGTATTTGCGTTTTTCTAAATTTATTTGCATTTTTTAATTATATTTACATCATTTGAAATTTATTTGCGTCTTTTGAGATTTTTTTACATTTTTTGGAATTTATTTGGATCTTTTGAAATTTATTTATATCTTTTGAAATTGATTTTCAGCTTTTGAAATTTATTTATATTTTTTAAATTTTTTAGATTTTTTGAGATTTATTTGCATCTTTTTAAATTTCTCTATGTTCTTTTGATATTATAGCATTTTTTAAAATTTATTTTGCTTTATTTCGAATTTATTTGTATTTTTTGAAATTTGTTTTTTTTCCTAGTGTTTATTTTCGTTTTTTTATTTTATTTGCTTCTTTTGAAATTTATTTTTGTCTTTTTAAATTTATTTACATTTTTTTAAATTAATTTTCGTCTTTTGAAATTTATTTTGATCTTTTGCAATTGATTTCATCTTTTGAAATTTATTTACATTGTTTGAAATTTATTTGGATCTTTTGAAATTTATTTGGCCAATTAAATGGTAGTTGACCATTATTAATGACATATCCCACTAATTGTGGGATATGATTTTGAAGAAATGATAAATTAGACATTTTAGGTCTTTAAATTTGAAAAAAAGACCATCACACTATGAAAAAAGATTGTAGATCTAAGGCAATAAAGTGAAATGTTCAGGGACCCGTTGCTAAATGCCCCTTTTATTTATTAGTTTTGTATATTCAATCTTTACCCTTTTCTATTATGTTATTAGTTTTATGTTCTATTTTTTTTTGTTTTATTTATTTATTGCTGGATTTTGATTCAGTTTTATTTGAATTCGTTAAAAATGATTTTCTTTGATTTTTTATTTTTATAAAAATTATTAATAGATAAAACTATATAAAAAATGACCCTAGATGGCCATTAACCGAAAAACACGCTACTAGTCAATATGGCACGGAAGTGGTTCCCTGTGACTACTTTCATTTTTTTTTTATTAAAGATTTAAACGTGTGACGACGTCGTCACATTCAAACTCATACAAATCGCCTGAAACCTCATTTTTCCCTTCTTCCTCCCATTGTTTTCCCCCCGTAAGCCCCATTTACCAGAACTCCACTCCATGCTTCTTGTTTAAAAGGCCAACAAAGTCACAGACCTTGTGAGGGTCTGGAAGGGCATTGGAGACACTCTCCTTCTCCATGCATCTCTTCACCCAAGCAATTAGCTTAGGGCACTTATTCTTTATGCTGAAATTGCCATTAATCTCATACGTGTAGAATTAACAAGTGAATGGAACAAGCACCACATCCACATACCCCAAGCTCTTGCCACCGTAAAATGGCTTGTCTTCGAGCTCTCCTTTCAACAGTTTTAAGCAATCGATGAACTCTTTCTTAGCTGCCTTTTGAGCCTCTCCCTTGCTCTTCCATATCCATGACCTACACTCATATATCTGTGTATAAAAAACAATAACATAAAGTTCTGATTCATTTTGGTACAGAAAACCAGCAATCGCAGATGATAAAGGTTGGAGAAGAGGTATATTTGATGAATTAGCGACGACGTCGACACTAACTCTCGATATGAAGCGATGATGTCGTCGCTTGTTGAAAAAAGGAAAATAAATAAATATTCTGGCGGGAATACCGGTCTTGTTGCATCAAAACTATGCGTACGTATCTTTTTTGGTTAGTGGACCTCTAAGGTGCTTTTTTGGTAAAATTTTCTTAATAATAATAATAATTATTATTATTATTATTATTTGTTCTAATAGAAAGCCAAAATAGAACAATACATGAGAATCAACATATTCACTGATACTACAATGATTTTTGTTAGTAAGGTAGGCCCACTCCATGAAATAGAAAATAAAATATCGAATCAAAAAATGAATATATATTGTAGGAATGTCACAGTAAGAACCGTGCAAGAACTGTCCATGGGTTACTTCTGGTCCTTTTTTGAGCAAATCCAGCCCTCAATTACCCTCTCAAACAAACTATCTATTGGCAAATTGTTGTGATCCCCTAGCCTAGAATAAAGAAGAGAAAATATATTAAATTTTAAAAGAAAAAAAATTTATTAGAGTTTAAAAAATCATAGAGATTATTAGGAATTACATAGATTCAAAATAAATAAATGCATATTTACAAAGACGTAAAACTTTAAGTATTTCCTTTGTGCGATATCGTACGGCTGTGCGATATTGCACACATCATATTCCGCGACATCCTAGGGCCTTGCAATGCCGCCAATATTACCACGTGCGATATCGTAGGGCTTTGCAATATCGTATATTATTGTACGAACAGTTTTGCGGAAAATATTTAAAATTTGATTATTGTGGAAAAAATATCAGATGCAAGACTAGCCGTACTGTTATTATTCTTAAGAAAAATTTGTCGGTGGCATAGGATTTAATGGGAAACGTGAGATGAAGAGCTTGTTTTAGCATTAGGAGAGAGATTATCGCATATTTTTTTTTAAGGGAAGGAAAGCATTTCCATAAAAGCAGCCAAGACAATAAACAAACAAACGGGGAAAACGAGGCAGGGCCTTAAAACATCATAGGAACTGTAGAAATGGGACCTCATGATCATTCCACTTGGGTCAGCAACATGGGTCATACAGACACATTCCCATGCAATGGCGGACTCACGTCATAGTACGTGGGCTTGGCCGCCCCAGGTTAGTTCTTGAGCTCCCTTCCCAAACATAGTGTAAAAGCCCATGGCCTGCATGGGCCACGCACCCATTGAAACCAAAGTCCGCACCACCCAGCCCCAGTCTAATGTCTAGAAGTCCAATCGATTTCAATCAAACCCCATCCCAAATCGGCAAAAATCCTCCAGGCCAAAATCCCACTGCTTCCTCCCCTCCTGCTCCGGATTTCAGTCGTCACTTAGGTTTTATCTCCGGTAACTGCAACAGATGCGTTTTCGACTCCATCTTTCTGTCCAGCCATCTCTCTCTTTCTCTGGTGCAAAAGAGGTTGCTTTGCTCATCTGTTTCTATTTTTTTTTTTAATGTTATATCTTTTTATAGGAATAGAAGGTTAATTTTTTTTTATGAGATGAGAAGATCGGTTGTTTTTTCTTTCTATTGGGTTTGGGCTTGACTAAGATTTGAACTCTTTTTATATCATTCTGCCCAATCTCGTCCTGATTGTAATGTGATGGGTTGATTCTTTTGTCTTGACTGTTTCATTTTCATGAGCAAGTTAATCTGCTTTTACTAAATTGAGGTGTCTTGTTGTGAATATCCCTATAGGCACATTGCCGTGACCCCAAATTTGACACACTCATGCAGTTGCTATTGTTAGATTAAAATTAGCCAAAGGGGGCCTTGCTAAGTCCAGGCGAAGAAAAATATATGAAATTTTAAAATAAAAAGAAAAAAATATTAAAGTTTAAAGAATCCTTGAAATTATTAGGAATTACGTAAATTCAAAATAAATAAATCATATTTGTCATTCTTAAAATTCTCCCTATCAAAACCTAAACTAAAAAAAAATGAAAACCAGTATATAAATTTTAGTAGATGAATATAACCAACATAAAGCAGAATCAAATGCTAACTATCTCCATCCAATCAGAAAAATCATTAAAAAAATCTCCATTCAATGAACTCTAAGCATGAACCTACCTGGATATAAAGTGATTACTGTGGGCCATTCAATCTTCTTCATCATACGGTAATCATATGTTGTATAGGACCCCTTAAAATTGTTGCTGATCATATCGAGCAACTCCCACAGTTGGATGAGGCCCGTACTAAAAAATGATTAACAATAGAAATTAAATATGATACCGTACTAAAAAATGATTAACTATAGAAATTAAATATGATAATTTGAATTGAATTTTATATGAGGTTTCTATGACAAATGATCGATTGGTGCGAATAACAACGATGACTAAGGAGATTACATGCTTAATTAAGTAGAAAAAATGAGTATAATGCCTAATGTTGTATGATTAAATTGAAAAATAATATGATGATAATGCATACCAATAATGATTGGTTAATTGTAAAGGCAATGGATTTGATCACATTGATTACTGGCCCACTTCAATTGTGATAATTGATACCCAGTCGAGATCCAAATACCTCAAAAATACATGAGAACCATGCAAATAGTTTTAATTACAGTAAATGTGGATCTCGGGTATGACAGCTCAAAAAGGCCAGTGGAAAAGTGGATTATCCAAAGGCATTTCCCCTGCAATATAAGAGCCTCCAGTGCTCTTCAAACTAGACATTCTAAAGCAAGCAAATTAAACACATACACATACCACAACTTGATTCAAGTACGAACATTGAGCTAGAAATTGGGGAAATCTACGCATTGATCATGTTTGGAAACAAGGAGGGCATTACATGCATAGAATTATAGATGTTTTACTTGCCTTTGTAGATGCTTGACTGGAATCTACAAGAATTCCAATCTAACAAACACCCACACCTGCCCTATCACCAAAATCCCCAAAAGCAAACCTCTATAAACAACCCTACAAATGCATAGGATGGGGTTCAAGGAAGATGCATGATACCCAATTAGCCTCTAATCACCAATTCAAAGCTAGATGAAGGAGTAGGAAGGCATTAGCTTACCAAGAGAGTAGCTAATAGTGAAATGGAGTGAAAGTGAGCTTGTAGAAGATGGGAAGTGTGGAAGATGATGGCCTTGGGTTTCCGAAAATCCAGCATGCAAGTTCTCTCTGCCAGTTAATGGAAGTGAGATGAGGAAGATGGCAGCTGAAACAAAAGGAAAGGATAGACTGAAATGGGATGGGGTTGATTTAAATGAAAGTAAATATCAATTTGGGGCTTTGGGGCTGGAATTGGGCCTAGATGAGTCCGGATTGGTCGGGCCAAAACACGGAAATCAAAGGACACGATATGCTCTACCCGATTCACCCAAAACCACGACAAAACTGAAAACACACATGATGAAACCCATAAACCTAAAATTACTAAAAAGTCCTCAAACTACCTACCTAAGCATGGTCAAAACCCCACTAATCTACCTAGCCAAGCACATTAACATTCAAAATAATACATTAGGCACCTAATTATGATTAATTAGGTACAAAACACAATTAGAAAGGGTCGGGGTGTTACAGAGTATGGTAGAGATATTAGATCATTGCTGCGTTAGAGATAAGAGATGAGGTTTAGAGATTTTTGAGATAGAATTAAAGTTTTCAATTTTAAATTACTTTCTTATGAATTATGACTCTCCTTATAAATTGAGAAGTTTTGTGAATAAAATCAATACCCACTTTTATGCCAATATAATACATCTTGATTTTCCACTTTTGCTACTCCCTTTGAGAAACCATAATTGATCTCATCGTCAAGATCAACAAGCTTCTGTGGACCATGCTGACAGCTATCTGATTATAGTTATCAATTTCGTTTTATTTCGGCCATGAAGCCGAAATGAAATACTTGTAACTTTTTGGTCAATTTCAGCCGAAAAACTAGATTTCGGCTAAAATTGACCGAAATGACCAATATTTCTGAAATTCTAAAAATGCCCTAAATGTTGTGGGAAATTTATCTAAACTTCAATCTTAAAGGTCATTAACTTTTATTGTTATGAAAAATGTGTTTAAACTTTATTGTGGTAAAGAATGTGGTTACATTTTATACGTGTATCTCATAATATTATTTTATTATAAATAATTAAATGCATAAATTATATTTCATATTTTTCTTTTATTCTTCTAAAACATATGTATATTTTAATTTTGTTTATTTATCCAAAACATAACTTTGAAATGTTCCACCAAAACTATGAATCAGTCGAAAGACCTCATTTTGAAAGCCTTACTGACATGGGGTCAGAAACAAAATTAACAACTATGTATCTTATTGACCGGCTCTCCCTCACTCGCGGCAAACTTCACAAGAAATTTCAAGCCGCCGCTCTTCTCTCTATCCTCAATTTTTGTTTGGAGTAATCACTTCGCTAACCAATAGATCTCAACCTTATTTAGCTTCATGTTCTTTGGCTTTTCATATTGCATTTTTTGTTTTATCCGCTGATGGTTGATGGCTACTAGCTAGCTGCTTCGTATCTCCCTAGGGTTCCTATCTAGTTATCTAGGGCCTCTTTGGTAAATTTTCTTGTTAAGTAGGAGGGAGTTAAATGTTACATCATTAGAAATTAGTGGTAGTTTAAAAGTAGAGCTGACTTTTTGGTTAAATGAAAAAGATGTTGGTAAGGGCTTGTTTGGTAAAATTGCTTGTTAAGTAGGAGGGAGTTAAATGCCACATCTTTGGAAATTAGTGATAGTTTGAAAGTAGAGCTGACTTTTTGGTTAAATGAGAAAGATGTTTGGATATTATGGTAGAAGAAAAGTGACATTTTTTATTTTCTTAATGAAAACTACCTTTTCAGTACAATATCGTACACTCACTGCCAAAATGTACGCTCAATCAAATGGTGGGCGGGTCCCCACCCCTACCAAAATGAAATTTCTGTATATATACCATTGAAGGGTATGACATTCATTTTGAATGGTGTGGATTATCGTTATATGGGCTTGGTGGTGGAGTCCCGAGTGAGTTCACTTGTTCGTGGCATGGGGTTAATCACGTTTTCATCATGCGCTCAATCGAATGGTGGGACCTGCCTCTATTGAAATGAAATTTCACGATGTATCATTAGAGTGGATGACATTGGAATTGAACAATGGGGTTATTAAGGAACTTTTACCACACAAGTACATTACATAATGTAGGACTAACAAAAGGAAAATTATCATATAATCTAGAAGGTTTGACATATTAGTCCTTAAATCCCATGATCAAACTTTAAATAATGTCACCGGAGTCAATTTTTTAAAACTTTTTTGCCTCAAATCCTAGGATATCATAGGAACAGTGCATGTCAGAAAAACTGATAAATCACATAATATCATAGGACTGTCCAATGGTGTCATGGCTTTATGCAACAGCTTAGAAGAAGTTTTTTCAAAATGATAGATCTTGAGAAATGGTGATCATGTGTATATACTTTTCATAAAGTGTCATATTTTGTGTTGTATAAAAATTGAATTCGCTTATTGGTGGCAAAAAGTATATGATACAGAAACTGATAAATCCCATGATATCATAGGGCTATCCCATGATATCATCGGATATAATGCAAAAAAGTTTAATTTTTTTTGCCAAAGTCAAATGAGTCTGGTGACTTCATCTGAACTTTGGTAATGAAATTGGCAAAACCAAATTCAAGGAGGACTAATGTGTCAAAACCCCTATAATCTAAAATAGTCACCTAGATGGCCTTGCCCAAAAGAAATGGATAAAAAATAAAGGATAAAAGATATTGTGAAGGTACTTCGAACCAGGAATCTTGTATGTTCAATCAGAGTCCTCAAATCACTTACATGTCTAGTACATATCAAGATTAGAATTCACATTTAAATTGGGGTTAAATTCGTCCCACCCTTTATTTTTAATAGCGTTGCAATTTCTCACTAAAAGTTATGTTCCAGCATTGATGTATTCAAATTCAGTGAAATTTATAATTTCTTTTTTTCTCCTTTTCAATTTATCTCTACTTCTATATATCAGTATTATTTTGGGTAAGCTTTTGAACGGGTTATGCTGTTATACCAATCAAATTTCCCTTTGTAACTATACTTTATGCCATACAATGTCTCCAAACCAGGCAAGAAAGGGAAAAAATCACGGGTTGTTGCTATTGGTTTGGCCGTAACATTTGTTGGGCTTGTTCTCTTGGGATGCTGCATCTTCCACCTTCTGCGTAGGAGGAGAAAACCACAGGAAGGTAAATACCTAGTTAATCTATTTAACATAGTTAAGTACATAGTTGAAACCAAATTCTAAATAAAGATTTTTTGTCCAGCGAGGAAGCAACAAAGCACTCGTGCTTTGTTAAATAACTTGGGTGCAACAAGCACCGACCTTCTGAATATAGATATATATGGAGGAAGTCCAGGGGAAAATCAGGAGTTACCATTCATTGATTTTGGTACTATTCAACATTCTACAAATAACTTCTCTTTTGAAAACAAGCTTGGACAAGGTGGATTTGGCGCTGTTTATAAGGTAATGATATAGATTATGCTCAAAGTGATTGAATAATCTATGAAAATTAAGCTTTATTTCATCTCATCAGCTACTTGAAAATGTTGTAGGGTGTATTGGCAGATGGAAAGGAAATTGCAGTAAAACGGCTTTCAATAGGCTCCAGTCAAGGCCTGAAGGAGTTCAAGAATGAAGTTATATTAATTTCGAAACTTCAACACAAGAATCTTGTGAGGCTAGTGTTCTATTGCATGGAGAAGGAAGAGAAGCTCCTCATTTATGAATACATGCCCAACAAAAGCCTTGATTTCTTTCTCTTTGGTATGTTCCTTCTATGATTTTCAAATTATACATGCCCCCAATGAGTTTTTCTCATGCCATAAATCATTTAGGACTTCTACACTCGTTTTGACATTTCCAAGCGGCAGGGGCTATCGGTGCATAGAATACATATGACTTGAATATATAGGAATTCATGGTCAAAAGAGGTGAGGAGTGAAAAATATGTGAGGGGTGACGGATATGTTACAGGGGGTGAAGGATATATGGCAGTGACGTTGATGAGAAATTACTTTCATAGTATTTGCATTGCAAGGGTGATGGCCGGGTATTCATTTCTGCATTCCCTTGATTCAGTTTCTACTAAAGAGGAAGATGATCATTTTTGGATATTCACCTTTGATTACTGCGTATTTATACACTTATAGAAAGATCTTAGAATTCCGAGGAATTCAGTTAATTACAAGAAAGAAGCCCTAAATGTGGAAATGGATCACACAGTAGATCTTTTAGCAAGGTATAAAATTCTAAGAATCAAAACATTCCCATAATTTCACCGCAACAATCTTGAGAGGAAATCCTCTCAATTTATACAAGAAGAATAGCCTACTAGAAGATTACTTAAATTCAAAGTAAGCTAATGTTTCTCACTTACGCAATATCTCCTTAACAATCCTAAGGTAACAAACATATGGTTTCTTCAACATCCCCCCCCTCAATGACACGATACTTTCAGAGAAAGCTTCTGTGATTCTGAACAAAAAAAATGAGAACACTTTAATCTTTTAAAATAGATGGTAAAATATCTTAATAGAAATGATCTTCATGTCTTCTTGGTGATCATTGTCTGTCCGTGGATCCATCATTGTCGCAACCTGCTGCTTGCTGAGTCTGTCTGTGCCGGTGGCCCACTGGATCAGATCTGTCGTGATTTCTTCCAGAAGTTTTGATCGTGCAATTTTGATGAAGATGGTGTGATTGTAGTGCTTAGATGGATGGATAGGAGATGATGCTTCATTTCTTTTTATTGAAATAAAAAAATTTACGGTGATAATCACGGAAGCATGATACCTGACTTGATCGCAAGATAATACCCGGTCCAAGCTCTAATACCGTATAGACTTTCAATAATCAAGATAGTCCCATAAAATCACTGTAAGTTCTGTTAAATTAAAAGATCTACATTTATAAGAAAATGTGAACTAACTTTATCCTAAGGATGAGGATTATCTCTTAAGATCCTAACATCACTAACATTCTAACAAACTCATCATAATTTCTAACATCTCGTTAGAGATTATTATCTGATAAGATAAGATAATATTAGGTTGGTTTGGTTCTTAGAGATAAAATAGATATTTATTAGAGATTTTAGGATTGCATTTGAACTTGAATAATCTTGGTTATTGCTATGTATAAATTGAGAGGATTTTCTCTCCATGGTTACGGTGAAATTTATAGGAAGATAGTGATTCTTAAAATTCTATATAGTATAGTACAGAGCTCGGGCTGGCAATGATCTTGCGATCAAGCTAGGTACGACCCCGTTTCCGCAATTATCACCGTCACTTTTTCTATTTCAATAAAGAAATAAGCATCCTCTCCTATCCATCCATCAACCCAAGCCTTACGATATCGTTATCTTCATCAAGTTGCACGATCCTTCTGGAAGAAATCGCTACAGATTTGATCCAATGGGCCACCGAAACCGATATACTAAAAAAGAATGGATTGCGACAGTGATGGATCCACGGATAGACGGTGATCACCAAGAAGACATAAAGATTGTTTAAAAAATTTGATTTTTTTTTTCAGAGATCAAAGGATTTTATTTTCATGTTACCAATCATAGATCGTTTTTCCCTAAAATGATCATGTGATTGAAGGGGGTGTTAGATATTATTATCTTATAAGATAAGATAGGAGAAGGTTGGTTTGGTTATTAGAGATAAAATAGATATTTGTTAGAGATTTTAGGATTGCATTCGAATTTGGATAATCTTGGTTATTGCTGTCTATATATTGAGAGGATTTCCTCAGTTCAAGGTAACGTTGAAATTTATGAAAAGTATTGATTTACTTTAAATTTCTATACTAGGAAATTATGTGATTTTACTCTATGGTGGTTTCTTACTCACATTGATGTGGATTCATGGCCATTTATTTTCTCAATCATAAATGTATTTCGTAAGGTTGTGGCCTACTTTATAATCATTCTGCCTCTCCATCACCATCTCCCTTGGCCGCCACCCATCCCTCCTTGCATCATTAGTCTCAATGCATCAATCAACTCATCCATCGATCTAGCCTCATAGTAGCTCCTAAGATGTGTTGGAATTTCGTTTTTCTAAAATAACATTTGATAATTTTCTTTGACATTTCTTATGATTACTAAAGAAATTTACCAAAAAGATTACTTAACAATGAATTTTCATATTACTATTAAATCAGATCAAATCAATCATGCTCAGCTGACTTGGAGAATTCGCCACAACATTGTCAATGGAATTGCTCGGGGACTTCTTTATCTTCACGAGGATTCTCGTCTCAAAGTTATTCACAGGGATTTAAAAGCAAGTAATGTTTTGTTGGACTATGAAATGAATCCAAAGATATCAGACTTTGGATTAGCAAGAACATTCAGAGAAAATCACAGTGAAGCTAACACAAACAAAGTAATTGGAACATAGTAAGTATGCCACTCCCATCAGTTTTATGGAAAGTACATTTATATGCTTTGGAAAATTAAGCATCCATTTCGTTAACTAATACTGAATCCCAAAGATTTCTATGCAATGCCATTGATAGATTGAAAGAATCTAGTTTAAAGCCTAATACGGGTTAAGGTCCCAAATTAGTTTCTCTTTTAGATTTCAATTAAGTAAAGTTATTAGACTAAACTAGAATCAAGACATCACACACGCAAGAGGGGGAGGCACACGATTTTTTACGTAGAGAACCCTACTCGGGAAAAACCACAAGTCTTATCACCTGAACTAAGGCAAACCAAATACTATGTAAACGAAAGTTACAAGAAGTACTCGCATACCCTTCTCCAGTTGTAACTCACCCTAAGGACTGCGATGATCTTGCTGACGCGTCATCGTACACCTTCACCGTGCTTGAACTAGCCACCTTGAATGCCTCTTCAAGGTGAATCTACTGCAAGAGAGTAGAAGAAGTTGTCTCTAAACACTTCAGCTCTGCAACAATGGATGCTTTAGAGAAGACAAGAGATCTCTCAAAGAATTCAGTGTAATTCTCTGCATCTTTGTTTTTCTTCAATGCTTCGATCCGAGCAGTCCATTCATAATAAAAAACAAAAATAAATCATGAATTCCTATTTTGTCCACATCCCAATGAATTTTCCAACACTCAATTTCCTTATAATTTCCCCCTTTGGCATTTCATGGACAAATCCCCTAATTACTTGAGAAATTCTACCCGGACAAAACCCAACACAAAAGAAAACAATTCAACAATCCTTCAGTTTAGCATTGTCTTGCAACCCATGCAAATCCTGTCACGTAAACTTGACAACAAACCAAGTGTAATTATCATGCAATTGAAATCTATATAATCTATTTTATGTACTCATACTATCTCATACTACTCCCCCTTTTTGTTTAGAATTGACCAAGTTTATACTCCCCCTTTATCAAAGAATGTTAACCTCAAATCACAGAAAATGGAAAGACTCAATCAGGTCAAAAATGTGAAAATCCTCGATGATAAAACACGATAATTTGCAAAGATTTTAAGAAACTAATAAATAAGAAGACACAATGTTTAGGAATTTGACATGTGTGTACATTGTGTGTGAAGGATGATCCCAAATGGAGAAACGCAAAGAAATCAATGATGTTAGAAGTGAAATTCATACAGAGTGAAATTCATACCGTTTAGAAACAGACGACCCGATCAATAATGATGTTAGAAGCTCCCCCTTAATGCCACAAATTTTTTTTCTTTTTTTATATTTAAATCATCATTGACCCAATTCAAAATTTTCTCAACCATAAGAGTTTTCAAGTTCGAATGCCATAAGAAAAGTTAAAATCAAGGGAGCAAACCCCGTTATTAATTTTTTCCCTCGCTCATTTTTTTTCTGATTCAGAGATTTATGAGTTCATATGATTTAAGCCAAGTTAAGACCTAGGGAATAGACCTAGTCGTTATTCATATCCGCACATACTCCCTACAAAAATCTCTACGCACATTGGGCCGAATATATTCATATATAATCATTAAGAAGAGTGCATAAAAAAAATCACGATCAATGTTCTTAAAAAGTTGAAATCTATTAAGACCGTGAATCCTATCAATCCTAGTGTCACATTAACCCTAAGTGAGTGTCCAAGTAAGTCATCGTGTACTTGAAGACATGTTCAAAAATCTTAAATAGTGTACCAAGAAATTTAGTTCCAAAAATAAGCAAATCAAAGTGTATTACATGTCA
This sequence comes from Cinnamomum chago, assembly GCA_038049695.1. Lineage (NCBI taxonomy): Eukaryota > Viridiplantae > Streptophyta > Magnoliopsida > Laurales > Lauraceae > Cinnamomum > Cinnamomum chago. The sequence goes on along the minus strand of CP142457.1, from coordinate 10,976,368 downwards.
GATAATCATAAAATTAACCCGAAAAAACATGCATGTGCAAATCAAAACATGAATTGAGGCAAGATTTAGGGTTGTAGGCCAATGCCTAGGGACTTACCACCATATTCTCTACCTTTATCTGGAATTGCAATAGTTCTCTTATCAACAATCTTGGGCTTGCTGCCGTCCCCAAATCTAACGCTACCACCATTGTGGCTCTTGAGAGAGGTGAAAAAAGATTTATCACCAGTCATGTGTCTTGAGCAGCCACTATTCAAATACCATACATGTGAATCTTGAGCACAGAGTGCTGTGTGGACCACATTATAGCAAAGGTCAGACTTACGAACCTAGACAAACTTTTTGTTGACATGTTAAGAAGAATAATGCTTCTTTCTCCGCTGATTTCTCAATTTATTACAATGTGGTCGGATGTGCCCTTTAATCCCACAAAAGTGACAGATGGGGATGAATCTAGGATTTGGCACAGTCCTTTTGTTGACAGTATTCAAATGTCTTGTGTTTGGATAGGTCCCGTCATCGAGTACATAGTGGGTCCTTGAACAATTACAGATTTACCTTTGGACTTCGAAGTGGGTGCTTTATGCACTTAGCCAATTCCATGTCTTCCTAAATCTAGAGCTTGACTGATTCCATCAAGCTTCTTTGGCCCTTAGTTCATGCGATCCAGAGAAGCCTTTGCGCAGTTGCCAATTTAGAAGTTACCATCATGAGCTTTCTAGTTAAATCTTCCTTTTCAGCCTTGCAATCACTCAAGTCTTTCTTCAAAGCTTCCAGATCCTTTGAAGATTTCTTAACTTGATCAATCCGCAACATGTTCTTCTTCCTTGCATCAATTAAATTGTTAGACAAAAAAATGCTGAACTTCCAATTGACTTACCTTAGCCCGTGAGTCTTCCAATTGTGCTGTCAGAGAAGAGGTTTGAGATTCTATAGCTTTCAACTTTAGTGCACTTTTTTCATTAATCTTTGACATACATATGGAATCATATGACAATCTCCTGTATTCAGCTTACAAGTTCTATTTATTGTTAGAAAACTCATGTAGATTTATATCTTCATCTGACTTGGAATTTTTAGATGTTAGACAAAGCCATGAAAGCTTACAAATTTTCTATAATCATTAGAAGGATACCCAGGCCCACTATTTTCCTCCTCTGAATCGTCTTCCCAAGAGACGTTTAAAGCCTTAGCTTTATTTTTTTTCTTTCCGATTTGCACACTTTACCGCAGTGTTATATGATTCCATAACACCTCATTCTGGACGAGTATGGCTAAAGAAGTTAGTCCAGTAGCAGAAAAAGATGAAGATTCGACTTGCTACTTGGAATATAGGAACCTTGACATGTAAGAGCATGGAGTTAGTCGATGTAATGAAAAGGAGAAGAGTTAGTGTAGGATGTCTATAGGAGACAAAGTGGAAGGGGGATAAATCTAAGGAGCTCGCTAATGACTATAAACTTTTTTATGCATGAAAGAACAATACAAGAAATGGTGTGTGTATAGTTGTAGATAAGGATTTGAAAGAGAAAATTGTAAGGGTAAAGAGATTGGGTGATAGAATTATAACAATTAAAATAATATTAGAGGAAGACATAATTCATATCATTAGTGCATATGCTCCTGAACAGGATTAGATATTGGGGATATAGGAAAGGATAACAGAGGATATGAGAGTGCATGGAAGACAAGGATTTGGAGAAAAGAATGAGTTAGGAGACACTGTCTTGGACTTTGCATCCGCATTTGACCTTATAATAGCCAACACTTGCTTTAAAAAAAGAGAATAGCATTTAATTACTTATAAAAGTGGAACTAGCATGAGCCAGATGGACTTTTTTTCTATTTGTTTCCAAGCAATGGATAGGCTTCGAGGATCCTTTCACTGGATTTTTATCGGACTTAGGCACAAATTTAGATTTATTGGGTGCCTTGTTGTTCTGAGAGTCCGTTTTCAAATTGATTTTCTTATTTTTGCACAACTTTCTTAACTTTTTAACAAGAAAATTTTCCAACTCAGCATCATCCGATTCATAATCCGATTGAACGTTAGAATCATCCTCCACAGATTTGGAGGACAGGAGCAATGTCCTTCCCCTTTTTTGGTTGAACAATGGTTGGCTTCAAAGGTTTTTAGGTTTCCAACCAATTTCTCAACCGTGAGGGAGTCCAAATTTTGATACTCCTCAATTCCCACTACTTTTGGACGAAACCTTTCGGGTAGAGACCGTAATATCTTATTAACAATTCTAACCTCACAAATTGGTTCTCCCAAATTAAAACTAGAGTTGACGATGTCACTCATTTTTGCATAAAACTCATCAAGAGTTTCAAAATCTTTCATTCTCAAAGATTCAAAAGCAATAATTAAATTTTGGAGCTTTGTTTGCTTGACAGTATATGTGCCCTCATGAACAGTCTGCCAGATGTCCCATGTAACCTTAGCCAAACAGGATGTACAAATCTTGCGAATTCTGAGGCAATAATAACATTGAATATGGCATTAATTGCCTTGTTGTTGCAACTAGAGGCCCGTTTTTCCTCTTGAGTCCACTGGGCATTGGTTTTAAGAATTATCTGCCCTTCTGCAACAATTGTAGGTCTGGTATAACATTCTTCAACGACATCCCAAACCTCAGCATCTATCGCCTTAAGGAAAGCAATCACCATTACCTTCTAGTAAGCATAATTGGTTCAATCAAGTAATGTGCGTTTAGTAGTCGATGTGCCTCTATTGAATTTCATAAGAGAAAACTGATGAATTGAATGGCACAACAAATTAGTGTAATCCGCTATGATACCACGTGAAAGTTACAAGTTTAAACCCTAATACGGGTTAAGGTCCCAAATCGGTTTCTCTTTTAGATTTCAGTTAAGACAAGTTGTTAACCTAAACTAGAATCAAGCAATTACACACACAATAGAAGGAGGCACATGATGTTTTACGTGGAAAACCCTACTCGGGAAAAACCACGAGTCCTATCACATGGACTAAGGTCAACCAAACACTATGTAAAAGAAAGTTACAAAAAGTATTCACAGACCCTTCCCTAGTTGTAACTAAACCTAAGGACTGCGATGATCTTACCGACTCCTCGTCGTATATCTTCACTGTGCTTGAACTAACTACTTTGAATTAGGGGTGAGCATCTGTCTAACGAATCGAAGTTTCGAACCGAACTGAACCGAAATTTTTTATTTGGTTTGGTTATACGGTTAAATTGGTTAGGTTCGGTTAAGATTTACAGCAAATTTGGATAATATAGTTTGGTTCGGTTTTGAATTTTTTTCACCAAATTAACCGAATTAACAGGATTTATTAATATACATATAAAAGTTTGTATTTTAGATATATAAAAAATATAAACTCTTAAGGCTGATAAACTGTTGAATACTTCGCTTTAATATCTTTTTTATTTTGGATATTTAGAATTTGATAGTTGTCTATACTTTGGGTTTTTTATTATAGAAATGTTCCCAACAAATTTGGGCCCCATAACAAAGCTCAACATATGGCCTTTCGACCGAATTGACCGAAATTTAACTGAAATATTTTTCAGTTCGGTCAAATTCGGTTACAACTCATAATTCAGTCGGTTCAGTTTAGAATTTCTTCGACCGAAATATTTCGGTTCGGTCAAAATTTCAACCAAAACCGACCGAACCGACCGAATACTCACCCCTACTTTGAATGCACCCCTACTTTGAATGCCTCTTCTAAGTGAGTCTACTACAAGAGAGTTGAAGAACTTGTCTCCAAGTCTTTAACACTTCAGCTCTATAACAATGGATGCTTTGGAGAAGACGAGATCTCTCAAAGGATTCTTGGGTTTAAAATGGGAGATAATCATCTCTAGGTTTGAGACATGATGGCTTTAAATAGGCTTTGGTTAGTGGGTTGCAACCCATAGGTGTTTTGGAAGGATTTGGAAACAAATAGGAAGTGGATTCAAAATAAAATTCTAAAATTCCCCTTCATACGCTCGAGTGTAGATCCAATGCCACTAGAGCGCTTGAAATGAACATCCAGTTATTTTACGCTTCTGCGCATTTAGTGTGTCAGGCACGAGCGCTGGAGAGAAAAGTTTTGAGCACATGAGCTACTACACGTATCGCCACCTTATAATACTTTCCTTTAACCTCGAGGGGGACTTTCCGATCACACAAGACCCCCGAAGCACTCCTCCATTTGGTCCACCCGGCCTGAATCCTGTGACTTACATCGGTATCAATCTCTCCATCCTATTGCACCATAGATCCAAGGTACCTAAAGTTTTCTTTCTCTACAATCTTTTGTATGTCCAAACTTACTTGTATATTACCAGGTGTCCTACTTTGACTAAACTTGCATTCCATATATTCCGTCTTACATCAACTTAGCCTAAACCATGTCTCTAACGTTTTCCGCCACAATTCTAGCTTAGCATTCACTCTTTCTCTCGTCTCATCCACTAAAACAATGTCATTTGCAAATAGCATACACCACGGCACCTCATCCTGAATATGTCTTGTAATCTCATCCATAACTAGGGCAAACAAGTACGGGCTTAACGCTGAGCCTAGGTGCAGACCAATCGTGATAGGAAACTCTTTAGTCTCTCCGCCAGTCGTTCTTATAGATTTCACGACACTATCATACATCTCCTTTATCGCCTCAATACATGCGACACACACTCTTTTCTTTTTCAGTACTCTCCATAGAATCTCCCTAGGAACCCGGTCATAGGCCTTCTCCAAGTCAATGAACACCATATGTAAATCTCTCTGATCTTCTCTATACTGTTCCATTAACCTTCTCAGGAGAAAGATAGCTTTCATGGTTGATCTCCCAGGCATGAAACCAAATTGATTCTCTGAAACGTTTATTGTTCTTCTTAGTCTTCTCTCAATAACTCTCCCATAATTTCATCGTATGGCTCATCAATTTAATCCCGCGGTAGTTCGCACAGTTCTGAATATCTCATTTGTTCTTGTATATGGGTATAAGAATACTTTTCCTCCATGCATTAGGCATCTTTTTGCTCTTTAGCACTACATTAAAAAGCTTTGTTAACCAACTTATGCCATCCTTCCCTAAGCACCTCAAGACCTCAATAGGGATACCATCTGGCCCAACCGCTTTCCCATTCTTTATCTTTTTGAATACTTCTTTAACTTCTTCTTTATTGATTCTCCTAAAGACTATATGATTCGATTCTTCCCTAGAAATGGTAAGCTGTCTCAATTGTATGTCACCACTACTGCTTTCGTTAAATAACTTGTAGAAGTAGCTCTTCCAACGCTCATGTATCTCCTCTTCCTTTACTAATACCTTTTCATCCTCATCCCTAATGCATTTAACTTGGTTTAAGTCCTTGGTCCACCTATCTCTGGCTTTGGCAAGTTTGAATATCCCTCTTTCGCCTTCCTTAGTGTCGAGTCACCTCAAATGCCTTTACCTTGGCCTCACTAACTGCCTTTTTGGTTTCTCTTTTTGCTTCTTTATACTTCTCCAAGTTTGCTTCATTTCGATCCCTTTGCCAAGTTTTAAAGCACCCTCTTTTAACTCTTATCTTGTTTTGGACGGCTTTGCTCCACCACCATGCCTCTTTCTGTACCGGAGCACCCCCTTTGGATTCTCCTAAGACTTCTTTCCCTACCCTCCTAATACACTCTGCTACCTTATCCCACATATTATTTGCGCTCTCATTTACCGTCCAAACGTCTTCCTCTAGTACTCTTTCCCTTAATGCTAGTTGCTTATCACCTTTCAAGTTCCACCATTTAGTCCTTGAGCATCTATACAACTTCTTTTTTCTAGTCCACCTTTCTAACTGCACATCTATGATCGACAACCTATGTTGGGAAGTCAAGCTCTCCCTTGGTATAACCTTGCAATCTTTACAAGTTAAGCGGTCTCTTTTCCTAGTTAAAAAGAAGTCAATCTGTGTCCTTGAGGAGCCACTCTTATAAGTCATCAAATGCTCCTCTCTTCCTAAAAAAGGTGTTAGTTACCATGAGATCATAAGCCACTGAAAACTCCAAAATATCATTCCCTTCATTTCTATTACCGTATCCATGTCCCCTGTGTAGTCCTATATATCCATCTACGTCGCGTCCTACATGACCGTTCAAATCTCCTCCTATGAAGACCATCTTGCCTTGGGGTATCTCTAGTAGCACTCCTTCCAAGTCTTCCCAAAACTTCTCCTTATGTCCATCTCCTAAGCTCACCTGGAGGGCTTAAGCACTAATTATGTTCACTATCTCTTCTCCTAACACTAACTTGATTGCAATAATCCTATCTCCATATCGCTTTACCTTAACTATATCTTCCTTTAAGTCCTTGCTTACCAGTATGCCGACCCCATTCCTCGATCTATAAAGTCCCGTATATCATAACTTATACCCAGTCCTCTCAATGTCTTTAGCTTTCTGTCCTACCCACCTTGTCTCTTGCAAGCAAGCAATTGCAATTTTTCGCCTTTCCATTGTATCCACCACTTCTATAAGTTTCCCAGTTAAGCTCCCAATGTTCCAAGTACTTAATCTCAGTCTTCTATTTTGGACTAGCTTCCTTACCCCCCACACTCGTCCAAAGTGTGAGGACTCTTGCCTATTTAGCACTGCACCTGGGCGCCGATGCAGCGGTCCTTGCTCACTTATCACTGTACTCGGACCATACAGCGCATCGCTAAGTAGGGGATGCCCTCACGAAATTTCATTAGGTCTCAAATCCATAAAGAAATCCGACTGAGTATTGTGCTGGCTGTCGGCTACCGAACGCACGAAGTCCATCTATAAAAAACAGAAATAAATCACGAATCCCTGTTTTGTCCATATCCCAATGAATTTGCCAACACTCTATTTCGTTTCATAGATAATGATTCCTAACCATTACTCTAGTAAATGAAAGCATAAGAATATTAGTCAGGGTTTTGCAGAACAGATCTTCCCTTTTTTTAAGGATTGATTGCAGAACAAAAAGAATATCATCAAGACATGGGAAGAAAAACCCCTCTAGAAAATTACAGCCCGAAACAGGGCACTAAATAAAACAAAAGGACCAAAAAAAAAAAACCAGCTCAAAAATCAATCAAAAGTTTTTGAAATTCTAAGGTGCTAGAGAAATTTCGAAGAGTGTGACTAGAGGATCTGGCCCTCAGAGGCCCTAGTGAGACTGTTAGGTCGTCCATGCACAATGTAAAAGCTTAAATTTTAGCTTCTTTTTAAGTTTATGTCTTGTATTCTGGGTTTACCGGATTGGCTCGTTGGTTGCCCAATGACCAGGTTCATGGTTAAAGGTACTGTGGTAATTGTAGTAGGGCTTTCTTGGGGGCTAAGAAAGTGTTTCTTATAGGCCAAGAAAGTGGAGATTATATATTGTAATCTGTGACCCTAAACTCTCGTGAGAGAGTTAGAGAGGTGAGTCGGAGATTTTCGAACCATTGGAGTCGAATGGAGTAAAGTTTTCTTTTCCATCGACGTAGCCAATCTACCAAACTACGTAAATATCTATATGATTTTCTCTTTTTGTGTGGCTTACTTGATTGATTGTCGATTGTGGTGATTCACGATTCCGCAAACACACGCACGACACTTCTATCTAAGTATACTGCTCACATTAGTTTTATAGAAAATAAATACAGTTCAGTGAAAGATAAATTTATAAGCTTTGAAAAATTAAGCATCCATTTGGTTAACTAATACTGAATCCCAGAGATTTCTATGTAATGCCATTGATAGATAATGATTCCTTACAATTACTCTACTAATTTGAATCCTTGGAAAATGCGTCACAGTTTTGCACAACGGATCTTCTCTGTTTTTTTAATGAGTCTTGATTGGAAAAAGATTATCATTAGGACAGGGGAAGAAAAACCCCTTTAGAAAACTACAGCCCAAAACAGGACACTATGGTTAATAAAACAGAAAGACCCACCGAAGGACTAGCTCAAAAATCATTCAACAGTCCTTGAAATTCTAAGGTGACTTGAGAAATTCCTAAGTGCGTGATTGGAGGATCTGGCCCTCAGATGCCTGAGAGAGATTGTAAGGTCATCCATGGCACAATATTAAAGCTTAAAGAGAGCTTCTACCAATGGAGTATAGGAGGCCCACCAGTTGATATCCACCAACTTTTGTCGTAGCGCCTAGTGAATTATCCAAAACCAAATAATAGTGCAATCATTCTATTCATCATATTACACTCTTCTGAAAGAAACACATTCTCCATTTATCTCATCTATAAACTTCTTGATTAAAACCAAATGTCTGCTTCTACATAAAATAAACTCCTACATGAAATTAACTCATAAATATATAAAGTTTATTAGTCCTAACTTGACAATAGCTTTTAGAAAGTGATGGTTTCATATACACATCCACCATAGAGACATCCTAAATAAACCACCTTTTAATGTACTTTTGGGAATTCAATACGAACTATACAAATTGCCTTAGAGTAATTTGAATTTGAGAATTCTTGTGTGTGCTCAAGTGTACTATAGAAAGTAAAGCTGATTAACATTCACGAAGAGTTTTCAATGAGAGCAAAACTATACAAAAATTCGTCATTTAGAACGGTTTTGAACCGTTTTAAAAACTAAAAACTGGAACGGTTCTAAACCGGTCCAAATTTCTTGTAAAAAAAAAAAAAAGCATTCCTAAAACAATACAAAACCATTCCATAATTTAAGAAACTAGAACGGTTATGTCTAATTCTAATAAAAGGTTTAGAATCGTTTCGAAATATTAATTTGGAGCAATTTTGTACCATTCCAAAATATAACATTCACACATCCATAGACTTCAATACAAATTATATTTTTGTGTTTACAATTTTTCTAAATATCACATCTATTAAGTGTCATGAGCATTAAATAAGACATGGTAGCATGAAAATCATATTTTATTGCTTGAATACCTTATATACACCATCATAAAACCCATTACAAGTCAAAAAATAGAATCATGTTTTTGCTAGTGCTCAAACAACCTGCCCTACATCAGAACGTCCCCCTAAGAAAAGCGCAATCTCTGACTTACATGATGACTATGGTAGAGATCCAAGTAATGAGAATTCATTCTCTACTTCTGATGGTCGAAGATCGTCGAGATTATTGTTGTCGTTAGCGCTCTGATTGGAAATCTCTAGGCTTTCGTATCGGTAACTCTTCAATCCCCGTAAAACTAGTTAGAAAGGAAAATATTAGGCAATAAAACACATCAAGAGCTTAGTAAACCTACATAAGAACAAACAAAGGACATCAGAACCCAATAATAGAATGTAATAACTCAACTTCAAGATAGTTTGTAAGAAGAACGGGGTACTTTGAAAGACGAGCCAAACTACTATTCCAGCACAATTGACGGCATATGGATAGATGATTATCAAATAGAAACTATTGGAAGTCTAGGATTTCAAACTCAATCCCTTTTGGGCACAATCAAGCTCCCTAAGAGGCATTAAAGTCCTAGAAAAAGGATATGAACAAAAAGATGTGAGCCAAATAGCTTCACTCTAGCAATTCATCTAGACCGTCCATCTCGTGGTTCATCTCTAACCCAAAAGGATCATTTGGAGAACTACTTACAATAATCAGTTCCACTAAAGCTTAAATCATTCAAGAGAAAATACAGAGGGCCTGCTGTGCATATCCAATCGGCCATAACTCTGTTCACCTATAATTGGTTCATAATGTCACATATAGAAGTTTTTTTTTTTTTCTATTTAAACGATCTCATTTGAAAGAAGAATATGGGACCTATAAGCATAGAAAACGAGAATTTAAAAAGCTTTTGAAAGTGGAACCACATTTCAAGCATTACTATAATAATCAAGGCGACTACTCACCTGTCCAAAATTGAGCATATATAATTTTTTCAACTTCTTCATGGCATAAATCTCCCCTGTAGTTTTAGCACAACAAAGCCACACTTGCATTAGTCCAACAGTTCATCAAAAGAAAGATGAGCTAAAATGCAGAAAGACAGGCCCACAGATGTAGGAGTTATAACAAATTGGTTGGTTGAGATCTTGAAAAGAACCAACTAGTTCAGATTCGTATAAATCTTGCAGAAAACAATGGATTGAAGAAATTCGATGCTTGATATCATAAAAACCTTTAAAAAATGGAATTAAAAATCCTAGAAAAACCAGACAAGCCTAGCCCTCACTTTTCACTCTAATTTCCATCTTCTCCATGCGAGAAAAACAGTCTAGTCAATGGGAAATGTTAACATTGTAACAAGATTTTAGTGAACTATATAGTTGTAGTTGCATTTTCTTTTATAACACCCCATAAATTGAAAGACATTTCACATGGATACGTGCACACAAGGGCAAAATCAATGTAACAAATAATTGCAAGGACTAAATGAGAACTAACATGACATATAAAGCTTTTACCTATCAGGTTTGAATAGGCGATGACGATAAACAAACCATTGAAAAAAAAAAAAAGATGAGAGGAATCCATGTGTACTTGCAATGAAAAATGATGAAGTATAACTAGTAGATTACAAAGTGCAATGTGCCTCTAAAAGATCTCAAACTGAATTCGTTAGATATAATTGTGTTTTTTATTAGTTGGTTATTTTTCTATTGCAAAGAGTTAGTTACTACCCCAACAACTGAAACATGTACATGTCATGGATAATAATAATAATAATAAAGAATATCAAAGCCAAGACACAGAAAGATCTTGATAAACATCTAGACAATTCTACCCAAATTATCAATAACAGACTGTAACATAGATCCCACACCACATAAAGGGATTGGTAAACTTAATGAAATGAAAGTAAAGAAATGCCCCAATAGCTAGATCAAAGCATGTCAATATAGGAAAACACATACTTGAACATTACTAACAAAGCATTCTCATGATTTACTGCATACCTTCGTATAATTATTAAGTTCAGTCATGACAAAATAGTTTATACTAGTCAGTCATCTCTAAAGCTATTGCCCCTCTAATAAAAAATGAGAGAGAAATACATGCACTCCTATAAAACGGAGAAACAATTGCAACAATTACTAAAGATGTCGACTGAAGGAACAAATGCCACCTGCACACACATGGTGTCCACCTACACACACACATAAACAACCACCTAATACACTGACAGCCACTGCACACATACAAACAGCTACCAGCACATAATCAGAAAGTGTAGGTGTAAATTACGGGCAACACAAAAGAAACATATGCAACAACAAAAATAAATAGCAGACCATTTTTCAAATAGGGGATTTGATAACCTCCATTTCAACTTCAAAAGAGAGCCTAAGAATCTAAAACCCATAAGCGTAAACTCCACATAATCCAAACAGCAATCGACTGGCATAAATTTAAAACAGAGCATATCAGAAAACATAGGAAAAAAACACCTAAATTTATGTATTCACCTGACAATGAAGCAATCTCAACTTGGTTTCTGCAGTTAAGCACTCTTCACTTTATGCAATCTAATAAAATAAAATCAAAGGAATGTCAAATATCCATGCAACAAGCTAAAGGAATGGATCTAATTAAGCTACAGTCAGATTCATTAATTCAAACACTACAAGGTTTCAAATATGTGTAAAAACAGAAAACCCATTACCCAAAACAAGCCAATTCTCCTACAACTCTATCAAAGAACCTAATTATCACTCCAAGCATTTCCAATCATAACCCACCAACGAATAAACAGAAGTGACAACTGCATTTCCAGAAAACTGATGTTAATGAATGACAATCAATTTAATTTAACTTACAGATTCTCAGGTTCATGAAAGACTGCTTGGGCCATTCAACATCAACCATGTCCAGAATACTAGATAGAAAAAAAAAAAAAAAAAAAAAGAATGCATTATCAACTGCCTGTATGTAGAAACACAAGGCGATTTTAACAGATAAACCTTAAAACTGCCTCTTACTTGACTCGGAAAGGAAGCTTGATGTATAATTGACCCGTTCTGTGAAGGGGTCACTAGTCTGTACTCGAATGTGCTAGTTCTGTGAAAGGGTCGCTAGTCCAGTACTAGTCACTACCAGCAAATACTCATAATAAAAATATAAATTTTTCTTACTCATAACCCAATGCAAGTCATACCATTACATTTTCAATAGTTGAACCAGATTGGAGTTCCCGTCGCTCGACTCGCAGAAACGAGGGAGAAGCTCAGGAGATTCAAACTCTAATTAAAATGTGGTGCTTTAACGTGGTCGACAGCTCCTACTCAACCGTTTCAAAATTGAAATAGAACAGAGGTTATAGGTTTTTGAGAGAGTGAGATGCTTTTGATGGCGGGTTTCGGCAAGGACTCGGGTCCTTTTCTCTTTTGGCACGAGCTTCCTCTCCTTAATCTCCATCTCCTACTCGCAACAATCCCACACCACAAAAGCACAATCTCGACGGTAATGCATGCTTTCTTTTTCCAATGCAAAATCTTCCTTTTTTGTTTCTTCTTTTTTGGGAATCTTCTTTCTGACTGCCATTTCATCAAACACTTGGACTAGTCTGGGGTTCTCTCCATTTCTGCAGGAGTTTACAATCAGGGTGGAACTTCTTGCTGGGTTCATGGAGAATATATTTGATATATATATTTTTGGGTTTGCTTTGTATCTGATATGGGTTTATTTTTGGGTTTGCAATGCTACTTCAATGCCCAATCACGTTTTCAATCAAATGGTGGAACCCACTCCTAATGAACTGAGATTTGGAGATATATAAGGGGAACTGAGTCATCTTGGACGGTCCATATTATCATTATTTGGTTTAGAGACCTATTACATGAAAAGCCAATCTTAACTCCAACACGCGATTCAGAGTGTTTTTGAACTTCCAATGTAAAGCACAAGTTGAAATAAAAGTGTGCCCTTTGTTTTTTTTTTTTTTCTTCCATACTTTCTGTTGCTCTTTCTGGTTTCCTTCGAAGTATATTTAATCTTTTTCTATGATTAATCACCACAAAAGTAAAGTGAATAATATTATTTATTACTACATCAAGCAACCAAATATAGATAGCCAGTACTACATGTATAATAATAAAATAAGACAGGATTGGTAGTATCTATGCCAAAATATGACTTAATTAGCTCTAGAGATATGCTTTATCAAGAAAGGTGTATATAAAACCAAAAACAACAATAACTATAATAGATGGTTTCATACAAATAATTTTTTTTAATTCTTTACAATGCCTTTTCTTACCTTCTTGATTTTACTTACTATTTTCATATGAAATAGTGGATACATGGCTCCAGAGTATGCAATGGAAGGTCTATTCTCGGTGAAATCTGACGTTTTCAGCTTCGGTGTTCTCTTACTAGAAATTTTGAGTGGAAGAATGAATAGTCGATCTTATCTAGCAGAAAATGCTCAAAGCCTCCTTGCATATGTACGCATGTCCCAGCTCAAGTCATGTAATCTTTATTTAAAGTTTGGGTTCTTGAGAATAATGGATTTCTCTTATTCTAACTACAGGCATGGCGATTATGGTGTGACGGAAAAGTGATGGAGCTAATAGATCCGGTTTTAATTGATTCATGCCCAATGGATGAGGTATTGAGATTTGTCCATATTGGGTTGCTATGTATTCAGGAAGATGCTACAGTTCGACCCACCATGTCATCAGTTGTGCTCATGCTAGGAAGCAAATCCTTGACTCTTCCCCATCCCACTGAACCACCTCTTTACGTAGGGAAGAGAAAAGTTATTTCTAAGCAGTCTTCATCCAATGCTAAAACTTTCAGTAATAATGAAGTAACTATTTCTGAAGTTGAACCACGATAGCCTAGCTTGTAGATGGAGACTTCCCTTATGGTGTTGCTTGTTGTGGCACAAGAAATGGCTACGGAGCAATTATCAATGTCATATTGATATTTGATAAACATGATTACTAGTTATATTAGTGTAAATCTTTAAACATCCCAATAGAGAATTAGTACTTCCAGTGTAAACATAAATATAATTTTTTATGTAGAATTGTAAACAAAGATATGGTGTTAATGGAATTTGGACCCACTTATGGATGGCTTGAAGGAAATCTGAGGCCAGCCCTATATATCCATCAATGGGGCGATCTCTTAAATCTAACCTCTCAAAAGCCCTCCTTCATTGCATCCTTACTGTAATCACCTCAAAAGTATACATTGTAAATTGAATACCTCTAATGGGTCCTTTTATCCTAGCTAGGACAACAATTTCCTGCTCTTCTACTATTTTTTTTTTCCTTTTTTAATATTTTGTGAGTGTGTGCACACGGCGAGGGCTTGACCGCCGCGACTCCTGCTGCGAACTAGCGAATCCTTTGACTTGAACACTTGGCCTATCAAACTCTGATACTATTTGTAAGTTCTTACACACCATTGAGCTACCATTTATCCCAAAATCAATTGGTGATAAGAAACGGCACAACAATAGTTTTATAGTGAGAGCGAGGGTTCGACCATAATTATGACTGCTCAGAGCAAAGGTGGACGTTGATCTAACAATAACTTATAGGCCTAAGGATCAATCTATGGGCATTGGGGATGCCGTTGAGAAATCGCCATGTTGGCATTTATAACCAATTACATAGTTTTCAATAAAATGTAACACAAAGGCCACCTACCTGAATTTTTTCTCTGAATTTGAAATATATTAAGAAAGGGAAGGGGCACTAAAAAAAAAAAGAGCCCACAAAAAAAAAAAAAAAAAAAAAAAAAAAAAAAAAACAATGAGAACCTACAAACATACGAGGAAAGAACTTTACATTACCGAAAAAGATACCCATAAAGCCAACCGGCCGGACCATAAACAAAAAACAAGGCCTGCCAAAATTTCAAATTCGAGCAGGAAGGCATTAATCAACATATTGGTCAGAAGTGATGCTTCTCCGAAGACTATTCAGAGTAAACTTTTAAAGGGTTTGGTAAGTCTGCTAAGAACAAAGGCTAAATGGATCTATCAAGAGAGGAGGAGGATCTTTTATGCAGAAGGCTATTTTTAAATCTCCAAGTATAATGAACAGCAGTTAACATGAGCACTCCAATAACTGGCTTATAAGTTCAGCAGCTACCAACTTTGAAGGCAAGCTGAAGAGAACTTACATAATAATATAAAGTAGTTCTGGTCTTAATTAAGGGTGCCAGAGTGGGTAACAACCTCTATAAACTCATGAGATATACAGTTGTTGATGGAGCGATAACCTCTATGGAGGACAATCCAGAGAATATGAGTCTCAATTATGGCATATGAGTCCAAGGCATATAAGTGAAAATGACATGTTAGAATTGTTTAGGTCAATGTCCACCATCGCTCTTGAGCCGTCATAATTGTGGTCGAGTCCTCGCCCTCACCATAAAACTATTGTCGTGTCGTTTCCTATTACCAATTGGTTTTGAGATAAGTGGAAGCTCAATGGGGTGTAAGATCCTACAAAAACTTCACAAGTGACATGTGTTAGATTGTCTGAAAAATACAAGCTCCATTTTAGCAACTATTATGTTTTTGGAAGGCAGAAAAATGTGCCTTATAAAGCTGCAGGATATAATTGTGTAAGTGAAGATATTCTATACTACATTCACTCAAATGTATGCAAGAGAAATTCGAGGTTTTTGCTAAGTTCAAAAAGTGGAAGACAGAAGTAAAAAATCAAGTACTTCCCCCTAACCCAACACTTATAAAGAAAAAACAAAAGTAGAAAACAAGGAGTTAAATATTTTTCTTTTCAGGATCAGAAACTTCAAAACTCAAAATCAGAAAGAGAACGCCTTACAGTGGAAGAAACCAAAAGATTTTCACAGCAGCAGACCAATGCCAAGCATCAACAGATTTCATTTTGGAAAAAGAAAGCAAAATCCCCCAAGGCAAAGAAAGAGAGAGAAAAAGTGAGGCAAAAAACAAAGAGAAAAAAAGAAAGAGAACTGTGTAAGAAGAAAGAGTATAACGTGGGTCCCACTGAATTTATACATAAATATATTACTGCATAAATGCACACTTATATATGTACATGGAAGATTGCATGAAACATGGTTTTCTCTAGAAATTGGGGGAGGGGGAGTAGAATTGTACGTATTTTATATGGTGGGGGAGTTGTAAATTATACAGATTGTAGGTATGTAGATAAAATACAATTATTATATATGAAGTGAAGTGGATTCAATTTCCAATTTCACTGTCAATTTCAAATTTGATTTTGACTCTTCTCATGTTGACCTCCTACTAATATCACTCATTAATAATCCTCCTACTAATATTAGCCCTATTAATAACGTTCTTTTTACTAATCCAATGTTACAGCAACTCTTTCTTATTCTTTCTGTGTTTCTATTCACGTTTCTACATTTTCCATCTTTAAACGCCACAAGCCCTTTCCTCTTCTCCATCCTTTCTAATAAATAACTCATTGATTTTTTTTATTAGAGTTACACTCTAAACTATTACTATTGATTTTTTATTTTAGATCTTTACATTATAACTACCACTAATTACATTGCCCGTGCTCAGTACGGGGGGCTTTTATACGGTGGAGTGATGACATCTGGAGACAGCTCCGAAGAAGGTGGAGAGAGAGACACGTTAAAAAAATTCCAAAAGTGTCGTCTCCAGGGAGAGAGGGAAGGGTCTTTGTCGGTATTTATATGTGGAATTTTACTAGAATGCCCTACATGTTGTATTGTAATGACAAAACTAACCTAGAAAGTAGGGAAAGAAAACAATGTCCTAGATCGCCAATACAAATCATGTTTATTATTTCTAGACCTAACATTGGTTTTTTCAAAGACATTAATTGGTATTCTAGACATCTTTCACCCAACAATACTAATGCCCCCATGCAACGCCTAAATGATTAATCCATAAAACTGCAATCTATTTGTAAAATTTCATCCAATTTTATGGACTTATGTTGGATATCTTCATCAATCTGCATTGGATTTCACAAAATCATGAATTTGGACATCTAAGGTCGAATTCAAGTCAGAATCAGTTAAACTTCTCATAATTGCAGCCCATCTATGAAGGTAGCTCCTGTAGACCTTTCTCCAGGTTTTGAGCGACCACAAGGTACAGTAGACCCAAATGTACCAGTTGACCCAAATGCACACATCCTTCAACTATCTTCGAATTCCCACCAGGATAATCTAGGAGCAAAAAACCCAGTTGGTTCTTTTAAAAATCAGCAACCTAGTAAAAAAAAAAAAAATTCACAGATGCCTTCAGCTATTGGCTGATCACAAGGAGGTCTAGAGGCATGATCACCTCCTCAAACTCACCCCCATGATAAAGGCTTTATACTGGAACTGTAGGGGAATTGCTGACACCCCTACTAAAAGAGTGTTGGCAAATTTGGTTCACACCCACTACCCATACTTGATTTTAATTTTGGAACCAATGTCCTCCTTGTCCTCCACCCAATCCTTTAGGTTGACAACTTTGGTTTTGGCACCTTCCATTCTAATGCATCACACATGACCAGCAGCAACTTTTGGTGCATCTCCAAATCCTCCCACCCCACCTTACAACATGCATCTAAGATTTATCCTCCCAACACCTAACTCTACTCCTCTTAAACTCAATTTCAGGTCTTTCAACTCTCATCACATGTTTGTATGGCTCCAACAACCCCTGTAAGGTACCATCCATTGAGACACCCTAGTGGGACCCACTTTGACCAAGTCAACCCTATGTCACCCTTATTGATAGGTAATTAGCATGGATACTTGAGTAGTTTCCCATTTAATTAGCCCTAGTTTATAGGATTAGAACCTTTTGAGATTAGTGAAACCATTAGGGGTTTAGTTGAACTCCCTAGAATTAATTAGTTGGCTAGAAGCCCTTAGTTGTAAATCCTAAATTATAGGAGGGTTTCCCTTAGAGAATTGTGCAACAATCCCATAGTGACCAAATTACCCATAGCCTCATCCATTAGCCCATTAACTATAGGAGGGTACTCTAGTCTTTCTACCTAAATTATTTTCCTCCAAATTAGAAACTCATGCAAATACCATAAATGACCTTAGGCTCCTTCATTATCAACTCCATTGAGGACTCTTTAGTCATTACATCTATGATACCTTAAATACCATTAGGCTCCTTCTTTAACAACCACTCAAATGAGGGCACTTTGGCCATGAGCTTAGGTTCCTAAACTACCATCATCCTTATCTTTTATTTCAATAACCAAGCCAAGGACTCCTTAGTCATTTCACCTAGACTACGTAGAATACCCCCATCCTTATCCACTACTTCAATTAGCAAGAAAGGGTGCTATGGACCATTTACCCTAACCAAATTCTATAAATAAGAACTCACCTCCAAGCTCCCAAACGCTTCATACTCTTCCCCCTCTCATTTGATTTCCCATCTCTCTCTCTCTCTCTCTCTAACTAGAGAAATGACTTCCAACTTCAAGAAGAGAAGGCTCTCAACAAGATCAAGCTATCTCTAAGCTAGGGAATTCATCTCATCTCCTAGATTTCTCTCTCCTCTACAATTAAACATAATTTCCATCCCCTCTTCCCAATTCCTCGTAGAATTATCTTCTTCTCTTAAACTTCTCCTTTATAATGCACTTCTCTATTTGGGAATGAGTGTAGGGAGTGTAGATCTGGCTAGTGGAGTGATCTCAAAGGTTTTGGAGTGGAGCTTAAGCTAATTGTCGAGTTTTTTTACTAATTGGGCAAGTAGACATACTTAGATTCCTTAATTTGTTTGATTAACATACTTAAAATGATAATTAATGTCTTGAATGGTTATTTGGTTTGATTTCTGTAATTGGATTTTTAAATGAATAATATGATGTGTAGATCGATTCCTTTCTAAGCCTTTTATTTATTTTTGGCCATTGATGGATGAGAATCCCTCATTTGGAAGATCAATGGCTCATTTATGATGGGATTATGTTGTATGAGGAGAATTTTGATGTATGGAGATGTATCGGTGTATATCTGGGTTGGAATGGATGGAAATTGATGGAGTTTTAATGGAAAAATGAAAGATGCAGCAATCTGAAAAATGAGGAATTGGTGTGTACCCGATTAACCAGGCATCCATGATGTCGACCGGGGACACTGCGGAATCCACTTGACTGGAAGCAGGTATGTCGGGCCACTTTGCATGGGTTCAGTGTATCCGGTCGAGTAGGTATCCTTGATGTCGACCAGGTACACTACGTAACTGAAGGCTATTGGCAGGCTAGTTCCTAAGTCTCTCTGTGTAGCCGGTTGACAAAGCCATCCATGATGTCGACTGGCCACACTATGAAATCCAGAACAGAGGATTGTCTACCAGGCTATTGTTAGCCGGTCTACAATGAACCCGATCGACTATGCCATCTAAGATGTCAACCCAGCACACTGTAGACAGTAACTTTTCCATATTCTATTTCTTTTATGATTCAATCATGTGTAGGCCCGTTGACATTCCATTTGGATTGTTTGGATAAGCTAGACATAAGTCAAGGGATGAATATCGGGATAATATTAATTGAGCTTCCATAAGACCTCACATAGTATTAGAAATCATGGCATTGCACTTAGACTCTGATTCATAGTCACAATTCGGATTCAGGTAGAAGTCAGGGCATTGCACATGAAGTTCTGACATAAAGTACTGGGGACATAACGATAGATATTAAAGGAAGGACTAAATATCGGGATAATTTTAATTGAGCATATAGAGAAGTGGAGTATACAAGAGTACGTATTACCAACTGTTGAGGGTCATAAGGGTGAATTAGCGGTACTCGAACTCCGAGACTCATACCCTTGACTAGTATCGTCCCACATTGAGACAGTAAGGCGATCCGGTTCGGAATACCCCCACTTGGTGCTATGGATGATATGTGATTAGACAGCTGTCAGACTTCGGTAATGCATATATGCTTATTATTATTGTGATGTTATATGAATATAGTAGATACCTTTGGGGTACTGAAAAACCGGTGCTCGGATTGGGTACATTATGAGATGGTGATATGTTACACGATTATGAGCACAATAGGTACCTACGGGGTACTGAGACAGTCGGACACGCGGTAGCCGAGTGTAGTGGATAGATGTGATGGATACAACACATAAGACCATGACTGGGTTATGGCCGTGTATATTGATATTGATATGAATATGGATATGGATATCGATGGACAAGATGGATACAGGTATACTATCTTATTCGATGGTATAACATTGATGGGTGGCCATGATCCCCATGGTTGATGGTCATTGAAGGTTGATGGAACGGTGACAATGGGCTGACTCCGACCTCCCACGTTTCTTGTACTTCAACTACGGGCGTACCTTTATGAGCTTCTATGAATGTATATGAGATGTATGATTATCATGATATTGTGGATATGGTGGTATAGTGCTTGTAGCTGCATACGTGCATATTGTTGGATCGAGATACGTTTGATATGGACATAGTAGGACTATCCCATGTTATCTTTATTACTAGTAATACTTATGTGCTTGCTGAGGATATAGTTGATCTACTAATGATGATTCTAATAGGCTGTGTGCATTGTGGATGTCTTTTAACTGTAACTATGAGACGATATTGATGCGCTGACTTCTCTTATTCACATGACAGACTGTATTAAATATTTGTTATCTCTCTTATCGTTCATGCACTACACTCCACATTGTTACTCGTTGCACTCTGGTATCTTATCTTTATTTTTGAGGTACTAATCATGCAGGTATATCTGGGATCAGGTATGGCCTTCTCCCCCATCTCTTATTGTAATAAATTGTCATCTAAACATGCCTATTTTCCTGGCTCAATGAGTCTAACCCAATCCTTAGTGCTTTTAGGTACATTTCCCTCTTTCTTTGCTTAGTTGATTGCTTGGCGTGGCTGTTCGTTGTCGTAGGGTCTGGAAAGTGATGCAGTCGGTGCATCGAGAGGCCTCTATCACTTAAAGTTTGTTGTTTCCCTTCTCTTATTTGTAACTAGCCATGTTGTAGGATTGTACTTAATTTAACTTCGGAAAGTACCTTTGTAATCCTTTAAAGTGAAATAAAATTGTAGGGCATTGCCCATTTACTTGCTCATATAAGATGCACATTTACTATCATATTGGATTTTCTTATTCTCTTTTGTTACTTTCTCGTAACGTCCCAGGATTCGAGGCGTCCAAATTTTGGGGTGTTACAACCCCTCTCAGAAAAAAAAAAGAACCTCTGGAAAGTGTTTATTGATACCTCCTCACCCACCTTGCCTTGGTGTGTCCTAGGAGACTTCAATGCCATACTTTATCATGAAGAAATGCTAAGTCTTCGCCAGACCATCCCAACAACCACTCTCATAGAAAAGACCTCTAGAAAGTGCACATTGATACCTCCTCACCCACCTTGCGTTGGTGTGTCCTAGAAGACTTCAATGCCATCCTAGCTCATGAAGAAATGCTCGATCTTCGTCAGACCATCCCCTCTTCTCTTAGAGATTTTTAGTCATCAGTTATGAGGCATGCCTTTTGGACATCCACTACTCTGGAAGTAGATTCACTTGGTCCAATAATAGACAGGGTCTTTCCTACGCAGCAGCAAGGTTAGACCGAGCTTTAGTTAACACTCAATGGCTGGTCAACTACCCAACTCCTACTGTCCATCACCTCGATAGGATCTCTTCAGACCACAGTCCAATTCTCTTAGAGCACAAAATCCCAACCCCCCAATTAGGGATGAAAATCTACACGGCACGTCCCACTGAAGTTGGGCCCAGCCGTGCCCGGGCCGAGCCTACACGACCCACTTAATTTGGGCCCAGCCGTGCCCGGGCCGGGCCGGCATGCCCATGATAATTATGCAGGCCGTGCCGTGCCTGGCCCAAGGCCTCTGGGGTCAACCTAGCACGACCCAGGGCACGACTCTGGTCGTGCGGTGCTGGGCCGGGCCTTAGTCGAGCCTGGGCCACGCAGCCCATGGGCGGCCCACATATCCCCCTCCCCCTTCTTTTTAAAATTTTTTTAAGTTCTTTAAGTTTTAGAGACTTAGACTCTTCACTCTTGGTCTTGGACCAATTTCATTAAAATAAAGAAATTAAGAGAAATAACAAGTAGAATAACACTAATGATGTTTTGAAAAGATACATCAAATAAATTGTATTTCCTTGAAATTTAAGTTACAAAAGTTTTAAAAAATTACAAGTTTGAACTTGGATCAATATATATAATGAAATTCAAACCTTCTAATAAATGAAAAAAGAATTACAACTTTAAAAACCTATAAAACATAAATTACAACTTTAGAAACCTATGATACATTCTAAAAAATAAATTACAACTTTAAAACCTATGATACATCCTAAAAAATAAATTACAAGTTGAAAGCCTATTATACATTCTAAAAAAAATTATACTATGATATATGTAACCCCGCTAGCTCTTCTTCTATCTCGATCTCATCATTATCAAGGTGTTGTTCCCTATCCTGTGCTTGATACCAATCCTGTAAGCACATGCAGGTCTCAACGGCTTCTTCTGTAAGCATAATCCTCATGGGGTCAATAAGGCGCCCACTTACACTAAATGCCTGTTCTGATGCAACTGTAGACGCTGGTATTGCTAGTATATCACGAGCTATGGCGAAAAGCACGAGAAACTTAGTTCCGAATGATTTCCACCATGCCAAAATATCAAAATCATCTTCTTCATCATCTGAAATTGCAACAGGATCACTTCCCAGGTACATTGTTAATTCATTAAGGTTGTAAGATCCTCCGAAAGAAGAGGAGTTACTTCCAAAAGATTTCCTTATAATACTCCAAATAGCTTTCTTTTTTCCTTTATGTACTTGGGGAGGGCCTGTTGGGACCGTAAGTGCTATGGATCTACCTAATCGGATAGCATAATCCAAATAAAGTATTTCTAATTGTGTCCTAATTGTTGTCATGTCATTTATATTAGTTGTATTCATATTAGAGTTTGTTTCATCAAGAAGGGTTTCTACACCTTGCAATTTCAATCTAGGGTCTAATGCAACAGCTATACAAAATGTTAAAGGAGCTATTCTCCAATATGATGAAAACTTTGCCTCCATTTGTACACACATGAGTTGAAAAATTGGAAAATCTCTATACTTTTTAAAAGCAAGACTTGTTTCATAAAAATGGGCTAAAGCTTGATTTGATGTGGGATAATATACCCCGGAAAAAAACAATGTTGCATCATGAAAAACTTCTAAAAAATCTCTTATTATCTCAAGAAGAATCCATTTATCATCACTTATAAAAATATTTTCATGCTCCAAATAAAGTTGACAATATTGATTTAGTGTCATTTTATAGGCACGTGATTCTTTTAACATTTTATAGGTAAAATTCCATCTATGCTTTACATCATATGATATTTTCTTTGGTTTTTTATTCAAATTTATACATATGTCCCTCCACCATTGTTTTCGCGAGGGAGAACAAAAAATGTATCCTACAATCCATTTAATAATCTCTAAATCATCTCTAATTAATTTCACCCCTACTTGTACGATAAGATCTATGACGTGGCATGCACATCTATTGTGAAATAGATCTCCATTTAAATCAAGGTGAATCGAATGTTTTAGTAAATCTAATGCGACATTGTTAGTGCTTGCA
This sequence comes from Cinnamomum chago, assembly GCA_038049695.1. NCBI lineage: Eukaryota > Viridiplantae > Streptophyta > Magnoliopsida > Laurales > Lauraceae > Cinnamomum > Cinnamomum chago. Next base: position 10,952,821 of record CP142457.1, on the reverse strand, counting down.
TTATTTAAAGTTATAGAAATTATTTTATTTTCAATTTTATATTCTCTAAGTTTTTCAAGGATGGTGGACCCTATCCTAGCACCGTGTGTGGAAATTCTAGCATGGAAAATGAAATCATTCTTTTCTGCATCACCCAATCACTATCAATATAATGTGATGTGATTGCAATGTACCCCACATTTTGTTTAGGGGTCCATAAATCTGAAGTTAAAGCAACTTTTCCAGGTAAATTTTAAAAAATATTTTTTAAATTCTCTTTTTCTTTCAAAAAAGTTTTTATTGCATCATTTCTAGCAGTAACTCTAGATATTTTCTGCCATGAAGGAACAAATGCATACCTCAAAAATCTTTCAAAACATCGATCTTCGAAAAGTATAAATGGATATTAGCGACAAATTATAAACTTAATAAGTTGATATCTAGCATTAATAGGGTCATAATTGAAAATTCCTAAACCGCCAAATGACTCTGTTTGAGAAAGTTGTGTTTGAACAATCCCACGGTTCCCACCTCTTTCCCCATCGTTAGCGGTATTCGTGTGTTTGAGCATACACTTTGTCATGTGTCTACTAAGGTCGCCAGTGCCACTTGATGATTTGCCATTGAGGAGATCTTTGCAAAAATTACATTGTGCCTTTTCATCTGTTCCTCTCATGGGACTTGGGACAGTAACTTTAACAAAATAAGTCCATACAGGAAAAGTCAATCTTGATTTTCTCTTCTTTTTAGTTGTAGAAACCGAAACTGTAGGATTTTGGGGACTATTACTATCTACTTCTATGCCCTGACTTTGATATAAATGAATAAATCCAAGATCTTCCTCATTTAGAGAGAGTCAAGGTTGAAAGGTTGTGATGGTCCAGCCATTTTTCTAAATAAAAGATATTTTTTTAATAAATAATTATGTATAATGTGTTTTTTGTGATAATTTATATAAGAAAGGGGAGAAGATGAGACTTAATATATAATATTACTATGTATATTATTACTAAATAAAACTCAAACTTAAATATAATAAATACCTTTATTAGAGAGGGAGAGGTAATGGAGAAGTTCTTCTTAGTTGAATCCTCCACTTTAGAGAGGTCACCCTCACTTTTAACTTCTTAGAACACTTTGTATAGAGAGCTTAGACTTTAGAATGAGATTTAAGAGAGCTTAGAGCCTTAAAACTTTAGAGGGAGTGTGAGAAATGAGAGAGTAGATGAGTGAAGAGAAATGAGAGGAATGAGGGCTATTTATAGAATTTCTAAGTGATAAAATGACATAAAATACCCCCTCATATGACCGTTTTATAGCAGTTGGAGGGTTATAATGGTAAAAAATGATCAAAAGACACTAATACCCCCTTATATGACCGTTTATAGCTGTTGGGGGGGGGTTTAAAAATGTAAAAAAACCACTTTTAACCTTTTTTTGAGAGTGGGGGGGGGGGGGGGGGGGGGGGTGGGGTTTGAAAATATAGCCGTTGGGGCCATGCCTATTTGGGCCTCGTGCCGTGCTAGGGGTCGCCCGCGGGCCTGGGGCACTGGCCCAGAACGGCACGGATTTTTAACCGCGCCGTGCCTCGGGCTTGGCAGCCCTGTCCCAACACGGCCTAGTGGGACTACCGGCCCAGGCACAGTTTTTTTGTGCCGGGCCTGTGCTCGGCTTGGGCCGCCCGTCCAGATTTTCACCCCTACCCCCAATGCTCTTTTCAAATTTGAGAAAAAGGAGCTCTACCCATCTTTTTTAGAAGTTGTTAAATCCAGTTGTGATACTACTATAGAAGGAAATCTCAAGTTCATTATTGCACGACAAGTAAAGGCTTTGAAGGTCCTCAAGAAATGGAGCAAGACTACCTATGATCAAATGCATCAGAATATCAATGCAGCTGAGCCCAATGTCCTGCGTTGCTAGGAACAGTTTGATTCAATCCCTTTCGGACTCATTTTAGAAAGCTCTTCTGTCAACAAAATCACATCTCCATGATGCACTCAAAGCTCGAAAGATTCATCGGAAACAGAGATCCAGAATATCATGGCTGAATGAGGGAGAGATCAAAATAGGAAGTTTTTTCATCAATAAACAAAGGCGCGAAGCTCTTTCGATAAAATCAACCACATCTCAGTCGATGGTATCAAGACAGATGATCAAGCAATCATCCAAGCTTAGGCAATGGAGTTCTTCTCAATTCTCTTCAAAGTTCAGGATGGTCAACCCAACCCCATACTTTGCCAAATTGAAAGTCCAAGGTATCAGACTCTGAAAAGTCCTTCTCAGTTTCCATGCCTTCGGATATAGAAATCAAAACCGCGATCTTTTCTCTAAAAAAAAACAGTTCTCCAGGCTCAGATGCTTCAATGGGGTTTTTTTTTTCACCCCAGCTTCAGGCGTCATAGGCCAAACTACTTACCCAGGTCGTGCAACACTTCTTTCGAACCAAAAGAATTCACAAGGCCTTAAATGCATTCTTCATAGCCCTCATTCCTAAATCTAAATCACCTGAAACCTTTGTTGATTTTCGACCGATAAGCATGCTGAACTTTTCAAATAAAACCATCTAAAAAATCCTTGCTTTAAGCCTCGCTATAATTTTACCATCATTAATTTCTCTCCATCAAGCAACCTTCATCAAAGGTAGAACCATTCAACATCACTCAGCCCTAGTTTTTGAGCTCAACCAAAAGCTAAACTAAAAAGCTTTTGATATGTTGAATCGGTCTTTCCTTTTCTCAGCTTTCTGATTCTTTAACTTTTATGAAACTTGGATCTCTTTGATGAAAGAGTGCATTTGTGCAACGAGAGAATCTATTCTACTCAACCGTATTCCTCAAGGTTTCTTTAGCTCCTCTTGCAACCTGAGACAAGGAGACCCCTTATCCCCTTACCTATTCATCATAGCAGAAGAAGTTCTGAGCCTGCACCACCGAAACTTACAAAATCAAGGCATAATTCACGCTCTCTCTACCGTTCCCTCTACCCCTTGCCACCTATTTTATGTTGATGATATTCTCATTTTTTAGAAAGCTGCTTGTGCTAGTGTCTATGGTTTGCAAGACATTCTTGAAATCTGCTCATCCTCGTCAGGTCAGAAGTTCAACCTTCAAAAGAGCCATTTACACATAGGAAAGTGTGGCAAGATAAGAAAGAGATGGATTTGCTCTATCCCTGGTATCCAAGAGCCATTAGTTCAACTCAAATACTTGGGGATCCTGGTTGTCTTTGGCACTCCGAAAAGATGTCATTTCCTTCCTCTTATAGACTCAGTCAATGCAAGGCTTTCCGCATGGAAAGCAAAGTCCCTTTCCTTCATTGGTCGCCTCATTCTTATCAAGCATGTGCTCTCCAGTATTCTCATACACTTAGCTGCTATCTTGCCTATTCATGCCTCCATTTGCAATGAATTAGAGAGCTTGATGAGGCACTTCTTATGGACAAGCAATCCATCTTCCTCTAAGATTAACTATGTTAATTGGGCAATAGTCTCACTTCCTACGGATGAAGGTGGTCTTGGTATTAGGAGAATCTTAGAAGTTAACAGTGATTCCTTCATCAAACTTGGTTTGCAAGATTCAATGAAATACTCTCTCCGATCTCGTTGGTTCAAGAACCACTATTTCAACCAGAACTCCTTTTGGAGCTCAATAAACTCCATCTATGGCTCTTGTATCTGGAAGAAGATTCGTCGCCTTGCTTTCTACATTCACCAAGGCAGCACCTGGATCTTTGGGAATTGCCAAGAAACCACCATTTGGCATGATTCGTAGAGTGAAGATGTAAGGATTTACGAGTGTTGGCTAATTCATTGGGAATTAGACAAAATCGGGTTTTTTTTATATTTATGATGTGTGATTTTTATAGAATGGACTGCCTAAGATGTTCAGGTGTTTCCAAGAAGATAGAATTCTGACGTGGTCGCTTGAGCGGACATCACACCTGCTCGAGCGGACCCTCATAGAATCTCTATCGCTCTATCATCTTCTTTGGCCGCTCGAGCTGTGGAACCTGAAGATTGAATTCTGAAGACAGAACCTTGGCTGCTAGAGCGGACCTCTTGGCCACTCGAGTGGATATGTATGTGAACTTGGCAATCTATTCGGAAACTACTTCGTATTTTCTCTCAAGATATGCCTAGTTGAACCCAAATCATATCACAACACTTGAGGCATGAACCAAGGCTTTTAAATAGCCATTGTCTCTCTATTATAAGGACTCCTCTTCAATACAAAACCCTAGAAAAGATTTGCGAGAGATCCATCATCCCCCAAGGCTTCTAGTTACTGTTCTGAAGATCAAGCTTTTGTTTCTCGTTCCATCTACTCTTTTGAAGTAGAGACACCTTGAAGGCGAGTTCATGGTGTTTGTTTCAAGCACGGTGAAGGTGTGCGGCAAGCAATCGGCAAGATAACGCAGTCCTTAGGTTGAGTTGCAACTAGGAAAGGGTTATGAGTTCTTTCTTGTAACTTTCAATATATTTAATGCTTGGTTGTCTGTTGGCCTAGACGATAAGGCGCCGTGGTTTTTTTTTCCCGAATAGGGTTTTCCACGTATACATTGGGCGTCATTGTCTCTTCATGGTTGATTGTTTTAATCTTAATTAGGGTTATGAAGTCTATTAAAAATATTGTTATTAGGACCTAAGCCTGTTTTAAGGCCGGTTTTTTAGAAGTAAAACCATTTTCTGTCAGATTTCCCCACCTACAATTCCTCGCAGATCAACACCTTTCTTCTCTCTTTAAATTAGGTATATGGTCCATCCCTCCCAATTTGCCCATTGAAGTCCAGAACCAACGCTCATTAGCCACCTCAAACCTCACTCCAAACCTAACTTGAAGTGACACTCTAAGCTGGATAGAGACTCCGAATGGGCAGCTCTCCATGAAAGCAACGTGGAACATTATTAGGTTTAGAGCTTGCAAATTGGATTGACCTAGTCTGATTTGGATGGTATCTTCCTTCCCAAAATTAGCTACTTTGGGTGGCATTTGATGCTTCAAAAAACTCCAAATCAAATTCGCTTGAAGCATTTGTGGTTTTCCATAGCCTCAAGATGCAACATCTATTGTCAAGGGAAAGATTCGTTACCTCTTCATTTTTTTGTCTGGCGAGCAAGCCTAATCTCTCTGGCTTTGGTTATTTCAATCTACGAGTATCCAACCTCCTTTAATTCACTCTGCTTCCTCAAGCTGGCAATCCTTATCTAGAGGAAGTGACACGGTAGCTATGGAAACTTAATGAGTCATAACCAATTTAAAGGGATTTTTTTTAAAAAAAGTTCCCTATTAATAATGTATAAATATTTTTAGGGGTTATGAAATTAATCCTCCATAAAATCCATTTTTCCAATTTCATGATTGAAATTCAAATAATATCACGACTCTGGTCAGTATTCTTTTTTACATATTTTTTCCTCAAATTTCATGATATCATGGGAATAGTGTATGTAACAAAAGTTGATAAATCCCTTGATATCATAACTTTTATGCAACATCCACGGAAGAAATTTTTTTTCTAATGATAGTTTTTGAAAAATGGTGGTGAGATTTGTATTTACTTCCCACAAAATATCATTTTTCATATTCAATAAAAAATAAATTTGCTTACTGGTTGCATACCGAACAGATAATTCCCTTTATATGTTGGGGCTATCCCATGATATCATACATCCGGAGCACGAAAGTTGTTTAAAAAAAAAAAATTGATATTGATGAGAGTCAAGCAACACGGTTGACATTAGCTGGCTTTAGCCATTAAATTGTGAAAATAAATTTAAGAATAATTAATATATCAAATTCCGTATTTTTTTCCTTGTTAAATGGGCTGTTGACCGTGCCGTATGAAATGTCGATTTTGTAATGATGAAACTCCTAAAGAATCATATGGGTGACCATTTTCTGTTCCCAGCAACATAGGCCCAATTATGTAACCCTTACCCGCATACCTAGTGAATTCCACTGTACCCATCTCAATTTAACATTTATCCTACCACTGTCAAGCATATCCAACTCTGGCCCATTTAGTTGTCATGTCTAATAATCAAGGCTATCAAGTCTACACACCAAAATGGCAAGAAAGTTAGGCCTCTAAAGCCAACCTCATTTGCAAAACACACATGCAGACTTATGAACACATGTACATGCCATGGGCCCAAAACCAACGTCCACATCTAACCTAATGCAAGTGTTGCTCGTGTTCATATGATCAGGGCTCACGGTCATTAGAAACCCAACTCAAGAACTTAAAGGCGATTACACAGCCATTGAGCCAAATAAAGGTATCTGGACCCTCTAGGTTGGTCTTGATAAAAAAAATAAATATATGTTTTAATAAATAAATAAATAAAATCATCATGGCAAAAGTCTCATATGGAGTGAAACAGCCTTTGGAGCCCACTTAGGGCTCCACATGATTCATCGGAGCCTGTGATCCAAACCCACACCTTCCCTTATTGCACAAATCTCATGGGATTTACACCCCATGCAAATGGGCAATTGGATAGAAATAATAGAAATATATATGTTTAAAACTAAATGAGTGGGCCATTGATCAAGGGGTTAAGACATGATGATGGGTTTACTTAAAATTTTATATAAAAGATGGCCACACCTTGATCATTTGAAAGGTAAAAGGAGTGTCTTTGATTAAAAATGGGTTTTCAATGAGCTCAGGCATTAATCTCATTATATGTAAATATTTTAACTATACTCTTGTATTTAATCTATGGTGTGGGCTGGACTTAGAAATTTGAATCTTGGTTAATTCGTGTGGAATCATGGCAGGTTAAATTGACCGAGTTTGAGACCGGAGCTGTTGATAGCTCAACAACCGGCAACCCTTTAACTTTCTCTCTCATGACTTGTCTTCCTCCTAGCCACGTGAAATCGGATAACCAAATGGGACATGGGGTTGGAGGTTGGAGCCTACCCTTATTGACTCATCCACAGTCCACGCACAAATTAATGAGATCGGGGACCAAAGACCAAGACTCTCTTATCCCAGTCTGGATCCTCCGTCTCAATGTTTTTTTTTTTTTTTTTTTTCTAATTCTATCCCGGCCATATAAATAGAAGATTCGAACCATTCAACACAAATGTTATCTCTTGAATTGAAATAACTTTAAGAGCACGTTTGTGTACACACCCTTTCCGCAGAAAGAGGAAATTGCAACGTCAGCAAATTCTATGGAAATGAAAACCTCGGAAAAGGATTTCCGTAGAATTTAGAAATTCATGTTTGGTGCAAAAAGAGTTTCCTCATTGAATTGGTACAGATGTTGTTTGGTACGGCTGTGGATTCCTTATAAAAAATCAAAATTTCTTATTTGGTGATATAATTTTTTGAAGAAAATAACATAACATGTATATTATTTATTTAATATTAAATAATAATTTATATAAAGAAATAAAAAATGAAAGACTTATAGGGTTTTTGGGTTGAAATGGATAAGAGTGAGGAAAAGAGGGAGAAGTTTTCCGAGGAAAACCATTTCCCATACCCCCATAGGAAACCCATTTCCACAATTATCAAAGAAAATGCTGACAAGGCAGGAAAATATTTCTGCGGAATTGTTCCGCACCAAACACTGGAAAAAAGGATTTTCCGTGGAAAACCGTGAACTTTTCCGCGGAAAAGTGTTACACAAACATGACCTGAGTCTTTAATCAAAATGAGTGGCTTCCGCCATTTGGTTAATCACTGTGATGGAAACAAGATTGTATTTCAACAAAAAACTTGAGATTTTATCTTCTTGAGGGGATGACAATACATTCATCTTAGAAGGTTTATATTATCTATTTATGAGCCTACGATCTCTCTACCTCATGCTTTCGCATTTGAGTGCGGATTCTGTGAAGCTTTACTCTATTGTGATCGTGGTTAGACTTATCACTGTCTATCACGCCACCGAAGACACCAACTTTATATTGGACCAGAGGTTGCCGACAATGATACGGCAGATAGAGACTAAGGACTCAAGGGTCACCGGGGAGAAAAAAAAAAAACACAAAAAACCCCTCAGTTGATCCCCTTCTTTGCATTTATTCTTGCGGGACGCCGGTTCCAAGTGGGTGGAAGACTTTACTAGTTCTCTTGCCTTTCCACAGCTCGTAGTCACGTTGCGTCAGGAAAAAGAAATTATGTATGGTTCAGGCTTCCAAGAACGGTACCAAGGTATTCAATAGATTCCTGTCAGAAGAAGGAAACAAAATTAAAATCCAGTTAAAGAGGAGAACCCCAAAATGTAACCAAGTGAGATACGTTGACAGTGGCTACTGGCCCAATCACATGAGTGCTAACTGCTAACTTTGGCTTTTGTTATAATTGGTGATGGTTTGAGTGGTTGGGTCAAGTCTAATATGATGAATTAGAGTTCTTAAGTTAATGATTTTTAAAATACAGCTGCTTTGAATAGATCTTTTGTGAAGATTTCTCCTTTGATATGTCTCATTCAATTAGAGAGAGCGTCTTTATCATTCTTTAGAAATTATACAAGCAAAGTTAACATATAGCTAGAATAAAGCAAGCAAAGTTGTTAAAATGAGCTACATGCAAACTTGTCATGTAACAAAAGCTATTTGAACAAATTTGTTGAAAGAAATCAAAAATATATTTAATGGCTTTAAAGGTTCATGTCTATTTGAAATAATCATCTACAGAAGGGAAATGGAGGAGAGCAAAAGAGAAACACAAGAAATTACTGTTTATTGCATCACACCAATATTGTATAGAGGAATAAAAGCAATCCTACTAAAACTAAACTTTTAAACTAAGTAGGCCCAAAATTAGGGATTACAACGTGGACCCGCCTTAGGAATTATTTATACTTTGGGCTTACCTTTAGAAGTTATGATACATGACCAATTTCTAGGATTTAAAATATGGGAACCACTTTTAAAAATTACAATATGGGCCTACCTTTTGTGATTTGTGAATATGGGACCCATCTTTAGAAATTATAGCTTGGCCCACGTACCTTTGTGAATTACAATATGGGTTGGCCTCTAAAAACTATTGTAAATGGGGATTACATTTAGGAATTACAACAGAGGTCTCATCTTTACGAATTAGAATATAGATCCGACCTTTATAAATCTTGCCTTGCATGGGGTTGATCTTTAGAAATTAAAATGGGAGACTCATCTTTAGAACCAACCTTTATAATTAACTATGTAAAACCATGTTTATGAATTATTTTACATGGGGCTCACCTTTAGAAATTATAACATGGGACCCAATTTTAATAATAAGAGCATGGGGCCCATATTTATATCAATTACAATGTGGGCCTACATTTTTTGATTATTATGATCCACCTTTAGAAATTATAATGTGGGCCCACCTTTACAAATAACAATATGGACCTATCTTTTAGGAATGTACATGGTGTCGACTTTTAGAATTTCCATGGGCCCTACCATTAAGAATTAGAGGATGAGGCCCACTTTAGGAATCTTATAGTACTTGAGGCCCATCTTTGGAAATTACATTGCAAGATATGGTACTTGAGGCCCCATGCACCTTTTTAAAAAAAAAAAAACAATGTGGAACTCAATTTAAGAATTATAATGTTGGGTCAACCATTAGAAATTGAGTACGTCGGAATTTCATTGGAAAGTCATCAAAATCCTGAAATTTCATAATTCATAAAACTAGAGAAATTGAAATCATCTCTATTAAGAAAAATTGATTCATTTTTATCATTTTTTACAATAGAAATTATTGCACCAAACCATGAACTTGAGAGCTACATGAAAAACTGGAATAAATTTCCTCTCTATTACTAGTCATATTATACAAACCATAATTAGATTTTATATTTGATCGATTTGCTGTTAATAACAACTTAGATGCCTTATCCCTTAAGTCAAATGATTGAAAGATGATTTTACCCCTCGAACTAAAAGCTATATATCCTTAATCGAATGACTTGATATTATACTTTTTTTTTTTCTAATCCACATCTAAACCTTCCAATCGCCATGTTTCCCTTATTTATCATGTGTTTGGGTGGGCATCAGTAAAAGTAAATGGAGTTAGTAAAATTTGTTAAGCTTAAAAAAGGGGTATTCTGTCATATTATCCAAAAAGACTAATAGTTTTATGTTATACATCATACCAGGCATCATTTTGTAACAATACCAAATTCAGGGGGCATGTTTTAGGTTGTCTGAAAATCCAGGGCCCCTCTTGTAAAATCTCATGAAATAAAAATATATATATATATCTAGCTCTTTTTCCAGGAAAGTAGCTGACAACTTTACACGTGTGATGTGTTTACTTGGCTGTTGAATCCTACAAAAAGAAGGCTTCCTCCCCGCCTCGTACGTCCATTCTATCTCGTCTAATATGAGAGGATAATAACGACGACTTATCATATTCAAATGGTCATGACTAAAAACCAGAATATTACAACCACTAGAAGTTTGTATAGAGCACTACAACTAAAATGGGATTTTGATGCAAGTACTTAGAAATGCAGCAAATGCTTGATGACCCCTTTGACTCTACCCCATTGATGATGGGTTTGCTACTGTTTTTATTTTCTCGGAATTCGTGTGAATTTAGAGATTTTGGCCTTAGTTAAATTTGACTAATTAACTTGGATTTTTGATCATTTTGAAAAACAATTTTGAGAGCAAATGTGTAGAGAACTAGCAAAGAAGTTTCCAAAAATGTGATATTGAGAATTTTTGGATTGCAGGTATCTTTAGCCAAGGCCATCGATAATTACTCCACCTTGTGATAAAAGTAGTGATGTTTTTGCATGTATTCTCTCAATTAGGAGAAATGATAAAACTGCCAATATTTATAGGTTAGTGCAATTTTTATTTATTTATGCGATATTGCATAAAAACCCATTTTGTTGGGTAATTTAAAGAGCATATATCTATATGATATCGGAACCCAAGGGGTTGGTCTAGTGGTCAGGACCACGGTTCCTCTCTGTTCCGGATTTAAAGGTATTGGTACTGATCTCCCATTTCCTACTCTTCAGGAGCAGAATGTCTGATTCTCCCCTCTTCAGAAACATAAAGTTGAGTCTACTAGTGCTACCACTTTGGGGCTATAGGGGTTTTATCCGACTTCTTCATAGGCCCGACCTCTTTAAGAACAGAATGTTGAGTCCAATAGTGCTATCACCTTGAGGCATAGTGGTTTTATCCGACTTCTCTCTAGGTCCGGAAGGATTAGTCCAGCTCAAATGATTGGAAAATCTCCGTTAACAAAAAAAAAACGTACTATATAAAATCGCATATTTTATAATTTTATGCAGTATTAATTGCACACCCCATTGCATTCTAATCCATAAGTTTTATAGGAGTACATGTGGGGTAATATGCAAAATTTGGTAAACGGCATGTCAATCCATGTGAAAAACACCTTGTAATTTTTGGTCAAACAAACATAGGACAGTCCTGTCCTAAGAACCTGAGCATTTCCCTTGGGTGCCATCGCTCAACACCATTATAATCTCTCTTCCTCCCACACCAAGAGCTAGGCAGAAGATATCATGGCACTGGCACCTTCCATCTCCACAAACCCACTTCTCTCCCTCCTCCTCACCTTTCTCTCCCTCTCCTTCTTCCATCCCCTCACCAATGCCGAACCCCTCTACCAAAAGTGCGAAACCTCAGTCAATTACACTTCCAACAGCACTTTCGCATCCAACCTCAACACTCTCCTCGCATCTCTACCCTCCAACACTTCTAACAACAGTGGCTTCTACAACACCACAGTAGGCACAAACCGAGACCCCGTCTATGGCCTCGTTCTCTGCAGAGGAGATGTAACCCCAGCCATATGCAAAAGGTGCGTTGATGTAGCCATTATAGAAATCAAACAGCTATGCCCCAATAATAAAATAGCTGCTATTTGGTACGAGTATTGTCAGCTACGTTATTCAGATAAGAGGTTCTTCTCCTTGATGGAGGATGCTGGGAAGATCACATTAGTCAATACAGCAAGTATAACTAACCCAACTGATTTTCTTCCTGTTTTAAAAGATCTGCTTAGTAATCTTTCTAATAGAGCTGCAAATGATCCTTCTTTGCCTATGTTTGCAACTGAGAAAACCAAGTTCATGGGGAGTCAGGAAACCAAGTTCATGGGGAGTCAGGATGTGTATGGGTTGGCTCAGTGCACTAGGGATCTGTCCAGGAATGATTGCAGCAGATGCTTGGACGGTGCAGTTATGGATGTTATGGGGTGCTGCTCCTCTAATAGAGGGGCAAGAGTTCTTACTACAAGCTGTAATTTGAGGTTTGAGCTGTATCCCTTCTACACAGCTTCAGATTCAGGACCAACACCAGCTCCACCAAACCCAACTTCCAAGGGTATGTTACTTATTAGTTTTCGTTTATTCAATCTTTACCCTTCTTAATTTTATGTTCTAGTTTTTTTTTTTATTATTATTATTTTTTTTGCTGGATTTTTATTTAGTTTTATTTGAATTTGTTTAAAATGATTTTTTTCTTGTGTTTTTTCATTTTTATAAAAAAAAAATTATTATTATTATTATTAAAATTTAACCGGAAAAAACACTTTATACACACGTATTACGAGATCAAGCACTTTAACAAGTGGAGCACCGATTAGAGCAATTGGGTCCAATTTTTTATGGGACTCACCTTTAGAAATTATAGAATGGCCTACAATGTGCCAAATACGTAAAAAAAAAAAAAAAATTTGAAAATTTGGCCCCATTTGCTAGAGTGTTTGTCGCGTAACACGTGCGTATAAAGTGATTTTTTCGGTTGAATTCTTTATTATTATTATTATTATTATTATTATTAGTTTTTGTTCTAATAGAAAGCTAAAATAGAACAATACATGAGAATCAACATATTGACTGATACTGCAGTGATTATTGTTAGTAAGGTAGGCCCACTCCATGAATATATATATATTGTAGGATGGAATTTTAGAAATAGAAAATAAAATATCGAATCAAATTAAAATATGATAGGCAGGAATGTCACAGTAAGAACTGCCCATGGTTTTACTTGTGCAAGAACTGTCCATGGGTTTTTTACTTGTGGTCCTTTTTTGAGCAATCTAGCCCTCAATTACCCCCTCAGACAAACTACCTATTGGCAAATTGCTGTGATCCCAAATTTGACACTCATGCAGTCTCCTTGTTGGGTTTGTCGCATTTTTGTTGCGTGGAGTTGTTTGGTTCCCAGTTGGGATTGTTTCCTTTTGGCAGGCTGGTGCTGGCTAGTGCCCCTCTTGTTTTGGGAGTCCTGTTCTTTCTTTGCTTGTTTTTCCTTGATGTATTCTTCTTTCTCCATGTCCTCGGGGCTTCTGCCCTTTGTTTCTTTTCAATACAAATTAAATTTACCAATTAGCTAAAAAAATAAAGTTCTCCCTATCAAAACCTAAATTTATAAAAATGACAAACAGTACATCAATTTTAGTAGTTTTATATAACCAACTTAACACAGAATCAAATGCTAACTATCTACATCCAATCAGAAAAATTCATTCAGAAAAAAAATCTCCATTCGTTGAAAGCTAAAGATGAACCTACCTGGACGTAGTGATTACCGTGGGCTATTCCATCTTCTTCGTCAAGCTCAAAAGGAGCTTTGGAAAGTAGATTATCCAGAAAATTTCTATGAACACACACTGATAGGTGGCTGGGATGAAATTAAATTTTAGCTCATGGCAGCCCAATGTGCATAGTTAATTAGATGGTCACACCTTATCCCTTTTCAACTATCTATCAGTGGGTCCGTAAGATAAGAAAAAGGGATAATGTGTGGAGAGCTGCCCTAAGACCTGACATTCGCTCACGAGAAGTCAAACTTTAAGTGTTTCCCTTATGCAATATCCTAAGTCCGTACAATATTACACATATCATACTCCGCGATATCCTAAGGCCGTGCGATACTACTAATATTTCCCAGTGCAATATCCTACATTATTGTATGAACAATCATGTGGGAAATATTTAAAGTTTGCATGTTGCAAGAAAAATGTCAGATATAAGACCAATCGTACGGTCAATATCCCTAAGAGAAATTTGTTCGTGGTATAGGATTTAATGGAAGACGTGAGATGAAGAGATCGTTTTAGAATTAGGAGAGATTATCTATTTGATTTTTTTTCGTGGAAGTAAAGTATTTCCATAAAAATAGCCAAGACAATTAACTAACCAAACCGGAAAAACTTTTTTATTTTTATAGGAATTGGAGGTTAGATTTTTTTATGAGATGAGAAGATTGGTTGCTTTTTCTTTTATTGGGTTTGGGTTTGACTCAGATTTGAAATCTTTTTATATCATTGTGCCCAATCTAGTTGTTTTTTTCGTCTTGATTGTAATGTGATGGGTTGATTCTTTTGTCCTGATTGTTTCATTTTCATGAGCAAGTTAATCTGATTTTACTAAACTGAGGTGTCATGGATTTTCTGTTGTAAATTATGTGTCTTGTTGTGAATACCATGTGAATAGTGCTGTGAGTTTCTGCAATTTCTAAATTTTTGCTGTGAATAATGTGAGTTTCTAATGTGATTATTACATGAGATGTGTTGTGATCGAGCTCCTATTGTGAATCCCATATTTGGATTTCACCTCTTGATTCTTGATCAGGGCATCATGGAAAAAAAAATTTAATAGCATAGACAACGAGGCAATCATAAAATGTTGTCAAAACTTGAAGAACCATCGAGGGCAATTCTAAAAACTTTGTTTTAGAGGTGAGACGACTTTTGATGAGAGAAACGTAAGTGAGTTGATGCGGTAGAATATGTTTCATTGGTAAATGATGTAGTTATATATTTTGTGTCTATTTAAACGGAATACATTTTATCTTTTGCAATTTTTAACATGAGAACTTTTTAGAAAAATTTAGGAAAAAATTTTTATCGCTCAAACGAAAATCTTAGGTCGGCCACTACATCCAGATATATCCCTTGAAGGAGGAAGTATTGCTCAAAAATTGTCCTGACTGGGTGACGTATCTTTGAAAATCCAGCCACTCTATTTTGCGTTCTTCTAGGATTTCTATATCCTACTGCTCAAACGCAAGAAGAAGGTCATGAACTCCCATGACAGATTTAATTCCTTCTAAAGGTTCTCAATCAAGATTATGCATTCTCCTAAAATACTCTTTTATCTGGCATCTATTCTTCATATAGAGAAGAACTTCTTGTGAGTTGTTTTTCTTTTGATTTCTTTATAGGACTGTCAATTAGTAAACGCATGATACTTTAGGTCTCCAAAATCTTTACTTTAATCATAGTTTTATTAACAGTTGGACTCATCCCACTATCACTTTAAGATTTATTTAGTTATATAGTTCATGTGAAAGTTACGTCCACCATCACGAGACGAAATGTCAGGGTCAAGTCAAGCACGGGTTTGCTTTCTAGAAATTACTTTCCAGTTTCCACTGGGGTGTTTGCATTTCATCTTATCTGCATTGTCATCTTTCTTGTCCGATAGCAACAGGTTTTTAAAAGTCAAAAGACTTTTTGGTTTTTTGCAATGCTGAGATTCTCGGAACCACATCGTGCAGAAAAAACAAACCGGGCCTTATAGGAGGAAAAAAAAAATAGCAACAGGGTTTTAAAAGAGAAAGACTTTTTTGTTTTCTGCAATGCTGAGATTCTCGGCACCACAGGGTAGTGCAGAAAAAGCAAACCAGGCCTTATATGAGGGGAAAAAAAAAATGAACTCGGCCAGCCTTAGGTTCCGTTTGCCTTATATGAGGGGAAAAAAAAAATGAACTCGGCCAGCCTTAGGTTCCGTTTGGGAGGGGAGGGGAGGGGAGGGGAGGGAAAATTTGAGGGGAAAGGAAAATGAAGGGGAGGTGAAGAAAAAATAATTTTCCCTCCTCTTGTTTGGAAAGTAAAAAAGTAGGGGAAGGAAAGTGAAAAAGTATAATTTTAAAGACTATTTTACCTTGAAAAAAATTCAAATAAAGTAAAAGGGCAATATGGTCATTTCTTCCCTTTCTCCTCACTTTCCCCTCATTTTCCCCCCTTCGGGTCCTTTTGGGACGGGTGGAGGGGAGGGGAGGGGAGGAGAGGGAAAATTTGAGGGGGAAGGAAAATGAAGGGGAGGATAGGAAAAATTAATTTTCCCTCCTTTTTTTTTTGGAAGTAAAAAAGTAAGGGGAAGGAAAGTGAAACAGTATAATTTTGTTTGTTAGTGAAGTACAGAGAAAAAGACTATTTTACCCTTACTTTTGAAAAAAATTCAAATATAGTGTAAGGGCATTTTAGTCATTCCCTCACTTTCTCCTCACTTTCCCCTCATTTTCTCCCCCGTTTTGGGGGGAAAATTTTTGAGGCAAAACCACCCTATTTTCCCTCAATTTCCCCCTCCCCCATTTTCCCTCCCCCACTTCCCAAACACCCCAAAAATCACTTTCCCTCCACTTCCGCCCCCCCCCCCGCCCCCCCCAAACAGACCATTAGAGACTGTGGGTGGTGATACACGATTCTGTGCCCTTTTGAGAATTTACTGTTAAAGTCAAAGTAAAGGCTCCATTTGTCTGACAAGAAAAGACTAGAGCTCAAATTAAAAGTATACAAATTCAAAATCTCTTCGCTCTTTTTCAAAAAACCAAAAAGTAAAATAACAACCTTCTTTCTCAAAAAAAAAAAAAAAAACCCTCACTTTTTAAATAAAAAGTCAAAACCACTCTATAAATAAAATACATTATAACCCTCTTATATTTTATTCGCTCTTGATTTGATGCTTCACCTCACTTCATTCTGTATGTAAAGTTTCCAATCTAGAATCTCGCTTCCCATGTCAACAGAAATCCAGTGACCTGTTAAAGCATTCCAATGAATTTGCATGAAATAAAAAATCATGAGGGAGTCTTCATAAATATGAAGAACTATCTCTGTAACTAAAACAATACATAAGTGGTTAAGTTTAAAATGCAAGCTCTTTCGGTTGGTTTGGAAATGAACCCAACTTTTTAAAATCATGCGAATCATTCAATAAGCTCAATACATTTTCAGTTGTTTTCTACTTTTTTCTTCTCGATCTGTATTGGTAGATCTCATGTATGTAAATAGCCAATTGAATTGGTTTATATTATAATGACTCATTATCTACAAGTATTAATATTAAAAAAAAAAGATTCAAATAATATCCAAGGGATCAATTTGAAGATGTAAGCATTTTCATTAGGACTAATGTTTCATAGGCGGTACTTTAGATTGTTCATTTCTAAAATTATCTAATGTCATTGCTGCAAATTCATTTGTGGGTCTCATTTCTAATAGAGAGCTTTTGTTGGCGCTATAGATTTTGCTCTCCCTGCACTAGAAGACAAAAAATAAATCCCCCTAAACTACCCTCCCTCCCTCTCCTTCTCCCTCTCTCCCTCCACCATCTTCCCTCATCCTACCTCCCACCCCTACCCCATCTCCGGTGGGGAGGCAGCCCCGGTCAGCCAACCGCCTCCCTCCATAAGGCAAGAAAAGCCCTTGCTTTAGGCTCCCCAAAAAATATTGCCCCATAGTATTACGTCCTAAAAGTCATCTTTTCACATTCTAATAAAGCATTAAAGCAACTGCAATAAATTCTTTTCCGAAAAAACTAAAGCCCCATAATAGTAATTAGTATCATATCTCACTAAAGTCAATTCTTCACATTCCAAAATAGGATAAAAGCAACTCTCATCATTCTTTTTCTCTACACAATGTCTTTTTAAATTCCAGCAAATCTCAACCTCCAGGCCACCTAACCTGTGAGGTTTTTCTAATGAACATTTTTCCACCAACATACTCTAAGTCTCTCACCCTCTCTGTCTCTCTCATAGATTCCTTTCTATGTAACTTTTTTTTTATTTCTAAAGCAATATTCTTTAAAGATTTATTTATCTAGTTTTTTCTTTTTTTTAATAATATATGTGGATATGTTTTGATAATATATATGAGTGTTTTTTTATAATATATTTATGATAATATATGTTAATCATAACTAACTAACTCAAATATAATCTGATTTTTTTCATATTGAAAAGGCTGCATCAAATTGAAAACTCATCTACATCTGCAATCTTTGTGGTCAACAATGATAAAGCACTAAATCAAGTTCGATTATTCTATATTTTTTAAGATTTTCTTAATTCCAAGCTCGTATTGTATGTTTATTATAGTTAGTGTTCATTTTATTTGTAAATTTATAATTTATAAATGACAAATATGTCTATTAGAAAATATGAATCCGGGTACTCAAAACTTAGAAAAAAAAAAGAAGAATAAATAATTTGAGGCCTCATTCAATATTGTCTCGAGCCCGCCCTGATCATTTTCACTTAACAGCCACTAAGATTAAGCTTCACACCATTCCAAAAATAAATAAAAAATAGGGATTTTACTTCGGAGTACTTATCTCAATAACATTGACATATAACAAATTCTATCAACCATGTACTGAAGTATAGTCTTTGAACGTTGACATAAAATGATTTTTTCAACTATGTATTGAAGGATTAACTCCTGGTTAACCCCAAGGGGTTGGCCGAGTGTTTAGGATCACAGTTCTTCCCTCTTCCGGAGTTAGAGGTCTTTGTATCGACCCTCAATTCCCCCCTCTTTAGAACCAAAGGTTGAGTTCACTTGTGTTGGCACCTGGTGGCCATAGGGGTTTTGCCCGGCTTCTCTCTGGGCCGGAAGGAATTAGTCTAGCCCAAAGGGTTGGAAACCCTCTATTAGGAGAAAAAAAAACCTCCTGATTGAATATGCTTCTAATTAACTTGACTGCTATCACTTCTTTATCGCCCTGCTTCATATAGAAAATGGTTTAAAATGCAGAAGGGTTTTAGAATTACATGAAACATCATTTGTTTGCGATGCAGGTAGCAAAGGGAAATCACCTCAAATTATTATTGCTATTGTGGTTCCAATTGTGGTGATATTTGGGCTACTCATCATCATCGTTACTTGTTACATCCGGAGGAAGCCGAAGAAGAAAAGTAATGGTAAGTGACCAGCATTTACATGCACATACATTCAGTGCTTTATGCATGCACACGAGCACCATTATCCTATCTCTCACAAATGGAAATTAGTCTTCAAATTTACGAATTACTTGAAAGTAATTGTTGAAAAGTCATTTATCTGAGGCCTGAAGATCTATATTCATAATGATTATCTCTAATTCATTCATAGACTATTGCATCTTTTTTATACCCTATGATGTGCATGCATGATGCATCTAGGTGTGCTCAATAAAGTAGTTCTTATATGAGGTAAATGTAGACTTCACCTGTTTACTTACATTAAATAAGCACCTCAACAAGAGCCTCCCATGGATGGTTGATAATCACTGGATCAATTGGAGTGTAATTGTATCCTTGTTGAGTAGGACTAGAGTGGTCTTGTGGGGCCCGGGCAGCTATTTTAGGATGGGGATTGGAGGATGGAAAAGGGGTAAGTGGTTCGAGATATCACGACAACCCAAACATCACTTTAAAATATAGCTCTTTGTTTTAACCGCTATGGTTTTTGAACGGTCAGATGAATCAATCTCTCTCTCTCTCTCTCTCTCTCTCTCTCTCCAAGAAAGGGCCGTGCTACTTTGTTAGGAACATTGTGAGTAGATATATAGGATCCATCCGCACTGAGAAGAGCCTTATTGACATATTGACAAAGGTTGCATGAGCTTAAAAGAGTAGAATGTTGTAGGAGATCGAACCCGCGGCCGCCAGGCGCGTGGTACAGCAGGACCCTGTGGGGGGTGACCTCTACAGGGGAATAGGCGGGGCCCAGGGCCCCGGGCCTATTGTACACACTTCGGGAGACGGACTCCGTAATCATGCATTTGTCCCGTACTAGCTCAAGTGGTACCAGGGTACACCAAAGAATCCTCTTAAAGAGAGGTCTTGGGTTCAAGTCCCTGGGGAGGCCCCTAGGGTGTCTGATTTCCGGAATCCACCCTGGGACAAATGCATGATTACGGAGTCCGTCTCCCGAAGTGTGTACAATAGGCCCGGGGCCCTGGGCCCCGCCTATTCCCCTGTAGAGGTCACCCCCCACAGGGTCCTGCTGTACCACGCGCCTGGCGGCCGCGGGTTCGATCTCCTACAAAAAGGCCGGCCTTTTTGTAGGGGATCGAACCCGCGCGCACCCGGGGACTCACGGCGCGGCGCTACCCGCTAGGTGGGAGGTGACCCCCCCACAGGGGATAGGCGGGGCCCAGGGCCCCGGACCTATTGTATACACCTCGGGAGACGGACTCCGTAATCATGCATTTGTCCCAGGGTCGATTCCGGAAATCAGACACCCTAGGGGCCTCCCCAGGGACTTGAACCCAAGACCTCTCTTTAAGAGGATTCTTGGGTGTACCCTGGTACCACTTGGCCAAGTGGTACCAGGATGCTTCCCAACTTTCTCTTAAGGGAGAGGTTGTGGGTTCGAGTCCTGGGAAGGCCCCCTCGGGAGGTTTAAACACCTGATGAGGGACAAATAAACAATAGGCCCTAGTAGGCGCCCGGCTTGCCGGGGTACGGGGCCAACCCTGCAGGGGTCACCCCCCACCTAGCGGGTAGCGCCCAGGCGTGAGTCCCCGGGTGCGCGCGGGTTCGATCCCCTACAAATGTGATGCCAGGGTTAGAGGACATGCATACTTACTAGTTGGCTCAAGGTGATTAACCTTCAAGTAGGAGACTTTTATATGTGTTTGTGTGAAACATATGCATAAAGCTCAATCATTACTTTTCTCCCTTTGACTGTTTTTTCTTTTCTTTTCTTTTCTTTTTTTTTTTTTTTTTTTTTTTTAAGTTTTGCTCCTTTTGTTATGAACCATTGGATTGCCTCTAATCCAATGGTTGTGGTGGTTGCTCCCTTTTAGAAAGCCTAGCTAGAAGGGAATAGAATATGGGAATTCTATTGTAAAGAGAGAGAACAAAGAAGGGGCATTCTTCGAACTTCGAAGAGACAAACAAACGAAGGCCTATTGAGAGAAAGAAGCTTTATAAAAAACTTTTATGGGGTCTCTAGAAATGAAGGAGCTTCACTTTAAAAGCTTTGCATTGTTCTCTGGTAGATTAGATTAGTATAAGTTAGATAAATGTGTATCTTGTGTTTGATAATTGTTGTTATGTTTTCTGGTGTTTCTTTCATGGTAGTACTTTTTTCTCTTTTTTTTTTTTTTTTCATTTCCATAAGCATTTGGTTATTGATTTTGTGTTCAAATATCATAATGGTCAAGTCTTATAGAAATTTCCTAAAAATACCAATTACTCCAATTTGACACATCGAACTAACTTAAATCATATATGAATTATTTGATAAGCATACATCTGATGCTAGGATTATTTGATCGCAGCAATATTTGGAGACCCTTTAATCCGCGATCAGATCTCCATGTCCCCCTTGATTGTCAAGCTTCCAGGTGGGCCCTATAGGACGGTATGCATATAAAGAAAAATTACTTTGAGACCCATCATCATGCGAATTTTGTGGGAACTAGTTTGTGGATGCATAGACCAACCAAAAAACAGTTTATTATATAGGGAGAATTTCAAAAAAAAAAAAAGATTAAAGTTTTACATTAATATTTCAAATCAGGACATCCAATGAGTTTTCTTCTTGTTTTTCTCTCCATTTTCTTCAAAATAACCAAAATGCCCTTAGGTCCCTTTCTTCCTCCCTTTCCATGAAACAAGCCCTTAATAAACAAGTCCTTAACAAGAAAAAGCTCAGCTAACACACAACCAACAGACCACATATCTATTAGTGTTGTCTTTTTTGTAGCTCTAAAGATCAATTCTAGAATGATGGATCTGGATGGGGAGACTCCGGCACATGGTCGGAAATCTAAGTGCATTCCAGTGATTGGAAAACTCCACAAATTTCTTTGCCTCTTGTCTTTCTTAGAGGGAAAGGAGAAAATCCAACACTAGGGTTTCCTTATCCTTATATAGACAAGTCCCAAAGAACAACACTTACGGGGAAACTTCTTCACCAAGAAACCGACATCTACTAATCCTATTACGAGTCTTATTGTGGGGACAGATCAAGTGTTACTCTAAGTACGATTGTATTCTCTATTGGCTTGCGTCCTACTTGAATTGATGTAGGACCAGTGGCATTCGGGCCACATACGATTTCCTACATGGAGTTCTATAATAGCGTGAACATGATGTACGATATATTAGGTTCACCAGCACCAGTAGTTGGGCACAAAACTAATTAAGATGTACAAGTTCATTGGAGTCTAGTAAACACAAGGGATTATAGCGTACCAACATTTCTTTTTCTTGCTAGAAAAGGAGCTTCATTAGAGGCTAAAATAGACTTTACAAAATGATGGGCCATAAGGCATAAGTCAAGCCCACAACAACAAAATATTTTTATGAAAGTAAGGAAAATAAAGTGTAAAATAGTACGAAAAGGGAGGAAAATGGTCATGCCCAGAGCCTGAGATTTTGCTCATCTCGAAGCGCAATGTACGCCCGCATGGA
This sequence comes from Cinnamomum chago, assembly GCA_038049695.1. Lineage (NCBI taxonomy): Eukaryota > Viridiplantae > Streptophyta > Magnoliopsida > Laurales > Lauraceae > Cinnamomum > Cinnamomum chago. The sequence continues at coordinate 10,930,406 of CP142457.1, read as the reverse complement.
AATTTGAACCAATTTGAATTCCACGAATGGGTTTTTCCCACAGGATATCACGTGTGAGATTGAAATCCCCTTATTTATATAGCTCAATCATTGATATATATATCCATCCATATTCATCACTTATCACATAAAACATGATAAAAGAGTATAAAACAATTCATGAGCATAGTTAAAAGTTTAAGTTTCCCAATATCCATCCATATTCATCACTTATCACATAAAACATGATAAAAGAGTATAAAACAATTCATGAGCATAGTTAAAAGTTTAAGTTTCCCAAAGTTAGTGAAGTAAGAAAGAAATACGAATCTATAGCGGAAACAAAGTATTAATTAGGTTTACAATCCAAAAAAAAAAAGTCTAAATCAGTTGTAAGTTTATGGCAATCAATGCCATGGTCAAGGGAATGATGACGTGTGTCCACTCAACATATAGATGTCTAAAAGACATCCTCAGCTGGGGCCCACTTTGCTAGTTGTTGAGGAGTCTCCTCCCTAACCTCCATGATCTCCGGGACAATGGCGTCGACGTGGTCCTCACCTGTAACGTCAAGTGTAGCACCATTAGACTGAGTTAAGCAAAAATAGATAAGCATAAAATCTAACATGCGCAACAAATTAATGAGTAAAATGACAAGATAGATCATATGAGGTCAAGTAGGAAAATCTAGGCATGAGTAGTACATGCATGAATAAGCATGATATGTAAGGAATTAAGAATGACAAATGCATAATCATAACATGGCTAGATGGCAAAAACCACATGAGCCATATTCTCCCACATAAACATGTAAACAAATGTTAAGAGGTTGCTCTATTTGTAGTTCCTAACTCTGAAGGTTACTTGCTAAGTCTTGATTGAGAAACTAACTACTACTTTTGTCACAGATGATGAAGAAATCTCTAGTGTTGAGTCACTGCAATTGGACTTGGATACAATCAAATTTGCTACAAACAACTTCTCTGACGAAAATAAGCTTGGACACGGTGGATTTGGTGCTGTTTATAAGGTAATAACAAAGAGTTTATAAGTTGGAATTGTTAATGTATATTCATTTTATACACACTTGAAGTTTGTTACTTACAACATTACATTTGGTTCTAGGCTGGCTTCAGCATATATACATTTGGTTCTGTAAAAGATGTATCTATATATCAATTAACTATAAATGTGTATAATTGTTAAAATTCTTAGATCCTAGATGTTATTCTTCAAATGTTCTTGTAATTTCCCCTTTTGGAATATGTATATCTCAGGGAACATTACAAAACGGACAAGCAATAGCTGTGAAGAGACTATCTGCTGCATCAAGTCAAGGTGTATTGGAGTTTAAGAATGAGGTTCAATTGGTTGCTAGACTTCAGCACAGGAATTTGGTGAGACTACTGGGTTGTTGTGCAGAAGGAGAGGAAAAGATACTCATCTATGAATATGTGCCAAACAAGAGCCTTGACAACTTTCTATTTGGTTTGATTCTTTCTATTCTCAAATCACGTTATTATATTATTATTTTTTATTAAGTTAACAGGAAGTGGGCTCCAAAATAACTTTTTTCTGGAGCCAAACCAAATTAATTGTTTTATTTCTATTTGACATGGTTTTGATAAATGCATAGATGCAAGTAAAAAGGTGTTTTTAACGTGGGAAAGACGATATAAAATCATTGGAGGGATTGCGCGAGGGCTACTTTATCTTCATGAAGATTCAAGGCTTAGGATTATTCATCGGGACCTTAAAGCTAGTAACGTTTTACTAGACAACGACATGAACTCAAAAATCTCGGACTTCGGCATGGCGAAGCTATTTGGAGTCGATCAAACTCAAGGAAGCACAAATAAAATTGCAGGAACATAGTAAGTCAAGGATATCTTAATCTTTACATGTTTTAAATTAGACAAATATTAATTATCATCATTCCCAGTATCATCATCATGATTAAAACCTTCATTCATTAATCTAGAGTTGACTAAAAGAGTTTTACAATAAAATCCACTACTATAAAATCCCAAGTGATGATCACATTGTCTGTCAATATAGTAACAAGAGTTCTCTCTCTCTCTCTCTCTCTCTCTCAAACACACACCTTGATCCATGAGTTCACATTTGAGTGGACTTCATATACACTATTCAATGTCAAATTGGAATTCGATCGAAAGAGTTCTTAGTGGAGATTGTTTTGGTTAATTTTGAAAAAAATATCCTCTAATTTGGGCCACCTGTGATAAATTAAAAACCTTCATGAACACCTGCTTCTCCATGTATTGCACTAACTCCAATTTGACACTCATCAAACTAATATAAACCATTAGATTAAGAATTTATTTTAACTAAGGCTTGAAACTGCATAGAATGTCCATAATCCTCATGTAGCATTACCCCTGATTTATGTCCCTAAAGTCCCATCTCCCTTGACTTTGTGCATTTGTAGAAACTCTAATTGGCGTATTTTTTAGTTAAGTTTAACAGGAACCTCTTAGTTTCATTTCTAATAGAAGGTCATATGCAGTGGATACATGGCACCGGAGTATGCTATGCGCGGACAATTCTCAGTTAAATCAGATGTATTTAGCTTTGGAGTTTTACTTCTAGAGATAATAAGCGGTCGAAAGAACAGTAATGTCAATGAATCGGATAGTGCAACCGATCTTTTAAGCGATGTAAGTACAAATATTTACATAATTATTAATTTTAGTTCTTGTCTAGTATCTGTACAAAATTTTGCGTCAATGGCTTTAATTCTTCTAGTAAATTTTTGCACTCTTCTAACAATGTTATTCATTCATTTTAAGTAAATAAACTAAATTAAAAAACATTTGTAAATGAGCTTTCTACAGGCATGGAGACTTTGGAAGGACGGTACACCCTTGGAGATAATGGATCCAACATTACACCAATCCTTTTCTAGAAATGAAGTGATGAGATGCATCCACATTGGTTTATTATGTGTTCAAGAAGATGTTTCAGAGAGACCTTTGATGTCGTCAGTCGTTTTAATGCTAAGCAGCTTTTCTGTAACCCTCCCAATGTCATCACCACCCCCATTTCTCCGGAGAGGCAGAACAGAGTTTAGCCAGAATGCAATCCTCTCTGAGTCAAGGGCGAGTGAGACTGAAAAGTCAGCAAGCAATTCTACGCCAATGTCAGTAAATGATGTCTCTATCTCTGAGATTATTCCCCGTTAAGAGTCATTTAAGCATGGTTTTCAATTTCTATCACCATCATCATCATCATTAAATATGAATCAATAGAATACAATTGTATGTGTTACTATCACTTTTTAATTCGACCAAGTTGGGTATGGCAAAGATATGCAACAAACATTGTTTAGAAGAATGGATGTAAAGATCTTCTTCTTCTTCTTATTCTCTCTCTCTCTCTCTCTCACACACACACATGTGCGCACTTTCAAGATAACTTCCGACAATCACCACCCGCAGTTTTGCAGATTTATAGATTTCATGCTATTGTTTGCATGTAATGTGTGTTGGATTTTATGTCCTCAATCAAGTGGATTATGTAAAATATTTTATTTATTATCTTAAATGATATATAATTTCATGCTTTCATTTATGAAATGAATGAGATTTTATTAAAGGTTGCACATAATTGATACAAAATGACATGGTTGTTCATGAGATGAACATGAGCCCTTAAATATATTAAATGTGATATTTGTATGTGGATCAGATTCACATGCAGGAGATATAGGTCACTACTCTTATATTTGAAGCGTTTCACGACCAATGATGAGACGAGGGATCTTAGTTGAAAATGTTGTAGCACTACAATTACTATGAGATAATATGGTTTGTTTCAACTGTATGAGTGGAAGACTCATGATTGTTGTGCTAATATATTGGATGTACTGAAGAATCATGAGTAGCACTTTATACAAAATAATGTCTTTAATTAAGGAAAGCTCTTATGGACTCGTGTTTCTGCTATACATTTACTCTAACTTACCAATGAAGACGGCCAAATATAGGTCAATACCTCAGTATCTTGTATAGATGGCAGTGGAACTGTGGGAACATATATTCTAAAGATTGAATCCATCCTCTAAAAGAGAAATATCCGTTGTGATGATTATTGAAATTTATCATCGATAAGTGTGCAACCATTATAATTTAGAGTTAATCAGTTTGTATCGATGATTGATGTGGTTAATTGGGACACAAGGATAACTAGAGGTGGGTCTACATTGGTTAGACAGTTGATACTATTTTCCAATGGATCCATGGATTTAATTGACCGAAGGGCCTGTTTGCTGTAATTGGAAAGTTTAAGGTCTTCTTGTAAAACTCCTAAGACCGGAGTGGAATTTTATTTATATAGTGTAGTTAGTTGTAATTAACTGTGGTCAAGAACTCACATGAGATATGAGGTCCATATGGTTCAGTTGGAGTGAAATTCAAGAAATCCCTAGTAGTCACCATGCTAGCCATAAGTGATAGAATTATATTCAAACAAGAACTCATAAGAGAAAGAGGAGTAGAACTAGGACTCATAAGAGAACTAGGGCTCCAAGAGGGGCTGGACGTCCAATACAATTAGTGGACGTCCAAGGTGCTCCTTTTCTCCCCTCTCCTCTCTCCTTCGGTTATCTTGTTAAGTACCTTGAGGGATTTTCTTCTCAGTTGAGATCCCACCATTCTCTTTGAAAATTTCTCCCCTATTAGGTCATAGCGTGGAAGACTACGAGGTCTAGGAGATCGTGTCTGTGAAAGTTTTACAGAAACAAAGATCAAATACTCGATTTGAGCACAACAGAGCTCCCTAGTTATAGATTTGCATCAAGTTATTATTGTAGATCTAGGTAATGTATGCTTATATTTGTTGTTCTTGTTGATCGATTTGGGATCTTAATAAACTAAGATTAGTGAGAACTGTTCTCACGGTGACTCCATGAGAACTTTTTTGTGCGGTCCACTAGGGGTCCCATTTTGAGATGGAACCGATGGGGATTAAAAGATCTATATGAGACCGTCATGAATATCAAGTTTTGCCCCAATCTCCTGCTCCTAACTCCTTCAACCATGGCCGACAAGCCAAGTCCATTCATATGGGTATATAGTCGATCAAACGGTTCAATTCATTTGCATTGGTGTCAAACCGTAGGATGTGTGACTATTAAGGGAGTCCTTGTCCATTGCAAGATTTGGATTGAGTGATAGGTGAGCCCCACCCATAGTTGTCACAGTTTAAACCATGAGAACAGTTCTCACTTTATTAATTCCATTTAAATATTAAAAAAATATAAAAGTTTTTCACAATTCTTTCAATCAAGTCCACTCCATGAAGAAAGTTTTGAGAAATGATAACAATACCCTTATGTCATTTTTCAAAATTTTCATTTAATAAATCATTAAGAGAAATGATCAGGTCCAACCCAAATGATCTAGTAGGGCCCAATTCAACTACAGTTATAAATGGATGGTTTAAAAAGGAGGTTTCAAATGATTAAACGGCCAAATTTAAGGAGGAACGAGGTTAAGAAAAGACAAAAACATGTCACAAAGGGAAGTTTATTTTTGGCATTTCTCAAAAAAAAAAAAAAAAAAAACTCATAGAGATGACTTGATTGAAGGAATTGCTTAAAACTTATACATATTTTTTGAAATGCTCAAATCTTCATGTATTTTTCTGAAAATGAGCCAAAGTCTTTTTTTTTTTGGTTTTTACTTTTTTGAAATTTTCAAAAAAATGGTTACACCTTGATCTTTTGATCCCCTCAACATGGCCGTAATTGTGGGCTCCATTGGTTCTCTCGCAGGGATTGCTATGCGAGACATCCGCAGAGGAGCACTGCCCAAGAAAATGGAGATCTTTGATTAAAAATGGGCTTTCAATGAGCTCGTGCACTTATGTTAATTTAGTTACTGATAAGATCGTATGATATATGTATTTCAGAAAACTTATGTAATAAAGTGTTTATTGAAAGGTAATAGGGGTACCTTTGATTAAAATTGGGTTTTCACTTTTCAATGAGCTCAGGCCATGTTACAACTCTGGTATTAGTCTCATTATATGAAAATGTGTTTACTATACTCCTGTATAGTTGTATTTCATCTATGGTGCGGGCTAGACTTTGAAATTAGAATCTTGGTTAATTCGTGAGGAATCATGATAGTTTAATTTGACAGAGTTTGAGACCCTACCTGTTGATAGCTCGACAACCGGAAGGATAACCATACGCGACTTGGGGTTGGAGATCACAGACCGTAGACCAAGCGTACTCTTTTATCTCAGTCTGGATCTTCCGTCCCGATCCTTTTTTTTTATTTAATTCTATTTTAAGCAAATAAATTGAAATATCCGAACCGTTCAATATAAATGTTATCCCCTGAAATGAAATAACTTCAAGTCTTTAATCAAAATAAGTGGCTTCCACCAATCGAATAAGCACTATAAGGTTGTGTTTCAACAAAAACTTAAGATTTTATCATTTGAGGGGATGATTTTCATGTTAGAAGGTCCATATTATCTATTCATGAGCCTACGATCTCCTTTTCTCCTGCTTTTGCATTTGAGTGCGGAATTTTGTGAGGCTTTACCACATGGTAATTGTGAGTGGACCTATCACAGTCTGTCACGTTACCAAAGGCACAAGCCATATGTCAAACAGGGGCTTCCACAATGATGTGGTGGACCAAGAGTAGGGACTTGCATTCACCCATGCCTCAGATGATCCGATTCTATGCATTTATTCTTGTGGGATGCCGGTTCAAAGTGGGGTAGAAGACTTTACTATTCTCTTGCGTTTCCATGGCTTACATGGGGCATGGGCCAAGGCCTATTCAACTCTTTAGTAATATTTGAATCTGACATGGGGCGATTGTCCCTGGTCAAATTTACATAGATCCGCCCCTGTGTTCGTGAGTGGACCTATCACCGTTCATCACATCATCAAAGACACCAGTCCTATGCTGGACTGAGATTGCCCACGATGATACAGCAGACCATAAATAGGGACTCGTGGTCACCGTGGAAAAAAAGCCTCAAATGATCTGTTGCTTTTATTCTTGTGGATGCGGTTCAAACTGGGTAGAAGACTTTACTATTGTCTTGCGTTTCCATGGCTTGCGGGTCCCAACTGTTTTGAATTTACACAGCTCGCAGTCACGTCGCGCTAGGGAGAAAAAAATTAGGAATGGTTCCGGCTTCCAAGAAAGGTACCAAAGTATTCAATAGATTCTTGTCAACAGTTGGAAAAATTAAAACCATGTGGGGCTGTGAATTGTGATGGTTAAAGAGCAAAACCCCAAAATCTAACCATGTGATACGTTGACAGTGGCTACTGGCCCAATCACATGAGTGGTAACTGCTAACTTTGGCTTTTGTTATAATTGGTGATGGTTTGAGTTGTTGGGTCAAGTAGTATAACTGGTTCAAGTGGGGCGCATCTTTAGAAATTATAATACGGGACCCACTTTCAATAATTAGAGCATGGGGCCCATATTTATATCAATTACAATGTGGGCCTACTTTTTGTGATTATTATGATCCAACTTTTGTAAAATTTGTTAAGCTTAAATAAAGGGTACTCTGTCATTTATCAAAAAAGACTGATAGTTTTATGTTATACATCATACCAGGAATCATTTTGTAACAACACCAAATTAAGGGGCATGTTTTAGGTTGTCTGAAACTCCAGGGCCTCTCTTGTAAAATCTCTTGAAATATAAAAAATATCTAGCTCTGTTTCCAGGAAAGAACATGACAGCTTTACAGGTGTGATGTGTTTACTTGGCTGTTGAATCCTATAGAAGAAGGCTTCCTCCCCGCCTCATACGTCCATTCTTAATCGTCTAATATGAGGGGATAAAAATGAAGAAAAACTCTACCTAGACATACTGGGGCAGCCCTTGGATCCTAGAGAGGCCCGATCCCCCAGCCCTTGGATCCCAGGTCTGGGATCCAAGGGCTGTACTGGGGGATCGGGCCACGGTCCGGTCCCCCAGTATGTCCAGGTAGCATGCCTCAAAAGTGAATGAGCCATGCTACGAACCCCGGGATCCATACCCCGACTGGATTCCGGGGTGCATATGGAACGTTGGATCCCAGACACCTCTGGGATCCAACGGTCCATATGCACCCCGGGATCCAGTCGGGGTATAAATCCCGGGGTGTGTAGACTTTTGCAAAGTGAATACTTATCACGTTCAAATGTTCATGTTTTAAAACTAGTATATTACGATTATTAGAAATTCATATAAAGCACTACAATTAAAATGGGATTTTGATGCAAGTACTTAGAAATGCAGCAAATGCTTGATGAACCTTTTGATTTAACCCCATTGATGATGGGTTTGCTAGTGTATTTATCTTCTTAGAATTCGTGTAAATTTAGAGATTTTTGGCTTAGTTAAATTTCAGTAATTTAGATTATTGGAAATTTTGAAAAGCAATTTCGAGATCAAATGTGTAGAGAACAAAAAAAAAAAAAAAAAAAGTTTGTGAAGATCTGATATTGAGAATTTTTGGGTTTTGCCGGTGGTTAGGGGTGTAACGGTTCGGTTAAAGGGTAAATTTGGAAAAACCGTTAATCGAACAATAACCGCGGTTTTCTGTCTTTCAAAACCGTAACCGTAACCGTATCCACAAAAACCGTAGAAAACCGTAACCGCGGTTAACCGTATTAAACGGTTCGGTTACGATTAATAACCGTGGAATGCCTTCCTTACATAAGGGGATAAATGTAAATGATTGAAGGTAAAATGATACATAAGGAGCAATTAAATAAGGTAAAAAATATTTCATCTAGCCCCCTTATTTTTTCTTTTATTTGTAAATGGTACGGTTAACTGCATATGGTTAACCGAACCGTATTATACGGTTCGGTTCGATTAATAACCGTGAATTATTATGGAAAACTGTAACCGAACCGAACCGTGCTGTTTTTGGATTTCATTAATCATAACTGTAACCGAACCGTAAAATACGGTTATTAACCGCGATTCGGTTCAGTTTGGTTTGACGGTTTTTTTATTTTTTTTTACACTCTTACCGGTGGTATTGCTACCTTTAGCCATGGCCATTGGTAACCCCACATTGCGACAAAAGTAGTGACATTTTCTCATATATTCTCTAAATTAGGAGAAACGATAAAGCTGCCAATATTTATAGGGTAGTGTAATTGTTTTACTCATGGTTCAAAATCTCGGCCGAGACCGGTTCATCTCGGCCGAGATGAACCGGTCTCGGCCAGGACCGAGCCGATATCTCAGTGAGATATCGGTCTCGGCCTGTTTTCTTCATTATCTCGGCCGAGATGACCATTATCTCGGTTTTTTCATTATCTCGGCCCATCTCGGCCGAGATGACCATTATCTCGGTTTTTTTTTTTTTTATAAATGAAGCATAGATGTTTGTCACTTATTCACTTGTGTAATTGTGTTGTTTTCTTCATTTAGAAGTTAGATCTATTTACTTGCATGCTACATCTACTCATACACATGATTTTGAAATTTTTTTTCAATTTTTTTTATTTTTGGATTTTTTAATATTTGAATTATAATATATCATTTTTGGGGATTTCATCATAAATATGTTATTTTAATGATTCATGATCATTGTATGGTGTGTAAATGATAGATCTACATGCTTTTATGTTAGATCGATATATTTAGGATTTTGAAAATGATTTTATTAATTTTGTTTTTCAAAAAATAATTGTTATTACTTGTTAGGATATTTGTGATACCAAAGGCTTATTAATAGTGTGTAGATGATAGATCTACATCTACTCATAGTCATAAACATGATTTAGATTTTTATTTTAATTATTTTATTGTCGGATTTTTTAATATTTGAATTATAATATATCATTTTTTGGGGATTTCATAATAAATATGTTGTTTTAATGATTCATGATCATTGTATGATGTGTAAATGATTTGACACTAATAAATTGATCATGAGCAGAGTATCAATAATGTTTGCATTATATAAAATACTGGAAAAAAGACAGTGAACTGCGAGTCTGCGATACAGACAGGACTCATAACTTAAGGAGACCGAGATTTTGATTTATTGTTGTTATTAATGGAAACAAATATAGTTTTCCAGCATTTTCTAATATTCTGGATTTTTTGGATATTTTTATGAATTTTTTTGGATTAAAAAAAATTCACACCGCGATGACTGCGACAGACCGATATCCGCGACCGATACCAATATCATATCGGTTTTTCGGCCCGACCGATACCGCGATCGAGACCGAGATTTTGAACCATGATTTTACTATACGCTATTGCATAAAAACCCTTCTTGTTGGGTAATTAAAAGGTCATATATCTATATGACATCGCTTCTTTTATAATTTTTTGCAATATTGCACAGCCCATTGCATTCTAATCCAGGAGTACCTGTGGAGTAATATGCAAAATTTGGTAAATTGCCTGGCAAATCCATCTGAAGAGACCTTGTAATTTTTGGTCAAACAAACATAGGACAGTGCTGCCCTAAGAAGTAAGAACCTGACCATTTCCCTGGGTGCCATCTTCCAGTAGCAGGAGCCAGGCAGAGGTGATGGGAGCCAGGCAGAGGTGATGGCACCTTCCATCTCCACAAACCCACTTCTCTCCCTCCTCATCTTTACTTTTGTTCTCTCCCTCTCTTTCTTCCAACCCCTCACCACTGCCAAACCCGTCTACACAAAATGCGAAACTGCACTCAATTACACTTCGAACAGCACTTTCGCTTCCAACCTCAACACTCTCCTCGCATCTCTACCCTCCAACGCTTCTGGCAACAATGGCTTCTACAGAACCACAGTAGGCACAAACCAAGATCCTGTCTATGGCCTCGTTCTCTGCAGAGGAGATGTAGCACCAGCCATATGCCAAAGCTGCGTTGATGGAGCCATCAAAGATATCAAACGGCTTTGCCCCAATAATAAAATTGCCGCAATTTGGTATGATTACTGTCAGCTGCGTTATTCAGATAAGAGGTTCTTCTCCTTGATGGAGGATGCTGGGAAGATCACTTTAGATAATTCATCGAGTATAACTAACCCAGCTCAGTTTCTGCCTGTTTTGGAAGATCTGCTTAGTAGTCTTTCTAATAAAGCTACAAATGATCCTTCTTTGGGTATGTTTGCAACTGAGAAAACCAAGTTCATGGGGAGTCAGGATGTGTATGGGTTGGTTCAGTGCACTAGGGATCTGTCCATGAATGATTGCAACAGATGCTTGCAAGGTGCAGTTGGGGATGCTATAGGGTGCTGCTCCTCTAAAAGAGGGGCAAGAGTTCTTAGTACAAGCTGTAATTTGAGGTTTGAGCTGTTTCCTTTCTACACAGATTCAGGACCAACATCAGCTCCACCAAACCCAACTACCAAGGGTATGTTATTAGTTTTCATTTATTCCGTCTTTACCTTTTTCTCTATGTTGGTTAGTTTTATATTATATATATATATGTATATATTGCTGGCTTTTGTTTTAGTTTTATTTGAATTTTATTAAAATGATTTTTTTATGAATTTTATGAGGTTTTTACCAAATGCATCTTCAAATATTCATGTACCTCTAAAAGCGTCATAAAATACATGTAATCACTAAAACCATCTTATATGGTATGCTTTGATTTTTTTGGACCAAATTGGCCTTCAACCCCTTTGTTTCTTGCGACATCGAGACTTGACCGCATTCGCACATTGAAGTATTTTGAAAATTGTTAATTTTTTTTTCAATTCTCAAACACTTTAGTTTATACATGAGGATTTAGGACATCATAAGCAATTAACATTTATTTTTTTTATTTTAATTTTAAACTCATATTCTAAAGCAATAAACATTGAGGAAAAATGTCATCAACTTTAATGGTAATCCTATTCCTCTCCATGTCTGTAGTAAAAGTAGGGTTACGGGTAAGAGATGAAGTGGAGTACAAATTTTTGTGTTATTTTTTTTTTTTTTGAAAAAAATTTGAAAACTTTGGATTGTTTTAGCAAAATCTCCACAAATTATAGTAAGTGAATGCTTACGGTGACTACATTCATTATTAAAGAAACTCATAATAGAATGGCCGAGCTCATATATCTATAGAAACCATTCCTTTATATTTAGAATTGTTAGTCAATTTAAATGCACATCCATGTCTTGTATTTTTGTTAACTTTATCTATTAAATTGTTAAGTCTCTTCTTGACATCGCGACTTAGTCATGTTAATGTTTAATTCATACCTAAGCTCGCGAATGATGCTGGACACATATAAATACAAAATCCCAAAGTTGCGAGTGTCATGTCACGAACTCAAGAGGGATAAAGTGAAGGGCAATTTGGTCTAAAAAAAACAAAGTCTATCGTATAAAATGCTTTTGGGCATTACATGTATTTGAGGATGCTTTTGAAAATATAGGGATATTTGTGGATGTTTTTGGTAAAATCCCATTTCTTATTTTTATAATAATAATAATAATAATAATAATAATTGTTATTATTATCATTTGTTCTAATAGAAAGCCAAAATAGAACAATACCTGAGAATCAACATATTGACTGAGATACTAGAATGATTTTTGTGAATAAGGTAGGCCCACTCGTTGAGTATTGCAGGAGGATTAATTTTAGACATAAGAAATGAAATATTGAATCAAAATATGATAGGTGAGGTGTAGAATGTCACAGAGAGAACTGCCCAGGCTTTACTTGTGTAAGAACTGTCCATGCTTTTACTTGTGGTCCATATTTGAGCCACGTACGTAGCCCAATGACCCCCTCAAACAAACTACCTTTAATGGAAATTGCTGTGACCCCAAGCTTGACACTTATGCAAATTGTTAGATAAAACTAGTCAAAAATGACAACTAGTACATAAAAATAGGACCCATAAAATTCTTACTAATCATATCGAGCAGCACCCACCATTGGATGAGGCCCATACTAAAAAATGATTAACTATAGAAAATATGATAATGTGAATTCAAGGTGTCTACGACAAATGATCAATTGGTGTGAATAGCAACGATGACTAAGGAGATTAATTACTTGCTAAATTAAGTAGAAAAAATGAGTAAAATGCGTACTATTGTATGATTAAATTGAGAAATAATATGATGATATATAATGCATAGTAATAATGATTGGTTAATTATAAAGGCAATAGATTTGATCACTCTTATAAAGGCAATATAGTGATAATTGATACCAAGTCGAGATCCAAGTACCTCAAAAACACATGAGAACCATGCAAATAGTTCTCATTACATTAAAGGTGGGTCTCAGGTATGAAAGCTCAAAAGGGACTTTGGAAAAGTGGATTATCCAGAAGGTTTTTATGCGCACACACTGATAGGCGGAGGGGATGAACTTAAATTTTAGCTCATGGGCAACCCCAAGTACCTAGTTAATTAGATGGTTCCACCTGAGATCTTTTAAACTATAATAATCTATTAGTGGGGCCTGTGAGATACGAAAGATTTGATAGTGGTATAGGATTTATTGGGAAACATGAGTGGAAGAGATTGTTTTAGGATTAGGAGAGGTTAGGCAGAACGAGAGATGGGATATGATTTAATATGAAACTTGAGATGAAGAGAATCATTGGAGATAGAGGATCTAATGGGAATCCTCACTCCAGCGTTTTGAAAATCATGAGTCTGGATTTTCTGTTTGGTGCAACACCTCATTTTCTTAAACTTTCTTATTACAAAAAAAAGCAATTGAGGGTGCATTAGATCCTTCTAATGGTTCTCAATCAAGACTATGCATTCTCCTAAAATATTCTTATATATGGCATCTATTCTTCTGACAGAGAAGAACTTGTTTTGTTGCTTTTCTTTTGATTTCTTTATAGGACTATCAATTAGTAAACGCATGATACTTTAGGTCTCCAAAATCCTAACCTTTATCAAAGTTAATAGTATTTTAACAAAAAAGAAGCAAACAATCAAAGTTATAGTAACAGTTGGACTCATCCCACTATCACTTTAAGATTTAATAAGTTAATAGTTAATGTGAAAGTTAGGTCCACTATCATATGAGTGGAGGTTGTGGGGAGGGTGAAGCACGTACGGGTTTGCTTTCTGTGTAAGTTACTTTCCACTGGAGTTTGTTTTTCATTTTGTTTGCATTGTCATCTTTCTTGTCCGATAGCAACAGGTCTTTAAGAGTCAATGACTTTTTTGTTTTTCATTTTGTTTGCATTGTCATCTTTCTTGTCCGATTGCAACAGGTTTTTAAGAGTCAATGACTTTTTTGTTTCTACCCAATAGGGTAATAAGTGCTGCGTTTCTCGAAATCCACAAAGTATGCAGGAAAAGTAAACCGGGCCTTACAGTAAAAGAAAAGGGTAAAGAAAAACCAATTAAACTGGGACTGCCCCGGAAGTGTTTTTTATGAACTTCTATTTGAAGAATTTTCGAATTTTCAGATTTAGTGGGATCTCTAAATTCTTCTTTTAATCGATCAAAATAATTTCACCAAAACCTAGAGGGGGCTCGAACTGTAGTAATTTCAAAATCATTTAGGTTGTATGAAATAGGGTTGCACAAAAAATTTGGTATTACCATAAAACCGAACCGAATCGACCGAATTGGATGGTGCGGATCAGTTTATAGTAGATTGGTTCGGTTAATGGTTTGAAAATCATAAAAACCACTTACATCGGTCGGTTATCGATTTGAGCCCACGGTTAATCGCTTAAACCGAACCGACCGTATGCAGTAACTTAATTATTGCTTCTATACTATTTTAGCCTTAGGGTTTCATTTTTTACTACTTTCAAAGTTACATTCCACAACTCCATTCTTATATGAACTCAACCGTCAACATTGCCTTAATGCATCTCCTCTAATCTTTCAAATGCTTTTTGATACCTCATTATAGATGAAGGGATTACTGTACAAGGTGTTTTCATTCCATTATAATTTCTATCTCGTTTCAATGAAGTTTTTATCAGAAGGCTGTACTCTTGAGAATGCTAGAAAAGCCAGTAGAGCATAGCCTTCTGATGGTTGGTTTTGGTCTCACCTAACCAATGTATTAAGAAACCTTCATTTCTGAAAAATACAGTGGGTTCTGATACATATTCCGTTTATGTGTGACTTTTCTTGACATGAACTATTACTCTATTGTAATTTCAAATGGTATCATGTAGAATGAATGTTTTACCGCAAGCTGGTTATTGTTTGTTTTTTTTTTTTTTTTTTTTTTTTTTTGCGCTTGCGTTTAGTCCAAACTCTCTCTTTGGAGTAAAATCATTTTTTATATGCGTTTAGTCCAATCTGAAATGTTGGATTTTTATGTTTGCACTAAACATTGGAATAAATGCAAAGGACGGAGTATCATTATTTTGAAATTTTCAATGTCTATTTTCAATAAAAATAAAATAAAAAAACAACAGTATAACCGACCAAACCGAACAGAACCGAACCGTTTGGTTCGGTTCAGTTTGGTTTAAGCTCTCTCCATCGGTTTGATCGGATCGATTAATTAAAAAACCGACAGGTTTTGTTTGGTTGTTGGTTTTAGTGTTAAACAAATCCGAACCACCCATGTGCAGCCCTAATATGAATTTATTTTATTTTTGGTAAAGAAATAACATTTGCAGGATATCAAGAAGTGCAACTTATTAAGATAGATTATAATGGAGAAATAGAGTTCGTGTGGCCGACTCCAACATGGTTGGACAAGACTTTGATCATGATGAAACAGTGCCTTTGCAGAGATAATCCATTACACATCATGTCATGAATTTCCCAACATACAAAATGTTTGTCGACATTATAGCAGTAAAGAATTAAACATGCACTTTAGTTATGATAGATAGGGATTACGGAGGGACAATGAGTTATGATAGATAGGGATTACGGAGGGACAAAGGGGTTCGGTGAAAGAGTTTGAATTCCCTGTCACTGCTAATACAGGGTCCACACTGTCTAGTAAGGGGTTAATCTTGCTTCCCATGCCAATGAATTTGCATGAAATCAAAATGTCCCAAGGGATTATTCATAAATATGAAAACTATCTCCGCAACTAAATCCTCTCTAAATAAAACTAAAACCTAACCCTAACTTTCCTTCATCTCTATCTTTAGCCTCTTCCATCTATTTGAAGAGCAGTTCTACTTGAAGACATAGATCTACCACAGTTTCTGCCCTGATCTCGTCTCTCTCCCTCCCCAGTTCCTTCCTTAATTTCTTCGCCAGAATCATATTGAGAGTGAGAAAGCACTCACTCTCCTGTAGTGGCATTTGGAAGAAGCTGGTGCAGATTAGAGGCGTGAAGGACATGGTCATGAATGGCATTTAGGTGACATTTTGCAGCGTCTGCTGCAGAATATTAGAAACTATTCCCGCTGAGGGGGAGTGAGGGCAAATATTGAAATAGATCTTCACTGCCTCTACTGACTCCTCGAGAAATGGTTAGCTAAAGTAATTTAAGATGATATCAAACTGGGTTGCTATCCCATCGTAGCTTGTGTAGCCCAAGGTAGGCCGTCCATGAAATATGTTCAGCCTCTATATGAGGGGGAGTCTTGGTAAAGTCCAACATCACATATCGCTTTAGTAATGCCTTTGACAAGGCTTAATATACTTGTTTGGGCCTTCCATGGCGTTTTCTTACATAATCCTCCGTCAAAGGTTGCTAGATCTTTATATCTTCTATGCTTTTATGCTGTTCCTTTGAGATTGCCCTTTCTTTTTACTATTTTTTTTAAGACTTCGTACTCTTTGTTGGATTCTATAGATCTTCGGCTTAGAGCAGTAGTTGCTTTTTGGATCGATTGAAGAAGATGCGGATGGAGACAAAGGAGTGTTAGGGTTACCGTTTGGTTTTGTTCCGCCATTGAAGAGGAATGGAAGGAAGTCAGATTGACCCACCATGGGTACAGGCTAGTGAAACCTGAGAACATGTCAATTATGGGTTGAGGCCCAAACCGTGGACCCCACTTAGTGACTCGGCCTGTTTATTAGACCAAACCTGACCCTTTTTCCAACCCTATTTATAAGAGGTACTAGGAAGCCTGGCTGACAATTAAAACAATACATTAGTGGTTAAGTTCAAAATGAAAGCTCCTTCGATCGGTTGGTTTGGAAATGAAGGACTTTTTAAAATCATAAAAATCATTCAATGAGCTCAATACATTTTCAGTTATTTTCTACTTTTTTTTTTCTTGATCTGTTTTGGTAGATCTCATGTACGCAGTAGCCAATTGAATTGGTTTGAATTATAATGATTCATTTTCTACAATTATTGATGTGAAAACTAATACAAGGCTCAAATAATATCCAAGGGATCAATTTGAAAATGGAATCATTCTCATTACGACTAATGTTTCTTAGGTGCTACTTTAGATTGCTAGTTTATAAAAATACTATCTAATGTCATTGCTTCAAATTCATTAGTGGATCTTGCTATTAAAAAAAAAAATTCATTAGTGGATCTTATTTCTAATATTCAAACCAATAGAAATGATGATTCTTCTTATCTAGGAATTGTGGAAAGGTTTATGCCTATTGGACTTGTGGCCATTGTCAGATTATTCACTTGTAAAATACATTATTTATTTGTGTGCTTGTTGCCAAGTTGTTTACTCGTAAAAAAATAACTAATGGAAGTGCTATATATCATCATTGGATTCTGTTAAAAGTTAGTGGGAGAATAGCAAACAAGAAGTAAAGCATAAAATAATTATACTAAATTACATAAAAATTTATAATGAATGTGTGAAGGCTAAATTTGAGAAAAGAGTATTTAAAAGAGAATAGGACTCCAAAATCTCGAAAACAACAACCGTTTTTTATTTTAAGAACTTTAAGAAAAGAATAAGAATTAAATGGATTCCAAAAACTTATGACAAAGATATTTTTGTGAAAAATAAGAAGAAAAATTCCAAAAATTATTGAAGAAAATCAATTTGAAAATAGTAGCATTTTCTTTGGCCACGATACAAAGAAGGAAAGAGAAAAAAACCAAGAGAAAAGACACTAAAATCTATCAAACCTCTGGGAAAGGAGGAGCAGAGAGATAATTACGAACAACCTTAAGAGGCCTACCAGAAAAGGTGGTTTGTCTATTTGTCTGAGCGAGGAGGAGAGAAGCTCTATTAGGGCCCGTTTGGTAATTTACTTATAAAATAAAGTGGAGTGAAGTGAAATGAAAAGAATGAATAAAATATAAGTGAGTTATGATGATATTTTGTTTTTAATTGTTTGAAATGAAATATTTTTGACTTTTTGTATGGGGAAATGTAAATTTTTTGTCTTTTAGTGAGTAAATATAGTTGTTTTTTTATTTTTTTTGAAAAAGATATAGAGAATTTTTATAAAAAGTGTTTTTGATGGAATATTTAACTTAATTTAGCTTTATTAGTAATGTAAGTGCCTAAAAATTACGGACTTAGGTAATCGAGGATCAAGCTCCTGATTTGTGGTTTTAAAGGGAATAAAGGGAAAGGATCGAATCTCCAGTCACCTGAAAGGAAGGAAACAACGGTCAGAGACCCTGGCTATGGGTAGCCGAAGGCCCTCCGACGATCAAGTCAGTATATGAACTGGAAGAGAATGGAGAAAAGCCAGCTTATGGAGGGGAGGATTATGCGTACCTTGTAAGGCTTTCCTTCATGTAATATATAGACGTGAGGGTCATCATGGTACTGTCCACATGAAGGGATGGGAGTCCCATCAGCGTGTATTCGTACCTCTTGAGTGGGGGTAGGTGAAAAAGGGGGTGTCTCATCGGATCATCATCCCATACCTATGGACCTGAGATAAGGCGTGCTTCTTATCTGGGTTTGGCACCCACTCTGTCTGTCAGCTTGCCGTCCGTCGTGGCAGTGCATTTATGGCCGCATTTATGACTGAGTGACAGGAGCCGAGGTCGGGCAGAGGCTGAGACCGAGATCGGAGCCTGTGACGTGGCCGCCGAGACTCGATTCATGGTTCCCCCGAGATGGCGCTACGGTCGACCTCACGTGGTTTCCGAGACAAAGGTCAAACCGAGACTGGGGATGGGCCCCCGTTCGAATTAGTGAGCATAAAACGACCCCACACAATTGCCCCTATCTCTTGACCTCTTGGGGCTCGCCCGAGGTCGGGAGATAAGACTCGGAAGTGATGGGGCTGTCTTTTCGTATCCTGCTTTTATGGGATCCTCATCATGATGCCCTTTCGCCTGCCCTAGGCAACGAATAGGGTGTCATAATTGCCTTGCTATGGTAGGCACGTGGGACGTCGTTTCGTATGACCGAGGTGATAAATATCGTACCAGAGGCGTGATGAGAGATGGACCGTCGCTGCCACGTGGAGCTGTTCGAATGGCTGCTCACCGGGATCGAAGTAATGCGCTGGCAAGGTAATTAAGAAGGTGCGTCGCTTTATAAAACGAAAACGCCCCTTGCTCCTTCCTCTTTTACCCTAATCGTTTGTCTGAGAAGGAGACCCCGCTGAAGCGCCGGAGAACGTATTGCTGAATACCTCGCTGCAACTTCGCCCAAGCCAGAGGACCACCGAACCTGGAGATCTCCTCCTCTGCTTCCTACATCCCGTCTTCTTGTCTTCCGCAGTCCCTCTTGCCCTTTCTGTGAGTTCCTCTCTGTCTCTGCTACTCCTTCGCACCCCTCCTTTCCTTTGTTTTCAGAGGGTTTTGGCCTTTTAGGGTTTTTCCAGTTTTTCGCCTCTTTTTTCTTGCTTTTTAACCTTCTAGGAAAGATGGGGGTTTATAGCCATTGGCTAGAGGGTCCTGCGGCTCTGGAGGCTTTCCGGACGTCGTTTAAGATCCCGGCCGACGTCTTGGTTAAACCTGACGATGTCGGGGAACTCCCATATGGCCTTTCCCGGTACAAGAACTGGATGCCTTTCCCCTTGGTGTCAGTGTGCGAAGGCGGGGTCAGATTTCCCATTCATCCGCTCCTCCGCTCTTGCCTCCATGCATGGCACATCTGTCCCTCCCAGTTAATGCCAAACGGCTTCAAGATTATAATGGGTGTGGCGGAGCTGAACTGGATTCTCGACATCGGTCTCGGGGTGCATGACATAGAGGATGTCTACGACATCTGCAGGGCTGCAGGGGGCGAAGACTTTTACTACCTCCGGGTGAAAGCCAGACGCCATCCCTTGGTGAACGCCCTAGAGGATTCCAGCAAATACGCTGGGGATGAACGCATTTTGGTCTCGGGGAACTGGGAGTTCAAGGGGACCGAGACCGAGGAGGATCGGAGAATCCAGGTTCCGCGGAAGCCTGGGACCCCCCCCAGTAAATGCCCATCCCTCTAGGCTTTGTTTGTACCGCCCTTGCTTGTCCTTATGCCGAGCTGACGTCCTTGCCTTTTTCTTGTGCAGGTATTCAGAAGAGAATGAGAGAGGCCAGTTTTGATAAGTGGAAACGGAACGACGCGTGGTTAGAGAGGATCGATCGTTACCACGGCCACAACGACCGAGCTGCCTTCTCCTTGTTAGGGTACAAGCCTCGGTACCAGTCTTACACCAGGAAGACTGCAGAGATCCCCCTTGCGCCAATAGGGGAAGTTGGGCCTGAGCCCGCCAAGACCAGCAGTCGGGCCACGGATCCTCAGGACCCGATAGTCATCGGCGACAGTCCTCCCCGAGACCAGGGAGAAAAAATGGACAGGCCGCGCCCCGTTTTGAAGAACCTGGGGTCAATGATTTTTGCCGGCCAAGCACCGGCAGCCTTCAAGCACGTCCCTAGTGGGTCGGGTGCCGCTCAGGGGTCCGCCCTTGCCGCCTCTTCCAATTCGTTGGGAGCAGCTGGCGCTCCCTCGGCCAAATCTTCGAAGGAGAAGTCGGGGGAGCCCTCCGGGGTCATTCGGCCGCCGAAGGAGCCTCGCCCGCTCCGGGACAGCAGGCCGCGGGTTGTGGAACCCGGGAAGGAGACTCCGCCTCCCCCGCCGCAGAAGGAAGCCCGGCCTCGGTCCGCGGCGGCCGGAAAGGAGGGCGAGAGGCCCCCTCCCGAGAAGAGACCTCGCCTGGAGGGCGCGGAGGGGAGGCCCCAAGGTGCGGAGGCGCAGGCCGAACCTTCCGTGCCGGCACCCTGGAGGCCCAACTTTGACCTCAACCCGAACGAGCCCATGACCATGGGAGAGCGGCTGGGGGCCAGCTGGGAGTCGGTCGTGGCCCTCGCCCGGGGATGCGCCCTCCCCCAGGACATGGAAAGGCACAGGAAAGCCGGGACTCCGGCTTTAATCCATCAGACGTTGAAGGCGTCGCTCGAGGTAGCTTTTTTCTCCTATTTCTAAAATTCTCGCTTCTTGGTTATCCGATCCGCCCCTCTCACCGTTTCTATTCTTTTAGCAGAACGCGCAGAGGCTCCAAGTACTGATGGAGAGGCATGCAGAAAGGGCTGCCCACATCGCCGGGTTAGAGAAGGAGAAGAAGAAGCTAGGGAGTGCGCTGGAGGCCAGCGCGGCCGAACTCAAGAAGGCGGAGGAGAAAATCGCCCAACACTCCACGGATCAGCAAGCGGCGAAGGCCGAAATCATCAAGTTGCGGGGCGAAAATAAGAATCTGAGGGGCGCCGCAGAAGACAAGGCGAGGAAGGCGTCCCGACTGGAGGTTGAGCTCGCCGAGATGGAGGCCGAGCTCGTCAAGAAAGAGGCCGAGGTGGCCGAGAAGCAAGGTGAACTGGTTAAGAAAGAGGCTGAGCTCGAGGCCTCTAGGAAAGAGAGGGCCGATGCCGAGTCCATCCTGCGAGATCAGGCTGCAAATGCTTACCAGGACGGGGTGGATTGGGCGTCGGAGGAGTATGTGGCTCAGATCACAGATCTGAGCCCATTGCTTTACGAGATGGGGTGCAAGGCGGCCCATCTCAAGTATGGGGTCTCTGAGGACCATCCCATCTTTTCGGATCTTCCTCAGTTCCGACCTGCAGCAGTGGGCTCAGAGCCAGACCCTGGCTCCAACCCTTCTGGGGCTCCGGCCGATGTCTCTGCCGCCCCTCCTCCGCCTCCGACCCCTGTCGAAGTTCAAGGCGCTCCTCCTCCTCCTTCGACTCCTGCCGAAGTCCAAGGCGCTCCTCCTCCTCCTTCGACTCCTGCCGAAGTTGAGGCGGCCCAGGCTCCTCCCGGAGCTCCTCCGTCTGCTCGTGATGCCCCCATTTCTTCCGCACTTCCAGAGCCGGAGACTATTAAGGCGGTTCCTAAGGAGTAACTTTTTTCTTTTTCGATGTAATTTTTTTTTTTTTTTTTCAAGTGCATAGGAACCTTGTAATCATACTTTTTGATCAATGAGAAGATCTTTTTCCACCTTGTTGCCTTCCTTCTTTGCTCTCTCTTGGCAATGGTATGTGGATGCTTCGATGCGAAAATTCACAAGTCCTGGAGGTCGGTAAAGCGTTCGAATCCCTATCTCATCATTGGGTTGCCCCCAGACCAATGGCTAGGTCTTAAAGATGTTCTTCTCGAGAGGAATCCCCTTTTTAGGAAGGGTTTTGTGATTAGCTTGGGTTCATACCCCGAGATGTGGTCTTCTTGCTGAAGGGCTGGGGCTGTATCTTTATTTTTGGCGAGCATTCTTTGGTGATTCGAGAGGTGTGGGCCAAGCTGGGGCGTAGGTCGAACTCCGTGCCTTGCGGAGCTGGTCCTGCGACCGGGCTCGAAGAGGATGGCGCGAGGGCCGGATCCTTGCGGGGCTGGTCCTGCGACCGAATTCAAAGAGGATGGCGCGAGGGCCGGATCCTTGCGGAGTTGGTCCAACGACCGAACTCAAAGAGGATGGCGCGAGGGCCGGATCCTTGCGGAGTTGGTCCAACGACCGAACTCAAAGAGGATGGCGCGAGGGCCGGATCCTTGCGGAGTTGGTCCTACGACCGAACTCAAAGAGGATGGCGCGAGGGCCGGATCCTTGCGGAGTTGGTCCAACGACCGAACTCAAAGAGGATGGCGCGAGGGCCGGATCCTTGCGGAGTTGGTCCTACGACCGAACTCAAAGAGGATGGCGCGAGGGCCGGATCCTTGCGGAGTTGGTCCAACGACCGAACTCAAAGAGGATGTCCTGAGAGACGTAAGGCAGTTCTTTGTCAAAAGGCTCTTCTTTATTGATCAATCATTTTGAATACAACTAGAAGTAATATTTTTTTAGATGGGCAGCATTCCACGGTCGTGGCAACTCCTTGCCATCCATTCCTTCAAGCCTGTAGGCTGACCTTCCTGAGACGGAGACCACCTTATAAGGGCCGAGCCAGTTCGGCGCAAGTTTGCCTTCATTAGGATTTTTATCTGCTGGTAGTGCTTTTTTCAAGACCAACTCTCCAACCGAGAACCTTCTTTCTTTTACCCTCTGATTGTATCCTCGGGACAGCTGCCGCTGGTAGGCGGCCAGACGCACGGATGCTGCTTCCCTTCGTTCCTCGGCCAGGTCGAGCTCTCTGGCGAGGTTTGTTTCGTTCTGCCCTTGATCGAAGAGATTTGTTCTTAAGGTCGGGAGGCCGACCTCAAGAGGGATTACAGCTTCCATCCCGTAAGCCAATGAAAAAGGGGTTGCCGAGGTGGATCGTCTCGGGGTGGTCCTGTATGCCCAGAGGACACTCGGCAATTCTTCCGTCCATCTGCCTTTAGCTTTATCAAGCCTTTTCTTCAGCCCCTCCAGAACCACTTTGTTCGAGATCTCTGCTTGCCCATTGCTCTGCGGATAGGCCGGGGTTGCATAGAGGTTTCTGATGCCCAGTTCCTGACAGAAGCTTTTGAAGAATTTTGAATCGAATTGGGTTCCGTTGTCTGAGACCAGAACTCTGGGGATCCCGAACCGCGTGACGATGTTTTTCCACACAAAATTCTTTGTGTCAAGCTCGGTGATGGAGGATAAGGATTCTGCCTCAATCCACTTTGTGAAGTAATCGGTGCCCACCATTAGCCATCTTTTGTTTCCCGGAGTTCGGTGGAGAGGTCCGACGATGTCCAGCCCCCACTGAGCAAAGGGCCATGGACTGGAGAGAGGGCTCAGGTCCCGAGCTGGCTGGTGAAGGGAGTGGGAGAACTTCTGGCATTTTTCGCATTTCCTTGCGTAGATCTGTGCATCTTTCTACATGTAGGGCCACCAATAGCCCTGGCTAATAGCTCTGTATGCCAGGGACCTTCCTCCGATGTGACTTCCGCAGATTCCTTCGTGGATTTCAAATAGAAAATCTTCTACCTTGCTTGGATGAACGCATTGGAGATATGGTCCGGAGTAGGATTTTCTGTATAGTTTTTCATCCGGAGATAGCCAGAAGTGAGCTGCCTTCATCCTGACCTTGTAGGCTTCGTTCTTATCTTCGGGGAGCTTGTCCTCTCTGAGGAACGCCGCGATTGGGTCCATCCAGCTTGGACCGAGGTCCGTGCACAGAACTGGCCGAACTGGGAGGAGCTCTATGCTGGGTTTCTCCAATGTCCCTACATCAACTGTCCTTCTCTTCCCAGCTTCTACGGCCGAGGCCAAGCTTGCCAGGGCGTCTGCATGGCGATTGGACTCCCTACCGACTTGCCTTACTTCAACTTTTTCAAACTGGGAGAGGAGCTGCCTGGTGTGGGATAGATAGGCCACCATTCTTTCGTCTCTGGCTTGGTAGTCTCCGCTTAGCTGGCTCGTCACCAACTGGGAGTCACTGAAGACCGCCACCCACCGTGCCCCCAGTACTCTCGCGCTGCCGAGACCGGCGATCAGTGCTTCATATTCTGCTTCATTGTTTGATGCTTTGAAGTCGAGGGTTAGTGCCTGTTCTATGACTAGTCCTTCTGGAGATTGAAGGACGACGCCGGCGCCTGCTCTTTTGGATGTCGATGATCCGTCAACGAAGACCTTCCAGGCAGACTCAAGGAATTTTTTCCAGGACTGGTCTTCTTCAGTCTCGGTGTTACCTTCATTTCGGCCCTTGGAGTCCCCCAGTTCGGTATCGAGCGAGGTCGGTACCGAACTAGGTGAGGTGAATTCGACGACGAAGTCCGCCAAGACCTGCGCCTTAATTGCTGTTCTGGGTTGATAATGGATGTCGAACTGTCCCAGCTCCACAGCCCACTTGGAAATTCGACCAGAGAAGTCTGCCCTTCTGAAAAGCGACTTAAGTGGGTACTCGGTGACAACCACTACTGTGTGTGTCTGGAAGTAGTGGGAGAGCTTGCGGGAGGCACTGATCAGTGCCAGTGCTAGCTTTTCAAGCGGCAGATACCTGGTTTCGGCGTCGAGTAGGGTTTTGCTGGTGTAATAGATGGGGTACTGTTGCTTGTCGCTTTCTCGAACCAGCACCGAACTCACCGCATGGTCCGAGACTGCAAGGTAAAGATAGAGAAAATCGTCTTGCGACGGAGTGGACAATAGGGGTGGTGAGGAGAGGTACCTTTTAAGCGTTTCTAGTGCCAAGTCGCATTCTGGAGTCCATTGGAACTTAGAACTCTTCTTCAGGAGCTGAAAGAACGGACGACACTTGTCCGAGGCGCGGCTGATGAAGCGATTGAGTGCAGCAGCCATCCCTGTAAGTCTCTGGACCTGCTTGGCCGAGGTCGGGCTCTGGATAGATTGTATGGCTGCGATATGCTCCGGATCGGCCTCGATCCCTCTCCGAGTCACCAAGGTCCCCAGGAATTTGCCGGAGCCGACACCAAATGCACACTTCGAGGCATTCAGTTTGAGCTGGAACTCTCGGAGGATGGCAAATGTTTGGCGTAGGTCCGTTAGGTGGTTCTGCGACTCCTTGGACTTGACTACCATGTCGTCAATATAGACCTCAATCGTCTTTCCGAGTTGGTCCCGAAACATCCTCGTGACCAGCCTCTGATATGTTGCTCCGGCGTTTTTCAGCCCGAAGGGCATCACTTTGTAACAATAGATGCCTCGAGGTGTGATAAACGCAGTTTTTTCTTCATCAGGTCTGTGCAGAGGGATCTGATGGTAGCCTCGGTAGGCGTCTAAGAAGCTCATCCTGCCATGCCCCGAGGTGGCGTCGATCATCTGGTCGATCTTTGGGAGGGGGAAGCTGTCCTTGGGGCAGGCTTTGTTGAGGTCAGTGAAGTCCACACAGACCCTCCACTTGCCGCTCTTCTTCTTCACTACCACCGTGTTTGCTAGCCACCTGGGGTAATGTACTTCGCGGATTGCCACGGCCTCGAGGAGCTTATCCACCTCTTCCACTATTGCTTCTGTCTGAGGGACCCCCGTTCTACGAGCCTTTTGCACGACGGGCTTGTGTCCGGGATCCACATTCAGCTTGTGACATATGACCTCGGGGTCAATTCCCGGCATCTCATACGGAGTCCATGCAAAGACATCTTTATTCAGAAGTAGGAAGTCTAGCAATTCGGCCCTCTCAGTGTCGGGGAGCTGGCTACCCAGCAGGAAGTATCGCTCCGGATCTTCAGGATTAATCCTGACCTCGGTGAGGTCCTCTATGCTTTTCTGTCCGGCTGTTCGCCCAACATTCTCAATTTCGGCCTCGAGCTCGGCCATGTGCACTTGCTGTGGCTCAACCTCCCCGGGGGTTATGGCCACGAGGCATTCTCTGGCCATCTGCTGGTTCCCCCACACTGTCACAATCTCGACCACCCCACCAGGCTTCTCTAATGGAAACTTGAGTTTTTGATGGAGGGTGGAGGGTACTGCTTCCATGGCGTGCAGCCAACTCCGTCCCATTATCACATTGTAGGGGGATGGCGCGTCTATAACCATGAAGTCGGCCATCTTTGTCGCGCCTCCTACCCAGACTTCAAGTGAGATCTTCCCCTTGGGGTACACTGGTTCAGCGCTGAACCCTATCAAAGGGATGTGGGCTGCCTGTAGATCAGATTCAGGTAAGCCGAGCTGCTTGAAGCAGCTGTAGTAGATGACTTCGGAGGAGCTCCCTGGATCTATGAGGACGCGCTTGGTGGTGTAATTGTTGAGCCGCAAAGTGAGGATGAGGGCATCATTATGGGGGAGCTGGACTCCCTTTAGGTCTTCATCTGAGAACCAAATCCTGGGCCTTTCCTTCTTAGCCCTCTTCGGGGCGCTTTCTAGCTCTGCCGACATCACTTGCTTGCCATGGGCAGCCCTTCTGGCCTCTGACCGAGCTCGGGTACTCTGCTTACCCGGGGCGGGGGCCAGGTGGATGACGTGGATGATACCTGCCGGTTCGTCACTGTCCTGGTCATCGCTGGGTTGGTTGCGCTGCTGAGCTCGGTTGACTCTTTCTTCCCCCTTGATGTACTCCTGGAGGTGCCCATCCTTCACGAGCTTTTCGAGATGGGATTTTAGCGCAAAGCAGTCTTCAGTCATGTGCCCGTGCTGCTTGTGATAGGAGCAGTGTTTTTGCCTGTCTCAGGTGGATGGGTCGCCTGGCATCGGCCTCGGCCATTGGAAGTATCGTTCTGCCTTGATTTTGCTCAGGATTCTGTAAATGGGCTCCTTGAATACGACACTGATGGCTCTGTAAGGATCGCTGGCCGGCTTGGTGGGCTGAGACCTCGACCTCTTGCTGTTGTCCGAGGAGATCGAGAAAGAGCGGGCAGGCTTTCTCCTATCCGACCTCGGCCTGGAGGACGTCCCCTCCCTGGTGGAGGCTTGGTGCTTCTTTGGGAGTCCAAACCGTTCCGTGCCGTGGGCCTCGTCCTCCTCTTGCTCGACATATTGTTTCACCCTCGCCATCAATGCTTTCATCGTAGCCACGGGGTTCCGGACCAGGTCCCTGCGGAGTTCGTTTCCTGGGAGTAAGCCTTCCCTAAAGCACATGATGGCGACTTCGTCGTTAGCGTCGGTAATTTGGCTGTATATCGTCCAGAACCTTCTGGCGAAGGCAGTGATGCTCTCACCGTCCTTCATTCGGATCGCCATGAGATTGCTACCCGTCTTTGGGATGACGCGGTGTGCTTGAAACTTTTCAAGGAAAGAACTTCGGAGCTGCCGCCAGCTCGAGACCGACCCGGGGGGGAGCGCGCAGAACCACCGGAGGGGGAGGTCTCCCAGACTGGATGAGAAGACTCTGCAGTTTAGGAGACCGACGTCCCCCCAGACCGACATCCGCTGAGTGAAATGTCGCAGATGCGCCTCTGGGTCCGAGGCTCCGTCATAAAGGATGAACCTTGGGACGCTAAATCTCTCAGGGAGAGAGAGATTTTTAATCTCCAGTGAAAAGGGGGACATGCCCTGATCGTCCTCTTCATATTCACCAGTCTGGTCTCGGGAGAGACCGTTCTCGGCCAAACGGGCCTGGACCTCCTGCTTGATATAGTGGTCCAACTGCGCCTTGAGGTCCGTCTGGTCATCGAGTCTCGGGGATTCCGGCTCACGCCGTGCTCCCCCGAGACCACTAGGCAGATGACTGCTGCTCGAGCCTTCCTCCTCGCAGTGAGACCTCCTTCTGTGGTTGAGGACATGCCTCAGATCTTGGTTACCCGGGTGGGTCCGCTTCCGCCGGGGAGGCGGACCACGAGACTTCCTCTCATTCATCTCGAGCCGCTCCTCTAGACGACGAATCACCTCGTCTTTATCTTGGAGAGCCTGGTCCTGGGCATCGAGCTCTTTAAGCAGGGGGTCGTCATTTCTCGTTTCATGGATATGATGAAGAGATTGGCCGTCGTCGCGAGAGTGACGGTGGGACTGATGGGACGTCGCCCTGATAGGGGTTTTGCCCCTTCGCCGAAGATCCGACGTGGGGGCGTTCTGTTCCGGACCCCTTTGTGACCGACCATCAGGATGGAGAGGGACCCCTCGACGGTCATCATGGTAGGGGCCCGCGGTCGTGGGCCGAGACGAAGAGGCCGATTGGACTATGCCTTCTACGTACGCGGCTCCCGACTTTCCCCCAGACCTCCTCTGGCGCGGGACCTCCGGTTCCTCCTGCCTGTCTGGAGGAGCCGCCATCGGCCCTGGAGGGGGAAGAAGAGCGGAACGAAGGTCGGGGGTAAGCTCTGGAAGTGCGGACTGCGGCTGCAAGAATGGTAGAAATGAAGGTTGTTCTGGCAGTGGGAAAGACGACGCCTTCCGAGACTTCGACGGTCCTCCGCCACCGTTTCTGGTCTTTGGAGGCATGGCTTCTTCAGAAGTTTTGGCACAGATCCTATTCCCACAGACGGCGCCAACTGTAAGTGCCTAAAAATTACGGACTTAGGTAATCGAGGATCAAGCTCCTGATTTGTGGTTTTAAAGGGAATAAAGGGAAAGGATCGAATCTCCAGTCACCTGAAAGGAAGGAAACAACGGTCAGAGACCCTGGCTATGGGTAGCCGAAGGCCCTCCGACGATCAAGTCAGTATATGAACTGGAAGAGAATGGAGAAAAGCCAGCTTATGGAGGGGAGGATTATGCGTACCATGTAAGGCTTTCCTTCATGTAATATATAGACGTGAGGGTCATCATGGTACTGTCCACATGAAGGGATGGGAGTCCCATCAGCGTGTATTCGTACCTCTTGAGTGGGGGTAGGTGAAAAAGGGGGTGTCCCATCGGATCATCATCCCATACCTATGGACCTGAGATAAGGCGTGCTTCTTATCTGGGTTTGGCACCCACTCTGTCTGTCAGCTTGCCGTCCGTCGTGGCAGTGCATTTATGGCCGCATTTATGACTGAGTGACAGGAGCCGAGGTCGGGCAGAGGCTGAGACCGAGATCGGAGCCTGTGACGTGGCCGCCGAGACTCGATTCATGGTTCCCCCGAGATGGCGCTACGGCCGACCTCACGTGGTTTCCGAGACAAAGGTCAAACCGAGACTGGGGATGGGCCCCCGTTCGAATTAGTGAGCATAAAATGACCCCACACAAGTAAAATTACCAAACGTTAGGTAGAACTTTTCCTTCGTATGAGAGGCTCTAAAATTCCTATGAGAAGGGGACCGGGTGCTAATTGGGCAGAGTAGACTTTCACAATTCCTATAGGTGTATGGTCATTCCTACTTTTCCAAATAACAAAAATGGTGGAGAAAAAAAATTGATGAAGCACCTTTTCAAGCAAGCATGCCACCGTTGTGGGAGAGGTCGGACCAAAGCTTGGAGGGGGATCAAGTTGCTGTTGGGCTCACACCTGCAGCAAAGAGGATCCCGTTCCAGAGAGATGTTGCAAAAGGGCAGGAAGAAGAGGTGGAGGACGGATTTCAAGTTGTTGGCACAGAGGCAGCACCTTAAAGTGAGGCTGAATCCAATAGATTGTGCCCAATCTTGGGTAGGTGTTTTACAGTGTATCATCCTCCAGGCGAAGAGGGATATTTTGGGCAGCATAATGGAGTTCCATATTAGAGGGGCCCATGCTGCTGGTTCTCTTCTGGATCTAATCAGATCCCATGCTTCCTTGAAAGTGAGGTCTATGCCAGGATGGGCTTTCCAAACTATGGTGTCTTCTGAGACCGGATCAAGGGAAATGTTGCTGAGAGTTTGGCTAAGAAGCTCTGCTGCTCCTAAAGGGATGTCATGGGGAATTGTCCATTAAGCTCCATCCCAGAGAGTGTGAAGCTTTTGGTTTAAACGGAAGGTGAAGGAGGGAAAGAGGTACGCAAGCTAACCTCATCAGCCCAGATATCAGCCCAAATATGCACCATCTTACCATTGCCAATTTTCCAGGAGCAGCCAGAGAAGAGGTAATGGCTAAACTTCCTGATTTTTCGCCTGATGCAAGACCCTGATTTAGTAGTGAATCGGCTCCAGATTGCAGAATTTGCAGAGTATCTTCTGGCCATCCAGGTTGCCCACAGAGAGTTAGAGGAGGAAATTGACCAGCCCATTTTGAGGAAGGAGGCCTCATTCTGCTCTTGGATGCACCTAATGCCAAGACCCCCTTCCTGAGTTGGAAGGCAGACTATCTCCCATCGAATCTGACTCGTTTTGGATCTAGTAGCCTTTGTAGACTAGAGGAAATTCCTCATCAAACGCACCGTGTGGTTGGATACAGACTTGGGGAGAGGGAAGACCAGGGAGATGTGGGTTGCCAAACTACTCAAAACATGTCTTACCAAAACTCTACGCCCAATTAAGGGCAGAAGTCTGGACTTCCACACAGCAATTTTGGAGAAGAACCTGTCCAGCAAAGGGTTGAAATGTTGCCTTTTGGGAGTGCCAATGGTGAGAGAATGATCGTCCCAAAACAAGGTTTGCAAATATAATTTATATCTAGCTACTATATCTACTTGTGAGAATAGTGATCTTAGTCGAGTGTCGTATCCACTAGGACAAAAATGCTAAGTTGCGTTGTTTCCAAATTCCTAAATTAATCCTACTAGAAAATGAAGTGTTGATTTGATGAGTTTGATTCTTAAATTAGCAATTTAAAAATTATGTTTGATTTAATCGAAGAAAAGATCTTAGGGTACGAATCAACTCTACCCTCGTAGTAGGATTACAACGCTTTATAGACCTGGGGTTTTATTATCAACGCTTTAAAGACTCGTTCGGATTACAAATCTTCACAGAGTCAACAAATAAGTTATGTGGGTTTAGATCTGGGCATAACTTATCTCTATGGCATAGATTATCTTGGATCTAATAACACACTCATTCAAACAACATATTATATGATTGGTATTTAAATCTACAAGAATAAAATACCAAAACTAGATATTGCATTAAAGAAAATCCAATCAATGGATAATATTCATATCATATAACCAAAGTGTTCAAAGTAAAACCCTAAAACCTATATATCGCCAAAATACAAGATTAGGGTTTTATCTCAATCCTAAGATAGAGATTTAGTTACTCATGGAGAGAGATTGACCAAGAATCCTTGACAAAATCCCCATTAATGCTCCTTCCAATGCTCCAAAACCACCCTCCAGTTTCTTCTCTCAAGTCTTGAATGGCCTAAAAATCTCCTCTTTATAGCTTTTTCTCCAAAAATCTCTTCAACTCACGCTAGGAGACGGACTCCACCCGTGTCTGTCGTCCGGATGCCAGGAGGCAGTAGCCTCGGAGTCACTTGTTGGGTGTGGCGTCCGGACGCCAGGAAGATGCCTGGAGGCAGAATGCCCCGATTGTCTGGATGGTTT
Organism: Cinnamomum chago; assembly: GCA_038049695.1. Classification (NCBI taxonomy): domain Eukaryota; kingdom Viridiplantae; phylum Streptophyta; class Magnoliopsida; order Laurales; family Lauraceae; genus Cinnamomum; species Cinnamomum chago. The sequence continues at coordinate 10,898,532 of CP142457.1, read as the reverse complement.
TGGCATCCGCACTCTGCCTCGGGCATCCGGACGCCCGGCGGCAAAGTCTTCGGCTCATCTGGATTTTTACCATTTTCTTCAAATTTAGCTTTGAGTTCTTCATTTCACCTAAAACACCTGCAAGCATTAAAATAACATAAATGAGGTCATATACTTACCATTCAAAGGTGTAACAAAGTCATCATTGAGGAGTTTAAATGGTACATTTAAGCTCTCATCAGAGGAGCTCCAAGGTAGGTGGAGAAAAGGCTGTGTTCTTGGAATTCAGTGATAGCAAGAATCTGTCTCTTAGTCCTCCTGCTGCAAATGCCTAGGAAAACATTACTCTTCCTAATATTAATGGACTGCCCAGAGTTGAATTGGTAGCTGGCTAGTTCCTCTTTCAAAGTAAGAAGGCCATTTTTGTGGACTGTGAGAAAAATCAGGATGTCAGGTGAAGGGAACTTTGGATAGAGGGGATATGAGGTTGTTGGTGAGCAGATGTTGTATGTTTAGGCCCAGGGTTTCTTCTGCCAGGATGAACAGGTAGGGGGGGAAGGGATCCCCTTGTCTGAGACCACACTTAGAATAAAAAAAGCCCATGGGAGTTCTATTAATGAGAACTGATCCCTTGACTGTGCAGAGACACATTTTTTAATGAGGTTAATCCAAGTATTAGAGAAGCCAAAGGAGGCTAGGGACTTGAGCAAGTAGGCCCAACTCAGCTTATCAAAAGCCTTTGATATGTCAAGTTGAATACACAGGGATTCACCTCTCATTTTAGAGTGGAGTTTTTGGAACAATTCATGGGCTAAGGCAATGTGATGGCGGGTAGATTTGCTTTTGAAGAAGGCAACCTGATTGGTGACAATGAGAGAAGGGAGGATCTGTGATAATCTGGAGGCCATGATTTTTGCAATGATTTTATAGGAGAAATTAAGCAGGCTAATTGGCCTAAAGTCAGTGAATGAGCTGGGAGACTGGGTTTTAGGGATAAGGGTGAGAAAGTATGCATTGGAGGCTTTATAGAGCTTACTAGAGTGGAAGAAATGCTGCAATGCCTTTATCACTAAAGGACCAGTGATGTGCCATGTAGCAGTGAAGAAGGAGCCTTAGAATTCATATGGACCCGGAGAGCTCTCCTTTTGAAGAGCTAAAACAGCAGTCTTGATTTCAGCTGCATTCGGAATTGCAAACCAAGACAGATTCTGGGTTGTGAAAACTTTGCTGCTGGAAGAGGGCATCTGATGGGTCTGGATAGGAGGATTGAGCCACAGAGGAGAAATGGTTCACAGCCATTTGCTGAATCTGGCTTTGATCTACAACCCAATCCCCTTCAAAAAGGATCCTATCAATGCGATTGATAGAGCCTCTAGATTTTGCAGAAGCATGGAACAAAGCTGTATTCCTATCTCTCTCATTGAGCCATTCGATTCTGGATTTTGGCACCAGTGGGTTTCCTTGATTTGAAGCCAATTGTGGAGAGTAGCTTTTGCCACCACAAGGTCTTGGTGGAGCGTTTCTGACGGCCCAGCATCAAGAAGATCTTGCACAGCTTGGACTTTGGATGATGCTTGGAGCACTTTCAGCCTGAGATCACCAAGGACACTCTTGTTCCAGGCCTCGAGGATCATCTTCATCATATTCAGATTTTGGGATAGAACATATATATTGGGGGTGGCCCACAATGCCTGGGTTCCAATTATCTTCCACAAGTCTGAGAAAGTCTGGGTGATGGATCCACATAGCTTCAAATTTGAAAGGAGCATTTGGAGAAGAAAGACACTGGTTATTGGAAAGAAACATGGGTCAATGATCAGATGAGAACTTTGGCACATGAGTGAGTTGAGGATAGCGAGTGAGAAAGCCAGAGAGCTCGATCCAGTCTGGCTGCCACATAGCTAGAGCCCCTGCGATTATTAGACCAGGTAATATTGTTACTTGTGTAGCCCTGGTCTTGCAGCCCAAAGTTAAGGATCACTGCTAGAAGTCAGTATTTAGGCGGGAAGGTCTGAGGCTTAATTTCTCTGAAGCAGAGGTAATGGAGTTGAAATTTCCCACGACACACCATGGAAGGTTAATGGGAGCCTTAGAGGTTAAGTAGTCCCAAAGGGCTCTTCGGTGGACATAATTGGTAGAGACATATATCCCAGTGAGGAGGCAGTGGATACCTGTGGCTGGATCTAGAAAAGAAATGGATAGGTGCTGGGAGGAAAAGTCTGATATGGTTAGATTGAGGTTAGAGTTGGTTTTGAACAAACACCAAATGGAGGATGAGGTAGCCACTGGCTGGGGGAAAAGGATGGCTTGGGTTTGGGGGGAGGGAATCAGATTTGCATTGGCTCTCAGCGTGGCCTGTAGATAAGCATTTTGAGTAAGGTAAGTTTTCATAGGAAACAGAGAGGAGGACCTCTGATTCATCTTCTAAGTCCACTGTGATTTCTGGAGGCTTTGGTTTGGATAGATCTAAGTTAACCAAAATTCTGGCAAGGGTGAGGAGTTTCTGAGATGCAGCAATGTCATCTAATTTTAGGGGATAATCTATTGCACTGGCTATGGAGAAGAGGATGTTGCTGCTCCAACAGTGATAAAGGACTCGATGGATTATGATCCAAACCAGGTGCAGGGAAGGCCAGGTAAAAGGGCCTTGGCCAGGGGACCAGGGTAAGAGGCAGAGCCTTTTGTTTTGGAGAGAGATAGGGGATAAGGTGAGAGCAGAATCTCTATCAACCTTATCACTAAATCTAGACAGGAAGTGGCCCTTATCTGTTAGGGAGATTAGGCAAGGCTTGAAGAGGTTCCAGCTAGAGTTTACTTGCTGAGTAAGCCATTAGACTATGGGTCTTTTGCCAAGAAATCTCCCAATGGCAACATTTGAGAAGGAGTTCTTGCTAGGCTCTATCATGGAAGAGGGGATCTTCATCTTCAGCCGACCTTCTACTAGAAAAGGAGGGTAGTCAGCAGGAAAGAGATCAGACCAGTTTTTGAGGGCAAGAGTGGGGTCTGTCTGAAGAGGTTTATCTAGATGTAAAGACACTAACCTGAGGATTTGTTCCAAAAACTTTGCAAAGAAGGAAAGCTGCTGACCAGACGAAAGAGGAGGATCTGGAGGCTATGAGGAAGGTAAGGGAGAGGGGACAGGTGAAGATTGTGTCTGGGGGGAAAGGGTTTGTTGGGCCAAGGGGATAAGGGGAGTGGCTAGGTTGAGTTGGGTAGGGAGTTGGCTACTGGAAGATGAAATAAGCCCAGCTAAATTGTGCTGCAGGAGGTCTAGCTGGGCTCGGTCCCAGGGCGGAGGAGGAAAACTAGGGATTAGAGCATGGGGGGCAAATGGGGGACTGTAGCCTGGTCGGTGTGCTCCGTCTAGCTCACTGCTGGGTGGCTCAAGGTGGGGAAGGAAAGGGGAGGCTCTTCTACAGGGATGGTGTTTTCTGGCACAGATAATGGGAGGAGGCTGCAAAGAGGGGGGAAATCAATGCTCTGAAATAGGGGTGGAGCAGCTGGTGAGGGATTTAGCGAGGAAGAAACGAGCGCTAGTGGCATCGTGTCGCATTGATGGAAATTATATAATGGTACTTTTAGATTTTTAAATTATATAATGTTACTGTTATATATCTATTAGTGGACCCCATTTGACACCCTTTGGACTTGCACTCCCACAAACTGCTTATTAATTCACTTGCAAGCCGTCGAGACAATTTAAGGCCTAAAGCTCCAATGCTGAATGAGGCCTCAAAATTATTTTTTTTCTCTCTCTGTTTTTTTTTTTTTTTTTTTTAAATCAGTGAGTACCCGGATTTGTTTTCTCTAATAGACAAATTTGTCATTTATAAATTATAAATTTACGACTAAAATGAACACTAAGAATACAATACGAGCTTGGAATTAAGTAAAATCTTAAAATCATAGAACAATAGAATTTGATTTAGTAATTTCTCATTGTTAGCCACAAAAGATTGTAGATGTAAACGAGTTTTGAGCTTCATGAAACCTTTTCAATATTAAAGGAAGATTATATTTGAGTTAGTGAGTCATGATTAACATATATTATCGGAAATATATTATTATAAACACCCATAAATATTATAAAGATATATCCACATATATTTTTTCTTTTAAAAAGACAAAACTCGATCAATAAATCCTTAAAGAAGATTCCTTTAGAAATAAAAAAAGTATTTACAGATAAAGGCAATCTATGAGAGAGACAAAGAGGGTGAAAGAGATTTAAGTGTACGTTGGTGGAGAAACGTTCATTTGAAAAACCTCATTGGTGAGGTGGTAAGGAGATTGAGATTTATTGGGATTTAAAAAGACACTGTGTAGAGAAAAAGAATAATGAGAGTTGCTTTAATGCTTTTTTTTAAGGGGCATTTCGCCGGAAGTCCCTCAATATTGGTTTTTATTGCAAGCGGTCCACGAATTAATTTTGTAGAGGGCAAGGTCTCTTCCGCCGTTTCATATACTTGAAAGGACAATAATACTCTCATATTCTCTTATCTCTTTATTCAAAAACGCTAAGACTAAAATCGTGGTAACTTTCCAAAGAAGGAACGAAAGCGAGAAATTAAGGATTTTGAACATCGGGCGCAAGGAGAATGAGGGAAAGTGAATCGGAGAAGGAGACAGTTCATCAGGTGGATCCCACCATGGATGGGCATCGATCAACAAATCTAATTAACTAGACCTTCGTAATTGTCAAATAGGTGATAAACATTCCACCCAAAACTGACAGTTTTGGGTGGCTAACATTGCCCAATCAAAGCCAATGTCCCCCAAAATACCCTATTCATAGTGGGGCACACCAGATGAACGGCCTTGATTGGAAGCATCTGTGCCTCGTATCCATTTAAATTGTTGTAGAACTGACATAAATTTGTTCTAGAGTTTAGATAAATTTGTTTCAAAACTCAAATAAATTTATCCATAACTTAGATAAATTTGTTCCAAAACTACAATAAATTTATCCGAGTTAGCAACATATGAATTTATTTGAGTTTGTCACATAAACTTAGATAAATTTATAGTGAATGACATGACTAGATTGTACAGAGGTTCTTTAATTTTTTCCTTTTAAGACCTTTTACAATACCAAAATCAGATAAATTTAGAGAAGGATGGATCAAATCCACGGTCTAATAAAAAAAAACCCCATTCTCCACCCTTCAAATCCAGTCACAAAAAAATAAATAAATAAATAAATAAATAAAGAAAACGCTCAAGACCCAAACTAAAATTTAACAAGAAAAAACAGGACTCGGATCTCAGAATACTACAAAAACGAAGTTATTTTCACATCCGGGCCGCTTGGGAGCATCCTCGTCATCATGAATCATGTCGCTTCCTCAACAAGACCAACACTCAAGACCGAAAGAACAAGAAGCAACCAAAAGCACCACTTGCGGAAATCCATGAATTCCCAAAATCCAACACAAACAAGAACTAGAAGAAGAAAGGGAAATGAGGGAATTTTGAAACATCATCTAAAACTAGGAATTTCATTCCCTTCCATTTGAATTTCGAAGCTTGATCTATTTCCTTCCATTTGAATTTCGAAACTTCATCTTGAACCAGGAAATAAAATCCGTCAAAGGTGTAAATCAGTAATGAAATATCATGTTAAGGAGCTTAAAACTAGGTATTAAATTCGTGACATAACTTTAGACGGTTATAGGGGCAAATCAGTCATGACAATGTGTGGTCTGGCGTATTTAGGGACCTCCGCCTGAAATATGTCCAGCTGCGCGGACTAGAGGCCTTAACCGAAACTTTTGTGGATCAGAGCCTTTAAATGACACAGTTAAAGGACATTTCGCTAATTTTCTCTTTTGTTAACATGAAAAGATAGCTTTAGTGAGATGTGATACTAATTACTATTATGAGGCCTTATTTTCTCAGGAGAAAAAAAAGTATTGCAGTTTCTTTAATAATTTTTAGAATGTGAAAGTACGACTTTAATAGGATATAATACTATGGAGCCTTATTTTTTGGGGGGCTCATTGCAAAGAATATCCTTCTCCTTTTGAAGCCCCACTCTTGAAGCTCTTCTCTCAATGTGTACTAGGTGATTTTAGTTTAGCCTTTTTTTTTTTTTTTTTTGGCTCTCTGTTTTTTGTCTGTTTCTTTTGCTGGCTATTTTTGGCTTCTCTTTTGGGCCTTTTTTGGGTTGTTCTCTTTCCCTCCTCTTTCAATTCAACTTAGGCAATTTAGCAAAAAAAAAAAAAAGGAGTCTTTCATATAGGTCACAACAAAGTTTCTAACGAACACTTCATATATCATATTCACTTTAGCAGCCACTAAGATTAAACTTCACATGACCATTACCCAAAAAAAAAAAGGATTGTACTTCACAGTAGTGCTTATCTCTTCAACATCGACAAACGAATATTATCAACCATGTACTAAGTATATCTTTTGAAAATTGACATAAAACGATTTTTTTCAACAATGTACTGAAGGATCAACTCCTGGTTGACGATGGTTCTAACTCGACTGCTATTACTTCTTTATTGCCTACTTAGAAAATGGTTTAAAATGCAGAAGGGTTTTAGAATAACATGAAATATCATCTGTTTGCGATGCAGGTAGCGAAAGGAAATCACCTCAAATTATTATTGCTATTGTGGTTCCAATTGTCGTGATATTTGGGCTACTCTTCATCATCATTACTTGTTACATCAGGAGGAAGCCAAAGAAAAGTAATGGTAAGTGACCATGTTTTACATGCACATACATTCAAAGCGTTATGCATGCACACGAGCCTATCTCACACACATGGAAATTAGCATCTTCAAATTTACAAATTACTTGAAAGTAATTGTTGAAAAGTCATTTATCCGAGGCCTGAAGATCCAAATTCATAACGATTATCCCTAATTCATTCACAGACTATTGCACCTTTTTTATGCCTTATGATTTGCATGCATGGTGCATCTAGGTGTGCTCAATAAAGTAGTTCTTATATAAGGTAAATGTAGACTTCACCTGTTTACATACATTAAATAAGCACCTCACCAAGAGCCTCACCTGGATGCTTGATAATCACCGGATCAATTGGGGTGAAATGGTATCCTTGTTGATTAGGATTAGAGTGGTCTTGTGGGGCCCGGGCTGCTGTTTTAGGATGGGGATTGGAGGATGGAAAAGGGGTAAGTGAATAGAGATATCGCGACAACCCAAACATCATAGGCCTTTCGATTAAAACTTTGAAAATATAGCTCCTTGTTTTAACCGCTATTGTTTTTGTTTTTGAACGGTTAGATGGACTACCATCTCTCTCTCTCTCTCTCTCTCTCTCTCTCTCTCTCTCTCTCTCTCTCTCTCTGTGTGTGTGTGTGTGTGTGAAAGGGCTGTGTTACTTTGTTAGGAACATATTGATTTGTGAGTAGATAAGATCCTTCCGCACCGAGAAGAACCTTATTGACATATTGAAAAAGGTTGCATGAGCTTAAAAGAGTAGGATGCGCAGAACCAACTTAATCTTGGAAAAGACGTGATGCCAGGGTTAGAGGACATGCATGCTCACTAGTTGGCTCCGGGATTGGTGATTAACCTTCAAGTAGGAGACTTTTATGTGTTTGTGAAACATATGCATAAAGCTCAATCATTATTTTTCTCCCTTTGACTTCTTTTTTTTTTTTTATTATTTAATTTTAGTTTAATTTTGCTCCTTTTGTTATGAGCCATTGGATTGCCTCTAATCCAATGGTTGTGGTGGTTGCTCCCTTTTAGAAAGCCTAGCTAGAAGGGAATAGAATAGGTGCAATCTATTGTCAAGAGAGAGAACAAAGAAGGGGCATTCTTCGAAGAGACAAACAAATGAAGGCCCACAGAAGCTTTACAACAAACTTATATGGGTTTCTCTTCACTTTAAAAGCCTTGCATTGTTCTCTCATAGATTAGATTAATATAAGTTAGAAACATGTGTATCTTGTGTTTGATAATTGCATGTTGCGATGTTTTCTGGTGTTTCTTTCATGGTAGTTTTTTTTTTTTGGTTTCATTTCCATAAGCCTTTGGTTATTGATTTTGCGTTCAAATATTATATTGGTCAAGTCTTGTAGAAATTTCCTAAAAATACCAATTTTTCCAATTTGAAACATCGAACTAACTTAAATCATATATGAATTATTTGATAAGCATACAACTGATGCTAGGATTATTTGATCGCAGAAATATTTGGAGACCCCTTAATCCGCGATCAGATCTCCATGTCCCCCTTGATTGTCAAGCTTCCAGGTGGGCCTTATAGGACGGTATGCATATAAAGATAAATTACTTTGAGACCCATCATTGTGCGAATTTTGTGGGAACTAGTTTGCGGATGCATGGACCAACCCATAAACAGTTTATTATAGGGAGAATTAAAAAAAAAAAAGATTAAGTTTTACATTAATATTTCAAATCAGGACATCCAACGAGAATGAGTTTTCTTGTTGTGTTTCTCTCCATTTTCTTTAAAATAACCAAAACGCCCTTAGGTCCCTTTCTTCCTCCCTCTCCATGAAACAAGCCCTTAATAAACAAGTCCTTGACGAGTAAAAGCTCAGCTAAGAACATACCACATATCTATTATTGTTGTCTTTTTTGTACCTCCAAAGATCAATTCTAGAATGATGAATCTGGATGGGCAAAATCCGGCATGTAGTCAAAGATCTAAGTGCATTCCAACAATTGGGAAACTCCACAAATTTCTTTGCCTTTTGCCTTTCTTAGAGGGAAAGGAGAATATCCAACACTAGGGTTCCCTTATCCTTACATAGACAGGTCCCAACGAACCACACTTACAGGAAAACTTCTTCGCGAAGAAACCCACATCCTCTAATCCTATTGTGAGTCTTATTGTGGGAACATATCAAGCGTTACTCTAAGTGCGATTGTATTCTCTATTGGCCTTCTTTAGTAGGGTTTCAAGTGGGCCCCATCAAGTTCCTCACCAGAATATATATTCGTATGCATCCACCCCTCACCATAGGGTGAGGGCAAGATGGTGGGCAGCATGGTGGGACTGAATTTATGATCCATCTAAACTATCCACACACTTGCATGGGACTCCCTTACACCGGATGTATTGAGTTTTAACCAATCTAAATGGGTTGGGCCATGGGATCGAGGGTCAAATTTCCTTTAATATAAAATTCTTAAACTTGTGGGCCATGGATGATGGGATTAGAGGCATGTGATTGACCCCAAACTTGATATCTAAGCCCATCCAGAATGTCTCTTTTCATCCGCCCCCTCCCCAAGTCCCGTGATCATTGGGGCCCACTATCAAGTTTCCCCTCACCATAATACGATGAGGGATGGATGCATATGAATATTTCCCATGTGTTTGTGTTTGTCTGTGTGTAAAAATGATCCCATGATATGAGTAAGATGACTTTTTAATGGTCCATCTAGTTGAGTACCAACCGGGAAGGGCATTAGGGATTGAAAGATCTTGATGAGGGCTAGATATGTGTAAAAATCAGCTTTATCCAATCATCCTAGCCTCTTCATCGTAATCGTTTAAATTTGCAAGCATTTGCAATGACTGAAATAAAATACCCCATTTCAGAAATCAAATCATGCTGGATGAGTTTGATTTTTTGCAGATATCTAGCCCTCATCGGGATCTTTCAATCCCTATTCCCTTCTTGATTCGCACTCAACCAGGTGTGCCACAAAAAAGTCATCTCACTGATCCCGTGAGATGAGCAAGATGACTTTTTTTTCCCCAATTGGATGAGGTGCGAGCTAAGAATGCATGAAACGAGGGATTGAAAGATCCTGATGAGGGCTAGACGTGTTAAAAAAATCAGCCCCATCCAATTGTCCTAGCCCCTTCATCTTAACGGTTTACATTTGCATATATTTGCTACGGTTGAAATAAAACTACCCCATTTTGCAAATCAAATCTTGTTCGATGAGGCTGATTTTTCTTTAAAAAAGGAAAGAGATCATAAATCCCATGTTATTCCCGCTTCTTTAGTAAAACAATCTTTCCTTATAACGGTTCGCCTAAAATGGAGTAAAAAGATTGACTGAAGGCCCCTCTTTGAATCTGGAAATGCCTTAAGATCCATGTAACTCAAACTAAAGATTACTTGCACATCTATATACACAGCTAAATTATATCTGTCCAATTCAACGGTAACTATCTCTTCCATTGGCCTTAAGTTTTATAACATATTTTTCAGGAAAGAATCTGTTCCAATGGATTGACTAGATGCATGGAGTTGATCCCCTCTGAATAGAAAAATTAATCTATGAAATCCCATTATCTGTTTAGTGCTTTAGTCAAGTTTTTCAGTGAAGGAGATTTTAGGACTACTTGGAGGAAAATGTCGAATTGCTCAGTATGAATAATTCAGATGTTTCCAAAGGCATGTAAAGATAACCACAATTATTTAAACAATGTTCGGAGAACATTTATTTTCTTACTCTACCGTGTCATATTAAAAAGTGGTCACTCGTGTGTGAATTAGGTGAAAAAGAACCATTAAACTATGAGACCCTAAATTAAGGACTAGGATCAAGTGATATGAGTCATATAACTTGGATCACTTGTAGCCCACACGAAATCCTTCCCACCTCTCACTGTTCTGATGATTGTCATGTGTTGAGGTGCAGCCTACATAGAGTGATATTGGGTTCTTAATGTACAAATCAAATGTTAAGAGGTTGCTCTTTTCTTAGTTCCTAACTCTGAGGGTTACTTGCCATCTCTTGATTGAGAAACTAAGTACTACTTTTGTCACAGATGAAGAAGAAATTTCTAGTGATGAGTCACTGCAATTGGACTTGGATGCAATCAAAGTTGCTACAAACAACTTTTCTGATGAAAATAAGCTTGGACACGGTGGATTTGGTGCTGTTTATAAGGTAATAACTAAGAGTTTTTAAGTAGGAATTGTTAATATATATATATATATATATTTATGTTAAACACACTTGGAGTTTGTTACATACGACATTAAATTGACACCTCTTTCATTAAGAGTTCTCATCGGCAGCTATAGGCTGGCCTCAGCATACATTTGGTTCTGTAAAAGATGTATCTATATATCAAGTAACTATAAATGTGTATAATTGTTAAAATTCTTAGATCCTATATGTTATTCTTCAAATGTTCTTGTAATTTCCTCTTTTGGAATATGTATATCTCAGGGAACATTACAAAACGGAAAAGCAGTAGCTGTCAAGAGACTATCTGCTGCATCAAGACAAGGAGTATTGGAGTTTAAGAATGAGGTTCAATTGGTTGCTAGACTTCAACACAGGAATTTGGTGAGACTACTGGGTTGTTGTGCAGAAGGAGAGGAAAAGATACTCATCTATGAATATGTGCCAAACAAGAGCCTTGATAACTTTCTATTTGGTTTGGCTCTTTCTATGCTCAAATCACGTTATTATATTTTTTTTATTAAGTTAACAGGAAGTGAGCTCCAAAATAACTTTTTCTGGAGCAAAAACCAAATTAATTGTTCTATTTCTATTTGACATGGTTTTGATAAATGCATAGATGCAAGTAACAAGGTGTTTTTAACGTGGGAAAGACGATATAAAATCATTGGAGGGATTGCGCGTGGGCTACTTTATCTCCACGAAGATTCAAGGCTTAGGATTATTCATCGGGATCTTAAAGCTAGTAATGTTTTACTAGACAACAACATGAACCCAAAAATTTCAGACTTCGGCATGGCAAAGCTATTTGGAGTCGATCAAACTCAAGGAAGCACAAAAGTAATTGCAGGAACATTGTAAGTTAAGGATATCTTAATCTTTACATTTTTTTTAAATTAGACAAATATTAATTATCATCGTTCCCATTATCATCATCATGGTTAAAACCTTCATTCATAAATCTAGAGTTGACTAAAAGAGTTTTACAATAAAGTCCACTACTAAAAAATCCCAAGTGATGACCACATTGTCTGTCAATATAGTAACAAGAGTACTCTCTCTCTCTCTCCTAGACACACGCATTGATCCATGAGTTCACATTTGAGTGGACTTCATATACACTATTCAATGTCAAATTGGAATTCATAAAAAGGTTTTGAAAGAGTTCTTAGTGGAGATTGTTTTGGTCAATTTTGAAAAAATATCCTTTAATTTGGGCCGTCTGTGATAAATTAAAAACCTTCATTGACCCCCACTTCTCCATGTATTACACTCACAGCTCCAATTTGACGCTCATCAAACTAATATAACCCATTGGATTAAGAATTCATTTTAACAAAGGCTTGAAACTGTAGGCCTCTAGATCTAGAGTTATAGAATGTCCATAATCCTCATGTAGCCTTACCCCTGATTTATGTCCCTAAAGTTCCTTCTCCCATCTCCCTTGACTTTGTGCATTTGTAGAAACTCTAATTGGCGTATTTTTTAGTTAAGTTTAACAAGTACCTCTTAGTTTCATTTCTAATAGAAGGTCATATGCAGTGGATACATGGCACCGGAGTATGCTATGCGCGGACAATTCTCAGTTAAATCGGATGTATTTAGCTTTGGAGTTTTACTTCTAGAGATAATAAGCGGTCGAAAGAACAGTAATCTCAATGAATCGGATAGTGCAACCGATCTTTTAAGCCATGTAAGTACAGATATGTGCATAATTATTCATTTTAGTTCTTGTCTTGTATGTGATCAAAATTTTGCATCAATGGCTTTAATTCTTCTAGTAAATTTTGCGCTCTTCCTACAATGTTATTCATTCATTTTAAGTAAATAAACTAAATTAAAAAAAATTATAAATGAGCTTTCTACAGGCATGGAGACATTGGAAGGAAGGTACACCCTTGGAGATAATGGATCCAACATTACACCAATCCTTTTCTAGAAATGAAGTGATGAGATGCATCCACATTGGCTTATTGTGTGTTCAAGAAGATGTTTCAGAGAGACCTTTGATGTCGTCAGTCGTTTTAATGCTAAGCAGCTTTTCTGTCACCCTCCCGACATCCTCACCACCCGCATTTCTCCGGAGAGGCCGAACAGAGTTTAGCCAGAATGCAATCCTTTCTTATTCAAGAGCGAGTGAGACTGAAAATTCAGCAAGCAATTCTATGCCAATGTCAGTAAATGATGTCTCTATCTCTGAGATTATTCCCCGTTAAAGAGTCATTTAAGCATGGTTTTCAAATTCTATGATAATCATCATCATTAAATATGAATCAATAGAATACAATTGTATGTGTTACTATCACTTTTTAATTCGACTGAGTTGGGTATGGCAAAGATATGCAACAAGCATTGTTTAGAAGATTGAATGTAAAGATCTTCTCTCTCTCTTTCTCTCTCTCTCTCTCTCTCACATACACATGTTCTAAGATAACTTCCGACAATCACCACCCTGCAGTTTTGCAGATTTCCAGATTTAATGCTATTGTTTGCATGTAATGTGTGTTCGGTTTTATGTCCTCAATTCGGTGGATGATATAAAAAAATTTATTTATTATCTTATCTTAATTGATATATAATTTCATGCTTTCATTCATGAGATGAATGAGATTTTATTAAAGGTTGCACATAATTGATACAAAATGATATGGTTGTTCATGAGAAGAATATGAGTCCCTTTTTTTTTATTTTTGTTTGCTATCAGAGGGTTCCCAACCCTTTGGGCTGGACTAATCCCTCCAGATCCAAAGAAAAGCCGAGTTAACTCCCTTGTAGCATCAGTGTGGTAGTACAGTTTCGAACATACAATCTCCGAGTGCAAACCGTGGTTCTAAGCCAATTGAGCTACCCCTTAGGGTTAGCCCTTGAGTATATTAAATGTGATCTTTGTATGTTGATCAGATTCACATGCAGGAGATATAGGTCACTACTCTTATATTTAAAGCATTTCACGACCAGTGATGAGATTAGGGATCTTATCTGAAGAGGTTGAGATAGTATGGTTTGTCTCGATCATGAGTGGAAGACTTTTGATTGTTGTGCTAGTACATTGATGTATTGAAAGATCATGATTAACACCTTACACAAAAATAATGTCTTTAATTAAGGAAAGCTCTTATGATTTACAAGCAATAGGCTCTCAATCCTGAGGGAGTAATGGACTCAAGTTTCTACTATACATTTACTTTAACTTACCAATGAGGATGACCAACTATAGGTCAATACCTCAGTATCTTGGCTAGATGGTAGTGGAGCTATGGAAACATATATTCTAAAGATGGAATTTATCCTCTAAAAGAGAAATATCCCTTTGTGATGATTACTGAAATTTATCATCGGTAAGTGTGCAGTCGTTATGATTTAGATAGAGTTAATCAGATGGTATCGATGATTGATGTGGTTGATCGAGACACAAGGATAACAAGGAGTGGGCCCACATTGGTTAAACAGCTGATGTTATTTTCCAATGGATCCATGGATATAATTGACAGAGGGGATTGTTTGCAGTAATTGAAAAGTTTAAGGTCTTCTTGTAAATTTCAAAGATCGGAGTGGAATTTCATTTATATAGTGTAGTTATTTGTAATTAACTTTGGGTCAAGAACTCACATGAGATGTGGGGTCCAGATGCTTTAGTTGAGCGAGATTCAAGAAATCCCTAGTGGTCCCTATGCTAGCCATAAGTGTAGAATTATATTTAAACAAAGACTCATAAGAGAAAGAGGAGTAGAACTAGGGCTCCAAGAGGCGTCGGACGTCCAATACTAGTGGACATTCACGGTGCTCCTCTACTCCCCTCTCTTCTCTCCTCCGAATTCTTTGGTTGAGTGCTTGGAGGAATTTTCTTCTCAGTTGAGATCCCACCATTCTCTTTGAGAAGTTATCTCCTATTGGGTCATAGAGTGGAAGATTGTGTAGTTTAGGAGAATGTGTCTGCGAAAGTTATACATATTCAAAGATCAAAGACTTGATTTGAGTACAACAAAGCTCTTCAAGTATAGATCTGTACCAAGTTATTATTGTAGATCTAAATAATATATGCTTAGATTTGTTGTTCTTGTTGATGGATCTGGGATCTCAATACACTAAGATTAGTGAGAGCTGTTCTCACGGTGACTCCATGAGAACTTTTTTGTGGGGCCCACTAGCGGTCCCATTTTGAGATGGAACTGGTGGGGATTAAAAGATCTATATGTGACCACCCCGAATATCAAGTTTGTCCCCAATCCCATACTCCTAATTCCTTCATCAATGGCCGACAAGCTCAATCCATTCATATGGATATATAGTCGATCCAACGGTTCATTTCATTTGCATTGGTGCCAAACCCTAGGACGTGTGACTATCAAGGGAGTCCCTGTCCATTGCAAGGTCTGGATTGGGTGATAGGTAAGCCTCATCTTATTATTTCCGTTTAAATATTAAAAAAATTATATAAATTTTTTTCACAATTCTTTCAATAAAGTTCTCTCCGTAAAAGAGTTTTGAGAAATGATAAGAATATCCTTATGTCAATTTTCAAAATTTTCATTCAATAAATCATTAAGAGAAATGATCAAGTACTACTGAAATGATCTAGTAGGGCCCAATTCAACCACATTTATATATGGATGGTTTAAAATGGGAGATCAAGTTTAAGGAGGAAAGAGGTTACGAAAAGACAAAATCAAGTCACAAAGGGAAGTGTATTTTTGGCATTTCTCAAAAAAAACTTATGGAGAGGACTTAATTGAAAGCATTGCAGAAAACTTATATATATTTTTTGAAATACTCAAATCTTCATGTACTGTTTTTAAAATGAGCTAAAGTTTTTCTTTCAGCTTTTACTTTTTTGAAATTTTCAAAAAACGAAAATGATACAGTACTATTCCCAGGCAAATTTTGTGGAAAACAGGAGGCAGATTTTGTGATTTCTCCATTGTATATAAGTCACTATGTAGATCCAATCATGAAAGGCAATGAATGTTTTTTTTTATCCTGTGTGATATGAACGGTTTGCTAAAACAACAATGGACGTTCCCGTTCTTAGAACCTGATCATTTCCCATGGGCACCGTTCCTTGCCACCATCTCTCAACACCAATATAATATCCCTCTCGTCTTGCCAATTCAAGTGCCAAGGAAAAGAGACTATGGCACCTTCTTTCTCCCCAAATCCACTTGTCTTTCTCATCTTCCCTTTGTTTCTCTCCCTCTCTACCACCTTCCACACACTCACCACCGCCGACCCCCTCTACCAAAGCTGCGAAACAACGCTTAATTACACTTCCAACAGCACTTTCGAGTCCAACCTCAACACCCTCCTCGCATCTTTACCTTCCAACGCTTCTCGCAATAATGGCTTCTACAACACCACAATAGGCAAAAACCAAGACACTGTCTATGGCCTCGTTCTCTGCAGAGGAGATGTAAAAAAATCCATATGCGAAAGTTGCCTTGACGGCGCCATCAAAGAAATCAAACAGCTCTGCCCCAATAATAAAATTGCTGCCATTTGGTACGAGTACTGTCAACTACGCTATTCAGACAAGAGGTTCTTCTCCTTGATGGAGGATCCTACAAAGGTTACTTTGGTCAATACAGTGAAAATAACTAACCCAGCTCAATTTCTTCCTGTTTTGAATGATCTGCTCAGTAATCTTTCTACTAGAGCTGTAAATGATCCTTCTTTGGGTATGTTTGCAACTGAGAAAACCAAGTTCATGGGGAGTCAGGATGTGTATGGGTTGGTTCAGTGCACTAGGGATCTGTCCATGAATGATTGTGGCAGATGCTTGCAAGGTGCAGCTGGGGATGTTATGGGGTGCTGCTCCTCGAATAGAGGGGCAAGAGTTCTTAGTACAAGCTGTAATTTGAGGTTTGAGCTGTATCCTTTCTACACAGATTCAGGACCAACATCAGCTCCTCCTGTTTCTCCATCAACAAGCACAGTTTCTAGGGGTATGTTATTATTTGTTCTTTTCAAGGGTATGTTATTAATTTCAGTCGTGCTACTTGGCCCAACCTGGGACCGGAGAGGGCCCTTGGATCCCAGGATCCAAGGGTCCTCCTGGGGGACCGAGCCCGAATCCGGTCCCAGGGCGGGCCGTGTGGACTTCCTCTATTAATTTTTCTGTTGCAACATTTACCTATATCTCTATGTTTATTATATATATATATTTTTTATTCTATTTTGTTTTTTCAATTTTTATTTGAAATCTTTAAAAATGAAAACAAGAGTTTCTGTGAGATTTCCAAGGGGAACATTGAAAAGCACCATCTTATTCATTTCACCCTCTTCTCCTAGTCTTCCATGATAAAATCTCCCTTGGATACATAAATCTTCTTGCTTTTATGAATAATTTTTCGATGTTTTAACACTAATATTCGTCCCCAGCACAGCAATGTCGAGTCGGGTCTGAGTTGGGCTAACTCAGACGAGTCGCATGCAATTTCTTCGGGTTGGCTCAATCCTTGATTAGGGCTCATTTTTTGTTTTAAAATATTTGAAAAATATCTTTAAATATTAAAAAATGAAAAAAATTAGTTTCTTCATTGGATTGAACGTGGAAAAACAAGAAAGAGAAAATGGAAGGCACAAGTTCTGATGAATATTGGTAGCATATAAAACTCAGAATCTCAAATATTCCAATCTCACCAAAATCTAATCCATTCTCTTTGCAACTGGGTTTTTTCTTTTTTCTCTGGTAATTACCTGCACACCCACCCACACACTAACAGGGTGGTGAAAAGCCTACAATGGTTTAAACCAATTGTTTGGATGATTAGGTCAAAGTTCGAGACATGGCAGAAAAGGAAAAAAAAAAAAAAAAGTGGTGAAAAAGCAGAACTACTGCTATCTACTTGATGTAAGGCTCTCAGTATTGGTAATTGAAAGTTGTGGAAGGGACTTGTGCTAGGGTTGTAGGAATGTCACTAGTACAATAAATTGAGAATAAATGATGTTAGCTGAAAATAAATGAGCATTGACCAAGAGAAACATGTGTGTGAAAGAGAGAGAGGGCACTTATTGCAGGACTCGTTTGAGTTTGTGCTGACTTGGGCATGTTTTAAAATTATAATTCTTCCTCCCTAGTCTATTAATGCTCTAATTTTTAAATTTTGCTATTAGGACAACAGGGCAGATCAAATCCCCTCATTGCTCCTTCAATCTCATAGTGGTAGACTCTAATGATGGTTCCTTTTTAATTCTTTAATGCAGACCAACAAGTCAATTAGTGCTCATGTTAGGTCTGCAAAATCTTACTTTAATCAAAATTATAGAGACTCTCTCTCAACCCACCATCACTTTTATCTAAAAGATTTAAAAAGTTAGTAGGCAAGCTTTGTGAAAGTTTTGTTAGGTCCGGTATCATGAGAGGAAGAGTCAAAGAGGCCTTTGTTTCTTAGTCCTAGTGCTTTCTTTTCAAATTACTTTTCATTGGAGCTTGTGTTTTCTTTGCAATGTCATCATTCTCTATAAGAATTGATTGTTTTGAAAAGCCTTGACTTTCTGTTTCATAGCCACTGCGAAAATACATGATACGAAACCATTCAGGAACTTCCCAGGGCATACTGGTAATTGAATTTTGATCTTCTAAAGCTTCAACCCCGAGAAATCCTGTGCCACGAGGAGTGAAAATTCATTTATAAAGTAAATTCAAAGTGAACGATGGCTTTTACGAGACAAGAGAGAAGAATATATGTCTTATAAAAAAGTATAAAATTTCAAAAACCACCTCATTCCACTAAAAGAAGACAATATCCAGGTTCCTGCTTCTTATCTATAACGTCAAAAAAGTTCTTTCACATGCCACAAATTGATAAAAAGTTAAAAACGTGGATTATGGAATTTAATGATTTTTATAAAAACTCATCTTCTTTTATTGTCTTTTGAAAGTGACCATTCATTTTGAATTCACCTTACAAGTGAACTTTCACATGGGCCTGGATTTACGAGGTATCTTAAAATTATCTAATAGAAGTGATAATAATCATCTCCAGATTCCATTTAAGAATGGGCAAAAATGTAGAAATGAGAAGTTAAGCACAAAATTATTATATTAAATTGCATAGCAGTACTTTAGAAATTATAATAAAAGTATGAAAAGAAATTTAAGAAGAATGTTACAGTCTAAACATATATGAATATTTAAAAAGAAATTAATATCTTACTTAATACTTGAAAAAGAAATATGCTATTATTATTTTTAAGAATTTTAAGAAAAAAATAAGAATGAGGCGGAGACTAAAAACTTATGGTATCGAAGATTCTTTTGAAAATAAAAAAATAAAAACATAAAATTCAAAAAATATCGAAGGGATCAATTTGAAGATAAAATCATTTTCCTTGTACCTAATGGTTCAATATATAGCGCAGCTTTTAGGTTGTTAGCTTATAAAATTATCAAATGTCAGTCTAATAAATCCGTTAATGGGCCTTATTTCTTTTCTTTATTTTTTTTTTCACTAACGGAGGTTTCCCAACCCTTTGGGCGGGACAAATTCCGGGGTCTCCAGGTGATATGGTGATAGCACAAGTGGATTCAACATTCGGTTCCTAAAAAGGGGAGACCCGGGGGTCGATACCAAGACATCTAACTCCAGAAGAGGAAAAAAGCGTGGTCCTGACCACTCGGCCAACACCTTGGGGTTTAATGGGCCTTATTTCTAAAATTAAGATCAATTGAGTTAATCATTATATAGGAATTGTGGAAAGTTTCATACCATTGGACTTGCATCTATTGTTAATAATTTTAAGGTCAATGTCATAAACCCATTATTGGACCATATCTCTAAAATTAAAACCATCAAAATGATGATTCATTCGTTTATATGAATTCTGGAAAATCTGACACCCACTGAACTTGCACCCGCCATCAATTTATTGTCTTATAAAACACACTATTTACCTGTTGGTCATAGTCAAATTGTTCACCTACAAAAATCATCTACAGGGAATGTTATAAATCTTTATTGGATTCCGTTAAGAATGAGCAAGAATGTGGATAATTAGAAGCTAAGCATAAATTAGTTATTGTAAATTTATTAACAATATATATTTTTTATTAACAATACTTTAGAGTTAAAATTTATTAGGAATATTTTAGAGAGTTAAAATAAATATATGAAAACCAAATTTAAGATATAAAGATTATAAAATCATTTTGGAAAAATTAATTAATGCAGTACTCGAAACTTGGAAAAAGAATACAATGCTTTTATTTTAGGGATTTTTAGAATAAAACAAGAAGATGGAGACTAAAAGCTTAAGGGAAAAGAATGATATTCTTAGGAAAATAAAAATGTGCAACTTTTTTAAAAATAAGAAATCAAAATGAGAAAATAGTAGAAAGTATTGCACTATATAAAAAAAAAAAAAGCAAAAAAAAGCACAAGTGATGAACTGAAGAAGAAAAAAGAAGAAAATGAATATTTCAAAACACATACTTCCGTAAACTTAATTGAAAATAGGTGGAAAATTATTGGAAGAGAAAAATCTAGAAACCAAAATCTAGAAATAAATTCGTTTGTCAATGAGAATGGACAAAAAAGTATATAAACTATAATAGAAAAAGAAAGAATATAAAAAAATTTACATCAAAACCAATAAGGGATATGAAATAAGAGTGAAAGAACAACTAAAAGATCATCAGAATGTAATTGACGTTATTTTTCTAGATTTATATAAAAAAAGATAAAAATAGGGTGAACATCCTCCATAAAAGGCACAACAGTGTTGATGTCTAACACACACTCCATACATCAAATTCAATTTAAGATTTATTAAGATTAAAGCCTCACGTTACTCATCTTATCGATAATTTAACGCTGATAGACATGAAGATTTTCAACCATGTTGTGAAGGATCAACAGATTTCTTTACTGTCTACATTATAAAAAAAAAGATTTTAAATGCAGTAGAATTTTATAATAACATGAAATATCACTTTTTTTGCCATGCAGGAAGCATTAGTAAATCATCTCAAGTTATTATTGCTATTGTGGTTCCAATTGTGGTGATATTTGGGCTATTCTTTATCATCGTTGCATGTTTCATCCTGAGGAAGCCAAAGAAGAAATGTAATGGTAAGTGGCCATGATTTACATGTACATGTATTAAGTGCATGCATTTGAGCACGATCATATCTTCTAACACAAACATGGAAATAAGCATGCATCTTTTTGAAACTAAGTGTAAGTACAAAAAATATACTCACAAGATTAGGATGCCTTCGAGGACTTACTTAGAGTACCGGAGGAGGAACTGCGAGTCTAGAGGACCTGAAAGGGGAGAAGAGAACAGTCAGAGGACTCTGGCTGTGGGCAGCACAGGGCTCTCCGATGGTTAAGTTAGTAGTTGATCGGAGAGGAAGGAAGATGTGTTTGGTAGCATGTATTGGAATGCTTACCTTGCTTCTGGGTCGTCCCATACCTTATATGAGAAGTTGTTTTGGTGCCTGTGCCAGTGGGCCTAATGATGTGACTAGGGTCTTATCAGCCCATAGAGTCATTAATGAGGGTCCATCACAGTCCTCATTGCATTTAATGAGGGTCCGATCAGCCCATACTGCATTTAATGCCAGTCACATTGGGCCTAATCTCGCCCTGATCTGTTGGCGGCTGAGGTCCCATCGAATCCCTTTCTTGGGCCTTGTCCTGATGGGGCTGTGGCCAATGGATGTGGTTGCATAACTCCATATAGCCGAGACCGAATAGGGCGGCACGGCTGAACTGGTTACCGCTTTCCGATATCAGCAGTCGGTGCCGAAACCGAAGTAGCGCAAGGTCTGTGTTCGAGGCCGAGACCTTGGTGGATGCCCCTGCCGAGATCGGGCTTGACCTTTTTATCATTCGGGGACGTCCCCACACACTAAGAATTACTTGAAATTAATTGTTGATATATATTTTTTTTGGCATAAGAAAATCATTATAAATATGGATTTTGAGTCTCCAAAGATCAATGAATAAAATGTAAGAAAAGAAGCTTCTCAAATCTGTATTCAACCTGTGTCATAGAAAATGACATTGTCCACACCACTCTTGAGCCCAAGCTGAATACATAACATGAAGTGGATTTGCAAGTTGAAAGATCTCTCACATAATCAGCATCATATAATCCAACTAGTTCACATGAGATTCCCTTTTTATAGAGAATTCCGAAATCCAATGTGCCCTTGATGTACTGCAAGATGCACCAAACTGCTTCCAAGTGAGGCATCCTCAGATTCTGCATAAACCCGTTGAGGACTCCCAACAGCATAGGCAATGTCTTGGATGTCTGTGTTAGATAAATCAAGCTCCCAACCAGCTTCTATACATGGTTACATCCCCTGCTAACTCCCTCACATTCTATCTCAACTTGAATTTAATCTCGACCGGTATTGCGATTGGCTTGTAGTTCTCCATCGCAAACTTACAAAGTAAGTCTAGCATACTTCTTCTGGCACAACCCTGTGAAGATGAAGGATGGATTTCCTAAAATGAGCATCAAATAACTTTTCATTCTAGCAAATAGAATTAAATCAGCTTTAAATTTAGAAAATGAAACCCTAAGAAGATGGAAAATGAATACCCAACCATCACCTTAGTAATTATTTTTTAGGTATTTTAATGCAAACAAATAGGTCTAAATTCCATATAAGTCAAAGTAAAGATTTCTTGAACATTGCTATATCATGTTTGTCCAATTCAACAATAAATATCTCTCCCATTGGTCTTAAATTTTATGGTGCAGTGGGGAAAGAAACTATGCTTCCAAGGGATTGTTTAAATACTTGGAAATTTGTCATTAAAAAATGAAATAAGTAAAGCAATATTATCTGTGAGGTGCTTTAATTGAGTTTTGGGTAAAAATAATAAAAATACTGAAGGAAATCACTCCTTGAGTACTATATTTTTCACAAAACCTCAAAAACACTCATACACTTGTACTTTTACTTCAAGATCCCTTGAGTGACGGTAAGCAAGAAGATGTGTTCCACTCTCCCTGTTTTTTTTTTCTCACTTTACCCATTGAATTGAATGAAAAGATGAAATGACCCTTTTAACCCTAGGTTCTTTCTCTTCTATAAAGAGAAACCCACTTGATGGTTTTGATTGGAATGTTCCACTTAATCTTTTTTTTCTTTCAGTTGTTGCCCACAATATGCTCTGCAACTATTTTTAAAGAAAGTCCAATCCTCATTTCCAAGTTGGCTTTGATTTAATGGTAGATTTAATCCATATGAATGTGGACCAAGACTTTGTGTTTTGTTTATTTATCATAGGAACTTTTTTGTATCATGACTTTGGTGGGATTTTTTTTTTTTTTGTATAAACTCTTATTTCCATTTTGCGCAATAATCTTTACAATGACAATCCTACAAGCTTCAATATCCATCATCAATCTCCATTTTGACATAGTGACAGATGGGGCCAATTAATTTATTCATTACACCACACATTATCATGAAAATATTAACAGATTTTCCAACACTTTATCACAAAAAACAACATGGGAAATCTTCATTGGCAATATAAATTAGCATTGATAAAAATATATTAAACACTTGGTCCGTTAGACAACAAATTATCAACCGTACTAGTCAGCGATGTGCGATGATATGGATCTAGAGCATTTAATCAATGTGCCTTAGTTCTCTATGATGAGAAAATTTGGACATCTCAAAATCAAGTTACCTAATTAGCCGCAATTGGATTTAGTTGAGATCTCAATCTTAAAAGAGAAAAAATAAATCCATAGTAAAATGCAGACTTGAACATCATCCACCATCTTCTTCTTCTTCTTCTTCTTCTTCTTCTTCTTCTTCTTTTTTTTTGTCACCTTATGAGTCCCTGACATTCTTGTCAACGAAATCTCCAAAGACGTATGGTTTTTAGTGCTCAGTCCTTACATCATCATCTGCAAAATTTATGCCTTGCATGATGACCATGACCAACATAGTCATTGGCATGATCATGAGAGGGTCGATCCGGTTTCAAATTATAATGAGGTACCAATTGTGGCCCTTCTCTACCTTATGGATCTGGCACAGTGGTGGAATTGAATCATCATCATCATCACATGATATACCATACTCAATTCATTTTTACTGGTGAGGGAATTAGGGGCACCATTTGATTTGGGGCCATCCCTCAAAACTCCCCAACTTGAAGCCCACATGACATGTGTGTAACCTCCATGCTTCTCATATTTAAAAGTGATCACTCATGATGTTTGGATTAAGATGTTGAAGAACCATTGAACTATGAGTCCCTAAATCAAGGACTCGGATCTAGTGATCTTAGTCATATTTTGATCACTGATAGTCCACATGAAATCCTTCCCACCTCTCCCTATTCTGATGATTGCCATGTGTGTCGAGGTGCAGCCTACATAGAGTGATATTTGCTATTTTATATATAAATAAAATGTTAGTGGTTGCTCTGTTTTAATTCCCAACTCTGAAGTTCATTACTTGGTACATCTTGATTGAGAAACTAACTGCTTCCTTTTGTCACAGATGATGATGAAATCTCAAGTGTTGGGTCACTGCAATTTGACTTGGATACAATCAAAGTTGCTACAAATAACTTCTCTTATGAAAACAAGCTTGGACAAGGTGGATTTGGTGATGTTTACAGGGTAATGACAAAGCTTTTATATGTTGAAATTGTTTGTATATAATCATTTTACGCACACTTGGGAGTTTGTTACATACAACACTGCATTGAGACCTCTTTCTCCTTAAGAGTTATCATGGGCTGCTCTAGGCTGTGGAAATTGTTATAGGCCAATGGGCCTAAGCTTAGTTCTTTAGCCTGATAGCTAATTAAGCAGACAGGACTTTGCTTGTGCTTCTTAAAGACCCAACTGTAGTCTTTGCCTAAACCAGGCCAGGCCTGAAGAAGCTGTGGCTTTATTGCCCCGTGACCAAATTGACTTGCATGAACCGTCTCAAATGGAAAAAGGTTTATCTATGTATCACTTAACTGTAAATGTGTATAATTGTTAAAATTCTAACATCCTAGTAAGTTGCTCTTCATTTTTTTATGATTTCCCTCTTTGGAATATGTATCACAGGGAGCATTACAAAACGGACAAGAAATAGCTGTGAAGAGACTCTCCAGTGCATCAAGACAAGGTGTATTGGAGTTTAAGAATGAGGTTCAATTGGTTGCTAAACTTCAACACAGGAATTTGGTGAGACTACTGGGTTGTTGTGCAGATGGAGAGGAAAAAATACTCGTCTATGAATATGTGCCAAACACAAGCCTTGATAACTTTCTATTTGGTTTGGTCCTTTCTATCTCAAATCATATTATTTCTATTTATTTAATCAGTTAAGAGGAAGTGATCTTCAAAATCACCTATTTTGGAGCAGAACCAAATTAGTTGTTCTATCTCTATTTGACATGGGTTTGATACATGCATAGATCCGAGTAAGAAGGAGCATTTGACTTGGGAAAGACGATATAAAATCATTGGTGGGGTTGCGCGAGGGCTACTTTATCTTCATGAAGATTCAAGGGTTAGGATTATTCATCGGGATCTCAAGGCTAGTAACATTTTACTGGATAGCAATATGAACCCAAAAATTTCAGACTTTGGCATAGCAAGACTAGTTGGTGTCGATCAAACTCAAGGAAGAACAAATATCATTGCTGGAACATAGTAAGCAAGGATACCATAATCTCTTTGTTCCCATTTCAAAGAATTTATTACAATTTTTTGTCAAAATTAGATGGAACTTTGATCACAATACCTGTCAATATAATAGAACAAGAGTCTAGTAAGGTTCTCTCTCTCTCTCTCTCTCTCTCTCTCTCTCTCTCTCTCTCTCTCTCTCTCTCTCTCTCTCTCTCTCAGAGACATACACATTGATCCATGAATTCATACTTTAGTGCACAGTATCAAATTAGAATTCATAAAAAGTATGTAGATGGTTCTGATATAAGATCTTCATACATGCAGAAAAAAGTATTAAGAGTTCTCGGTAGAGGTTGGGTTGCTTAATTTTGGAAAAATATCATTTAATGGGGCTCACCTGTGATAAATCTAAAAATCATATACACCCACTTCTCCATGTATTGCACTCACTGCAATTTGCCACTCATGGTACTAATATAATCCACTGGATTAAAAACCCATTTTATCCTTGAAGCTGAAGGCCTCGAAATCAAGAGTTAGAGAATGTGACCATTTCTGGTCTACCCAAAATCATCATGTAACTGTCCCCCTAATTTATGTCCATAAAGTCCCCTTCTCCCACATCCCTTGGTTTTGAGCATTTGTCTTCCCTACAAGTAGAATTTTTCTAGTCAAATATGACAAGTATCTCTCAATTTCATATCTAATAGAAGGTCATATGCAGTGGATACATGGCACCAGAGTATGCTATGAACGGACAGTTCTCAGTTAAATCAGATGTATTTAGCTTTGGAGTTTTACTTTTGGAGATTATAAGCGGTCAAAAGAACAACAACTTCAATCAATCAGATGGTGCAACTGATCTTTTAAGCTATGTAAGTACAGATTTGTGCATAATTATTAGCATTAGTTCTTATCTAGTATGTGATAAAAAAATTTACATCAGCAGTTGCAATTGTTCTAGTAGTTCTTTTGCTCTCCTTACAATGTTCTTCCTTCATTTGAAGTAAATACCCTGAAATCAAAAGTACTTGTTTATGAGTTTTCTACAGGCATGGAGACTTTGGAAGGAAGGAACACCTTTGGAGATAATGGATCCAACGTTAGGCGACACTTTTTCAAGAAATGAAGTGATGAGATGCATCCACATTGGTTTATTGTGCGTTCAAGAAGATGTTTCTGAGAGACCTATCATGTCGTCGATCGTTTTAATGCTAAACAGCTTTTCTGTCACCCTCCCAACATCATCACCACCCCCATTTTTTGTAAGAGGTCGAAAAGAGTTTAGCCGAAATGCAATCCTCTCTGATCCAAGAGTGAGTGAGACAGAAAAATCAGCATGCAATTCTATGCCAATGTCAGTAAATGAGGTCACCATCACAGAGATTGATCCTCGTTAAGAGTCATTTAAGCATGCATTTCAATCATCATCATCATTGAATATGAATAAATGGAATACAGCTATATGTGTTACTACCACTTTTTTAATTTTATCTGAGCTTGGCATCGTAAATATATGGTCCAAACATTGTTTGAAATGACAATGGAAATCTTGAATTTGAATGAATGCCAAGTTCATGTTGAAATGTTGTTCCTCGGTTCTATGTTTTTGTATTGGGTAAAGACATAATTTTGTATTAGTTTAAGGAATTTCCCTGCCTCTTCTGATTTCCAATGTGGGCCTTCATGGATGGCCTCGGAGAATTTTATAGGCCACCTTGGAGCATCCAACCTCAATTTCCAATATCCGTTTCTTCAATGAATCCTTACCTGCTAGAATGGTTTCAAAGACAGGGCAACCTGGTTTTGTTTGTTGAATGGGAGAAGCAGGAGTAGGACCCAACAGAGCCCAAGAAAGCCTCAGCTGTGACTTGTGAGCCGTTGTGGAAATCACCACAGAATGAACTGCCCACATGCAAAGTATACGATTGTTTCAGCTGCATTGGCTATATTGTAGAACATGGCAACTCTGTATTTTAAATCCTCAACCAAGTTGTATATAGGTCTTTGTAAGTGCAAGAATAATAATACTCACAAGATCAGGATGCCTCTTAGGACTTGCTCAATGCATGGAGGAGATAACTGCGACGACCTGAGCCTGAAAGAGGAGAAAGACAAAGGTCAGAGGACCCTGGCTATGGGCAGCGCATGGCTCTCCGATGCTTAAGTTAGCAATGGATCGGAGAAGAAGAAGAAGAAGAAGAAGAAAGACTGTGTGTCTCTGTGAGAATGCTTACCCCTTGCTCCCTTTGGCTCGTGCCTTATATATGGGACAGTCTTGGGTGAATGCCAGTGGGCTTGGTGATGTGACCTGGGTCACATCAGCCCACAAAGTCATTAATGAAGGTCCATCATAGCCCACATTGCATTTAATGTGGGTCCGATCAGCCCACAATGCATTTAATGCCAGTCACATTGGGCCTGATCTTGCCCTGATCTGGTGGTGGCTGATGTCCCATCAGATCCCTTCCTTGGGCCTTGCCACGAGAGGGCCGTGGCTGTTAGCTGCAAGCGCAATACTGCATTGCCGAGCTCGCATTGCCGAGACTGGACGGTATGCGCGGCCGAACTGAATTCTATTTGGCCGAGACCAGCACGTAGTGCCGAGACCGATATGGAACGGATCGTAGCCGAGATCAAGAGAAATGGCTCCTACACGTCAGCATATCCGAGCGCACCCTTGCCGAGACCAAGAGGAACAGGTTCAAGAAATGGGCCCCCACACAATAGCCCCTCAGTTCTTGACCTCTAGGGCTCTCTCGGGCACTAGGGTTAAGAGCTGGACTGATCCCCCGCACTAGGGTTAAGAACTGAACCGGTCTCCCGAGACGGATAGTGCTCGCCTTCCATCCAATTTTGTTTAAGGGTTCTGACTTATTCGGCGCCAGACGCCGTCGCTGCTTCGTCTGCCAGAGATAATAAAGGGGGCAATAAATGCGGGGCTATGATTAGCATGGGAAGGCGGACCATCATCGCCACAGCGCCACGCGTTATTGCCTGGTAGGTTTTCTTGTCCTTTCGAGGGGGCGTGCGACGCAAGCCGAGGCGACATCTCACGCGTGTCCCGCTTCGAATTCCGGAATGGCGCCCATTCCTCCCCTTTATATTCACTTCTGTCTTCTCCCTTTGTCATCTCTGCAAACGAACCTTGTCGAAGCTCTGCTAGAACCTCTGTTCGCCGGAACCTTCACTGCCAGAACCACCTCCATCGCCTCCTAGCTTCGTCCAGGACTTCCTCCAGGACCAGTGAGGGATCAACGGCCAGAGTTGTGATTTCGCCCGAGTCTGTGAGTCTCCCTGCCTCGATTCTTTTCTCTTTTCATTCTGTATTTCTGTCCTGACCCCACCTAGGGTCTCCTCCGTTTCTCAGACATTCCACGGTTTAGACCTCTAGGGATTGTTAGGGTTCCTTAGATTCAGAGATGGGGATTTTTACTCACTGGATAGATTCCCAGTTGGGCCTGGTAACTCTTAGGAGAGTCTACATGATCCCAGACGATGTCCAGATCATGGCAGCCGACCCCTCCATCTACTCATTTCGCAACGGCTGGATGCCGTTTCCCCTGATAGCCGTGATCGAGGGTGGGGTCAGATTCCCCTTGGCCCCCCTTCTTAGGTCTTGTTTGGAGACCTGGAACCTTAGCCCCTGTCAGTTAATGCCCAATGGGTATAAGATCATCATGGGCATCGCCGAGCTGAATAGGATCCTAGACATCAGCCTCGGCGTCCACGATATAGAGGATATATATGACCTCTGCAAGTCTAGGGAGGCAGGCACCTATTATCTTCGCGTCAAGGCGAGGTGCCAACCCCTCGTCACGGCGCTGGAGGACTCCAATAAATACGCCGGAGATGACCGCCTGCTCGTCTCGGGAAACTGGGAGTTCGGCGAGACCGAGACCGAAGCAACTAGGAGGGTCCGAGTCCCTCGACGCCTCGGGACTCCACCGAGTAAAGACCTAACCCTCTGGGTTTCCGATTTCTTTCTCATGTTTGATTTCTGCTGCCGGATTCTAACTCGGCTGTTTTTCGCAGGCCTTTCTGAACGCAAGCGCGAAGCCCAGCTGAACGGTTGGAGGAGGCACGCACCTTGGCTGAACAAGGTGTACTGCTACCGCGGCCACCACACAAGGGCTGCCTACTCCCTTCTGAAGTACGAGCCGAGATACGTGTCTTATACACGGAAATCCGGCAACCCGGAAAACTTCGCCCCCGATCTAGCCGAAACCAGCGGGACCGTCTCGGTTGCGGGAGCGTCCGCAACGTTGGCCGTGGTCGCAGGCATCCCGCTAAGGGAAATTGAAGACTATACCTCCGGAGCCGAGGTAGACTCTCCGACAAGGGAAGTTGAGAACTATTCTTCCGGAGCCGAGGCCGAAGCCGACAATATGGAGAGGCGCAGGCCCGCGTTTCAGCCGCGGAATCTGGCGGACGCCGTCGTCGGTGGCGGTAGACAGGCTGCCGCACCCCGCACTGCCCCGCCCTCCTTCGGGACCATCGTCCCTGCCAGAGTTGAGGCCCGACCTCCCCCAGACTCGGAAAGTGAGAGGCCGAGGAAAAAGGCGAAGGGGAAGGGGCTGGATCAGGAGGAGCGATCACGACAACGTTCACCCCAAGCTGCGAGGGAGAGGGCAGCGGACGTGGTGCCCACTCCGGCGGTTCCTCTGGTGGAGAGTCGCTCCGAGCCCCGGGCGGCAACGTCCTCGGGTGCCGAACCGGCCGAGTTCAGGCCGGACATGGAGCTGAGGAAGGGGAGGCCCCTAAATGCTGAGGACAGACTGGTGGGGAGCCCAGATGTCATTGCGGCGCTCAGCCGAGCCTGTGCACTCCCCAAGGACATGGAGAAGCACAGGTTGGAAGACTCCCCCCTGCTGCTTATGAGGACCATACAGCACTCCCTCGCTGTAAGTGCCCGACTTTCCTGGTCACAGGTGTTTCTATCTTTTGATATTTCTTGCTTTCGTGCTGAGCTTTTTTCGTTTGCTCCGCTGCAGGCTGTCCAAAGGCTCCAGATAGTCGCTGACAGAATATCGGAGGAGGACAACCGGCTGGCCCGCCTAGCAAAGGAAAAGCAGAGAGCCGAAGCCGAACTGAAGGCGGCCAAGGAGGAGCTGAAGGCGGAGGCGGCCAAGACTGCAGAGCTCAATGCTCAATCAGATATAATGGCCAGCGACCTCTGCAAAGCAAGGTCAGAGAGCTCAGAGCGGCAAACGAAGCTCCAGGCAGAGGAAAAGAGGTCGGCGGGGTTCAAGGCCGAGCTGGAGCTGGAAAGGAAGGCGAAGGAGGAACTTCTTGCATCGAAGGAGGAACTCCTTGCATCGAAAAAAGCCGAGGTCGATGCCGCCTTCCTGGAGGGGACTGAGGAAGCTGCGAAAATTTATGTTGATCAAATCACGGCACTTAGCCCGAAGCTGTACCGACTCGGCTGCAAGGCCGTGTTGAAGAAGATGGGGGTTCCTGCAGATGATCCGATATATCAGAATCTCCCCGAGCTCGGAGATGAGCCCCTAGATGAAGCCCTGGCCGAGACCCCTGCCACTCCGGCCGAAGCCCCTTCCGAGCCAACGCCTGACCCCGTTGAAGAAGCTCCTCAAGCCGAGGCCGCCGTGGTCGTTATCGAAGACATAGAAGTAGGGCCGTCGGCTTGACTTCCTTTTTCTTATAAAATGTAGTCTTTGTTTCAAACTATTTCAATGTAAGCTCCAGTGTATGTATCAATGTTATCAATGAAAGGCCCTTTCTCACATTTGTCTCCTGTGTGGTGTGGCTTTTATTTGCTTTCCTTTGTACGCTTTCCGTGAGTGTTATGAACATGGATGTGAGTTCGGACTAGAGTGGGCCGACCAGACTAGGGTTCCCCGCAAGCGCTCTGACCCCTTCGGCGAAAACAAAGAATCGCACCAGGCCTAAGGCAGTGATAAGACTGGGTGCCATTATCGTCTGGTGCCGTTTCGGCTGGTCTACGTGGCTGAGTGCCAACCATAACCTTAACTAGTTCGGCAGCTCGTCTAGGTGGCTGAGTGCCATCCTTAGACATGGGCCGTTTCGGCAGCTCGTCTAGGTGGCTGAGTGCCAACCTTAGACATGGTCCGTTTCGGCAACTCATCTAGGTGGCTGAGTGCCAACCTTAGACATGGGCCGTTTCGGCAACTCATCTAGGTGGCTGAGTGCCATCCTTAGACATGGGCCGTTTCAGCAACTCATCTAGGTGGCTGAGTGCCATCCTTAGACATGGGCCGTTTCGGCAACTCATCTAGGTGGCTGAGTGCCATCCTTAGATATGGGCCGTTTCGTCAACTCATCTAGGTGGCTGAGTGCCAACCTTAGACATGGGCCATTTTGGCAACTCATCTAGGTGGCTGAGTGTCATCCTTAGATATGGGCCATTTCAGCAACTCGTCTAGGTGGCTGAGTGCCAACCTTAGACATTGGCCGTTTCGGCAACTCATCTAGGTGGCTGAGTGCCAACCTTAGACATGGGCCGTTTCGGCAACTCGTCTAGGTGGCTGAGTGCCAACCTTAGACATGGGCCGTTTCGGCAACTCATCTAGGTGGCTGAGTGCCATCCTTAGATATGGGCCGTTTCGGCAACTCATCTAGGTGGCTGAGTGCCATCCTTAGATATGGGCCATTTCGGCAACTCGTCTAGGTGGCTGAGTGCCAACCTTAGACGGTCTTCCAACTTCACACCATTGTCACTATCAGGACGCCAGATCGCTACAAATTGAGGAGAACTGTAATTCCATTAACTCCAGAAGCGTTGTACAAGTACAGAGACTAGAAATAGAATTTCTTGAGGTGTGAGGCGTTCCATGGTCTCGGTAGCGGCCGTCCCTCCATGTCTTCGAGCCGATAAGCTGACCGTCCAGCAATGGAAGTGACTTTAAACGGACCATGCCAATTCGGCGCTAGCTTCCCTTGATTCGGATCTTTGTCCCCTGGGAGAGCCTTCTTGAGGACCAGCTCTCCTACAGAGAACTTCCTCTCTCTGACGTTCTGGTTGTAGCCCCTGGCTAGCTGCTGCTGGTAGATGGCTAGCCTGACTGCAGCTGCTTCCCTTCGCTCGTCCGCTAAATCTAGCTCCCTGGCCACATTGGTTTCGTTCTGTCCCCGGTCAAAGAGTTCGGACCTCAAAGTGGGGAGGCCGATCTCCAGAGGGATGACTGCTTCCATGCCATAGGCGAGTGAGAAGGGGGTAGCCGAAGTGGAACGCCTCGGAGTAGTTCTGTAAGCCCACAGGACGCTCGGCAGCTCTTCCACCCATCTTCCCTTATGTGCGCGTCCAGCCATTCCTGATTATGATACATACCCTCCGGAATGGTCTCGGACGCCTTCCTCGAGTAGCTACGGCTAGTGCTTGAGCCTTCATCTCGGGTTCGGTCGTCCATTTTCCTGTTCAAGCGGTCCCTCAGGTCCTCCTTTGAGGAAGAGATGCGCGTGACACGAGTAACTCCCCTCTCGTGTTGTGGCGATCGCTGCTGCTGCCGAGATCGCTGCTGCTGGGACTGCTCCCGACGAGTCCGCTGCTGCTGGGACTGCTCCTGACGAGTCCGCTGCTGCTGGGACTGCTGCCGAAGCCCCGCTGATCCCGTAGCTCTTTCCAGCTGCTGCTGGAGCCGGAGGATCAGAGCGTCTCTCTCCTTGATGGCCTCATTCTGTGCTTTAACCGTCAGAAGGGTGGAGTCCAAGTCGTCATCAGGGCTGTAGTCTTCATCCTCAGTATCTTCAACGTCCTCCACCCGGCCCTCAACGTCCTCCGCTTGGCCCGGGGGGCGTGATCCATCGACCACTGGAGACTTATCCCGCTGGTCTCCCCCCGTCAGGAGACCTGTAGGCTGCTGGGTGTCTCCCTTCCCGGGAGCGGACTCCGAGCGGAGGTCACGCTCCTGAACGTTGATCCGGATGAGAGCACGTTCAGCATCGTCCTCTGTGACTGGTTGCTTCCCAGCCCTCTGGTTGGCAGGGGGCGGCCTTGCATGCTTTGTCTTGGAGGTTTCTCCGCCTTTCGCAGTTCTCCTCGTCATGGTGTTTAGGAATAGGAATAAGAAAGATTATAGAAATCCTTCCCCACAGACGGCGCCAATTGTAAGTGCAAGAATAATAATACTCACAAGATCAGGATGCCTCTTAGGACTTACTCAATGCATGGAGGAGATAACTGCGACGACCTGAGCCTGAAAGAGGAGAAAGACAAAGGTCAGAGGACCCTGGCTATGGGCAGCGCAGGGCTCTCCGATGCTTAAGTTAGCAATGGATCGGAGAAGAAGAAGAAGAAAAAGAAAGACTGTGTGTCTCTGTGAGAATGCTTACCCCTTGCTCCCTTTGGCTCGTGCCTTATATATGGGACAGTCTTGGGTGAATGCCAGTGGGCTTGGTGATGTGACCTGGGTCACATCAGCCCACAAAGTCATTAATGAAGGTCCATCATAGCCCACACTGCATTTAATGTGGGTCCGATCAGCCCACAATGCATTTAATGCCAGTCACATTGGGCCTGATCTTGCCCTGATCTGGTGGTGGCTGATGTCCCATCAGATCCCTTCCTTGGGCCTTGCCACGAGAGGGCCGTGGCTGTTAGCTGCAAGCGCAATACTGCATTGCCGAGCTCGCATTGCCGAGACTGGACGGTATGCACGGCCGAACTGAATTCTATTTGGCCGAGACCAGCACGTAGTGCCGAGACCGATATGGAACGGATCGTAGCCGAGATCAAGAGAAATGGCTCCTACACGTCAGCATATCCGAGCGCACCCTTGCCGAGACCAAGAGGAACAGGTTCAAGAAATGGGCCCCCACACAGTCTTTGTTGAAAAATATAATGGTACAACGCAATAGTGATATGGTTGTAAGTAATTGTTCACTATATTTGTATTAAAAGTGATCTTTTATGGGGGTTTTAGATGAATGCTTTCTTCTTTCCCATTAAAATCCATCTCATGGACTACTAACAAAAAGGGGACCAAAAAAAAAAATCCTATTTAATAGACAAAATTGTTGGCAATACAGTCAAAGTATTTATTATTAATGACTCATTAGTGTATAAATAGCGATTCAAGTATGAATGTGAGATTTAAAGCCATCATCATCCTTTTTACTCAAGGGGTTAGTGTTACTAAAAAACAATGGTTTTTTATTGAGAATGAAAGAGTACACAGCCCTCGTCTATTCAAATGCCACCTTTGGATCCTTACATGGAAATGAGGGCTTTGGTTATACAATTTGGTTTAATGTTCTCTGTTGTTCTATATTTTTATCTAACGCTTTGGAAGTAATCTAGATAATAAATGGAAGTTGTGATTGGTTGATCAACCCTATTTTGCAAGACATCCAAGGGCTAACCAAATATTCTGAATTCACAACTTTTTCTCATATCCCGAGATCTTTCAATGGAATTGCCCATAATTTTACTAAGAAAACTTACATTGATAGTCCTAATGTTATTTTGACATAGGGTGTAGTCTATTTGTTTGTTCTGTTCTCTAAATGTCTTTGTTTGTTCATTTCTATTGAATGAAATATTCCTTTTACCAAAAAAAATGAGTGAGATAATATTAAGAACTTGTCACTTCATATTCTAGGAACCCCATAGGTAAGAGGCTTTTGAATTTCCTAAAATATATAACATAAGAAAACATTGGAATTTAATCCTACAGTGAAAATTATTCAGATTAGTGGATTCAACCAAAAATCTGATTTTCTTCTCTTGATCCATCAGCGGAGCTTAACCCATAAGATCCAAATCGCTTTGGTCAGAATACATCCCCCAGTGTATTGTTTTTGGCTGAAATCTCACTACCTAAATTTTTTTATGTGATCCCATTCCCTTTATTTTGGCATTTCATTAATGTGTGTTATACGTATTCCATCTGATATTGGGCCCATCTTTGATTGGAGCGAGATTTCTCCTTAAGCCAAATACCCAGAAGGACAAAATTTTTTTTTTTTTTTTTTCAATTCTATAAGCTGGGGCTATTGATGGATTTACAGGCCTTGGTCGTTTTCCCTGCATAAAAGGATGGCTGGTTCACTGGAGCAGTTCCTGGCCCTTACTCATTACCATGGCTGGTTAGCTGCATCCATGGAAGATTTTACTTTTGTGGACATCCTAATTACCACCCATTATGACCATTTTAAAAAGAAGAACAAAGCCTTTCAAATAGCTAGGAGATCTGTGCTCATCAACATAGCCACATCAGACATACAAAAAAGATCCAAATCAGAAAAAACCATTGAATGGCAATATTGTTGCATTCCCTGCATACAATCATCCAGATATAAAGGATCCTTTTGTGCGCCTGTGAGGGATCATTATGAAACCACCATAACAGATTCAAAGTAGTCTTCCAAATGAAAAAAGAGAGAGACCACAGAAAGGAGTTTTTTATAGTAGGAACTAGGAGATTATTGATAATCCTTGGACAAAAACACTTCTGAAGTGATTCTTAATTATACCAGCGGAAGATAGTTTAAGGTTAATTCATTCTTTTTAAAATATAAATTCAAAGACAATTATTTGGAGAGGTCATGAATTTGATCAAGGGTAGCTCCTTATCCCTACCATCTTTTCATTTAGCACAACACAATGGCCAAAATTTGATACAGATCAACCATAAATTAATCAGCCATAAGTTCTTAAGCATACAGAACAGAAGAAAATAGATAATAACATGAAACAAATCCGGAGACTACAAAAGGTTCATTCATTGTTACTGAGTTATACCTACTAAAGTAATATTAGTGAAACAATTGCTGAGACTAGCTTATTATAACAACATTACTTAGGGTAATTTTCTATCAAATGAGGTACCTCTATTTTTCTTACCTTTTAACTTTCCTTAAAATTTAAATTTTTTAACTGGCATGTCTTTATGGATGGTGACACCGACTAACTTAGCAACTTATTGAACCTTGTACAAAAGCCTCAAGCTTGATGAAAGCAACAAGCTAGCCCATCAAATTTGATCCGACAAAAAATGCAGGTGGTGAAGGAATTGGAAGAGTCATAGAGTAGCTATTAAGCATGAGAACAACTGATGACATGGTGGGTCTTTGAGTTGCATCATCTTGGACACAAAGTAATCCCATATGAACACATCTCAATATCTCATTTGTTGAGTGATGATTTGCGATGGATTGATCAATTAGCTCTAAAGATGTTCCTCCATTCCAATGTTTCCATACCTGTCAAAAGTCCATCAACATAGTAAATCATATGTAGGAAATGCACATGATATAGAATCAAATTTCGTTGTGATATCCTTACATAGCTCAAAAGGTTTGTCAGATGTTCATCCTTACTGAATGGTAGATTTTGGCGACCTGTTACAATTTCCAAAACCAGGACGCCAAAGCTAAATACGTCTGATTTGATTGAAAATTGTCCATGAATAACATACTCCGGTGCCATATATCCACTGCCATCATTAACAAGTTGCAGTTTGTTAGATTTTATCATGTCCTTAATTAAAGAAGCATGAAATCAATGTGCAATTGGTTTGTCCTTTGTTGCCACTCCTTTGGACATCCTTTCACCCAAACAATGTGTATTTCAAAGTCGAAGTATCATTTCGAGGAAGTGTAATTATTGGAAAAAAAAAAAAGGGAGTTGGAGAAAACGGTCCCAGAGAAACTCCAATTTCTCTAGTATTCTCCTCATCCGAAAAATAACTTGGTAGTCATTGCTAGGGCCCATCCTTTTCATTCAACCAATAAGTGTAATATTATAGGTCTAACAGAAGAACAGAGAACACTTAAAGCAATCCATATATTTGAGATTAAAGTTGTCAACTTACTTTGTCCTCAATATACGACTTGTGTTGTCTTGAGTTTGGTCTACACTAAAAAGCCTTGCCAAGCCGAAGTCTGCAATTTTAGGGTTCATATTTCCATCCAGCAAAATGTTACTAGCTTTTAAATTTCGATGAGTGATGCAATGCCTAGAATCTTCATGAAGATATAGAAGCCCTCGAGCAATTCCAACAATGATTTGGTATCGCCTTTCCCAATCCAGTTGAACACGTTTGATTGGATCTGCCATGACTAAATATGAGTTAGTGAGTACATACTAAAAAAGGTTCAAACAATTTGGTTTTTTTCCTTCATTTGAGGAACACCTCCTGGACAATTGTCTAAGTAGTCTTGGAAGTGTCAACATGTCGAAGCATGAAAAAGAATATGACAATTATAATAGCTACTGAAGCTAATTTATAAGATGTGATTGTAATTAGTTGTCTAAAACTTTCTTAATACTCGAATAGCATTTTGTTTTTTTGGTGGTTGGTTTTGGCGGGGGGGTGTGGGGGGGGGGGGGGGGGGGGAGGGGGGGCTACTTGACCTGTCATCAATCTAAACCCCTTGCACTAACTGTACCCCTTATTGTTGGTACTCACCTTAATTTGAGCCTCATTTGTGTTCTGTATGCCAGGCTGTGCCATGGTTAGGAATGGCCTAGCTGTTCCTGAAAATGACTCCTATTAATATACTTAAAAAAGTTGATATTCAAATAATTGTGACTTAAGAAATGTGTAGGATCCAACTTTAGGCAAACTCTATTTCGGCTTCGGCAAAGCGTGTCACCCTTGATCTCGGCCCCGGACGCCAACTATATATACCATCCCGACTTCGGCACGACTTGCCGATGTCAGAGAGGGGTAGCCAGTTCGTCCGCGCCCTCCCATGCGGCCTCGGCAGTGCAGAGTTACACGAACGTCCCCGCTGGCCACATCCCCATCAGGACAGGTCCGAGGAAAGGATTCGATGGGACCCTAGCCGCCAGCATATCAGGGCGAGATCAGGCCCCATGTGGCTGGCATTAAATGCAGAATGGGCTGATCGGACCCTCATTAAATGCAATGGGGGCTGTGATGGACCTTCATTAATGACTCTATGGGCTGATGGGACCTTAGTCACGTCACTAGGCCCACTGATGCAGGTGCCAAAGGGATTTTCCCATATAAGGAGGGGACGGTCCAAAGAGAGGTACGTATCCTCCTCCCATGCAACCACATTCACGTTTCTTCTCCGATCAGTGACCCGGACTAACTTAAGCATCGGAGAGCCCTGCGCTGCCCAAGCCAGGGTCCTCTAACCATTCTTCTCTATCCTTTCAGATTCTGAAGTTCGCAGCAACTCCTCTGGTACTTTGTGTAAGTCCTTGGGGGCATCATAATCTTGTGAGTATATTTTCTGCACTTACAATTGGCGCCGTCTGTGGGAATTGATTTTCATAATCTCCCCTACCACCATGACGAGAAGAGCTGCGAAGGGCGGGGAAACCTCTAAGACACGGCATGCGGGGCTGTCCTCTGACCCCCTGTCCGCCAAGAAGAAGTCCGGAAAGCAACCAGTTGCAGAGGACGATACTGAACGAGATCTCATACGGATCAACGTTCAGGAGCGTGACCTCCGCTCGGAGTCTGCTCCCAGGGGGGAGACACCCAGCAGCCTACAGGTCTCCTGATGGGGCGAGGTCAGCGAGATAAGTCCCCGGTGGTCGATGGACCTCGTCCCTCTGGTCAGGAGGAGGATGTCGAGGATGCTGATGATGAAGACTACAACCCTAATGACGACTTCGACTCCACCCTTGAGGAGATTAGAGCACAGAATCAGGCCATCAGGGAAAAGGATGCTCTGATCCGCCAGCTCCAGCAGCAACTGGAAAGAGCTACGAGTTCAGCAAGGCAGCAGCAACGGTCTCATCAGGAGCCATCCCAGCAGCATCGATCGCAGCAACGACACGAGAGGAGAGTTACTCGAATCAGGCGCACTTCCTCCCCCAAGGAGGATCTGAGGGACCTCCTGAACAAGAAAAGGAGTGATCGGGCTCGAGATGAAGGCTCAAGCACCAGCCATAGCTACTCGCGGAAGGCATCCGAAACCATTCCGGAAAGCATGTATCATAATCAGGAGTGGTTGGACGCACATATAAGAGAGACGGTCCAGCGTAATCTGGAGGTTGCTGGTTTCGGCCGAGACCAGAAGGATGTTTGCTGTGACTCCATTGATCTCGGCGCGTCTCCTTTCTCTCGCGACATCAGGAGATACCCCTTGCCGAAGAAGTTCACCGTACCGAGATTCGTCACTTATGACGGGGTCTCGGACCCAGCCGCGCATCTCAGGCACTTCTCTCAGAGGATGTCTGTTTGGGGGGACGAGGGCCATCTGAACTGCCGAGTCTTTTCCTCCAGCTTGGGTGACCTCCCCCTGAAGTGGTTCTGTACGCTCCCAGAAGGGTCCATTTCGAGCTGGCAGCAGCTCCAGCAATCTTTTATGAAGAAATTTCAGGCCTACAGGATCCTGCCAAAGACAGATGCGGATATTATGGCCCTGAAGATGAAGCAGGGAGAGAATATTACCCAGTTCGCAAAGCGATTCTGGACAGTTTACAGTCAGATCGAGAATTCCAAGGACGAGGTGGCTATCTTCGCGTTTCAAAACGCCTTGTTGCCGGATGGCGACCTTCGGAAGGATTTGGCCAGGAATCCGGTGTCCTCCATAGCAGCGCTCATGTCCATTGTTAACCGCTACATTGCCCAAGAGGACGATCAGGTCAGGGCTCGGGAAAGCCATGGCACCGCGTGGAAGGACCCAGGTGAAAGGCCCCCCAAGAGAGAGAGGGGACAGCCCCGAAGGGATGACCCCCGAAGAGATGAGCCAGCCAGACCCTGGGCGCCAGTTGGCTCATCAAGGGCTCAGGCGTCCACCTCGGCGAAAGACAAAAAGCCGAGGCTGTCCGAGGACGCACATCGGACAGCTTACACGATCTTCAAGGAACCTATCCATAAAATCATGTACAAGATCAAATCCAAACCATACTTCAAGTGGCCGGAACCCATGAGAGGCGACCCCTCCTACCGAGATCAGGCCAGATTCTGCGCGTACCACAAAGATAGCGGCCACAAAACTGAGGAGTGTAGGACACTGCGGTCGCACCTGGAGAGGCTTGTCGAGGAAGGACACCTGCAGGAGTTCGTCAAGGCGGACACTAGGGCCGACACACGAGCCCAACGCCGAGACGGGAGAAACCACGACAGCGACGGATCAGAAAAGATTATTGACGTCATCCATTTGGCCCTCCCGCCAAAAGGTAGCAACCAAGCACGTGCCGAGGCCAGGCGTTCCTCCCATAGTGAGCATGTTATGGCAGCCGAATTCGCCTCGGCTCCAAAGAAGGCTCGGCGGGAGAGGCCCGAAGTCAGGTTCTCGGATGCGGATATGGAAGGAGTTCAGCTTCCCCATAATGATCCGCTGATCGTTTCCCTGAAATTTGACTGCTCTTCGCAAGGTGTGAAGAACTGTACAGTACGGAAAGTCCTCGTCGACCCCGGCAGTTCATCCGAGGTGCTTTACTTCGACAGTTTTAGGAGAATGGGTCTGTCGGAGAAGGACCTGCAGGAGGCCCGAATTCCCCTTATCGGTTTTAGTGCTAAGCCGGTGTACCCCAAAGGGAAGCTGACGTTCAGGGTTGAGGTCGGCGGCACGTCCGTCCTGACAACTTTCTTAGTGGTGGACGCGCCCTCCCCCTATAATGCTATAGTGAGTAGGTCTTGGCTCCACAGCTTGGAGGCAGTCCCTTCCACCCTCCACCAGAAATTGAAGTTCCCTTTGGAAGGAAAGAACGGCAGGGTCGAGATTGTCACGGTCCGAGGAGATCAGCAGACAGCCAAGCAATGTTTGTCGGCCGTGACGTCCGATGAACGTGAGCCCAAAGAGGTCAACATGGCCGAGATAGAGAAGCTAGGCGAAGTCGGTCAAGATCCAGAAAAGAAGAGCGTGGAAGACTTGACCGAGATCAGGATCGACTTAAAGGATCCGGAGCGGTTCTTCCTGCTCGGTAGCCAGCTCGCAGAACCAGAGAAATCCGAGTTGGTCCAGTTCTTGGTGCGGAACCAAGATGCCTTCGCCTGGATGCCTCAAGAGATGCCCGGCATTGACCCCGAGGTGATATGACATAGGCTGAATGTGAACCCCAATCACAAGCCTGTGATCCAGAAAGCTCGCAGGACTGGAGTACCACAAACCGAGGTCGTGGTTGAGGAAGTGGACAGACTGCTCGAAGCTGGCGCCATCAGGGAGGTCCAGTACCCGACCTGGTTAGCCAATACTGTGGTCGTCAAGAAGAAGACAGGGACATGGAGGGTGTGTGTCGACTTTACCGACCTCAACAAAGCCTGCTCTAAGGATAGCTCTCCTCTGCCGAAGATTGATCAGATGATAGACGCTACTGCCGGACACGACCGAATGAGCTTCCTCGACGCGTACCGCGGCTATCACCAGATCCCTATGTATGGGCCAGATGAGGAGAAAACGACTTTCATTACACCCAGGGGCACTTACTGCTATAGGGTGATGCCGTTTGGACTGAAGAATGCAGGAGCCACCTACCAAAGACTCGTCACCAAGATGTTCCATGACCAGCTCGGCAGAACTGTAGAGGTCTACATTGACGATATGGTGGTCAAGTCCAAGCAGGCGCGAGACCATCTGTCAGACTTGGCCGAGGTCTTCGCTACTCTAAAGAAGTTCATGCTTAAACTTAACGCCTCGAAATGCGCCTTCGGAGTCGACTCCGGCATATTTTTGGGGAGCTTGGTTACACGTAGGGGCATTGAAGCCAACCCGGATCAGATCTCGGCTATCCTCAGGGTGCAAAGTCCCACCTCGGCAAAGGAGGTTCAGAAGCTAACGGGAATGGCAGCAGCGCTAAATCGGTTCATCAGCAGATCCTCAGATAAGTGCCGGCCTTTCTTTCAACTTCTTAGGAAGAATTTTAAATTTCAATGGACCCCAGAATGTGACCAGGCCTTACAGGAGCTTAAGGCCTATCTTTCTTCACCCCCTTTGCTATCAACTCCGGTCCACGGAGAACCTTTGTATTTGTACCTCGCGGTCTCGGACCATGCCGTGAGCTCGGTCCTCCTCCGAGAAGAGGATAAGGTCCAAAAACCAGTATACTATACGAGCAAGACCCTCATAGACGTAGAGACCAGGTACCTGCCACTAGAGAAGCTCGCTTTGGCGCTGGTAAGTGCCTCGCGGAAGCTCTCACACTATTTTCAAACTCACACCATAGTGGTTGTTACAGAACATCCACTTAAGTCCGTTTTTAGAAAAGCTGACTTTTCAGGGAGGATTTCACGGTGGGCTGTCGAGCTGGGGCAGTATGATATTCACTATCGGCCCCGGACAGCGATGAAGGCCCAGATTCTAGCAGATTTCCTTGCCGAGTTCGGCGCCAACCCAGCACGGCCCCGAACTGGGGGGCAGGGAGCATGAGGCATCTACGGGCTCTGAACAATCACAATGCCGAATCCCCACCCCAGTCTGGAAAGTCTTCGTCGATGGGTCTTCCACCTCGAGAAGAGCCGGAGCAGGAGTTGTTCTCCAATCGCCAGAAGGACTGGTCATCAAGCAGGCCCTGACCTTGGACTTCAAAGCGTCAAATAATGAGGCTGAGTACGAGCTTAGCCGGACTGAACAGCGCCAAAATCCTTGGAGCCCAACAGCTGGTGGTCTTCACCGATTCACAGTTGGTGGCGAACCAGCTGACTGGGGACTATCAAGCTCGTGACGACAGGATGGCTGCGTATTTAGCCCTGGCGATGAAGTTGCTCTCTCAGTTCCATACAGCCGAAGTTAAGCAGGTAGGCAGAGAAGCGAATTCCCATGCAGATGCTCTCGCAAAATTGGCTAGCGCTGTCGAAGCAGGAAGAAAAAGAACCATCGAAGTGGAATCCTTGGCCGCACCCAGCATTGAGCTCTACCCACCTCGGGAGGTGTCGTGTATTGACCTTGGCCCGAGCTGGATGGACCCTATTATCGCCTACTTCAAGGACGACAGGCTACCCGAAGACAGCGGCGAGGCGCATCGGATCCGAATCAAAGCAGCCCGGTTCTGGTTGTCTCCCGAAGCGAAGCTCTATAGGAAGTCATATACAGGCCCATACCTCCAGTGCGTCCACCCGAGCAAAGTGGAGGACCTCCTCTTTGAAATACATGAAGGGATCTGCGGAAGCCATATTGGAGGAAGGTCACTAGCTTATCGAGCCATCAGCCAAGGCTACTGGTGGCCGTATATGCAGAAGGATGCGCAGGTGTACGCGAAGAAATGCGAGAAGTGTCAGAAGTTCTCCCACTCTCT
Organism: Cinnamomum chago; assembly: GCA_038049695.1. Classification (NCBI taxonomy): domain Eukaryota; kingdom Viridiplantae; phylum Streptophyta; class Magnoliopsida; order Laurales; family Lauraceae; genus Cinnamomum; species Cinnamomum chago. Next base: position 10,854,920 of record CP142457.1, on the reverse strand, counting down.
TCATCAGCCAGCACAGGACCTCAGCCCGCTCTTTAGTCCATGGCCATTTGCCTAGTGGGGGCTTGACATAGTGGGACCGCTCCATCGGACTCCTGGAAACAAAAGATGGTTGATTGTGGCTACGGATTACTTCACCAAATGGATCGAAGCGGAGCCGTTGTCTTCCATCACAGAGCAGGATTCCAAGAACTTCGTGTGGAAAAACATCATCACAAGATTCGGCATCCCTAGAGCTCTGATCTCGGACAACGGGACTCAGTTCGATTCTCACCTCTTCAAAACCTTCTGCAAAGAGCTCGGCATCTGCAATCATTACTCCACCCCAGCTTACCCACAGAGTAATGGTCAGGCGGAGATTTCCAATAAAGTAGTGCTCGACGGGTTGAAGAAACGGCTTGACAGAGCCAAAGGAAGATGGGTAGAAGAGCTCCCGAGTGTCTTATGGGCCTATCGAACAACTCCAAGGCGGTCCACTTCGACGACACCTTTCTCCCTAGCTTACGGGATGGAGGCCGTCATTCCCTTGGAAATTGGCCTCCCTACTCTAAGGTTCGAACTCCTTGACCGGGGCCAAAATGAGAGCCATCTAGCCGTGGAGCTGGATCTGGGGCCGACGAGCGGAGAGAAGCAGCGGCAATTCGGCTTACAGCCTATCAGTGGCAACTGGCCAAAGGCTACAACCAGACAGTTCGGGAGAGGAAATTCACAGTAGGAGAGCTAGTCCTTAAGAAGACACTCCAGGGGGATAGGGACCCGAATCAGGGCAAGCTAGCGCCGAATTGGCATGGGCCATTCAAAGTGATTTCCATTGCCGGGCGGTCAGCCTATCGACTTGAGGATATGACAGGAAAACAGCTACCGAGACCATGGAACGCGTCTCACCTTAAGAAGTTCTATTTTTGAAAATGGTGTACATGTACTTGGAAGAAAGATTACATTCGAAAGAACGAGTCAGTTCTGTGCCAGTACTCGGCCAAATGATGAGATCGTCTCGGGTCGGCTACGGGCCGCCCGGACGTGAAGCCTTTACGGCCAAATGATGAGATCGTCTCGGGTCGGCTACGGGCCGCCCGGATGTGAAGCCTTTACGGCCAAATGATGAGATCGTCTCGGGTCGGCTACGGGCCGCCCGGATGTGAAGCCTTTACGGCCAAATGATGAGATCGTCTCGGGTCAGCTACGGGCCGCCCGGACATGAAGCCTTTATGGCCAAATGATGAGATCGTCTCGGGTCGGCTACGGACCGCCCGGATGTGAAGCCTTTACGGCCAAATGATGAGATCGTCTCGGGTCGGCTACGGGCCGCCCGGACGTGAAGCCTTTATGGCCAAATGAGGAGATCGTCTCGGGTCGGCTACGGGCCGCCCGGATGTGAAGCCTTTATGGCCAAATGACGAGATCGTCTCGTAGCCGACCGGACGTGAAGCCTTTATGGCCAAATGACGAGATCGTCTCGGGTCGGCTACGGGCCGCCCGGACGTGAAGCCTTTATGGCCAAATGACGAGATCGTCTCGGGTCGGCTACGGGCCGCCCGGATGTGAAGCCTTTATGGCCAAATGACGAGATCGTCTCGGGTCGGCTACGGGCCGCCCGGACGCGAAGCCTCCGCGGCCAAGAAATGAGAACATTCCGTTTTGGTGTAACCAGCTAGGACAACTACAGTGGTCGTCCCCGAGGCCGAATAAGTACGGTGGTCGTCCCCGAGGCCGGATAAGCGATGTTTAGGGGCGGGTTCGCTACGGCTAAATCGCCCCCGTATTTGCCCCCAATCGCCAAAATGATTTGCCAACCCTCGGGACTTGCCGCTCTCGGGGTCTAAAGTAGCCATTCTACCCCTACCAGGTTCGTGTTAGAAGAGAAGTGAGTTCGGAAAGACGGAAAATGCAAGCAGACTAAGTTCAATAAGAAGAGCCCAATCAAAGGCGAGTGCGAAAATTTCATTCACAAGCACGAACAGATGCACCCAGAAATTATAGAAGGCCACCATAACGCGAAAATGGGTTTTCATTGATTGAAATTGTTTGTGCATCATTGTTTATACATCGAAGAATTAAATTCTCTTTACAAAATATGTACAGTACATAGCTACGCTAGAGGTTCCAAGGCAGAGGTGGAAGCAGGGGCCTCGGCCTCGGGCTGGACCGAGGGCTCGATGACTATGTTCGGCCTAGGAATGGTAGGGCCAGGGAACGGAGGGGGCTCTTTGTAGGATGGGTGGCCTTCATTGATTCTGGCTTTCTTCAGTGCAGCGCGCCACCCCTTCTCCCATGCCTTATCCCTGACCCGCAGCACCCGAGTCTCGTAGTGTGTGGTGGCCTGCTTCACCGCATCAGTGAATGCGACGTCGGCCTCGGCCTGTGCTGCTTGAGCCTTGGCCTCGGCCTCAACCGCTTTCTTCGATTCAGCGGCAAGGTCACCTTTCAGCTTCTCAATGACCGCTTCGAGCTCGGCGCGTCTGTTCTTCTCGGCCTCGGTCTCAGCCCTGGCGCCCCCCAACTCGGCGACAAGTTCGACCCCCTGGGCTTCGAGCCGATTAGCTCTCTGGGTGGCCGCGCCTAGGGCTTCCTCCAGCTCCAGCCTTCTCGCCTCCAGCATGGCGACCGCAGGGCTCTGCTTTGTAAATCTATCAATGAGCACCATCGACTTCTGCAAAGCCTGCGGTATAAAAGCAACAAGTCGAGTTAGCCGGGGTGGAATGCGGATATAAGATGACATGCGGATATAAAATGACTGACTTCGGGGAGAGGCTCACCTGGATGTTCGTCTGCAGCACAGTCGCGAGGAGCATCCGATCGTCGTACCCCTCGTATCGCGCCATGTCCTTTGGCAGAGCACATGCTTTGGCTAGCGCCTCCACGACGAGGGAATTCGTCGTGTGGACACAGTGCTCCACTGTTAGTCACTCCCCCGAGGTCGTGGTGAAGCTAGGCGCCCAAAGAGCCGGAGGCAGTGCTGCTCCCGAGCTCGTATCTTCCTCCCTCGGCCTCTTCCCCAGAACGCTCCCTCCTGGAGCATCCTCCAAAGGGGGACGATCCTGACCCACATCCGAGCTTGCCGCCCCCTCGGTTCGGCCGATAGCGATGAAGGCCTCCCGAGTACCCCGTCAGCACTCGGGGGCGGCGATGAAGGAGGCGCTGGGGACACTGGAGCGGGTGATTCGGGTGCGGGTGACTCGGGGGTTTCGTCTCCGAAGGCTAACGCCTTGAGGTCGAGATAGGCAACGTGGCGGGCCATCTCTTCTGTCCTCGGCGTCGGAAGTCGTGGGCGTCTCTGGAGAGGAGTACCTTCCGACTCGGGTTCGGAAGAGGAAGCCTGGTCCCTGGCAGCGATCTCGGCCTCGGCTAAGGTTTGCCTGACCTCGACCTTGGTTCAGGACGGCCCGGCTTCGATCGGAGACTCCCTTCTCTCCGGGCTCCTCCTCGGGGGCTTAGGCGCGACTTCGGCAGCTTCCAGTTCGGCCCCCGACCTTCTAATGTAGCCCCTGTACCTGGGCTGGTACTTGAGCAATGCCCACGCTGCCCGGTTGTCAAAATCGGTGCACTTGGCGACTCGGCTGTGCCAAGTCTCGTTCCTCACCCAACGCGCGAGCCCGGCCTTCCTCTGCCGAGCACCTGCAGGACCAAGAAAACATCAGTTCGGGAGTATTAAGGGTAAAGCAATTAAAAAACTATCAGGACAAGAGTATGGAGAATCCCGTACTTGGAGCTACCCCAGGATTTCGAGGGATGCTGTAAACTCTCGCTTCCTCTTCGAGGCCGAATTCCCAGTTCCCCGAGACGCAAACGATATCATCCCCTACATATTTGTTGGAATCCTCGAGTGCGTTGACGAAGGCCCTCCGCTTCGGCTTTACGCGGAGGTAATAAGTGTCCTCCTTTGTCTTGCAAAGGTCATACACATCCTCTATATCGTGGATGTCTAAGCCTATGCAGAGGTGCATATTTAACGCCACTGTGCCCATGATGACCTTGAAGGTATTCGGCATCAGTTGGCAGGGCGTGAGGTTCCAATGGCACAGGCAGGCCCGAAGCAGTGGGTGCAACGGAAACCTGACCCCCCCCTCCACCACCGCGATGAGAGGGAAGGGCATCCAGCCCTCGACACTGCGTCGGCGGGCATGGTCTGCTGGGTCTCCCTTCCGGACGAGGACATCGCCCGGAATCTCGAAGGCAGTCCTAAAAGCCTCTATGGACGCGGGGGAGTCAACCCAGTGACTGAAAATCCCCATGGTTACCAAGAAAGGGAAAGGTAGAGGATGAATGGAAATAAGAGGAAGAAGACGCGAAGCTTACTAGTTCAAAGACCTAGGACCAGAACGGACAAGGACTCCCTGCCGGAAAACGAGGGCTTCACTCCAAACCCCTGGCTCTAGTTCTTGAATCTCAGTTCTTAGAAGCTCATTCGAAGGCTGGCTGAAGTAAAAAATAGAGAAGAAGAGAGCGCGGTGTATATAAAGGAGGCAGAGGTGAGGATGGGCGCCATCCTGGTTTTCGAAAAAAGGGTGTGCGAAACGTCGCCTCGATCACTCCCACACCGCCTCAGAATGACCCGCTAGCCCGTCCGATGACGACACGTGGCGCGATCGGTTCGTCTCCCAACGTCAATCATAACCACTGCATATCAGGCTCCTGGTCGCCTCGAACAGACAACACTGGCGACGAATTGAATGGGTTCGGGCGCCAGACAATTGAAGTGCAATGAGAGTCCTACTTAGCCCTCCTACCTCGGGGAGGGGACCCCGAGGTCAAAGAGCTAGGGGGCTATTGTGTAGGATCCAACTTTAGGCAAACTCTATTTCGGCTTCGGCAAAGCGTGTCACCCTTGATCTCGGCCCCGGACGCCGACTATATATACCATCCCGACTTCGGCACGACTTGCCGATGTCAGAGAGGGGTAGCCAGTTCGTCCGCGCCCTCCCATGCGGCCTCGGCAGTGCAGAGTTACACGAACGTCCCCGCTGGCCACATCCCCATCAGGACAGGTCCGAGGAAAGGATTCGATGGGACCCTAGCCGCCAGCATATCAGGGCGAGATCAGGCCCCATGTGGCTGGCATTAAATGCAGAATGGGCTGATCGGACCCTCATTAAATGCAATGGGGGCTATGATAGACCTTCATTAATGACTCTATGGGCTGATGAGACCTTAGTCATGTCACTAGGCCCACTGATGCAGGTGCCAAAGGGATTTTCCCATATAAGGAGGGGACGGTCCAAAGAGAGGTACGTATCCTCCTCCCATGCAACCACATTCACCTTTCTTCTCCGATCAGTGACCCGGACTAACTTAAGCATCGGAGAGCCCTGCGCTGCCCAAGCCAGGGTCCTCTGACCATTCTTCTCTATCCTTTCAGATTCTGAAGTTCGCAGCAACTCCTCTGGTACTTTGTGTAAGTCCTTGGGGGCATCATAATCTTGTGAGTATATTTTCTGCACTTACAAGAAATATGCATTTGAAGAGTCTTGGTGAGGAATACAAGTTATTTTAACACTTCCAGTCTTGTATCTGTCTCCACTTGTTTGATGCATTATTTGAAGGCTAGAACTAAAAATAACTAGAATATAGGAAATTAACCTTCTATAGATTCCCTGCTTAAATTAAACAGAAGGCGATAGAAAGACAAAAGTAAACATTAACCAAAGAAAATATTGATGGAAAGAAGCACTGACCAAATAGAAACTTATTCAAACTAGTGTTAGCCAAATATTCATAGACAACCATCTTCTCTTGTTCTTCTATGCACCAGCCCAATAGCCTTACAAGGTTCCTGTGCTCAAGTTTAGCTACCAATGACACCTCATTTCTCAATTCTTCTAGTCCTTTCCCTGATCTTCTTGATATCCTTTTTACTGCTATTTCCCTTCCATCTGATAGCTTGCCCTGTCAAAAAGTTCAGGGAAAAACAAACCATATTCATTTAAGTAGTACACAATGATTATTGAAAATAAATTTAGAATTCAAAAGGCAGTATTAGTTTCTTTGAATGGAAGGGTATTTGTGATTAACTGAATATTACCTTATAAACAGGACCAAATCCACCTTCCCAAAGCTTGTTTCCAGTGGAGAAGTTATTTGTGGCAGCTCTAAGCATACTTGAATTAAATGAGAAAGATTCAGAAATTGTGGTCTCTGTCTCCCCTTCATGCCTAGTTTCTTCATAAAAAGAGAAATTTTAACAACAATGAGATCTTTGGTCTAGTATAGACTAAGAGATGAATTGTGATTCTTTAAAATAATGGGTCTTTTAACATTTGAAATACATTATGTGCATTGTTCAATTATGAAGGCAAATAACTTGGATTAGGTGAAAGATAATTTCGATTTGGACACTGAACCCAAGAGTTGGCCTCCTGATCATGCATCACCAGACTGAACTGATCCAATCTGTGTATTGTTCTAGTGAAATCCATCACAAATGATTAAAAATCAAGAAAATCAAAAGAAAGATCGTCAAACAAAATCATTAATTCATGTGTGCATCAGGTGTTCAGTGTTCATGGATGATTAAGTTGTTAATTAAAGCTGACTATTCAAGAACTCATTCATAAATGCTTCTATATAAGCATTGGGAAGAATCTGATGGTTGTGACCTTCCTAGTATTAACATTGACCCTTTTAGATATGGACCATATGGTTTGGTCTAATGGTTCAGCTGTCCTGTTCAGAAAGAATATGCTGGTTACAAGATTGATATACATCATTGATTAATTCTCAGTTACAGTTGTAAATGGGTTTTGGTCAGTCCAGCTGTACCTGAACAAAAGGCACAATCTTACATAATTGGTTTCAAGATACGGTCTGGACTCAATCCTAGGTTCGATTTGGGGCTCTGGTTATATTCATTAATGGTTGAGCCCTGTCCATTGTTATGAATTTGTTATCCAGACATTATTGGGGTATGAGAGGTGTCTATCTTTCATGTTATTTGGTCACATTCAGGCTTATGCTTTTGATCCAATGTATTGTTTATAGGTCTAGTTGGTTACGAGTCTGACCCCGCGTATTTACAGACCTATCCTTGTCGTACAAATGGAAAGCTGACAACTATTTATGGCAATGAATCACCTTTTACATAAATTAATTACCTTGGAACAACATATTTAAGTGTAATACTACATACCTGATTTTCTTCGATTTTTCCCTTTCTTTCTGATCAGCAGCCACACACATATAATTGAAAGTATAATCAATATGACAACAATAGAGATGACAATTATAATCATCTTTGATGTGTCCTTGTTTCCTGCATCAACCACAAACAAGCTTTCAATTGAAGATGTATTTTGAAAACACTTTTGCCCTTTTTTTCTTTTGCTTAATTCATATTGACTTCCCAGGATTCCTAACTTCATTTCTATTAAAGGGGCTATAAGTGAAGATTTACAGAATGAGAACCACAAAGAACCACCAAATAATCTCCCCCATGACAAGAAATAATAACACATCCATCACCCTTGTAAATTGAAACGTATAAAGCAATACTCCACCTTAGATCCTTCACTCGCTTCTTTAATATTTCTTAGATTAAACCCCAATTACTATGAATTCATAAAATTTTCATACTTGAGTAGAGGTATGGGGCCTTAAAATTCATAGATACTACTATAACTGAAATAGATAAAAGAGAAAAAAAAGAAGTTGATGTGATTCAATAGTCATCCAAGCCCAAAAAGATTTGATGGTAATCTATCCTGAATTAGTCAAGTGAAAAGGAGGAGGGTCAGTGCCATACACCCAGGGCTACGTTCCCCAAGCTTGGAGAGTGTACTATCTGCATATGTATGTATAAGAGAATCACGTACAGTTGCAGTTAACCAAGATAGATTGGTCGGGTGTAGGCAGACTTATACTATTATGTGCTGTAACATTTACCCTATTACATGTACTAAAATGAGTGATGGCTTCTGAATTACCTGTTCCTTGTGTAGGGTTTATAGTAGGGCCGCCCGCAGGAGTTGGAAAATCATGAGCTACTTGCGGAGGTGGAGGAGGAGGAAGAGCAAAGAAGATATACATATTGTATCGTATGTTACAGCTCACACTATAAACATTTCCTCCTGTTCTTCCATCACAACAGCTCGGAATGTAGTCCATCATCCTTATCAAACAATTGTTGCAGTTGCTTTCTGATAAATCTCTAGTGCACTGAGCCAGTCCATATATCCTTCGAAAGGAGTCATACCTTGTAAAATTCACTGCATACTTGGATGCTGCCGATGCCGCTGCTGTCGTAAGATCGTTCATTAGGCCTTCCGCTTTTGTATTGAAAAGCATTGCATTGGTCGCATTCTCTACAGGAAAAAGAGAAATTCTTATATTGGTGTTAAGTTCAGAGAAGAAGAGTTGATCGGAATAGCGCAAGATGCAATAGTAGTATCTGATGGTTGCTTCTGTTTTGTTGGGACAGCGGCGGATGATCTCAGCGGTTGAATTGATGAGGCACTGCCGGCAGTCATCTTCAGAAGCTGCAGACATGCATTGTGAGAAGCCATAGACCTTGTTGGGGTCATCTCCATAGGTAGTATTGTAGAAGCTGTCGCGCCTTATCACCCCATTGCTAGATAAAGAAGGGAGAATGGTATTGAGATTGGTTTCATATTCACCACCGGAAGTGTAATTCGATGCCCCGCAGACACTGAAGATTGGACCTTCTGTTATAACAGAGCTTTGAACATGTGATGAAAGGATAAAAATTAGGAACAATTGCATGTGTTCAGATGCATGAAGCTGCATTTTACCATGAATTGTTTATGATGAAGAAGAGAGTATAGATAGTGGAGGTGAATTTACATTTTTATATCAGTAATAGTGGAGGTGGTATTGATAAGCATTTGGTAAGCATTAGTCAAAGTCAAATAACAGGACTTGGACTGGAGAATTTACATCTTAAGAGTTGTCTCTTGCAGTGTTTTTCACGCGTAATGCGTATTCCTTGGGCTAGGTCGATATTGTAATCTAGATGAATGGACTCTCAATTTGATTAAACCAAAATCTGTTCTGCTCTCCTTCGACCGTAAGAAGAGGTTCTAACAAGCAGGGTCGGCCCGAGCCAATGTAAAGCCTAGGGCGAAAATCCTAAATGAGGCTTTTATATATTTTTTAAATATTATTATAAATATTTTATTTAAAATCTATTTTTCTTGCTTTTAATCCTAAATGGGTAATGCTCATGCTAGAGTAAAAAAATACCTAAAAACAAGATGTGACAATTAACTCAATCTCATGCCCAATTAATTCAATCTCGTACCCAACATCCAACACCCTCTCACCTTTAATGATATATGAAAATGTGGCAACTTAGGATGGGCATTCCTATCTTATAACCAATGACTCTCTCCCTACCTTTAAAAATACATGAACAAGTGGCAACTTGGGATGGGTATGCGTTTTTGGGAGAGAAAAAAATGTACTTTTTATTGATATTTTTGCAAGAATCAATGCCTTGAAAATTGAATTTTTAAGAGACTAGTTTTGAAGCTGAAATTTATGGGAGCTGAGATTTTTGGGGACCTTAGGCAATTAATTGCCTTGTTGGCCTAAGGGTTGAGCCGTCCCTGCTCACAAGGGATCAATCAGAATGTTAAGAATTCTCCCTTTTTGCCAACATAAACCTGTGAGGGTTCTCACTTTTGAATTCAAAACTATTAATAATCGGTGATCACCATCCCACCTTCATCTATCATTACGAAAAGCTTTTTCTCCATCAGAGGCATGCACCGCCATCAAATTATCACATCTATAACATAAGATTAAATAAAGAAAATAAGAACCCATTCACATGTTTTACGTGACATCAAGCCTACGTCAAGTTCATGGAATCCTTTTGAGCAAAAAACAATTTCCTTTATCCAAAGGATTCCTTCATTTCCCCAGAAGCATGCTATCCTTTCTAAGGACTTTTGAGAAGAGGATTCATTGCATTCTAAGGTTGGAAACACTTAGGAGAAGTCACTTTTTTTAACTTAGGTGCTTGGAGGATTTGGAAAATCCTCTCACCTTTCCTCTCATCACCTAAATCTGGGTTTTCCTCGAAGCATGGAAAATTAGAGAGGATTCCTTTTCTATGACGTTACCCAAACATGCCAAGGCACATTTTGATACTTTTCTGGATGAGGATTCCTCGTAATTTTTCTCACTTCAAGGGCACCTTTGGTAAACAAAGAGGATTCCTTCATTCCCATGGAACCATGCTATCATCTCTCAGGATTCCTAATGGGAGGAATCATTGCATTGCATGTTTGGAAACACCAAGGAGGTGTTACTCTTCATAACTTAGACGCTTCTTTGCCTTTAGGGGTCGTTTGTTTGTGCCCATTTACGTATGTAATGAAATCACATGCGTTTCCGTTATGCATGTATCACGTTTGTTTTGTGTGAATTTGATTTACATATGTAAAACTCACATATAAATGGTATAAAAACCAACTCAAAAAGTGCCTTTGATTTTCACACTTCAAGAGGTGTGAAACATTTTCACATGTTACTATTACAATGCGGACTGCTACAGTGCCATTATGAGCAGTCCGCCTTTTTTTTTTTTTAATTTTTTTGGGCCCCACTTGTAACATCCGGACTATTCATTCTCTTAAAAAGCTCAAACACGACCATATGTCCAATTTTCAACCATTGATGATGCATGGAGGTTGAGATATCATCAACATAATTACAGCCGTTGGATTAATCTATTGTTACTAACAAATCCAGTCCGCCTTTTATATTTTTTAATGTTCCGGGCTCCACATGTAAAATCAAGACCGTTCATATTCTTTAGAAGCTCAAACACAGTCATGTGTCCAATTTTCAACCATTGATGTTGCTTGGATGTTGAGATATCATCAAACAATCTACAACCTATTCATAGATTCACATGTGAAATATTATGCTAGTAACAAACAGTGAAATCTGATCCACATGTGAGTCATTTATATATGCAAATGACTCACATGTGGGTCACTTTCAGAGGAAACAAACGACCCCTTATGAATTTGCAAAATCCGATGGGGGAGGTGGAGACCGAGGAATCCGTGGAAAAGAGGATTTTTTTATGGATTTGGAGGATTTGAAAAATCCTCTTACTTTTCCTCTCTTCATCCAAACATGAGAAACCAAAGAGGATTTCTCTTGAAGGACATTATTCAAACATGCCCTAAAGAAAAATCTATGTTTGGTATACCAAAGGAAACAGTAGGGAAGAATTATATTTTCTTTGTTCCAATTATTTTTGGGATCTGAACTGAAGAAACGCAGAACTACAGTGCTTTGGGTTATATTTTTAGACATCACCAGTTTCTTTAATATTTTCTGAACAATTCATCATGTTTATAGAGGACAAACAACTGGGAGGTGAAATATCTACTATTAATTCATCATAAATTTTGAAGTATTTACAAAAATGTCCAAACCATTGGATGACCATTTGTGGACTTCTAGGGTGCCATTTGCGAAATCCAAACCGTTCATCCTCTTGCCAAAAATGGCTACAGCAACAAATATGAATCCTTGATTCATCATGGATAAAAAGAAAATTGTAAAACACTCCAAACCGTATACATGCCCTAGTATAAAAACTGAGATTTATTAGCAATTCATTTTTTGTATTTTTTATTCCTCTCCACCCCTAGATCACAATTTGAATCGTTCATCATCTTCAAAATGCCAATCATGGCTAGGGGGTCAAATTTCAGCCGTAGATTCATTATAAATTTTGAGATATTTGTGAAAAAAGTTCACACCCTAAGATTTAAGATTTTTGCCTAATGTGGGGCCCATTTACAAGATCTGAACTACTCATCATCTCTAGAAATCCCAAAAAAAAAAATGAAAAATGAAAAACAGCTAAGCATGAATTTCTAGCCTCAATTCTTCCTGGATCATGAGAAATTTGTAGAATTGTTGGATTGCAAATAGTGTAAATGATAGGAATCTGTGGTGTTTGCCAAGTCTAGAGTGCCATAATTCCTCCCCTTAGAAATCCTCATTGAATAAGTGATTAGTATTGGGGGGCAATGATTTTAATCCATCTAGTTTCAAAAGGTGGGCCCTGATGGATTTCCAAATTCCACTTGACTGCCAAGGAGAATTTACGAGTCCAGTCAGTCTACTTTCTAGAATCCGAATACAGTTTCGACAGAGCCCGAGAAGAACGTGTCAGTGGCTATGACTTGTGTGACTTGTAAGACCATATGAGTAATGTTGCTCAAGGAAACAGTGCCATAGAATAACTGCAGATAGGTTGTTCCATGAAATTCTTCAACCAATTGAATGCCCCCAAAACATTGGTTCTGCCCATCTGCAATCACATTCAAAGGTAAGGAACTAACATGTTTCTACCCTTGGATCTTCTTTATTCTTTCATGACAATATTTAGTTACATGACTTGAATTGTTGTCCTAATCAGTTGTTAGCTGATCCAACATTTTTAGCATTTTCTATTGTTCATATATATAATCTTAATTTACTAAAAGTGACCCTATTTGATGTAATTTTTGTCCTTCCACCCTGCTTGTTCCAACCAAGGCTCAAACCTAATTGTACTGTGCTTTTGGACCCGAGGACATTTAATAATTAAGCTATTTTGGTTGCTAGTCTGTAGCTCAGTAGCTCCTTGGTGTCTAGGATTTAAATTTGGCTGTTTCAGTTTCTGTATGTTTTCCTCTGTTATTGCTTAATACAATTATCCTTTTCAAGAAGAAAAAAAAAAAAGAATCAGATTTTTTGCAACCTAACACTACATGTTAGGGCTAGTGTGTATAACACAAATCAATTGGCAATTTGATTCCGATTAGGAGTAATATCCAATATTCTACGTTGTTCTCTTGGTCCTCTGTTTCTGGGAATTAGAGAAATGTTACACCCAGGCATATAAATCCATCAGTAAAGCTTAATCCGTAAAATCCAAATCGCTGAGAGTACATGTTTCCTGTGTATTGGCTTTGGCTGAAATCTCACTGCAGTCAGAGTCAGGCCCACCTTGTAAAAAAAAAAATTCAGTGATTTCACACCCTTTATTTTGTGCATTTTATTCGTGTGTTTTACGTGGAATCAATCTGATGTTGTGTCCAATTATGATTTGAGTGAAATTTTCACCTAGAGTTGATATTTAGAGGGACATTTACTTCAAGTGGTTTAGGTTCTATGAGTGGAGCCTGCTGATGGATTTACATGCAATGGTCTAACTCCTTGCATAAAAGGATGGCTGGCTTGCTAGAGCAACTGGCCTTTACTCTTTTATCCATGGAAGGTTTTGCTTTTGCAGCCATCCTAGTTACCACCCATGATGACCATTTAAAAAGAAAAAAAGAAAAAGAAAAAAAAAGATTATCAAATAGCTGGGAGAGTTGTGTTCATCAAGACATCAACATAGCCACATCAGACACACAAGAAGATCATTTTGTGCTTGTTATGGCAAGGCAGTAGAAAAGAAGTGAAACTTATCGTTTCTTTTCCTGTTCATTTCATCTTTCTAGTGAGACCAAGTGCAGACTGCAGAGGGCATTTTTCTTTTATCACTTCTTGATCATAAGATAAGACAGACTTGGCTTTTATTTTATTGTTCTGGTAGGAGATTGATGATAATACTAGCACAAAAAAGCTTTCAAAGTGATTCGTAGTGATCCTAGTAGAAGAAAGTTTGAGTTTCTTTTCACAATTTAAAGGCAGAGACTTTTATTTGAAGAGATCAAGGCCAGCTACTTATCTCTACTATCTTTTCATTTAGCACATGATAATGGTCAGAATCAGCCATGGATGAATCAGGCATAAGTTCATAACCGTGTAAAACAGAAGAAAATTGATGCTAGCATGAAATAGTTCTGGAGATCACAAAAGGTTTCTTCATTATTACTGAATTATACCCACAAAATGATAAGTGAAACAATTGCAATGGCTGGCTTATTAGAAAAAAAAAAATCCAAACAAAGCTTGTTGAAAGCAACAAGCTAATTCATTGAATTTGACCCGACAAAAAAAGCAGGTGGTGAAGGAACTGGAAATGTCACAGAGTAGCTATTGAGCATGAGAACAACTGACGACATGGTGGGTCTTTGAGTTGCATCATCTTGGACACAAAGTAATCCCATATGAAGGCATCTCAGTATCTCATTTGTTGAGTGAGGATATGCAATAGATTGATCAATTATCTCTGAAGATGTTCCTTCATTCCAATGCTTCCATGCCTGTCAAAAGTTTAACATATTAAATCACATGGAGGAGGTTCACACTAAGAATCTAGCTCCAGAATCAAATTTAGTATAGATATACTTACATAGCTCAAAAGGTTTGTCGTATGTTCATCCTCACTGAATGGTAGATTTTTTCTTCCTGTTACAATCTCCAAAACCAGAACACCAAAGCTAAACACGTCTGATTGGATTGAAAATTGCCCATGAATAATATACTCTGGTGCCATATATCCACTGCATCATTAACAATTGAAGTTTGTTAGATTTTATCATGTCCTGAATTGCAGAAGCATTAATTATTAATGTCTAAGTACTTCGCCTATTGTTCCTCTCCATTGCATATCCTTTCACCCAAAAGAATGTTTCAAAGTCAGAGGTATTTTGATGAAATGAAAGGATTGAAAACAATGGAGTTGGAGAAACTCCAATTCCTCTTGTATTCTCCTCTTCCAAAGAAAACCTGGTAGTGATTGTTAGGGCCCAACGTTTCTCTCAATTAATAAGTGCAACATTCATGGTCTAATAGAAGACAATATAATACTTGTTTATCCATACACTCGAGATTAAAGCTGTCAACTTACTAAGTCCCCGCAATGCGACTTGTATTGTCTTGAGTTTGGTCTATACTAAAAAGCCTTGCCATACCGAAGTCCGCAATTTTAGAGTTCATATTTCCATCCAACAAAATATTACTAGCTTTTAAATCCCGATGAATGATGCGAAGCCTAGAGTCTTCATGAAGATATAGAAGCCCTCGAGCAATTCCAACAATGATTTTGTACCGCCTTTCCCAATCCAGTTGAACACGTTTGATTGGATCTGCCATGACTAAATGGATTAGCCAGAATACATAATAAAAAAGGGTTCAACAATTAGTTTTTTTTTTTTTTTCAACATTTGAGAACACCTCATAGCTAATTGTCTAAGAACTGTTTGTAAGCGTCAATTAGTTGAAGCATGAAAAGTAATATGACATAATTATAGTAGCTATTGAATTATAACCTGATTGTAATTAGTTGTCTAAAACCTTTTAATAACATAATTTTTTGGGATGGCCCGACTGCCACTAAGCATTGAACGGCCTTGTCTGGAGGGTCTGCCTGACCCATTATAAATCTAAACCCCTCACACTCATTGTACCTCCATTAGTTGGGACTCACCCGAATTTGACCCTCATTTGTTTCTATAGGCTAGGCTGTGCCATGCTAAGGAATGACCTAGCTGTTCTGGAAAATGACTCAAATTAATATACTTAACATATAACAATGAAAGTTGATGTTTAAGTAATTGTGAACTTGGGCAGTGTGCATTTAAACAGTCTTGGGAAAGAATACAAGTTATTCTAACACTTGCAATCTTATATCTGTCTTCACTTGTTCGATGCATTATTTGAAAGGTATAACTAAAAGTAACTAGAATATGGAAAACCTTCAATAGATTCCTTGCTTGAATCAAATTGAAGGCAATGAAAAGGTAAAAGTTAACATTAACCGAAGAAAATGTTGATGGGAAGAAGCACCAACCAAATAGAAATTTATCCAAACTAGCGTTAGCCACATATTCATAGACAAGCATCTTCTCTTGTCCTTCTATGCACCAACCCCATAGCCTTACAAGGTTCCTATGTTGAAGTTTAGCTACCAATGCTACCTCATTTTGCAATTCTTCTAGTCCCTGCCCTGATCTTTTTGATAACCTTTTCACTGCTATTTCCCTTCCATCTGATAGCTTGCCCTGTCAAAATGTTCATGGAAAAAAAACCACTTTCATTTAAGAAGTTAACAATGATTATTGGAAATAAATTTAGTATTCTAAATCAGTTTCCTTGTATGGAAGGATACTGAATATTACCTTATAAACAGGACCAAATCCCCCTTCTCCAAGTTTGTTGTCAGTAGAGAAGTTATTTGTGGCAGCTATAAGCGTACTCAAATTAAATGAGAATGATTCATCCATAGTGATCTCTGTCTCCTCTTCATATCCAGTTTCTTCACAAGAATAGAAATTTTAACAACAATACGATCTTTGGTCTAGTAGAGAATAAGAGATGAAATTTGATTCTTTATAACATTTGAAAGACATTGCGTGTATTGTTCAATTATGAGGACATATAACTTGGCTTTAGGTAAAAGATAATTTTAATTTGGATATCAAAACTAAGAGTTGGCCTCCTGGTTATGGATCACCAGACTAAACTGTTCCTATTTGTTTATTGTTCTAATGAAATCAGTTGCAAATGATTAAAAATCAAGAAAATCAAAAGGAAAACGTACGTTGACAGAGTCATTAAATCATCATTAACTATTCTGATGTTGATGGATGATTCAGTTGTTAATGACAGCTGACTGTTCACTCATTCAAAAATGCTTCTCTATACTTTTCTTAAGCATCGGGAAGAATCTGATGGTTGTGACCTTTCAAAGTATTAACAATGACCCTTTAAGATATGGCTTATCAATCTATTGGTCTTATGGTTGAGTTGTCCTGTTCAGAAGGAATGTGGTAGTTACATGATTGATATCCATCACAGATTAATTCTCAGCTATGACTGTCAATAGGTTTTCGTCAATCTGCAATACCTGAATTAAAGGCAGTCATTACATAATTGGTTCTAAGATATGGTCTAGACTCAATCCTAGGATTCATTTGAGGCTCTGGTTATAATTAATAACGGTTGAGCCCTGTCCATTGTTATGGATTTTATATCCAATTGTCATTACTGTTCTATGATAGGTGTCCATCTATAATGTTCTTTGGTTACATGACATTGATGCTCGCAACTTTGCCAGAGACTCTTAATTAATATGGATCCGGTCTAGTTGCTTTACGAGTATGAGCCCACCTATGTATGGCCCAATCCTTGACACACAGTTGGATAGCTGACAGCAAATATGGCAATGAATAATCTTCTACATGAATTAATTACTATGGAAGAAGGCCAGACTCTCCAGCTACATTTTTGGTTTGAAAGAAGGCGTTTAAGTGTTATGTACTACATACCTGAGTTTCTTTGATTTTTCTTCTTCTTTCTTCTAATCAGCAGCCAAGCACACATTGTTGAAAGTACGAACAATAGAACGACAATAGGGATGATAATGATTATTGCTTTTGATGCGTCTCTGTTTTCTGCATTGGCCACAGACAAGCTTTTAATTATAGATGCATTCTGAAAACACGTTGGGTCCTTTTCTCCCTTAGTTTAATCGGTATTGAATTCAGAGGATTTGAAAGCAGTGCCTTTCTATCAAAGGGCTTGAAATTGGAGGTATAAAGAATATGATCCACAAAGAGCTACAAAATAAATCCAGTAAATTGAATCCTAGAAACTTATGATCCACCTTAGATCTTTCACTCCTCACATCTTTAATTCTCCTTCTATTAAACCTCATTTACTACGAGCTCCTATAAATTCATTCTAATTAGGAAGATGGGGCCTTCAAATTGCTAGCTATTACTTAAATATAAACAAGTCAAAGGAGAAAAATGATGTGGTTCAATAGTCATACAAGCCCCAAAAAAAAGTATGGTAAACTATCCTAATTTATTAAGTGATGCACCCAGAGCTACACACTCAAGCTATTATGCAATAAGCACAGAATTATACTATTATTCTCTGTACCGTTTACCCTGCTACATGTACTACTACTATGAGTGCTGGACTTCTGGAACTTGAATCGCCTGTTCTTTTTGTAGGCTTCATTTCAGGGCTTTCTCCAGTAGGAGTTGGAGAAGCTGCAACTGCCGGCGGCGGCGGTGGTGGCAATGGATCAAAGAAAGGATATGTCTCGTATCTTATGTTACAGCTCACGCTATAAACATTTCCTCCACTTCTTTCATGACAACAATTTGGAATGTAGTTGATCATATTTCTCAAACAATTGTAGCAATCGCCATCCAATAAGTCTCTAGTGCACTGAGCAAGTCCATGAATATTTATAAAATCAGTATAACTCGTCACATTCTGCGCATACTTGGATGTCGCCGATGCTGCAGCAGATTGAAGACCATCCATTAGACCTCCCAATTGTGTATTGAAAACAGAAGTGTTGGACACATTGGCTAACGGATAGGCGACAATCCTTATAGCGGTGTCAAGCTCAGAGAAGAAGCGTTTATCAGAATAGTGCAAGATACAATTGTAGTATCTGATGGTTGCTTCTGTTTTATTGGGACAGCGCCTGATGATCTCAGCTGTTGAATTGATGAGGCACTGCCTGCAAACATCTTCAGAAGCTGCAGACATGCATTGTGAGTAGCCATAGACGGTGTTGGCATCATCGCCATATGTAGTATTGTAGAAGCTATCACGCCTCATCACCCCATTGCTAGATAAAGTAGGGAGGATGGTATTGAGATTGGTTTCGTATTGGCTGCCGGAAGTGTAATTCGAGGACCCACAGACAGTGAAGGTTGGATCTTCAGCTGTAACAGAGCTTTGAAAATGCAATAGAAGGATGAAAAACAGGAGCAACTTCAAGTGTTTAGAAGCCTGAAACTGCATTTTAGCATGAATAGAGATTAACAATGAATAAAGAAGAGAGTATAGATGCAGAAGGTGATGAAGTTAACAGCTTTTGTATGCGTTGGTTAAAGTCAAAATGTAAAATATATGGATTTTGACTTTGACTGGAGAGTTTTCTCTTCGATCCAGCGTGCTTTTGCATTCAGTCTCCACACGCTTCCTTTGGCTGACTTTTATATCACAAATGGGATGGGCAGCGACTTTGCTAAAAATCCAGAATTTTACAAAAGCACCCATCTCTTTTTGTATATTTACAAAGTAGGCCCTAAGTTTTTTATGACCCTCAAACAACCTTAAAAAAACAACTGCGTCGTTAAATACACCTGAGAAATAAAGTTTATGGAGCCAACCACAATATAATTAGGATAAGGCTTTGATGATTACCACGATGATGATGTTAAATAACTTGTTGATGGTCAAGGGATTAAGAATATGATATTTTACTGCTCAAGAAGATGACAATGTTGCTTTCCATTTATTTATATTTCTAGTAAAGTTGTCAATGAAAAAAAATATATATATTTCTAGTGAATGCGTTCAACTTCAGTTAAAAGGCTGTTGTCTTCTTTTTTTTTTCCTTCTTGAGCAGCAGCGGTGGCAGTATCATCATCATTATTATTCAACTTTCATCAAGGCCTATAGGAGGATGCATTTTTTCTTCTAATGAGTGGTGTTAGCACATTGGTAACACACATATACCTAGGAATGAGATTAATCCCTGAGTCTTCATGTTGACAACATTGCTCCTACTGGTCGGCCAACCTAGCCAAAGAAAAAGTCTTGCTACCTTGTAGCCTTGAATTGCAGTTTTCTTCTCTGTTGATTTTTCGTGGTTAAATGGTTGATAAAAAAAAATTAGGAAGTCTTCTTTGCTGCCATCAAGTAAGAGAAAACTTAGGAATGAGAAATGGAAATATAAAAACACACGAAGGATAGGAGAAGAAAACATAAATGGGCCGGGTTATAACCCCGAAACCCAATTTCATAAATTCTAATTGTGTGGTCAATAATCTTAATAGGATAGATCTATCTAACGATAGAATGTTATATTTAAACCAAGCCAAAGACAATATTGTGGGGATTTTTTACTTTTATCATTTCACCTATCTTTTGGTCTTTAAAAAGGTTGAATGGATGTTCGAATCTCTTTACCAGTAACCTTGAGGGGTAGCTCAGTTGGCCTACGACCACAGTTTGCATCTGGAGGTTGTGGGTTTGAAACTGCACCACCACAATGGAGCTACATATTTCACCTCCACCTTCACCAAGCCATTTTACTCCATCTTTATTGGAAGGAACAGGTCAAAGCGGTAAGGTTGTTATAGTCAAATATATACCTCTCAGCGTAAGCGAATTTTTTGAGGGGAGTTTACGCAGCTTTCCTCTCGACCGGAGAGATTAGTCCAATGCAAACGGTTAGAAACCCTCCGATAGCAACAAAAAAAAAAAAAAGTTCGCTTTGCCAGCGGGCAGGATAAGGTAAGGGTCGGAAAAATTGAGGGGTGCCTTTGCTATACTAAAGAATAATAATTTACTTAAAAATCAAACAATTGGGACGCATATATATGTTGGAATATTCCACATTAATGTGGTCACATTCACTGTTTTAGAAAACTTAGAGATGTGGCTATTGATCATTCATTGGTTTTTGAGAAAATTAACTTGGATTCAATGAATCCTAATTGCATTTTGCATTCAACATGATTAAATCAATACAGGAAAGGCAAAGTCATCCTTTTGGTTCTCTTTGATGAAGTGATAACAAAATCTCCTATAAATTCATGGTTCTCCCAACCAATACATAAATGTGATATTCCATCACTATTCACCCATTAAGTAAGGTTTAGGAGAGAGAAAGTAGAGAGACCACTTGATCACAACTACTCATCTTGAACATATGTGATAAAAGGTCTTTAACCAAACTGTTAGAATGATGCAAGGGAAAGACTATTACCATTAAGCTTCATCATCTAGATCGATGGTTCAAGGGACACCTTCGAATTAAGTGCTGATTCTATTTTGTTGAATGCATACATTAGTCTACTGTTTTTAAGCGACCGTGTTTAAGTTATTACTTTAATGTTCATTCCAACCCGGACTCCAACCTAGCTATTCTCGGACCCCAAGACAGTCAATAATCAAAAGATTGAACTGTTATTACTTTAATGTTCTCTGTTTATTTTTAAATCTAATTTACCCTCATGCAGTATCAAACTTATGGTCCTTCTTTACCGCAGAAGGTGCTTTTTAATTTCAACTTGGGCTCGAACCTAGTTACCCTTGGACCCCAAGAGTACTTTCATATCTCTTGTAAGCTGAGCTACCATCTTGGAACTAAATATTCTCTTATTTGTTATTATAGTTGGCTGAGAGAATGTGACTCAGCACAACTAAGACCTACTCTGGTGCTCTTTTTGCAAGTATACTTTCTTCTTCTTCTTTATTTCTTTCTTTCTTTTTCTTTTTTGTATTTTTCTGAATTTTTTTCTTAATTGATATATGAGGATCAATATCAGTCCCTGTTTCTTTCTGCTTACACATAATGTTTAGTGCAAAGGATGCTTCTCCTTATACAGAGCCCGTTAGGATGAACTCACCACAAAATTTTGTACATCTAAATGAGATTCTAGGGAGCCTGACAATTATGTTAGGACTAGTGTCTATCTGATTCCTGTTAGGAGTAATATCCAAAATTCTTGACTTTGTTCTGTTGATCCTCTGGTTCTGGGAATTAGAGAAATCTTGCATCCAGGCATATGAATCCCATCAGTGGAGCTTAACCTGGAAAAACCAAATCACTTAGAATCAAGTACATGTTCCCCATGTATTATCTTTGGCTGAATTCTCGCTGCAGTCAGAGTTGGACCCGTCTAATATAATTTTACGTGTCTCACTGCTTTTATTTTGTACATTTTAGTCATATGTTTTAAATGTAATCAATCCGATGCTAGCCCCAACTATGAGGGAGTGAAATTCCACCCAGAGCCAATATCCAGAGGGACGTTTATTTTGAGTGGTTTTGATTTTATAAGTGGAGCCTGCAGATGGACTTACAGGCCTTGGTCTAATTCCCCACATAAAAGGATGGCTAGTCTGCTAGAGCATTTCCAGGCCCTTACTCTTTCATCCATGGAAGGTTTTTCTTTTGCGGGTATGGAAGGTTTTGCTTTTGCGGGTATCCTACACCAGACATACAGACTATTGAATGACAAAATTGTTGCATCCCCTACATACAATAATCCAGATAAAAAAGATTCAAAGATATTTTCTTTTGTGCAACTGTTAGAACTCATGATGAAACAACAACGGATTCAGAGTAGTTCCGAAACAAAAAGGATAGGAGGCCACAAAAAGGAGTTTTCAATGGTAGCAACTAGGAGATTGTTGATAATACTGGCACAAAATTACTTTCAAAGTGATTAATAATGATCCTAGTGTTAGGGATTTTGTATTTGCAATTTGATGGATGCATTTTCACTTTAGCATCATTTGATTTACACACACATGCATTGTTTTAAAATATCTTGAAATCTTGATTTTTACATGCATTGGTTTTAGACTTGAAGAAATCTTGTTTTATGCATGTTTTGTTTCTATACTTGGATGCATTGATTTTAGAATTCAAACTCTTTTGAAAACCTAATTCTTTGTGCATTACTTTTGAGAAATCATATTGAGAATTTAGGTTTGTGCCTTGCATGCATTCATCACTTTCAGAATCATTTTTGTATGCATTTTTATATGAAAAAAGTTTTTAGAAATCAAGCTAGCCTTTGGATTTAAAGTTTCGAATCTATTTAGGCTTTGTGTGTTTCATGTTTTTTAAACATCTTAAGTTGATTTAAAACATGTTACCAAGCTTGGTTTAGTGGCCCAAAAATCCCCACAAAGAGAAACCTTCAAATATGCAAAAGTTGGGATTTTTTGTCCCAGGGGGGTGGTCTGGCAGTGTCGCCGGTCGACCGGCCCAGAGGTCTCGGTCGACCGGGAACACTGCAGGCCAACTGGGCCCCTGGAACCGAATGGTCATTTTTCTGACCGTTGTGTGATCCTGGTCGACCGAGAACTGTTTGCAGGTCGACCGAGGACTAGCCGTTGGACTGTTTTCTTGTATAAAGTTCATTCATTTCCAACATTTTTCAAGGCTTGAACCATGAACTTTTGAGACCATATTGGAGCCAAAGAAAGGGAAAGAAGTTGGAAAGGCTAGAGGGCTATTTGGAAATCAAATGCTTGAGTTTTCAAAAGGTACATCTTTACTTGTATTTTGATTTCCATTAAAATGAAATCCATGCATGCTTAAATCTTTGTATTTTCACTTATGCATGATTTCTAGAGTTGTGTTGCAAACTCAATATCATCTTTGGTAAATTAGTTTTGTTTGCAAACTCTCTTATCCTAATCACATGTGTTCTTAGACTTTAACATTCATACAACTTGTTTAGCTCATTTCTTAAAGTTGTTTGAATCTTTTATGTGATTAGTTTTATCTTCAATCATCATTTTATAAGCTTTGATTTTAAAATGCATCATGCATTCATTTAAGAGCTTCATTGTTGAAATTGATTGAAGAAAAGCATTCATACACTTGTGCACACACTTTAGCTCATTTAGTGTATGTTTGTATTTTGTATTACACTTTCATATTAGCCTATTTAAGAGGCAACATTATTGTGCTTAAATTGTATCTCTTAGAGTGATCTTTTGTGAAGACATTTTCTTAGAGAAATCTTTATGTGTAAAGGTTATTGCTTAGCCTAAGAAAAGCATTGTGTAAAGGTTATTGCTTAGCCTTGAAAAGCATCTTGTAAAGGTTATTGCTTAGCCTAGAAAAGCACATTGAGAGGTTGTTGTTTAGCCTAGAAAAACAACATTGTAAAGGTTATTGCTTAGCCTAGTAAAAAGCATATATAGTGGAAATCCGGTGGGGTGATTGGATCACAAGCCGGTAGTGGACGTAGGCATTGAGGCCGAACCACTATAAACCTTTGTGTTGTGGTGCTTGCTTTTGTGGTGATTGTTTATATTAGCTTCCGCATATTGTTTGATTAATCATCACATGTGACTAGTTTATGTTAAGAAATTAAAATTTGTATAAATTGGTCATATTTGTAGCACACCCTATTCACCCCCCCCTTAGGGTTAGGATCCTCAGGACTTTCACCTAGCAGAAGATAGTTTGATGGTAATGCATTTTTTTCACTATTTAAAGGTAGAGACCCTTGTTTGAAGAGGTGAATGACAGCTACTTATGTCCACCATCTTTTCATCTAGCACAAGATAATGGTCAAAATTTGATACAGTTCATCCATGGATGAATCAAGCATAAGTTCATAACCATGTAAACCAGAAGAGAATTGATGCTAGCATAAATTAGATCCAGAGATCACAAAAGATTTATTCATTATTACTGCATTACACCTACAAAACAATTAGTGAAACAATTTCTATAACTGGCTTATTAGAAAAAAAATTCCAAAGCTTGCTAATTCATTGAATTCGACCCAACAAAAAATGCAGGTGGTGAAGGAACTGGAAATGTCACAGAGTAGCTATTGAGCATGAGAACAACTGACGACATGGTGGGTCTTTGAGTTGCATCATCTTGGACACAAAGTAATCCCATATGAAGGCATCTCAATATCTCATTTGTTGAGTGAGGATATGCAATAGATTGATCAATTATTTCTAAAGATGTTCCTTCATTCCAATGCTTCCATGCCTGTCAAAAGTCCATAAACATAGTAAATCATTTGTAGCAGATTCACGTTAAGAATCTAGATCCAGAATCAAATTTTGCAGCAATATACTTACATAGCTCAAGAGGTTTGTCGTATGTCCATCTTCACTCAATGGTGTATTTTTTCGACCTGTTACAATTTCTAAAACCAGAACGCCGAAGCTAAATACGTCTGATTGGATTGAAAATTGCCCATGAATAATGTATTCCGGTGCCATGTATCCACTGCCATCATTAAGCGGTTGAAGTTTGTTAGATTTGATCGTGTCCTTAATTGCAGAAGCACTAATTATAAATGTGTAATTAGTTTCTCTATTGTTGCCTCTCCTTTGGCCAGCATTTTACTAAAAAAGAAGTGTATTACACAGTCAAATGGGTCATTTCGATGAAGAGAAAGTACTGAAAAAACGGAGTTGGAGAAAACAGCCCCACACGAACTCCAATTTCTCTAGTTTCTCCTCAACCAAAAAAAATATCTGGTTGAGTAAACAGTCTCCTACTCTCCATCCTTTCACTGAACCAGTAAGTGAAACATTATAGGTCTAATAGAACAACAGAAAACACTTCGAGCAATCTATAGATTCGAGATTAATCTTGTCAACTTACTATGTCCCGGCGATGCGACTTGTATTGTCTTGAGTTTGGTCTACACTAAAAAGCCTTGCTAAACCAAAATCTGCGATTTTAGGGTTCATATTTCCATCCAACAAAATGTTACTAGCTTTTAAATCTCGATGAATGATACGAAGCCTAGAATCTTCATGAAGATATAGAAGCCCTCGAGCAATCCCAACAATGATGTTGTAGCGCCTCGCCCAATCCAATTGAACGCGTTTGATTGGATCTGCCATGACTGGATGTGTTAGTAAGAAAACATAATAGAAAAAGGTTCACAACTACATTCTTTATCTACTTTTGAGGAATTCCTCATGGCGATTGTCTAAGAATCTTGTAATTGTCAATTTGTTGAAGCGTGAAAAATAATGACATAATTATAGTAGCCACTCAAACGAATTTATAGCATCTGATTGTAATCACTTGTCTAAGACCTTTTAATAGCATAGTTTTTAGGGATGGCCGGGCTGTCCCTAAGCATGCAACATCTTAGTCTGGAGGTCCTACCTGACCCATCATCTATCTAAACCCTTCATACTCACTGTACCTCCATTTGTTGATATTCGCCGAAATTGACCCTTATTCATGTTCTATAGGCCAGGCTGTTCCATGCTGGGTGACCTACCTGTTCCTGAAAAATGACTCTTATAATATACTTAAAATATAATACGGAAAAGTTGATATTCAAATAACTGTGAACATAAGCAATATACATTTGAAGTCTTGGTGAAGAATACAAGTCATTTTAACACTTGCAATCTTATATCTGTCTTCACTTGTTCGATGCATTATTTGAAAGCTATAACCAAAAACAACTACAATATGGAAAACCTTCAATAGATCCCTTTCTTAAATTAAATTGAAGGCGATAGAAAGACAGATAAACAATAACCGTAGAAAATACTGATGGAAAGAAGACCAACCAAATAGAAATTTATCCAAACTAGTGTTAGCCACATATTCATAGACAAGCATCTTCTCTTGTTCTTCTATGCACCATCCCCATAGCCTTACAAGGTTCCTATGCTGAAGTTTCGCTACCAATGCCACCTCATTTCGCAATTCTTCTAGTCCTTGCCCTGATCTTTTCGATAGCCTTTTCACTGCTATTTCCCTTCCATCTGATAGGTTGCCCTGTCAAAAAGTTCAGGGGAAAAAAACCACATTAATTTTAAGAAGCAAGCAATGAATATTGAAGATAAATTTAGAATTCAAATGACAGCATTATTTTCCTTGGAATTAAGGACATATAGGATTAATGGATTGTTACCTTATAAACAGGGCCAAATCCACCTTCTCCAAGTTTGTTGTCAGTAGAGAAGTTATTTGTGGCAGCTCTAAGTGCATTCAAATTAAATAAGACAGATTCAGGACGTGTGATCTCTGTCTCCTCTTCATAGCTGGTTTCTTCATAAGAACAGAAGTTTTAACAACAATAAGATCTTTGGTCTAGCAGAGACTAAGAGATGAAATTTGATTCTTTAAAATGCTGGGTCTTTTAACATTTGAAAGACATTATGTGCATGCTTCAATTATGAGGCCATGTAATGTGCTTTAGGTAGAAGATAATTCCAATTTGGATATCGAAACTAAGAGTTGGCCTCCTGATTAGTATCGCCAGACTAAACTGTTTCTATTTGTGGATTGTGCTAGTGAAATCTATCACAAATGATTAAACATCAAGAAGATAAAAAAGAAAAGTATGTCCAATTGAGTCATTAAAACATGAGTACATCAGCTGTTCAGTTGACCGTGGATGATTCAGTTTTTAATGACAGCTGACTGTTCACATAACTCATACATGCTACTCTGTACTCACGCATTAGGAAGAATCTGATTTTTGTGACCTTCCAAAGAATAAACAGTGACCCTTCTAGATACAGCTTATCTAATGGTTGCGTTATCCCGTTCAATAGAATATGATGGTTACAAGATAGATGATATCCATCATTGATTAATTCTCTGTTAGGGTTGTGTATAAGGGATTTTTTTCTTCTTCTTCTTCTTCCAGCTATACCTGAAGAAAGGCACTATCTTACATAATTGGTTCCAAGATACGGTCTTGACTCAATATCCTTGGATCCATTTGCAGCTCTGGTTATTTTTAATAATGTTTGAGTCCTGTCCATTGTTATGAACTGGATATCAAAGTGTCATTATTAAGGTATGAGAGGCGTCCATCTATTATGTTATTTGGTTGCATCAGGTTGATGCTCTCAATCCAATCTGTTGGATCTAAACTTCGATGGAGACTCTTAAGATGGGTTGGGGGAGTCTGACCCCAACTATTTACAGACCTATCCTTGATGCACAATTGGATATAGCTCACAGCAATATATGGCAATGAATCACCTTCTACATAAATTAATTACCACGGAAGAAGGCCAGCCTCTCCAGGCTCCAGTGACAGTTTTAATTTGAAGTAGATGTTTAAGTGTTATACAACATACCTGATTTTCTCCGACTTTTCTTCTTCTTTCTGATCAGCAGCCACGCGCATATTGTTGAAAGTATAATCAATATAACAACAATAGAGGTGATAATGACAATCGTTTTCCTTGTGTCCTTGTTTCCTGCATCAACCACAGACAAGCTTTACAGTTGGAGATGCATTTTGAAAACACTTTGGCCCCTTTTGTTCCTTCGCTTAAGTCTTAATGATTTCCTAAGATTATGAAGCGATTCATTTCTAGCAAAGGGGCTAAAAGTGTAGTTCTAAAGAAAAAGATCAACAAAGAGCCATCAAATAGTCATTCACTCTTGTAAATGAATACCCATCCATTGCCTTTGTTTGAAACGTGGAAAGTAATGCTTCACTTTAGATCCTTCACTCCTCACCTCTTTAATATTCCTCCGAAGGAATCCCATTTACAATGAATTCCTACGAATTTCATCCTAGGTAGAGATATGGACCCTTTAAATTCGTAGATGTTATTATAATTGAAATAGATTAAAGAAAAAAATTGATGTGATTCAATAGTCACACAAGCTGGAAAAAAATTATGGTAGTCCATCCTGAATCAGCAATTGATAGGCAGGAGGGTTAGTCCCATACACCCATAGCTACGTACCCAAGCTCGAAGAGTACTGTTATGCATGTTTATGTATGAGAGAATCACAATTGCAAGTTAACCAAGATAGATTGGTCTGGACTAGTAGGTAGAGAACTATTTATTATGCTTATTAACATTCACCCTATTACATATACTAATATGAGTGGTCATACCTGAATCACCTGTTCCTTGTATAGGGTCTATTGTAGGGCTCCCCGGAGTAGTAGTTGGAGAATCAGCAGCTACAGGTGGAGGTGGAGGAGCAGGGGGAGGAGGCAGAGAAAAGAAGATATACATATCATATCGTATGTTACAGCTCACACTATAAACATTTCCTCCTGTTCTTCCATCACAACAGCTCGGAATGTTTTCGATCATCCTTCTCAGACAATTGCCGCAATTGCTCTCTGATAAATCTCTAGTGCACTGAGCCAGTCCATATATATTTTCAAAGGAGTTATACTTTGTAACATTCACTGCATACTTGGATGCCGCCGATGATGCTGCTGTCGCAAGATCATACAGTAGGCCTGACGCTTGTGTATTGAAAAGCGTAACATTGGACACATCCTGTACAGGAAAAAGAGAAATTCTTATATTGGCGTCAAGTTCAGAGAAGAAGCGTTGATCGGAATAGCGCAAGATACAATTGTAGTATCTGATGGTTGCTTCTGTTTTGTTGGGACAGCGGCGGATGATCTCAGCCGTTGAGTTGGTGAGGCACTGCCGGCAGTCATCTTCAGAAGCTGCAGACATGCATTGTGAGTAGCCATAGACCGTGTTAGTATCTTCTCCATAGCTGTTATTGTAGAAGCTTTCGCGCCTTATCACCCCATTGCTAGATAAAGTAGGGAGGATGGTATTGAGATTGGTTTCGTATTGGCTGCCGGAAGTGTAATTTGAGGAGCCGCAGACGAGGAAAACTGGTTCATCAGCTGTAACAGAGCTTTGAAAATGCAATAAAAGGATAAAAAATAGGAGCAATTTCAAGTGTTTAGAAGCCTGAAACTGCATTTTAGAATGAAGAAGAGAGTTTAGATGCTGCAGGTGATGAAGATGAAGGTTTTTGTATGCATTAGTCAAAGCCAAAAATAAATTCAAATATCTGACTTTGACTGGAGTGGTTGATTTTTCTCTTGCGCTGGCTCCGTCCAAAATTTTGGCCTATTGTCCCCACACGCTTCCTTGACATTTTTGTCATGAAAGAAATGGACACCTACTTTGATAAAAATTCAAAATTTTGCAAATTTATCCCTCTGTTTTTGTGTATTTACAAAGCAGCGCCTCAGTTTTTTGGGGACTGCTTGACCCTGGCCAGGGGATTAGGGTGACCATGTAAGTAGGCCAGAACATGAGTTTGTTTAGGGCTGCACAAGAAATCCGGTATCACCGTAAAATCGAACCGAACAGACCGAATCGGGCGGTTCGGATAGGTTCATAGTAGATCGGTTCGGTTAATAGTTTGAAAACCATAAAAACCGCTTACATCGGTCGGTGATCAGTTTGAGCTCACGGTTAACCGTTTAAACTGAATCGACCGTATGTAGTAACTTAAGTGTTGTTTTTTTACTATCTTAGCCTTAGAGTTTCGTTTTTTTACTACTTTTAAAGTTACATTCCACAACTCTATTCTCACATGAACTCAACCGTCAACACTGCCTCAGTGCATCCCCTCTAATTTCTCAAATGTTGTTTGATACTTCATTACAGATGGAGGGATTACTGTACAAGGTGTTTTCCTTCCATCATAATTCTTACCTCGTTTTAATGAAGTTTTTATCAGAAGGCTGCACTCTTGAGAATGCTAGAAAAGCCAGTAGAGTCTAGCCTTTTGATGATTGGTTTTGGTGTCACCTAATCAATGTGTTAAGAAACTTTCATTTCTGAAAAATACAGTGGGTTCTGATACATATTCCTTTTGTGTGTGACTTTTCTTGATATGAACTATTATTCTATTATAATTCCAAATGGTATCATGTGGAATGAATGTTTCACTGCAAGCTGGTCCAAACTCTCTTTTTGATATTCCTTTTGTGTGTGACTTTTCTTGATATGAACTATTAGCCTTTTTTGTGCACTTGCTTCTAGTCCAAACTCTCTTTTTGAAGTAGAATTATTTTTATATGTGTTTAATCCAG
Organism: Cinnamomum chago; assembly: GCA_038049695.1. NCBI lineage: Eukaryota > Viridiplantae > Streptophyta > Magnoliopsida > Laurales > Lauraceae > Cinnamomum > Cinnamomum chago. Next base: position 10,824,672 of record CP142457.1, on the reverse strand, counting down.
TCTAGAATGTTGGATTTTTATATTTGCACTAAACATTTGAATAAATGTAAAAGGACGGGTATCATCATTTTGAAAATTTCAAAAAATAAAATAAAAAACAACGGTTTAACTAATCGAACCGAACCAAACCGTTTGGTTCGGTTTAAGCATTCTCCATCGGTCAGATCGAATCGGTTAATTAGAAAACCCACAGGTTCGGTTTGATTGTTGGTTTTAGTGTTAAACTGATCTGAACCGCCTATGTGCAGTCTTAAGTTTGTTTGACCCAATCTCACGAGGGGGGATCCCTTCCCATCATTACACACCTGTCTGAATGAAACGCTGTAGGAAGAAAAATGTTGCCAAAGTCAAGCCGTGTTGGACCAGCAGCTGCCCATCTGAAGCTGCCTATGCTGCCCAAGGACAACCTCAGGCCAGGGATATGAGTAAAATTCAATCTTACTCATGTAAAGAACTTGGGCATTTGCCAAATTAGTGCAAAAATAAATTCTCCAATTACTGTAAAACGGCAGGGGATTTGATTTCTGAGTGCGGATGGTGTCAATCAGCCCTATCATGCTACAACATCAGATGTCTCCTCTACATCAGCCATAGCCGCATTTGTATATATTTTAATAGGACAATGTTGCTTTCCATTTAGTTCTATTTTCAGTTTGATCATGATTTGAACGGAATGGACTCAACTCTTGTTGAAAGGCTTTTGTCTTAGTTAAACCCTTGATTAAAGGTGTTTTCCTTTTAGTTTGCTTCTTATATTTTCTTGCTCATTTTTTTTTCTTGGGTTTTTCTATCATCTTTTTATTCGAGGGAACCCTTCAAGGAGGTCGCATTTTCTACTTTTATTATATTCTCTTCATAGAAAGAGAAAAATCATGCGGACTTTCAGCCTTGAATCTCAGTTTTCTTTTTAGTGATAAACACGGTTGATCAATGAAAATGAGTAAGTCTTCTTTCTTCCCATCAAGGAAGAGAGGATTTGGGAATGCAAAATGAAAATATAAAAACACACGAGGGAGATGAAAAGAAGATGTAAAAGGGGTTGTAAGCTGTAACGCCCCAAGATCCGAGCGTCTCGATCGAATCTTGGGATGCTACAAGAAAGTACCCAAGAGATGCGAAAAATCCAATAATAAAATCAAGTGTGAATCTCATATGAGCAAGTAAATGGATAAAGCCTTAAAATTTTAGTTCACTTTAAGGGATTACAAGGTACTTTCCGTAATTATACTGACTATTCAATCCTAGGCCGACACGGCCAGCTACAAGAAAAGGAGAAGAATGGAGATCTAAGTGTCAGACGCCTCTCGATGCGCCAACTGCATCATTCTTTGAACCCCGCAACAACGGATCAACCGCCAAGTAATTCTACCAATCAAAGAAAGCGGAAGAGAAGATACCTGAAAACACCAAGGATTGGGTCAGGCTCGATGAGCCAGGCAAATAGGCATATTTAGATGGCAATATATTATATTAATAGATAGGGAAGAAGACCATACCTGATCCCAGTTGTACCTGCTTGATTAGTATCTTGATAATGATATAGAAGATCAAAGTGCAACAGAAAACGGTGTAGAGTGTAGTGCATGAACGATAATCGAAATATTTATTTAACAGATGTTTGATACAGTATAACAGGTGGATAAGAGAAGCCATCATCAACAAGACATCATATAAAATCATATAGCACATCAGAGTCACAAGTAGCCTAGATAACCTGATGAAGTAACCTTACCATATACGTACCCATCGTATCAAGATCCTATCGTAACAATGTCGACAATTAAAGAGAATAAACAATGGTATCCATAATACATAATAATCATACATCCAATATATATCCACAAAAGCATGTAAGGGTACGTCCACAGTTGAAGTACAAGGGACGTGAGGGGTCAGAGCCAGCTCATCGTCGTTGTCCCAACAACTGTCGATGGACATTAGCCATGGGGGTCATAGCCACCCATCGCTACCATCACATCGAATAGGAGCGTACAAGAGTCTATCAATAACCATAGCCATTGTCAAGTCTCAGCCATTGGTCTTACGTGCTGGCTCTACCTCAATACTCATCCATAGCCACAGCCAAGTCCCAGTCATTGGTCTCACGTGCTAGATCTATCTGAACACTCAATATCCATCCACATGTACCCGGTCCGAATGCCGGTGGTCTCGGTATCCGATCACTCATCGGTACCTACTGTACTCAATCACTCAACACTCAATATCCATCCACGTGTACCCGGTCCGAATACCGACGGTCTCGGTACCCGATCACTCATCAGTACCTACTGTACTCAATCACTTAACACTCAATATCAATGTCCATGCCGGCTTCATAACCCTCGGCAGACCAATCGTACATCCATATATCCTACGGATCACTAGGTGGGGGTACTCCGAACTGGATAGCCTTATTATCCTTACTATGAGATGATAGTAGTCAAGGGTACGAGGCACGGAGTTCAAGTATAGTTAATCCATCCTTGTGATTCTCAACAGCTAATAATACATACCCTTATAAACCCCACTTCTCTATAGGCTTAATTAGTATTATCTCATTATACGGTCCATTCATCAATATCTACCGTTAAGTTTCCATTATTACAGGTCAGGACTTCAAGTGCCATGTCCCGACATTTCATCCAATATGGACCGTGATCGTGGATCAGAGCCTAAGTACAATGCCCTGATTTATAATATCTCTCGAGGCCTACATCCAAGGTTCGGACTTACCAGCCAGCCTTAGTGTCTGTTACCAAGTACCACATATCACAAATACATCGGTATTCGCTGCCCCTCTCTTCAGGTCCAGGGTCCCACTTCACCTAAGACAATGATCATGGAGCCCCAGATGCTTATTAAGTATCCTTGGTGCTCTTGTAGGTGTTTAGCATCCTAAGACATCCATAACCATTGAATCGGGTTCCGTTTACAACCCAAGACCCTACTTAGGTGGCTACACGGGTCAATGTTAAGCCCGGCCCTTAACTCGTGTCTCGTGTATTCCAAACAGTCCAAATGGAAGGTCAACGGGGCCCACACATGATCATATTATAAAAGGAAACTAAATATGAAAAATCACTATTTACAGTGTGCCGGGTCGACATCATGGGTACACGGGTCAACCTGCTACACTGTGGAAGTGGACAGCTAACTGGGAGTAAGAAATGTCAGTCTGCAGTGTCCCCGGTCGACCTGGAGGGTCACTCGGGCGACCGAGTACACTGGGGGAATTTCCACAAACACTTGGCAGGTGGGGATCCTGCAGTGTGGCCGGTCGACTGGGTACACTGAGTCAGGTACCCTGCAGGAAATTTCAGCTCCCAGCTGAGGGTCAGTCCCCTGTGTGCCCGGTCGACCGCCTGAGTGACCAGGTCGACCGGGTACACACGAAACCCTAATAATAAAGGTTCTGCCCTCTTCCATTTTCCATCAAAACTACATCAAATGGATCCCAGATCTTCACCAAACACTTCCAAACATTGAGCACACCTCCCTCATCATGATCTCATCACAAATGGGCCATTGATCTTCCAAATGGGGGATTCTCATCCATCAATGGCCAATAACACATAAGAAAAGACTTAGAACAACTATTCATGCATAATACCATCTAATCAACCATCTAAATACAGAAAAGCATGCCAAATAACTATAAAAGACAGTAATTACAATCTAAGTATGTTAATCAATTTAATTAAAGAATCTAAGCATGTCTACTTGCCTAATTAGGAAGAAAACTCCTCAAATAACTTGGGCTCCACTCCAATAGCTCTAAGATCACCCCAATGGTTGAATCTACAATCTCTACACCCATTCCCAAAGAGAGAAATGTATAAGAAAGGGAATTTTAAGGCAAAGAGCTATACTACAAGGAAATTGGAAATAGTAAATGAGGATTACCTTTACTTGGAGAGGAAAGAGAGATCTTGGAGATGAGAGACCCTAATCTCTAACTTAGAAGGAGAGGGAGAGATGGGAGGGAATTGTAGTGAAATGAGGGGAGGAGATAAGAGGGGTTTCTTTTATAGGGGTTGGTTGGGTTATAGTCCAAAATGCCCTCTTTTGCTAGAATAAGTTTAGGATAAGGATGAGGGTATTTGGGGAATGTTAAAATAGAATGACCAAATGGTCCTTGGTTGCCAATAGAAATAAAGGATAAAGACTAGGGTAATTTAGGTATTCACATTTAATGACTAAAGTATCCTCAAATGAGTGATTGTGCATAAAGGAGCCTAAAGGTAATAAAGGTAGGCTATATATTATGACAAAAGTGCCCATGTTTACTTGGTAGAGAGTGAAGGTGCCAAGGACATTTATGGTATTGGGATTTCCAAAAGGAGGGAAAATGTATGGTAATAAAGACTAGAGTACCCCCATATGATAAATGGGCTAATGAGTTGGGCCATAGGTAGTTGGGTCATTCTAAGGTCAATTGCACAACTCTCTAAGGGAAACCCATCAATAATTAGGATTACAACCAAGGCCTCTAATTGATTAATTAATTCTAAGAAAACCAGTATTAATCTCATAAGAGTCTCAATCCTATAAACTAGGCTTAATTAATAGGAAATGACCAACTATTCATGCTAATCACCTATTAAATAGGATAACCTATGGTTGACTTGGTCAAATTGGGTCCCACTAGGTATTTCTAGGAATGAGTCCTTACATAAGCTGTAACCCTTTAAGGCAATCTCATGTAAACTTTAATTGAGTGGTCAATAATTTAAATAGGATATATCTAACTAATGAAAGAATTTGATAATTAAAGCACATTAAAGTTAGTTTTGTGGGACTTTAGAAGCTAAATGGTTGTTGAAATCTCTTTGATCAATGGTCAGACAACTTTGTGAGGATCAGAAAAATTGATTGGTGCCTTTGTTATTGTAAAGAGTAAAGATTTATTTAAATGTCAAAAACCTGAGAGGTATATGCATAAATTCTCAGAAGAAATGCCCAAGGCACTCCCAGTTGCATTTTCATATGAAAATTGATATTCATTTTCCCATGTTCTTGAGAAAATGTTATATGTATTTTGTTGAGTGGCACAGTGGAATCGAACAATTACCTGTGATCGACGGATGCACAAGCACACAAATCTACACAATCACTAGAAAACAATCACAAAGATGAAGACACAATCATGCAAGTGGGGTTCGGCAAAACCACCTACGTCTATGGAAAAAAATAACATAAATTCCATTCTCTAGTATATTTCCCTGTGTCTTTGCGTTAGGGTTTCACATACAACAATATATATATATATATATGTAACATGAACCAATGAGCAAAATGCCCTCAAACCCTAGATGGCTAACCCATACATCAATATAGTTTAACCCAAAATACAAATAAAAAAAAATCCAACAATCTCCCCCTTTGCTGGGACTCCATCAATCCACGAGCCACCTTCATGATACCCAGTAATCTTCATTATGTCCCATACTTCGCTGAAAGGTACGCTCTCGCATCCACTACAATTGGGCACATCTCGTGCACCATGATAAAGTGCATAATGTTCATATTATTTATGGAATCTCCCTCCTATTTTGATGATATTTTGTGCTTAATTGCTTGAGTTTAATTGTGTTTTTACTTTAAAGGTGGAAATTGAAGATTGGAGCTGAAAAGAGCCTGGAATTGAGCATTTGACATCAAATAGAAAAACTACAAATTTTGGAGAAGATATTAACTTTCAGCAGGAGACTTGAGTAGATAAGATATGGGAACGCCCTATCAAATCCGTACCTTATGGAATTCGGTCCTATCGGGAGCGTCAATTACAGCTGGATCAGGATAATTAGTAGGCCCTGTTTTTATGCTGTATTTTTGGAATGAGCAGATTGAGTCCATTTAAGAGATCATTCTTATCCCTTCAAGTTAGGAAATACTTTTATTTTTTGGTAGGTTTCTTAGGGTTAGGGCTAGAGCTATTTAAGGAGAGAAAAATGGACTGTGAGGGGGGGATTATTCAGCATTTATCTTTTCATTGTAAGCTGCATTTCTTTTCATGTGGAGCGGCTAAACCCTATTTTCTGGTTGAAGGATAATTGAAGTTTTGGTTCAACAACAATTGTGAGATCTAATTAAATTATATTTGTTCATTATTCTTGAGTATTTATATATTACCTGCAGTTTCTTGAGATGATTATTTTGATTGATTAAATAACAGCGCTATTATTTGATTGTCAAAATAGTCTATTGCCAATTGAAACATCAAATCCGTAGTTGTTTGATTGCTTTGATATTTGTGGTAAATAACATGATTGATTATGGTCAAGTTTTCGATTTATGTTATGGAGATATATGATCTAATTTAAATGAACCGAGCTTGTGTGTTTGTTGATTAGAATTGGTGGTCTCTCTAATCCTTAAAGCTGTTGATGAATTAAATCCTAAGAGCTTGTTTAGGATTGTTTGTTGACAAGAGAAGTAATCAAAGAGCTTGTTTTGATCGTTGAGAACTTAAGGAGAGACAGGGTGTTAGAGCTTGTTAATGCCCATAACCAATTTATTCAAGAGTCACTGAAATTATCTTTGTATCAATGATCAGTTGCATGAATCAAAAACTGACATTACTCCCTTGACCAGAACCTTGTCTCATTTCATTTGATCTCATTTAATTTGCTCTTTCTTGTTGCTTATTTGAATCATTTTAGTTGATAATATAAAATCCCCTTTTAATTTTTATTGTTTCATGAGAAATAAATCCTACCATTCTCCGTGGATTCGACCCTACTCATCACTGCACACAAAATCATTTTTGGAGTAGGAATTTTTATATTTGTTGGATTCGACACCCACCACACCACCACCCTAGGGTGCACCCAGAATCTCGATGATATGGTGCAACGATAAAATCCAAGCGTGGCTTGAACTTCTCCTTCATCGATTTCTTGAACACCTTCCTATCATTCTTCCAAAGTGGTCTGGACCATCTACTACCATCTTTGCACGCTTTCCTGCAACACGATGAATCCCCCACCTCCAACTGTCAAGGCAAATCTAACCTTCTTTTTATTTGCACACTTCTCAGGGCACTAGGCTTTGTGGATTTCTCGTTCTTTTCCTTTTCTTCGGTGTTCATTTCATCTTTTCTGCAGTTTCAGTCCACTGCTAGATGCCTCTACAGAAATGTTCGTTTCACAATCTTTTGTTTGTCTCCAATAAAGCTCCACCTCCACTAACTCATTCTTCTTCCAAGAATCTACTCCACCTTCATTTGTGATTGTACTTCCTGCTAATTAATTTGTAGAGATTTTTGATTAATTCACCATTCATAATGACAATGGCTTCCCAAACCACCTTCATGATTCCACCTGCTACAAGGCACTTATAGCCCTTAGAGTCTAAAGTACCCAAAGAAATTAAAGTCATTTTTACTTTCAGAACAACCATCGCATTTGCAAGGGTTCGTACAACTCCATCAAACATCTTGATTTTCACCATTCCTTTTCCAATGCTCTTGTATTTCGCATTGTTGGCCATGAAAACAGATGCACCATCACAAGATGTTCTCTTCTATAGCACATGTGACAATCACAACCGAAAATCAAGAATCCAAGAATCTGTGGTAACATTCATACCTACAGTGACGAGAAATAACCCCAAAGAATCCTCATCAGAACTTTATGCCATGCTCGCGTGCTCCGATTCTGGTTCTTCTCTTGCCAAGTCTTTCTTTCTCTTTGGACAATCTCTCTTGAAATGATCGTAATACCAAGTGACCATCTTGTCTTTTGTTTTTTACTTGGAGCGTTCTCCGTCTCCCAATCCCCTTGACTTAGATCTCCCCTTCTTTAATTAGATCACGATGCAATATTAAGATCGTCTTCTTGAAATTTACCACTGTCGGTCTTTATCCTTTTGCTCAATAGAAGAGCAGCGGTTACTTCGTCCATTTCAAGTATTTCCTTCCCATACATCAAGGTTGTAACCAAAAGCTCGAACGATGGGGGCAATGAAGACAAGAATAGAGTACCTTGGCTTCTTCGATCTTGACCTCAAGGTTAGACAACTGTGTAAGAATTCTGTTGAATTCATTTAGGTGGTCCGACAACCATGATCCTTTCCGCATTTTCAAAGAGTACAATTGCTTCTACAAAAATAATTTGTTTGTCAAAGGCTTTCGCCAAGTAGATACTTTCTAATTTGGCCCAAAATTCTGAAGCAGATTCTATTTCCAAGATGTTGGAACAAAACATGGTTGTGGAGTATAAGGCGAATTGCACTCTTTTTTTTTTGGTAAAATGATATTTCATTAAAAAGCACAAGAACAACAGGAGCGAAAAAAGAAAACAGTTAACCCCTAGTCAAAAGGATACTAGAGGCCCATTTCCAGTCTATATCCTGTCTACTAGAAAAGCTAAACTTAGCAAGCCTATGAGCTTGCTCATTTAAAGCCATAGGGATAAATTCAAAGTCTACAGAGAGAAATAAGGAAGCCAACTATATAATGTTTAGAATACTTGAGTTAATGGATCAATCAAGGCCTCCCTTCAAAGCATAAACCACTTCTTGAGCGTCTGTCAAAACACGAAGCCTATCAAAACTATTCTTCCAAGCATTTTCTAATGCAGCTAAGACTGTCCTCACTTCGGCATCCTTTGAAGAGACAACTTTGGGCCCTTGGTTAGCACCTACATCCACAATGACATCATTTAACATCATAACGAAGCTAAACGAAGCATAACCTTCCTTAGCCTTAAAGGCAGCATCCGAGAAGATTATAATATCTCCTTTGCTCGAAATCCCTAAAAGATCTATGGAGAGTTTCAAATTATTTTTTTAAGGGAATGTCCCTATAGTGGCATATGGGATCCTCAAGCATCTTATGGACTAATCCAATGATCTTAGAGGGATCTAATGATTGACCTCTATGAATAAAGTCATTCATAGCTTTCCATATAGTCCACCACATGGAAATGATCCGCATTTTTGAGTGAACATCCCCAAAAGGAGGAGTCGGGTGTCCTTGCCCACATGAGATCTTCCATCATTCCATTCAGTCTAAAGGATGCATAGAATTCGATAAAAAACCACCCTGCGAGTCGAACCAACTCGCTCTAGCAAATTTGTACTGCATCAGAGCATGCCCAATCAAGTCCTCCTGTTTTTCACATATAGGACATTTGTCATCTAAAGAATAAATCTTAGATTTAATGATGGCTCTTACCGGAACAACATTCCTAAGACATTTCCAACCAAACAATAGGATCCTTTGAGGAAGAGGAAGTCTCCATAAAGCTTTCCAATTTACCATCGAAAAGGAGTTAGCATAATTTTTATTGCATATTAATCTATTAACTAATTTAGTAGAAAGTTGTCCGGTTTTTGAAATGGGCCAAACTCCGTCATCTTTAATAAAAGATCTAGAGATATAGATCTTATCAATATCCTCAATGTCAATAGGGTTGTTAAAATATTCTTTTAGAGCATTAGTATCCCAATCTTTATTAGCATTCCATAGATCTTTAACTTTAAGATTTGGGTTAATGATAGAAGATAACGGGTTTCTCAAACCATTTTTGAAAGAAATCCAGTTACATATCCAAACAGATATGTTATCTCCATTACCAATTATCCAGCCAACCATTTCGTTTATGAAATCAACTCCCTCTACAAACCCTTTCCAAAACCAGGAGTTGCCTTTTATGAATTTAGCTTCCTAAATGTTACTTCTGGGGCAATATTTAGCCCTTAAATCTTTGAGCGGAGGAGGTCCTCATTACTTAATTAGACATCTCCAGCATGTTTTGGCTAGAAGGGTTGGATAAGTACTTTTGGTGTCTCTTATTCCTAAACCCCCATGGGCAATAGGCTTATATAATTTAGCTCATTTGATAGTATGAAAATTTCTTTCTTCTGCACTCTCACCCCACCAAAAGGCTCTAAGCATTTTATTAATAGAGTCCGTAGTTTTATTTGGAAGACGGAAAATGAACATATTATAAACAAGAATAGCCGAGGCCACAAACTTGATTAAGGTGTTTCTGCCAGCTTAGGATAACAAAGGGATTTAAAAGAGCTAATTCTTCTTTTGATTCTGTTAATGAGGGCCTCAAAACTTGAATTTCAATTTTTTCTAATAGTTAGCGGATTTCTAAGATATTTTTCATCATTGACCATAATTCTCATACCTAAGATCGAGGCAATATAAATGCATCTTTTTTGGCAAGCCTCTTTGCTAAAATAAATTGCAGATTTGTGAAAGTTTATGAGTTGACCTGATATATCACAACATTCCTCCAATAAGTTTTTAACTTTCCTCGCTTCTTTTAGCTTAGCATTACAAAAGATGAAGCTGCCATCAGCCAAAAAGAGTAGAGGAGATACTAGGGGTGTTTCTGGCTACTCTAATTCCTTGAATAACTCCCATCTCTTCAGCTTTCTTATGCATGCAAGATAAAACTTCGACCCCTAAGATAAAAAGGTAAGGAGAGAGAGGGTCTCCTTCTCTTGACCCTCTAGATGTTTTGAAATTTCCAAAGGGGGACATCTTCTCCAGCTTTTTATCGTTGAACATATTTTTCAACCCTTAGGAGGTCAAGACATCATTATGGTAACCGTCATGGTAATCCATAGGCTAAAACTATTTCTTCCGGTAAACATTTCAATTTAATATTCTTTGCTAATATCCATTGTGTGTGTGCCTGAAGTTGTCTTCCAAAACCAAGATTTTTTTTGCCCGTGATACTGTCAATCACTTCCGTTCACTACGTTGATATAGTCCCTACGAGTGCACATGTGATAATCACAATCAAAATCAAGAATCCAAGAGTATGTATGGAGACGGAAAATCACCCCAAAAGGTCCTCATCGGAACTTTATGCCACGCTCGTGTGGTCCAATTCTGATTCTTCTCTTGCTAACTCTTTTCTGTCTCTTCGGACAATCTCTATTGAAACGACCTTCTTTATCACTGTAATACCAAGTGATCATCTTGTCTTTTATTTTCGACTTGGAGCATCCTCTATCTCCCAATCCCCTCAGCTTTGCGTTGATTAGAACCAGATGCAATATTAAGATCGTCTTCTTGAGATGTGTCACCGTTGGTCCTCATCATTTCGCTCAATAGAAGAGCAGGCTGAGCAGCGGTTACTTCCTCCATCTCAAATGTCTCCTCCCCATACATCAAAGTTAGTAACCAAATTCTCGTACATGGGGGCAATAAAGACAAGAATAGCAGTGCCATGTCTTTGCCTTGCCTTCTTCGATCTTGATCACCTCAAGGTTAGACCAACTGCATAACAATTCTACTCAATTCATGTATTTAGCCTTTCGGCATTTTTAAAGAGTATAATTGCTTCTTCTAAAATAGTTTATTTGTCAAAGACTACGCCATGTAGATGCTTTCTAATTTGACCCATAATTCTTCCCCATGTAGATGCTTTCTAATTTGACCCATAATTCTATAGGAGATTCTATTTCCATGACGTTGAACAAAACGTCCTTGTGGAATGTAGGCGAATTGTACTTGCGGCCTTCTCATCCAATTCTTCTCAATCCTCGTTGGACATCTTCTTGGCTTTTACCGTTCAACGCATTTTTCAACCATTTTGAGATCAAGACATCATTCATCGTTCGTTTCCATAGACTAAAACTGTTTCTTCGGGTAAACATTTCAATTTAATATTCTTTGTTAATATCCATTGTGTGTGTCTGAGTTTTGTCTTCCTAAATCATAATTTTTTCGCCCGTCAAACTGTCAATCACTTCGGTTCACCGCGTTGATATAGTCCCTACGAGTGCACACAAAAAAAGGGATCGCAATTTGGAGTTCGGATGATCCCTGAAAGTGCAAAACAATCAAGACAGTGCATTGTGGTAAAAGTAAAACTCAGTTTAGGGACCTGCTTCTCATTGCTTCAGTTCTGTTACTGCTTCCTTTTTTTGCACTTGTACGGTCTGCTTATTGTTTCATCTCTCTTTGAGCTGGCTTCCTGACTCCTGTGCTGTGCAGCTGGGCCGGTCTTCACACAGGTCATACCTGACTTGCTCCAGCCCAACCTGATTCAGACCAGAACCGAACAGAGGGGTGCTGCAAGGCTTCGAAGAGGCAGGGCCGTCGGAGACTGATCAGGGCACCTGCTGCTGGTCAGCGACGTAAGGGGCTGCGGAAGATGTCGGTGACTGCGATCGGATAGCGTCGGAAGATGAAAGGTGAGTGAAACCTTGCACCCTTTTCCAGGGTTTCTCTCTGTTCATCTGAGCCCACCTCCTATTCACTGATCTCCTGCATAATGAAAATGGGTTCGTTGTTTCTGCAAATTCCTGCTGAACCCAGAGATGGGTAGAAAACCGTCGGTGGTCCTTTCTGAAACCCTCTCCTTATGTTCCCACCGCCTCAGATCCGACACTCGATCCGTGGATAGATCGGGAACACCGTCGATCATGAACAAGCCCGAGCGATCTCAACCTCGCTCTGATACCACTTATTAGGTGGCACTGCGGAATCAAGTAATTAGCTGCGATCCACCAATGCACAAACACACAAATTCGCACAATCAAATAAATCCACGCAATCACAAAAAAACAATTACAAAGATGAAGACGGGTTGTCAATTCCTTTTTCTAGTCTGTTGCTTTGTATCTCGAGGATAGGGTTTCGGATACAACCACAGAGCTTCTAAATGCACCCCTCAGATACAACCATTAGAGCTTCTAAATGCTTCCTTCATTTTTCTTTTGACACCCATCATTTAAAAAAAATATATTATGAATATACCGTTGTCGTAAATCCCCCAAACTACCCCTTCTACCCTTTCCCCTGACCTGACCCTGACCCTAACCCAATACATACCTTCTCTCCAACCCATTCGACTCCCCATTAGGCCTCCCAGTTTTCCCCTCGCCTTCTCTTCCTCCAGCATCTTTGACCTCCAGCTCCCTTTCCCACCCTCCCTCCTGTTACATTCCATCCCGAGTTAATCAAAAGTAACTCTAATTAATCGAGATTAACAAATTCTGCGTTCCTTTCACGCATAGGACGTATTAAGACTGTTTCTGTTCTGTATATCTCCATGAGTGTGGATTCAGGGAATTTCAAGGTACAACGTCTCTCTATCTGTAATGTTCATCGAGAATAACACGTACCTTGGCCACCTGAGATTACACTTGAATGGATGGTAATAGTCGTTTATTTAATTGTTTATGGACTTATCTCCATTATATGAAATGAAATGAATCCTCGGAAGGCCTGGGTCGTGAATGGTGCGCCCTTCCGCCCTGTGTCAACGAGGACAATGCTAACTAATGTGAAATGAATTGGTAATTGAATTACTCAGTGAGTCTGGTACTACATGGTGATTTCTATAAGCTCATTGAGCTGATTTTGCTGCAGTAGATTATTTGGGAGTGTTCCGGAGCTCTGTGGTGATATCAGTTGTCCCTGGCCCGGACTCTGATAAGTCCCACACTAAATGAATCCTTCCGTGGGAAGAAAGAATTCTTTCCTTTGAGGGAGAGAGATTCCTTTCCTTTGAGGGAAATGGCATTTGAGTTAAAAATTGAAATACGATTGTAGTTTGCCAAATAAGAAGACTCTTATTGATTATGAGTTGGAATTGGAATTGAACCAATCGAACCGAAATGAAATGAATTAAATGTATCATTAACATGTGAATCATGTAATTGTTTATACATTGCTGAATTGTGAAAATTTATAGTGTTATTGATGGCATTACAGGCACAGCTGCCCTTGCCGGTCCTTCCAGAAACGTCTGGCACGGTTCCTCCAGGAGGACTAGTAGAATGGAAATGAACTTTGAATTGAGATGAAAGTAAACGTTTCACAATTTTGATCATTGCATTGGATGTAAATATGCAAGTGCTGGATTTTGTATATAGTGTAAAGAACTTTTGTATAATTGTGAATATTTCCGCATAATGTATATTGTTATCCTTTGTGAATTTTAATGCGTTGAGATTCACTGGAGTAAGTATGCAGCACGACTCGGAATTCACTCGGATTAGTTCGAATCTCGGGCTCGGGTCGTGTCACCTCCCTCCCTCTCAAGTGGCTCCTTCCTTCCTTCCTCCCTCCCTCTCAAGTGGCCCCTTCCTCCCTCCCTCCTATCCCCTTCCAATGGTGCTAGAGGGGGCGGTGGTGGTTAGGGCGGGGTGAAGTTTGAGGTAAGGTTAGTTTATGTATTATGAGGGGTGTGGGAAAAAAAAAAGCTGCAGGATTTCAAATTCAATGGTTGGTGTAGAGAGAAGGAAGGTGTACGTGTAGAGAAAAATGGAGTGCATTTAGAAGCTCTCTACAACGATATATTTGTAATATGGTCAAATGACCAAAATGACCTTGAATCCCACATGGCTAACCCATAAATTAATCCGGTTAACCCAGGAATACAAAACAAACCCAACATACTTTCCTTGGGCATGGAAAGTTCCATGATAGTATATGGTTCTGGGATGACTTCATATACTATCTGAACATTTTGGACCTTATGGAAAGTTCTAAGTATTAGTCTAGCCTGTACCTTTTTATCTCTCTTGAGTTTACCCTTAAAATTTATGTCAGTAAAGACTCACAGCCAGTCGTTGAGATTTTTAATAGATACTAGTGAAAATGAAAATAAAATAAATATTTTAATATAAAAAAATATTAAAATATAAATAAAAAAGAATTATAGAGTTTATAGAGAAAGATTTATAGTATATGGATTGTTCATCATGGGTGGACCAATTTTAATTTCACTCTTCGCTCTCCACCACCAGCCAATCCTTACTCTTAGTCTCCCATATCATTAGCTTAGTTCCGGAATTCAGGTCTAAAATATAGAGGGTTCCGTTTGCTATAACTGCAGGACCCCACCAGCCCGATACCATGTTGTTGTCGATCTTTGCCACACATCTTCAGATGGATGATCATATGCAAGTACCTCCTGTTTTGGTAATTAGAGATATTAGGGATGTTAGTTAGAGATTAATATAAAGATATTAAGATAAAGGGAAATTGAGGATTTGATCTTGAAAGATAATACAGATAGATATTGGTTAGATTTGATGGAGGTAAAATGGAGCATGTCACTCTCTCACGAATAGGCTGCTGTTATTTTGTATATATATATATATATATATAAAAATTATATAATTATGACTACTGCTCAAAGAGGCAATGTTCTCTTGCTAGCGATGAGATGCGGAAAAAATGGACTGGTGTCTTAGTCACAGGCCCATCTATTAAATATAAAGAGGGTAGTGCCTCATGGAGATTTTGGATGGGAACTGTCACATCCTTATTCATAGAAGAAAATTCTCCCTCCTCAAACTCCTTATAAAGTGGCAAGTCTTATGTATGTTTTGAATAATACCCAATGAAACAGTTAAGAAAGTGATTCATTCATATTAGAATCTTCTAACAAATTATTATAGTCAATGCATTTTGTAAGTGCAAAAAATTTACTTACAATATTATGATGCCTTCAAGGACTTACTCAAAGTACCGGAGAAGTAGCTGCGATCTGGTGAACCTGAAAGGGGAGAAGAGAACAGTCAAAGGACCCTGACTGGGGGCAGCACAGGGCTCTCCGATGCTTAAGTTAGTCCAGATAACTGATCGGAGAAGAGAGATGTGTATGGTTGCATGTAGAGGAATGCATACCTTGCTCTT
This sequence comes from Cinnamomum chago, assembly GCA_038049695.1. Taxonomy (NCBI): domain Eukaryota; kingdom Viridiplantae; phylum Streptophyta; class Magnoliopsida; order Laurales; family Lauraceae; genus Cinnamomum; species Cinnamomum chago. The sequence goes on along the minus strand of CP142457.1, from coordinate 10,809,050 downwards.
GGTCTGTCTCATGCCTTATATGAGAAATCGTTTTGGTGCCCGTGCTAGTGGACCTCATGATGTGACTGGGGTCTCATCAGCCCATATAGTCATTAATGAGGGTCCATCACAGCCCTCATTGCATTTAATGAGGGTCCGATCAGCCCACACTGCATTTAATGCCAGTCACATTGGGCCTGATCTTGCCCCGATCTGTTGGCGGCTGAGGTCCCATCGAATCCCTTTCTTGGGCCTTGTCCTGATGGGGCTGCGACCAGGAGATGCAGTTGTATAGCTTATATATAGCCGAGACCAAATGGGGCGGTGCGGCCGAACTAGTTACCGCTTCTCGAGATCAGCAGGAAGGGCCGAGACCAAAGCAGGGCGGGTCTGTAGCAAGTTGGCGCGTTTTGCCGATACCGAGGCGGGCTCTGGCTCATGGGACGGTCCCCACACACATTCGAACATGGTTTTGTCACTTTGTAGTAGCAAAACAATTAAAGAAAGCGATTCATGTAGTAGCAAAACAATTAAAGAAGATTATATATATTATAATCTTCCAACAAATTATTATTGTCCATACGTTCGAATGTGGTTTTGTCACTTTGGAATAGCAACGGCGAAAGGTTAATTTTATGGGTGGTCTCCAATTTTGCTAATTATTTCCATGCAAAGTTAATGGTCTCTCAAGAAAAATGAGTAGGCTAAAGAGGACAGTGAATAAGTAGTAAGGTTAGATAAAAAGTACAATCTATTCAAGAATTTAGCATAGGATAGACCAAAATGGAGAAATAGAGTTTATGTAGTTGACCCAATATGGTTGGAACAAAGCTTTGATGATAATGATGATGATGATTATCTTTCTCTCATTTGGCCAACCCTTAATGTATTTGACTTTATTACGAAGAAATAGTTATAGCTTTAGTTGGATCTTTTGCATAGGCCTAATTTGAAATTGGAGCAATCTTATATCTAAAAGTGGAATGTAAGCCAGGAAAGAAAGCTCGATTATGGCTCGTGCGTAGCCAAGTCAACTCTTTTTCTTACTTTATAATAATGAGCTGATGATTCATTTTAAAAATAATAATATCTCTTTAATATTATAAATACCATGGAGTTACCAATATCTCTTTAATAAAAATTAATTTTAAAAACTGTAATGTCTCTTTAACAAGAATCCCTCAACCGAACATAGGTGCTGTGGAACACGCCCATGTTTAGATACATTTGAGTAGACCATATATAAAACAGAAAACCCACCAATAGTAGTGGTCCTAGGATTTGATATAGGTTCGAATGAACTGGACTATTGGATTATGTGTGCACTTATTTAAAATCTTTTTCGCCTTGGATCATGTAGGGCCGGTGATGAGCTCTTTTGATTCCCCCACGCCCAGGTGGGGGCCAAGGTGGTCAGAGGGGCTCCCCTTTTTAACATTTTAAATGTGATAAATGTCATTGAATTACCAATCTCTCCTTAATTAAAAATAGTAACGTCTCTCATTGAGTGATCACAACTCACAACTCTCTACACTCTCTTCTATTTCAACCTCTCGTTTCTAACCTTATCCATCTCCATCTCTGCCTCATAATAATACATATTTTTTATGGTCCTTGTGGACTCATCAAGTGAAGACCCCAACCTCTCTTCTTTCTAGTCCCATGAGCTTTGATACTTTTCTCTCACCTCTTCCTTTTCTCTCCACATATTCTCAGCTTCTCTGCCTCTCTACCGATGAAAACACAAAGAAATCTCAATTGGGTACAATATGGACCGGTTCAAACAACGCATAGTCATCCACAGTGGTCAACCTCTCAGATCTATTTATATGAACAATCTGATTTATTATGTTAGTGTTTTTTTTCAAATATTACATATGCAGAACTTTCCATATTAAATGCTCTTTGATTTCTTTTTTCTTTTGCTGGACTGACTCTCACTTTGGCACAAAGGATGGAGATGGTGGGTACCGCTACTCAATGTATATTTGCTATATCTTTTTATCACCATTTTTGGTAGCCTGTTTTTGTCCAAGCCGTGGAAGGAGACTACAGTGCCTCGCAGGTGGAGAGTTTTCAAAACAGTTGTTATTCCATAATACTCCACCGGATATAGAGATAGGAGGGTGGGGAGGGCTGACCTGGTGGTTTAAGGATGTCGTCTGGTTTTTTTGGCTTGGTTTTCATAGTGTTTGATATGGTTGATGTTTAGCTGTTTTAATGAGGTTTTTTTAGTAAAATGTTTCGGTGGGTTTTAGTGTTTAACTAATGTTGTTATCAGATGTTTACCTAGATGTTGTTTCCTGTGATGAGAAATTTTTGTTATCAATGTTTAACTCTGCGGATGTTGATGTTGTTATCTGTGTTTAACTAGATGTTGTTCCCTGGGTTGATGTTGTTATCGGTGTTTAACACTTTAACTAGATGTTGTTTTATGGAATGTTGTTATCAGTGTTTAACTTGATGTTGTTTCTTAGGATGAGAAATTGTCCATATCGGGATTTGCAAACAATAGATACGATGCAGACCATCCATTGCATTGTAACGACTCATTTTTATTTTTTTTATTAAGGCACTCAAGGTCATGGGGGAGTGAATGCCTTTGAAGGAATTGCAAGGTTTGGGGACATGGGCAAGCTTTAGAAGTACTACTAGCTGCGATTCAGCTCCTGAATTCTCCATTAATTACCAAACAGATCTGAAACTCGAAGGAATTTAGAGACAGAAACCTTGAACTTGGGAGAATGAAAACCCTAGATTTTAGATTTTGGGCAAGGAAAACAAAAAAACAACATTAGTCAAAGTGTAAACACTGAGAATGACATTAACACTGGAAACAACATCTAGTTAAACACTGATAACAACATCAATATCTGCAGAGTTAACATTGATAACAAAAAATTTTCATCCCAGGAAACAAAATCTAGTTGAATATCTGATAACAGCAATAGTTAAACATTAAAACCCACTGAAACAGTTTACCAAAAAAAAAAAAAAAAAGCTTGAAAACACAATAAAAACATTTTACTAAACATCAACAACATCAAAACACTATGAAAACCGAATACCACAGACCACCATCTATTGCGCCAAAGAACCAGACGTCACCAAGTTCTTAAACCACCATGTCAGCCCTCCCCACCCTACCCTCCCTTCTCTATATCCGATGGAGTAATATGGAATATAAACTTTTTTGAAAACTCTCCACCAATGCTGTCTGTGAGTGCCTCTCCTGCCACGGCCTGGACAAAAACAGGCCACCAAAAATGGTGCTAAAAGATATAGCAATATACAGTGAGTATGGGTACCCACCAACTCCACCCTTTGTGCTAAGTAAGAGTACGGTCCATCCACCATTTCCACCCTTCCATCTGATTTTATGAACAATCTATATGTCATTTTGAAAATTATTATGTGTGGGGGCCCATTCCGTGAACTAGTTTCTCTTGGTCTCGGCTAGGGTGTGCTCGGTTAGCTACTGTTTAGGGGACCACGTCCCTTGATCTCGGCTACGATCCGATCTACTTCGGTCTCGGCACTACGTGCTGGTCTCGGCCAAACAGAATTCAGTTCGGCCGCGCATATCGTTCAGTCTCGGCAATGCAAGCTCGGCAATGCAGAATTGTGCTTGCAGCTGATAGCCGCGGCCCTATCGTGGCAAAGCCCGAGGAAGGGATCTGATGGGACTTCAGCCACCACCAGATCAGGGCAGGATCAGGCCCAATGTGACTGACATTAAATGCATTGTGGGCTGATCGGACCCACATTAAATGCAGTATGGGCTATGATGGACCTTCATTAATGGCTTTGTGGGCTGATGTGACCCAGGTCACATCACCAAGCCCACTGGCATTCACCCAAGACTGTCCCATATATAAGGCACGAGCCAAAGGGAGCAAGGGGTAAGCATTCTGAGATAAACACCCAGTCTTTCTTCTTCCTCTTCTTCTGCTTCTCCGATCCATTGCTGACTTAAGCATCGGAGAGCCCTGCGCTGCCCAGAGCCAGGGTCCTCTGACCTTTGTCTTTCTCCTCTTTCAGGCTCAGGTCGTCGCAGCTATCTCCTCCATGCATTGAATAAGTCCTAAGAGGCATCCTGATCTTGTGAGTATTATTATTTCTGCACTTACAATTGGCGCCGTCTGTGGGAAACGATTTCTATAATCTTTCCTATTCCTATTCCTAAACACCATGACGAGGAGAACTGCGAAAAGCGGAGAAACTTCCAAGACAAAGCATGCAGGACCGCCCCCTGACCAGCAGAGGGCTGGGAAGCAAGTAGTCGCAGAGGACGATGCTGAACGCGCTCTCATCCGGATCAACGTCCAGCAGCGTGACCTCCGTACAGAGTCCGCTCCCGGGAGGGGAGACGCCCAGCAGCCTGCAGGTCTCCTGACAGGGCGAGACCAGCGGGATAAGTCCCCAGTGGTCGATGGACCACGCCCTTCAGGTCAGGAAGGACACGTCGAAGACGTTGAGGATGAAGAGGATGATGACTACAACCCTGGCGACAGCTTGAACTCCACCCTTCGGGAGATTAAGGCACAGAACGAGGCCCTCAGGGAAAAGGATGCTCTAATCCGCCAGCTCCAGCAGCAGCTGGAGAAAGCTGCGGGCTCAGCAAGGCAGCAGCAGCGGACTCGTAGGGAGCAGTCACAGCAGCAACGGTCTCGACAGCAGCAGCGGACTCGTCAGGAGCAGTCCCAGCAGCAGCGGACTCGTCAGGAGCGATCCCAGCGACAACATGAGGAGAGGGTTACTCGTGTTACGCGCATCTCTTCCTCAAAGGAGGATCTGAGGGACCACTTGAACAGGAACAAGAAAGGGGACGACCGAACCCGAGATGAAGGCTCAAGCGCCAGCCGTAGCTATTCCAGGAAGGCGTCCGAAACCATTCCGGAGAACATGTACCGAGACCAGGAATGGCTGGACGCACACATAAGGGAAACGGTCCAGCGCAACCTGGAGGTAGCCGGCTTCGGCCGAGACCAAGAGGATGCTTGCTGTAACCCCGTTGATCTCGGTGCGTCTCCTTTCTCCCAAGACATCAGGAGGTACCCCTTACCCAAGAAGTTCAGCGTACCAAGATTCGTCACCTATGATGGGGTCTCGGATCCAGCTACGCATCTCAGGCACTTCTCCCAGAGGATGTCTGTCTGGGGAGATGAGGGTCACCTGAACTGTAGAGTTTTTTCTTCCAGTCTGGGTGACCTCCCCCTGAAGTGGTTCTGTGCAATACCGGAGGGGGCCATTTCGAGCTGGCAGCAGCTCCAGCAGTCCTTCTTGAAGAAGTTCCAGGCCTACAGAGTCCTTCCGAAGACAGATGCAGACATCATGGCCTTGAAGATGAAGCAAGGAGAGAACGTCACCCAGTTCGCCAAGCGGTTCTGGGCGGTCTACAGTCAGATAGAGAGCTCCAAGGACGAGGTTGCCGTCTTCGCATTCCAGAATGCCTTGCTGCCAGACAGCGATCTCCGCAAGGACTTGGCTAGGAACCCGGTGTCTTCCATAGCAGCGCTCATGTCCATCGCCAACCGGTACATTGCCCAAGAAGATGACCAGATCCGCGCTCGGGAAAACCATGGAACCGCGCTGAAGGACCGGGGTGGGAGGACATCCAGGCAAGACGGGGGACCGTCTCGGAGGAGTGAACCTCGGAGAGAGGAGCGGCGGAGAGATGAGCCAAACAGGCGTTGGGCGCCCACCAGCTCGGCAAGGCCTCATGCGTTCGTCTCGGAGAGAAACAAGCGACCCAGGCTGACAGAGGACGCATTCCAGGCGGTCAACACGGTCTTCAAGATGCCAATCCACAAAATCATGTATAAGATCAAGAGCAGGCCGTACTTCAGCTGGCCAGAGCCCATGCAAGGCGACCCTTCTAAACGAGATCAGACGAAGTTCTGTTCCTATCACAAGGAGGGCGGCCATAAAACTGAAGATTGCAGGATACTGCGGTCGCATTTAGAGAAGCTTGTCCAGGATGGACACCTGCAAGAGTTTGTCAGGAGAGAAACCAGGGCCGACACCCGAGCCCCGCGCCGAGACGAAGGGGGTCACGACAGCGACGGGACAGAGAAGATAATTGACGTTATCCATCTGGCACCCCCGCCCAAGGGGAGTAACCAAGCACGTGCCGAAGCCAGGAAAGCCTCTCACGGCAAACATGTCATGGCCGCCGAACTCAGTTCAGCACCGAAAAGGGCTCGGAGGGAGCATCCCGAGATCAGGTTTACTGATGCAGATCTAGAAGGGGTGCAGCTCCCCCACAACGACCCCCTGATCGTGACTCTGAAGTTCGATTGCGCTAAGCAGGGCGTGAAGAATTGTACTGTGAAGAAAGTCCTTGTTGACCCCGGTAGTTCTTCCGAGGTCCTCTATTTCGACAGCTTTCGAAGGATGGGACTGACGGAGAAAGATCTGCAGGAGGCTCGAATTCCCCTTATCGGCTTCAGCGCCAAACCAGTCTATCCTAAGGGGAAAGTGACATTCAAGGTCGAGGTCGGTGGCGCGTCTGTCATGGCAACCTTCATGGTGATCGACGCACCCTCTCCCTACAATGCTATAATGGGCAGGTCTTGGCTCCACAGCCTGGAAGCAGTCCCTTCCACCCTCCATCAGAAGCTGAAATTTCCATGGGAGGGAAAGAGCGGCCGAATTGAGATTATCACGGTAAGAGGAGATCAGCAGGCGGCTAAGCTGTGCTTGACAGCTGTGGTACCTGGGGAGCAAGAGCCCAAGGAGGTCAATGTGGCCGAGATGGAGAAGAACCTGGAGCAGGGGCTGGATGAGCTCGGCCAAGATCCGGGCAGGAAGAGCGTCGAGGAATTGGCCGAAGTCCGGATCGACCAGAAGGACCCGGATCGGTTCTTTCTACTCGGCAGCCAGCTTGGAGAGCCGGAAAGGTCCGAACTGGCCCAGTTCCTGATGCAGAACAGAGATGCCTTCGCCTGGACGCCTCAGGAGATGCCTGGCGTCGACCCCGAGGTAATGTGTCACAAACTAAATGTTGACCCTAACCACAAACCTGTGATGCAGAAGGCACGGAGAACTGGGGTCCCGCAGACCGAAGCCGTCGTCGAGGAAGTGGATAAGCTGCTTGAGGCCGGAGCTATCAGGGAGGTTCAATACCCGAAATGGTTAGCCAATCCGGTGGTCGTCAGGAAGAAGACTGGCAAGTGGAGGGTGTGCGTCGACTTTACCGACCTCAACAAAGCCTGTCCCAAGGACAGCTTTCCCCTCCCGAAGATTGACCAGTTGATCGACGCCACGGCCGGGCACGACAGAATGAGCTTCCTCGACGCCTACCGCGGCTATCATCAGATCCCACTATTTGGGCCAGACGAAGAGAAAACAGCTTTTATCACGCCCAGGGGAACCTACTGTTATAAGGTGATGCCGTTTGGGCTGAAGAATGCAGGGGCCACCTACCAGAGACTTGTCACCAATATGTTTCACGATCAGCTCGGCAAAACTGTGGAGGTTTACATCGATGACATGGTGGTCAAGTCCAAGCAGGCGCGGGATCATCTGTCAGACTTGGCCGAGATCTTCGCCACTCTAAAGAAGTTCCGGCTGAAGCTTAACGCCTCGAAGTGCGCCTTCGGTGTTGGTTCCGGCAAGTTTTTGGGCAGCTTGGTTACACGCAGAGGCATTGAGGCGGACCCAGATCAGATCTCGGCTATCCTCAGAGTGCAGAGTCCCACTTCGGCCAAGGAGGTTCAGAAGCTTACAGGGATGGCCGCGGCACTGAATCGCTTCATCAGCAAATCTTCAGATAAGTGCCGACCTTTCTTTCAGCTTCTTAGAAAAAATTCTAAATTTCAATGGACTCTAGAATGTGACCACGCCTTGCAGCAGCTCAAGGCTTACCTTTCATCACCACCACTGTTGTCAACCCCGACCCACGGGGAGACCCTGTATTTATATTTGGCGGTCTCGGCTCATGCGGTCAGCTCAGTCCTCATCCGAGAAGAGGACAAGGTTCAAAAACCAGTGTATTATACGAGCAAGACCCTTATTGATGCCGAGACCCGGTATCTGCCTCTGGAGAAGCTCGCCTTGGCGCTCGTTAGCGCCTCGCGAAAGCTCTCCCATTACTTTCAAACCCATTCTATTATGGTTGTTACGGAGCACCCACTCCAATCTGTTTTCAAGAAGGCCGACTTTTCAGGAAGAATCTCCCGATGGGCTGTCGAACTAGGGCAGTATGAGATTCAATATCAGCCACGGACAGCAATAAAAGCCCAGGTTCTGGCAGATTTCCTCGCCGAGTTTGATTCAAGTTCGGCACCAACCCCGCTCGGCACCGAACTGGGGGGTGAGGAGCATGGGGCTCCCACAAGTTCTGAACAATCACCATCTCGAACCGAGACCCCAGTTTGGAAAATCTTCGTCGACGGATCTTCCACCTCGAGAAGAGCCGGAGCAGGAGTTGTTCTCCAATCGCCGGAAGGACTGGTCATAGAGCAAGCTCTGACACTGGACTTCAAGGCGTCAAACAATGAAGCTGAGTACGAAGCCCTTTTAGCCGGACTTAACAGTGCCAATATCCTTGGAGCTCAACAGCTGGTGGTCTTCAGTGATTCACAGTTGGTGACAAACCAGCTGACTGGAGATTATCAGGCTCGCGACGACCGGATGGCCGCGTACTTGGCCCTGGCAAAGAAGCTGCTGGCACAGTTTCAGTCAGCCGAAGTCAGGCAGATCGGCAGAGAAGCGAACTCTCACGCAGACGCCTTGGCTAACTTGGCCAGCGCTGTTGAGGCAGGAAGAAAGAGGAGCATCGAAGTCGGATCGCTAGCTGTACCCAGCATTGAGCTCCGTTCACCTCGGGAAGTGTTATGTATTGGTCTCGGCCCGAGCTGGATGGACCCCATCATCACCTACCTTAAGGACGACAAGCTTCCCGAGGACAGTGGCGAGGCCCACCGGGTCAGATTCAAGGCAGCCCGGTTTTGGCTATCTCCCGAGGTCAAGCTCTACAGGAAATCGTTCTCGGGACCCTACCTCCAGTGCGTCCATCCGAGTAAGGTCGAGGACCTCCTCTTCGAGATACACGAAGGAATCTGCGGGAGCCATATCGGAGGAAGATCTCTGGCCTATCGAGCCATCAGCCAGGGTTACTGGTGGCCGTACATGCAGAAAGACGCACAGGTATACGCGAAGAAGTGCGAGAAGTGCCAGAAGTTCTCCCACTCCCTCCATCAGCCAACGCAGGATCTCAGCCCGCTCTCTAGCCCGTGGCCATTCGCTCAGTGGGGGCTCGACATTGTGGGACCGCTCCACCGAACTCCGGGGAATAAGAGATGGCTTATTGTGGCAACAGATTACTTCACCAAATGGATTGAAGCGGAACCACTTTCATCCATCACAGAGCGGGACTCCAAGAATTTTGTATGGAAGAATGTGATCACAAGGTTCGGCATTCCTAGAGCGTTGGTCTCGGACAATGGAACTCAGTTTGACTCCAAGCTCTTCAAGACCTTCTGCCAGGAGCTCGGCGTCAGAAACTATTACTCCACGCCAGCTTACCCACAGAGTAACGGCCAGGCCGAGATCTCCAACAAGGTGATCCTCGATGGGCTCAAGAAGCGGCTGGACCAAGCGAAGGGGAGATGGGTGGAAGAACTGCCGAGCGTCCTGTGGGCTTACAGGACCACTCCAAGGCGTTCCACTTCGGCTACCCCCTTCTCGCTCGCCTACGGGATGGAAGCGGTCATCCCTTTGGAGATCGGCCTCCCCACTCTGAGGTCCGAACTCTTTGACCAAGGACAGAACGAGACTAACTTGGCCAGGGAACTGGATTTGGCAGACGAAAGAAGAGAAGCGGCGGCAGTCAGACTGGCCGTCTACCAGCAGCGGCTAGCCAGGGGCTATAACCAGAACGTCAGAGAAAGGAAGTTCTGCGTGGGGGAACTGGTTCTCAAGAAAACGCTCCCAGCCGACAGGGATCCGAATCAAGGGAAGCTAGCGCCGAATTGGCATGGCCCGTTTAAGGTCACTTCCATTGCTGGACGGTCGGCTTATCGGCTCGAAGACATGGAGGGACGTCCGCTACCGAGACCATGGAACGCCTCACACCTCAAAAAATTCTATTTTTAGTCTCTGTACTTGTACAACGCTTCTGGATTCAATGAAACTACAGTTCTCCACAATTTGTAGCAATCTGGCATCCTGACAGTGACAATGGTGCAAAGTTGGAAGACCGTCTAAGGCCGGCACTCAGCCACCTAGACGAGTATCCGCCACGGCCCATATCTAAGGTTGGCACTCAGCCACCTAGATGAGTTGCCGAAACGGCCCATGTCTAAGGTTGGCACTCAGCCACCTAGATGAGTTGCCGAAACGGCCCATGTCTAAGGTTGGCACTCAGCCACCTAGACGAGCTGCCGAAACGGACCATGTCTAAGGCCGGCACTCAGCCACCTAGACGAGTATCCGCCACGGCCCATATCTAAGGTTGGCACTCAGCCACCTAGATGAGTTGCCGAAACGGCCCATGTCTAAGGTTGGCACTCAGCCACCTAGACGAGCTGCCGAAACGGACCATGTCTAAGGTCGGCACTCAGCCACCTAGATGAGTTTCCGTCACGGCCCATATCTAAGGTTGGCACTCAGCCTCCTAGATGAGTTGCCAAAACGGACCATGTCTCAGGCTGGCACTCAGCCACCTAGACGAGTTTCCGAAACAGCCCATGTCTAAGGCTGGTACTCAGCCACCTAGACCAGCCGAAACGGCACCAGTCTTCCAACACGGAAATCTGGTTTCGCCGAAATACATGGGGCTTCCAAAGGGTCAGCGCTCGCAGAGAACCCTGATCAGGTCGGTCTACTCTAGTCCGAAGTCACACCCAAATTCACAACACTCACGGAAAGCGTACAAAGGAAAGCAAGTAAAAGCCACACCACACAGGAGAAAAATATGAGAAAGAGTCTTTCATTGATAGCATTGATTTACATCGAGACAGTTTGAAACAAAGACGACATTTTATAAAGAAAAGAAAAAAGAGGAAGTCAAGTCGATGGCTCTGCTTCTAGGTCCTCGATGACGACCACGGCGGCCTCGGCTTGAGGAGCTTCTTCAACGGGGTCAGGCGTTGGCTCGGAAGGGACTTCGGCCGGGGTGGCAGGGGTCTCGGCCAGGGCCTCATCTAGGGGCTCCTCTCCGAGCTCGGGGAGACTCTGATGTATCGGATCATCTGCAGGAACCCCCATCTTCTTCAACACGGCCTTGCAGCCGAGCCGGTACAGCTTCGGGCTGAGCGCCGTGATTTGATCAACGTAAATCTTCGCAGCTTCCTCAGTCCCCTCCAGGAAGGCGGCATCGACCTCAGCTTGTTTCGATGCAAGGAGTTCCTCCTTCGATGCAAGGAGTTCCTCCTTCGCCTTCCTTTCCAGCTCCAGCTCGGCCTTGAACCCCGCCGAACTCTTCTCCTCTGCCTGGAGCTTCGTTTGCCATTCGAAGCCCTCTGACCTTGCTTTGCAGAGGTCGCTGGCCATCATATCTGACTGAGCCTTGAGCTCCGCAGTCTTGGCCGCCTCCGCCTTCAGCTCCTCCTTGGCCGCTCGCAGTTCGGATTCGGCTTTCTGCTTTTCCTTTGCCAGGCGAGCCAACCGACTGTCCTCCTCCGCTATCCTGTCCGCGACTATCTGGAGCCTTTGGACAGCCTGCAGCGGATCAGACAAAAGAAGCTCAGCATGAAAGCAAGAATATTTAAAGATAGAAACACCTGTGACCAGGAAAGTCGGGCACTTACAGCGAGGGAGTGCTGTATGGTCCTCATAAGCAGCAGGGGGGTGTCTTCCGACCTGTGCCTCTCCATGTCCCTGGGGAGCGCACAGGCTCGGCTGAGCGCCGCGATGACATCCGGGCTCCCCACCAGTCTATCCCCAGCATTTAGGGGCCTCCCCTTCCTCAGCTCCATGTCCGGCCTGAACTCGGCCGGCTCAGCTCCCGGGGACGTTGCCGCCTGGGGCTCGGAGCGACTCTCCGCCAGAGGAACTGCCGGGGTGGGCACCCTGTCCACTGCCGTTTCCCTCGCAGCTCGTGGGGAACTTTGCCGTGGTCGCTCCTCCCGCTCCGGCTCCTTCCCCTTCGCCTTTTTCCTCGGCCTCTCGCTTTCCGAGACTGGGGAAGGTCGGGCCTCAATTCTAGCAGGGACGATGGTCCCGAAGGAGGGCGAGGCAGTGCGGGTTGCGGCAACCTTTCTACCGCCGCCGAGGACGGCGTTCGCCAGATTCTTTGGCTGAAACGCGGGCCTACGCCTCTCCATATTGTCCACTTCGGCCTCGGCTCCGGAAGTATAGTTCTCAACTTCCCTTGTCGGAGAGTCTACCTCGGCTCCGGAGGTATATTCTTCAATTTCCCTTAGCGGGATGCCCGTGACCACGGCCAACGTTGCGGACGCTTCCGCAACCGTGACGGTCCCGCTGGTTCCTGCTGGATCGGGGGCGAATCTCTCCGGGTTGCCGGATTTCCGTGTGTAAGACACGTATCTCGGCTCGTACTTCAGAAGAGAGTAGGCAGCTCTTGTGTGGTGGCCGTGGTAGCAGTACACCTTGCTCAGCCAAGGTGAGTGCCTTCTCCAGCCGTTCAGCTGGGCTTCACGCTTGCGCTGAGAAAGGCCTGCGAAAAAACAGCTGAGTTAGAATTCGGCAGCAGAAAAAAAAAAAAAAAAAAAAAAAAAAAAAAAAAAGGGGGGGGAAAGGGAAAATCCGAAACCCAAAGGGGTTAGGTCTTTACTCGGTGGAGTCCCGAAGCGTCGAGGGACTCGGACCCTCCTAGCTACTTCGGTCTCGGTCTCGCCGAACTCCCAGTTTCCCGAGACGAGCAGACGGTCATCTCCGGCGTATTTATTGGAGTCCTCCAGCGCCGTGACGAGGGGTTGGCACTTCGCCTTGACGCGAAGGTAATAGGTGACCCCGTCCCTGGTCTTGCAGAGGTCATATATATCCTCTATATCATGGACGCCGAGACTGATGTCTAGAATCCTATTCAGCTCGGCGACGCCCATGATTATTTTATACCCATTGGGCATTAGCTGGCAGGGGCTGAGGTTCCAGGTCTCCAAACAAGACCTAAGAAGAGGGTGCACGGGGAATCTGACCCCACCCTCGATGACGGCTATCAGAGGGAACGGCATCCAGCCGTTGCGGAAAGCATAAACAGAAGGGTCGGCTGCCATGATCCGGACCTCGTCCGGGATCATGTAAACTCTCCTAAGGTTAGCCAGGCCTGACGGGGAATCTATCCAATGGGTGAAAATCCCCATTTCCGGATCTAAGAAACCCTAGGGGCTAGGTCTGGAATGCAAATGAAGGAGGAGGGAGCGGAAGAAAACTCACTGGTTTGACGGGGCAAAGTCAGACTCCGACTGACGGATGTGGGCGACTACTGTTGGGAAACAGTACGAGGTCTGGTCCTAGTCCGGTGGCACTAGTTCTAGCAGGAAACAGAAGTCCAGGCAGAGAGCAGAGGAATTGAGAGCGAAAATGGCAAAGGGAGAAGACGAAAATGAATATAAAGGGGAGGAATGGGCGCCATTCCGGAATTCGAAGCAGGACACGCGTGAGATGTCGCCTCGGCTTGCGTCGCATCCCCCCTCGAAAAGGCAAGATAGCCTACCGGGCAATAACGCGTGGCGCTGTGGCAGTGATGGTTCGCCTTCCCATGCTAATCATAGCCCCCGCATTTATTACCCCCTTTATTATCTCTGGCAGACGAAGCAACGGCGGCGTCCGGCGCCGAATAAGTCAGAACCCTTAAACAAAATCGGATGGGAGGCGAGCACTGTCCGTCTCGGGAGATCGGTTCAGTTCTCAACCCTAGTGCGGGGGATCGGTCCAGCTCTTAACCTTAGTGCCCGAGAGAGCCCTAGAGGTCAAGAACTGAGGGGCTATTGTGTGGGGGCCCATTCCGTGAACTAGTTTCTCTTGGTCTCGGCTAGGGTGTGCTCGGTTAGCTACTGTTTAGGGGACCACGTCCCTTGATCTCGGCTACGATCCGATCTACTTCGGTCTCGGCACTACGTGCTGGTCTCGGCCAAACAGAATTCAGTTCGGCCGCGCATATCGTTCAGTCTCGGCAATGCAAGCTCGGCAATGCAGAATTGTGCTTGCAGCTGATAGCCGCGGCCCTATCGTGGCAAAGCCCGAGGAAGGGATCTGATGGGACTTCAGCCACCACCAGATCAGGGCAGGATCAGGCCCAATGTGACTGACATTAAATGCATTGTGGGCTGATCGGACCCACATTAAATGCAGTATGGGCTATGATGGACCTTCATTAATGGCTTTGTGGGCTGATGTGACCCAGGTCACATCACCAAGCCCACTGGCATTCACCCAAGACTGTCCCATATATAAGGCACGAGCCAAAGGGAGCAAGGGGTAAGCATTCTGAGATAAACACCCAGTCTTTCTTCTTCCTCTTCTTCTGCTTCTCCGATCCATTGCTGACTTAAGCATCGGAGAGCCCTGCGCTGCCCAGAGCCAGGGTCCTCTGACCTTTGTCTTTCTCCTCTTTCAGGCTCAGGTCGTCGCAGCTATCTCCTCCATGCATTGAATAAGTCCTAAGAGGCATCCTGATCTTGTGAGTATTATTATTTCTGCACTTACATATTATCAAGTAGTAATTTTCGTAGATTAGCCCACCTGATGGATAATTTAAATGGCACCCATATATGTCATGCATATAATTTTGTTTTAATTGAGAATCCAGTGTGTTCTCAAAGAGCACACAAGAGCATTCGTGTTGAATGAGAGAGTTGGCATCATTTATCATCATCAAATTCTTGTACCAACCTATGATGCATAGATACATCATGGATGCAGCAAGGAAACGTCGTAGACACGGAAGGGACACAGATTTTACATATAAAAAGTGAAGTATCATATACGATACGACATGATACGTTGTCCATTTTGAAGTATCCGTGCATCATAGGTACCAACTCTATCTACATCTCCACGTTATATCCGTCGCCTCTTATCTCTTTAATAATCCTTTGGTAGAGTTCATTTAACTAGGTATTCCTATGTATTCAATTTCTTTACATTTTAATGAAAACAAACAGGCTGTAAAGAACCATGAGATAGTAAAACCGACGAATGTCCCCCAAAATTTTTTCTGTAATTTGGCTCGAAAACCCCATTTTCACATTAGCTACATCTATCCTATCTATATTATTGAGTAACAACTCATCATATCATTCTAATCAAATTCTAGTCCCAACTAGCTATATGTTGGTGTCAGCTAAATGATTTTTTTTTTCTCCATTCTGACCCATCCTAAGCAAAATCCTTGGCTAGGTGTCACTTCTTCATATCCAATTTTACTACTTCCCTCATTGTTTGTCAGCCGTTTATGAAAAAGCTAAAAGAGGAATGCTTAACCCTGTAACTTTAATGTTACACACACTATAAAGGAAAGCTTAAGCAGAAGCAAGGTTATGAAAAGGCTAAAAGAGGAGATAAAACTTACCAATAAAATATTTCTGCATACTAATGAGTAGCTAAATACTACATTCAAGTAAATAGATAACAGTGTAAATATGGCATACGTCCACAGAAGCACAAATAAGTCTTCTTTTTTCATACTGAAGTAATTGAGTAGCATAACTCGATCTTACTACACTGGTCTATAAAGGGTTATGATCCTTATCTAGGGTCCAATTCGGTGATTGAAACCTCATTCACTGAACAAGGTTTTGATTTGTCCATGGAGAGGCCCGACTCAGTTTCAGATAAAGGATCTCTTGCTCTTGCATGTGATCCCATCATACTATTCCCTACATAAAATGCAGGTGGTGAAGGAACTGGAAATGTCAGAGAGTTACTATTGAGCATGAGAACAACAGATGACATGGTGAGTCTTTGAGTTGCGTCATCTTGGACACAAAGTAATCCCATATGTAGGCATCTCAATATATCATTTGTCGAGTGATGATATGCAATAGATTGATCAATTATTTCTAAAGATGATCCTTCATTCCAATGCTTCCATGCCTGTCAAAAGTCCACAAACATAGTAAATCATTTGTAGCAGATTCACGTTAAGAATCTAGATCCAGAATCAAATTGTGCAGCAATATACTTACATAGCTCAAGAGGTTTGTCGTATGTCCATCTTCACTCAATGGTGTATTTTTTCGACCTGTTACAATTTCTAAAACTAGAACGCCGAAGCTAAATACGTCTGATTGGATTGAAAATTGCCCATGAATAATGTATTCCGGTGCCATGTATCCACTGCCATCATTAAGCGGTTGAAGTTTGTTAGATTTGATCGTGTCCTTAATTGCAGAAGCACTAATTATAAATGTGTAATTATTTTCTCTATTGTTGCCTCTCCTTTGGCCAGCATTTTACTAAAAAAGAAGTGTATTACACAGTCAAATGGGTCATTTCGATGAAGAGAAAGTACTGAAAAAACGGAGTTGGAGAAAACAGTCCCACACGAACTCCAATTTCTCTAGTTTCTCCTCAACCAAAAAAACTATGTGGTTGAGTAAACAGTCTCCTACTCTCCATCCTTTCACTGAACCAGTAAGTGAAACATTATAGGTCTAATAGAACAACAGATAACACTTCGAGCAATCTATAGATTCGAGATTAATCTTGTCAACTTACTATGTCCCGGCGATGCGACTTGTATTGTCTTGAGTTTGGTCTACACTAAAAAGCCTTGCTAAACCAAAATCTGCGATTTTAGGGTTCATATTTCCATCCAACAAAATGTTACTAGCTTTTAAATCTCGATGAATGATACGAAGCCTAGACACTACACCAAAAATCGAAAATTGGAACGGAAAAGCGTTCCTAATCCTCCCGTTCCTAATTCGTTAAACCGTTCCAATTTCCGTTCCAATTTGGTACCAACCGTTCCTAATCCAAATTGGAACGGAAATTGGAACGGTTTAACGGATTAGGAACGGGAGGATTAGGAACGCTTTTCCGTTCCAATTTCCGATTTTTGGTGTAGTGAGAATCTTCATGAAGATATAGAAGCCCTCGAGCAATCCCAGCAATGATGTTGTATCGCCTCGCCCAATCCAATTGAACGCGTTTGATTGGATCTGCCATGACTGGATGTGTTAGTAAGAAAACATAATAGAAAAAGGTTCACAACTACATTCTTTATCTACTTTTGAGGAATACCATGGCGATTGTCTAAGAATCTTGTAATTGTCAATTTGTTGAAGCGTGAAAAATAATGACATAATTATAGTAGCCACTCAAACGAATTTATAGCATCTGATTGTAATCACTTGTCTAAGACCTTTTAATAGCATAGTTTTTAGGGAAGGCCGGGCTGTCTGTAAGCATGCAACATCTTAGTCTGGAGGTCCTACCTGACCCATCATCTATCTAAACCCTTCATACTCACTGTACCTCCATTTGTTGATATTCGCCGAAATTGACCCTTATTCATGTTCTATAGGCCAGGCTGTTCCATGCTGGGTGACCTACCTGTTCCTGAAAAATGACTCTTATAATATACTTAAAGTATAATACGGAAAAGTTGATATTCAGATAACTGTGAACATAAGCAATATACATTTGAAGTCTTGGTGAAGAATACAAGTCATTTTAACACTTGCAATCTTATATCTGTCTTTAATTGTTCGAAGCATTATTTGAAAGCTATAACCTAAAACAACTACAATATGGAAAACCTTCAATAGATCCCTTTCTTAAATTAAATTGAAGGCGATAGAAAGACAGATAAACAATAACCGTAGAAAATACTGATGGAAAGAAGACCAACCAAATAGAAATTTATCCAAACTAGTGTTAGCCACTTATTCATAGACAAGCATCTTCTCTTGTTCTTCTATGCACCATCCCCATAGTCTTACAAGGTTCCTATGCTGAAGTTTCGCTACCAATGCCACCTCATTTCGCAATTCTTCTAGTCCTTGCCCTGATCTTTTCGATAGCCTTTTCACTGCTATTTCCCTTCCATCTGATAGCTTGCCCTGTCAAAAAGTTCAGGGGAAAAAACGACATTAATTTTAAGAAGCAAGCAATGAATATTTAGAATTCAAATGACAGCATTATTTTCCTTGGAATTAAGGACATATAGGGTTAATGGATTGTTACCTTATAAACAGGGCCAAATCCACCTTCTCCAAGTTTGTTGTCAGTAGAGAAGTTATTTGTGGCAGCTCTAAGTGCATTCAAATTAAATAGGACAGATTCAGGAAGTGTGATCTCTGTCTCCTCTTCATAGCTGGTTTCTTCATAAGAATAGAAGTTTTAACAACAATAAGATCTTTGGTCTAGCAGAGACTAAGAGATGAAATTTGATTCTTTAAAATGCTGGGTCTTTTAACATTTGAAAGACATTATGTGCATTCTTCAATTATGAGGCCATGTAATGTGCTTTAGGTAGAAGATAATTCCAATTTGGATATCGAAACTAAGAGTTGGCCTCCTGATTAGTATTGTCAGACTAAACTGTTTCTATTTGTGTATCGTGCTAGTGAAATCCATCACAAATGATTAAACATCAAGAAGATAAAAAAGAAAAGTACGTCCAATTGAGTCATTGAAACATGAGTACATCAGCTGTTCAGTTGACCGTGGATGATTCAGTTTTCAATGACATCTGACTGTTCACATAACTCATACATGCTACTCTGTACTTGCGCATTAGGAAGAATCTGATGTTTGTGACCTTTCAAAGAATAAACAATGACCTTCTAGATACAGATTATCTAATGGTTGAGTTATCCCGTTCAATAGAATATGACAGTTACAAGATAGATATCCATCATTGATTAATTCTCTGTTAGGGTTATGTATAAGTTAGATTTTTTTTTTTTTTGTTTTCCTTCCAGCTATAGCTAAAGAAAGGCACAATCTTACATAATTGGTTCCAAGATATGGTCTTGACTCAATATCCTTGGATCCATTTGAGGCTCTGGATATTTTTAATAATGTTTGAGTCCTGTCCATTGTTATGAACTAGATATCAAAGTGT
Source organism: Cinnamomum chago (assembly GCA_038049695.1). NCBI lineage: Eukaryota > Viridiplantae > Streptophyta > Magnoliopsida > Laurales > Lauraceae > Cinnamomum > Cinnamomum chago. The sequence goes on along the minus strand of CP142457.1, from coordinate 10,790,086 downwards.
CATTATTAAGGTATGAGAGGCGTCCATCTGTCATGTTATTTGGTCACATCACATCAGGTTGATGCTCTCAATCCAATCTTTTGGATCTGAACTTCGATGCAGACTCTTAAGATGGGTCAGGGGAGTCTGACCCCAACTATTTACAGGCCTATCCTTGATGCACAATTGGATATAGCTCAGCAATATATGGCAATGAATCACCTTCTACATAATTAAATTACCGCGGAAGAAGACCAGCCTCTCCAGGCACCGGTGACAGTTTTAATTCGAAATACATGTTTGAGTGTTATACAACACACCTGATTTTCTTCGACTTTTCTTCTTCTTTCTGATCAGCAGGCACGCGCATATTGTTGAAAGTATAACCAATATAACAACAATAGAGGTGATAATGATAATCGTTTTCCATGTGTCCTTGTTTCCTGCATCAACCACAGACAAAATTTACAGTTCCAGATGCATTTTGAAAACACTTTGCCCTTTTCGTCCCTTATCTTAAGACATATTGATTTCCTAAGATTCTGAAGCGATTCATTTCTAGAGAAGGGGATAATCATAAAAGTGTACTTCTAAAGAATAAGATCCACAAAGAGCCATCAAATAGTCCTTCACTCTTGTATAGGAGTACCCATCCATCACCTTTGTTTGAAATATAGAAAGTAATGCTTCACCTTAGATCTCACTCCTCGCTTCTTTAATATTCCTCCGAAGGAATCCCATTTACTATGAATCCCTACGAATTTCATCCTAGGTAGAGATATGGACCCTTTAAATTCGTAGATGTAACTATAATTGAAATAGATTAAATAAAAAAATTGATGTGATTCAATAGTCACCCAAGCTGGAAAGAAATTATGGTAATCCATCCTGAATCAGCAAGTGATAAACAGGAGGGTTAGTCCCATGCACCCATAGCTACGTACCCAAGCTTGAAGAGTACTGTTATGCATGTTTTTGTATGAGAGTATCACAATTCCAAGTTAACCAAGATAGATTGGTCTGGACTAGTAGGTAGAGAACTATGTTATTATGCTTATTGACATTCACCCTATTACATATACTAATATGAGTGGTCATACCTGAATCACCTGCTCCTTGTGTAGGGTCTATAGTAGGGCTCCCCGGAGTAGGAGTTGGAGAATCATCAGCTACAGGTGGGGGCGGAGGAGGAGGCAGAGGAAAGAAGATATACGTATCGTATCGTATGTTACAGCTGACACTATAAACATTTCCTCCTGTTTTCCCATTACAACAACTTGGAATGTTTTCGATCATCGTTCTCAAGCAGTTGTAGCAGTTGCTCTCTGATAAATCTCTAGTGCACTGAGCCATTCCATATAACCTTTCAAAGTTCGTATAACTCGTTATCTTCACCGCATACTTGGACATTTCCGATGCTGCCGTTGTCGAAAGATCGTCCATGAGGCTTCCCACTCGTGTATTCAAAAGCGTAGCATTGGGTGCATCCTGGGTCCTATAACCAGCCCATTGAATGCGGGTGTCAAGTTCAGAGAAGAAGCGTTGATCGGAATAGCGCAAGATACAATTGGTGTATCTGATGGTTGCTTCTGTTTTGTTGGGACAGCGGCGGATGATCTCAGCCGTTGAATTGATGAGGCACTGCCGGCAGTCATCTTCAGAAGCTGCAGACATGCATTGTGAGAAGCCATAGACCTTGCTGGGGTCATCTCCATAGGTAGTATTGTAGAAGCTGTCGCGCCTTATCACCCCATTGCTAGATAAAGAAGGGAGAATGGTGTTGAGATTGGTTTCATATTCACCACCGGAAGTGTAATTCGATGCCCCGCAGACACTGAAGATTGGACCTTCTGTTATAACAGAGCTTTGAAAATGCAATAAAAGGATAAAAAATAGGAGCAATTTCAAGTGTTGAGATGCATGAAACTGCATTTTAGAATGAAGAAGAGAGTTTAGATGCTGCAGGTGATGAAGATGAAGGTTTTTGTATGCATTAGTCAAAGCCAAAAATAAATTCAAATATCTGACTTTGACTGGAGTGGTTGATTTTTCTCTTGCGCTGGCTCCGTCCAAAATTTTGGCTGGCCTATTGTCCCCACACGCTTCCTTGACATTTTTGTCATGAAAGAAATGGACACCTACTTTGATAAAAATTCAAAATTTTGCAAATTTATCCCTCTGTTTTTGTGTATTTACAAAGCAGCGCCTCAGTTTTTTGGGGACTGCTTGACCATGGCCAGGGGATTAGGGTGACCATGTAAGTAGGTCAGAACATGAGTTTGTTTAGGGCTGCACAAGAAATCCGGTATCACCGCAAAATCGAACGAAACAGACCGAATCGGGCGGTTCGGATAGGTTTATAGTAGATCGGTTCGGTTAACAGTTTGAAAATCATAAAAACCGCTTACATCGGTCGGTTATCAGTTTGAGCCCACGGTTAACCGTTTAAACCGAATCGACCGTATGTAGTAACTTAAGTGTTGTGTTTTTACTATCTTAGCCTTAGAGTTTCGTTTTTTTACTACTTTTAAAGTTACATTCCACAACTCTATTCTCACATGAACTCAACCGTCAACACTGCCTCAGTGCATCTCCTCTAATCTCTCAAATGTTGTTTGATACTTCATTACAGATGGAGGGATTACTGTACAAGGTGTTTTCCTTCCATCATAATTCTTACCTCGTTTTAATGAAGTTTTTATCAGAAGGTTGCACTCTTGAGAATGTTGGAAAAGCCACTAGAGTCTAGCCTTTTGATGATTGGTTTTGGTGTCACCTAATCAATGTGTTAAGAAACCTTCATTTCTGAAAAATACAGTGGGTTCTGATACATATTCCTTTTGTGTGTGACTTTTCTTGATATGAACTATTATTCTATTATAATTCCAAATGGTATCATGTGGAATGAATGTTTCACTGCAAGGTGGTTATTATTATTATTTTTTTTGTGCACTTGCGTCTAGTCCAAACTCTCTTTTTGAAGTAGAATTATTTTTATATGTGTTTAATCTAGTCTAGAATGTTGGATTTTTATATTTGCACTAACCATTTGAATAAATGTGAAAGGACGGGTATCATCATTTTGAAATTTGCAAAAAATAAAATAAAAAACAACGGTTTAACTAATCGAACCGAACCAAACCGTTTGGTTCGGTTTAAGCATTCTCCATCGGACAGATCGAATCGGTTAATTAGAAAACCCACAGGTTCGGTTTGATTGTTGGTTTTAGTGTTAAACTGATCTGAACCGCCTATGTGCAGTCTTAAGTTTGTTTGACCCAATCTCACGAGGGGGGATCCCCCCTTCCCATCATTACACACCTGTCTGAATGAAACGCTGTAGGAAGAAAAATGTTGCCAAAGTCAAGCCGTGTTGGACCAGCAGCTGCCCATCTGAAGCTGCCTATGCTGCCCAAAGACAACCTCAGGCCAGGGATATGAGTAAAATTCAATCTTACTCATGTAAAGAACTTGGGCATTTGCCAAATTAGTGCCAAAAAAAATTCTCCAATTACTGTAAAACGGCAGGGGATTTGATTTCTGAGTGCGGATGGTGTCAATCAGCCCTATCATGCTACAACATCAGATGTCTCCTCTACATCAGCCATAGCCGCATTTGTATATATTTTAATAGGACAATGTTGCTTTCCATTTAGTTCTATTTTCAGTTTGATCATGATTTGAACGGAATGGACTCAACTCTTGTTGAAAGGCTTTTGTCTTAGTTAAACCCTTGATTAAAGGTTTTTCCTTTTAGTTTGCTTCTTATATTTTCTTGCTCATTTTTTTTTCTTGGATTTTTCTATCATCTTTTTCTTCGAGGGAACCCTTCAAGGAGGTCGCATTTTCTTCTTTTATTATATTCTCTTCATAGAAAGAGAAAAATCATGCAAACTTTCAGCCTTGAATTTCAGTTTTCTTTTTAGTGATAAACACGGTTGATCAATGAAAATGAGTAAGTCTCCTTTCTTCCCATCAAGGAAGAGAGGATTTGGGAATGTAAAATGAAAATATAAAAACACATGAGGGAGATGAAAAGAAGATGTAAAAGGGGTTGTAAGTTGTAACCCTTTAAGGCAATCTCATGTAAATTTTAATTGAGTGGTAAATAATTTAAATAGGATATATCTAACTAATGAAAGAATTTGATAATTAAAGCACATTAAAGTCAGTTTTGTGGCACTTTAGAAGCTAAATGGTTGTTGAAATCTCTTTGATCAATGGTCAGACGACTTTGTGAGGATCAGAAAAATTGATTGGTGCCTTTGTTATTGTAAAGAGTAAAGATTTATTTAAATGTCAAAAACCTGAGAGGTGTATGCATAAATTTTCAGAAGAAATGCCAAGGCACTCCCAGTTGCATTTTCATATGAAAATTGATATTCATTTTCCCATGTTCTCGAGAAAATGTTATATGTATTTTGTTGAGTGGCACAGTGGAATCGAACAATTACCTGCGATCGACGGATGCACAAGCACACAAATCTACACAATCACTAGAAAACAATCACAAAGATGAAGACACAATCATGCAAGTGGGGTTCGGCAAAACCACCTACGTCTATGGAAAAAACTAACATCAATTCCATTCTCTAGTATATTTCCCTGTGTCTTTGCGTTAGGGTTTCACATACAACAATATATATATATATATATATGTAACATGAACCAATGACCAAAATGCGCACAAACCCTAGATGGCTAACCCATACATCAATATAGTTTACCCCAAAATACCAAAAAAATAAATAAATCCAACAATCTTCCCCTTTGTTGGGACTCCATCAATCCACGAGCCACCTTCATGATACCCAGTAATCTTCATTATCTCCCATACTTCGTTGAAAGGTACGCTCTCGCATCCACTACAATTAGGCACATCTCGTGCACCACCACCCCAGGGTGCACCCAGAATCTCGATGATATGGTGCAACAATAAAATCCAAGTGTGGCTTGAACTTCTCCTTCATCGATTTCTTGAACACCTTCCTATCATTCTTCCAAAGTGGTCTGGACCATCTACTACCATCTTTGCACGCTTTCGTCCAAAGTGGTCTGGACCATCTACTACCATCTTTGCACGCTTTCCTGCAACACGATGAATCCCCCACCTCCAACTGTCAAGGCAAATCTAACCTTCCTTTTATTTGTACACTTCCAAGGGCACTAGGCTTTGTGGATTTCTCGTTCTTGTCCTTTTCTTCGGTGTTCATTTCATATTTCCTGTAGTTTCAGTCCACTGCTAGATGCCTCTACAGAAATGTTCGTTTCACAATCTTTTGTTTTTCTCCAATAAAGCTCCACCTCCACTAACTCATTCTTCTTCCAAGAATCTACTCCACCTCCATTTGTGATTGTACTTCCTGCTAATTAATTTGTAGATATTTTTTGATTAATTCACCATTCATAATGACCATGGCTCCCCAAACCACCTTCATGACTCCACCTGCTACAAGGCACTTATAGCCCTTAGAGTCTAAAGTACCCAAAGAAATTAAAGTCATTTTTACTTCCAGAACAACCATCGCATTTACAAGGGTTCGTACAACTCCATCAAACATCTTGATTTTCACCATTCCTTTTCCAATGCTCTTGTATTTCGCATTGTTGGCCATGAAAACAGATGCACCTTCACAAGATGTATAAGTATCAAACAAATCTCTTCTATAGCACATGTGACAATCACAACCGAAATCAAGAATCCAAGAATCTGTGGTAACATTCATACCTACAGTGACGAGGAATAACCCCAAAGAATCCTCATCAGAACTTTATGCCATGCTCGCGTGCTCCGATTCTGGTTCTTCTCTTGCCAAGTCTTTCTTTCTCTTTGGACAATCTCTCTTGAAATGATAGTAATACCAAGTGACCATCTTGTCTTTTGTTTTTTACTTGGAGCGTCCTCCGTCTCCCAATCCCCTTGACTTAGATCTTCCCTTCTTTAATTAGATCACGATGCAATATTAAGATCGTCTTCTTGAAATTTACCACTGTCGGTCTTCATCCTTTTGCTCAATAGAAGAGCAGCGGTTACTTCGTCGATTACAAGTATTTCCTTCCCATACATCTAGGTTGTAACCAAAAGCTCGAATGATGGGGGCAATGAAGACAAGAATAGAGTACCTTGTCTTCTTCGATCTTGACCTCAAGGTTAGACAACTGTGTAAGAATTCTATTGAATTCATTTAGGTGGTCCGAAAACCATGATCCTTTCCGCATTTTCAAAGAGTACAATTGCTTCTTCAAAAATAATTTGTTTGTCAAAGGCTTCGCCAAGTAGATACTTTCTAATTTGGCCCAAAATTCTGAAGCAGATTCTATTTCCAAGACGTTGGAACAAAACATGGTTGTGGAGTATAAGGCGAATTGCACTCTTTTTTTTTTTTTTTGGTAAAATGATATTTCACTAAAAAGCACAAGAACAACAGGAGCGAAAAAAGAAAAGAAAAGAAAAAAAAAGAAAACAGTTAACCCCTGGTCAAAAGGATACTAGAGGCCCATTTCCAGTTTATATCCTGTCTACTAGAAAAGCAAAACTTAGCAATCCTATGAGCTTGCTCATTTAGAACCATAGGGATAAATTCAAAGTCTACAGAGAGAAATAAGGAAGCCAAAGATATAATGTCTAGAATAATTGAGTTAATGGATCAATCAAGGCCTCCCTTCAAAGAATAAACCACTTCTTGAGCATCTGTCAAAACACGAAGCCTATCAAAACTATTCTTCCAAGCATTTTCTAATGCAGCTAAGACTGCCCTTACTTCAGCATCCTTTGAAGAGACAACTTTGGGCCCTTGGATAGCTCCTACATCCACAATGACATCATTTAACATCACAACGAAGCTAAACGAAGCATAACCTTCTTTAGCCTTAAAGGCAGCATCCGAGAAGATTATGATATCTCCTTTGCTCGAGATCCCTAAAGGATCTAAGGAGAGTTTCAAAATTTTTTTTTTTTTTTTTAAGGGAATGTCCCTATAGTGGCATGTGGGATCCTCAAGCATCTTATGGACTAATCCAATGATCTTAGAGGGATCTAATGATTGACCTCTATGAATAAAGTCATTCATAGCTTTCCATATAGTCCACCACATGGAAATGATCCACATTTTTGAGTGAACATCCCCAAAAGGAGGAGTCGGGTGTCCTTGCCCACATGAGATCTTCCACCATTCCATTCAGTCTAAACGGTGCATAGAATTCGATAAAAAACCACCCTGCGAGCTGAACCAACTCGGTCTAGCAAATTCGTACTGCATCAGGGCATGCCCAATCGAGTCCTCCTGTTTTTCACATATAGGACATTTGTCATCTAAATAATAAATCTTAGATTTAATGATGGCTCTTACCGGAACAACATTCCTAAGACATTTCCAACCAAACAATAGGATCCTTTGAGGAAGAGGAAGTCTCCATAAAGCTTTCCAATTTACCATCAAAAAGGAGTTAGCGTCATTTTTAGTGCATATTAATCTATTAACTAATTTACTAGAAAGTTGTCCGGTTTTTGAAATGGGCCAAACTCCTTCATCTTTAGTAAAAGATCTAGAGATATAGATCTTATCAATATCCTCAATGTCAATAGGGTTGTTAAAATATTCTTTTAGAGCATTAGTATCCCAATCTTTATTAGCATTCCATAGATCTTTAACTTTAAGATTTGGGTTAATGATAGAAGATAACGGCTTTCTCAAACCAGTTTTGAAAGAAATCCAGTTACATTTCCAAACAGATATGTTATCTCCATTACCAATTATCCAGCCAACCATTTCGTTTATGAAATCAACTCCCTCTACAAACCCTTTCCAAAACTAGGAGTTGCCTTTTATGAATTTAGCTTCCTAAATGTTACTTCTAGGGCAATATTTAGCCCTTAGAATCTTTGAGTAGAGGAGGTCCTCATTACTTAATTAGACATCTCCAGCATGTTTTGGCTAGAAGGGTTAGATAATTACTTTTGGTGTCTCTTATTCCTAAACCCCCTTGGGCTAGGCTTATATAATTTAGCCCATTTGATAGTATGGAAATTTCTTTTTTCTGCATTCTCACCCCACCAAAAGGCTCTAAGCATTTTATCAATTGAGTCCGTAGTTTTATTTGGAAGACGGAAAACGAACATATTATAAACAAGAATAGCCAAGGCCACAAACTTGATTAAGGTGTTTCTGCCAGCTTAGGATAGCAAAGGGATTTAAAAGAGCTAATTCTTCTTTTGATTCTGTTAATGAGGGCCTCAAAACTCGAATTTCAATTTTTTCTAATAGTTAGCGGATTTCCAAGATATTTTTCATCATTGACCATAATTCTCATACCTAAGATCGAGGCAATATAATTGCATCTTTTCTGGCAAGCCCCTTTGCTAAAATAAATTGCAGATTTGTGAAAGTTTATGAGTTGACCTGATATATCACAACATTCCTCCAATAAGTTTTTAACTTCCCTCGCTTCTTTTAGCTTAGCATTTCAAAAGATGAAGCTGTCATCAGCCAAAAAGAGGCAAGGAGATACTAGGGGCGTTTCTGGCTACTCTAATTCCTTGAATGACTCCCATCTATCTCTTCAGCTTTCTTAAGCATGCAAGATAAAACTTCGACCCCTACGATGAAAAGGTAAGGAGAGAGAGGGTCTCCTTCTCTTGACTCTCTAGATGTTTTGAAATTTCCAAAGGGGGACATCTTCTTCAGCTTTTTATCGTTGAACATATTTTTCAACCCTTAGGAGGTCAAGACATCATTCGTCATGGCAACCGTCATGGTAACGCATAGGCTAAAACTATTTCTTCCGATAAACATTTCAATTTAATATTCTTTGCTAATATCCATGTGTGTGTGCCTGAAGTTGTGTCTTCCAAAATCAAGATTTTTTCGCTCGTGAAACTGTCCATCACTTCCATTCACTATGTTGATATAGTCCCTACGAGTGCACATGTGATAATCACAATCGAAATTAAGAATCCAAGAATATGTATGGAGACGGAAAATAACCCCAAAAGGTCCTCATCGGAACTTTATGCCACGCTCGTGGGGTCCAATTCTGATTCTTCTCTTGCTAACTCTTTTTTTTCTCTTTGGACAATCTCTATTGAAACGACCTTCTTTATCACTGTAATACCAAGTGATCATGTTGTCTTTTATTTTCGACTTGGAGCATCCTCTATCTCCCAATCCCCTTGGCTTTGCGTTGATTAGAACCAGATGCAATATTAAGATCGTCTTCTTGAGATGTGTCACTGTTGGTCCTCATCATTTCGCTCAATAGAAGAGCAGCGGTTACTTCGTCCATCTCAAATGTCTCCTCCCCATACATCAAGGTTAGTAACCAAATTCTTGTACATGGGGGCAATGAAGACAAGAATAGCAGTGACATGTCTTTGCCTAGCCTTCTTCGATCTTGACCTCAAGGTTAGACCAAGTGCATAACAATTCTATTCAATTCATTTAGCCTTTCGGCATTTTTAAAGAGTACTAGTGGAGCCCTACATGTGCAATGCACGTGCACCGATCACACAATTTTATTAAAAAAATCTTTAAAAAATAAAGTTTTTTAAAAATTTAGTAGAAGCTTCAATAATAAATTCTCAACAAAAAATGAGTGATTGTAAATTACAAGGCCCGTGCAATGTCCAAGTACAACTGACACTACTTTTTTTGTATATATTTGAAACTAATAAAATGATGATATAGTAAGAAAAATGAGATCTCAAAAGACAATCGATATGGAATTTATATAACTTTTTGAGGATATAAATCATATATTTCTAGATATTTTATCATGACTGTGTACAAAGAAATTTTAATTTACTTTATTTGACCTGTCAGGTCGACTTATAGTTTCTTGGTAGACTTGACCTGCTAAAATTGGAATCCAGTTGAAAGCATAGTCAAATTGATAGCCTGCAGTTTTATAAAAAAAAAAAAAAAAAACTAAGAACCAGATGAACTTAATGTTCTAACAAATTACCATGAACATTATATACTCACTACAAAATCAAATTCTATTAAAGAAAAAAATTATTTATATCTTACCTAAGGACGTCAGAATAACAAAACTAAGATTGTGGTTTTAGTCTTAACTTACAAAGAAGAATAACTTCTCACACCAACCATCAAGAATAATAAAGTAATCTGGCTTGTCCTTAAGCGACATGGATCAATAATGGTGGAACTATGATAAGAACTCTAACGTGTAAGATTTGCAGAGCACCTGTTTATCAATATTAGTATTTAACATGTGCTTTGTTTTATTTTATAAGATGGACCACTATCAGGTATAGAGGCAATACCTCTCCAATAGTTACCATCTTCTTTTGTTTGATACAAAGTGCTATATTTTATACCCTGTAAGAAAAGGATAATACATAGTAATCATAGCAGTTCAGTTAAATGGAAGCTCACAAATTGAGATATCCATAGAGAAAAAAATACCAAAAAATAAAAAACTACAAATACATATCTGCCAAAAAGAATTGGACTTTCCTCTTAAGAAATATGTAAAAATATAACACGGGTATTCTAAATCAACTCCTCTGCTCTGTTCTATAAAAAGGATGGGAGTGCTAATCAAAGTAAGAAAAATTAGAAACGAACAAAGACATACTGAATTTGTTGCAGCTCAGCATCAAATACTTATTTTAGTCAGTGGCGGCTCCAGAAATTCAAGTCAGTGGGGTCAATAAAAGACTTATCTTTCACAAATCGAATAAATTTGTTTTTACTTTTATCAACATCCGTCATCTACTTTTAATAATATTAGGATTTTCTCCTTTTAACACGAGGAGAATACCGTATTTAAAGGTTAAGTTAGGGTAAATAAAGACTTACCGACAAAATGTCTAAAAATGAGATTTTCTTTAAAAAATAAAAATTGGGCCATTTAGTTTTTTTTTATTCCATTTTTTTTGTTAGACAAATTACCCATTAACTTATGCATTGAGTGGGGTGGACAAATGACCCATTAACTTAGGCATTGAGTGGGGTCAAAAGCTTCCCATAACTTCAATTCATTAAAGATTTTTTTTAAAATATTTTTTCAAATCTCAATTGACCCCACTCGGATCCATGTAACGCCGATTTTAGTTGTTTACACTTAAAACGACCATTTCATTCATTGACTCTGGAGCTTGTAATAACGCTAGTATAACAAGGAGTTTCTATGAGATTCTCGTTTTCCCTTTAAAGAAAGGCATGATGTTTAATTGATATATATGAAAAGAAGAAAAACAAGAAGAAGCTTACAATGATGAAAGAAATAAATGTGTTAGAAAATTATCAACGTTTTTCAATTTAAGCCTCATGAGTAAGAGCAATAATAAATAAATATATTCATGCCCTTGAAATGCCCTTTTATAATAAAAAGAATTCACAAAAGTTGTATATTAAGAAACTAAAAACTGTACTGATTGAACAACAACAATTTTACGATAGTAATCTATAAGACCTACCACTAAATTGCATTTATGAAATTATCTTTAGCAATCACTAATATCAGAAGAGAACCAATACTTAGTAGTAGTTATCACATTAATTATTCAACTTGTCATTACTCTTCCAACAGGAGTATAAATCAAGATCAATACAACTATTATGTCAGATTGAAACCCAATTATTTTAAGTACATAAAATACAAACAAATGAAGCAAAAGTGAAAATAATATTTAAATTTTTTTAATGGTAACTTTCATTAAAAGAGAGAAAAACACAGGGCGGACATAAAATGAGTTTAAATTTGTACATTTCAATTTCTTATTTATGATATTTTGTTAGTTGCTACTTTTTTCTAAAAGAGAAAAAGAATAAAGCAATAATGCAAACGAAGTACCTGTATATATAGGATGTGCTTATAAGTTTTGGAGGTCCTTATACCTTTTTCAAAGACCATAATAAATAATATACAATTGAAGGAACGTCAAATTACAAATATTTAAGGTTAGCGTACAAAAGTTTAAATGGTTAATATTTAAAAAATAATAAGAAAGGGTTACATCCGTACAAAGAAAATAATCTCATATCTTCTGGAAACCTCCCGAAGCCATCTGATGTTCTTAACCCTCAAATTTCACAAACAAATACCACTAAAGTATCTTTTAGTTCCACCAAAAAATAAAAATAAAAATAAAAAAATAAATAGAAACTATTTGCACAATTATCATTGTTTAAGGGAAAAAGAAACAGAGAAAATATTAATTCTCTCGTGTGTAGTCAATTTGGTATTTGAATTATAATACAACCACCAATTGACCACCAGCAACAATAACAAAAGTAGCAAGCTAGCTAATACATTTTGTCGCTACTTTTAAACTGATGGCGAAGTATTCAAAGTGCCCACAAAATTGTAAATGTTGAACACCAAAAGTTTTTTTTTTTTGTTTAAGGGTAAAATTTGTATTGAGAAAAAAGGGGTGGGAAACATGGGCAAAAAGCCCCCAAAGCCAGAAGGCTACGCAAAAACAAAAAAAAAAAAGGTTGTGAGTAAAATAGACTTGATTGCTTTTCTTTTGATCCATTATAAAATACACTATTAATTTTTTCTTTTATTTTCTTCCCATCTTAGTTCAAGGTTTATCATTGAAAAAGTACATGGCATTTAAGTTTTTAGAGTTAAAAGGCAGTATGTACACCATGAACCACATAATGGAGTAAATAGTGCATAGTTAAAATCTTTTTTTTTCCCAACTTGCTTTAGTTTATTAACTGTGGTGGACAAAATAGTGCCAAGAAAGACTAAAAAATCTTTCTGAATGATTCGAAATGATTCTTTAATTATACCATAACACAATTAATTTTATAAAAGATAAAAAAATGAATAAAAATTGAAAATTAGTGAACAAAATGGTTCAATGAGAAGCACGAATGAATGCTTATTGGTCTTATCCCACTCTTGATGGGTTTGGAGGGTGACGATTGAAGAAGCATTGGTCTAGAACGTAAGAATTTAACTAACATAAAACTAAAACAGGAAAAAGAAACAATATAAAATGTCAAATTCTTATACAAATATGGATTAATTTTTTGGCCTTTTGAATATTAGCCCTTCCCCTTCGATTCTATTGAGAACGAAAACAAACTTTGACAGATAATGGAAAGCTTTTCCATGCCTCATAGCATCATCCTTTTAGTTATTGTCTACTTTGCTTTTCTCAACCAGGACACTTTCTGTTTGAGTTTTTCATTTTTCTATCTTACATAACAAAGCAGTATAAAGTTTACATTTTAAATGCTGTGCACAAATTCATATTCCAAACATAGAGTAAGAATTAAATACAAAGTAAGGAAACACGAAATACACACAATTTGAAAGCCTGCAGTTAATATTCAAGAAATAAAACAGACATAGAATTAAAACTATCAGAGCACGAAGGCTATCAATGGGCCTAACTTTTGCCCAAACAGGAATGAGGGAAAAAAAAACAACTCTTCATCATCATTTTCCTAACTCTGGTTGCACCCATTTTTCTTAGAATAAAGATTTTATTATAACATTAAAAAAAATTAAAGAAGAAGACACAATCAAGCAATAATAATTTCAGTAGACAGTGCACACTTACATGTATGAAAACTCCCTCCATTTAAAAAAAAAACCAAGAGTCAATGAAGAATCTGTTAAAATATCATGTTCTTCCTTACACAATTATTTACAGACGAAAAACCTCATACCCACAAAATTTCCTACATTGAAAATCTTGTAGTATCTGAATAAGAAGAATGCTAAAAGAAAATTGAAAAACGAAGAGGGAAAAAACAACATTTGAGATATTGATTTGAGATAGATTCCAATCTTATCCACATTTTCCTTTTCTTTTCTCCAGCACCTTAAAAAAAAAACCAAATAAATTGAAAAAAATTACTCGATTTATTAGAATGTATTAAAATGAAATTTTATTACATTTAAAATATCAGCATCTACTCAATATAAGAGATTAAGAATTTATTAGGATTGTGTGTGCCAAGTTTGGTCTGTATCCGAGTTCATTTGGATATAGTAGGGAGGTGGTTAGCAATTTTCCAGAGAATTTAGGGGTCTTTTTTGTAATTTTAGATTTTTAAGATTATGATACCGTTGGGTAGATATTTTTAATTCCTAAACTTTAGCCTTCTAGATCATCTTGATTCAAATCCTTAAAACTCTTCTAAATCCAAGCCTGGTCCAAAATCTATTTATAGACAAATTGAAAAATTTTCATTATGTCCCCATCTTTATCTATATCTTTATCCATAATAAATATATATAAGGGTTGGGCCCACAACTTTCATTTGATTGGGTATGTGTGTAGTGAAAAAAAGACTCATCTTAAATATATATATATAAGGGTGGGCCCCACAACTTTCATTTGATTGGCTATGTATGTAGTTCCATATCTTTATCCATCATAAATATATATAAGGATGGGCCCACAACTTTTATTTGATTAGCTATGTGTGTAGTAAAAAAAAAGACTCAACTTTCTCTTTTTTATAAGAGTAGATAGATAGATAATTGCTTCTTCTAAAATAGTTTATTTGTCAAAAACTTCACCATGTAGATACTTTTTAATTTGACCCATAATTCTTCGCCATGTAGATATTTTCTAATTTGACCCATAATTCTATAGGGGATTCTATTTCCATGACATTGAACAAAACGTCCTTGTGGAATGTAGGGCGAATTGTACTTGTGGCCTTCTCATCCAATTCTTCTCAATCCTCGTTGGACATCTTCTTGGGTTTTACCGTTCAACGCATTTTTCAACCATTTTGAGATCAAGACATCATTCATCGTTCGTTTCCATAGACTAAAACTGTTTCTTCGGGTAAACATTTCAATTTAATATTCTTTGTTAATATCCATTGTGTGTGTGTCTGAGTTTTGTCTTCCTAAATCATAATTTTTTTCACCTGTCAAACTGTCAATCACTTCCGTTCACTACGTTGATATAGTCCCTACGAGTGCACACAAAAAAGGGATCGCAATTTGGAGTTCGGATGATCCCCCAAGGTGCAAAACAATCAAGACAGTGCACTGTGGTAAAAGTAAAACTCAGTTTAGGGACCTGCTCCTCACTGCTTCAGTTCTGTTACTGCTTCCTTTTTTTGCACTTGTACGGTCTGCTTATTGTTTCATCTCTCTTTGAGCTGGCTTCCTGACTCCTGTGCTGTGCAGCTGGGCCGGTCTTCACACAGGTCAGACCTGACTTGCTCCAGCCCAACCTGATTCAGACCAGAACCGAACAGAGGGGTGCCGCAAGGCTTCGAAGAGGCAGGGCCGTCGGAGACTGATCAGGGGAAGGTGTGTAGAGAAAAATGGAGTGCATTTAGAAGCTCTCTACAACAATATATTTGTAATATGGTCAAATGACCAAAATGACCTTGAATGCCACATGGCTAACGCATAAATTAATCCGGTTAACCCAGGAATACAAAACAAACCCAACATACTTTCCTTGGGCATGGAAAGTTCCATGATAGTATATGGTTCTGGGATGACTTCATTTACTATCTGAATATTTTAGACCTTATGGAAAGTTCTATGTATTAGTCTAGCCTGTACCTTTTTATCTCTCTTGAGTTTACCCTTAAAATTTATGTCAGTAAAGGCTCACAGCCAGTCGTTGAGATTTTTAATAGATACTAGTGAAAATGAAAATAAAATAAATATTTTAATATAAAAAAATATTAAAATATAAATAAAAAAGATTTATAGAGTTTATAGAGAAAGATTTATAGTATATGGATTGTTCATCATGGATGGACCAATTTTAATTTCACTCTTCGCTCTCCACCACCAGCCAATCCTTACTCTTAGCCTCCCATATCATTAGCTTAGTTCCTGAATTCTGATCTAAAATATAGAGGGTTCCGTTTGCTACAACTGTAGGACCCCACCCGCCGGATACCATGTTGTTGTCGATCTTTGCCACACATCTTCAGATGGATGATCATATGCAAGTACCTCCTGTTTTTGTAATTAGAGATATTAGGGATGTTAGTTAGAGGTTAATATAAAGATATTAAGATAAAGGGAAATTGAGGATTTGATCTTGAGAGAGAATACAGATAGATATTGGTTAGATTTGATGGAGGTAAAATGGAGCGTGTCGCTCTCTTACGAATAGGCTGCTGTAATTTTATATATATATATATATATAATTATATAATTATGACTACTGCTCAAAGAGGCAGTAGTGTTCTCTTGCTAGCGATGAGCTGCGGAAAAAATGGACTGGTGTCTTAGTCACATGCCCATCCATTAAATATAAAGAGGGTAGTGCCTCATGGAGATTTTGGATGGGAACTGTCACATCCTTATTCATAGAAGAAAATTTTCCCTCCTCAAACTCCTTATAAAATAGCAAGTCACCCAATGAAACAATTAAGAAAGTGATCCATTAATTCATATTAGAATCTTCTAACAAATTATTATAGTCAATGCATTCGAACATGGTTTTGTCACTTTGTAGTAGCAAAACAATTAAAGAAAGCGATTCATGTAGTAGCAAAACAATTAAAGAAGATTATATATATTATAATCTTCCAACAAATTATTATTGTCCATACGTTCGAATATTGTGGTTTTGTCACTTTGGAATAGCAATGGCGAAAGGTTAATTTTATGGGTGGTCTCCAATTTTGCTAATTATTTCCATGCAAAGTTAATGGTCTCTCAAGAAAAATGAGTAGGCTAAAGAGGACATTGATTAAAGTAGTAAGGTTAGATAAAAAGTACAATCTATTCAAGGATTTAGCCTAGGATAGACCAAAATGGAGAAATAGAGTTTATGTAGTTGACCCAATATAGTTGGAACAAAGCTTTGATGATAATAATGATGATGATTATCTTTCTCTCATTTGGCCAACCCTTAATGTATTTTACGTTATTACGAAGAAATAGTTATAGCTTTAGTTGGATCTTTTGCGTAGTTCTAATTTGAAAATGGTGCAATCTTATATCTAAAAGTGGAATGTAGGCCAGGAAAGAAAGCTCGATTATGGCTCGTGCGTAGCCAAGTCAACTCTTTTTCTTACTTTATAATAATGAGCTGATGATTTATTTTTAAAATAATAATATTTCTTTAATATTATAAATACCATGGAGTTACCAATATCTCTTTAATAAAAATTAATTTTAAAAACTGTAATGTCTCTTTAACAAGAATCCCTCAACTGAACATAGGTGCTGTGGAACACGTGGTAGAGCCCATGTTTAGTTACATTTGAGTAGACCATAAAACAGAAAACCCACCAATAGTAGTGGTCCTAGGATTTGATATAGGTTCGAATGAACTGGACTATTGGATTATGTGTGCACTTATTTAAAATCTTTTTCGCCTTGGATCATGTAGGGCCGGTGATGAGCTCTTTTGATTCCCCCACGCCCAGGTGGGGGCCAAGGTGGTCAGAGGGGCTCCCCTTTTTAACATTTTAAATGTGATAAATGTCATTGAATTACCAATCTCTCCTTAATTAAAAATAGTAACGTCTCTCATTGAGTGATCACAACTCACTACTCTCTATACTTTCTTCTATTTCAACCTCTCGTTTCTAACCATCTCCATCTCCATCTCCATCTCCATCTCTACCTCATAATAATACATATTTTTTATGGTCCTTGTGGACTCAAGTCAAGACCCCAACCTCTCTTCTTTCTAGTCCCATGAGCTTTGATACTTTTCTCTCACCTCTTCCTTGTCTCTCCACTTATTCTCAGCTTCTCTGCCTCTCTACCGATGAAAACACAAAGAAATCTCATTTGGGTACAATATGGACCGGTTCAAACAACGCATAGTCATCCACAGTGGTCGGCCTCTCAGATCTATTTATATGAACAATCTGTTTTATTATGTTAGTGTTTTTTTCAAATATTACATATGCAGAACTTTCCATATTAAATGCTCTTTGATTTCTTTTTTCTTTTGCTGGACTGACTCTCACTTTAGCACAAAGGATGGAGATGGTGGGTACCGATGCTCAATGTATATTTGCTATATCTTTTTAACACCATTTTTGGTAGCCTGTTTTTGTCCAAGCCGTTGAAGGAGACTAGAGTACCTCGCAGGTGGAGAGTTTTCAAAACAGTTGTTATTCCATAATACTCTACCGGATATAGAGATAGGAGGGTGGGGAGGGCTGACCTGGTGGTTTAAGGATGTCGTCCGTCTGGTTTTTTTGGCTTGGTTTTCATAGTGTTTGATATGGTTGATGTTTAGCTGTTTTAATGAGGTTTTTTTAGTAAAATGTTTCGGTGGGTTTTAGTGTTTTAACTAATGTTGTTATAAGATGTTTACCTAGATGTTGTTTCTGTGATGAGAAATTTTTGTTATCAATGTTTAACTCTGCGGATGTTGATGTTGTTATCAGTGTTTAACTAGATATTGTTCCCTGGGTTGATGTTGTTATCGGTGTTATCGGTGTTTAACACTTTAACTAGATGTTGTTTTATGGAATGTTGTTATCAGTGTTTAACTTGATGTTGTTTCTTAGGAAGAGAAATTGTCCATATCGGGATTTGCAAACAATAGATACGATGCAGACCATCCATTGCATTGTAACGACTCATTTTTAATTTTTTTATTAAGGCACTCAAGGTCATGGGGGAGTGAATGCCTTTGAAGGAATTGCAAGGTTTGGGGACATGGGCAAGCTTTAGAAGTACTACTAGCTGCGATCCAGCTCCTGAATTCTCCATTAATTACCAAACAGATCTGAAACTCGAAGGAATTTAGAGACAGAAACCTTGAACTTGGGAGAATGAAAACCCTAGATTTTAGATTTTGGGCAAGGAAAACAAAAAACAACATTAGTCAAAGTGTAAACACTGAGAATGACATTAACACTGGAAACAACATCTAGTTAAACACTGATAACAACATCAATATCTGCAGAGTTAACATTGATAACAAAAAATTTTCATCCCAGGAAACAAAATCTAGTTGAATATCTGATAACAGCAATAGTTAAACATTAAAACCCACTGAAACAGTTTACCAAAAAAAAAAAAAAAAAGCTATGAAAACACAATAAAAACATTTTACTAAACATCAACAACATCAAAACACTATGAAAACCGAATACCACAGACCACCATCTATTGCGCCAAAGAACCAGACGTCACCAAGTTCTTAAACCACCATGGCAGCCCTCCCCACCCTACCCTCCCATCTCTATATCCGATGGAGTAATATGGAATAAAAACTTTTTTGAAAACTCTCCACCAATGCTGTCTGTGAGTGCCTCTCCTGCCACGGCCTGGACAAAAACAGGCCACCAAAAATGGTGCTAAAAGATATAGCAATATACAGTGAGTATGGGTACCCACCAACTCCACCCTTTGTGCTAAGTAAGAGTACGGTCCATCCACCATTTCCACCCTTCCATCTGATTTTATGAACAATCTATATGTCATTTTGAAAATTATTATCAAGTAGTAATTTTCGTAGATTAGCCCACCTGATGGATAATTTAAATGGCACCCATATATGTCATGCATATAATTTTGTTTTAATTGAGAATCCAGTGTGTTCTCAAAGAGCACACAAGAGCATTCGTGTTGAATGAGAGAGTTGGCATCATTTATCATCATCAAATTCTTGTACCAACCTATGATGCATAGATACATCATGGATGCAGCAAGGAAACATCGTAGACACGGAAGGGACACAGATTTTACATATAAAAAGTGAAGTATCAAATACGATACGACATGATACGTTGTCCATTTTGAAGTATCCGTGCATCATAGGTACCAACTCTATCTACATCTCCACGTTATATCCGTCGCCTCTTATCTCTTTAATAATCCTTTGGTAGAGTTCATTTAACTAGGTATTCCTATGTATCCAATTTCTTTACATTTTAATGAAAACAAACAGGCTGTAAAGAACCATGAGATAGTAAAACCGACGAATGTCCCCCAAAATTTTTTCTGTAATTTGGCTCGAAAACCCCATTTTCACATTAGCTAGATCTATCCTATCTATATTATTGAGTAACAACTCATCATATCATTCTAATCAAATTCTAGTCCCAACTAGCTATATGTTGGTGTCAGCTAAATGATTTTTTTTTTCTCCATTCTGACCCATCCTAAGCAAAATCCTTGGCTAGGTGTCACTTCTTCATATCCAATTTTACTACTTCCCTCATTGTTTGTCAGCCGTTTATGAAAAAGCTAAAAGAGGAATGCTTAACCCTGTAACTTTAATGTTACACACACTATAAAGGAAAGCTTAAGCAGAAGCAAGGTTATGAAAAGGCTAAAAGAGGAGATATAACTTACCAATAAAATATTTCTGCATACTAATGAGTAGCTAAATACTACATTCAGCTGAGGAGATTCTTAGTCTGCAGCTTGAAGGCCTTCATAAATCAGGAGCTATTGAACCTATTTCCTCGGTTCCCTCCACCCCCTGCCACCTCTTCTATGCGGACGATATCCTGGTCTTCATCAGAGCATACAAGCGCAGTCTGAGGAGTGTTAAAGAGCTCTTTGCCTCATACCAAGACTCTTCTGGTCAGTTTTTCAACCTTCAGAAGAGTCATCTTTTTGTGGGTAAGCATCCTTCCAGGAGGGCCCATCTGGCATCAGATTATCTCAGCATTCCTAGGGCTTCTCTTCCCTCTACCTATCTGGGAGTTCCCATCTTCTTTGGAGCATCCAGGCACTCCTATTTTAATAAGACCCTGGATTCCATCAGGTCGAGGTTAGCTGGCTGGAAATCTAAATGTCTATCCTTTGCTGGTAGACTAATTCTAGTCAAGCACGTGCTTTCTGCAATCCCCCTCCATATCTCTCTTGCAGTTCCTTTCCCCAGTAAATCCTGTCTCCAGGTGGAGCGCCTAATGCGTAATTTTCTTTGGGCTGCCAGCTCAGAAAATCCCAGTAGCCAAGTGAATTGGGGGCAGGTCTGCTTACCGAAAGCTGAAGGTGGCCTTGGTCTGCGCAGAGTCAAGGACCTCAATGATGCTTGCTTGTTGAAGCTAGGCTGGTCAACAGCTACCTCCTTCTCCCTGTGGGCTTCTTGGTTCAGAGTAAATTACTTTAAAAGCTACTCAATTTGGTCCCCTCGTTCCAAAAGAGGAGGTTCCTGTATTTGGAAGAGGATCAGGTCCCTGGCTTATCATCTTCAGAGTGGCAGCTCGTGGAAGGTTGGCAATGGGCATTCGATTAGTTTATGGTTTGATAATTGGTGGGTAAGGGATCAGTTGCCTCTAATTTTCCTCATCTTCTCTTCTCAGACCTGGACCTTCTGGCAGACATCTTGCAAGACTCTTCCTGGAGAGTTCCTCCCCATCTTCCTACTGAGGTCTACAATTTTCTTCTTCATTCAACCAGTCATCTCCCTTTGAGTGGTTCAGAGGTTTCAGATTCTCTGCTCTGGAAAGGTGGGCCGGCTGGTAGTCTCTCTCTCAAAGAAGTCTGGAATCATATAAGGCCCAGTCATGCAGAGGTGCCCTGGGCCAGTCTAGTCTGGAATAAGAAGATGAATCCCAGGCTCGCTTGTTTCAGTTGGCGCCTCCTTCTTAGGAGAACTCCCACAGACAGTAGGGCCAAGCAAAGAGGTTGGGTAATGGCGTCAAGATGCTTTCTCTGCCTTAGTCATGAAGAAGATGACATCCACCTCTTCTTCCTCTGCCCGTTGGCTCGTCAGCTGTGGACTTGGATTCTCAGCCTCGGCGGTCTTTTCCTCCCCCTCCCTATGTCAGTGCCTGCTGTCTGGTTCTCCCTCTCCCAAGGTGTTGATGTTCAAGGTAGGAAAGAAGCTGCGGTTATTTTCTTCCAAGCTATCTCCTCCCTCTGGTCTCTCAGAAATGATGCAAAGCACAGCAGCCTGAAGCCCTCTCTGACTAGAGCAAAGCTCCTATTTATGGACCGGCTGAGAGGTCTCCCCAGCTCTGCCCCAGGTTCTGCTAGCTCTCCTCCTCATCCTGTTCTTAGAGGACTGGGTCAGTTCTGAATTCTGCTCTGTCCCGGTTTTCTCTTTGCTTTTAGCTGGGTTCCAGGGGTGCTCCTCTCTGTTTTGTTGCTAGAGTAGTCCTCTCTTTGTGGTTGCAGCTCTGCCTCAGGTTCCCTCAGTAAAAAAGGTCTCCTGCTGCTTCTTCTGGGTTGTGCTGGGTGCGCTGTGCTGCTGGCAGTCTTGCTCGTCTGCTCCTGCTGCTCTGCTGGTTGTCTTGTTTGTCTGGTTGGGTTAGCCTTGGTGGTCCTTGCTGGGCTGGTTGCTTCTGCTTTCCTGTTGTGGGTGGCAGGTGTTCTTCTCTGCTGCTGGTCAGAGCAGGTCTCGGCAGTCCTTTTGGCCGAGGGGCCTGTGCTTGAGCTGGCTGGGTTTCAGGGGAATTCCTCCTCCTTCGGCTGCTGCCTGCTTTCTGTGCAGTCCTCTCTTTGCTGCTGGTTGGTTCTGTCTTTGCTGTTGCCTTAGCTGTTGGGTGCTCTCTGTTTTGGTGCTCTGGGGTGATGTGCTTTGTCTCTCTTTTTGTTGGGTTGCCTTAGCTTCTCTTGCTTTGGTCTTTTTGTTTTGGTTTCCTTCCTGTTGCTGGGTTGTTTCTTCTCTGGCTGTTCTTTTTTGGTTGTATTCTTTTTCCTCCTGTCCCCGGGGCTTTGCCCGGCTTCTTTCGCTTAATTCCAATTTACAAATTAGCGAAAAAAAAAAGTAAATAGATAACAGTGTAAATATGGCATACGTCCACAGAAGCACAAATAAATCTTCTTTTTTCATACTGAAGTAATTGAGTAGCATAACTCGATCTTACTACACTGGTCTATAAAGGGTTATGATCCTTATCTAGGGTCCAATTCGGTGATTGAAACCTCATTCACTGAACAAGGTTTTGATTTGTCCATGGAGAGGCCCGACTCAGTTTCAGATAAAGGATCTCTTGCTCTTGCATGTGATCCCATCATACTATTCCCTACATAAAATGCAGGTGGTGAAGGAACTGGAAATGTCAGAGAGTTACTATTGAGCATGAGAACAACAGATGACATGGTGAGTCTTTGAGTTGCGTCATCTTGGACACAAAGTAATCCCATATGTAGGCATCTCAATATATCATTTGTCGAGTGATGATATGCAATAGATTGATCAATTATTTCTAAAGATGATCCTTCATTCCAATGCTTCCATGCCTGTCAAAAGTCCACAAACATAGTAAATCATTTGTAGCAGATTCACGTTAAGAATCTAGATCCAGAATCAAATTGTGCAGCAATATACTTACATAGCTCAAGAGGTTTGTCGTATGTCCATCTTCACTCAATGGTGTATTTTTTCGACCTGTTACAATTTCTAAAACTAGAACGCCGAAGCTAAATACGTCTGATTGGATTGAAAATTGCCCATGAATAATGTATTCCGGTGCCATGTATCCACTGCCATCATTAAGCGGTTGAAGTTTGTTAGATTTGATCGTGTCCTTAATTGCAGAAGCACTAATTATAAATGTGTAATTATTTTCTCTATTGTTGCCTCTCCTTTGGCCAGCATTTTACTAAAAAGGAAGTGTATTACACAGTCAAATGGGTCATTTCGATGAAGAGAAAGTACTGAAAAAACGGAGTTGGAGAAAACAGTCCCACACGAACTCCAATTTCTCTAGTTTCTCCTCAACCAAAAAAACTATGTGGTTGAGTAAACAATCTCCTACTCTCCATCCTTTCACTGAACCAGTAAGTGAAACATTATAGGTCTAATAGAACAACAGATAACACTTCGAGCAATCTATAGATTCGAGATTAATCTTGTCAACTTACTATGTCCCGGCAATGTGACTTGTATTGTCTTGAGTTTGGTCTACACTAAAAAGCCTTGCTAAAACAAAATCTGCGATTTTAGGGTTCATATTTCCATCTAACAAAATGTTACTAGCTTTTAAATCTCGATGAATGATACGAAGCCTAGAATCTTCATGAAGATATAGAAGCCCTCGAGCAATCCCAGCAATGATGTTGTATCGCCTCGCCCAATCCAATTGAACGCGTTTGATTGGATCTGCCATGACTGGATGTGTTAGTAAGAAAACATAATACAAAAAGGTTTTCAACTACATTCTTTATCTACTTTTGAGGAATACCATGGCGATTGTCTAAGAATCTTGCAATTGTCAATTTGTTGAAGCGTGAAAAATAATGACATAATTATAGTAGCCACTCAAACGAATTTATAGCATCTGATTGTAATCACTTGTCTGAGACCTTTTAATAGCATAGTTTTTAGGGATGGCCGGGCTGTCCCTAAGCATGCAACATCTTAGTCTGGAGGTCGTACCCGACCCATCATCTATCTAAACCCTTCATACTCACTGTACCTCCATTTGTTGATATTCGCCGAAATTGACCCTTATTCATGTTCTATAGGCCAGGCTGTTCCATGCTGGGTGACCTACCTGTTCCTGAAAAATGACTCTTATAATATACTTAAAATATAATACGGAAAAGTTGATATTCAAATAGCTGTGAACATAAGCAATATACATTTGAAGTCTTGGTGAAGAATACAAGTCATTTTAACACTTGCAATCTTATATCTGTCTTCAATTGTTCGATGCATTATTTGAAAGCTATAACCAAAAACAACTACAATATGGAAAACCTTCAATAGATCCCTTTCTTAAATTAAATTGAAGGCGATAGAAAGACAGATAAACAATAACCGTAGAAAACACTGATGGAAAGAAGACCAACCAAATAGAAATTTATCCAAACTAGTGTTAGCCACATATTCATAGACAAGCATCTTCTCTTGTTCTTCTATGCACCATCCCCATAGTCTTACAAGGTTCCTATGCTGAAGTTTCGCTACCAATGCCACCTCATTTCGTAATTCTTCTAGTCCTTGCCCTGATCTTTTCGATAGCCTTTTCACTGCTATTTCCCTTCCATCTGTTAGCTTGCCCTGTCAAAAAGTTCAGGGGAAAAAACCACATTAATTTTAAGAAGCAAGCAATGAATATTGAAGATAAATTTAGAATTCAAATGACAGCATTATTTTCCTTGGAATTAAGGACATATAGGATTAATGGATTGTTACCTTATAAACAGGGCCAAATCCACCTTCTCCAAGTTTGTTGTCAGTAGAGAAGTTATTTGTGGCAGCTCTAAGTGCATTCAAATTAAATAGGACAGATTCAGGAAGTGTGATCTCTGTCTCCTCTTCATAGCTTGTTTCTTCATAAGAATAGAAGTTTTAACAACAATAAGATCTTTGGTCTAGCAGAGACTAGGAGATGAAATTTGATTCTTTAAAATGCTGGGTCTTTTAACATTTGAAAGACATTATGTGCATTCTTCAATTATGAGGCCATGTAATGTGCTTTAGGTAGAAGATAATTCCAATTTGGATATCGAAACTAAGAGTTGGCCTCCTGATTAGTATTGTCTGACTAAACTGTTTCTATTTGTGTATCGTGCTAGTGAAATCCATCACAAATGATTAAACATCAAGAAGATAAAAAAGAAAAGTACGTCCAATTGAGTCATTGAAACATGAGTACATCAGCTGTCCAGTTGACCGTGGATGATTCAGTTTTCAATGACATCTGACTGTTCACATAACTCATACATGCTACTCTGTACTTGCGCATTAGGAAGAATCTGATGTTTGTGACCTTTCAAAGAATAAACAATGACCTTCTAGATACAGATTATCTAATGGTTGAGTTATCCCGTTCAATAGAATATGACAGTTACAAGATAGATATCCATCATTGATTAATTCTCTGTTAGGGTTGTGTATAAGTTAGATTTTTTTTTTTTTTTTTTTGTTTTCCTTCCAGCTATAGCTAAAGAAAGGCACAATCTTACATAATTGGTTCCAAGATATGGTCTTGACTTAATATCCTTGGATCCATTTGAGGCTCTGAATATTTTTAATAATGTTTGAGTCCTGTCCATTGTTATGAACTAGATATCAAAGTGTCATTATTAAGGTATGAGAGGCGTCCATCTGTCATGTTATTAAGGTATGAGATGCTCTCAATCCAATCTTTTGGATCTGAACTTCGATGCAGACTCTTAAGATGGGTCAGGGGAGTCTGACCCCAACTATTTAATTCGAAATACAAGTTTAAGTGTTATACAACACACCTGATTTTCTTTGACTTTTCTTCTTCTTTCCGATCAGCAGGCACGCGCATATTGTTGAAAGTATAACCAATATAACAACAATAGAGGTGATAATGATAATCGTTTTCCATGTGTCCTTGTTTCCTGCATCAACCACAGACAAAATTTACAGTTCCAGATGCATTTTGAAAACACTTTGCCCTTTTCGTCCCTTCTCTTAAGACATATTGATTTCCTAAGATTCTGAAGCGATTCATTTCTAGAGAAGGGGATAAAAGTGTACTTCTAAAGAATAAGATCCACAAAGAGCCATCAAATAGTCCTTCACTCTTGTATAGGAGTACCCATCCATCACCTTTGTTTGAAATATAGAAAGTAATGCTTCACCTTAGATCTCACTCCTCGCTTCTTTAATATTCCTCCGAAGGAATCCCATTTACTATGAATCCCTACGAATTTCATTCTAGGTAGAGATATGGACCCTTCAAATTCGTAGATGTAACTATAATTGAAATAGATTAAATAAAAAAATTGATGTGATTCAATAGTCACCCAAGCTGGAAAGAAATTATGGTAATCCATCCTGAATTATGGTAACCCAAGCCTGAAGAGTACTGTTATGCATGTTTTTGTATGAGAGTATCACAATTCCAAGTTAACCAAGATAGATTGATCTGTACTAGTAGGTAGAGATCTATGTTATCTATGTTATTATGCTTATTGACATTCACCCTATTACATATACTAATATGAGTGGTCATGCCTGAATCACCTGCTCCTTGTGTAGGGTCTATAGTAGGGCTCCCCGGAGTAGGAGTTGGAGAATCATCAGCTATAGGTGGGGGCGGAGGAGGAGGCAGAGGAAAGAAGATATACGTATCGTATCGTATGTTACAGCTGACACTATAAACATTTCCTCCTGTTTTCCCATTACAACAACGTGGAACGTTTTCGATCATCGTTCTCAAGCAGTTGTAGCAGTTGCTCTCTGATAAATCTCTAGTGCACTGAGCCATTCCATATAAACTTTTAAAGTCCATATAACTCGTTATCTTCACCGCATACTTGGACATTTCCGATGCTGCAGTTGTCGAAAGATCGTCCATGAGGCTTCCCACTCGTGCATTCAAAAGCGTAGCATTGGGTGCATCCTGGGTCCTATAACCAGCCCATTGAATGCGGGTGTCAAGTTCAGAGAAGAAGCGTTGATCGGAATAGCGCAAGATACAATTGGTGTATCTGATGGTTGCTTCTGTTTTGTTGGGACAGCGGCGGATGATCTCAGCCGTTGAATTGATGAGGCACAGCCCGCAGTCATCTTCAGAAGCTGCAGACATGCATTGTGAGAAGCCATAGACCTTGCTGGGGTCATCTCCATAGGTAGTATTGTAGAAGCTGTCGCGCCTTATCACCCCATTTCTAGATAAAGAAGGGAGAATGGTGTTGAGATTGGTTTCATATTCACCACTGGAAGTGTAATTCGATGCCCCGCAGACACTGAAGATTGGACCTTCGTTTCTAAAAGAGCTTTGAACATGTGATAAAAGGTTAAAAATTAGGAACAATTGCATGTGTTCAGATGCATGAAGCTGCATTTTAGAATGAAGAAGAGAGTTTAGATGCTGCAGGTGATGAAGATGATGGTTTTTGTATGCATTAGTCAAAGAATATCTGACTTTGACTGGAGTGGTTGATTTTTCTCTTGCGCTGGCTCCGTCCAAAATTTTGGCCTATTGTCCCCACACGCTTCCTTGACATTTTTGTCATGAAAGAAATGGACACCTGCTTTGATAAAAATTCAAAATTTTGCAAATTTATCCCTATGTTTTTGTGTATTTTCAAAGCAGCGCCTCAGTTTTTTGGGGACTGCTTGACCCTGGCCAGGGGATTAGGGTGACCATGTAAGTAGGCCAGAACATGAGTTTCTTTAGGGATGCACAAGAAATCCGGTATCACCGCAAAATCGAACGGAACAGACCGAATCGAGCGGTTCGGATAGGTTTATAGTAGATCGGTTCGGTTAACAGTTTGAAAATCATAAAAACCGCTTACATCGGTCGGTTATCAGTTTGAGCCCACGGTTAACCGCTTAAACCGAATCAACCGTATGTAGTAACTTAAGTGTTGTTTTTTTACTATCTTATCCTTAGAGTTTCGTTTTTTTACTACTTTTAAAGTTACATTCCACAACTCTATTCTCACATGAACTCAACCGTCAACACTGCCTCAGTGCATCTCCTCTAATCTCTCAAATGCTGTTTGATACTTCATTACAGATGGAGGGATTATTGTACAAGGTGTTTTCCTTCCATCATAATTCGTACATCGTTTTAATGAAGTTTTTATCAGAAGGCTGCACTCTTGAGAATGCTAGAAAAGCCAGTAGAGTCTAGCCTTTTGATGATTGGTTTTGGTGTCACCTAATCAATGTGTTAAGAAACCTTCATTTCTGAAAAATACAGTGGGTTCTGATACATATTCCTTTTGTGTGTGACTTTTCTTGATATAAACTATTATTCTATTATAATTCCAAATGGTATCATGTGGAATGAATGTTTCACTGCAAGCTGGTTATTATTATTATTTTTTTGTGCACTTGCATCTAGTCCAAACTCTCTTTTTGAAGTAGAATTATTTTTATATGTGTTTAATCTAGTCTAGAATGTTGGATTTTTATATTTGCACTAAACATTTGAATAAATGCAAAAGGACGGGTATCATCATTTTGAAAATTTTAAAGTCTGATTTTCAAAAAATAAAATAAAAAACAACGGTTTAACTAATCGAACCAAACCGAACCATTTGGCTCGGTTTAAGCCTTTTCCATCGGTCAGATTGAATCGGTTAATTAAAAAACCAACAGGTTCGGTTTGATTGTTGGTTTTAGTGTTAAACTGATCTGAACCGCCCATGTACAGTCTTAAGTTTGTTTGACCCAATCTCACGAGGGGGGATCCCTTCCCATCATTACACACCTGTCTGAATGAAACGCTGTAGGAAGAAAAATGTTGCCAAACTCAAGCCGCGTTCGACCAGCAGCTGCCCGTCTGAAGCTGCCTATGCTGCCCAAGGACAACCTGATGCCAGGGATATGAGTAAAATTCAATGTTACTCATGTAAAGAACTTGGGCATTTGCCTAATTAGTGCAAAAAAAAAAAAAAATTCTCCAATTACTGTAGAACGGCAGGGGATTTGATTTCTGAGTGCGGATGGTGTCAATCAGCCCTATCATGCTACAACATCAGATGTCTCCTCTACATCAGCCATAGCCGCATTTGTATACATTTTAATAGGACAATGTTGCTTTCCATTTAGTTCTATTTTTAGTTTGATCATGGTTTGAACGGAATGGACTCAACTCTTGTTGAAGGGCTTTTGTCTTCGTTAAACCCTTGATTAAAGGTTTTTCCTTTTAGTTTGCTTCTTATATTTTTTTGCTCATTTTTTTTTTCTTGGATTTTCCTATCATCTTTTTCTTCGAGGGAACCCTTCAAGGAGGTCGCATTTTCTACTTTTATTATATTCTCTTCATAGAAAGAGAAAAATCATGCAAACTTTCAGCCTTGAATTTCAGTTTTCATTTTAGTGATAAACACAGTTGATCAATGAAAATGAGTAAGTCTTATTTCAAGTCTTACTTCTTCCCATCAAGGAAGAGAGGATTTGGGAATGCAAAATGAAAATATAAAAACACATAAGGGAGATGAAAAGAAGATGTAAAAGGGGTTGTAAGCTGTAACCCTTTGAGGCAATCTCATGTAAATTTTAATTGAGTGGTCAATAATTTAAATAGGATATATCTAACTAATGAAAGAATTTGATAATTAAAGCACATTAAAGTCAGTTTTGTGGGACTTTAGAAGCTAAATGGTTGTTGAAATCTCTTTGATCAATGGTCAGACGACTTTGTGAGGATCAGAAAAATTGATTGGTGCCTTTGTTATTGTAAAGAGTAAAGATTTATTTAAATGTCAAAAACCTGAGAGGTATATGAATAAATTTTCAGAAGAAATGCCCAAGGCACTCCCAGTTGCATTTTCATATGAAAATTGATATTCATTTTCCCATGTTCTCGAGAAAATGTTATATGCATTTTGTTGAGTGGCACAGTGGAATCGAACAATTACCTACGATCGACGGATGCACAGGCACACAAATCTACACAATCACGAGAAAACAATCACAAAGATGAAGACACAATCACGCAAGCGGGGTTCAGCAAAACCACCTACATCTACGGAAAAAAATAACATCAATTCCATTCTCTAGTATATTTCCCTATGCCTTTGTGTTAGGGTTTCACATACAACAATATATATATATATATATGTAACATGAACCAATGACCAAAACGCCCTCAAACCCCAGATGGCTAACCCATACATCAATATAGTTTACCCCAAAATACAAAAATAAAAAAATAAAAAAATAAAAAATCCAACAATCTCCCCCTTTGTTGGGACTCCATCAATCCATGAGCCACCTTCATGATACCAAGTAATCTTCATTATGTCCCATACTTCGCTGAAAGGTATGCTCTCGCATCCACTACAATTGGGCACATCTCGTGCACCATGATAAAGTGCATAATGTTCATATTATTTATGGAATCTCCCTCCTATTTTGATGATAATTTGTGCTTAATTGCTTGAGTTTAAATGCGTTTTTACTTTAAAGGTGGAAATTGAAGATTGGAGCTGAAAAGAGCCTGGAATTGAGTATGTGACATCAAATAGCAAAGCTACAAATTTTGGAGTAGATATTAACTTTCAGCAGGAGACTTGAGTAGATAAGATATGGGAACGCCCTATCAAATCCGTACCTTGTGGAATTTGGTCATATCGGGAGCGTCAATTATAGCTGGATCAGGATAATTAGTAGGCCTTGTTTTTATGCTGTATTTTTGGAATGAGCAGATTGAGTCCATTTAAGAGATCATTCTTATCCCTTAAAGTTAGGAAAGACTTTTATTTTTTGGTAGGTTTCTTAGGGTTAGGGCTAGAGCTATTTAAGGAGAGAAAAATGCCTGTTGTCTGGTTCTCCCTCTCCCAAGGTGTAGATGCTCAAGGTAGGAAAGAAGCTGCGGTTATTTTCTTCCAAGCTATCTCTTCCCTCTGGTCTCTCAGAAATGATGCAAAGCACAGCAACCTGAAGCCCTCCCTGGCAAGAGCAAAGCTCCTCTATATGGATCGGTTGAGAGGTTTCCCAAGCTCAGTCCCAGGTTCTGCTAGCTCCCCTCCCCATCCTGTTCTTAGAGGGCTGGGTCAGTTCTGAATTCAGCTCTGCCCCGGGTTTCCCTCTGCCTTTAGCTGGGTTTCAGGCGTGCTCCTCTCTGTTTTGCTGCTGGTCTTTTGATGCTGGAGTAGTCCTCTCTTTGTGGTTGCTGCTCTGCATCAGGTGTCTTCTCTTTGTGGCTGCTGCTCTGTCTCAGCCTCTGGCGTTTCTCTCTGCTTTCAGCAGGGCTTCAGGATTTTCTTCTCGGTTATGCCGTAGGCTTTTGTCTTGGGTGTTGTTTCCTCTCCTTGCTGTAGGCTTCTTTTCAGGCTTTTGTTTGCCTCTGGTCTCCTGAGCTGCAGTGGTTTTCCCTTGGCCTGGGTAGCGTTTGCTTCTCAAGTCCGGTTTTTTCTTTTGGTTTTTTGTTCTGATCTCCTGCCTGTTGCAGTGTGGGTCTCTTCTGGTGGTGTTTCCTTTTGGTTGTATTCTTTCTCCTCTTGTCCTTGGGGCTTTGCCCTGCTTCTTTCGCTTTAATCAAATTTACCTTTAGCGAAAAAAAAAAGGGGGCATTATTCAGCATTTATCTTTTCATTGTAAGCTGTGTTTCTTTTCATGTGGAGCGGCTAAACCCTATTTTCTGGTTGAAGGACAATTGAAGTTTTGGTTCAACAACAATTGTGAGATCTAATTAAATTATATTTGTTCATTATTCTTGAGTATTTATATATTACCTGCAGTTTCTTGAGATGATTATTTTGATTGATTAAATAACGGCACTATTATTTGTTTGTCAAAATAGTCTATTGCCAATTGAAACATCAAATCCGTAGTTGTTTGATTGTTTTGATATTTGTGGTAAATAACATGATTGATTATGGTCAAGTTTTCGATTTATGTTATGGAGATATATGACCTAATTTAAATGAACCGAGCTTGTGTGTTTGTTGATTAGAATTGGTGGTCTCTCTAATCCTTAAAGGTGTTGATGAATTAAATCCTAAGAGCTTGTTTAGGATAGTTTGTTGACAAGAGAAGTAATCAAAGAGCTTGTTTTGATCGTTGAAAACTTAAGGAGAGAGAGGGTGTTAGAGCTTGTTAATACTCATAACGAATTTATTCAAGAGTCACTGAAATTATCTTTGCATCAATGATCAGTTGCACGAATCAAAAACTGACATTACTCCCTTGACCAGAACCTTGTCTCGTTTCATTTGACCTCATTTAATTTGCTCTCTTTTGCTGCTTATTTGAATCATTTTAGTTGATAATACAAAATCCCCTTTTAATTTTTATTGTTTCATGAGAAATTAATCCTTCCATTCTCTATGGATTCAATCCTACTCATCACTGTACACAAAATCATTTTTGGAGTAGGAATTTTTATATTTGTTGGATTCGACACCCACCACACCACCACCCCAGGGTGCACGTACCCAGAATCTCGATGATGTGGTGCAACGATAAAATCCAAGCGTGGCTTGAACTTCTCCTCCAACAATTTCTTGAACACCTTCCTATCATTCTTCCAAAGTGGTCTGGACCATTTACTACCATCTTTGCACGCTTTCCTGCAACGCGATGAATCCCCCACCTCCAACTGTCAAGGCAAATCTAACCTTCCTTTTATTTGCACACTTCCCAGGGCACTAGGCTTTGTGGATTTCTTGTTCTTATCCTTTTCTTCGGTGTTCATTTCATCTTTCTTGCAGTTTCAGTCCACTGCTAGATGCCTCTACAGAAATGTTTGTTTCACAATCTTTTGTTTGTCTCCAATAAAGCTCCACCTCCACTAACTCATTCTTCTTCCAAGAATCTACTCCACCTCCATTTGTGATTGTACTTCCTGCTAATTAATTTGTAGAGATTTTTGATTAATTCACCATTCATAATGACCATGGCTTCCCAAACCACCTTCGTGACTCCACTTGCTACAAGGCACTTATAGCCCTTAGAGTCTAAAGTACCCAAAGAAATTAAAGTCATTTTTACTTCCAGAACAACCATCGCATTTGTAAGGGTTCGTACAACTCCATCAAACATCTTGATTTTCACCATTCCTCTTCCAATGCTCCTGTATTTTGTA
Source organism: Cinnamomum chago (assembly GCA_038049695.1). Lineage (NCBI taxonomy): Eukaryota > Viridiplantae > Streptophyta > Magnoliopsida > Laurales > Lauraceae > Cinnamomum > Cinnamomum chago. Next base: position 10,756,784 of record CP142457.1, on the reverse strand, counting down.
CTGTTGGCCATGAAAACAGATTCACCATCGCAAGATGTATAAGTATCAAACAAATCTCTTCTATAGCACATGTGACAATCACAACTGAAATCAAGAATCTGTGGTAACATTCATACCTACAGTGACGAGAAATAACCCCAAAGAATCCTCATCAGAACTTTTGCCATGCTCGCGTGCTCCGATTCTGGTTCTTCTCTTGCCAAGTCTTTCTTTCTCTTTCTTTGGACAATCTCTCTTGAAATGATCGTAATACCAAGTGACCATCTTGTCTTTTGTTTTTTACTTGGAGCGTCCTTCGTCTCCCAATCCCCTTGACTTAGATCTCCCCTTCTTTAATTAGATCACGATGCAATATTAAGATTGTCTTCTTGAAATTTACCAATGTCGGTCTTCATCCTTTTGCTCAGTAGAAGAGCAGCGGTTACTTTGTCCATTTCAAGTATTTCCTTCCCATATGTGAAGGTTGTAACCAAAAGCACGAACGATTGGGGCAATGAAGACAAGAATAGAGTACCTTGTCTTCTTCGATCTTGACCTCAAGGTTAGACAACTGTGTAAGAATTCTGTTGAATTCATTTAGGTGGTCCGAGAACCATGATCCTTTCCACATTTTCAAAGAGTACAATTGCTTCTTCAAAAATAATTTGTTTGTCAAAGGTTTCGCCAAGTAGATACTTTCTAATTTGGCCCAAAATTCTGAAGCAGATTCTATTTCCAAGACGTTGGAACAAAACATGGTTGTGGAGTATAAGGCGAATTGCACTCTTTTTTTTTTTTTGGTAAAATGATATTTCATTAAAAAGCACAAGAACAACAGGAGCGAAAAAAAAAAGAAAAAAAAAAAAGAAAACAGTTAACCCCTAGTCAAAAGGCTAATAGAGGCCCATTTCCAGTCTATATCCTGTCTACTAGAAAAGCAAAACTTAGCAAGCCTATGAGCTTGCTCATTTAGAGCCATACGGATAAATTCAAAGTCTACAGAGAGAAATAAGGAAGCCAAAGATTTAATGTCTAGAATAATTGAGTTAATGGATCAATCAAGGCGTCCCTTCAAAGCATAAACCACTTCTTGAGCGTCTGTCAAAACACAAAGCCTATCAAAACTATTCTTCCAAGTATTTTCTAATGCAGCTAAGACTGCCCTCACTTCAGCATCCTTTGAAGAGACAACTTTGGGCCCTTGGTTAGCACCTACATCCACAATGACATCATTTAACATCATAACGAAGTTAAACGAAGCATAACCTTCCTTAGCCTTAAAGGCAGCATCCGAGAAGATTATAATATCTCCTTTGCTCGAGATCCCTAAAGGATCTTACGAGAGTTTCAAATCTTTTTTTTTTAAGGGAATGTCCCTATAGTGGCATGTGGGATCCTCAAGCATCTTATGGATAATCCAATGATCTTAGAGGGATCAAATGATTGACCTCTATGAATAAAGTCATTCATAGTTTTCCATATAGTCCACCACATGGAAATGATCCACATTTTTGAGTGAACATCTCCAAAAGGAGGAGTCGGGTGTCCTTGCCCACAAGAGATCTTCCACCATTCCATTCAGTCCAAAGGATGCATAGAACTCGATAAAAAACAACCCTGCGAGCCGAACCAACTCGCTCTAGCAAATTCGTACTGCATCAGAGCATGCCCAATCGAGTCCTCCTGTTTTTCACATATATGACACTTGTCATCTAAAGAATAAATTTTAGATTTAATGATGGCTCTTACCGAAACAACATTCCTAAGACATTTCCAACCAAACAATAGGATCCTTTGAGGAAGAGGAAGTCTCCATAAGGCTTTCCAATTTACCATTGAAAAGGAGTTAGCATCACTTTTAGTGCATATTAATCTATTAACTAATTTAGTAGAAAGTTGTCCGGTTTTTGAAACGGGCCAAACTCCTTCATCTTTAATATATAGATCTTATCAATATCCTCAATGTCAATAGGGTTGTTAAAATATTCTTTTAGAGCATTAGTATCCCAATCTTTATTAGCATTCCATAGATCTTTAACTTTAAGATTGGGGTTAATGATAGAAGATAATGGCTTTCTCAAAACATTTTTGAAAGAAATCCAGTTACATTTCCAAACATATATGTTATCTCCATTACCAATTATCCAGCCAACCATTTCGTTTATGAAATCAACTCCCTCTACAAACCCTTTCCAAAACCAGGAGTTGCCTTTTATGAATTTAGCTTCCTAAATGTTACTTCTGGGGCAATATTTAGCCCTTAGAATATTTGAGCAGAGGAGGTCCTCATTACTTAATTAGACATCTCCAGCATGTTTTGGCTAGAAGGGTTGGACAATTACTTTTGGTGTCTCTTATTCCTAAACCCCCCTGGGCAATAGGCTTATATAATTTAGCCCATTTTATTGAATGAAAATTTCTTTTTTCTGCACTCTCACCCCACCAAAAGGCTTTAAGCATTTTATTAATAGAGTCCGTAGTTTTATTTGGAAGACAAAAAACAAACACATTATAAAAAAGAATAGCCGAGGCCACAAACTTGATTAAGGTGTTTCTGCTAGCTTAGGATAGCAAAGGGATTTAAAAGAGCTAATTCTTCTTTTGATTTTGTTAATGAGGGCCTCAAAACTCGAATTTCAATTTTTTCTAATAGTTAGCGGATTTCCAAGATATTTTTCATCATTGACCATAATTCTCCTACCTAAGATCGAGGCAATATAATTGCATCTTTTCTGGCAAGCCCCTTTGCTATAATAAATTGCAGATTTGTGAAAGTTTATATATGAGTTGACCTGATATATCACAACATTCCTTCAATAAGTTCTTAACTTCCCTCGCTTCTTTTAGCTTAGCATTACAAAAGATGAGGCTGTCATCAGCCAAAAAGAGGCGAGGAGAAACTAGGGGCGTTTCTGGCTACTCTAATCTTTGAATGACTCCCATCTTTTCAGCTTTCTTACGCATGCAAGATAAAACTTCGACCCCTATGATAAAAAGGTAAGGAGAGAGAGGGTCTCCTTCTCTTGACCCTTTAGATGTATTGAAATTTCAAAAGCGGGACATCTTCTCCAGCTTTTATCGTTGAACATATTTTTCAACTCTTAGGAGGTCAGGAGTCAGGACATCATTCGTCATGGTAACCGTCACGGTAACCCATAGGCTAAGACTATTTCTTCCGGTAAACATTTCAATTTAATATTCTTTGCTAATATCCATTGTGTGTGTGTGCTTGAAGTCGTGTCTTCCAAAATCAAGAGTTTTCTGCCCGTGAAACTGTCAATCACTTCCGTTCACTACGTTGATATAGTCCCTACGAGTGCACATGTGATAATCACAATCGAAATCAAGAATCCAAGAATATGTATGGAGACGGAAAATAACCCCAAAAGGTCCTCATCGGAACTTTATGCCACACTCGTGTGGTCCAATTCTGATTCTTCTCTTGCTAACTCTTTTTTTTCCTCTTTGGACAATCTCTGTTGAAACGACCTTCTCTATCACGGTAATACCAAGAGATCATCTTGTCCTTTATTTTCGACTTGGAGCATCCTCTATCTCCCAATCCCCTCGGCTTTGCGTTGATTAGAACCAGATGCAATATTAAGATCGTCTTCTTGAGATGTGTCACTGTTGGCCCTCCAATAGAAGAGCAGCGGTTACTTTGTCCATCTCAAATGTCTCCTCCCCGTACATCAAGGTTGTAACCAAATTCTCGTACATGGGGGCAATGAAGACAAGAATAGCAGTGCCATGTCTTTGCCTACCCTTCTTCAATCTTGACCTCAAGGTTAGACCAACTGCATAACAATTCTATTCAATTCGTTTAGCCTTTCGGCATTTTTAAAGAGTATAATTGCTGCTTCTAAAATAGTTTATTTGTCAAAGACTTCGCCATATAGATACTTTCTAATTTGACCCATAATTCTTCGCCATGTAGATATTTTCTAATTTGACCCATAATTCTATAGGAGATTCTATTTCCATGACGTTGAACGAATTGTACTTGCGGCCTTCTCATCCAATTCTTCTCAATCCTCGTTGGACATCTTCTTGGCTTTTACCGTTCAACGCATTTTTCAACCATTTTGAGATCAAGACATCATTCATCGTTCGTTTCCATAGACTAAAACTGTTTCTTCAGGTAAACATTTCAATTTAATATTCTTTGTTAATATCCATTGTGTGTGTGTCAGAGTTTTGTCCTCCTACCTAAATCATAATTTTTTTCACCCGTCAAACTGTCAATCACTTCCGTTCACTACGTTGATATAGTCCCTACGAGTGCACACAAAAAAAAGGGATCGCAATTTGGAGTTCGGATGATCCCCCAAAGTCCAAAACAATCAAGACAGTGCACTGTGGTAAAAGTAAAACTCAGTTTAGGGACCTGCTTCTCACTGCTTCAGTTCTGTTACTGCTTCCCTTTTTTGCACTTGTACGGTCTGCTTATTGTTTGATCTCTCTTTCAGCTGGCTTCCTGACTCCTGTGCTGTGCAGCTGGGCCTGTCTTCCCACAGGTCAGACCTGACTTGCTCCAGCCCAACCTGATTCAGACCAGAACCGAACAGAGGGGTGCTGCAAGGCTTCGAAGAGGCAGGGCCGTCGGAGATTGATCAGGGGAAGGTGGGTAGAGAAAAATGGAGTGCATTTAGAAGCTCTCTACAACAATATATTTGTAATATGGTCAAATGACCAAAATGACCTTGAATGCCACATGGCTAACGCATAAATTAATCCGGTTAACCCAGGAATACAAAACAAACCCAACGTACTTTCCTTGGACATGGAAAGTTCCATGATAGTATATGGTTCTGGAATGACTTCATTTACTATCTGAATATTTTAGACCTTATGGAAAGTTCTATGTATTAGTCTATCCTGTACCTTTTTATCTCTCTTGAGTTTACCCTTAAAATTTATGTCAGTAAAGGCTCACAGCCAGTCGTTGAGATTTTTAATAGATACTAGTGAAAATGAAAATAAAATAAATAATTTAATATAAAAAAATATTAAAATATAAATAAAAAAGATTTATAGAGTTTATAGAGAAAGATTTATAGTATATGCATTGTTCATCATGGATGGACCAATTTTAATTTCACTCTTCGCTCTCCACCACCAGCCAATCCTTACACTTAGCCTCCCATATCATTAGCTTAGTTCCGGAATTCAGGTCTAAAATATAGAGGGTTCCGTTTGCTACAACTGCTGGACCCCACCAGCCGGATACCATGTTGTTGTCGATCTTTGCCACACATCTTCAGATGGATGATCATATGCAAGTACCTCCTGTTTTGGTAATTAGAGATATTAGGGATGTTAGTTAGAGGTTAATATAAAGATATTAAGATAAAGGGAAATTGAGGATTTGATCTTGAGAGATAATATAGATAGATATTAGTTAGATTTGATGGAGGTAAAATGGAGCGTGTCGCTCTCTCACGAATAGGCTGTTGTTATTATATATATATATATATATATATATATATATAATTATATAATTCTGACTACTGCTCAAAGAGGCAATGTTCTCTTGCTAGTGATGAGATGCGGAAAAAAATGGACTGGTGTCTTAGTCACAGGCCTATCTATTAAATATAAAGAGGGTAGTGCCTCATGGAGATTTGGGATGGGAACTGTCACATCCTTATTCATAGAAGAAAACTTTCTCTCCTCAAACTCCTTAAAAAATGGCAAGTCTTATGTATGTTTTGAATAATACCCAATGAAACAGTTAAGAAAGTGATTCATTCATATTAGAATCTTCTAACAAGTTATTATAGTCAATGCATTCAAACATGGTTTTGTCACTATGTAGTAGCAAACAATTAAAGAAAGCGATTCATGTAGTAGCAAAACAATTAAAGAAGATTATATATATTATAATCTGCCAACAAATTATTATTGTCCATACGTTCGAATGTGGTTTTGTCACTTTGGAATAGCAATGGCGAAAGGTTAATTTTATGGGTGGTCTCCAATTTTGTTAATTATTTCCATGCAAAGTTAATGGTCTCTCAAGAAAAATGAGTAGGCTAAAGAGGACATTGATTAAAACAGTAAGGTTAGATAAAAAGTACAATCTATTCAAGGATTTAGCCTAGGATAGACCAAAATGGAGAAATAGAGTTTATATAGTTGACCCAATATAGTTGGAACAAAGCTTTGATGATAATAATGATGATGATTATCTTTCTCTCATTTGGCCAACCCTTAATGTATTTTACATTATTACGAAAAAATAGTTATAGCTTTAGTTGGATCTTTTGCGTAGTTCTAATTTGAAAATGGTGCAATCTTATATCTAAAAATGGAATGTAGGCCAAGAAAGAAAGCTCGATTATGGCTCGTGCGTAGCCAAGTCAACTCTTTTTCTTACTTTATAATAATGAGCTGATGATTTATTTTTAAAATAATAATATCTCTTTAATATTATAAATACCACGGAGTTACCAATATCTCTTTAATAAAAATTAATTTTAAAAACTGTAATGTCTCTTTAACAAGAATCCCTCAACTTAACATAGGTGCTGTGAAACATGTGGTAGAGCCCATGTTTAGTTACATTTGAGTAGACCATAAAACAGAAAACCCACCAATAGTAGTGGTCGTAGGATTTGACATAGGTTCGAACGAACTGGACTATTGGATTATGTGTGCACTTATTTAAAATCTTTTTCGCCTTGGATCATGTAGGGCCGGTGATGAGCTCTTTTGATTCCCCCACGCCCAGGTGGGGGCCAAGGTGGTCAGAGGGGCTCCCCTTTTTAACATTTTAAATGTGATAAATGTCATTGAATTACCAATCTCTCCTTAATTAAAAATAGTAACGTCTCTCATTGGGTGATCACAACTCACAACTCTCTACACTTTCTTCTATTTCAAGCTCTCGTTTCTAACCTTATCCATCTCCATCTCCATCTCCATCTCCATCTCTACCTCATAATAATACATATTTTTTATGGTCCTTGTGGACTCAAGTCAAGACCCCAACCTCTCTTCTTTCTAGTCCCATGAGCTTTGATACTTTTATCTCACCTCTTCCTTGTCTCTCCACTTATTCTCAGCTTCTCTGCCTCTCTACCGATGAAAACACGAAGAAATCTCATTTGGGTACAATATGGACCGGTTCAAACAACGCATAGTCATCCACAGTGGTCGGCCTCTCAGATCTATTTATATGAACAATCTGATTTATTATGTTAGTGTTTTTTTCAAATATTACATATGCAGAACTTTCCATATTAAATGCTCTTTGATTTCTTTTTTCTTTTGCTGGACTGACTCTCACTTTGGCACAAAGGATGGAGATGGTGGGTACCGATACTCAATGTATATTTTCTATATCTTTTTAACACCATTTTTGGTAGCCTGTTTTTGTCCAAGCCGTTGAAGGAGACTAGAGTACCTCGCAGGTGGAGAGTTTTCAAAACAGTTGTTATTCCATAATACTCCACCGGATATAGAGATAGGAGGGTGGGGAGGGCTGACCTGGTGGTTTAAGGATGTCGTCCGGTTTTTTTGGCTTGGTTTTCATAGTGTTTGATGATAGCATAAATTGATATGCACAAATCTCCAACTCAGCACAGTCCATCAGATCCTGTAAATTAGCATTCTGTTTTGGTAACTGTATAGATTGTTTCAATCTCTTTTGATTTGTATCTATCACATTGTAATCAAACACAAACAGGAAGTCTATAAATAAAACTGGTCAACTCTCCACTCTGTACACAGAGAAGGAGTAACTTTCACAATTCCTGTTTCTTCATTGTTTCATGGTATCAGAGCTCACAAGGACTCACGTCTGTTTCTCCTCTGATCCTATCATTCAATCACCATAGCCTCCTCTGCTTCTTCTTCTGCTTCCTCTCTCACAGTTACTCTCCCCATCACAAACATTACCAATTTTGTCTCCATTGAATTGGATGGCACCAACTATTTAGTCTGGAAATATCAGATGGAATCCATCTTGAAAAGCACTGGTCTCATGTGCTACGTTGATGGTACTAAGTCAGCACCTCCTGCCACCATCTCTGTAGATGGCATCGCAACACCAAATCCAGCCCTTGAAGGATGGACTCGCATTGATCACTTTGTCATCAGCTGCATCAATGCCACTCTTGCCAAGACTGTTGCCCCTCAGGCTCTTGGATTCACAACTGCCCGTTCACTTTGGCTCTCTCTTGAACAGACTCATCTGCAGCAGTCTCAAGCACAGAAGTCTCTTCTTTACAGCCAGTTGCAAACTATTCAAAAAGGTGCATCACCCATTACTGATTACCTGCAATCTGTGAAAACATTGGCTGATTCTCTCTCAGCCATTCAAGCACCAGTCTCAGATGCAGATCTCATACTTTACACTCTTAATGGTTTGGGTCCTGAATATGGACCATTCATTACTTCCATGGAACTACGCACTGAACAGCCCTCCTTTGCTGAACTACGGGCTCATTTGCTAACTCATGAACAGCGTCTTCTTCGTCTCACTGGGCAGTCTTCTGATGGCACCCAATCTACACTTATAGCAGGCCCTACAACACACCCTGCACCATTCTCAGTACCAACAAATGCTGGCCTTCTCCCTCTCCCTTCACCGAACAACACCAGCACCAACAGTAACTCTGTTTCTCCCTCACCTCAATTTTTCCACAATTACAGTAACTTTGCACCACGGTCTTCAGCACCAAACAAAGGCTTCAACAATGGCAATGGCAATGGCAAACAGAAAGCAAAATGTCAGATTTGCAATCGCCGCGGCCATGTTGCATCTCGCTGCTTCTACAGGTATACCGCTTCTCGCAACAGTCAGCCGCAAGCACACTTCTCTAGCAATCAGCCCCACTTTGCAGGCCTTCATTTCCAACCGCCAGCACCAAATATGTATGGTCCACCTTCATTTCATGGCACTGCTCCGTCACAGTGGATTCCTGACAGTGGAGCGACGAGTAACATGACATATGATCCAACGCTCATTCATCATCCTCAGCCTTACTCTGGCTTGGATCAAGTATTTATCGGTGATGGTAACTCTCTACCCATTACTAAAATTGGCCATTCTTCTTTCTCTAACAATTTCTCTATGAACAACATCCTTCTTGTTCCTTCTCTCACTAAAAATTTACTTTCCATTGCTCAATTTACCAAAGATAACAAATGCTCATTCAATTTTTTTCCTTGGGGCTATGTTGTGAAGGACCTACAAACGGGGACAACACTTCTGTCGGGCCACGTTGAAGGCAACTTATATCCACTTTTTTTTCAATCTTCCTCTCCAAATGCAGCTTTCGTCAGTTCTCGAGCTAGTCCAGATCTTTGGCACTGCCGATTGGGTCATCCTTCTCGTCAAGTTTTATCTTCTGTCAATTCTAAGCATTTGCTTGAACTATCTGATTTGCTTTCTGTTAATAAAGTGTGTGAAGCCTGTCATATGGGTAAAAGTCACAAGTTACCTTTTTCTTTATCTGCCAGAAAAACTACTATGCCTTTACAAATTGTTCATTGTGATGTTTGGGGGCCTGCCCCTGTTCCTTCATTGTCTGGTTTCAAGTATTTTGTTATTTTTGTGGATGATTTTAGTCGCTTTACATGGCTATATCCTATGTTAACTAAAGCATCTGTTACCACTTGTTTCCAAGCATTTAAAGCTTTATCTGAAAATCTTTTCTCCATGAAAATTAAACACTTTCAATGTGATGGCGCTGCTGATTTAACAAAAGGTCACATGCCAAAAATTTTAACAGACAATGGCATCTCTTATCGCATCTCTTGTCCCCACACCCCTGAACAGAATGGACTCGCTGAACGTAAAATTAGGCATATCACTGAAGTTGGGACAACTCTTCTATTCCAAGCTTCTTTACCTAAAGCATATTGGCTAGAAGCTTTTACAACTTCCACCTTCCTCATAAATAGACTTCCTACCCCTGTTTTAAATAACAAATCTCCCATTGAAGTTCTCTTTACCAAACCACCAGATTTGAGCTTTCTTCGTGTTTTTGGCTGCAAATGCTATCCATTCCTTGGTGCTTATAAAGATGACAAGCTCTCTCCCAAATCTCTTCCCTGTGTTTTTATTGGTTATAGTAATCATCATAAGGGATATCGTTGCCTTCATGTGCCCACAGGTCGTGTCTACATCTCCCGCCATGTGACGTTTGATGAAACAACGTTCCCCTTTGCTTCTCTTCCAACCACTTCTTCTCCTTCTTCACCACTCAAATCAATTACCTTACCCATACCCACTATCTTACCTACCAATCCTACCCTGTCACCCAATACAACATCTATACATCCCATGCCTGCACCGCCCACTCCTACACCTCCATTTACCCAAAATCCACTAATCTTAGAACCTACTGTCCAACCCTCTCCACCCCCCACAACCTGAGCATAGTCAACCTGTACTTGCCTCAAATCCACCCAATCCTACTCCTACCACCCGCTCCCACACCATGGTTACTCGCACATCCGATCATACTCGTCGCCCCAAGCAATTTCCGGATCATGTTACTTTCACAACTACTCGTCACTCCATGGATCTTGTCCCTCATGAAGTTGAGCCCACCTATTTTTCTCAAGCCAACAAAATATCTCATTGGCGTGCGGTTATGACATCTGAATATAATGTTCTTATCTCAAATGGAACATGGGTACTTGTTCCATGGCCACTCAATCATAATATTGTTGGTTGTAAATGGGTGTTTCGAATCAAGAGGAAACCGGATGGCTCTGTAGATCGCTATAAAGCCAGGCTAGTTGCAAAAGGGTTCAGTCAAGAAGAAAGGGTAGATTATTTTGAGACATTTAGCCCTGTGGTTAAACCCAATACAATCAGAGTTATTCTCTCCATTGCTCTCTCTCAAAATTGGCCCATTAACCAGCTTGATGTTAATAATGCCTTTTTACATGGTTTTCTTCAAGAGGATGTTTTCATGGCCCAGCCACCTGGCTTCACTCATTCTGCTCTACCACATTTTGTGTGCAAACTTAACAAAGCGATTTATGGGCTCAAACAGGCCCCTCGGGCGTGGTTTCATCGTTTAAGCCATCGGCTATTTCAACTGGGCTTTTTTGCTTCAAGATGTGATACTTCCTTGTTTATTAGGCGCACATCGACTGATATCACTATTCTATTAGTCTATGTGGACGATATTCTCATTACAGGCAGCAGTTCTACTACTATCACCGGCCTTACAAGGGATCTTAATTGCACATTCACTCTCAAAGATTTGGGTCCTCTACATTATTTCTTAGGGATTGAAGCACACCATACAAAGTCTGGTCTCTTGTTGTCACAGAAGAAATATATTGAAGATCTTCTTCTTTGCACACATATGGCTGGTGCTAAACCAGTTAACTCTCCTGCTCAAACTGGTGTGGCCCTATCTAAAGACACTGGTGATCCACTGGACGATGTTACTCTCTACCGCAGCATAGTTGGTGCTCTTCAGTATGTCACTGTCACCCGTCCTGACATTGCCTTCTCTGTTAACAAGGTATGTCAATTTATGCATCAACCAATTGATGCTCATTGGACGGCGGTAAAACGTATTCTTCGATACCTGAAGAACTCCGTTAATTGTGGATTACTTCTTCAAAAATCTGCAAATTTAACTCTCCAAGCTTACTCTGATGCGGATTGGGTAGGCTGTCCTGAAGATCGTCGCTCTACAACAGGCTACTGTGTTTTCTTAGGACCCAATCTCATTTCTTGGACCGCCAAAAAGCAACCTATCGTCGCCCGCTTAAGCACTGAAGCCGAATATCGTGCTCTAGCCCATGCTACGAATGAACTTCGATGGCTGCAATATCTTCTTTATGAGCTTCATCTCTTTTCATCCATTCCGCCAACGTTGTGGTGTGACAATCTTGGCGCAACCTATGTTGCTGCGAATCCAGTCTTCCATGCTCGCACAAAGCATATAGAACTTGACTATCACTTTGTCAGAGAACTTGTTGCATCTGGGCAACTTCGTGTTCGCTTTATTTCCTCAGTTGATCAGATTGCAGACATCATGACTAAAGCTCTCGGATCAAAGCGGTTTCTGCTCCTTAGGCCCAAGCTCACTGTGGTTCCCACTACTTCTCTTGCGGGGGCGTGATAGCATAAATTGATATGCACAAATCTCCAACTCAGCACAGTCCATCAGATCCTGTAAATTATCATTCTGTTTTGGTAACTGTATAGATTGTTTCAATCTCTTTTGATTTGTATCTATCACATTGTAATCAAACACAAACAGGAAGTCTATATATAAAACAGGTCAACTCTCCACTCTGTACACAGAGAAGGAGTAACTTTCACAATTCCTGTTTCTTCATTGTTTCATTTGATATGGTTGATGTTTAGCTGTTTTAATGAGGTTTTTTTAGTAAAATGTTTCGGTGGGTTTTAGTGTTTTAACTAATGTTGTTATAAGATGTTTACCTAGATGTTGTTTCCTGTGATGAGAAATTTTTGTAACACCCCACCCTTCACCCATGCATGATATTGTCCGCTTTGGCCCATGGGCCGTACGGTTTTGCTTTTGATGGGTCTCAACCCATCAAAAGGCCTCATGCAAGGTAAGGGTGTAAACTTTACATATAACCCCATTCACTTTCCTCTCTATAGTCGATGTGGGACTCCGGGGCGTCACAATCTACCCCCTTTAAGGCTGCACGTCCCTGTGCAGTAGCCTGCCAGTCTCTGTAGCCTGCCAGCCCTCTTGGCCCGCCCACATGGAGACCCGCCCACTTGCACCAAGCCACGACAGGGGACCCACACTCGAACTAGTCGAGAGTCGGCTCTGATACCATTTGTAACATCCCACCCTTCACCCATGCATGATATTGTCCGCTTTGGCCCATGGGCCGCACGGTTTTGCTTCTGATGGGTCTCAACCCATCAAAAGGCCTCATGCAAGGTAAGGGTGTAAACTTTACATATAACCCCATTCACTTTCCTCTCTATAGTCGATGTGGGACTCCGGGGCGTCACAATTTTTGTTATCAATGTTTAACTCTGCGGATGTTGATGTTGTTATCAGTGTTTAACTAGATATTGTTCCCTGGGTTGATGTTGTTATCGGTGTTTAACACTTTAACTAGATGTTGTTTTATGGAATGTTGTTATCAGTGTTTAACTTGATGTTGTTTCTTAGGAAGAGAAATTGTCCATATCGGGATTTGCAAACAATAGATACGATGCAGACCATCCATTGCATTGTAACGACTCATTTTTATTTATTTTTATTAAGGCACTCATCGTCATGGGGGAGTGAATGCCTTTGGAGGAATTGCAAGGTTTGGGGACATGGGCAAGCTTTAGAAGTACTACTAGCTGCGATTCAGCTCTTGAATTCTCCATTAATTACCAAACAGATCTGAAACTTGAAGGAATTTAGAGACAGAAACCCTGAACTTGGGAGAACGAAAACCCTAGATTTTAGATTTTGGGTGAGGAAAACAAAAAACAACATTAGTCAAAGTGTAAGCACCGAGAAGAACATCAACACTTGAAACAACATCTAGTTAAACACTGATAACAACATCAATATCTGTAGAGTTAACATTGATAACAAAAATTTTCCATCCCAGGAAACAAAATGTAGTTGAACATCTGATAGCAACGATAGTTAAACATTAAAACCCACTGAAAATTTTTACCAAAAGAAATGCTATGAAAACACAGTAAAAAATTTTTACTAAACATTAACAACATCAAAACACTATGAAAACCAGATACCACAGACCACCATCTATTGCACCAAAGAACCAGAAGTCACCAAGTCCTTAAACCACAATGTCAGGCCTCCCCACCCTACCCTTCCATCTCTATATCCGATGGAGTAATATGGAATAAAAACTTTTTTGAAAACTCTCCACCAATGTTGTTTGTAAGTGCCTCTCCTGCCACGGCCTGGACAAAAATAGGCAACCAAAAATGGTACTATAAGATATAGCAACTCCACCCTTGGTGCTAAGTAAGAGTCCGTCCACCATTTCCACCCTTCCATTTGATTATATGAACAATCTATATGTCATTTTGAAAATTTTTATCAAGTAGTAATTTTCGTAGATTAGCCCACCTGATGGATAATTTAAATGGCACCCATATATGTCATGCATATAATTTTTTTTTAATTGAGAATGCAGTGTGTTCTCAAAGAGCACACAAGAGCATTCATGTTGAATGAGAGAGTTGGCATAATTCATCATCATCAAATTCTTGTACCAACCTATGATGCACAGATACGTCATGGATGCGGCAATGAAACGTCGTAAACACGGAAGGGACACAAATTTTACACATAAAAAGTGAAGTATCAGATACGATACGACACGAAACGATACTTTGTCCATTTTGAAGTATCCGTACATCATAGGTACTAACTCTATCTACTTCTCCACGTTATATCTGCCGCCTCTTATCTCTTTAATAATCCTTTGGTAGAGTTCATTTAACTAGGTATTCCTATGTATCCAATTTCTTTACATTTTAATGAAAACAAACATGTTGTAAAGAACCATGAGATAGTAAAACTGACAATTGTCCCCCAAATTTTTTTTTGTAATTTGGCTCGAAAACCCCATTTTCACGTTAGCTAGATTTATCCTATCTATATTATTGACTAACAACTCATCATATCATTCTAATCAAATTCTAGTCCCAACTAGCTATATGTTGGTGTCAGCTAAATGTTTTTTTTTTTCTCCATTCTGATCCATCCTAAGCAAAACCCTTGGCTAGGTGTCACTTCTTCATATCCAATTTTACTACTTCCCTCATTGTTTGTCAACCGTTTATGAAAAAGCTAAAAGAGGAATGCTTAACCCTGTAACTTTAATGTTACACACACTATAAAGGAAAGCTTAAGCAGAAGCAAGGTTATGAAAAAGCTAAAAGAGGAGATAAAACTTACCAATAAAATATTTCTGCATACCAATGAGTAGCTAAATACTACATTCAAGTAAATAGATAACAGTGTAAATATGGCATACGTCCACAGAAGCACAAATAAGTCTTCTTTTTTCATACTGAAGTAATTGAGTAGCATAACTCGATCTTACTACACTGGTCTACAAAGGGTTATGATCCTTATCTAGGGTCCAATTCGGTGATTGAAACCTTATTCACTGAACAAGGTTTTGATTTGTCCATGGAGAGGCCCGACTCAGTTTCAGATAAAGGATCTCTTGCTCTTGCATGTGATCCCATCGTACTATTCCCTACATAAAATGCAGGTGGTGAAGGAACTGGAAATGTCAGAGAGTTACTATTGAGCATGAGAACAACAGATGACATGGTGAGTCTTTGAGTTGCTTCATCTTGGACACAAAGTAATCCCATATGAAGGCATCTCAATATATCATTTGTCGAGTGATGATCTGCAATAGATTGATCAATTATCTCTAAAGATGTTCCTTCATTCCAATGCTGCCACACCTGTCAAGAGTCCATCAACATATTAAATCATATGGAGGAGATTCGTGTTAAGAATCAAGATCCAGAATCAAATTTTGTAGAGATATACTTACATAGCTCAAAAGGTTTGTCGTATCTTCATTCTCACTGAATGAAAGATTTTTTCGACCAGTTATGATTTCCAAAACTAGAACACCAAAGCTAAATACGTCTGATTGGATTGAATATTGTCCATGAATAACGTACTCCGGTGCCATATATCCACTGCCATCATTAACCAGTTGAAGTTTGTTAGATTTGATCGTGTCCTTAATTGCAGAATCATTAATTATCAATGTGTAATTACTTTATCTAATGTTCCTCTCCTTTGGCATTCTTTCAACCAAAAGAATGTGTATTTCAAAGTCAAAGCCTCAAAGGGTCATTTTGATTAAATGAAATTACTGAAAAAATGGAGTTGGAGAAAACTGTCCTGCTCCAACTCGGTATCTCTAGTATTCTCTTCATTCGAACTAAAACTGCTTGTGATTTTTAGGCCCATACTTTCTCCCAACCAATAAGTGCAACACAATAGGTCTAATTGGTTCAGAAAGACTATTAGAAAGAAGAGTTGTCAGAGGAAATCTAAACGGAATCGCAAAAGAAAAGAAGATGAACTATCGATCGGCTTTATCGGATCCAAAGCGAGCTCTTAAGTTGGGGAAGGACGAAAGAAAGTGTAGGACCTTACACCCCATTGAGATACCACTTATCCCAAAACCAGTTGGTGATAGGAAATGACACAACAATAGTTTTATGGTGAGGGCGAGGACTCAACTACAATCATGACCGCTCATGAGCGAGAGTGGACGTTGACCTCAACAAAAAAGTTATTCGCTATTATCTTAATTGGCTTACTCTTCTATCATACTTCGAATAAAAGTACAGAATACTAAAAGTATTCCATAGATTTGAGAATGAAGTTGTCAACTTACTATGTCCCGACGACGTGACTTGTATTGTCTTGAGTTTGGTCTACACTAAAATGCCTTGCTAAACCAAAGTCTGCAATTTTAGGGTTCATACTTTCATCCAACAAAATGTTACTAGCTTTTAAGTCTCGGTGAATGATGCGCAGCCTAGATTCTTCATGAAGATATAGAAGCCCTCGAGCAATTCCAATAATGATTTTGTATCGCCTTCCCCAATCCAATTGAACACGTTTGATTGAATCTGCCATGAATAAATATTAGTAAGAAAGTATAATAAAGAAAGGGTTCAACAAATAGGTTCTTTCTCCGCATTTGAGGAACACCTCATGGTGAATTGTCTAAGAATCCTGTTAAAGTTCAATTTGTGAAGCTTGAAAAATAATGACATAAGTATACTAGCTACTTAAACTAATTTATAACATGTTATTGTAACAAGTTGTGTAATAACTTTTAGTAGCGTGGTTTTTTGAGATGTCCGGGCTCTCCGTAAGCATGTAACAAATTGACGACCCTCATTCGTGTTTTATAGGCCAGGCTGCTCCCTGCTAAGGAGTGACCTTGCTGTTTCTGAAAATCAATCCTACAGTATACTTTACATATAATAATGAAAAGTTGATATTCAAATAATTTTTAACTGAAGCAAAATGCATTTGAAAATCTTGGCAAAGGAAACTAGTTATTTTAACACTTGCAATCTCATATCTGTCTTCACTTGTTCAATGGATTATTGGAATGGAATAACTAAAAATAGCTAGAATATGGAAAACCTTCAACAGATTCCTTGCTTAAATTAAATTGAAGGCAATGGAAAGACAAGAATTAACATGAGCGGAATAAAATATTGATCAGAAGAAGCACCGACCAAATAGAAATTTATCCAAGCTAGTGTTAGCCACATATTCATAGACAAGCATCTTCTCTTGTTCATCTATGCACCAACCCCATAGCCTTACAAGGTTCCTATGCTGAAGTTTAGCTACCAATGCCACCTCATTTTTCAATTCTTCTAGCCCTTGACCTGATTTTTTTGATAGCCTTTTCACTGCTATTTCCCTTCCATCTGGTAGCTTGCCCTGTCAAAATGTTCAAGGAATGCAAACCACATTCATTTAAGAAGTACACAATGATCAATGAAAATAAGTTCAGAATTCAAAAGTCAATATTATTTTCCTTTTGAATAGAAGCATATATATTGATTGACTGTTACCTTATAAACAGGACCAAATCCACCTTCTCCGAGTTTGTTGTCAGTAGAGAAGTTATTTGTGGCAGCTCTAAGAGTATTCGAATCAAATGAGAAAGATTCAACAATTTTTATCTCTGCCTCCTCTTCATATGTAGTTCCTTCATAAATCATAAGAACAAAAATCTGAATATTAAAAAAAAAAAGCAAAAAGAACAGATATACTAACGACAAATAAGATCTTAGGTACTCTAGTAGAGACTAAGAGATGAAATTTTATTCTTTAAAATGATGGGCCTTTTAAGATTTGAAAGACATTACGTGCATTGTTCAATTATGAGGTCCAGGGGCGGATTCAGGATTTTTAATTTGGAGGGGCTGCACTCAGTGGTGGATCCAAGATTCAAAATTACTGGGGATACGATTAAGTAATTTGGGTTATTTATATGATTGCAAATGATTTTTTCTTCATGCTTGATAAAAAACAATACACAAAAAAAGTAGTGGACCTTTTACATACACTATCAGTAACTAATACACAGAAAGATGCATTCAAAGACAGGTAGTTTGTAGATTTCCACTGCATTGCAAATCATGCCTTGCAAGGACAAATAGTGTGCAGATTTATCCCAAACCTTTTATATGGAACAAATATAATATAATAATTTTAAGCAATAAAACAAGACATATTTATTTATCACAACTGTTCTCTACGAGTTTTCATTGGAGAGCCTGGTTCAATGTCACTGGCAGCCTAATTGATTTGGGCCTAACTTAGTATACATAATTTTTTTTTCCTAAAATGTCACTTGGGGCCCAGGCCCCCAGTGACTATGAACTGTATCCGCCTCTGGCCCTTGCATGAGACTGAGAACGCGGTGATGCTGCAAGAAAGTGATTAAAACAATTAAAATTGGAGAGGACAAGAATATGAAATATTTAAAGTTAATATTGGGCTACAAAAATCCATTGGGGCCCAAAAAATTCATTGGGGGCCTTATGGAAAAAATTAGTGGGCCCTATCAAAATTAGAACTAAAGTTTAGAAATCCACTGGGGGTAGTGGTAATACATTGCATCCGCTTCTGATTGCACTGAAGTTACATTAAAAAAATAGCAACAATGTCTCACCAAAAACTATAAAAAATAGCAACAATGTCCCACAAAAAACTATCTATGTATTATCTTCATAATTCATTTTCGACAAGCATCATACCAAAAGAGTGATCATTTTTATTATACTACTCATAATCAAGAAAAAAAAAGTCTTCACAATATATCTTGACAAATATGACAAAAGATAAACAAAAGGTGTGTCGTAAGTTACCGGGCCTCAAAACTCAAAATTTAGTTTTTTTTCTTTTTTTGGCTGAAAGCTTGGGTGGGCTGCACCCGCCCCCCCCCCGATGAGGTCATATAACTTACCTTAGATAGAAGATAATTTCAATTTGGATACTGAAACTAAGAGTTGGCCTCCTGATTATGGATCACTTGTTTAAACTGTTCCTATTTGTGTATTGTTCTAATTAAATCCTTTTCAAATGATTAAAAATCAAGAAAATCAAAAGAGAAGTATGTCAAACAGAATAATTAAATAATGAGTTCATCAGTTCAGTTTTCATGGATGATTCAGTTGTTAAAGACAGATGACTGTCCAAGTAACTCATTCATAAATGTTTCTTGTTAATCATTCAGTTTTTATTACACTACATACCTGATTTTCTTTTATTTTTCTTCTTCTTTCTGAGCAGTAGCCACATGCATATTGTTGAAAGTATAATCACTATGACAACAATAGAGACGACAATGATAATCATCTTCGATGTGTCCTTGTTTCCTGCATCAACCACAAACAAGCTTTCAATTGTAGATTCATTTTGCAGACTTTGGCCCTTTTGTTCCTCTTGCTCAATTCCTATTGAAGTCCTAGGATTCCAAACTTCGTTTATATTCCTATTGAAGGGGCTAAATGTGAAGATCTACATAATAAGATCCTCAAAGAGCCATTATATAATTTCCCTCTTGACAGGAAAGGATTACCCATCCATCACCCTTCTGAATTGAAATGTAGAAAGTAGTGTTCTACCTCAGATCTTTCACTCCTTACCTCTTTAATACTACTAAAAAAAAAAAAAACCACATATGGGGCCTTCAAATTCCTAAATATTTCAATTAATCAAAAGAGATAGAAGAAAAAAGTTGATGTAATTCAATAGTCATCCCACCTGTAAAAAAGAAAACATATGGTAATCTACCCATAATCAACAAGTATTAAGCAGGAGTGGGTCAGTGACACATACAGATCTACAGACTAAAACTTGGACGGTACTATACCTGTTCCTTGTGTATGGTTTACACTAGGGCTTCCAGCAGGAGTTGGAGAGTCAGCAGCTACAGGTGGAGGTGGAGGAGCAGGGGGAGGAGGCAGAGAAAAGAAGATATACATATCATATCGTATGTTACAGCTCACACTGTAAACATTTCCTCCTGTTCTTCCTTCACAACAGCTCGGAATGTTTTCGATCATCGTTCTCAAACAACTGTCGCAATTGCTCTCTGATAAATCTCTAGTGCACTGAGCCAGTCCATATATCCTTTGAAAGGAGTCATACTGTGTAAAATTCACTGCATACCTGGATGCTGCTGATGCTGCTGCTGTGGTAAGACCGTTCATTAGGCCTCCCGCTTGTGTATTGAAAAGCGTAACATCGGTCGCATTCTGTACAGGATAAAGAGAAATTCTTATATTGGCGTCAAGTTCAGAGAAGAAGCGTTGATCGGAATAGCGCAAGATACAATTGGTATATCTGACGGTTGCTTCTGTTTTGTTGGGACAGCGGCGTATGATCTCAGCCGTTGAATTGATGAGGCACAGCCCGCAGTCATCTTCAGAAGCTGCAGACATGCATTGTGAGAAGCCATAGACCTTGCTGGGGTCATCTCCATAGGTAGTATTGTAGAAGCTGTCGCGCCTTATCACCCCATTGCTAGATAAAGAAGGGAGAATGGTGTTGAGATTGGTTTCATATTCACCACCGGAAGTGTAATTCGATGCCCCGCAGACACTGAAGATTGGACCTTCGTTTCTAAAAGAGCTTTGAACATGTGATAAAAGGATAAAAATTAGGAACAATTGCATGTGTTCAGATGCATGAAGCTGCATTTTACCATGAATTGTTTATGATGAAGAAGAGAGTATAGATAGTGGAGGTGAATTTACATTTTTATATCAGTAATACTGGAGGTGGTATTGATAAGCATTTGGTGAGCATTAGTCATAGTCAAATAACAGGACTTGGACTGGAGAATTTACATCTTAAGAGTTGTCTCTTGCCGTGTTTTTCAAGCGTAATGCGTATTCCTTGGGCTAGGTTGATATTGTAATCTAGATGAATGGACTCTCAATTTGATAAAACCAAAATCTGTTCTGCTCTCCTCCGACGGTAAGAAGAGGTTCTAACAAGCAGGGTCGGCCCGAGCCAATGTAAAGCCTAGGGCAAAAAATCTTAAATGAGGCTTTTTCTATTTTTTAATATTATTATAAATATTTTATTTAAAATCTATTTTTCTTGCTTTTAATCCTAAATGGGTAAGGCACATGCTAGAGTAAAAAATACTTAAAAGCAAGATGTGACAATTAACTTAATCTCATGCCCAATTAACTCAAATCCCATGCCCAATTAATTCAATCTCGTACCTAACGTCCAACAGCCCTCTCACCTTTAATGATATATGAAAATGTGGCAACTTAGGATGGGCATTCCTATCTTATAACCAATGACTCTCTCCCTGCCTTTAAAAATACATGAAGAGGTGACAACTTGGATGGGTATGTGTTTTTGGGAGAGAAAAAAATGTACTTTTTGTTGATATTTTTACAAGAATCAAGGCCTTGAAAATTGAACTTTTAGGAGACTAGTTTTGATGCTGAAATTTTTGGGGGCTGAGATTTTTGGGGGCTTTAGGCAATTAATTGCCTTGTTGGCCTTAGGGTTGAGCCGTCTGCTCACAAGGGATCAATCAGAATGTTAAGAAAATGCTGTTGTTGTAGAAGCTATCACGCCTTATCACCCCATTGCTAGATAAAGTAGGGAGGATGGTATTGAGATTGGTTTCGTATTGGCTGCCGGAAGTGTAATTTGAGGAGCCGCAGACAAGGAAAACTGGTTCATCAGCTGTAACAGAGCTTTGAAAATGCAATAAAAGGATAAAAAATAGGAGCAATTTCAAGTGTTTAGAAGCCTGAAACAGCATTTTAGAATGAAGAAGAGAGTTTAGACGCTGCAGGTGGTGAAGATGAAGGTTTTTGTATGAGTTAGTCAAAGACAAAAAGAAACTCAAATATCTGACTTTGATCGGAGTGGTAGATTTTTCTCTTGCGCTGGCTCCGTCCAAAATGCTTTTGGTCTTAAGTCCCCACACGCTTTTTTGCCGACTTTTGTGTCATGAATGAACGCTCTGATTAAAATTCAAGAATTTGAGAATTTATCCCTCTTTTTTTGGGGTATTTACAAAGAAGCCCCTCAGTTTTTTGGGGACTTCTTGACCCTGGTCAAGGGATTAGAGGGACCATGTAACAGTTACCTATATTTTAAGATGATAATGTTGCTTTCCATTTAATTCTATTTTATAGTTTGATCATGGTTTGAACCGAATAGACTCAACTCTACTTGAAAGGCTTTTGTCTTAGTTAAAGCCTTGAATAAAACGATTTTCCTTCTCAATAGCTTCTTATAATTTCTTGCTCATTTTTTTTTCTTGGGTGTTCTATCATCGGTCAATTTTCTTCAAGGAAATCCTTCAAGGACGACACATCTTTGATTCTATCATCTTCAAAGAATAAGAAAAATCATGCAATGCAATCTTTCAACCTCAAATTTCAGTTTTCTTTAGTGTTGGGTCTTTTTAGTGACAAACACGGTTGATCAAAGAAAACGACCAAGTCTTCTTTGTTGCCATCCAGGAAGAGCGTATTTGGGAACGCAAAATGGAAATGTAAAAACACATGATGGAGAGGAAAGAAAATGTAAAAGGGCTTGTAACCCTTGAAGGCAATTTCATGTAAATTTTAATCGAGTGTTCAATAATTTAAATAGGATATATCTAACTAATGATATATAGAATGTGATAATTAGAGCACATTAAAGGTATTTTTGTGGGACTTTTTTTCAATTCACCCATCTTATTGGTACGGTCTTTAGAAGCTAAATGGTTGTTGTAATCTCTTTGATCAATGGTCAAGGGACTTGTGAGGATCAGAAAAATTGAGGCGTGCCTTTGTTATTGTAAAGAATATTTAAATTTCAGAGAGGTGTATTCATAAATTTTAAGAAGAAATGACAGAGGCACTCTAGTTAGTAGTTGAATTTTCGCATGAAAATTGATAGTCCTCTTCCTATGTGAATTGACGCGCAAAAGTTAGTGTATTTTTCTTGGGCAGGAAAAGTTCCACGATAGTATATGCTTTTGGAATGACTTCTTTTACTATCAGCCTATCAGGACATTTTGGACTGTATGAAAAGTTCAATGTATTTGTCTTGCCAGTAGTTGAGATATTTAGATATAATGACTACTGCGGATAACAGGGGATCCGGATCCCGGATAAAATGGATCGGTGTCTTTGTGACAGGCTCACTATTAAATATAGCAAAAAGTCTACATGTTAGTGTATTTTTCTTGGGCAGGGAAAGTTCCAAGATAGTATATGCTTTTGGAATGACTTCTTTAACAATCAGGACATTTTGGACTTTATGAAAAGTTCAATGTATTTGTCTTGCCAGTCGTTGAGATTTTTGGAGGGGGTAGTGTCTCATGGAGGTTTTGGATGGGAACTATCGCATCTATTAAATATATAGAAAATCCATCCTACTCAAAACTCCTTATAAAATGGCAAGTCTTTTCTGTATGTTTTGGATATTGCCCAATGAAACAGTTGAGGAAAGCGATTCATACATATTAAAATCTTCTAACAAATTATCATGGTTCATACATATAGAACATGGTTTTGTCACTTTGTAATAGCAAAACAGTTAAGAAAGGGATTGATGCATATTGGAATCTTCTAACAAATTATTATTGTCCATATTGTCGCTTTGTAATAGGAATGGCAGAACACGAAAGGTTAATTTTGTTGGTGGTCTCCAATTCTGCTAATTGTTTCCATGCAGGGTAATGGTCTCCCAAGAAAAATGGAAAGATTAAAGAGGACAATAATTGAAGTAGCATGAGTAGATAAGAAGTACAACCTATTTAAGAATTTAGCTGAGGATACACAAAGATGGAGAAATGGAGTTTATGTAGTTGGCCCATCATAGTTGGAATAAAGCATTGATGATGATGACGACGATGATTTTTCTCTTATTTGGCCAACTGTCAATATATTTTACATCATTATCAAGCACTAGTTATTGCTTTAGTGGGATCATTTGCGTAGGCCTCATTTGAAAATGATTCAATCTTATACCCAAAAGTGGAATGTAGGCTGGGAAAGAAAGCTCGACTGTGACTCCAGAGTAAGCCGAGCCAACTTTTTTCTGGCCGAGCCAACTTTTTTCTGGCTTTATAAAAATGAGCTGGTGATTCATTTAAAAATAGTAATGTCTCTTTAATATTATAAATGCTGTTGAGTTACTAATCTCTCCCTAACAAAAATTAATTTTAAAAATAGTAAGTCTCCTTAATGGAATCCCTCAACTGAGCATAGGTGCTCCAGAACACGTGGTGGGACCCATGTTTTGATCTATCCAAGTAGATCATGAAACAGGAAACCCCTTATAGTCATGGGTTCCTCCCGACGTTTGGCCCCCATCCCAATGAACTAAATCATTGGATCAAGTGTGCACTTATTTTCAAAACTTTTTCTCCGTGGACAAAATGGGGCTGTTGATGATGGAAGCGCCCCATCACCATTCACGGTAACACTTCCATCCCCAAGTGGTCCGGAGGTTGGCAGAAGGGCTTCCCTCTTTAGCATTATAAATGTGATAAATCTCATTGAATTAACAATCTGTCCCTAATAAAAATAGTAACGCCTCTCATTGAGTCAGAAATCTCTCTACACTGTCATCTTCTATTTCAACCCTTCGTTTCCAACCCTGTCCATTTGACCATGTCCATCTCTACCTCATAGTAATACTAGACTTTATGGAACTCGTGGACTCAAGACTCCAAAGTCTCTTCTTTCGGGTCCCATGAGCTTTGTTACTTTTCTCTCACCCCTTCCTCTTCTCTCCTCCACATAGACTCAGCAGCTTCTCTGACTCTCCACCAATGAAGAAAAAATCTCATTTGGGTACAATATTGTCCAGTTCAAACAACGTGTATTCATATCTGCTTTATCTGAACAAAACTTCACATATTAAATGCCCTGTTTTTTCCTCTTTTTTTTTTTTTTTGGCATTGTTGTCATTTTGAAAATTGCTTTCATTTTGTAATTTTTGTAGATTAGCCCACTAACCATATATGCCATGCATATAATTTTGTTTTTATCAAGGATAGGACCGTTTTCTCAATCTGCAAAGAACACAGATTATGTTTGTGTTTTCAAGCAAATTCCCGTAGATTAGCCAACTGATGGAAAAATCAAACGGCACCCACAAGGTTGGAAAATTCGGCACTCGGACTTGACTCATCCAATGCAAAAAAATTGACTCAGATAGAGTCAATGCGGTGACTTGAGAGTCATGTCCATTTTTTTAAAATAACTTTAAGATTATTTTAAAAATGGATCAAGTACTTATAAAATAGAAATACACATTTATTTACATGCATATATATACAACAAAAATATTATAATAAGAAACTAAATTAAAAAGATTGCATATTACATAATTTGGTTGTCCAAATATCAAATGTAAAATATTAAATATTAGGTTCAAAGTACATTCCAATCATCATTTTTAAATTATTGACTTGTGCCTACGTAAAAAATAAATATTAATTTTTAAAATTAGATCTACTTATCAATGGTTCAAATGTAAATAACTTACTAAATTGAGACGACTCTTGTGGTTACTTGATTTTTCATATTTAGGTTAATTAGCTCTAGATTAATTAATTCGAATTGAGATCTAAAAAGGAAACTGATCTATAAAACATTAATTAATTAGAATTAAAATCTAACCCTAAGGGGTAGCTTAGTTGGCTTAAGACCACGGTTTGCACCCGGAAGTGAAGGGTTCGAAACTACACTATTACACTGGAGCCACAAGGGATTTACCCGGCTCCTCCTAGGCCCACCCTCCGTTAAAAAAAAAAAAAAGAAAAAAGAAAAACTGATCTTGGACCATAGCCTGTGTTAAGGCTTAAATGCAGCCTTCATAAACTCTCCAAACCCTTCAAGTGTTACTTTGGATAATCTTTGGAGGAGCATCACTTTTGACCAGTATGTTGGTTAATGGCATGCCCTGCTTTTTTGTTTGTGCACTGGCCGGTTGGCTTTTTGGGGACTTTTTTGGTGATGTAAAGTTCTTTCTTCATATGTTTATATCTTCTCATTGTATTTTTTTCGTTGGGTCTTTTTTTTTTTGAATAGCGCCCCTTCCCTTTCTTAATATATTTCTAATTGAGAAAAAAAATTCAGGTAGGAGGCCTTTGTATTAAATTTGGACGAAAAATATGTAAATGGTTATAAATGCCAACACATTGATTTCTCAGTACCATCCCCAATGCCTATAGATCGATGTTTTGGCCTGTAGGTTACAGTGTCTCGAGCTGTAAGTTGTTGTCTTGGGATAAAAAAAGGTCCCCATTTGAGGTATTCAATTTATAATTTGTACTGCAGTGGTGATTACCATAAGGATTCAATGAAGGGCGGCTTTTGAGAGGTTAGATTTAATAGATGGCCCCATTGATGGAAATATAGGGCTGGCCTCAAGATTCTTTGAAGCCTGCCATCAAAGGATCCAAATTCGATTAACACAATATCTGTGTTTATAATTCTACATAAAAGATTATACTTATGTTTATTACAGTGGAAGTACTAATTCTCTATTGCGACGTTTAAAAATTTGCACTAATATAGCTAGTAATCATGTTTATCAAATATCAATATGACATATTGATAATTTCTTCGCATCCATTTCTTCTCGCACCAGAATCGAAGCAACACCATGAGGGAAGTCTCCATCTAGGAGATAAGCTATCGTGGTTCAACTTCAGAAATAGTTACTTCATTATTACTGGAAGTTTTAGCATTGGATGAGGATTCCTCTGAAGTACTTTCTTTCTTCCTTATGTAAAGAGGTGGCTCACTGGGATGAGGAAGAGTCATGGATTTGCTTCCTAGCATGAGCACGACTTGTGACATGGTGGGTCTATCTGTAGCATCTTCCTGAATACATAGCAATCCGATATGGACAAATCTCAATACCTCATCCATTGGGCATGAATCGATTAGGATCGGATCTATTAGCTCCTAACACTTTTTGGTCACACCATAGTCGCCATGCCTGTAGTTAGAATAAGAGAAACTCATGATTCCTACCCGAACTTTAAATAAAATAAAGATAACATGATTTGAGTGGGGACATGCATACATATGCGAGGAGGCTTTGAGCATTTTCTGCTAGATAAGATCGACTATTCTTTCTTCCACTCAAAATTTCTAATAAGAGAACATCGAAGCTGAAAACGTCAGATTTCACCGAGAATAGACCATCCATTGCATACTCTGGAGCCATGTATCCACTATTTCAAATGGAAAATGTAAAATCAAGAAGGTAAGAAAAGGCATTGTAAAGAAGAAAAAGATTTGATTTGTAGGAAACCATCATACCATAGTTGTAATTATTATTATTTGGTTTTATATACACCATCCTGATAAAGCATATCTCTAGAGCTAATCAAGTCATATTTCGGCAAAGATACTACCAATCCTGTCTTATTTTATCCTTATACATGTAGTATTGGCCACCTATATTGGGTTGCTTCATATAGTGATGAATAAAACTGTTCACATTACTTTTGGGGTAATTAATCATAGAAAAAGATTAAATATGCTTCGAAGGAAACCTGAAAGAGCAAAAGAAAGTAAGGAAAAAAAATGAATAGTACAGTTTTATTTCAACTTGTGCTTTACATTGGAAGTTTAAAAATAGTCTGGATCTTGTCTTGGAGCTAAGATAGGCTTTTCATGCAATAGGTCTCTAAAACTCCACCATGGGGCCCATATAATGATAATATGGACCATCCAAGATGACTCCCGTGCCCCCTTATATCTCTCCAAATTTCAGGTCATTAGGAGTGGGTTCCACCATCCGATTGAGCAATTGATTGAAAACGTTACTTGGGCACCTAAGTGGCATTGCTGTTGATTTAGCATTAATCACGTTTGTCATGTGTGTACTGATATTTTTTAAGATATATCACTGGAGGGGGTAAAATTCATTTTGGACACTCTGGATTATGATCATGTGGGCTCATGTTGTAGTTCAGGAGACTTGTTACAAAGAAAACCTATCATAGCTATGACAAAGGATCCGAACTCTTAGAAAAGACTAATGTGACCACATTTGGTGTGGTCCTCATTTGGGCCATATAAGTGAAGGACAGGTTGCAAGCAAGGCCTTTGCTAAAAGTAAAGAATACAAAAGATGAAAAAAAGAAAAGGAAAAAAAAAAAAGAAACTAGTGGGGAATTTCTAATTTATGATACTCAGACACGACAATGATATGGTAAGGACATGTCATGGACATGATAGTGGGATGAATTCTACCTATAAAAGGTGAAGTTTTTACTACGATACAACACAACTCATTTTAAAGTATCTATGCATCTGACTATATAGTTTAAGGACTACTATGAAGTGCATTGTCAAAATGAATTTGCCTTTGACCATAATTTAGTTGCCGATTGCATAGTCACAAAAGGAACGGTTAGAATATCTAGTATGTTGCATCCTTGTCCCGTCTAACTATTTTTGGCTATTAAGATCTATCTACAATCATGATCATGGCACCTTCTTAACTAGCCACAAGATATTTCCTACTGCATGGTTATAGACGATGCTTTGCTCCCATTGAAGTAACATTCTTCATGAATGTTATTAATCAACTTTACTTTCTATTGTATACTTGAGCTAACACAAGAATATTCAAATTTTAATTACTCAAGGTCTATTTGTATAGTTCGCATTGAATTTCTAAATGTACATTAAAATGTGGTTTATTTAGGGTGTATCTATGGCGGATGCATGTGTCGATGAAACCATCACTTTATAAACGCTATGTTAAAGTTAGGACTGATAAACTTTATATATTTATAAGTTAATTTCATGTAAGAGTTTATTTTATGTAGAAGTAGACTTTTGGTTTTAATCAAGAAGTTGCTAGAGGGGGTAAATGGAGAATGTGTTTCTTTCAGAAGAGTGTAATATGATGAATAGACTGGTTGCATTATTATTTTGCTTTGGACAATTCACTAAAACGTACGACTAAATTAAGTTCGTGGATATCAACTGGAGGGCCTCCTCTTCTCCAATGGTAGAAGCTTTAACATTGTTCCATGGATGATGATGAGTCTTTAAAATTGCACATTTTTCATCATTAATTTTCTAATAATTAAGGGCTTAATCATCTAATCATGCTTGATTTCATTAGGAAATGATGATTTTATGTTTTTGAGTCAACATCCTTTGAAAAATCACATTTGCACTTAAAATCATGAAAATTTCGATCTTTAGCCTGAAAAGCCAAAAATCTCTCATGACTTTCGATTTACGCATGAAATAATTTTTCTTGATTATTTTTGGGACCCACCTTCATGTTTTTGGGACCCACCTTAAGAGAGAAACAAAGGAGAAGAAAAATCCACACAAACTATATGTGGGACCCACACCTGTACACAAGAGCACTACCCATAGGTGTGAACGCAGATGGATTGTCACAGCCGCAATATTGAAGACTTGTGCATACCACGTGAAGGCCTGTGTATGCACCATAAGTGAAGCCAATCACTTGACGAACCTCATTTCAACAACCAGATGAACAGGGACATTTGTCCCCTATGCACCCTTATAAAAAGGGTTGCTTGCGAGTGATTGGAGAGGCTGGATCGAAGGAGGAGACTTACCTGCTTGCGAGTGATTGAGTAGTTACAATTTGTGTTCCATGTTTATGTGCATAATGATAAATAGACTTACCTTCTTGCCCTAGCCCCTAGGCAAACCTCCATTCTTAATTTCTGAAAATAGAAATTTAATCTTGACTATCCATGCTTAGGTTTGATAGTCCATACTTAGGACTGAGTTTTCCTTTGATTGGTTATGCTTACCTTTGATGGAGTGCCTAGATTATTTCTATACTTCTCTGAGGTGAAGGAAGTCTTGGATTTTGGATTGTTGTTAATTAAAAAAGCTTTTAAAGTTAAATTATCCAAGTCAGACACATTGAATTGGCTTTGGTTTGAAGAAGAAGTGGGACCAAGTTATGATTACTTGAAAAAAAAAAAAATGGGTGGATGCTTGTTTGATTCTTATGCTCTAATCATTTTTATCAACTGTTATTTTTCATCTTCTAATTGATTGTGTGATTTTCTTTTCGTTAACTCATTTAATAAATCATCTTCTTTGATTAATTAAGTTTCTTAATTTAAAAGTTTCTTTAACTAGCTTCCTGTGAGTTTGACCCGAATTTGCTATTGTCTCAAATAGACAGCCGTGCACTTGCGGTTAAATAACATTGTCCCTAAGTTGCTGGAGTTTAGGACAAACACCGTCAACAGAGGGGCTGGACTCACCATATTCATGAGTGAGTCCAGGAGACGAAACGGGCTAGAAATATTATAAAGAATTCAATTTGTTGCAATTTGGTGATTATTTTATTCTTAAATCCCTAAATTTTATAATATTTGTTGTTAAAGCATTTTATTCAAATGGCCCATGCATACTAGCTAATCTTTAATGAAGCTCCGGTACGTAAGACCTTGTGTTTTGATCTCTCTGTATATACTTAGGACATCGATCAAGTTCTGATCCCACTAAGTCGCGTTGCCCGGGAGCCAGTTTTAAGAAAAGTTTTAAATCAAGAATCATAATTTTTAAATTAGAAATCTTAATATGTGGGGACTGCTTTTGAGTAGAAATTGCAATGGAGTTTAGAGGACTTTCCATACCTCATATCAGGAAATGCAAAACAT
Organism: Cinnamomum chago; assembly: GCA_038049695.1. Taxonomy (NCBI): domain Eukaryota; kingdom Viridiplantae; phylum Streptophyta; class Magnoliopsida; order Laurales; family Lauraceae; genus Cinnamomum; species Cinnamomum chago. The sequence continues at coordinate 10,726,112 of CP142457.1, read as the reverse complement.
GAAAAATGTTCAGCATAAAATCCTCTCTCCAACGAGCTCAACATTGACATACTTTTGACGTCCCGACAAAAAGTCAACTATTTGATCAAAGGGTTTAAAAAAATAAATAAATAAAAGAAAATTAAAAAAATTAAAAGAAAAAAAATATTGTTTGTTTGTTTGTTTCTGTCTATTATAATACTGATTTCTTTTGGCAGTTTGCAAGATAAAAAATGATTGGGAAAGAAGGATTTCCAAAGACTTCAAGAAGGGGCAGAACTCTAGGTGTATTCTAAACTTGACCCACGACTCCTTTTATTCGCAAGTGGGCTTGGTTGATTCAAATTTTGCAAGTGTTACTGCTTGATTCACACACAAGTTAATTGTAAAATCTTAGTTAAGGGCAATCAACCCCAGCAAGAAAAGAGCCGGATTTCATCACCGGATTCTTGCCCACTAGGTTCAAACATACCCCACATAGGCATCCATCTTTAATTAAAATCAATTAGATATTGGTCCAAGGATTTCGAGCTCATTAAGGATGAGGACCACCAAAGGTGCACTAATTACGCTCTTTGGTCAAGTAGATGTCTAGGTAAGCCATGTCCCTCTAAAGGGTGACAGTCTTTGTTCTACAAGTTTGGTGTTTAAGCGAGACGTTGCTTAGTGCATTATGACCCCCACCAATCAACCTGGGGGACTTACCTGGTCAATTTGGTTTCATAAGACCGGATTGGAGACCTAGGTTTATTCTTCAAATAGTTAAGAGTTGTCTAGTTGATTAGGTGAACCTATTAGATTCTCTGAGTGCCTTAATCTTTGCTTGATTGCCTGTGCATCATATTCGGCTAGGATTGCATTAGGGTAGGACCCAACGTATGCAATCAAAGAAAAATGAATTGGAAAAGCTTTGGGTACGTAAAAAAGGGCATTTATATCGAATTCAGTCAGATCTACCTCTTATAGTTATAGGACAATCTTCCATATTTGAGGAAATTTCTTAAATAATAGCGGAAGAACCTCAAACTGTTATGTTGAGGGAGTACATGTACCCAACCCGAACTACCCAACCATCATGTATCACCTTACCTACTTCCAATGCTACATTCGAGTTGAAATCTAGCTTGATCCAGATGCTCCTTGTGTTTCATGGGATGGACTAGAAGAACCCATACCAACATGTTAAGGATTTCGAAGACAATGTGGAACCATGAAATATAATCAAATGTCAGAGGAATCCCTAAAACTTAGGTTATTCCCATTTTCTTTAAAGGAAAAGGCTAAAGCATGGCTTTATGCCTTACAAGCGGGGTCCATCACATCTTGGGGCGCATTAGTTGAGGCTTTCTACAAGAAGTTGTACTCCAAACAGAAAACAGCCTCGATAAGACAAGCTCTAAATAGTTTCCATCAATTGGAAGGGGAGACCATGTACAATTACTTGGAACGGTTCAAGGACCTTTTGCTCCAATGTCCCCACCATGGTTTTGAAAAGATTCAATTGGTTCAAATTTTGTATAAGGGGATGGATTACCCAACAAAGACTGTGGTGGAATCATTCTGCAATGGTGCATTCACGCAAAAAAAAAAAAAAAAAAAAAAAAGTAGACCAAGCATGGACATATTTGGAAGAGGTCGCTGAAAACACATTGCAATGGGCACCCATCAAAGAGAAGCCCTAAAGACAAATCATTGCGAAAAGAGGGGCATGCATAGAATTGAGCAAAAGCTTGAGGCAGAGGCCAAATTGGCCACAGTGATGAGACGGTTAGAAGCCTTAGAACTGAAACAGGGAAATTAGAGTTCCACTCTAGGCACCTTGGAGTCCCTAAAATACAGTCAAGCCACAAGGGATAGTGTTGAGTCACCAAATTGGGGACAGGGAGAAAATACAGAGGAAGTAAGTGCGGTGTATCAAAACACTCAATGTGAGAATAAGCTGAGGTACGACCCTTATTCAAACACCTACAATTCGGGTTGGAAGGACAACCCAAATTTTTCTTGGTCTAAGGGTCTACACTAGGGCGGCCCATCTCTGGCCATGCCACCTTCAGGTTTCCAAAAACAACCCATGAAACATTTCAACCCCAATTCACAAAATCAGCTGGTAAATTCTCTCGAGGAAACCATCAAACTGTTAGCTCAAATTACCCTCCAATTTTATTGAAGCACTGTTCAAAGTCTGAATGCCAACACGCAATCAATTGCAAAGTTAGAATACACGGTGAGCCAATTGGCTAACTCATTGAGTGCTAGGGACAAGGGAACCTTTCTTAATAAACCATAAGCCAACCCTAAGAGCCCAATTCAAAAGGGCCAATTTGAAGTTCATGACATAAAGGGGAAGGGCCATGAGTAGGTTAAAGCCATAACCATACTTAGGTCCGGCTGTCCGGTTGATAACAAGGTAAAGATCCCTACGAGAACTGAGGATTCAGGAAAGGATAAGCCAAAAGCTTAAGAGAAACAAAAAGAACAGGAGCCGGTTCAGGAAACAAGCACCACTATAGGAAATCCATCACCTAATGATTGTCTTGTGCATTTTGGGAGTGATTTTGACATAAATGGCCACATTGAGGAACTGAATGCACTTCTAGATTCATCCCCATTCTTGGAAAAGAATAGGTGGCAGCCCAAAAAAGAGATTTTGACCCCATCTTTTACCACGCTTGTGCCATCGATTGTAGTACCTACAAAATTGGACCTAAAACCATTGCCTGACACACTCAAGTATGTGTTATTAGGCCTCTCAGAAACCCTTCCTGTCATTATAGCTTCAGACTTGAACACTGCCCAGGAAGAATAACTGGTCAACGTCCTTTGGAATCATAAAGAAGCTATAGGGTGGTCAATAGCAGATATCAAGGGCATAAGTCCCTCTGTTGTTCAACACATGATTCATTTAGAAGAAAATGTCAAAACCTTTCAAGAACCAAACCTTGTTATGAAGGAAGTCGTTAGGGCAGAGGTGATCAAATTATTGGATGCAGGAGTAATTTACCCAATTTTAAACAGCTCTTGGGTGAGTCCTATCCAAGTGGTACCAAAGAAATCAAGAATCACAGTGGTGAAAAATGAAGGAAATGAACTGGTGCCAACCGGAGTACATACTGGATGGAGAGTGTGCATAGATTATAGAAAATTGAATTCAACCACCCGGAAATATCATTTTCCACTCCCAATATTCATGGACCAGATGCTTGAGCGATTAGACGGATATGCGTGTTACTGCTTTCTTGTTGGTTATTCCGGCTATAATCAGATTCCAATAGCACCAAAGGATCAGGAGTGTCCCTTTGGAATATTTGCCTATCGGCGCATGCCCTTTGAGACTTTTCAATGGTGTATGATGAGTATCTTTTCGAACATGGTTGGGCAATTCTTTGAGATTTTTATGGATGATTTTTCAGTATTTGGAAATTATTTTGAAAAGTTCTCACACCATCTAGAACTTCTGCTGATTAGGTATAAAGAGAAAAATCTTGTCTTGAATTAGGAAAAGTGTAATTTCATGGTGAAGAGAGGGATAGTTCTTGGACATGTGATTTTTGGAAAATGCATTGAGGTAGATAAAACAAAGATTGATCTGATATCTAACCTTCCACCACTATGGACAGTTAAACATATACGATCTTTCTTAGGCCATGCAGGTTTTTATAGGCGATTCATAAAAGATTTCAGTAAAATTGCAAATCCTTCGTGCAATTTACTTGCAAAGGATGTTCCACTTGAATTTGATGAATCGTGCCTTCGAGCCTTTGACCAACTAAAGAAAACACTTACCTCTATCCCAATCATCCAACCTCCAAACTGTACTATCCCATTTGAGCTCATGTGTGACGCATCAGATCATGCTCTTGGGGTTGTTTTTGGACGAGCAGTGGATAAGAAGCCCCATGTCATCTATTATGCGAGTCGAACCCTGAATGATGCACAACTGAACTATACCACACCTGAAAAAGAATTGCTAGCTGTAGTCTTTGCCCTAAAGAAATTTAGATCCTACTTGATTGGATCTAAGGTCATCATATACATCGATCACGCAGCCTTAAGGTACCTTCTTGCTAAGAAAAAATGCGAAGGCTTGTCTTCTTAGGTGGATACTTCTACTATAGGAGTTTGATTTGGAAATTCGGGACAAAAAGGGTTCCGAAAATGTTGTAGTAGATCATCTCTCTAGGTTGTCAGTTGACTCTGAGGATGATGTCCCACTGAGAGAGAGAGCTTCCCTGATGAATAGTTATGGAGTGTTTCCCAACTACCCTAGTTTGCAGATATAGTGAATTACCTTGTCATTGGGAAAATGCATGAACATTGGACCAAACAGGATAAGTACAAATTCTTGTCTGAGGTAAAATTCTTCTTTTGGGATGACTCGTACCTATTCAAGTAATGTCTTGACCAGATAATCAAGAGATGCATTCCTAATGAGGACCATCAAAGTGTCATTTCACTCTATCATGATCACGCATGTGGAGGCCATTTCAACTCCAAAAGGACAACCGTAAAGGTTTTGCAGTGTGGTTTCTATTGGCCCACAATCTTCAAAGATTGTCATGTATTCTGTCTAAATTGTGAGAGATGTCAAAAGCTCGGTAAACTCAACCGCCGGAATATGATGCCTTTGCACCCAATCCTGATTGTGGAAATCTTTGATGTTTAGGGCATTGATTTCATGGGACCATTTCTAAATTCCTTCGGTAATGTGTACATCTTATTTGCAATGGACTATGTTTCCAAATGGGTAGAGGCAATACCAACCAGAAAGAATGATTGACATGTGGTGATCAAATTTGTGAAGGAATACATCTTTTCTAGATTTGGTACATCCAGGGCAATCATAAGTGATGGTGGAACTCATTTTTGCAATAGCACCTTTGAACATTTGATGAAAAACTACTCTGTTACTCATAAGGCTGCTACGCCCTACGACCCACAGACTAGTGGCCAAGTAGAAGTTTCAAATAGGCAGATTAAACAAATTTTGGACAAGACGGTCAATCCAACCCGGAAGGACTGGTCTTGTGATTATTAGATGCATTATGTGCCGATCGAACTGCTTACAAGACCCCTATTGGGATGTCCCCATATAGGTCGGCATGTGGTAAGGCTTGCCACTTGCCAGTTGAATTGGAACATAAAGCTTACTGGGTCATCAAAACATTCAATTTCAATTTGTCATTAGCTGAAAATCATCGTAAGCTGCAACTCAATAACCTTGATGAATTGAGAAATGATGCCTATGAGAATGCCAGAATCTATAAGGAATGAATGAAATTAAACCATGAGAAATCAATTCCTTGGAAGTCATTCAAACCTACGATGAAAGTACTCCTGTACAATTCCCAATTACACCAATTTCAAGGGAAATTGAGATCTCTACAGTCTGGCCCATTCATTGTACGTACTGTTTATTTTCATGGGGCAGTGGACATTGAGAACCCTAAAACTGGAGAAATTTTCAAGGTTAATGGTCAAAGGCTAAAACCTTTTCTGGAATTGAAGGATAAACACATAGAAGAAATCCCTTCTAGTTGATCCTATTTATCAAGATTGACAAGCCCTAGATCTGACAGAGGCCCATTACTGTGTACATTGTGTACAATACTATTAGTTTACCTTCTATTTTTTTTTATTTGTTTTGTCTACTTTTGGATAAGGAGCAACACAAACATCATTTGATGACTTCATTCCCGTTAACTCTTGCCATCTCTTTTCCCTCATGTTACAATACCACATTGTTGCATTACATGAATGACATCGAGGACTTTGTCTAGATTAGGTTGGGAGGTGGGAACAAGCACGCTTGTCCAATTTTAGGCAAAAATTCTTTCTTAGTTTTTTACTTATTAAAAAAAAGTGTGTGTTTTCAAGACTTGCACTCAGTTTTTTGTTTTGTCTAGCTGAAGGCATTAAACTTAGCACTTGTTGAAAGGCAACCCAATGGTTTCCAGTTTTAGTCAATGTGAGTGGTTTGTGTCAAACCTTGATGTCCCTTCCGATATCAAGTTCATCATATTGATGAAGATAAGCAATCACCGTAGTTCGATGGTAAAAGCCTTTATGCCAATAAACGTAGAGCAAAGAGGATAGGTTGTTGCTACCAGTGTGCTAGATTGAATTGTAATTCAGTTATAAGAGAAAATGGGAGAAAGTGCAATGGACTATTTTTTACCTCGGCTGGAAGATTACAAAGAAGACTATTGGTTCAGGAACGCTTTGTACGACCAAAGAAATTTAGTCTGAGACAAGTTATGCCAGTAGGGAGATGAACGAATTCTTGCTGAGGCAAAACTAATCCACTTGCCATGATAAGCAACCCATCTGCAAATCTGACGCTAAATGCCGGTTTGGCGTGGACCTTTTTTTTTTTTGTGTTTTAGAAAAATTTTCAAAAGAACTTGACGATTTGAAGATGTCTAGAAATCTTGAATATCAAAATATTTTTGGAAGGAAGTAAAATGAAGATTCACCATCTTCTTAAAATATAAATATATATATATACACCAAACTTTATTTTTCACGGTAACACATGTACATCATCTCAAATTTCTTGAGAAAAAAGCTGCAAATGTCGTTTTCAGAGTTTTTTCAGAAAAAGTATGATGACTTTCTAAAATTTGGTTGTATTGGTCCTACTAGTTCATCGGGATGGTTAAGCCAACCAAAACCAGTGAATTAATTCAGGCGAATTGAAAATGACTGCCTATTTTTGGGGATTGTTTTGAAAAAAACAAAAATGAATGAAAAGAAAAATGAAAATTGATAAGGGATGCACGAACTTGAAATAGGTGAAATATATGGTATAAAAGAAAAATCACCTCAAAAGAACCCTATTCAAAAAAATAAGGATGCATCTCAGGGCCTTTGAAAAAAATAATATTGCGAAAGCTATCATAGTAGCCTTGAGAGGAGACTTGTATTTCCCCGAATCTAGGAGAGTTGGAAAACTTGAAGGAGAATTATGTTTACAAGGCATTATCATAGAACATTTGAAAGTTTGATTTGATGTATACACTTCACAAAGCACCCAAAGTCTTGGTATGATTTTTGAAAAGTTTTAAAAACAAAAACGTGAATTGGATTTTGAGAAGTATGAAATTTTCGTTATTCGGGAATTCAAAACATCCGATTTGACTAAATCGTATTTTTGAAAAATAAAATACTTTTCGGTATTTTTCTTTTATTTAAAAAAAAGAATTTTGTAGGTATATTCAATGCAAACCCTCATGAGGCACAACTCATCCACTAGGAGGAACCTAAGGGTTTAAGGGCTTACTGCATAATCTAAATGCAGTCGAGAGTGTCAGCGAAAGTGGCATTTTTCATCTTTTAATTTTTCATCGTTTAGGATAAAGGCTTTCTCCCTTTTTGTACGTTTTGCTAAGGGACTAGCAAAATGTTGGTTTGGGGGTGTGATGAGTCTTCAAAATTTCACATTTTCATCATTTACTTTTAATAATTAAGGACTTAATCATCTAATCATGCTTGATTTCATTGGATAATGATGATTTTATGTTTTTAAGTCAACATCCTTTGAAATGCCACATTTTCACTTAAAATCATGAAAATCTCAGTCTTTAGCCTAAAAAGCCAAAAAAACTCTCATGACTTTTGATTTACACATGAAATAGATTTTCTTGATTATTTTTGCACGGTATCTTTGTGTTTTTAGGACCCGCCTTAATAGAGAAACAAAGGAGAAGAAAAGTCCACACAAGCTATATGTGAGACCCACAATTGTACACAAGAGCACCACCCATAGGTGTGAACACAGATGGATTATTCAAGACCACACAACACCAAAAACAGGAAATTGGAACGGAAAAGCGTTCCTAATCATTCCGTTCCTAATTCGTTAAAGTGTTCCAATTTCCTGTTTTTGGAACGGATTAATGGATTAGGAACGGTTGGTACCAAATTGGAACGGAAATTGGAACACTTTAACGGATTAGGAACGGAAGGATTAGGAACGCTTTTCCGTTCCAATTTCCTATTTTTGGTGTAGTGCCACGTATACCAACTTTTTTTCTTTCTTTATGATTCATTTAAAAAATAGCAGGGCTCTCCTAAGTTGAAGCTTAACTTATCTTGAACTGGAATAATGTTAATCCCACAAATCAAAGTTGATTATATCTTCTTTTTTTTTTTTTTTTTTTGCACGATGGAACTGAAAAATCGTGTTCTGATTGGATTTATCTTGATTTTGGAGACTATTATTATGCAAAAAACAACGATAATCGACTTTAATTTGTGAGACCAATACTGTTTATATTTCAGCCTAGGAAAGCTGCCCCCTTTAAAAATAATAATGTATTTTTAATATTATAATTGTTGTTGAGTTACTAATCTCTCCCTAATAAAAATTAATTTTAAAAATAGTAAGTCTCCTTAACGGGAATCCCTCAGCTGAGCACAGGTGCTCTTGAACATGTGGTAAAGCCCCTGTATTGATCCATCCAAGTAGATCATGAAACAGGAAACCCCTTGTAGTCATGGGTTGCTCCGAAGGTTTGGCCCCCATCCAAATGACTAACCCATTGGATTGAGTGTGCACTTATTTTCAAAACTTATTTGCGGTTAACCAAATGGGGCTGGTGATGAACTGATGATGGTTGCCCACGTCACCATTCATCGTAACACTTCCATTCCCGAGTGGTCCAGAGGTGGGCAGAAGTCCTTGCATTATAAATGTGGTAAATCTCATTGAATTAATAATCTCTCCCTAATAAAATTGTAACGTCTCTCATTGAGTCACAAATCTCTCTACACTGTCATCTGTCATCTTCTATTTCAACCTATCGTTTCCAACCCTGTCCATCTGTCCATGTCCATCCCTACCTCATAGTCTACCTCTAGTAATTATACTAGACGTTATGGTCCTCGTAGACTGTCAAGACTTCAAAGTCTCTGCTTTCTGGTCATGAGCTTTGTTACTTTTCTCTCACCCCTTCCTCTTTTCTCCACCACGTATACTCACCCTCTTTGACTCTCCACCAATGAAAAAAAAAAAAAAAAAAAAAACTCATTTGGGTACAATATTGACCAGTTCAAACAACGCGTACTGATATCTACTTAGTGGATGTTTGGCAAGTCTCATTCCATTGTCTTATCGTCTAAAACGGTATTTAAAATGCATTTAGCGCATTTGGAAACAACACTTTATATGAACAAAACTATGCATATTAAATGCTCTCTGCCTTTTTTTTTTTGGAATTATAGTCATTTTGAAAATTACTATTATTTTTTAATTTTTGTAGATTAGCCCACTTACCATAAATGCCATGCATATAATTTTGTTTTAATCAAGGATACGGCCAGTTTTCTTTATCTACAAAGAACACAGATTATGTTTGTGTTTTCAAGCAAATTCTCATGGATTAGCCCAACTGATGGAAAAATCAAATGGCACCCACAAGGTTGCGAAACTCAGGACTCGAATTCGACTCATCCAAGGCAAAAAAATTGACTCAGATAGAGTCAATGCGGTGACTCAAGAGAGTCATGTCCGTTTTTAAATTAACTTTAAGATTATTTTAAAAATGGATCAAGCACTTATAAAATATAAATACACATTTATTTACATCCATATATATACAGAAAAAATATTATAATAAGAAAATAAATTAAAAAGATTGCATATTACATAATTTGGTTGTCCAAATATCAAATGTAAAATATCAAACATTAGGTTCAAATTACATAACAATCATCATTTTTAAATTGTTGACTTGTGCATACATATTGAAAAATAAATATTATTTATTTAAAATTAGATCTACTTATCAATGCTTCAAATGTAAAGAACTTACTAAATCGAGACGACTCGTGTGGTTACTTGATTTTTATATTTAGGTTTTTAACTCTAGATTAATTAATTGTAATTGACATCTAAAAAAGATTAACTAAAGGAGTAGCTCAGTTGGCCTATGACCACGGTTTGCACCCGGAGGTTAAGGGTTCGAATCTGCACTACCACACTGGGGCCACAGGGGATTTACCGGACTCCCCCTGGGCCCGTAGGGATCGTTCTGGCCGAAAGGGCTGAGAAACCCACCGGCTTAAATGCAACCTTCATAAACTCTCTAAACCCTTTTAAGTGTTGCTTTGGAAAATCTTTGGAGAAGCATCACTTTTGACTAGTATGTTGGTTAATGGCGTGCCCTGCTTTTTTGTTTGTGCTCCGGCCGGTTGGCTTTTTGGGGATTTTGTTAGTGAAGTAAAGTTCTTTCCTCATATATGTTTACAGGTTCTCATTGTATTCTTTTTTGTGGGTTTTTCCTTTTTTCTTTAATGCCCCTTCCCTTTCTTAATATATTTCTAATTGAGAAAAAAAGTTCAGGTAGGAGGCCTTTGTATTAAATTTGAATGAAAAATATGTAAATGGTTATAAATGCCAACTCATTGATTTCTCAGTAGAATCCACAATGCCTATAGATCGATGCTTTGGCCTCTAGGTTATAGTGTCTCGAGCTGTAAGTTGTTGTCTTGGGGTAAAAGTGGTCCCCATTTGAGGTATTCAATTTATAATTTATAGGGGGATTCGGCGAGAGGTCCTTGAACATTTCATTTTATTGCCTTACGTCCACAATCTTTTCTTATAGTGTGAAATGTCTTTTTTCCAAATTTGAAAACCTAAAATGTCTAATTTACCCTTTCTTCAAATCATATCCCATGATTAGTGGGATAAGCCATTAATAGTGGTCAACTACCATTAAATTAGTCACGATTAATAAAATTTCACTAATGAGATTTTCAAATAAATTTCAAAAAAACACAATTAAATTTCAAAAAACAGGAAACTAACTTCAAATAAATTTATAAAAATGAATTAAATTTAAAAAAAGAAAAGAAATTTCAAAAGAACACAAATAAATTTCAAAAAATGAAATGAATTTAAAAAACACAAATAAATTTCAAAAGAAAGCAAATGAATTTCAAAACACCAAATAAATTTCAAAAGAACATAGATAATTTAAAAAGACGCAAATAAATTTCAAAAGATCCAAATAAATTTCAAAAAATGAAAATAAATTTTCAAAGAGGCAAATAAATTACAAAAGATCCAAATAAAATTAAAAAAATATAAATAAATTTGAAAAGAAGCAAATAAATTTTGAAATACTAAATAAAATTAAAAAAAAGCAAATAGATTTGAGAAAACTCAAATAAATTTTTGAAAAAACTCAGATAGATTTTCCAAAAACTTAGATAAATTTTCTTAACACACAGAAAGACTTATTAAAAAAATAAGTTAAAATTTCAAAAATGAAGATAAATTTGTTAGAAACTCAGATAAATTTGTTAAAAATTTAGATAAATTTTCTAAAAACTCAGTTAAATTTGTCGGGAACTCATATATATTTGCCAAAAATACAAATAATTTTTTCAAAAACTAAGATAGATTTGCTTTTCGGCTTTTGAAACCAGGTCAAACTTGACCCGACTTGACCCAGATGGGAACCAACCCTCTGGGTCGTCATCTTCCTCCTCTCGATGTCCTATTGTAGAACAAAAACTGCAAACATTCCTGCAACGACGATGGCTCTGGACGAGGGCTCGAATGACGATGGTTTCTGCGAGTTTCGTTTTTTGGGAGAGGAGAGACGAGAACAACCTTCTTCTTCGTCTTGCGCTGGACCCGATCATGGATCTTTTCCGGATCCACCTTTCCGACCACCGTCAACTTGTTGGTGCTGGGATCGCCCTTCACCTTCTCCGTTTTTGGAATCCTTTGAGAGAACCGATGACTTTCTTGGAGCATCCTTCACAATGCATGTCGACGGTCATAGTAATGGGACCGTTTTCATCTCCATCAGACTTCTTGTTGATTACCAAGAGGATGCAATGAAGGGCAACTTTTGAGAGGTTAGATTTAAGAGATGGCCTCAAAATTCTTTGAAGCCTACCATCAAAGGATCCAAATTCGATTAACACAATATCTGTGTTTATAATTCTACATAAAAGATTATATTTATGTTTATTACAATGGAAGTACTTATTCTCTACTGTGATGTTTAAAATCTCACACTAATATAACTAGTAATCATGTTTATCAAATATCAATATGACATCGATGATTTCTTCGTAGCCATTTCTTCTCGCACCAGAAGCAACACCATGAGGGAAGTCTCCATCTAGGAGCTAAGCTATCGTGGTTCAATTTCAGAAATAGTTACTTCATTATTACTGGAAGTTTTTGCATTGGATGAGGATTCCTCTGAAGTAATTTCTCTCTTCCTTATGTAAAGAGGTGGCTCACTGGGATGAGGAAGAGTCATGGATTTGCTTCCTAGCATGAGCACAACTGATGACATCGTGGGTCTGTCTGTAGTATCTTACTGAAGGTATAGCAACCCTATATGAACAAATCTCAATACCTCATCCATCGGGCATGAATCGATTAGGATTGGATCTATTAGCTCCATCACTTTCCCATCACACCATAATCGCCATGCCTATAATTAGAATAAGAGAAATTCATGATTTCTAAGAACTGAAACTTTAAATAAAATAAAAACATCATGATTTGGGTTGGGACATGCGTACATATGCGAGAAGGCTTTGAGCATTTTCTGCAAGATAAGATCGACTATTCTTTCTTCCACTCAAAATTTCTAGTAAGAGAACACCGAAGCTGAAAACGTTAGATTTCACCGAGAATAGACCAACCATTGCATACTCTGGAGCCATGTATCCCCTATTTCAAATGGAAAATGTAAAATCAAGAATGTAAGAAAAGGCATTGTAAAGAAGAAAAAGATTCGATTTGTAGGAACCAATCATACCATAGTTATTAGTTTTCCTTTTTTTTTTTTTTTTTTGGTTTTATATTAACCATCCTAATAAAGCATATCTCTAGAGCTAATCAAGTCATATTTCAGCATAGATACTACCAATCCTGTCTTGTTTGATTTTTATACATGTAGTATTGGCCACCTATAGTGGGTTGTTTCATATAGTAAGAATAATATTGTTCACTTCACTTTTTTTGTAATTAATCATAGAAAAAAAATTAAATATGCTTCGAAGGAAACCAAAAAGAGGAAAAGAAAGTAAGGGGAAAAAAACAATTAGTACACTTTTATTTCAACTTGTGCTTTACATTGGAAGTTTAAAAATATAGTTTGGGTCCTGTGTTGGAGCTAATTAGATAGGCTTTTCATGTAATAGGTCTCTAAAACTCCACCTTGGGGCCCATATAATGATAATATGGACCGTCCAAGAAGACTCTCGTTCCCCCTTATATATTTCCAAATTTCAGTTCATTAGGAGTGGGTTTCAACATCCGATTGAGCACAAGATTGAAAACATGATTAGGCGATGAAGTGGCATTGTTGCTGATTTGACATTAATCATGTTTGTCTTGTGTGAACTGATATTTGAAGGTATATCACTGGAGGGGATAATATTCATTTTGGACACTCTGCACTATCATCATGTGGACTCCATGTTGTAGTTCGGGAGACCTGTTACAAAGAAAGCCTATCATATCCATGACAGAGGATCCGTACTCTTAGAAAGGACTAATGTGACCACATTTGGTGTGGGCCTCATTTGGGCCATAAAAGTGAAGGACAGGTTGCAGGTAAGGCCTTTGCTAATGGTAAAGAATAGAAAATATGAAAAAAGAAAAAGAAAAAAAAAGAATAATTAAGGAGCTAGTGGGGCATTTCTAATTATGATACTCAGACACAACAATGATATGGTAAGGACATGCCATGGACATGATAGTGGGATGCATTTTACACATAAAAAGTGAAGTTGTTAATACAAGACAACATAGTTAATTTGAAAGTATCTCTCTAGCTATATAGTCTAAAGCCTAATTAATCTGAAATGCATTGTCAAAATGAATTTGCCTTTGACCATAGTTTATTTTCCGATTGCATAGTCACAAAAGGAACGGTTAGAATATCTAGTATGCTACATCCTTGTCCTGCCTGACTATTTTTTGCTAGTACGTAAGAGATTTATCCACAATCATAGGGCCTTCTAAACTGGCCACAAGATATTTCCTACTGCATGATTATAAACGATGCTTGGCTCCCACTGAAGTAACATTCTTTGTGAATGTTATTAACCAACTTTACTTTCTATTGTGTACTTGAGCTAACACAAGAATTTCCAAATTCTAATTATTCAGGACATATTTGTATAGTTCGTATTAAATTTCTATAAGTACATTAAGAGGTGGTTTATTTAGGGTGTATATATGGCGGATGTGTCAATGAAACCATCACTTTCTAAATGCTATTGTCAAGTTGGGACTAAGAAACTTTATATATTTATAAGTTAATTTCATGTACGTAGGAGTTTATTTTATGTAGAAGTCGATTTTTTGTTTAAATTAAGAAGTTGCGAGATGGGATAATTGGAGAATGTGTTTCTTTCGAAAAAGTGTAATATGATGAATTTTCATTTGGACAATTCACTAAACGCTATGACTAAAGTTGGTGCATATCAATTGGCGGGCCTCCTCTTTTCCATTGGCAGAAGCTTTAACATTATGCCATAGATGACTTTACAGTCTCTCTCAAGCAACTAAGGGTCAGATCCTCCAGTCACACACTTCGGAATTTCTCCAATCACCTTAGAATTTCAAGTATTGTTGAATGATTTTTAAGCTGGTCTTTTTGTGGGTCATTTTGTTTTATTAAGCATAGTGCCCTGTATTGGGCTGTAGTTTTTTGAAGGGGTTTTTCTTCCCGTCTTGGTGATATTCTTTTTGCAATCAAACCTTAGAAAAAAAAACAGAGAGAATGTCAGTTATGCAAAACTATTACGCATTTTTTGCGGATTCTATTTACTAGAGTAACTGAATGGCATTGCATATAAATCTCTAGGATTCAATACTAGTTAACCAAATGGTTGCTTAATTTTTCAAAGTATATAAATGTATCTTTCACTGAACTATATATATTTCTTGCATATAAAACTGATGGGAGTGGTATACTTACTAGGTTCCAATTACTTTGTTTGTGTTAGATTCACCCTGATTCTCTCTGAATGCTCTCGCTAATCCAAAGTCTAATATCTTTGGCTTTATTTCATAGTCCAACAAAACGTTACTTGTTTATAGATCCCTGTGAATAACTTTGAGACGAGAATCCTCGTGAAGATAAAGAAGTCCTCGAGCAATTCCATTGACAATGCTGTGGCGTATTCTCCTAGTCAGATGCACGCGCTTGATTTGATCTGATTTAATAGTAATATGAAAATTCATTGTTGAGTAGTCTTTTTGGTGAATTCCTTTAGTAATAATAAGAAATGTCATAGAAAATTATCGCATGCAAAAAAAAAAAAAAGGGTGGGGGGGGGGGCGGAATTCCAACACATCATGAGGCTAACATGATGCATGGGTTGATTGATGCATTGAGACTAATGATGGAAGGTGAGATGGGTGGTGACTGAGAGTTTTTTAGGACCCACTAGAACGGATGCTAGTCTAATTAATCAAATAAATGCGGTGGATCTAACCAATCGAATAAGATAGAACTAGCAAATAAATCTACCAATCAATCACCACAAGAAGGCACACATAAATATAACTTGGAAATCCTTTCCAGGGAGAAAAACCACAATATAGAAATCAAGATTTCACGAACATTTACAAGATATACTCACAGCTCCTTTACCTCAGTCTGTACCTCGACTTCCACCGTGCACCGTTCTCCTTATTTGATCTCCCCGCACCTTGTCAACCAAGATGAACTATCTTCTACAAGAAAGCAGAAGCAACAATGACCTTCTAGAGCAGTCCTTCAGAATGATCTCTCAATGGATCTATCTCTCTCTAAGACATCTCTGACTCAGATTAATGATTATCTTCTAGGGTTGAGAACAACACACTATATATAGCCCTAAGTTTGTCCAAGAGACTTCTAATTAAGAATAATCCACTTGGAATAGAAGTTCTTTTCAAACACTTTCATAGAGTTTGGACCAAACTAGGAGCCTACCGCCACGCTCGCTCTAGCGTGCATGAGTCTCGCTATAGCGAGACACTACTCTGCCTCGGGTTTGGTTTTGACAATCCTAACAATATTTCCCTTTTTTGCAATTCTGGGACAAAACTCCCTAAAATAATACAATTTGATCTACCCAAAAGAAAATTCCAAAATACATTGAATTTAAAACAAAGAAATTCAGCACTATAGATCATATATTGCCTTTGCTTGAACTTTTAGATCTTGAATTGCCTTGGCTTGTATAGCTCCCCTTAGCTCCATTCTTCTCCCTCTGCATTTGTCCATAATTGACAAACAAATATCATCATGCAGCTTCTGTCAATCTAGATGCAGTAGCTCCCCCTCAATATTGACTTCCCCTCAATATGGTCTTCATATCAGCACTGAGGTGGGGACTTGATCTTGTAGATCAGGGGTGATGACACTTAGGTGCACACACTTGTAAATTTAAATATTTCACCAAAGTGTGTATCAAAACAGAAGGTAGGTCTTCTTTCTTGACCCAAACAGCTTTGGTATTCTTCATTTTCAGCTCAGCCTTCTGCGTTTTCCATTGCTTTCGATTTAATAAACTTCGCAATTTGTTGCAATGGGGTCGAATGTGTCCTTTAATTCCACAATGATGGAAAGTGGAAATTCGTTCAGGACATGACACATTCTGCTTCTTTGGTGCTTTCTTTGTAACACCAACGACAGGATTAGTAACAATTGAATTTTTAATAAAACAATTTTTATCTTTAACATTCAAAGTGGATGCTCCATCAGCGTAGCCAATGTCATGCTTGTCAGTGTGTGCCTTTTGATCGCACAGGATGTCATCTGATTTTCTCAATCCAATATTCATACTATTCAATGAAGCTTTGGCAGTATTTAACTCAGATAAAACCATCCTGAGTCTTCCATTCATATCAAAATTCTCTGCTTTCAAAGTCTTTATATCATAATCAAATAAGTTACACTTTTGTGATTCTGTAATCAATTTGGCAGCCAACTTGTTATTTTCATCCTCCAATTTTGTACCGTTGCAGGTGCTTCTACACGTTCAACTTTAAGGAGGAATTCTGCTCTTTAGACGCTTTCCATATTTTAGCCACTTTTTCATTCATCTTCTGCTCTTCATGGTCTTCTCAAACAGCATTTGATATTCAGATTTCCAATCCTCTTCTACCTCTGACCTACTATCATCATGATCAGTCCCATCATCACAAAAAACTTATGGAGTAGCGGAACATGCAGATGCCAGAAAAACCATGATTTCTCTTTGCTAATGGTAGGCTTCTCAAATTCAAACCTTTTTCAAATTAAAAGCCATTTTCTTTGATTTCCTATTGCTATAATCACTAGCAATGTGTCAATAACCATAACACTCATAGCACTAAATCCCTTTAAAAGATTTTTTTCTTCTCAACAAATTTAGGGATTTTGGTAGAAGTGCCTTCGCGGTAGATATCCATTCTAACAATATTTGGATCAACATAATAAAATAGTGTAACCCACGCTGATACCAATTGAGAGTTTTGCAGGACCCATTAGAATGGATGCTAGTCTAATTAATCAAATCAATGCAGCAGATGTAACCAATCAAACAAGATAGAACTAGCAAATAAATCTACCAATCAATCACCACAAGAAGGCACACACAAATATAACATGGAAACCCTTTCCTGTGAGAAAAACCACGATCCAGAAATCAAAATTTTTTTACAAACAGTTACAAGATATACCCACAGCTCCTTTACCTCAGGTTGTACCTCGACCTAAGGACCGTAGTTGTTCTTGTATAAAATCCACTAACACGACTTCCACCATGCATTGTTCCCCTTACTTGATCTCCTCACACCTTGTCAATCAAGCTGAACTATCTTCTATAAGGAAACAAAAGCAACAAGACCTTCTAGAGCAGCCCTTCAGAACGATCTTTCAAGGGATCTCTCTCTCTCTAAGACATCTTCGACTCAGATTAATAATTAACTTCTAGGTTTGAAAGCAATACCCTATATATAGCCCTAAGTTCATCCAAGAGACTTCTAAGAATAATCCACTTTGAATAGAAGTTCTTTTCAAACACTTTTATAGAGTTCGGAACAAACTAGGAGCCTACCACCACGCTCGCTATAGCGAGCATGAGTCTCGCTATAGCAAGACACTACTCTGCCTCGGGTTTGGTTCTGACAGTCCTAAGAGTGACAAAGGGAGATGGTGATGGAGAGGTAGGATGATTATAAAGTAGGCCACAAACTTTTGAAATACATTTATGATTGAAAAAAGGGCCATGAATCCACATCAATGTGAGTAAGAAGACACCATAGAGTTAAATCGTATTATTTCCTTGCTAGACGATCTACTCTGTGATCCATTCCATCAGTTTGATATAGCACGTACATCTCTCATTTCCACATCTAGGGTCTGTTTCTTATAATTGAATTCCTCGAAGTTAACAAATCTTTCTATAAGTGGTTAATAATGTAGTTATAAAAGGTGAATGTCCAAAGATGACATCACCGCTTTATTAGAAAATGAATCAAGCGAAGACATAAATGAATACCCAGCCATCACCCCTGCAATGCAAATACTAGGAAAGCAATTTCTCATCAACAACATTGCCTTATATCCTTCACCGCTGTAACATATCCATCACCCCTCACGTATATTTCACTCCTCACCTTTTTTTACCATGAATTCTTATGTGTTCTATAGTAACATACAGAATTCTCACATGAAAATTAATATTCCTCTTCCCATGTTATTTGATGCGCAGAAGTTAGTGTATTTTTCTTGGGCAGGGAAAGTTCCACGATAGTATATGCTTCTTTTACTATCAGGGCATTTTGGACTTTATGAAAAGTTCAATGTATTTGTCTTGCCAGCACCTATTTACCTCTTAGCAGTTGATCCTTATAATGTATACTAGTAAAGACTCCCAGATGCCAGTCGTTGAGATTTTCACAGGCCCTTCTATTTTTTTTTTTTTTGCTAAATTGCAAATTGAATTAAGAAAGGGGACAAAGATTACAGCCAAACAGAAACAGCACAGCAGCAAAGAAAGACCACAGCAAAAGGAAACAACAACAAACTAATTCAATCCCTGCTAAGGGAGATTACAGAGAATAAAGAAAGAGGATAAGGAGCTGCTGGAGAAAGGAGAAGACATAAAGCTTAGGGAAATAGAGGCATCCTGTAAAAAAATATTTATCACAGAAAGGAGGGAAGGCACCTTGTTAGAGAAGATGACCATGTTCCTTTCTTTCCATAAGCTGAAGAGAGCAGCAATGAAGAGAGCCCCCAGAGCTTTTTTGGCTTTTGAGCAGGAGTTAGCTGAAAAGGCATTCCATTTTGCAGAGGCCGAGCAAGAAACAGAGGGCTGAATGTTGCCTTTGAACTCCAGCCAATCCCAGAAGGAGGAAGCAAAGGGACAGCTGAAGAACAGCTCAAAAGAAGACTCTTGATGAGTGCCACAGAGAGGACAAGACGACGCCAGCTGCACTCCAATGGATTGAGCCCAGACATTTGTGGGGAGCTTGTTGTGGAACAGCTTCCAGGCAAAGCAGGCTGAGGTGGGCTTGAGAAGGTTATTCCAGGCAATTCTGTGCCAAGGTCTGGGGAGGCTTCTGAATCTGATTGCTTCCCAGGCTGTAGAGAGAGACAACTTGGAGGATTTTGAGCTGTCCCAGATCAGCGAATCCGGGCCCACCTGCAGAGAGAAGGAGGAAGCTAGAGAGGCAGAGAAGTCAGCAGCCTGCTGGAAGCTGAGCCTGCTCGAAAAACTCAGGGGGTCAGAAAGGAAATCCTTGACAGTATAAAGAGGGTAGTGTCCCATGGTGGTTTTGGATGGGAACTATCACGTCTATTAAATATAGAGAAAATCCATCCTACTCAAAACTCTTTATAAAATGCAAGTCTTTTCTGTATGTTTTGGAAAATGCCCAGTGAAACAGTTAAAGAAACCTATTCATACATATTAAAATCTTCTAACAAGTTATCATGGTTCTCATACATTAGAACATGGTTTTGTCACTTTGTAAAACCAAAACAGCTAAGAAAGGAATTGATGCATATTAGAATCTTCTAATAAATTATTTTTGTCGATATTTTCACTTTGTAATAGGAATGGTAGAACGCGGAAGGTTAATTTTGTGGGTGGTCTTCAATTTTGCTAATTGTTTCCATGCATGGTAATGGTCTCCCAAGAAAAATGGAAAGCCAAAGAGGACATTGATTTTATTTTTTATTTATTTAGAGAACCTGGTACAACAAGGAAGGAAGCTCAGCACATCCAGGATGGAAGCCCAATAAAGTGGGAAGAAAGTTTGCATATACACATGCGAGATTGTAGAGGGAGTTGGGGGTTGAACCCCTAACCTCCTAAGTAAGAATCCAACTACTTACCACTTGGGTAAGGAGTGGTTCTTAAAGAGGACATTGGTTGAAGTAGTATATGGTTGGATAAGAAGTACAACCTATTTAAGGATTTAGCTGAGGATACACAAGGATGGAGAAATGGAGCTTATGTAGTTGGCTCAACATAGTTGGAACAAAGTATTGATGATGATAATTTTTCTCTCATTTGGTCAACTATATATCAATATATTTTAGATCACTATGAAGCACTAGTTATTGCTTTAGTGGGATCATTTTCGTAGGCCTCATTGGAAAATGGATCAATCTTATATCCAAAAGTGGAATGTAGGCGGCAAAGAAAGATTGATCATGGCTCCGGCATAAACCAAGCCGACTTTTTTCTTACTTTATAAAAATGAGCTGTTGATTCATTTAAAAATAGCAATGTCTCTTTAATATTATAAATGTTGTTGAGTTACTAATCTCTCCCTAATAAAAATTAATTTTAAAAATGGAAAGTCTCCTTAATGGGAATCCCTCAACTGAGCATAGGTGCTCTGGAACACATGGTGATGCCCATGTTTTGATCCATCTAAGTAGATCATAAAATAGGAAACCCCTGATAGTCATGAGTCCCACACAATGTTTGACCCACATCCAAATAAACTAAACCATTGGATCAAGTGTGTACTTATTTTCAAAACTTGTTTGCCATGGATCAAATGGGGCTGGTGATGATCGGAGCCCCCGTCACCATTCACGGTAACACTTCCATTCTCAAGTGGTCACGAGGTGGGCAGAAGGGCTTCCCTCTTTTGCATTATAAATGTGATAAATCTCATTGAATGAACAATATCTCCCTAATAAAAATAGTAACGTCTCTCATTGAGTCACAAATCTGTCTACACTGTCATCTTCTATTTCAACCTTTCGTTTCTCAACCCTATCCATCTATACCTCATTGTAATACTAGACTTTATGGCCCTCGTGGACTCAAGACTCCAAAGTCTCTTCTTTCTGGTCCCATGAGCTTTGTTTCTTTTCTATCACCCCTTCCTCTTCTCTCCTCCACATATTCTCACCTTATCTGACTCTCCACCAATGGAAAAAAAAAAAAAAAATCTCATTTGGGTACAATATTGACCGGTTCAAACAACGCGTATTGATATCTACTTAGTGGCGATCCGAGAGAGCCATGTCCGATTTTAAATTTAAAAATGGATCAAATACTTATAAAATATAAATACACATTTATTTACATGCATATATATAAAATAAAAATATTATAATAAAAAAATAAATTAAAAAGATTGCATATTACATAATTTGGTTGTCCAAATATCAAATGTAAAATATCAAATATTAGGTTCAAATTACATACCAATCATCATTTTTAAATTGCTGACTTGTGCATACGTATTTAAAAATAAATATTAATTATTTAAAATTAGATCTACTTGTCAATGGTTCAAATGTAAATAACTTACTAAATCTAGATGACTTTTGTGGTTACTTGATTTTTTAGATTTTGGTTAAGTAACTCTAGATTAATTAATTGGAATTGAGATCTAAAAAAGATTAATTAATTGGAATTGAGATCTAACCCTAAGGGGTAACTTAGTCAGCCTAGGACCACAGTTTACATCCGCAGGTTGAGGGTTCGAAATTACACTACCGCATTAGGGCCACAGGGGATTTACTCGGCTCTCCCCCTGGGCCCGTGGGGATTGTTCTGGCCCAAAGGACTGGAACACCCTCCGTTATCAAGAAAAAAAGAAAAAAATAAATTGATCTTGGACGAAGGCTTAAATGCAACCATCACAAACTCTCCAAACCCTTATGTTGGTTAATCTTTGGAGAAACATCACTTTTGACCAGTATGCTGGTTAATGGCGTGCCCTGCTTTTTTGTTTGTGCTACGGCCGGTTGGCTTTTTGGGGAATATTTTGGTGAAGTAAAGTTCTTTCCTCATATGTTTATAGGTTTTCATTGTATTTTTTTTTTGTGGGGTTTTTTTTTTTTTTTTTTGAATGTCCCTTCCCATTCTTATTATATTTCTAATTGAGAAAAAAACTTAGGTAGGAGGCTTTTGTATTAAATTTGAATGAAAATACGTAATTGGTTATAAATGCCAACACATTGACTTCTCAGTGGCATCCCCAATGCCTATAGATCGATGCTTCGGCCTGTAGGTTATGGTGTCTCACCTTCACTAGTAGTTTGATGTAGCACGCGTCGACACACAAGTTTTTAAACAAGGTGGGGGGCTGGGTAGCTGGTATCTCTCTCTCTCTCTCTCTCTCTCTCTCTCTCTCTCTCTCTCTCTCTCTCTCTCTCTCTCTCTCCATAAAAATAACTAGGATTTGATCCTGGCTGTAGTAGGACTTTAGTTGGGTATTTGTGGATGGGCAAGTATTTACCAAAGAAAAAAAAAGAAAAAAAAGGAAAAAAAATAGTAGAAGAAGAGTTATAAGTTGTTGTCTTGGGATAAAAGAAGGTCCCATTTGAGGTATTCAATTGATAATTTATACTACAGTGGTGATTACCATAAAGATGCAATGAAGGGCGGCTTTTGAGTGGTTAGATTTAAGAGATGGCCCCATTGATGGATATATAGGGCTGACCTCAAATTCTTTGAAGCTTGCCATCATAGGATCCAAATTCGATTAACACAATATCTGTGTTTATAATTCTACATATTTCCCCATTTGGATAGTATTCCGGTAAGAACTACTTCTCACATATTATATGATAACTCAATTGGGGCCCCATTTGGGGATGGGACTAAGGGGGATGGAAAGTTCTATGTGAGATCACCCCAAGTATCAAGTTTTACCACAAATCCATGCCCCTAACCCCTTCATCCATGGCCCACAAGTTTAATGGTATTCAAAAAAAAAATATTTAACTCTCGATCCAACGGTTCAGTCCATTCAGATGTGTACCAATCCTTGGGATCAATGACTATCCAAGGGTTCCCTATTAGTTTCTAAGTTTAGATGGGTTGCTAGTTTGGCCCCGGGGAAAAAGTTCTCATATAATTTCTCACTTGAATATTTCCCTTTATGTTTATTACAGTGGAAGTACTAATTCTCTATTGTGATGTTAAAAATTTTACACTAACATAACTAGTAATCATGTTTATCAAATGTCAATATGACATATTGGTAATTGCTTTGTAGCCATTTCTTCTCGCACCACAAGCAACACCATGAGGGAAGTCTCCATCTAGCTAGGAGCTAAGCTATCGTGGTTCAACTTCAGAAATAGTTACTTCATTATTACTAGAAGTTCTAGCATTGGACGGGGATTCCTCCAAAGGAATTTCTCTCTTCCCTATATAAAGAGGTGGCTCACTAGGATGAGGAAGAGTCATGGATTTGCTTCCTAGCATGAGCACAATTGATGACATGGTGGGTCGATTTGTAGCATCTTCCTGAATACATAGCAACCCGATATGGACAAATCTCAGTACCTCATCCATTGGGCATGAATCGATTAGGACTGGATCAATTAGCTCCAACACTTTTTGGTCACACCAGAGTCTCCATGCCTGTAGTTAGAATAAGAGAAACCCATGATTCCCAAGAACCCAAACTTTAAATAAAATAATGATAACATGATTTGAGTGGGGACATGCATACATATGCGAGGAGGCTTTGAGAATTTTCTATTAGATAAGATCGACTATTCTTTCTTCCACTCAAAATTTCTAGTAAGAGAACACCGAAGCTGAAAACGTCAGATTTCATCGAGAAAAGACCATCCATTGCATACTCTGGAGCCATGTATCCACTATTTCAAATGGAAAATGTAAAATCAAGAAGGTAAGAAAAGGCATTGTAAAGAAGAAAAGATTTGATTTGTAGGAGACCATCATACCATAGTTGTTATTATTATTATTATTGGTTTTATATAAACCATCCTGATAAAGGATTTCTCTAGAGCTAATCAAGTCATATTTTGGCATAGATACTACCAATCCGGTCATATTTTATTAATATACATGTAGTATTGGCCACCTATATTGGGTTGTTTATATAGTAATGAATAATATTGTTCACTTTAATTACTTTTGTTGGAATTAATCCAAGAAAAGGATTAAAAATGCTTCGAAGGAAACTATAAAGTGCAAAAGAAAGTAAGGATAAAAAAAAAAAAAAACAAATAGTATACTTTTATTTCAATTTGTGCTTTACATTGGAAGTTTAAAAATATAGTTTGGATCCTGTGTTGGAGCTAAGATAGGCTTTTCATGTAATAGGTCTCTAAAACTCCACCATGGGGCCCATATAATGATAACATGGACCGTCCAAGATGACTATCGTTCCCCCTTATATATTCCCAAATTTCAATTAATTAGGAGTGGGTTCCACCATCCGAATGAGCACAAGATTGAAAACGTGACTGGGCACATTGTTGATGATTTGGCATTAATCATGTTTGTCATGCGTGAACCGATATTTGAAGGTATATCAATGGAGGGGATAATATTCTTTTTGGACACTGTGGATTATCATCATGTGGGCTCCATGTTGTAGTTCGGGAGACCTATTACAAATAAAGCCTATCATAGCTATGATAGAGGATCCCAACTCTTAGAAAGGACTAATGTGACCACATTTAGTGTGGGCCTCATTTGGGTCATATAAGTGAAGGATAGGTTGCAGGTAAGGCCTTTGCTTAAGGTAAAGAATACAAAATATGAAACAAAAAGCAAAAAAAAAAAAGGACAAGAAAAATGAATAAGAAGCTAGTGGGGCATTTCAAAATATGATACTAAGAAACAACAATGATATGGTAAGGACATGCCATGGACATAATGGTGGGATGCATTTTACATATAAAAAGTGAAGTTTTTAATACGATATAACGCGGCTAATTTTAAAGTAGCTATGCCTCTGGCTATATAGGCTAAAGACTAATATGAAGTGCAATGTCAAAATGAATTTGCCTTTGACAATAGTTTAGTTGCCAATTGCATAGTCACAAAAGGAACTGTTAGAATATCTAGTATGATGCATCCTTGTCTCGTCTGACTATTTTTGGCTAGTTATAAGATTTATCTATAATCATGACATGTTCTGAACAGGCCACAAGATATTCCCTACCGCATGATTATAGACGATGCTTTGCTCCCATTGAAGCAACATTCTTCATGAGTGTTATTAACCAACTTTAGTTTCTGTTGTATACTTGAGCTAACACAAGAATTTTCAAATTCTAATTATTCAGGGCCTATTTGTATAGTTAGTATTAAATTTCTAAAAGTACATTAAGAGGTGGTTTATTTAGGGTGTATCTATGGCGGATGTGTCAATGAATTAACCATCACTTTCTAAACGCATTGTAAAGTTAGGACTAATAAACTTTATATATTTATAAGTTAATTTCATGTAGGAGTTTATTTTATCTAAAAGTCGACTTTTGGTTTTAATCAAGAATCTGCTAGATGGGATAAATAGAGAATGTGTTTCTTTCGAAAGAGTATAATATGATGAATAGACTGGTTGCACTATTATTCTCTTTTGGACAATTCACTAAACGGTACGACTAAAGTTGGTGGATATCAACTAGAGGGCCTCATCTTCTCCATTGGCAGAAGCTTTAACATTATGCCATAGATGACTTTACAGTCTCTCTCAGGTATCTGAGGGCTAGATCCTCCAGTCAAACACTTCAGGATTTCTCCAATCACCTTAAAATTTCAAGGACCGTTGAAAGATTTTTTAGCTGGTCTTTTTCTGGGTCATTTTGTTTTATTAAGCATAGTGTCCCATTTTGGGCTGTAGTTTTCTGGAGTGGTTTTTCTTCCCATCTTGGTGAAATTCTTTTTGCAATCAAGCCTTAGGAAAAAAAAAAAAAAAAAAGAAGGTCAACTGTGCAAAAATGTGATGCATTTTCTGAGGACTATGATGCACGGATACTTCAAAATGAACAACGTATCGTGTCGTATTGTATCCGATACTTCACTTTTTATATGTAAAATCCGTGTACTTGCAGTGTCTATAGCGTGTCCTCGCCATATCCATGACGTATCTGTGCATCATAGCCTGAGGATTCAATTTATTAGAGTAACGGTAAGGGATCATTATCTATGAATGGTATTGCATAGAAATCTTTGGGATTCAGTATTAGTTAACCAAATGGTTGTTACATATAATTTTTCAAAGAATATAAATGTATCTTTCACTGAACTATATATCTTTGTTGCCTATAAAACTAATGGGAGTAGTATACTTACTATGTTCCAATTACTTTGTTTGTGTTAGATTCACCCTGATTCTCTCTGAATGTCCTCGCTAATCCAAAGTCTGATATCTTTGGATTCATTTCATAGTCCAACAAAACATTACTTGCTTTTAAATCCCTGTGAATAACTTTGAGACGAGAATCTTCATGAAGATAAAGAAGTCCCCGAGCAATTCCATTGACAATGTTATGGCGTATTCTCCAAGTCAGCTGAGCACTCTTGATTTGATCTAATTCAATAGTAATATGAAAATTCATTGTTAAGTAGTCTTTTTGGTAAATTCCTTTAGTAATCATAAGAATTGACAAAGAAAATTATCACATGCTATTTAAAAAAAAATGAAATTCCAACACATCTTATGGGCTACTATGAGGCTAGTGGGATGGATGGATTGATTGATACATTGAAACTAATGATGCAAGGTGAGATGGGTGGTGACAAAGGGAGATGGTGATGGAGAGGTAGGATTTTTATAAAGTAGGCCACAAACTTTTGAAATACATTTATGATTGAAAAAAAAAATGGCCATGAATCCACATCAATGTAAGAAGCTAAATCACATAATTTCCTGGCTAGATGATCTACTCTGTGATCCATTCCATCAGTTCAATCTAGCACATTTCTCATTTCCACATCTAGGGTATGTTTCTTGTAATTGAATTCTTCAAAATTCACAGATCTTTTTGTGAGTGGTTAATAATGCAGTAATAAAAGGTGAATGTCCAAAGATGACATCCTCTGCTTTAATAGAAAATGAGTCAAGAGAAGACATAAATGAATACCCAGCCATCACCCTTGCAATGTAAATACTAGGAAAGCAATTTCTCATCAACAGCCTTGCCTTATATCCTGCACCCCTGTAACATATCTGTTAGGTTTTTTAGTGTTGGCTAAATTCATGGGTTGTCAAAACTTTGGGTCTTTTAAGTTGTAATTCTTTTTTAGAAAATGACTTTGAAGATAGAAGATTGGAAAGACTCAGAAAAAGAAAGTCTGAAAGAATTAAAAGAAGAAAGCTAAAGAAAGTGAGTTGAAATTCCAGATCAACCAGAATGGGGTCTGTTCGAGAGACCACATCATCCGCTTGAGCGGACAGAGTCAGAATAGATAGACGCTGAAACAGAACCTCATCCGCTAGAGCGGACAAGGCTCAAACAGTCCTACGAAAATTAGAATTTGTTTCTCTAATTGTGCTTAAACTGCTTGTTCTAATCCTAATCAATAATAATCTCTAAGGGATATTTAAAGGACTCAAGGGTTGTTCCAAAGACAAGATCCTCACCTCTCACAGTTCTGAGTTAGAAATTATTATTGAGAGAATTCTACTTTAGAAATTTTTATGAAGTTGTGCTGCCAAGTTCTCTAGAGCATGTTCTTCTGCATCCTTTGTAGATGATTATCTTCTTTCGAGAAGACTTGAGGAGTCAAGCGCTGATTGAATTTGTTGCAATCAATGTGTGAAGTCATTGAAGCGTGAAGCGACACAAGGTAATTTCAGTCCTTGGGTAGGGGATATCTGGGAAGAGATCTAAGTTTCTTGTAATTGCAAGATTCATAGTGTTTGATTTGATCCAGTTCGGATCGGTAGTTTTTCACCCGGTTAGGCTTTTCCACCTTAAATTTGGTGTCCTTGTGGTGTGTCCTTGTTTATTTCATTTCCGCTGCATATTGTTTATTTCTGCACACTATTGGGTCGATTGTTTGAGTAGACCAATCTAGAAATTACGGGACCCACGAATATTTTCAATTATGGTCAATGGACAAACTATTCCTAAACCTAAAACCCAATGGACTAAGAATGATAAGCATGCATCCAATTGTAATAACAAGGTTGTGAATAGAATATACAATGGAGTGACTGCTAATGAGTTTCGAAGGATTTCCACTTGCAAAACTGCAAAAGAAGCATGGGAAGTCTTACAGACATTTTATGAGGGTACAGACACGGTGAAGCAAGCTAAACTGCAAAGGCTGAATAAAGAATTTGAAACCATCGTGATGGAAGAAAATGAGACATTTGATCAATTTTATGCAAAGCTAAATGAGATTGTCTATTCTGTTTTCGTTCTGGGGGAGGAAATACTAGAACACAAGATTGTCAAGAAAATTCTTAGGTCTCTACCTTCAAGGTTCGATTCTAAAGTTGATGCTATCGAAGACAATAAGAATCTGGATACCCTCAAGGTAAATGAACTGGTTGGAAATCTTCAGACATTTGAACCAAATCATTTGAATAGAAGAAAATCAAAAGAGAATGACATAGCTTTGAAAGCCATCTTAGAATCAAGAAAGAAGCATGTAAAGAAAATTGAGTCTGATTCTGAATCTGAGGTTGAAGATGATACGGCTGAGTTTATGAAATATTTCGATAAATATATGAAGACAAAACAAGCCAATAAAAAGAATTCCAAATCTGAGAAGAAGGATTCTACAAAAGGGACAAAGTGTTTTGAGTGCCAAGGCTATGGTCAGTATGCAAATGAGTGTGCCAACAAGAAAAATGGTACAAAGCAAAAGGCTCTCAACACAACTTGGGATGAAGAATCTTCTGAAGAAAAAAAAAATAAAAAGGAAAAGATCATGAAGATGATCCCTCTGATAATGTGAATGGCAAGTTTGTGGCGTTCATGGTTGCGTCTGTGTCTGACAATGATACTGATGATGATAACGAAGATGAACTGTCAGATCAAGAGAAAGATTGGAAAGAGTTGTACCATGCTACCTATGTTGACTGTGTCACGAAGACCAAGTATGGTAACAAGATCACTATCAAGTACAAGGGTGCTCAAGAAGAAAATTATGCACTGAAAACTGAATTAGAGCAAGCACTTGAAAAGATTCGTCTCTTGGAAAGTTAGAAAAACTGCATGGCTAGAAATTTGGCTATTGAGAGTCAAAAACTTGAGAAGGCTGAAAAAGAAATAGTGAATCTGAAGGAAGAAATAGGGATATTGAAAGCTGAAAAAGAAGACCTGCTTGGAAGACTGAAGATCACGCTGTCTGAGCTTGAAGTTAAGCAAACTTCATTAAACAAGATGAACACTGGTTCGGAGATTCTTACAAATATCTTGTGCAATCAGAAGCCTCCTTTTGACAGAAGCGATCTTGGTTATGATCATGGTGCATCCACTTCAAATGCTATACGTAAAACAATTTTTGTTTCAAGTGTTGCACATGCTACTCCACATACTGCACTTTCAAATAATGTGTCGAGTAGTTTCAAGAAAAAGAATGTGTCACGTGTTGCACACACATCCACTTGCCATCATTGTGGATTAAGAAAACACATTCATCCCCATTGCAAGAAGTTGCAAAGTCTACCTAAGACCAAGCAATGGCGGAATAATTTTTCTCCACCCAAAACGGCTCAAATTTGGGTTAGAAAACCAGATTTTCCTAAGGAGTTTACTCACACTCTGCTGAAAGATCAAACTACACAAGTGTAAGTGACTAGATATAACAAGCCCTGATCAAAGAGGTCAAGCTCCCACCCCCAGTGCTGCTACGAAGATACATTCAAGGGGAGTTGCTTTTGAAGGGGAGCTTTTGATATTGATCCTAATTGACAAGAAAGCTGCATGTTCATATTTTTAGCTTTGTCAAATTATGGACAAAAGGGGGGAGAAAGGTGACAGATCAAGGGGGGGAACAAGAAGTTCAGAGAAAGTCAGAGATAATGAAGATCTACATTTGTTGATTCCTTATTTTGTTGTGCTGATTGCAACTTTCAATTTTTATAAAATATTCAATGTATTTTGGGTTTCTTTTTAGTAGATCAATTTGTATTGTCTTAGAGAGTTTTGTCCATGAATTTCCAAAGGGGGAGATTGTTAGGTTTTCTAGTGTTGACTAAATTCATGGGTTAGACAAAACTCTGGGTTTTTTAAGTTGTAATTCGTTTTTAGAAAAAAACTTTGAAGATAGAAGATTGGAATGACTCAGAAGAAGAAAGTCTGAAAGAATTAGAAGAAGAAAGCTAGAGAAAGAGAGTTGAAATTCCGGATCAACCAGAATGGGGTCCGCTCGAGCGACCACATTATCCGCTTGAGCGGACAAAGTCAAAATAGCCAGACGCTAAAACATAACCTCATCCGCTCGAGCGAATGGTGGGTCCGCTCGAGCGGACAAGGCGCAAACAGTCATACAGAAATTAGAAATTGTTTTTCTAATTATACTGCCAAATTCTCTAGAACATGTTCTTCTGCATCCTTTGTAGAAGATTATCTTATTTCAAGAAGACTTGAGGAGTCAAGCGTTGATTGAATCTGTTGCAATCAACGGTGTGAAGTCGTTGAAGCATGAAGTGACACAAGGTAACTTCAGTCCTTCGGTAGAGGATATCTGGGGAAGAGATTGCGTTTCTTATAATTGCGAGATTCAAAGTGTTTGATTTGATCCAGTTCGAATCGATGGTTTTTCACCCGGTTAGGGTTTTCCACCTTAAATTTGGTGTCCTTGTAGTGTGTGCTTGTTTATTTCATTTCAGCTGCATATTGTTTATTTATGCACACTATTGGATTGATTATTTGAGTAATAAAATCTAGAAATTGCAGGACCCACAAATCTTTTCAATATCCATCACCCCTCATGTATCCTTCAGTCCTCACATCTTTTGAGCATGAATTCCTATGTGTTCTATACTAACATACATGCCCCTGCCGCTTGGAAATGTCAAAATGAGTGTGGAATTCCTCTATGAATATATGGCATGAGAAAAAAATCATTGGGGGCATGTATAATTTTAAAATCATGAAAGGAACATACCAAAGAGAAAGAAATCAAGGCTTTTGTTGAACATAC
The DNA here is from genome assembly GCA_038049695.1 of Cinnamomum chago. Lineage (NCBI taxonomy): Eukaryota > Viridiplantae > Streptophyta > Magnoliopsida > Laurales > Lauraceae > Cinnamomum > Cinnamomum chago. The sequence goes on along the minus strand of CP142457.1, from coordinate 10,694,771 downwards.
CAAAGAGAAAGAAATCAAGGCTTTTGTTGGGCATGTATTCATAAATGAGGAGCTTCTCTTCCTTCTCCATGCAACAGAACAAGAGCCTCACGAGATTCTTGTGTTGAAGTTTCGAAATTAATATAACTTCATTCTTGAACTCCTTTAGGCCTTGACTGGAGCCTATTGAAAGTCGTTTCACTGCAATTTCCTTTTCATCTGCTAGCATACCCTACAACATTTTCAAGCAATATTTCTCATGAGAAGCAATAAAGCTTAATTTTCACAGATTATTCATTCACTTTGAGCATAATCTATATCATTACCTTGTATACAATGCCAAATCCACCTTGTCCAAGCTTATTTTCGAAAGAAAAGTTATTTGTAGAATGTTGAATAGTACTAAAATCAATGAACGGTAACTCCTGATGTTCCCCTTGACTTCCTCCATATATATCTGTATTCAAAAGATCAGTGCTTGCTGCACCCAAGTTATTTAACAAAGCAAGATGGCTTTGTTGCTTCCTCGCTGGACAAAAAAACTTTATTTAGAATTTGGTTTTAACTATGTATTTAACAAAGTTAAATAGATGAACTAGGTATTACCTTCTTGTGGTTTTCTCCTCCTACGTAGAAGGTGGAAGATGCAGCATCCCAAGAGAACAAGCCCAGCAAATGTTGCAGTGAAACCAATAGCAACAAACCTCCTTTTCTTGCCTTGTTTGGAGACATTGATAGAAATTTTAGTTGCAATGGGAAATTTGTCGATGAAGGTGGATAAATTGGTATCACCACATAACCCGTTCAAAAGTTTTGCCCACAAATAATATTGATTAGATATAGATAGAAGTAGAGATAAACTAAAAAAGAGAAGAAAAACAGAAAATATACCATTTACTGAATTTCAATACATCAATGCTGAAACATAACTTTTAGTAAGAAACTTCAATGCTAATAAGAATAAAAGGTGGGGAAAATCTAACCCGATTTTAATGTGAATTCTAATCTCCAAATGTACTAGACATGTAAGTGGTCTAAGGAATCTGATTGAACAAATAAGATTCCTGGTTCAAAGTACCTTCACAATATTTTTTATCCATTATTTTTAATCCATTTGTTTTGTCCTATATAGCTCTATCAATTGGTTTCATAGTAACTTTGTGTAACTTTTTGGACAAGGCCATCTAGGTGACCATTTTAGATTATAGGGGCAACACATCAGTCCTTCTTGAACTTGGTTTTGCCAATTTCATGAGCAAAATTCAGATAATGTCATCAAAATCACTTGACTATGGTAAAAAAAAATTTAAACCTTTTTTGCATCATATCTCATGATATTATGGGGTTTATCAGTTTTTATATCATAAACTTTTTGCCACCGGCAAGTGAATTCGTTTTTTATACAACATAAAATATGACATTTTATGAAAAGTATATACACATATGACTACCATTTCTCAGGTTCTATCATTTTGAAAAACTTTTTCAAGGATGTTAGAATAAAATCCATGACATCATAGGATAGTCTTATGATATCATGGGATTTATCAGTTCATGTGACATGCACTGTTCCCATGATATCATGGGATTTGGGGCAATAAAGTTTTAAAAATAAAATGTTGACCAGAGTCGAGCAACATTATCTAAGGTTCGATCATGATATTTTGTTCCAATGGGATTCAAGGAGGACTAATATGTCAAAAGCCCTTGATTATATGATAATTTTCCTTTTATTATCAGTCCTACATTAAGCAATGTTCTCACTGGTAAAAGTCCCCTAATAACCCAGTCGTTCAAATTCCAATTCCATCCACTCTATGATATATCCTAAAATCTCATTTCAATAGAGGCAAGTCCCGCCATTCGATTGATCGCATGATGAGAATGTCATTAACCCCATGCTACAAACAGAGTGAACTCACCTAGGACTCCACCGCCATGCCTACATAATGATAATTCGCACAATTCAAACTGAATGTCATGCCCTTCAATATTGCACTAAAATGGTAGTTTTCATTAAGAGAATAAAAAAATCACTTCTTTAACCATAATCATCGGAAACATCCTTTCATTTAATCAAAAAGTCAACTCTACTTTCAAACAACCACTAATCTCTAATGATGTGACATTTAACTCCCTCCTACTTTTCAAGCAAATTTACCAAACTAGCCATAGATAGGCACCCCTAGGGCTCTACGAAGTAGCCTATACACCATCAGAAGAACAACCAAAACACGCAATATGAAAAGAACATGAAGCTAAATAAAGTTGAGATCTATTGGTTAACGAAGTGGTTACTCCATAAAAACTTGAGGATAGAGAGAAGGGGTGGCGCCTTGAAATTTCTTGCGAAGTTGGCCTGCGAATGAGGGAGAGCAAGTCAATCATATACACAGTTGCTAATTTCGTCTTGGAACCCATTTCAATAAGGCTTTCAAAATGGGATGTTTCAGCCGATTCAAAGTTTCGGTGTAACATTTCAGAGTTAGTTTTTGGATAAATAAACAAATTCAAAATATACATTTAAAAAAAGGAAGATGCTCCTATGAGAGATATCTCTCACCTTAATTATATGAGAGATAGGAGTGGGGCCCCCTCACATTTAAGTTGTTGGTTTTCTATTAGTCAATAAATTTTGTGTTTGGATTTTGAAGAATGTTAAATAATATATCTTTTATTTTAAATTTATTTCTTTCCAATACCTAAAAAGATTAAAGAGTTATTTTACCAGAAAAATCTCCTTACATTCCCTGAATACCAAAAAGGACCTAAAATATATGTATCTACCGTAGTAATTCCAGGGGCTCTGCTTTTTGGTTTATTTTTTCTGCTATTTTGCCGAGCAAAGTAAAAAAGGAATGAGATTAAAGGGAAACGGAAAAAAACAAAAAACAAAAAAAAGCGGGGAGAAAATTTGGGAGGGCGGGGGTTGAAGTTTCAATCATTTTGGTTGGAATAAGATGAACGGATTTATTTAGGTCATGGGAGAAAGAGGAAAGAGGAAGATGATAAATTTGCCTCTTACAGTAGGTTCAAACAGATCTTCAATTGGACTCCTGATGATGAAGATATCATGAAAACACTTCTAGCCGTCGATTCCAGTTAAATCTGCATTTGGCCGTAAGGGTCAGAGGTCACTGCTGACGTCATCATCTGTCTGCTGCGCGAATCCTTGCCTTCTGCTGCAGATCAGGTCGAACCTGACCCGAAACTTGGTGTTACCTGGCCCGGGCCAGGTCAAGAACCCACTTCGTCTTCTTCGATTTTTCTCTGCACAAACAGGAAACGACAGCCCTACTGTTTTCCTCTAGCCCGGCGATGAAAGGGGCAGCGACGAGCACAACAGAGCCTGAATCCTCTGTATCTTCTTCTTCCCAGTTCTGCAACGGCCCCTGCGGTCTTCTTCTTTCTCCCCGGCCACGTAGGCAGCCACTGCCACGTCGGTGACTGAGGACACCGGCAACGATGGCGGAGGTGACCCGAAGGTTTTCCTCCTGCAGCCTCGGCGATCACGTACTCCGGCGAAGAGCAGCGACAGAGAACCTTGAATCCTTCTGTCCCTTTGCTTAATTCATATTGAATTCCTAGGATCCGGAAATTCATTTCTATATCTATTGAAGGGGCTAAATGTGAAAATCTACATAATAAGATCCTCAAAGAGCCATCATATACTTTCTCCTTTGACTGAGGCGGACCCAGGATTATCATTTAGGTGGGGCGGAACTTTTGTTAGAATTTTTTCACATCAACAATAACAAAAGAAGTTGTTCACACCTGTCAAGATTCAAGAAATTGTTCACCCACTAACACAACCCATATGACTATTACCTTCTATTAGAGGAGGACCCACTATGTAATGACATGGGGCGGAAGAAAGAAAAATAAATAAAAATAAATTTGAATTTGCTATCAGATTGAATTTGCATAAAGAAAAATAAATAAAGATTTTGGCACAATTTACATCAAATTATCATTCAAGTGAGGTAAAAAAGAAATTAGAAAAAGAAAAAGGATAAAACATCTTTGACCTGGGGCGTGGATCCTCTTGATGTGGGGCATGGGCCAAGGCCCAACACTATTTAAAGAGGAATGTGGAATTTGACCTGGGGAAAATGGAAATGTAAAAACACATGATGGAGAGGAAAGAAAATGTAAAAGGGCTTGTAACCCTTGAAGGCAATTTCATGTAAATTTTAATCGAGTGGTCAATAATTTAAATAGGATATATCTAACTAATGATATATAGAATGTGATAATTAGAGCACATTAAAGGTATTTTTGTGGGACTTTTTTTTCAATTCACCCATCTTATTGGTATGGTCTTTAGAGGCTAAATGGTTGTTGGAAATCTCTTCGATCAATGGTCAGGGGACTTTGTGAGGATCAGAAAAATTGAGGCGTGCCTTTGTTATTGTAAAGAATATTTAAATTTCAGAGAGGTGTATTCATTAATTTTAAGAAGAAATGACAGAGGCACTCTAGTTAGTAGTTGAATTTTCGCATGAAAATTGATAGTCCTCTTCCTATGTTAATTGACCGAGCCAACTTTTTTCTTGCCAAGCCAACTGTTTTCTTACTCTATAAAAATGAGCTGGTGATTCATTTAAAAATAGTAATGCCTCTTTAATATTATAAATGCTGTTGAGTTACTAATCTCTCCCTAATAAAAATTAATTTTAAAAATAGTAAGTCTCCTTAATGGAATCCCTCAACTGAGCATAGGTGCTCTAGAACACGTGGTGGGACCCATGTTTTGATTTATCCAAGTAGATCATGGGTTCCTCCCGACGTTTGGCCCCTATCCCAATGAACTAAACCATTGGATCAAGTGTGCACTATTTTCAAAACTTATTCCCCATCACCATTCACGGTAACACTTCCATCCCCAAGTGTTCCAGAGGTTGGCAGAAGGGCTTCCCTCTTTAGCATTATAAATGTGATAAATCTCATTGAATTAACAATCTGTCCCTAATAAAAATAGTAACGTCTCTCATTGAGTCACAAATCTCTCTACACTGTCATCTTCTATTTCAACCCTTCGCTTCCAACCCTGTCCATTTGACCATGTCCATCACTACCTCATAGTAATACTAGACTTTATGGTCCTCGTGGACTCAAGACTCCAAAGTCTCTTCTTTCGGGTCCCATGAGCTTTGTTACTTTTCTCTCACCCCTTCCTCTTCTCTCCTCCACATATTCTCAGCAGCTTCTCTGACTCTCCACCAATGAAGAAAAAATCTCATTTGGGTACAATATTGTCTAGTTCAAACAACGCGTATTCGTATCTACTTTATCTGAACAAAACTTCACATATTAAATGCCCTGGTTTTTTTTTTTTATGTTTTTTTTTTGGCATTGTTGTCATTTTGAAAATTGCTTTTATTTTGTAATTTTTATAGATTAGCCCACTAACCATATATGCCATGCATATAATTTTGTTTTTATCAAGGATAGGACCGTTTTCTCAATCTGCAAAGAACACAGATTATGTTTGTGTTCTCAAGCAAATTCCCGTAGATTAGCCCAACTTATGGAAAAATCAAACCGCACCTACAAGGTTGGAAAATTCGCCACTCGGACTTGACTCATCCAATGCAAAAAAATTGACTCAGATAGAGTCAATGCGGTGACTTGAGAGTCATGTCCATTTTTAAAAATAACTTTAAGATTATTTTAAAAATGGATCAAGTACTTATAAAATAGAAATACACATTTATTTACATGCATATATATGCAACAAAAATATTATAATAAGAAACTAAATTAAAAAGATTGCATATTACATAATTTGGTTGTCCAAATATCAAATGTAGAATATCAAATATTAGGTTCAAAGTACATACCAATCATCATTTTTAAATTGTTGACTTGTGCATACGTATTTAAAAGTAAATATTAATTTTTAAAATTAGATCTACTTATCAATGGTTCAAATGTAAATAACTTACTAAATCGAGACAACTCTTGTGGTTACTTGATTTTTCATATTTAGGTTAATTAGATCTAGATTAATTAATTGGAATTGAGATCTAAAAAGGAAACTGATCTAAAAAAGATTAATTAATTGGAATTGAAATTTAACCCTAAGGGGTAGCTCAGTTGGCCTAAGGCCACGGTTTGCACCTGAAAATTAAGGGTTTTGAAACTAAACTACCACATTGGAGCCACAGGAGATTTACCCGACTCCCCCTAGGCCCGTAGGGATTGTTCTGGCCCAAAGGGCCTGGACACCCTCCGTTATAAAAATAAAAAAGAAAAAGAAAAAAAAAACTGATCTTGGACCATAGCCTGTGTTAATGCTTAAATGCAACCTTCATAAACTCTTCAAACCCTTCAAGTGTTACTTTGGATAATCTTTGGAGAAGCATCACTTTTGACCAGTATGTTGGTTAATGGCATGCCCTGCTTCTTTGTTTGTGCACTGGCCGGTTATCTTTTTGGTGACTTTTTTGGTGATGTAAAGTTCTTTCTTCATATGTTTATATGTTCTCATTGTATTTTTTTCGTTGGGTTTTTTTTTTTTTTTTTTTTTGAATGGTACCCCTTCCCTTTCTTAATATATTTCTAATTGAGAAAAAAAAATCAGGTAGGAGGCCTTTGTATTAAATTTGAACGAAAAATATGTAAATGGTTATATATGCCAACACATTGATTTCTCAGTAGCATCCCCAATGCCTATAGATCGATGTTTTGGCCTGTAGGTTATAGTGTCTCGAGCTATAAGTTGTTGTCTTGGGATAAAAGAAGGTCCCCATTTGAGGTATTCAATTTATAATTTGTACTGCAGTTGTGATTACCATAAGGATTCAATGAGGGGCGGCTTTTGAGAGGTTAGATTTAATAGATGGCCCCATTGATGGAAATATAGGGCTGGCCTCAAGATTCTTTGAAGCCTGCCATCAAAGGATCCAAATTCGATTAACACAATATCTGTGTTTATAATTCTACATAAAAGATTATACTTATGTTTATTACAGTGGAAGTACTAATTCTCTATTGCGACGTTTAAAAATTTGCACTAATATAGCTAGTAATCATGTTTATCAAATATCAATATGACATATTCATAATTTCTTCGTAGCCATTTCTTCTCGCACCAGAATTGAAGCAACACCATGAGGGAAGTCTCCATCTAGGAGATAAGTTATCGTGGTTCAACTTCAGAAATAGTTACTTCATTATTACTAGAAGCTTTAGCATTGGATGAGGATTCCTCCGAAGTAGTTTCTCTCTTCCTTATGTAAAGAGGTGGCTCACTGGGTTGAGGAAGAGTCATGGATTTGCTTCCTAGCATGAGCACGACTTGTGACATGGTGGGTCTATCTGTAGCATCTTCCTGAATACATAGCAACCCGATATGGACAAATCTCAATACCTCATCCATTGGGCATGAATCGATTAGGATTGGATCTATTAGCTCCAACACTTTTTGGTCACACCATAGTCGCCATGCCTGCAGTTAGAATAAGAGAAACTCATGATTCCTACCCGAACTTTAAATAAAGTAAAGATAACATGATTTGAGTGGGGACATGCATACATATGCGAGGAGGCTTTGAGCATTTTCTGCTAGATAAGATCGACTATTCTTTCTTCCACTCAAAATTTCTAGTAAGAGAACACCGAAGCTGAAAACGTCAGATTTCACCGAGAATAGACCATCCATTGCATACTCTGGAGCCATGTATCCACTATTTCAAATGGAAAATGTAAAATCAAGAAGGTAAGAAAAGGCATTGTAAAGAAGAAAAAGATTTGATTTGTAGGAAACCATCATACCATAGTTGTTATTATTATTATTTGGTTTTATATACACCATCCTGATAAAGCATATCTCTAGAGCTAATCCAGTCATATTTCGGCAAAGATACTACCAATCCTGTCTTGTTTTATTCTTATACATGTAGTATTGGCCACCTATATTGGGTTGCTTCATATATTGATGAATAAAACTGTTCACATTACTTTTGGGGTAATCAATCATAGAAAAAGATTAAATATGCTTCGAAGGAAACCTGAAGGAGCAAAAGAAAGTAAGGAAAAAAAATGATTAGTACAGTTTTATTTCAACTTGTGCATTACATTGGAAGTTTAAAAATAGTCTGGATCTTGTGTTGGAGCTAAGATAGGCTTTTCATGTAATAGGTCTCTAAAACTCCACCATGGGGCCCATATAATGATAATATGGACCATCCAAGATGACTCTCGTGCCCCCTTATATATCTCCAAATTTCAGGTCATTAGGAGTGGGTTCCACCATCCGATTGAGCAAATGATTGAAAATGTTACTGGACACTTAAGTGGCATTGCTGCTGATTTGGCATTAATCACGTTTGTCATGTGTGAACTGATATTTGAAGATATATCACTGGAGGGGGTAAAGTTCATTTTGGACACTCTGGATTATAATCATGTGGGCTCATGTTGCAGTTCAGAGACTTGTTACAAAGAAAACCTATCATAGCTATGACAGAGGATCCGAACTCTTAGAAAAGACTAATGTGACCACATTTGGTGTGGTCCTCATTTGGGCCATATAAGTGAAGGACAGGTTGCAGGCAAGGCCTTCGCTAAAAGTAAAGAATAATACAAAAAATGAAAAAAAAAAAGAAAAAAAAAAGAAGCTAGTGGGGTATTTCTAATTTATGATACTCAGACACGACAATGATATGGTAAGGACATGTCATGGACATGATAGTGGGATGAATTCTACCTATAAAAGGTGAAGTTTTTACTACGATACAACACAGCTCATTTTAAATTATCTATGCATCTGACTATATAGTTTAAAGACTACTATGAAGTGCATTGTCAAAATAAATTTGCCTTTGACCATAATTTAGTTGCCGATTGCATAGTCACAAAAGGAATGGTTAGAATATCTAGTATGTTGCATCCTTGTCCCGCCTAACTATTTTTGGCTATTAAGATCTATCTATAATCATGATCATGGCACCTTCTTAACTAGCCACAAGATATTTCCTACTGCATGGTTGTAGACAATGCTTTGCTCCCATTGAAGTAACATTCTTCGTGAATGTTATTAATCAACTTTACTTTCTATTGTATACTTGAGCTAACACAAGAATATTCAAATTTTAATTACTCAGGGTCTATTTGTATAGTTCGCATTGAATTTCTAAATGTACATTAAAATGTGGTTTATTTAGGGTGTATCTATGGCGGATGCATGTGTCGATGAAACCATCACTTTATAAACGCTATTGTCAAGTTAGCACTGATAAACTTTATATATTTATAAGTTAATTTCATGTAGGAGTTTATTTTATGTAGAAGTAGACTTTTGGTTTTAATCAAGAAGTTTTTTTTTTTTTTTTGGTATAGGTAATTGTGTTAAGAGAGGGGAGAAAGAATTACAAATGCACATTAAGGCTCCAAAGAGGGAGCAAAGAACAGAAAAAGAGGCCAACAAACAAAAAGGCCAGAGCAAATGCAGAACAGTCTAGCTAAGGGTCAGAGTTAACTTGAACTCTCAAAAAATTAAGGAGGGAGATGAGCTGCCGACTCACAAAAGGCTTGGATATCTTCCTCAGAGAGAAGCAGAGGTCTTCATTCGGTAGGGCTATGATTTGGTGGTGAGGGAGATGATGACCTTCAAAGGTTGCAACGTTCCTGGCCTTCTAGAGTGAGTGCAGAACAGATAGGAAGGTGGGTGCCATATATATCTTGCCATTTGTATCATTACCTCTAGTAATGGAGATCCAAATAGAAGAGGCAGTAAAGGGGGTAAATGGAGAATGTGTTTCTTTCAGAAGAGTGTAATATGATGAATAGACTGGTTGCATTATTATTTTGCTTTGGACAATTCACTAAAACGTACGACTAAATTAAGTTCGTGGATATCAACTGGAGGGCCTCCTCTTCTCCAATGGTAGAAGCTTTAACATTGTTCCATGGATGATGATGAGTCTTTAAAATTGCACATTTTTCATCATTAATTTTCTAATAATTAAGGGCTTAATCATCTAATCATGCTTGATTTCATTGGGAAATGATGATTTTATGTTTTTGAGTGAACATCCATTGAAAAACCACATTTTCACTTAAAATCATGAAAATTTCGATCTTTAGCCTGAAAAGCCAAAAATCTCTCATGACTTTCAATTTACGCATGAAATAATTTTTCTTGATTATTTTTGTAGGGTACCTTCATGTTTTTGGGACCCACCTTAAGAGAGAAACAAAGGAGAAGAAAAATCTGCACAAACTATATGTGGGACCCACACCTATACACAAGAGCACCACCCATAGGTGTGAACGCAGATGGATTGTCACAGCCGCAATATTGAAAACTTGTGCATACCACGTGAAGACCTGTGTATGCACCGCAAGTGAAGCCAATCACTTGACGAACCTCACTTCAACAACCAGATGAATAGGGACATTTGTCCCCTATGCACCCTTATAAAAAGGGTTGCTTGCAAGTGATTGGAGAGGCTAGACCGAAGGAGGAGACTTACCTGCTTGCGAGTGATTGAGTAGTTACAATTTGTGTTCCATGTTTATGTGCATAATGATAAATAGACTTACCTTCTTGCCCTAGCCCCTAGGCAAACCTCCATTCTTAATTTCTGAAAATAGAAATTTAATTTTGACTATCCATGCTTAGGTTTGATAGTCCATACTTAGGACTGAGTTTTCCTTTGATTGGTTATGCTTACCTTTGATGGGTAGTGCTTAGATTATTTCTATACTTCTCTGAGGCGAAGGAAGTCTTGGATTTTGGATTGTTGTTAATTAAAAAAGCTTTTAAAGTTAAATTATCCAAGTCAGACACATTGAATTGGCTTTGGTTTGAAGAAGAAGTTGGACCAAGTTATGATTACTTGATAAAAAACTGGTGGATGCTTATTTGCTTCTTATGCTCTAATCATTTTTATCAACTGTTATTTTTTATCTTCTAATTGATTGTGTGATTTTCTTTTCGTTAACTCATTTAATTACTCATCTTCTTTGATTAATTAAGTTTCTTAATTTAAAAGTTTCTTTAACTAGCTTCCTGTGGGTTCGACCCGAATTTGCTATTGTCTCAAATAGGTAGCCGTGCACTTGCGGTTAAATAACATTGTCCCTAAGTTGCTAGAGTTTTAGGACAGACACCGTGAACAGAGGGGCTGGACTCACCATATTCATGAGTGAGTCCAGAGACGAAACGGGCTAGAAATATTATAAAGAATTCTAAAGAATTCAATTGGTTGCAATTTGGTGATTATTTTATTCTTAAAGCCCTAAATTTTATAATATTTGTTGTTAAAGTATTTTATTCAAATGGCCCATGCATACTAATCTTTAATGAAGCTCTGGTAAGACCTTGTGTTTTAATTTGATCTCTCTGTATATACTTACGACATCGATCAAGTTCTGATCCCACCAGTCGCGTTGCCCAGGAGCCAGTTTTAAGAAAAGTTTTAAATCAAGAATCATGTTTTATAAATTAGAAATCTTAATATGTGGGGACTGCTTTTGAGTAGAAATTGCAATGGAGTTTAGAGGACTTTCCATACCTCATATCAGGAAATGCAAAACATGAAAAATGTTCAACATAAAATCCTCTCTCCAACAAGCTCAACATTGACATACTTTTGAGGTCGCGACCAAAAGTCAACTATTTGATCAAAGGGTTTAAAAAAATAAATAAATAAAAGAAAATTAAAAAAATTAAAAGAAAAAAAATATTGTTTGTTTGTTTGTTTCTGTCTATTATAATACTGATTTCTTTTGGCAGTTTGCAAGACAACAAATGATAAGGAAAGAAGGATTTCCAAAGACTTCAAGAAGGGGCGGAACTCTAGGTGTATTCTAAACTTGACCCACGACTCCTTTAATTAGCAAGTGGGCTTGGTTGATTCAAATTTTGCAAGTGTGACTGCTTGATTGACACACAAGTTAATTATAAAATCTTAGTTAAGGGCAATCAACCCCAGCAAGAAAAGAGCCAGATTTCATCACCGGATTCTTTCCCACTAAGTTCAAACATACCCCACATAGGCATCCATCTTTAATTAAAATCAATTAGATATTGGTCTAAGGATCTCGAGTTCATTGAGGACGAGGACCACCAAAGGTGCACTAGTTGCTCTCTTTGGTCAAGTAGATGTCCAGGTAAGCCCTGTCCCTCTAAAGGGTCACAGTCTTTGTTCTATGAGTTTGGTGTTTAAACGAGACCTTGCTAAGTGCATTGTGACCCCCACCAATCAACCTGGGGGACTTACCTGGTCAATTTGGTTTCATAAGACTGGATTGGAGACCTAGGTGTATTCTTCAAACAGTTAAGAGTTGTCTAGTTGATTAGGTGAATCCATTAGATTCTCTGAGTGCCTTAATCTTTGCTTGATTGCCTGTGCATCATATTAGGCTAGGATTGCATTAGGGTAGGACCCAGTGTATGCAATCAAAGAAAAATGAATTGGAAAAGCTTTGGGTACGTAAAAAAGGGCATTTATATCGAATTCAGTCAGATCTACCTCTTATAGTTGTAGGACAGTCTTCCATATTTGAGGAAGTTTCTTAAATAATGGCGGAAGAACCTCAAACTATTACATTGAGGGAGTACATGTACCCAACCCGAACTACCCAACCATCATGTATCACCTTACCTACTTCCAATGCTACATTCGAGCTGAAATCTGGCTTGATCTAGATGCTCCTTGTGTTTCATGGGATGGACCAGAAGAACCCATACCAACATGTTAGGGATTTCGAGGACAATGTGGAACCATGAAATATAATCAAATGTCAGAGGAATCCCTAAAACTTAGGTTATTCCCATTTTCTTTAAAGGAAAAGGCTAAAGCATGGCTTTATGCCTTACAAGCGGGGTCCATCACATCTTGGGGCGCATTAGTTGAGGCTTTCTACAAGAAGTGAAAACAGCCTCGATAAGACAAGCTCTAAATAGTTTCCATCAATTGGAAGGGGAGGCCATGTAGAATTACTTGGAACGGTTCAAGGACCTTTTACTCCAATGTCCCCACCATGGTTTTGAAAAGATTCAATTGGTTCAAATTGTGTATAAGGGGATGGATTACCCAACAAAGACTGTGGTGGAATCATTCTGCAATGGTGCATTCACACAAAAAAAAGTAGACCAAGCATGGACATATTTGGAAGAGGTCGCTGAAAACACATTGCAATGGGCACCCATCAAAGAGAAGCCCTAAAGACAAATCATTGCGGAAAGAGGGGCATGCATAGAATTGAGCAAAAGCTTGAGGTAGAGGTCAAATTGGCCACGGTGATGAGACGGTTAGAAGCCTTAGAACTGAAACAGGGAAATTAGAGTTCCACTCCAGACACCTTGGAGTCCCTAAAATACAGTCAAGCCATAGGGGATAGTGTTGAGTCACCAAATTGGGGACAGGGAGAAAATACAGAGGAAGTAAGTGCGGTGTATCAAAACACTCAATGTGAGAATAAGCTGAGGTATGACCCCTATTCAAACACCTACAATCCGGGTTGGATGGACAACCCAAATTTTTCTTGGTCTAAGGGGCTACACCAGGGTGGCCCATCTCAGGCCATGCCCCCTCCAGGTTTCCAAAAACAACCCATGAAAATTTTCAACCCCAATTCACAAAATCAGCTGGTAAATTCTCTTGAGGAAACCATCAAACTGTTAGCTCAAAATACCCTCCAGTTTTAGCAAAGCACCATTCAAAGTCTGAATGCCAACACGCAATCAATTGCAAAGTTGGAATACACGGTGAGCCAATTGGCTAACTCATTGAGTGCCAGGGACAAGGGAACCTTTCTTAATCAACCAGAAGCTAACCCTAAGAGCCCAATTCAAAAGGGCCAATTTGAAGTTCATGACATAAAGGGGAAGGGCTATGAGTAGGTTAAAGCCATAACCATACTTAGGTCCGGCCGTCTGGTTGATAACAAGGTAGAGATCCCTACGAGAACTGAGGATTCAGGAAAGGATAAGCCAAAAGCTTAAGAGAAACAAAAAGAACAGGAGCAAGTTCAGGAAACAAGCACTACTATAGGAAATCCATCACCTAATGATTGTCTTGTGCATTTTGGGAGTGATTTTGACATAAATGACCACATTGAAGAACTGAATGCACTTCTAGATTCATCCCCATTCTTGGAAAAGAATAGGTGGCAGCCTAAAAAAGAGATTTTGACCCCATCTTTTACCCCGCTTGTGCCTTCGATTGTAGTACCCACAAAATTGGACCTAAAACCACTGCCTGACACACTCAAGTATGTGTTATTAGGCCTCTCAGAAACCCTTCATGTCATTATAGCTTTAGACTTGAACACTGCCCAAGAAGAATAACCAGTCAAAGTCCTTCGGAATCATAAAGAAGCTATAGGGTGGTCAATAGCAGATATCAAGGGCATAAGTCCCTCTGTTGTTCAACACATGATTCATTTAGAAGAAAATGCCAAAACCTCTCAGGAACCAAACCTTGCTATAAAGGAAGTCGTTAGGGCAGAGGTGCTCAAATTATTGGATGCAGGAGTAATTTACCCAATTTCAAACAGCTCTTGGGTGAGTCCTATCCAAGTGGTACCAAAGAAATCAGGAATCACAATGGTGAAAAATGAAGGAAATGAACTGGTGCCAACCGGAATACATACTGGATGGAGAGTGTGCATAGATTATAGAAAACTGAATTCAACCACCCGGAAAGATCATTTTCCACTCCCATTCATGGACCATATGCTTGAGCGATTAGACGAATATGCGTGTTACTGCTTTCTTGTTGGTTATTCCGGCTATAATCAGATTCCAATAGCACCAAAGGATCAGGAGTGTTCCTTTGGAATATTTGCCTATTGGCGCTTGCCCTTTGAGACTTTTCAGTGGTGTATGATGAGTATCTTTTCGAACATGGTTGGGCAATTCTTTGAGATTTTTATGGATGATTTTTCATTATTTGGAAATGATCTTGAAAAGTTCTCGCACCATCTAGAACTTATGCTGATTTGGTGTAAAGAGAAAAATCTTGTCTTGAATTAGGAAAAGTGTAATTTCATGGTGAAGAGAGGGATAGTTCTTGGACATGTGATTTCTGGAAAATGCATTGAGGTAGATAAAGCAAAGATTGATCTGATATCTAACCTTCCACCACTACGGACGGTTAAACATAAATGATCTTTCTTAGGCCATGCAGGTTTTTATAGGCGATTCATAAAAGATTTCAGTAAAATTGCAAATCCTTCGTGCAATTTTCTTGCAAAGGATGTTCCATTTGAATTTGAGGAATCGTGCCTTCGAGCCTTTGACCAACTAAAGAAAGCACTTACCTCTGTCCCAATCATCCAACCTCCAAACTATACTATCCCATTTGAGCTCATGTGTGTGACGCATCAGATCATGCTCTTGGGGCTGTTTTTGGATGAGAAGTGGATAAGAAGCCCCATGTCATCTATTATGCGAGTCGAACCCTGAATGATGCACAACTGAACTATACCACAACTAAAAAAGAATTGCTAGCAGTAGTCTTTGCCCTAGAGAAATTTAGATCCTACTTGACTGGATCTAAGGTCATCATATACATCGATCACGTAGCCTTAAGGCACCTTCTTGCTAAGAAAAAATGCGAAGGCTCGTCTTCTTTGGTGGATACTTCTGCTACAGGAGTTTGATTTGGAAACTCGAGACAAAAAGGGTTCCGAAAATGTTGTAGTAGATCATCTCTCTAGGTTGTCAGTTGACTCTCAGGATGATGTCCCACTGAGAGAGAGAGCTTCCTTGATGAACAGTTATGGAGTGTTTCCTAACACTACAACAATTTTGTTTTTTTGCGATGACAAAAAAACGTCGCAAATAATATAAAAAGCGTCGCAGAGGGGTCGCAAATAATGAGGTCGCAAAAAGATTAGCTACGCTAAAGACTGCAACGTGGCAATAAGAGAGTATTTGCAACGGTTTCAAAGCGTTGCTAATTACGTATCAATTGCGACGTATTATAAACGTCGCAAATAATGATTTATTTGCAACGGTAAAATTGCGTCACCAATAATTTATATTTGCGACGTATTATAAACGTCGCAAATAATGATTTATTTGTAACAACAAAATTGCGTCACCAATAATTTATATTTGCGACGATTTAAAAAAGTCGTTAATAAATCATTATGGGCGGCGCTCTTATAAAGTTGCAAATAATCTTTTTTTGCAATGCTTCCGTGGCGTCGTAAATAATCTTCATCTTGTTACATTTGATTATTTGCAATGCAATAAAAGCGCTGCAAATAATAATTTTTCAGAAAAAAAAAAAATTTCCTGTTTTGATACCCAATCAATACAAATATAATCTCATCATCCATTCATAATCCATCCATTCACAAATCTTTAATGCAAAGTCATCCTTAGGTCATCACAATCACATATCTCTGAGTAGCAATTCATGTATGAAAATAACACTCCATCGATGTTAAAACATAAACTAAATTAATTCATTGAATTTGAGTGCAACGAAACAGTTGTCCTCAACACAAATTCTTACTGAAGATATTGATAAAATTATGTTAAACATAAATCCATATAATAGTTGGTCTCAATATAACATAGAAACAATAACTGAAATGTGGTCTTCGATATATATGTATACGGAGAGACTACAAACAATTTCCACGATAAAATACAGCATCCTGAAATTGATCCGCGCCATCCAAACCGGTCCAAAAAATGTTGCTTGTTCTTATTTTCTCTTCATCTCTCATTTCAATCTGCAATAAATAAAAAAAGATAGATTTTAAAATCTATAAATATATTTACCATTATAACTAGTCATATTACATCACCAAGGATGAGAAGCAAGTGAAATTATAAAGACTAAAAATAACTTGTATAATTCAGGCTAAAAAAACCTTCAATTGGCAAATGACAAACATTTATTGAAGCAAGTAAAGTGCCATGGGTACATGTGATTGTACGATAGAAAAAAAGGGACGTTGGAATTTAAGGCCATGTTTAGGCTGAAATACTATGTTGTGATTCCGTTTCAACCTCTGGACCAGTACAGTCATCAATCTTTTCAACCTTATTCAGTAATATATAAAAAACATGAAGGAAATTATAATAGCAACTACTAGTCCACCTTATCAGTAACCAAGCAATTAGGCATTGTTTTAAAGATAGAAAAAATCGTACCCTGACTCCAAGTAATTCTGATAGCCCAGGCACAAGAGGCTTTAAACTATATATTTTGGTGTCACATCCTATGGGCGTCCCTGAAAATGTAGAATAGATCCAGACTAATTAATTTCATACAAACAAAACCCAGATTAATAAGAAGAGTCTCTATTGAACTCAAGAATTTCAAAGAGTTTCGTAGGGAAAACCAAATACACATAGCCCCAAATCCAATTCAGCATAATTATACTTAACAATCAAATCCCACCCTCCACAACCATATTCAAACAGATTAGAAAAGCTACTAAACAATATAAAAGAAAATTAAAAACAACATCGAAAACGGTAAAATTCAAAGAAAGAAAAGAAGCCCCAGTACTAAAAACATCAAAATCACACATACCAAATGGCTAGAAAGAATCACACTCGCCCCATTTTCGATCAAATGATTGATCGTGGGGATGGCGGCTCGAACCCTGGTATCATCAGTAATGTGTTGATTCTCATGCAAGGGCACATTCAAATCAGCCCTAAAAAAAAACCTTCTTACCCTTCAAATCCGCCGCAGTCAGATCTCCAACGCTCTTACTTGCCATCGACGCCATGCCACGGACGCCGCCACATCCGGTGGCCGCCGCCGCCCGAAGTCTGAAGGCGGCATGGAGGGCAAGAAGTGGGTCGATGGAAATGCTTGAGAAGCCGAGACAGCGGAGAGGGGTGAACTAGAGGCTCTAATAAATTAAAAAAAAATCAGGGCTTGAAAATTAAAGAAGCAAACTTCAAAGCCCCAAACCCCCTAAATCTATCAACATGCTGATATACTCTAGACCCACCATAAATACGAACACACAAACACATATTTATAAGACAAAAATCGTTCCAGTTAATCATTGATTTTCCAGCACAAGTCACTTTCTGCATATGATACTTAAAAATAAAAATTCAAATGTGTGAAAAAAAAAAGTCTTGCTCCTTCACAAATCAACAATGACTGGCCAGTAGCAGTTTGGGCATTTGACAAGGCGGATACTTATTTGTTCCTTTATGTTTGGGGCAGCAAAGAAATTATTTGGAATACTGTCTTTTTTCTACATTTTCCTACTCAACACACCACTATTAAGTAATTCGTCACCGGATGTCTCCACTTCATCAAATTGTTGCGATCTGCTGCATGTTTGGTTAATCAGTGCTAGTAAAATATCCCCGTACTTAGCACGGGCAATAAAAATTATATATAAAATATTTATAAAAATATTTAAAGCCTATTAAAATATAAAATTATGAAATCTTCATTGATATGTTCAAAATTGAAACCAAAAGATCTATATAATACAAAATTTTGGCTTTTTTATTTTTCAAATTTCCACCCTTGTTTAACTTACAAGAAGAACGTAAATACATTAATACAGTATATACATACATATCTGCTTTTGTAAAAAAATGTATACAACATCCGACGTTCTACATATATGCTATACAACTTCCTAAATTGCCCATTGAAAATTAGGCAATGTTCTTTGTGAAGGAGAAGCAAGAGAAAACATGAAAAAATGATAGAGACTAAGACTAAATACAATCAATCAATTTTCCTAAGAAAATCACGACTCCTTTCTATATTGAGGAAAAGTAAATGAAGAAAGTTAGAGAATGACAAAAATGCAAAGATCACATACAATCAATCTAAGTAGTCAAATAAGAGGAAATCCATAAGAAAATATAAGGCATAGAAATATATACGGATAAGAAGTTCTGAATAAGATTGGGAAATTGGATGTTATCCTCAAAAGAACACGAACAGATTCAATGAAATATCAGTCGCTGGAGGAAAAGGAATAAATAAAATGGTAAAAGCTTTCTTAGTCGCTACTAAGAGAACTATATTTTTAGTGACAATCATTCTAAAGCATTCAAATTAGAGAAAACCCATATAAGAATAAAAATAAAATCCATGGTAAAACTAAGGAGTTTTGAAAGGTATATAGGGATAGGATGTCTCCTAAATAATATTCAAATCATCATTTTCATTATCATTATTGTCGTTGTCATCAAAGCCTTGTCCCAGCTATGTTGGAGTCAGATAATATTAGTTTAAATAAAATGGCAAAAGAAAGAAAGGGGGAAAGCCCTTAATTACCAATTAGTAATGGTTGGCAATGGAAATAAATTGCCTCTTTGTCATGATGTTGAGGAAGCTGGTATTAGTACATGACCTGACCTGATATGTTTAGAAAAAGGTTTTGCTAGCCACTGATGTGAAAAGTAATTTAAGTTTTGCCGGTTAGCTTGCAACATATTTTCTCTATATTTTTGGATTCTCGTCAATTAATTTTTTTATCAACGACCAGCACGCAAATGAGATGCTGGGATGAGAGAGCAGGCAGGATGGATTATATTCTTTGGATGCACCAAAGAACACTTTACTTTAAATAAGATTCAAAATGACCTCAAAGGACATTTGATCACAAGAGAATAGGTCACTCACATTAGTCTTTAGTTCACTTTCTTAGTAAGTAAAAGTTGGTTATTGTTGATAGTTAAATAAATATCAAACTATCATGAACACGTTCAATCATAAGATTACTGTACATGGAAAAAACACAAGCCACTATTGCACAAAATGAGACAGAGCAACGGATGAGGTGCGTGAAATCCACTGAAAAATGCATAGGATTCAAAAGGGCAGCAGTAAATGGAATCCAAGAAAGTGTGTAACAATGTGTAGAATGGGTGAAGTTCTACATGTAAATAATAAATAAAAGACATGAAATGCAACATCCAAATCATTTCAACACAGTGAGCACAATGAGTGAATTCAAGTACCCAAACAATGGTTAAAATATGGGAAACCCAAACATGTAAATAAGGTAAGAAAAAACCATACTCAATGTGTATGAAAATGGACAGTTCCCACACCCAACAGAAAGTGAAATACATGCAACATCAGTGCCTAAACCAAGGCCTAATAATGCATCAAATATAGAAAGTGTAACATGCAATGAAATACAGGGGACTCCAACATGTAAATAATGCTCATATGGTGGGTCATTCATTCCATATTATGGATCCAACTAAGATGACCATAGTGACATGGATCGTATGATCATGGTGGTTATAGAAAGATCATTAAATAGACAATGAACTATGATAATAGAGAAACACAATTCACCTAAGAGACACAGAGCATAATATGAAACAAACGTAGACATCTTATGCATCCACACATCTCTACATTCTGCAATTTTTGTTATCGCCTTCTACTTCTTGTATTGGATGGATGGGGCCAGGCAGGAGATCTCACCTTACTTAGCAGCATAGAGAAGCTTCAGTCATGAATTGACATCATCATTTATTAAGAGAGAATGATGGAGAGTTTAAGAGAGATGGAGAGCAGAGATAGGGAAGGGGAATGTTAAGACAGGGTGGAGAGCTTAAGAATCCATGTTATTTTAATAAATCCAAGCAAAATGTACCTTTTATGCCATTTTCACAGACGACTTGGATACTTTTCAGATGCTCTATCAATTTCCAAAACAATCAATTCAAAAATAACTCTCATATGGTAGTAACAGAAAAAAAAAAAAAAAAACCCAAACAGAAACAAGATGAAAGATGATGAATTTACACAAACCTGGAGCGATCACGTGGTGAATTCAAGGACGATGGTGGACTTGGACTCCAAGCAGAACTTGTTCCTCGTAAATCTTGAGAGGATGTTGGACTTGCCTACGAACAGTCCAAGAAGACATGTTACACGATGGAGATGAGATCAGAAACATGTGGAGGAGATAATATTTAATTGAATCTAAAAAGACATAGAGTAGATGTGAATAGCAGGACGTGAAGTTGGTACCAAGACGTGAAAGCGTTACATTCGTATGCATTTATCTGGGAAGTTAAGGAATTGAAACTGAAGAAGTGTGGCGTAGACATGAATACTAGGACATGAAGGAGTTACATTCATATGCATTTGTATGGGAAGTTAAGGGGGACGATCAAAAATCAAAATGGTCAAAATCAATTGGTGAAATCTATTGATTTCGGCAACTGAACTCAGTCAGCTTCATATATATAAATTGAATTCTTAGGAGCTAAGCAAACCCTTTCTATCAAATAGCATAAATATGAAGAGTTAAAGGAAAAGACCCACCTATCACCCAGTAAATAAAATCCTAGTAAATTGATGGTCCACCTCAAACCCTTCATTTCTTACCTAAACAGTACTCCTTCATAAAATCCCTTTTGGCTTGAATTCCTAAAAACTCAATACCAAAGTAGCACAAATGTAAATGCACCATTGGCACGCACCCAAATCCATCCATTTAAATTACATTTCCAGTCTAAATACTCCCAATCAGGAACAAGTAAAACAAGTAAAAAAAATGCACCAACCAACCTAAATAATCGGAAAAACCAAAACCCATCTCTTCCTACACACATAAATCAATCAAACATGGTTATAATCATACCATTACAATAAATTTTATAGCAGCAACAAATTGAAGATAAAATCAAACAACCCATGACTTGGATTTCCTTCTACATACAGCTACAATCACAATCACTCTGTAACCATAGAAAATGATCAAACCAATGTTAGACATGAATTAAAAATGACAAAATAACAAACCTAAAAGCGTAAAAAATCGAACTTGTTTCTGGGGTGAATCCGGATTAACCGTCACGCATTCTGCAACGCAAAACGCTTCCAATCCACCTAACTTCACAACCCCAAAATAAACAAATAAATGAATAAAAATCAGTCCCAAAACAATTAGAAGAAGAAACTCACCCCCGCAAATCACCAACTTGACAATAGCAATTCACAGACGAGTCGCAAGAGAAGTTGAAGGGGAAATACACAAACTTCGGGCAAACAGAAAAAGACCGATCTCCCACCACCCACGAAACATTAAGAAGAAGGGTAAAAACACATTAGAAAGGAAAATAACAGATATGAGAAAGAGATAGATTAAGACCATATTGGCCAGAAGCAGCCCCAACAAAATTGGGTATTCGATGGTGAATGGGACAGGGGTTTTGGGCGATGTTCTCGGACTCCATTAAATCCCAAACCCTTTTTTGAATGCTCCATTTCCAAGCCTTTTCGTCGTTGCTACTGATCTGGGTCATCTCCTCTTCCATTGATTGGCGGCCTTGGAGTCGAGCCTCTGCCTCTCCGCCTCAAAATCGACCTCGTCGAAGCTCTCTCACCTCCTCCCCCTGCCGCAGTCCAGATCCCAAGAACAATCCCTCTCAAACCCAATCTGAAAAACCTCGCAACATCAAGTAGCCCATCTCCATTGCAAACTGACACAACAGACAAGAACCTTGAGATCTCGGACAGGATCACGAAGGTGAGAAAGCTTAGGGATTTGGCAACACGGCGATGGAAGTCAGCGGAGCTGCTGGCGACGACGGATTTGACGAGGAGGCGGAGGAGGCTGCGGGCGAGATCGGGGGCAGAGGCGCCTGGGTTGGGCTAAGGGGAGGAGGAGAGGGAGAGGGAGAGGGAGAGGAGGAGAAGAGAGAGAATTAGGGTTTTGTAGAGGAAAAAGAGGAAGGCGGAGGAGATGGATTGCAAGATGAGAAGCCAAATAGGGCTTTTAGAGCGAGAGGGGGCTATTAGACTTTTTTTCTTAATGCCATGAAACAATGTCGCCACTAAAAGAATTTCTACCGGACATTTAATTTCGCTCAGCGCAAAAAACTTTATTTGCAATGCAGCAAGTATAGTGTGGCAACTAAATATTATTTTTGACGCCAAAATTGCGTCCCAAATAAATATATAATTTTTTTTCATAATAGTACCAAAGGGGAAAAAATAGTGAAATTTTTAGCTTAGACTTTTTACAACACAATATCATGTAGGTTGCAAATAATAATTATCTGCGACACAAAGGCATCAGCGTCGCGAATATGATATTATATGCGATGCAAAAAGAAAACTGTTGAAAATAACCTTAACTTTTCTGCGACATAATAAGGTAACCGTCCCAACTAAAAACTATTTGCGTCGCAGGGATTGTGTCGCTAATAGAGACACTTATTGGTGACGTATAATTGTGTCGCTATTGTGTATTTAGCGTCACGAATAATTTTGCCGCCATTTGGCGGGCACTTGAATTGCTTTGTGCCAATGATTTTTTGACGCAATTGTTTGCGACACACTTTATTTGTTGCTGAAAATATCTATTTGCGACGCTTGGGATCTTGTGTCGCCAATTCTTAACTTGTTGTGACGGGTCTAGTTTTACGTTGCCAAAAACCTATTTTTTGTGACACTTTGGGTTGCGTCGCAAATATTTTCGTCGCTGAAAATCCCATTTGTTGTAATGTTTTTGTAACGCTATAAAATAATGTCGCTAATAAAACTATTATCTACGACGCATTTAAAGGCACGTTGCAAAAAAACACATTATCTGTGACACAGCATGTATACTGTCGCAATTAAATATTTTTTTGTGACGTCAAAATTGCGTCCCAAATAAATAGTTTTTTTTTTTGCTTAAAATTTTTATGACACCATATGATGGAGGTCGCTAATACTAATTATTTGCGACGCAAATATATCAGCGTCGCGAATAAGATATTATGTGCGACGCAAAAAGGAAACTATTGCAAAAAAACCTTAACTTTTCTATGACATAGCTCAAACTAAAAATTATTTGCGACATGGGAATTGCGTCGCAAATAGAGACACTTATTTACGACAGATGATTGTGTCGCAAATGACTATCTGGTGTCGCGAATAATTTTACCGCCATTTGGCGCCAATGATTTTTTGACGCATTTGTTTGCGACGCACAATATTCATTGTTGAAAGTATCTATTTGCGACGCATGGAGTCTTGTGTCGCAAATACTTAATTTGTTGCGACGGGTCTAATTTTATGTTGCAAAAAAATTATTTTTTGCGACACTTTGGGTTGCGTCGCAAATATTTTCGTCGCTGAAAATACCATTTGTTGTAGTGTAACTACCCTAGTTCGCTGTGAATTACCTTGTCACTGGGAAAATGCTAAACATTGGACCAAACAGGATAAGTACAAATTCTTGTCTGAGGTAAAATTCTTCTTTTGGGATGACCCGTACCTATTCAAGTAATGTCTTGACCAGATAATCAAGAGATGCATTCCTAATGAGGACCATCACAGTGTCATTTCACTCTACCATGACCACGCATGTGGAGGCCATTTCAACTCCAAAAGGACAACTGTAAAGGTTTTGCAGTGTGGTTTCTATTGGCCCACAATCTTCAAAGATTGTCATGTATTCTGTCTAAATTGTGAGAGATGTCAAAAGCTCGGTAAACTCAACCGCCGAAATATGATGCCTTTGCACCCAATCCTGATTGTGGAAATCTTTGATGTTTAGTGCATTGATTTCATGGGACCATTTCTAAATTCCTTCGATAATGTGTACATCTTAGTTGCAGTGGACTATGTTTCCAAATGGGTAGAGGCAATACCAACCAGAAAGAATGATTGACATGTGGTGATCAAATTTGTGAAGGAATACATCTTTTCTAGATTTGGTACATCCAGGGCAATCATAAGTGATGGTGGAACTCATTTTTGCAATAGCACCTTTGACCATTTGATGAAAAACTACTCTGTTACTCATAAGGCTACTACGCCCTACGACCCACAGACTAGTGGCCAAGTAGAAGTTTCAAATAGGCAGATTAAATAAATTTTGGACAAGACAGTCAATCCAACTCGGAAGGACTGGTCTTGTGATTATTAGATGCATTATGGGCCGATCGAACTGCTTACAAGACCCCTATTAGGATGTCCCCATATAGGTTGGCATCTGGTAAGGCTTGCCACTTGCCAGTTGAATTGGAACATAAAGCTTACTGGGTCATCAAAACATTCAATTTCAATTTGTCATTAGCTGAAAATCATCGTAAGTTGTAACTCAATAACCTTGATGAATTGAGAAATGATGCCTATGAGAATGCCCGAATGTATAAGGAACGAATGAAATTAAACCATAAGAAATAAATTCTTTGGAAGTCATTCGAACTTGCGATGAAAGTACTCCTGTACAATTCCCAATTACACCAATTTCAAGGGAAATTGAGATCTCTACAGTCTGGCCCATTCATTGTACGTACTGTTTATTTTCGTGGGGCAGTGGACATTGAGAACCCTAAAACTGGAGAAATTTCCAAGGTTAATGGTCAAAGGCTAAAACCTTTTCTGGAATTGAAGGATAAACACATAGAAGAAATCATTCTGGTTGATCCTATTTATCAAGATTGACAAGCCCTAGATCTGATAGAGGCCCATTACTGTGTACATTGTGTATACTATTAGTTTAGCTTCTATTTTTTTTATTTGTTTTGTCTACTTTTGGATAAGGAGCAGCACAAACATCATTTGATGACTTCATTCCCTTTAACTCTTGCCATCTCTTTTTCCTCATGTTACAATACCACATTGTTGCATTACATGAATGACATCGAGGACATTGTCTAGATTACGTTGGGAGGTGGGAACAAGCACGCTTTTCCAATTTTAGGCAAAAATTCTCGCTTATTTTTTTACTTATTAAAAAAAGTGTGTGTTTTTAAGACTTGCACTCAGTTTTTTGTTTTGTCTAGCTGAAGGCATTAAACTTAGCACTTGTTGAGAGGCAACCCAATGGTTTCCAGTTTAGTCAATGTGAGTGGTTGGTGTCAAACCTTGATGCATGTCCCTTCCGATATCAAGTTCATCATATTGATGAAGATAAGGAAGGCATTTGAGAAAGAAATGAAGGATAAACAATCGTCGTCGTTCAATGGTAAGAGCATTTATGCCAATAAACCTAGAGCAAAGAGGATAGGTTGTTGCAACCAGTGTGCTAGATTGAATTGTAATTCAGTTATAAGAGAAAATGGGAGAAAGTGCAATGGACTATTTTTACCTCGGCTGGAAGATTACAAAGAAGACTATTGGTTCAGGAACGCTTTGTACGCCCAAAGAAATTTAGTCTGAGACAGGTTATGCTAGTAGTGAGATTAACAAATTCTTGCTGAGGCAAAACTAATCCACTTGCCATGATAAGCAACCCATCTAGAAATCTGACGCTAAATGCCAGTCCGCGTGGACCATTTTTTTTTTTTTTTTTTTTTTTTGTGTTTTAGAAAAGTTTCAAAAGAACTTAACGATTTGAAGATGTCTAGAAATCTTGAATATCGAAATATTTTTGAAAGGAAGTAAAATGAAGATTCAACATCTTCTTAAAATATAAATATATATATATATATATACCAAACTTTGTTTTTCACGGTAACACGTGTACATCATCTCAAATTTCTTGAGAAAAAAGCTGCAAATGTCGTTTTCAGAGTTTTTTCAGAAAAAGTATGATGACTTTCTAAAATTTGGTTGCATAGGTCCTACTAGTTCATCGGGATGGTTAAGCCAACAAAAACCAGTGAATTAATTTAGGCAAATTGAAAATGACTGCCTATTTTCGGGGATCGTTTTGAAAAAAGAAAAAATGAATGAAAAGAAAAATGAAAATTGATAAGGGATGCACGAACTTGAAATAGGTGAAATAAATGGTATAAAAGAAAAATCACCTCAAAAGAACCCTATTCAGAAAAATAAGGATGCATCTCAGGGCCTTTGAAAAAAATAATATTGCGAAAGCCATCATAGTAGCCTTGAGAGGAGACTTGTATTTCCCCGAATCTAGGAGAGTTGGAAAATCTGAAGGAGAATTATGTTTACAAGGCATTATCATAGAACATTTGAAAGTTTGATTTGATGTATACACTTCACAAAGCACCCAAAGTCTTGGTATGATTTTTGAAAAGTTAAAAAAAAAAAAACGTGAATTGGATTTTGAAAAGTATGAAATTTTGGTTATTCGGGAATTCAAAACATTCGATTTGACTCAATTGTATTTTTGAAAAATAAAATACTTTTCGGTATTTTTCTTTTATTTAAAGAAAAAGAATTTTGTAGGTATATTCACTGCAAACCCTCACGAGGCACAACTCATCCACTAGGAGGATCCTAGGGGTTTAAGGGCTTACCGCATAAGCTAAATGCAGTCGAGAGTGTCAGCAAAAGTGGCATTTTTCATCTTTTAATTTATCATCGTTTAGGATAAAGGCTTTCTCCTTTTTTGTATGTTTTGCTAAGGAACTAGCAAAATGTTGGTTTGGGGGTGTGATGAGTCTTCAAAATTTCACATTTTTCATCATTAACTTTTAATAATTAAGGACTTAATCATCTAATCATGCTTGATTTCATTGGATAATGATGGTTTTATGTCTTCAAGTCAACATCCTTTGAAATACCACATTTTCACTTAAAATCATGAAAATCTCGGTCTTTAGCC
This sequence comes from Cinnamomum chago, assembly GCA_038049695.1. Lineage (NCBI taxonomy): Eukaryota > Viridiplantae > Streptophyta > Magnoliopsida > Laurales > Lauraceae > Cinnamomum > Cinnamomum chago. The sequence continues at coordinate 10,667,339 of CP142457.1, read as the reverse complement.
TAAAAAGCCAAAAAACTCTCATGACTTTTGATTTACACATGAAATAGATTTTCTTGATTATTTTTGTAGGGTATCTTTGTGTTTTTAGGACCCGCCTTAATAGAGAAATAAAGGAGAAGAAAAGTCCACACAAGCTATATGTGAGACCCACACATGTACACAAGAGCACCACCCATAGGTGTGAACACAGATGGATTGTCATAGCCGCAATATTGAAGACCTGTGCATACCACGTATACCATGTGAAGACCTGTGCATGCACCGAAGCGAAGCCAATCATGATGAACCTCACTACAGCAACCAAATGAACAGGGACATTTGCTCCCTATGCACCCTTATAAAAAGGGTTGCTTGCGAGTGATTGAAGAGGTCGGACCGAAGGAGGAGACCACAAAAGGAGGCGGTGAGTGCTGCTCATGACTGATTGGTGAGGCCGTGTGTAGTGCTCACGAGAGATTGGTGAAGCTGTCTCCATCTCATCTTCCCTCTTCTTCTTTCCAGTGATTTTGTCTTTTCGTATCCTTGGGCCACGTCCAAGGACTTTTTTTGAAGAAAGATTATTGTGAAAGAGAAGTTGTATAGGTACATTTTTAATGACAAATCAAGAAGTATCATTTGCTATGGCGGGCTAATTTCTTTGATTGGAGCAATGGATGAAGATAAGTAATCGCCTTTTTATTTATTGAGTAGTTACAATTTGTGTTCAATGTTTATGTGCATAATGATTAATAGACTTACTTTCTTGCCGTAGGCAAACCTTCATTTTTAATTTCTAAAAAAAGAAATTTAATTTTTACTATCCATGCTTAGGTTAGATAGTCCATACTTAGGACTGAGGTTTCCTTTGATGGGTTATGCTTACCTTTGATGGGTAGTGCTTAAATTATTTCTATACTTCTTTGAGGCGAAGGAAGTCTTGGATTTTGGATTTTTGTTAATTAAAAAGGCTTTTAAAGTTAAATTATCCAAGTCAAAAACATTGATTTGTCTTTGGTTTGAAGAAAAAGTTGGACCAAGTTATGATTACTTGATAAATAATCGGGTGGATGCTTATTTGATTCTTATGCTCTAATCATTTTTATCAACTGTTATTTTTCATCTTCTAATTGATTGTGTGATTTTCTTTTCGTTAACTCATTTAAAAACTCATCTTCTTCTATTAATTAAGTTTCTTAATTTAAAAGTTTCTTTAACGAGCTCCCTGTGAGTTTGACCCATATTTTCTACTGTCTCAAATAGACAGTCGTGCACTTGCGATTAAATAATATTGTTTCTAAGTTGCTGGAGTTTTAGGACAGACACTGTCAACAGAGGGGCTGGACTCACCATATTCATGAGTGAGTCCAGGAGATGAAATGGGCCAGAAATATTATAAAGAATTCAATTCGTTGCAATTTGGTGATTATTTTATTTAAATCCGCGAATTTGAATTTTATAATATTTGTTGTTGAGGTATTTTATTCAAATGGCCCATGCATACTAATCTCGACCGAAGCTCCGGTAAGACCTTGTGTTTTGATCTCTCTATATTCGATCAAGTTCTGGTCATATCAGATGACCTTACGATACTCTCTCTCTCTCTCTCTCTCTCTCAAGCGTTTGAGGGTCAAATCCTCTAGTCACACACTTCGGAATTTAACCAGTCACCTTAGAAGTCTGTTGAATGATTTTTGAGCTGGTATTATTGTGGGTTGTTTTGTTTTATTAAGCATGGTGCCATGTTTTGGGCTGTAGTTTTCTAGAGGGCTTTTTCTTCCCTTGTCCTAGCAATATTCTTTTTTGCAATCAAGCCTTAGAGAAACAAAAGAGAAGGACCATTGTGCAAAATTGTGATGAATTTTATGAGGATTCAATTTACTAGACTAATTGTTAGGAATCATTATCTATAAATGGCATTGCACATAAATCTCTAGGATTCATTATTAGTTGGATGCATGCTTAATTTTTCAAAGCATATAAATGTATCTTTCACTGAAATAAATTTGTCTCCTATAAAAGTGATGGTAGTGGTATACTTACTATGTTCCAATTACTTTGTTTGTGTTAGCTTCACCCTGATTTTCTCTGAATGCCCTTGCTAATCCAAAGTCCGATATCTTCGGATTCATTTCATAGTCCAACAAAACATTACTTGCCTTTAAATCCCTGTGAATAACTTTGAGACGAGAATCCTCGTGAAGATAAAGAAGTCCCCGAGCAATTCCATTGACAATGTCGTGGCGTATTCTCCAAGTCAGCTGAGCACGCTTGATTTGATCTGATTTAATAGTAATATGAAAATTCATTGTTGAGTAATATTTTTGGGAAATTTCTTTAGTAATCATGAGAAATGTCAAGGAAAATTATCACATGTTATTTTAGAAAAATGAAATTCCAACACATCTTAGGAGCTACTATGATGCTAGCTGGATGGATGGAATGATTGATGTATTGAGACTAATGATGCAAGGATGGGTGGTCGCAAAGGGAGATGATGATGGAGAGGTAGCATGATCATAAAGTAGTTACGAAATTCATTTATGATTGAAAAAAAATGGCCATGAATCCACATCAATGTAAGAAGCCACCAAAGGGTAAAATTGCATACTTTTCCTGCTAGATGATCTATTGTGTGATCCATTCCATTAGTTCAATCTAGGACGCCTCTCGTTCCCCATCTGGGAGCTATATCTTGCAATTGAACCCCTCGTAATTCTAGGATCTTTCTATAAGTGTTTAAAAATGCAATAATCAAAGGTGAATATTCAAAAATGACCATCCTCTTCTTTAATCGAAATTGAATCAAGGGAAGACGGAAATGAATACCCAGCCATCACCCTTGCAATGCAAATACTAGGAAAGAAATTTCTCGTCAACATCACTGCCTTATATCCTTCACCATTTGTAAGATATCAGTCACTCGTCACATGTGTCCTTAACTCCTCTTTTCACCATAAATTCCTATGTATTCAAGTCCTATGTATTGTATGCTAACAAATAGGCCTCTACTGCATGGAAATGTCAAAATGAGTGTGCAAATCCTATATGATATATGGATGAGAAAATTTCATTGGGGGCACTTATAATTTGACAATCATAAAAGGAACGTACCAAAGAGAAAGAAATCAAGGCTTTTGTTGGGCATGTATTCATAAATGAGGAGCTTCTCTTCCTTCTCCATGCAACAAAACAATAGCCTCACGAGATTCTTGTGTTGAAGTTTCGAAATTAATATTACTTCATTCTTGAACTCCTTTAGGCCTTGACTGGAGCCTATTGAAAGTCGTTTTACTGCAATTTCTTTTCCATCTGTTAGCACACCCTACAACATTTTCAAGCAATATTTCTCATGAGAAGCAATAAAGCTTAATTTTCATAGATTATTCAATCACTTTGAGCATAATCTATATCATTACCTTATAAACAGCGCCAAATCCACCTTGTCCAAGCTTGTTTTCAAAAGAGAAGTTATTTGAAGAATGTTGAATAGTACCAAAATCAATGAAGGGTAACTCTTGATTTTCCCCTTGACTTCCTCCATATATATCTGTATTCAGAAGGTTAGTGCTTGCTGCACCTAAGTTATTTGACAAAACATGATGGCTTTGTTGCTTCCTCCCTGGTCATAAAAACTTTATTTAGAATTTGGTTTTAAATATGTATTTAACTAAGTTAAATAAATTAACTCAGTATTTACCTTCACGTAGTTTTCTCCTCCTACGCAAAAGGTGGAAGAAGCCGCATCCCAAGAGAACAAGCCCTACAAATGTTACGGTCAAACCAATAGCAACAGCCCTCAAGGTTTTTCCTTTCTTGCCTCGTTTGGAGACACTGTCTGGCATAAATTTTAGTTACAATGGGAAATTTGTCAGTGAAGGTGAATAAATTGGTATAACAACATAACCCGTTCAAAAGTTTACCCAAAAATAATATTGATTACAGATAGAAGTAAAGATAAAGTAAAAAATAAAAAAAAGAATAAATACATTTCGCTGAATTTCAATACGTTAATGTTGCAACATAACTTTTTAGTGAGAAAAGTCGATGCTATAAAAATAAAGGGTGGGATAACGCCAATTTCAATGTAAATTCTAATCTCCATATATGTACTAAAGATGCATACAAGATTCCTGATTCGAAGTACCTTCACAATATCTTTTATGCTTTATTTTTTTATCCATATTTTTTTGTCCTATATAGATCTATCAATTGGTTTCACAGTAACTTTGTGTAACTTTTTGGACATGGCCATCTAGGTGACCATTTTAGATTATAGGGGTTTCGAGATATTAGTCCTTTTTAAACTTTATTTTGCCAATTTCATGACCAAAACTCAGATCATGTCACTATAGTCATTTGACTTTGGTAAATTTTTTAAACTTTTTTGTGTTATTTCTCTTGATATCATGAGATAGGTCCATGATAGGATGAGATTTAACAATTTTTTGTATTGTATACTTTTTCTTCTTCTTTCTGAGCAGTAGCCACACACATATTGTTGAAAGTATAATCACTATGAAAACAATAGAGATGGCAACGATAATCGTCTTCAATGTGTCCTTGTTTCCTGCATCAACCACAAACAAGCTTTCAGTTGTAGATTCATTTTGCAAACAAGCTTCTGTCCCTTTGCTTAAATCACATTGAATTCCTAGGACCCGGAACTTCATTTCTATATCTATTGAAGGGGCTAAACGAGAAGAGCTACGTATTAAGATCCTCAAAGAGCCATCATATAATTTCCCCCCTCACAAGAAATGATTACCCATATCCTCACCCTTCTGAATTGAAACGTAGAATGTAGTGCTCCACCTTGGATCTTTCACTCCTCGCATCTTTAATACTACTCAAATAAAACCACATTTACTATGGATTCTTGGGAATTTCATTCTAGGTGGGCACAGATGGGATCTTCAAATTCCTAAATATTTCAATTAATCAAAAGATATAGAAGAAAAAAGTAAAAATGAAAAAATATGGTAATCTACCCATAATCAACAAGTATTAAGCAGGAGAAGGTCCGTGACACATGCAGATCTACAAAGTAAAGATTAGATGGTACTATTATGTGTGTCCTTGGATATAAAAATCACGGTTACAAGTTAACCGAGATAGATTGGTCTGGAGTAGGCAGAGAATTATACTATTATGCTCTACAATACCTGTTCCTTCTGTACGGTTTGCAATAGGACTTCCAGCAGGAGTTGGAGAATCAGCAGCTACAGGTGGAGGTGGAGGTGGAGGAGCAAGAGGAGGCAGAGGAAAGAAGACATACATATCATATCGTATGTTACAGCTGATACTATAAACATGTCCTCCTGTTCTGCCATCACAACAGCTCAGAATGTTTTGGGTCATCCTTCTCAAACAATTATTGCAGCTGCTCTCTGATAAATCTCTAGTGCACTGAGCCAGTCCATATATCCTTTGAAAGGAGTCATACTTTGTAAAATTCACTGAATACTTGGATGCTGCCGATGCTGCTGCTGTCGTAAGATCGTTCATTAGGCCTCCCGCTTGTGCATTGAAAAGGGTAACATTGGACGCATTCTGTTGAGGATAAGAAGTCCATTTTATAGTGGTGTCAAGTTCAGAGAAGAAGCGTTGATCGGAATAGCGCAAGATGCAATTGAAGTATCTGATGGTTGCTTCTGTTTTATTGGGACAAAGCCGGATGATGTTAGCGGTTGAATTGTTGAGGCATTGCCTGCAAACACCTTCAGAAGCTCCAGACATGCATTGTGAGTAGCCATAGACCGTGTTAGCACCATCTCCATAGCTATTGTTGTAGAAGCTATCGTGCCTTATCACCCCATTGCTAGATAAAATAGGGAGGATGGTGTGGAGATTGGTTTCATATTGGCTGCCAGAAGTGTAATGTGAGGAGCCGCAGACATAGAAGTCTGGTTTTTCAGCTGTAACAGAGCTTTGAAAATGCAATAAAAGGATAAAAAATAGGAGCAATTTCAATTGTTTAGAAGCCTGAAACTGCATTTTAGAATGTAGATGAAGAGTTTAGATGCTGCAGGTGGGGAAGATGAAGGTTTTTGTATGCGTTTAGTCAAAGACAAAAAAAAGAGTCAATAAGACTTTGACTGCAGACTTTGACTGGAGTGGTATATTTATTTTTTCTTGGTGTGTCTCCACCGAAAATACTTTTGGCCTTAAGGTCCCACACGCTTCCTTGGCCGACTTTTGTGTGACGAATGAACTGGACACTCACTTTGATAAAAATAAAAAATTTTGCAAATGTATCCCTCTGTTTTCGTGTTTTTACATGGTAGCGCCTAAGTTTTTTGGGGACTTCTTGACCCTGGTCAAGGGATTAGGGTGACCATGTAACTGTTACCTATATTTTAAGATGACATTTTTTCTTACCATTTAATTTTGTTTTTAGTTTGATCATGGTTTGAACCTAATGGACTCAACTCTAGTTGAGAGGCCTTTATCTTAGTTCAGCCCTTGATTAAGACTGTTTTCCTTCTTGTTTGCTTCTTATATTTTCTTGTTTATTTTTTTTCTTTTTGGGTTCTCTATCATCTGTCAGTTTTCTGAATCCTTTCCGGACGACACGTCATTCATTCTATCCTCTTCAAAGAATGAGAAGATTCATGCAATCTTTCCGCCTTGAATTTCAGCTTTCTTAAGCATTAGTCCTGTCATAGACACGGTTGATCAAAGAAAATGAATAAGTCTCGTTTGTTGCCATCTAGGAAGAGAGGATTTGGGAATGCAAAATGGAAATATAGAAACACACGAGAGAGAGGAAAAGAAAATGTAAAAGAGGTTGTAACCCTTGAAGGCAATTTCAAGTAAATTTTAATTGAGTGATCAATAATTTAAATAGGATATATCTAACTAATGATCGAATATGATAATTAAAGCACATTAAAGTTAGTTTTGTGGGTCATTAGAGGCTAAATGATTATTGGAATACCTTTGATCCATGGTCAAGGGACTTTGTAAGGATCAGAAAAATTGAGACGTGCCATTGTTATCATAAAGAATAAAATTTTATTTAAATTTCAAAAATCAGAGAGGTATATTCATAAATTTCCAGAAGAAATCTAGTTAGTAGTTGAATTTTCACACGAAAATTGATATTCCTCTTCCCATGTTAACTGACGCGCAAAAGTTAGTGTATTTTTCTTGGGCAGGGAAAGTTCCACGATAGTATATGCTTTAGGAATGACTTCTTTTACTATCAGGACATTTGGGACTTTATGAAAAGTTAGAAAAGGGGATTGTATTAGAAAAGGGGAGGGAAGAAGAGAACAAGGCTAAGAGCCCCCAAAAAATAGCCCAAGAGGCAACTATACAGAAAAAGTAGAAAGAAAAAAGAACTACACAGACCCAGAATAAGAGATCCCTGTAATGGACAGAGAAATATTGCAAAAATGGAGGAGAGGCCTGCCAGAGAATGTTTTGAAAGAAAAAAAAAATTTGTTGGTCCGCGATCTCTAGATTGGTCTATTCAAACAATCAACCCAATAATGTGCAGAAATAAACAATATGCAGCAGAAATAAAATAAACAAGCACACACCACAAGGATACCAAATTTAAGGTGGAAAACCCTAACCGGGTGAAAAACCACCGATCCGAACTGGATCAAATCAAACACTATGAATTTCGCAATTAATACAAGAAACTCAGATCTCTTTCCCAGATATCCTCTACCTAAGGACTGAAATTACCTTGTGTCGCTTTATGCTTCAACGACTTCACACCGTTGATTACAACAAATTCAATCAGCGTTTGACTCCTCAAGTCTTCTTGAAAGAAGATAGTCTTCTACAAAGGATGATGAAGAACTGACTCTAGAGAACTTGGCAGCACAACTTCATAAAAACCTCTAGAGATGAATTCTCTCAATAATGATCTCTAACTCAGAACTTTGAGAGGTGAGGTGTTTTCTTTGGAATAGCCCTTGATTCCTTTAAATAGCCCTTGGGACGTGCTTAAGGTTGCCTAAGTTGATTAGGACTAAAACAACACTTTTGGGCACAATTAGCAAACAATTTCTAAAAAATCATGGGCTCTGCCGCCATGTCCGCTCGAGCGGACCCACCATCCACTCAAGCAGATGAGGTTCTGTTTCAGCGTTTGGCTATTCTGCTCTGTCCGCTCAAGCGGATGATGTGGTCGCCCGAGCGGACCCCATTCTGGTTGATCCGGAGTTTCAGCACAATTCATCTAATTCTTTCAGACTTTCTTCTTCTAATTCTTTCAATCTTCTATCTTCATAGTCCTTTTCTAAAAAAGAATTACAACTCAAAAGACCCAGATTTTTGTCCAACCCATGAATTTAGCCAGCACTAAAATACCTAACATGTTTTCTCTAAATCCCTAGAAGAGGATGAAAGTAACTGTGTTAGTTGAACCTTGGCTTTCCCAATGAAACAGTTAAGGAAAGCGATTCATACATATTAAAATCTTCTAACAAATTATCATGGTTCATACATTAGAACATGGTTTTGTCACTTTGTAAAGGCAAAACAGTTAAGAAAGGGATTGATGCCTATTAGAATCTTCCAACAAATTATTGTTGTCCATATTGTCGCTTTGTAATAGGAATGGCAGAACGTGAAAGGTTAATTTTGTGGGTGGTCAATCTCCAACTTTGCTAATTGTTTCCATGCAAGGTAATGGTCTCCCAAGAAAAAAGGAAAGGACAAAGTATACATTGATTGAAGTAGTTAGGTTAGATAAGAAGTACAACATATTCAAGGATTTAGTTGACGATAGATAGAGAAATGGAGTTTATGTTGTTGGCCCAACATAGTTGGAACCAAGCTTCGTTGATGATGATGATGATTTTTCTCTCATTTGGCTTACTGTTAATAATTTACATCATTATGAAGCTTTAGTTGGATCATTTGTGTAGGCATGGGCGGACCCATGTACTAGTTGTTAGGGGCTGAAGCCCCCACATGATTTGGGAAAGGCCCTTAAGGGGCCTTAGGGTCTCAAGCCTTTCTCCCATCAAATTCTCTTCTTGTCGACTTTGAGCCCACACTTGATTCCAAAAATTCCCATAAAGGGGCCTTGGAACTTTGTGTCTTCTCCTACCAAGCCCTTGTCTCTTCAACTTCCGAGTCTTTTCCCGGCCTCATTTTGACTTCGAGTTTTCTTCCATCCTCTAAAATCCTCTGGCATCGACGCATCGGCATTAGTGGATCACACTCCCTTAACTAAATATAATGATATTTTTTATTTTATATGTACAACCATCTAAACTTTCTTGACAAGGCAGAGTTCTCAATGGACTAAAGTCGGGCTATATGAGCTTGAGCTCAAGTTCCAATTTTATAAAGGAGCTGCTCTCATTTGTATCTTTAGATATAATACTTTCTCCTTATCGTTAGTCATCTAAACGTTATTTAATATATGGATTATTTCAATTCACGATCATCGGCCCCCCTCAAATGAAAATCCTGGGTCCGCATAGGCCTCATTTGAAAATGGTGCAATCTTATAACAAAAAGTGGATCAGGTTTTTCCCTATAGGTTACCTTTAGAGATGGATTTTCCCTCATCCTTACTAAAAATTCTAATTTCCCCTAGACCTTCTCCATGCCAGTGGAAATAACAAAACCATCCAAACCTTCTTTTCTTGATGCATCCTCATTCCTTGATTTTTACTTTTTTTCCCTCTTGGTAAAATTTCTATTTTCCTCTTCCTTTATCAAACATTTGGTCATTGCACCCTGTGTGGCCCACCTCTGTGCGTACAATCCACTTTTATATATTAAAGTTAAATTTGATACAATGAACATATTGGGAGTGGTTATTCGTATAATCAACTTCAAAAAATAACAGGTGGGCCTCGAATAGGATAAATTAACTATATTTCCATTTCCTTTTTTTATACAAATTGGTCTTTTTTCCATGATCCGAAAAATGTACAATTTTTCAGGTCCTATCACCAAAAATCACATTTATTGATAGATAGTAAGGATGGCAAACTAATGAAATTTTAGTTTCTTTTCTTGCTTAGGGCCGATTTTATTGCATGGGAATAGTTCTTAGGAATGATAAGGAGCCACTTTACCACGATTTTTTTATCCTGAATTTATAATAGGGCTTACTTATCAGCATAGAATTGAATTCTTAATGATTTAAAGAAATGAATTAATTATTGTTAAAATATGATCTATTAGTATGAATCTGAATTTCTAAGAATTTAAGAGAACCCATTATGCCATGAAATATAGGACCTATTTGTCCACATGAAAGCGAATCCCTACAAATTTAATTGAACTTATTTTACCAGAAATTCCCTTATCTTGAAATTTTATAATATTTTTTTTGCATGAATAATATTCCTAGAAAATCAAAGAAGCTCATTTTACCATGGATTCCTTATCTTGAAATTATAATTGGAGATTTTTATTTTCATTGAATTGAATTCCTAAGAAACATTGTGTCGTCTTGTCATTTAAAAAAAATATTGAAACGAAATTATAAAGTTATTGACTATTTCTTTCATTTAAAAGTTAAGGTACATATTGAATTTAGCATAAATTATAATACGGGATAATTGCCAAACTGTTTAGTTCAAAATCTATTGAATTTTCTGAAAGCGGTCAAACAACAACAATATTGAAATATTATAATATTATAATATTCTATTATGTAATATTTTATGTTGTTAGTATTTAAATCTAGAAATATCTTATTTTGTACGTATCCAAACATTTCCTAAGATCTCAAAGAAACTAAAAAGATGCATATGAGATCACCACTTTTTATTTACATACTAATGCTATATATTTTCATCCAAACCCATTTACATCGTTGCATTTTCAACCCACAGATGCAATAATACAAATTTGAGTGCTTTCATTAACCAAAACTCCAACCTAGTTTTAAGAATATTTTCTTATGTTATAGCCCACACTATGGGTATTTTGGTCTTAAAATGGTGTAATTGGAGCTGTGGGGAAATATTTAAACTTTGGGAAGGTACAGGAAAAAGTCATCTCTAAGGGTAAGCAATAAGAAAAAACCTCAAAGTGGAATGTAGGGTGGGCAAGAAAGCTCGATTATGGCTCCTGCGTAAGTCAACTTTTTTTCTTTTTTTATGATTCATTTAAAAAATAGTAGGGCTCTCCTAAGTTGAAGCTTAACTTATCCTAAGCTGGAATAGTGCTAGTTCCACAAATCAAAGTTGATTATATATCTTTTTTTTTTTTTTTTTTTTTGCATGATGGAACTGAGAAATTCTGTTCTGATTGGATTTATTTTGATTTTGGAGACTATCATTATGCAAAAAACAACGATAATCGACTTTAATTTGTGAGACCAACATTGTTTATATTTCAGCCTAGGAGAGCTGGCCCCTTTAAAAATAATAATGTCTTTTTAATATTATAATTGTTGTTGAGTTACTAATCTCTCCCTAATAAAAATTAATTTTAAAAATAGCAAGTCACCTTAATGGGAATCCCTCAGCTGAGCACAGGTGCTCTTGAACACGTGCTAAAGCCCCTCTATTGATCCATCCAAGTAGATCATGAAACAGGAAACCCCTAGTAGTCATGGATCCCTCCTGAGGTTTAACCCCCATCCAAATGGCTAAATCATTGGATCGAGTGTGCACTTATTTTCAAAACTTGTTTGCCGTGAACCAAATGGGTCTGGTGATGAACTGATGATGGATGCCCACGTCACCATTCACCGTAACACTTCCATTCCCGAGTGGTCCAGAGGTGGGCAGAAGTCCTTGCTTTGTAAATGTGGTAAACCTCATTGAATTAACAATCTCTCCCAAATAAAAATAGTAACGTCTCTCATTGAGTCACAAATCTCTCTACACTGTCATCTTCTATTTCAACCTATCGTTTCCAGCCCTGTCCATCTGACCATGTCCATCTCTACCTCATAGTCTACCTCATAGTCATACTAGACTTTATGGTCCTCGTAGACTGTCAAGACTTCAAAAGTCTCTTCTTTCTGGTCATGAGCTTTGTTACTTTTCTCTCACCCCTTCCTCTTTTCTCCACCACGTATTCTCACCCTCTTTGACTCTCCACCAATGAAAAAAAAAAAAACTCATTTGGATACATTATTGACCAGTTCAAACAACGCGTACTGATATCTACTTAGAGGATGTTTGGCAAGTCTCATTCCATTGTCTTATCGTCTAAAAACGTATTTAAAATGCATTTGGCGCATTTGGAAACAACACTTTATATGAACAAAACTACGCATATTAAATGCTCTCTGTTTTTTTTTTTTTTTTTTTTTTTGGAATTATAGTCATTTTGAAAGTTACTATTATTTTGCAATTTTTGTAGATTAGCCCACTTACCATAAATACCATGCATATATATATTTTTTAATCAAGGATACGGCCAGTTTTCTTTATCTACAAAGAACATAGATTATGTTTGTGTTTTCATGCAAATTCTCGTGGATTAGCCCAACTGATGGAAAATTAAATAGCACCCACAAGGTTGCAAAGCTCGGGACTCGAACTCGACTCATCCAATGCAAAAAATTGACTAAGATAGAGTCAATGTAGTGACTGAAGAGAGTCATGTCCGTTTTTAAATTAACTTTAAGATTATTTTAAAAATGGATCAAGCACTTATAAAATATAAATACACATTTATTTACATCCATATATATACATAAAAAATATTATAATAAGAAAATAAATTTAAAAGATTGCATATTACATAATTTGGTTGTCCAAATATCAAATGTAAAATATCAAACATTAGGTTCAAATTACATAACAATCATCATTTTTAAATTGTTGACTTGTGCATACATATTGAAAAATAAATATTATTTATTTAAAATTAGATCTACTTATCAATGGTTCAAATGTAAATATCTTACTAAATCGAGACGACTTTTGTGGTAACTTGATTTTTATATTTAGGTTTTTAACTCTAGATTAATTAATTGTACTTGAGATCTAAAAAAGAAACTTATCTAAAAAAGATTAACTAATTGAAATTGAGATCTAACCCTAAGGAGTAGCTTAGTTGGCCTATGATCACGGTTTGCACTCGGAGGTTAAGAGTTCGAATCTGCACTGCCACACTGGGGCCACAGGGGATTTATCGGGCTCCCCTTGGGCCCGTAGGGATCGTTCTGGCCGAAAGGGCCGGGAAACCCACCGGCTTAAATGCAACCTTCATAAACTCTCTAAACCCTTTTAAGTGTTGCTTTGGATAATCTTTGGAGAAGCATCACTTTTGACTAGTATGTTGGTTAATGGCGTGCCCTGCTTTTTTGTTTGTGCTCCGGCCGGTTGGCTTTTTGGGGATTTTGTTGGTGAATGAAAGTTCTTTCCTCATATATGTTTACAGGTTCTCATTGTATTTTTCTTTTTGTGGGTTTTTCTTTTTTTTTTTTTTTTTAATGCCCCTTCCCTTTCTTAATATATTTCTAATTGAGAAAAAAAGTTCAAGTAGGAGGCCTTTGTATTAAATTTGAATGAAAAATATGTAAATGGTTATAAATGCCGACTCATTGATTTCTCAGTAGCATCCACAATGCCTATAGATCGATGCTTTGGCCTCTAGGTTATAGTGTCTCGAGCTGTAAGTTGTTGTCTTAGGGTAAAAGAGGTCCCCATTTAAGGTATTCAATTTATAATTTATAGGGGGATTCGGCGAGAGGTCCCTGAACATTTCACTTTATTGCCTTAGGTCCGCAATCTTTTCTTATAGTGTGAAAGGTCTTTTTTCCAAATTTGAAAACCTAAAATGTCTAATTTACCCTTTCTTCAAATCATATCCCATGATTAGTGGGATAAGCCATTAATAATGGTCAACTACCATTAAATTAGTCACGATTAATAAAATTTCACTAATGAGATTTTCAAATAAATTTCAAGAAAACACAAATAAATTTCAAAAAACAGGAAACAAATTTCAAATAAGTTTATAAAAATGAAATAAATTTCAAAAAATAAAATAAATTTCAAAAGAACGCAAATAAATTTCAAAAAATGAAATGAATTTAAAAAACGCAAATAAATTCCAAAAAACCAAATAAATCTCAAAAAATGCAATAAATTTCAAAAGAACATAGATAATTTAAAAAGATGCAAATAAATTTCAAAAGATCCAAATAAATTTCAAAAAATGTAAATAAATTTTCAAAGAGGCAAATAAATTTCAAAAGATCCAAATAAAAGTAAAAAAATATAAATAAATTTGAAAAGATGCAAATAAATTTTGAAATACTAAATAAAATTAAAAAAACGCAAATAGATTTGAAAGAACGCAAATAAATTTTTGAAAAAACTCAGATAGATTTTCTAAAAACTTAGATAAATTTTCTTAACACACAAAAAGACTTATTAAAAAACAAAGTTAAAATTTCCAAAATGAAGATTAATTTGTCAGAAACTCAGATAAATTTGTTAAAAACTCAGATAAATTTTCTTAAAAATCAGTTAAATTTGTCGGGAACTCATATATATTTGCCAAAAATACAGATAAGTTTTTCAAAAACTAAGATAGATTTGCTTTTCGGCTTTTGAAACCCCCAACTTGACCCAGACTGGAACCAACCCTCTGGGTCATCTTCTTCCTCCTCTCGTTCTCCTATTCCAGAACAAGAACCGCAAACGTTCCTGCAACGACGATGGCGCAAAGGCAGTTCAACACAGGGCTCCGGCAAGGTGGCAGTGGTGATCCTCTTCTCTTCTTCTGGCAACGATGATGGCACCGACGAAGAACTTATCTTCCTCTCTGGCGATGGTCGAATCTGGATCCTCTGTAATCTGGGTTTCTGCGAGTTTTGGTTTGAAAATCCGGATCTGCTGATCTTGATCTTCGGCGACGGTGATGGTCCACCTTCTGTTCAATTGTCGATCTTGATCTTCGGAGATGGTGATGGTCCACCTCTGTAATCTGGGTTTTTGCGAGTTCCGTTTTTTGGGAGGAGAGACGAGGACGACCTTCTTCTTCGTCTTGCTCTGGACCCAATCACGGATCTTTTCCGGATCCACCTTTCCAACCACCGTCAACTTGTTGGTGCTGGGATCGCCGGCCTTCACCTCCTCCGTTTTTGGAATCCTTTAAGAGAACCGATGACTTTCTTGGAGCATCCTTCACAATGCATGTCGACGGTAAGAATCATAGTAATGGGACCGTTTTCACCTCCATCAAACTTCTTGTTGATTACCATAAGGATGCAATGAAGGGTAACTTTTGAGAGGTTAGATTTAAGAGATGGACTCAAAATTCTTTGAAGCCTATACCATCAAAGGATCCAAATTCGATTAACACAATATATGTGTTTATAATTCTACATAAAAGATTATATTTATGTTTATTACAGTGGAAGTACTTATTCTCTACTGTGATGTTTAAAATTTTACACTAATATAACTAGTAATCATGTTTATCAAATATCAATATGACATTGATGATTACTTCGTAGCCATTTCTTCTCGCACCAGAAGCAACACCATGAGGGAAGTCTCCATCTAGGAGCTAAGCTATCGTGGTTCAATTTCAGAAATAGTTACTTCATTAGTACTGGAAGTTTTTGCATTGGATGAGGATTCCTCTGAAGTAACTTCTCTCTTCCTTATGTAAAGAGGTGGCTCACTGGGATGAGGAAGAGTCATGGATTTGCTTCCTAGCATGAGCACAACTGATGACATCGTGGGTCTATCTGTAGCATCTTCCTGAATGCATAGCAACCCGATATGAACAAATCTCAATACCTCATCCATCGGGCATGAATCGATTAGGATTGGATCTATTAGCTCCATCACTTTTCCATCACACCATAATCGCCATGCCTATAATTAGAATAAGAGAAATTCATGATTTCCAAGAGCCGAAACTTTAAATAAAATAAAAACATCATGATTTGAGTTGGGACATGCGTACATATGCGAGAAGGCTTTGAGCATTTTCTGCAAGATAAGATCGACTATTCTTTCTTCCACTCAAAATTTCTAGTAAGAGAACACCGAAGCTGAAAACGTCAGATTTCACCGAGAATAGACCATCCATTGCATACTCTGGAGCCATGTATCCACTATTTCAAATGGAAAATGTAAAATCAAGAAGGTAAGAAAAGGCATTGTAAAGAAGAAAAAGATTCGATTTGTAGGAACCAATCATACCATAGTTATTTTTTTTTTTTTTTTTTGGTTTTATATTAACCATCCTGATAAAGCATATCTCTAGAGCTAATCAAGTCATATTTCAGCATAGATACTACCAATCCTGTCTTGTTTTATTATTATACATGTAGTATTGGCCACCTATATTGGGTTGTTTCATATAGTAAGAATAATATTGTTCACTTTACTTTTTTTGTAATTAATCATAGAAAAAAATTTAATATGCTTCGAAGGAAACCAAAACGAGGAAAAGAAAGTAAGGGAAAAAAAACAAATAGTACACTTTTATTTCAACTTGTGCTTTACATTGGAAGTTTAAAAATATAGTTTGGATCTTGTGTTGGAGCTAATTAGATAGGCTTTTCATGTAATAGGTCTCTAAAACTCCACCTTGGGGCCCATATAATGATAATATGGACCGTCGAAGAAGACTCTCGTTCCCTAATATATATTTCCAAATTTCAGTTTATTAGGAGTGGGTTTCAACATCCGACTGAGCACAGATTGAAA
Source organism: Cinnamomum chago (assembly GCA_038049695.1). NCBI lineage: Eukaryota > Viridiplantae > Streptophyta > Magnoliopsida > Laurales > Lauraceae > Cinnamomum > Cinnamomum chago. The sequence continues at coordinate 10,650,741 of CP142457.1, read as the reverse complement.
ACATGATTAGGCAATGAAGTGGCACTGTTGCTGATTTGGCATTAATCACGTTTGTCTTGTGTGAACTGATATTTGAAGGTATATCATTGGAGGGGATAAAATTCATTTTGGACACTCTGTACTATCATCATGTGGGCTCCATGTTGTAGTTCGGGAGACCTATTACAAAGAAAGCCTATCATATCCATGACAGAGGATCCGTACTCTTAGAAAGGACTAATGTGACCACATTTGGTGTGGGCCTCATTTGGGCCATAAAAGTGAAGGACAGGTTGCAAGTAAGGCCTTTGCTAATGGTAAAGAATACAAAATATGAAAAAAAAAAAAAAAAAAAGAAGAAAAAAGAATAATTAAGGAGCTAGTGGGGCATTTCTAATTATGATACTCAGACAAGACAATGATATGGTAAGGACATGCCATGGACATGATAGTGGGATGCATTTTACACATAAAAAGTGAAGTTTTTAATACAATACAACAGAGTTAATTTGAAAATATCTCTCTAGCTATATAGTCTAAAGACTAATTAATCTAAAATGCATTGTCAAAATGAATTTGCCTTTGACCATAGTTTATTTGCCGATTGCATAGTCATAAAGGAAACGGTTAGAATATCTAGTATGCTGAATCCTTGTCCCGTCTGACTATTTTTTGCTAGTAAGAGATTTATCCACAATCATAGACCTTCAAAACTGGCCACAAGATATTTCCTACTGCATGATTATAGACGATGCTTGGCTCCCATTGAAGTAACATTCTTCGTGAATGTTATATATTAACCAACTTTAATTTCTATTGTGTACTTGAGCTAACACAAGAATTTCCAAATTCTAATTATTCAGGACATATTTGTATAGTTCATATTAAGTTTCTAGAAGTACATTAAGAGGTGGTTTATTTAGGGTGTATATATGGCGGATGTGTCAATGAAACCATCACTTTCCAAATGCTATTGTCAAGTTGGGACTAAGAAACTTTATATATTTATAAGTTAATTTCATGTACGTAGGAGTTTATTTTATGTAGAAGTCGATTTTTTGTTTTAATTAAGAAGTTGCGAGATGGGATAAATGGAGAATGTGTTTCTTTTGAAAAAGTGTAATATGACGAATTTTCATTTGGACAATTCACTAAACGCTACGACTAAAGTTGGTGCATATCAATTGGAGGGCCTCCCCTTTTCCATTGGCAAAAGCTTTAACATTATGCCATAGATGACCTTACAGTCTCTCTCAGGCATCTGAGGGTCAGATCCTCCAGTCACACACTTCGGAATTTCTCCAACCACCTTAGAATTTCAAGTATTGTTGAATGATTTTTAAGTTGGTCTTTTTGTGGGTCATTTTGTTTTATTAAGCATAGTGCCCTGTATTGGACTGTAATCTTTTGAAGGGGCTTTTCTTCCCGTCCTGGTGATATTGTTTTTGCAATCAAGCCTTAGAAAAAAAAATAGAGAGAAGTTCAGTTATGCAAAACTGTTATGCATTTTTTGAGGATTCTATTTACTAGAGTAACTGAATGGCATTCCGTATAAATCTCTAGGATTCAATATTAGTTAACCAAATGGTTGCTTAATTTTTCAAAGCATATAAATGTATCTTTCACTGAACTATATATATTTCTTGCATATAAAACTGATGGGAGTGGTATACTTACTAGGTTCCAATTACTTTGTTTGTGTTAGATTCACCCTGATTCTCTCTGAATGTTCTCGCTAATCCAAAGTCTGATATCTTTGGATTCATTTCATTGTCCAACAAAACGTTACTTGCTTTTAGATCCCTGTGAATAACTTTGAGACGAGAATCCTCGTGAAGATAAAGAAGTCCTCGAGCAATTCCATTGACAATGCTGTGGCGTATTCTCCAAGTCAGCTGAGCACGCTTGATTTGATCTGATTTAATAGTAATATGAAAATTCATTGTTGAGTAGTCTTTTTGGTGAATTCCTTTAGTAATAATAAGAAATGTCATAGAAAATTATCACATGCAAAAAAAAAAAGGGAAATTCCAACACATCTTATTGTCTACTATGAGGCTAACATGATGCATGGGTTGATTGATGCATTGAGACTAATGATGCAAGGTGAGATGGGTGGTGACTGAGAGTTTTTTAGGACCCACTAGAATGGATGCTAGTCTAATTAATCAAATCAATGCAGTAGATCTAACCAATCAAACAAGATAGAACTAGCAAATAAATCTACCAATCAATCACTGCAAGAAGGCACACATAAATATAACTTGGAAATCCTTTCTAGGGAGAAAAACCACAATCTAGAAATCAAGATTTCACAAACATTTACAAGATATACTCACAGCTCCTTTACCTCAGTCTATACCTCGACTTCCACCGTGCACCGTTCTCCTTATTTGATCTCCCCGCACCTTGTCAATCAAGATGAACTATCTTCTACAAGAAAGCAGAAGCAACAATAACTTTCTAGAGCAGCCCTTCAGAATGATCTCTCAATGGATCTATCTCTCTCTAAGACATCTCCGACTCAGATTAATGATTAACTTCTAGGGTTGAGAACAACCCCCTATATATAGCCCTAAGTTTGTCCAAGAGACTTCTAATTAAAAATAATCCACTTGGAATAGAAGTTCTTTTCACACACTTTCATAGAGTTCGGACCAAACTAGGAGCCTACTGCCACACTCACTATAGCGAGACACTACTCTGCCTTGGGTTTGGTTTTGACAGTCCTAACAATATTTCCCTTTTTTGCAATTCTGGGACAAAACTCCCAAAAATAATACAATTTGATCTACCTAAAAGAAAAATCCAAAATAAATTGAATTTAAAACAAAGAAATTCAGCACTATAGATCATGTATTGCCTTTGCTTGAACTTTTAGATCTTGAATTGCCTTGGCTTGTATAGCTCCCCCTAGCTCCATTCTTCTCCCTTTGCATTTGTCCATAATTGACAAACAAATATCATCATGCAGCTTCTGTCAATCTAGATGCAGTAGCTCCCCCTTAATATTGACTTCCCCTCAATATGGTCTTCATATCAGCACTGAGGTGGGGACTTGATCTTGTAGATCAGGGGTGATGAGGCTTAGGCGCACACACTTGTAAATTTAAATATTTCAGCAAATTATGTATCAAAACAGAAGGTAGGTATTCTTTCTTGACCCAAACAGCTTTGGTATTCTTCATTTTCAGCTCAGCCTTCTGCGTTTTCCATTGCTTTCGATTCAGTAAACTTCGCAGCTTGTTGCAATGGGGTCGAATGTGTCCTTTAATTCCACAATGATGGCAAGTGGGAATTCGTTCAAGACTTGACACATTCTGCTTCTTTGGTGCTTTCTTTGCAACACCAACAACGGGATTAGTAACAATCGAATTTTTAATAAAATAATTTTTACCTTTAGCATTCGAAGTGGATGCTCCATCAGCGTAGCCAATGTCATGCTTGTCAGTGTGTGCCTTTTGACCGCACAGGATGTCATCTGATTTTCTCGATCCGATGTTCATACTATTCAATGAAGCTTTAGCAATATTTAACTCAGATAAAACCATCTTGAGTCTTCCATTTATATCAGAATTCTCTGTTTTCAAAGTCTTTATATCATAATCAAATAAGTTACACTTTTGTGATTCTGTAATCAATTTGGCAGCCAACTTGTTATTTTCATCCTCCAATTTTGTACCTTTGCAAGTGCTTCTACAAGTTCGACTTTCAAGGAGGAATTTTGCTCTTTAGACGCTTTCCATTTTTTAGCCACTTTTTCATTCATCTTCTGCTCTTCATTGTCTTCTCAAACAACATTTGATATTCAGATTTCGAATCCTGTTCTACCTCTGACCTACTATCATCATGATCAGTCCCATCATAAAAAAACTTATGGAGTAGCGGAACATGCAGATGCCAGAAAAACCATGATTTCTCTTTGCTAATGGTAGGCTTCTCATATTCAAACCTTTTCAAATTAAAAGTCATTTTCTTTGATTTCCTATTACTATAATCACTAGCAATGTGTCGATAACCATAACACTCATAGCACTAAATCCCTTTAAAAGATTTTTTTTCTTCCCAACAAATTTAGGGATTTTGGTAGAAGTGCCTTCTCGCGATAGATATCCATTCTAACAATATTTGGATCAACGTAATAAAATAGTGTAACCCACGCTGATACCAATTGAGAGTTTTACAGGACCCACTAGAATGGATGCTAGTCTAATTAATCAAATCAATGCAGCAGATGTAACGAATCAAACAAGATAGAACTAGCAAATAAATCTACCAATCAATCACCACAAGAAGGCACACACAAATATAACGTAGAAACCCTTTCCTGTGAGGAAAACAACGATCCAGAAATCAAAATTTTACGAACAGTTACAAGATATACTTACGGTTCCTTTGCCTAATGCTGTACCTCGACTTAAGGACCGTAATTGTTCTTGTATAAAATCCACTAACACAACTTCCACCATGCATTGTTCTCCTTACTTGATCTCCTCGCACCTTGTCAATCAAGATGAACTATCGTCTACAAGAAAGCAAAAGCAACAATGACCTTCTAGAGCAGCCCTTCAGAACGATCTCTCAAGGGACCTATCTCTCTCTAAAACATCTTCGATTCAGATTAATAATTAACTTCTAGGGTTGAGAGCAATACCCTATATATAGCCCTAAGTTCATCAAAGAGACTTCTAAGAATAATCCACTTTGAATAGAAGTTCTTTTCAAACACTTTTATAGAGTTCGGACCGAACTAAGAGCCTACCACCACGCTCGCTATAACGAGACTCATGCTCGGGTTTGGTTCTGACAATCCTAAGAGTGACAAAGGGAGATGGTGATGGAGAGGTAGGATGATTATAAAGTAGGCCACAAACTTTCGAAATACATTTATGATTGAAAAAAAAGGGCCATGAATCCACATCAATGTGAGTAAGAAGACACCATAGAGTTAAATCGTATTATTTCCTTGCTAGACGATCTACTTTGTGATCCATTCCATCAATTTGATATAGCACATCTCTCATTTCCACATCTAGGGTCTGTTTCTTGTAATTGAATTCCTCGAAGTTAACAAATCTTTCTGTAAGTAGTTAATAATGCAATTATAAAAGGTCAATGTCCAAAGATGACATCTCCGCTTTATTAGAAAATGAATCAAGCGAAGACATAAATGAATACCCAGCCATCACCCTTGCAATGCAAATACTAGGAAAGCAATTTCTCATCAATAGCATTGCCTTATATCCTTCACCCCTATAACATATCCATCAACCCTCACGTATATTTCACTCCTCACACAACACCAAAAACAGGAAATTGGAACGGAAAAGCGTTCCTAATCCTTCCGTTCCTAATCCGTTAAACCGTTCCAAAAGCGTTCCAATTTCCGTTCCAATTTGGTACCGACCGTTCCTAATCCGTTAAAGCGTTCCAATTTCCTGTTTTTGGAACGGTTTAACGGATTAGGAACGCAAGGATTGGGAACGCTTTTCCGTTCCAATTTCCTGTTTTTGGTGTTGTGTCACCTTTTTTTACCATGAATTCTTATGTGTTCTATAGTAACATACAGGCCCCTGCCGCTTGGAAATGTCAAAATGAGTGTAGAAATCCTATATGAATGTATGGCATGAGGAAAATTCATTGGGGGAATGTATAATTTTAAAATCATAAAAGGAACATACCAAAGAGAAAGAAATCAAGGCTCTTGTTGGGCATGTATTCATAAATGAGGAGTTTCTCTTCCTTTTCCATGCAACAGAACAATAGCCTCACGAGATTCTTGTGTTGAAGTTTCGAAATTAATATAACTTCATTCTTGAACTCCTTTAGGCCTTGACTGGAGCCTATTGAAAGTCGTTTTACTGCAATTTCCTTTCCATCTGCTAGCATACCCTACAACATTTTCAAGCAATATTGCTCATGAGAAGCAATGAAGCTTAATTTTCACATATTATTCAATCATTTTGAGCATAATCTATATCATTACCTTGTACACAGTGCCAAATCCACCTTGTCCAAGCTTGTTTTCGGAAGAGAAATTATTTGTAGAATGTTGAATAGTACCAAAATCAATGAACGGTAACTCCTGATTTTCCCCTTGACTTCCTCCATATATATCTGTATTCAGAAGATCGGTTCTTGCTGCACCCAAGTTATTTAACAAAGTATGATGGCTTTGTTGCTTCCTCGCTGGACAAAAAAACTTTATTTAGAATTTGGCTTTAACTATGTATTTAACTAAGGTAAATAGATGAACTAGGTATTTACCTTCCTGCAGTTTTCTCCTCCTACGTAGAAGGAGGAAGGTGCAACATCCCAAGAGAACAAGCCCAGCAAATGTTACGGAACCAATAGCAACAAACGTCCCTTTCTTGCCTTGTTTAGAGACATTGACAGAAATCTTAGCTGCAAAGGGAAATTTGTCAATGAAGGTGGATTAATTGGTATAACCACATAACCCTTTCAAAAGTTTTACACAAAAATAATATTGATTATAGATAAAAGTAGAGATAAATTGAAAAAGAGAAGAAAAACAGAAAATATACCGTTTACTGAATTTCAGTACATCAATGCTGGAACATAACTTTTAGTGAGAAACTTCAATGCTATTAAAAATTAAGGGTGGGGAAAATCTAACCCAATTTTAATGTGAATTCTAATCTCCATATGTACTTGACATGTAAGTGATCTAAGGATTCTGATTGAACAAACAAGATTCCTGGTTTGAAGTACCTTCACAATATTTTTTATCCTTTATAGCTCTATCAATTGGTTTAGTAACTTTGTGTAACTTTTTGGACAAGGCCATCTTGGTGACTGTTTTAGATTAACGTACACATTATTCCTTCCTAAACTTGGTTTTGCCAATTTTCTGAGCAAAATTCAGATAATGTCACCAAAGTCATTTGACTATGGTAAAAAAGAAAATTTTAAACTTTTTTTTGCGTCATATCTCATGATATCATGGGGTTTATCAGTTTTTGTCTCACATACTTTTTGCCACCGGCAAGCAAATTAAGTTTTTATACAACATAAAATATGATATTTTATGAAAAGTATATACACATATGACTACCATTTCTCAAGTTCTATCAGTTTGAAACAAACTTTTCTAAGCGTTGAATAAAATCCATGACATGATGGGATAGTCCTATGATATCATGTGATTTATCAGCTTGTGTGACATGCACTATTCCCATGATATATTGGATTTGGGGCAAAAAAAATTTTTAAAAAAATGTTGACTAGAGTCGAGCGACATTATCTAAGGGTCGATCATGATATTTTGTTCGAATGGGATTTGAGGAGGACTAATATGTCAAAACCCCTTAATTATATGATAATTTTCCTTCTATTATCAGTCCTCCATTAAGCAATGTTCTTTGTGGTAAAAGTCCCTTAATAACCCAGTTTTTCAAATTCCAATTCCATCCACTCTAATGATATATCCTAAAATCTCATTTCAATAGAGGCAAGTCCCACCATTCGATTGATCGCATGATGAGAATGTGATTAACTCCATGCCACGAACTGAGTGAACTCACCTAGGACTCCACCGACATGCCCACATAATGATAATTCGCACAATTCAAAATGAATGTCATACCCTTCAATATTGTAATAAAATTGTAGTTTTTATTAAGAGAATGAAAAAAATCACTTTTCTTTTACCATAATCATCCCAACTTCCATTTCATTTAACCAAAAATTCAACTCTACTTTCAAACTACTACTAATCTCCAATGACGTGACATTTAACTCCCTCCTACTTTTCAAAAAAATTACCAAACTAGCCATGGGTAACTAGATAGGCATCCCTAGAGAGCTACGAAGCAGCTAGCTAGTAGCTATACACTAGCTATACACCATCGAACGAACAACCAAAACATGCAATACAAAAATCCAAAGAACATGAAGCTAAACAAAGCTGAGATTTATTGGTTAACGAAGTCATGATTACTCCAAAAAAAAAATATTTTGAGGATAGGGGTGGCGCCTTGAAATTTCTTGCGAAGTTGGCCTGCAAATGAGGGATAGTAGGTCAATCATATACATAGTTGCTAATTTCATCTTGGACCCCATTTCAATAAGGCTTTCAAAATGAGATGTTTCGGCAGATTCAGAGTTTTGGTGTAACATTTCAGAGTTAGTTTTTGGATAAATAAAAAAATTCCAAATAAAAATTATAAAAAAATATGAGATATAATTTATGCATTTGATTAATTACAACAAAAAAATATTATAAGATACACATATAAAATTTAAGCACGTTCCTTACCAGAACAAACTTTAAATAAAATTTTCATAACAATAAAAGTTAATAACCTTTAAGATTGAAGTTTGGGAAATTACCCACAACATCTCAGCCATTTTTAGGATTTTCAGAAATTCCATTCATTTTGGTCAATTTCGGCCGAAATCCATATTTTTGGCCGAAATGAACCAAAAGTCAAACCAAAAAGTTACAACACGCATTATTTTGGCCGAAATTGACCAAAAGTCAAACCAAAAGGTTATGACATGCATTTCAATTTGGCTTCATGGCCGAAATGAAACAAAATTGATAATTGTGATTAGATAGCAATCAGTATGGTCCGAAAAAGCCTGCTGATCTAAAGGATAAGATCAATTATGGTTTTCCAAATGGAGTAGATAAAGTAGAAAAACAAGATGTATTATATGCCATAAAAGTGGTTGTTGATTTTATTCAGAAAACTTCTCAATTTATAAGGAGAATCATAATTCGTAAGAGAGTAATTTAAAATTGAAAACTTTATTTCTATCTAAAATATCTCTAACAACCTCATCTCATCTCTAATGCAGCAATGATCTAATTAATATCTCTAATAGCCTCTCACAATTATATTGTCCTTTCATAGAAAGGATTCTTTGATTAAACATAAAAATAACACAACCCTTAATCTTTCTTAATATCTTGTAGGATCATTTATTTGCTGGTGATCACCATCCGTATTGAGATTTAGTGACGGCTAATCCCACTGCTTTGATACCATGTGGGAATTCAAGATGTACGTACTATATATATTTTCATAAAAATCAAAATAAATTTTATTCACACAAACTTCTAAATTTATAAGGAGAATCATAAGAGAGTAGTTTACGATTTACTAAACCCTTAATTATTTTGCTAAAATCTCCAACAACCTAATCTCTTATCTCTAAGGTAGCAATGAGCAAATACCTCTTAACAGATGGTGCATGAGAAGACTATTCCAATGCCTTTCCTAGATTACTAAAATAAATGTGTAAATTTAATAAATTTAGTGTTGCTTATAGTTTATTTCAATTTACTCCACCTTTTCTTTTGGTGAATAATTCTGACATAAATAACTTTTAGAATGATAAATAAGATAATTGTAACTCACGATACCAATTTCTAAACTATCCACTTGCCATTACGCATTCTTTGATCTTCCATATTTGATCTGCATTAATATGAAAGATATTTCATCTTTCTCAAAATGAAAATTATTTTAATTTTGTCTGCATCTGAACATATCCATCAGTCTTAAATAATAATCATAAAGTATTTCAGAAGTTATAGAAGTTTTAAGAATATAATGATTTAAGTATAATCAGAAGTTGGAGTTAATCAAGTTTACTTGTTTTTTTTTTTTTTTTCAACATTTGGCACCCCAATTAAGGGAGCAGGAGCTCTCCAATGTGGAAAGAGTGGCATAATCGGGGATCAATCCCTGGATAGCCGGATGATAACAGAAGTTTTGCCAACCAACTACACAACCACATTTTATCGATTGAGATTAGTTTTTAGTAATATATTGATTAAGAGATAAGATGGTAACTAATTTAACTTAACACCTTTCTTTTTCTATCTTCTACCTAGAAGTTACATGAAAAATAAAAATATGTAAAAATTTATAATTCAAACTTGATTTGTTGTTTATGTAAATTTATTTATGTTTTCTATTAGTCAAGAAATTTTTTATTTAGATTTTGAAGAATGTTAAATAATATATCTTTTATTTTAAATTTATTTCTTTTCAATACCTAAAAAGATTCAAGAGTTATTTTACCAGAAAAATCCCCTTACTTTTTATATATACCAAAAAGAACCTAAAAGATACGTATCTACCATTGTAGTACCAGGGGCCATTTTTTGGTTTATTTTTTATGCTGTTTTGCCTAGCAGAGTGAGAAAGGAACGAGAATAAAGGAAAGTGAAAAAAGTGAAAAAAAAAAAAAAGTAGAGAGGAAAATATGGGTGAAAGAGAGGGGTTTTGAAGTTTGATTCATTTGGTTGGCGAACGAATTTGTTTAGGTTATGGGAGAAAGAGAAAAGATGAAGATAATGAATTTGTCTCTTACTGTGTAGGTTTCAACGGATCTCCAATCCGATCTCAAGATATAGAAGTAATTCTAACCGTCAATTCCAGTTAAATCTGCCTTTGGCCGTAAGGGTCAGAGGTCACTGCTGATGTCATCGTCACCTGGTGCGCTGGTCCTGGTCTTTCAGACCAGGTCGAACCTGACCCGAAATTTGGTCTTTCCTGGCCCGGCCCAGGTCAAGAACCCACATCGTCTTCTACGAATTTTCTCTGCACAAACAGGCAGCGACTGAGGACACCGGCAACTATGGTGGCGGTGACCATGAGGTCTTCCTCCTGCAGCCTCGGCGGTAAGGTACTCAGGCGAAGAGCAGCGGGAACCTTGAATCCTTCTATCCCTTTGCATAATTCATATTGAATTCCTAGGATCCGGAACTTCATTTCTACACCTATTGAAGGGGCTAAATGTGAAAATCTACATGATAAGATCCTCAAAGAGCCATCATATAATTTCCCCCTCGATAAGAAATGATTACCCATTCGTCACCAAAGTGAATTGAAAGGTAGATTGTAGTGCTCTTTCACCCCTCCCCTCTTTAATACTAGTCAAATAAAACCATAAGAATTTCTTACTAAGTAGGCACATATGGGGCCGTCAAGTTCCTAAGTATCTCAATTAATCAAAATAGATTGAAGTAAAAAGTTGATGTGATTCAAAAGTCATCCCAGCTGTAAAAAGGAAAAAAAAAATGGTAATCTACCCATAATCAACAAGTATTAAGCAGGAGAGGGTCAGTGACAGATGCACAACTACAGACTAAAGCTTGGATGGAACTATTATGTGTCCTTCGATCTAAATATTGCAGTTACAAGTAACCAAGATAGATAGGTCTGGAGTAGGCAGAGAATTATACTATCATGCTCTACAATACCTGTTCCTTGTGTACGGTTTCCAGCAGGAGTTGGTGGCGGAGGAGGAGGAGGCGGCGGCAGAGAAAAGAAGATATATAATTCATATCGTATGTTACAGCTCACACTATAAACATTTCCTCCTGTTCTTCCATCACAACAGTTCGGAATGTTTTCGATCATCCTCCTCAAACAATAGTCGCAATTGCTCTCTGATAAATCTCTAGTGCACTGAGCCAGTCCATATATCCTTTTAAAGGAGTCATACTTAATAGAATTCACTGCATACTTGGATGCTGACGATGCCGCTGCTGTGGTAAGATCGTTCATTAGGCTTCCCACTTGTGTATTGAAAAGCGTAACATTGGACGCATTCTGTGTACGATAAAGAGATTTTCTTATAGTGGTGTCAAGTTCAGAGAAGAAGCGTTGATCGGAATAGCGCAAGATACAACTGTAGTATCTGATGGTTGCTTCTCGTTTTTTGGGACAGAAGCGGATGATGTTAGCGGTTGAATCGATGAGGCACTGCCTGCAAACATCTTCAGAAGCTCCAGACATGCATTGTGAGTAGCCATAGACCGTGTTAGCACCATCTCCATAGCTATTGTTGTAGAAGCTATCGTGCCTTATCACCCCATTGCTAGATAAAGTAGGGAGGATGGTGTTGAGATTGGTATCATATTGGCTGCCGGAAGTGTAATTCAAGGACCCGCAGGCACCGAAGTTGGCTTTGAAGATTGGTTGTGTAAAGGTAACAGAGCTTTGAAAATGTAATAAAAGGATAAAATATAGGTGCATTTTCAAGTGTTTAGAAGCCTGAAACTGCATTTTAGAATGAAGAAGAGAGTTTAGATGCTGCAGGTGGTGAAGATGAAGGTTTTCGTATGGTGGAGTGGTAGATTTTTCTCTTGCAGTGTCTCCGTCCAAAATGCTTTGGTCTTAAGTTCCCACACGCTTCCTTGCCGACTTCTTTGTCATGAATTTAATGTACACCCGCTTTTGATTAAAAGTCCAAATTTCGCAAATTTATCCCTCTTTTTTTGGGTATTTACAAAGAAGCCCCTCAGCTTTTTGGGGACTTTTTGACCCAGGTCAAGGGGTTAGGGTGACCATGTAACAGTTATCTATATTTTAAGATGATAATAATGCTTTCCATTTAATTCTATTTTTTAGTTTGATCATGGTTTGAACCGAATGGACTCAGACTCTTGTTGAAAGGCTTTTATCTTAGTTAAGCCCTTGATTGAAAAGATTTTCCGTCTCCTTTGTTTCATATATTTTCTTGCCCTTTTTTTTTTTTTTTTTCTCCTTTGAGTTCTTTATCATTTGTCAATTTTCTTCAAGGAAACTCTTTCCGGACAACGCATCTTTGATTCTGTCCTCTTCAAAGAATGAGAAAAATCAAGCAATCATTCAGCCTCGAATTTCAGTTTTCTTAGTGTTGGTCTTTTTAGTGACAAACATGGTTGAACAAAGAAAATGAACAATTTTTCGTTGTTGCCATCTAGGAAGAGAGTATTTGGAAAAAAAAAATGGAAATATAAAAACACATGAGGGAGAGGAAAAGAAAATGTAAAAGGGGTTGTAATCCTTGAAGCCAATTTCATGTAAATTTTAATTTAGTGGTCAATAATTTAAATAGGATATATCTAACTAATGATAGAATGTGATAATTAAACCACATTAAAGTTAGTTTTGTTGGACTTTTTTTCAGTTCGCCTATCTTATTGGTCTTTAGATGCTAAATGATTATTGGAATACCTTTGATCATTAATGGTCAGGGGACATTGTGAGGATCAGAAAAATTGAGGCATGTCATTGTTATCGTAAAGAATAAAATTTTATTTAAATTTCAAAAATTAGAGAGGTATATTTATAAATTTCCAGAAGAAATGACAGAGGCACTCTAGTTAGTAGTTGAATTTTCACATGAAAATTAATATTCCTCTTCCCATGTTACCTGACGCGCAGAAGTTAGTGTATCCAGTTTTCTTGGGGGTGTTAAGTTTTGCACCCACCCTATACCCTATATGGCTATGCCTAAGTCCCTTGATCATTTAAGATGTTGATGTCACAGACTCACAGGTGGGCCATGGGACCTGAAGAGTTAGGCTGTAGTTACCTGGGAAGCACGGCTCCTTGGCTTTTGGCCGTACTACGACTCTGTTTGATTGATGGGTAAAATATCGCCACTGTTTCACTATAGGGGGTGCATTTATTATTCAGGCTTTCAGTTTTGTCTTCTTTTTTACTTTATGTTCAGGTTGCTCTGGTGCAATAATATTTAAGAATGGGGGGCAGTTTGGCTATTGAATAATGGGTTTAACAGTTCAAATGATCAAAGACATCGATCCTCTAGGTAATGTAATTTACCGTGGTATTTAAATAGGACTTTGCCGTTTGACTAATTATAGTGCTGCAAATTTGGTTTTTAGTTGATCGTTACTCTCCATTGGATTTAAATTTAAAAGAATTATGCTTTCTAAATCAGTTAGACTTGAGGGCCATAGATAAAGATTTGATTCCCTTCATTCTAGAATTATGAGTGTTCGTTGAGTCTGATTCCCTTCATTTTTGGGAACCAAGCAGAAATTGTTATTCGTTTAAAGGCCCGGACTCGAAGGACAGGGAAGACATATCAACTCGTGCTAATACGGATACATTTGAAATTGTTAAGCAAGATATTTTCCAATTTCAGAAACCAATGAGATATAGTTGCTCCTCTATTTACAACTACTCTATACATGCATATGTTCGTCAGTTTCTACCTATACTGCATCCTTACATTATGCATGTACAAGACGTAAAACCTTATGGAAATTGCGGATTTCGGGAGATAGCTGTCTGTCTTGGTCTTCACAAAGATGCATGGGCAACTATCTGATATATCTTAATAGAAGAGTTGTACACATTCAGGACACATTATGTTGCAATATTTGATAGTGATGACCAGTAGACTCGTGTTTACAATTCATTGAACTTTTTTTGCATTAGATAGAGGAGCACCGATTGAGCATTGGATGACCATGACAGACATGGTCTCTTAATTGCTTCATAGTTCAATGTGATATTACACGTTTTAAATGCTGCACAGAGCTTTATGTATTTGTTACTTCGATCTACTCTACCACCGTCGTACCAACATGCTGCTATCGCTATCAGGTACATAAATAATAATCACTACATCTAGGTTGCATTGACAGATGGTTATCCAATGCCTCCCATTTTGACTCAATGAGTTCACTTCAGGCATGATTGTGCAGCTGCATGGGCTACCCCATATGTGGAGCAAATTAATGCGTTCATGCAGTATATGCATTCTAGCTTTCCTTTTGAAACCATTATGTTGGAAGATTAGGAATGTAATGTGTGTTAATATGTTTGAATAAATTTGTTTGAAATATTCAAGACTTTTGAGATTATCTAGATGCTTTTGTTATTAGTATTTAGTAGTTATAATCCAGTGTTTTAATATTTAATTCAGAGTTGAGAATATAAGGTTTAATATTGCTGGTGTATCAAAAAAATATTATTTGGTCCATAATCATACTGTCATGTGTGAAGGCACTTGCTAGGAACCAAGAATGACCTAATTAAAACTCTACACGTGGCAAAGAATCGTTAAATATTTATGTACTTTTCTAAAAATCAGTCAAAAGTCTTATACTTTTTCAAGGATTTTCCATAAAATTATAATAAATTATGAATAATTTGGTTAAAAATCAATGACTACAAAATAAATTTCTCATCCACATAAGCATTGCGGATCCCTCCTCCTAATTGTGTGATATACCTAAATTGATCCTAATTGGCCCTAGCCCCAAGATAAAGGACGTTGCTAGCTTACACCTCAAGTCACTTGCTCCTCCTGCCATTCAGAACAAGGCAATCGGTAATTCCATAATTAGCCATAGAGGAATGCACTGTACAATCACATCCAGCAAACAGTCACAGCAAATGGTCACATCACATCGTGTCATAGCATAGGGCGGGTGTAAATATGAGGAGGAAGATATCCAGATGTACGGAGAAGTGGTGTAAATATATCGACTGTGTTCTCCCATTCCGACATGTCAGATCAGGTCATCCATAGCCATAGAATAAAGTAGGTGTAAATATTAAATAGGGTGGGTGTATTTACCTAGCCCTTTTCTTAAACAGGAAAAGTTCCACGATAGTATATGCTTCTTTTACTATCAGGGCATTTTGGACTCTATGAAAAGTTCAATGTATTTGTCTTGCCAGCACCTATTTACCTCTTAGCAGTTGATCCTTATAATGTATACTAGTAAAGACTCCCAGCTGCCAGTCGTTGAGATTTTCACAGGCCCTTCTATTAAGTATGAGGGTAGTGTCTCATGGAGGTTTTGGATGGGAACTATCACGTCTATTAAATATAGAGAAAATCCATCCTACTCAACACTCTTTATAAAATGTAAGTCTTTTCTGTATGTTTTGGATAATGCCCAGTGAAACAGTTAAAGAAAGCTATTCATACATATTAAAATCTTCTAACAAGTTATCATGGTTCTCTTATATTTGAACATGGTTTTGTCACTTTGTAAAAGCAAAACAGTTAAGAAAGGAATTGATGCATATTAGAATCTTCTAATAAATTATTTTTGTCCATATTGTCACTTTGTAATAGGAATGGTAGAACGCGGAAGGTTAATTTTGTAGGTGGTCTCCAATTTTGCTAATTGTTTCCATGCATGGTAATGGTCTCTCCCAAGAAAAATGGAAAGCCAAAGAGGACATTGATTTTATTTTTTATTTATTTAGAGAACCCGGTACAACAAGGAAGGAAGCTCGGCACATCCAGGAAGGAAGCCCAATAAAGTGGGAAGAAAATCTGCATATACACATGCGAGATTATAGGGAGAGTTGGAGGTTGAACCCCTAACCTCCTAAGTAAAAATCCAACTACTTACCACTTGGGTAAGGAGTGGTTCTTAAAGAGGACATTGGTTGAAGTAGTATGTGGTTGGATAAGAAGTGTGTAAGTGCCTAAAAATTACGGACTTAGTTAGGGGAGGATCGAGCTCCTCATTTAAAGATTTGGGGGAGATGAAGGGGAAGGATCGGGCCTCCAGTGACCTGAAAGGAAGAAGATAACAGTCAGAGACCCTGGCTATGGGTAGCCGAAGGCCCTCCGATGCTCAAGTTAGTATAAGAACCGAAAGAGAATGGAGAAAGGGAGCTCTGGTTGGGGAAGATTGTGCGTACCTTACATGGTTTTCTCTTATGCAAGATATAGACGTGAAAGTCATCATGGGACTGCTCCCTTGAAGGGACGGGAGTCCTATCATAGTGTACTTTCATCCCTTGAGTGGGGGTAGGTGAAAAGGGGATGTCCTATCGGACCAGCGCCCCTTGCTTAGGGAAATGACTTGAGATAAGGCATGCCCCTTATCTAGGTCCGGCGCCCACTCCGTTGTCAGTTTGCCGATCCCGCTATGGTAGCGCATTAATGGCCGCATTAATGACTGAATGACAGGAGGCCGAGATCGGGCTTTAGACCGAGGCCGAGGTGGGTAGTTACGGATTTGGCGAAACGAATCGGATCCGCGCGTGACCGAGGTGGCGCTTCAGCCCAGCCTGGAAGATGCCGAGACTGAAAACACCCCTAAGCCCGGAGATGGCCCCACTCGACCCCATCATTATGGAATGCCCCACACAATTGCCCCCTAGTTCCCGACCTCCTGGTCGTCCTTGAGGTCGGGAGCTAGTATTCTTGGTCAGATGGGCTGGCGCGGTCTTATGGTATCTTGCTTCTGAGATCCTCATCATGACGCCTCTTCGCCTGCCCTAGGCGCTTCACTGGGCATCATAATTGCTTTGTTACGGCAGGCGCGTGGGGCGCCGTTCGTATTGACCGAGGTGATAATTATCGTGCCAGAGGCGTGGTGAGATACGATCCGTCGTTTCCACGTGGAGTCCTTCGTTTGGCCGCTCGCCTGGATCGAAGCGACCCGTGGCGAAGTCAAAGAGACGCTTCGCGTGCGCGGGAATCAAGGAGGGCATCCCTCTATAAAACGGGGGTGTCTTCCTCCTTTCTTCCCTTACCCTAGTTCTTAGCCTGAAGGAGATCTTGCTGAAGAATACTTCGTCGAAGAACACCTTGCTGCAACCTTGCCCAAGTTAGAAGACCACCGAACTCAGAGACTTTTCTTCCCTGCTTCCTGCTTCTCCATCCTTTGCAATCACGCCTTCTGTGAGTTCCACCTTCTGTCTCCGTTACCTTTTTGTGCCTCTTTTCTTCTTTGTTTTCATAGGCTTTTAGTCCCTTAGGGCTTTTCCAGCCTTCGTTCCTTTTTGTCTGTCTTCTTCCCCTTTCTGTTTCAAGAAAATGGGAATCTATAGCCATTGGCTGGAGGGCCCTGTAGCCCTAGAGGCGTTTAGGGCACAATTCAAAATCCTGGCCGACGTCCTGGTGAAGCCCAGCGATTTTCAGGGCCTTTTTTAGGGATTCGCCACCTTCAAAGAGTGGATGCCTTTCCCTCTACTGGCGGTGTGCGAAGGGGGGGTCAGGTTCCCTATCCACCCACTTCTCCGATCTTGCCTCCAAGCCTGGAAAATCTGCCCTTTCCAGCTCATGCCGAATGGCTTTAAAATAATAATGGGTGTGGCCGAGCTGAATTGGATTCTGGACATCAACCTGGGTGTGCACGACATAGAAGATGTCTACGATATCTGCAAGGCTGCGGGGGCCGAGGACACCTATTATCTCCGGGTGAAAGCCAGGCGCCGTCCTTTGGTGAATGCCCTGGAGGATTCCACCAAATACGCCGGGGATGACCGCATCTTGTCTCAGGGAACTAGGAGTTCAAGGGGACCGAGACCGAGGAGGATCGGAGAATCCAGGTTCCGCGGAAACCTGGGACCCCCCCTAGTAAATGCCCGTCCCTCTAGGTTTTGCTTGCATTGCCTTTGCTCGTCGTTATACCGAGCTGACATCCTTGCCTTTTTCCTGCGCAGGTATTCAGAAGAGGAGGAGAGAGGCCAGCTTTAACAAGTGGAAACGAAATGACGTGTGGTTAGAGAAGATTCATCGCTACCACGGTCACCACGACCGAGCTGCCTTCTCGCTGCTAGGGTACAAGCCTCGGTACCAGTCGTATACCAAGAAGACTGCCGAGATCCCCTCCCAGCCGATAGGGGAGATTGTCCTGGCCCTTGCCGAGACCAGTGGTCAAGCGCTGGAGTCCCAAGGCCCGATTGTCATCACTGACAGCCCTCCCTCCCGAGATCAAAGAGGAGGAGAAGAAGAAGAGATGGAAGGCCAGCGCCCCTCCTTGAAGAACCTGGGTGCCTTGATCTTTGCGGGCCGAGCTCCCCCCGCCTCCAAACGTGCCCCCAGTGGGTCAGGCGCCTCCCAGGGCTCCGCAGCGGCTACTTCCTCCACCTCGTCGGGAGCGGCTGGGGCCACCTCCGCCAAAGCTAGGAAGGGGAGATTGGTGGAACCCCCCAAGGAGGTCCAGCTGCCCAAGGAACCTCGTCCGCTCAAGGACAGCAGCCCGCGGGTGGTCAAGCCCGCGAAGGAGGCTCTGCCGCCTCCACCGCAACCGTAGAGGGAGACCCGGTCTCGGGCCGCAGAGGCCGGAAAGGGGGGTGAGGGGCCCCCTCCCGAGAAGAGGCCCTGCCTAGCGGGCGTAGAGGGGAGGCTCTAGGGAGCGGAGCGCAGGCCCAGTCGTCCGAGCCGGCACCATGGAGGCCCAACTTCGACCTCAACCCCAACGAGCCCATGACCATGGGGGAGCGGCTGGGCTCCAGCTGGGAGTCGGTCGTGGCCCTTGCCCGGGGATGTGCCCTCCCCCTGGACATGGAGAAGCATAAGAAGGTCGGGTCGGCGGGTCTACTCCATCAGACGATGAGGGCGTCGCTTGAGGTAGCTCCTCCCCCCTAGTTTCAGATTTCTGCCTCTTGGTTGCCTGAATCGATTTCCTTACTAGTTTTATCCTTTTGCAGAATGTACAGAGGACTCAAGTGCTGATGGAGAGGCTAGCGGAAAGGACCACCTACATTGACGGCCTGGAGAAGGAGAAGAAGAAGATGGGGGACGCGCTGGAGGCCAGCGCGGCCGAAATAAAGAAGGTGGAGGAGAAGCTCGCCCAGTATGCAACGGAGCAACAAGCGGCAAAGGCCGAAATTATCAAGTTGCGGGGCGAGAACAAAAACCTGAGGGGCGCCGTTGACGATAAGGCGAGGAGGGCGGCCCAGCTGGAGGCCGAGCTCGCCGAGAAGGGAGCCGAGCTTGCCAAGAGGGAAGCCGAGCTCGCCAGTAAGAAAAGCGAATTGGCTGGGAAGGAGGCCGAGCTCGAGGCCTCCAGGAAAGAGAGGGTCGATGCCGAGTCCACCTTGCGTTATCAAGTCACAAAAGCATACCAAGATGGGGTGGACTGGGCATCGGGGGAGTACACGGCTCAAATTATGGATCTGAGCCTGGTACTATTTGAGATGGGGTGCAAGGAGGCCCTCCGTAAGTATGGGGTTTCTGAAAATGACCCTATATTTGCCGATCTTCCCCAATTCCAACCTTCAGTACCGAGCTCGGAGCCACTGCCTGGCTCCAACCCTCCTGGGACCCCTGTCGAAGTCCCTGGCGCAGCGCCCTCGCCTTCGCTTCCCGTCGCAACGGAAACAGCCCAAGATCCCCCCACGGTCCCTTCATCCGACGCTCCTGCCCCATCCGATCCTCCAGCTCCAGAACCAAATAAAGAAGCGGTGCCCGAGAAGCAATGCAGGGGTTGCGTAAAGGTTCCTGATACCGAGCTCCTGGCAAAAGTTTTTGAAAAATTTTGAATTGAATTGGGTTCCGTTGTCCGAGACCAGGGCCCTGGGGATCCCGAATCGTGTGACAATGTTCTTCCATACGAAGTTCTTTGTATCATGCTCGGTGATGGAGGATAAGGCTTCTGCCTCGATCCATTTTGTGAAGTAGTCGGTGCCCACCATCAGCCATCTTTTATTTCCCGGAGTTCGGTGAAGAGGTCCCACGATGTCCAGCCGCCACTGAGCAAAAGGCCATGGACTGGAGAGAGGACTTAGGTCCTGAGCTGGCTGGTGAAGGGAGTGGGAGAACTTCTCGCATTTCCTGGCATAGAGCTGGGCATATTTCTGCATGTAGGGCCACCAATAGCCCTGGCTAATAGCTCTGTATGCCAGTGACCTTCCTCCGATGTGGCTTCCACAGATTCCTTCGTGAATTTCAAAGAGGAAATCTTCTACCTTGCTCGGATGGACGCATTGAAGATATGGTCCTGAATAGGATTTTCTGAAGAGCTTTTCATCTGGAGATAGCCAAAAGTGTGCTGCCTTTATCCTGACCTTGTGAGCTTCGTTCTTGTTTTCTGGGAGCTTGTCCTCTCTCAAGAATGTTATGATTGGGTCCATCAAGCTTGGACTGAGGTTCGTGCACAGAACTTGCCGAACTGGGAGGGGCTCTATGCTTGGTTTTTCCAACGTCCCCACATCGACTGTCCTTCTTTTCCCAGCTTCTACGGCCGAGGCCAAGCTTGCCAGGGCATCTGCATGGCGATTAGACTCCCTCCCGACTTGCCTGACTTCAGCTTTTTCAAACTGGGAGAGAAGCTGCCTGGTGTGGGTTAGGTAGGCCATCATTCTTTCGTCTCTGGCTTGGTAATCTCCACTCAGCTGGCTTGTCACCAACTGGGAGTCACTGAAGACTGTCACCCGACGTGCCCCTAGTACTCTTGCACTACCGAGAACAGTGATCAATGCTTCATATTCTGCCTAATTGTTTGATGCTTTGAAGTCAAGGGTCAGTGCTTGCTCAATGACTAGTCCTTCTGGGGACTGAAGGACAACACCGGCGCCTTCTCTCTTGGATGTTGACGATCCGTCAACGAAGAATTTCCAGGCTGATTCAAGGAATCTTTTCCAAGACTGGTCTTCCTCGGTCTCGGTTTCAGCTTCATCATTACCCTTGGAGGCCCCTAGTTCGGTATCGAGTGCGGTCGGTGCCGAACTAGAAGAGGTGAATTCAACGACGAAGTCTGCCAGGACTTGCGCCTTGATTGCTGTTCTGGGTTGATACTGGATGTCGAACTGGCCCAACTTTACAGCCCACATGGAGATTCTGCCGGAAAAGTCCGCCTTCCTAAGAAGTGATTTGAGTGGGTACTCGGTGACGACCACGACCGTGTGTGTCTGAAAGTAGTGGGAGAGCTTGCGGGAGGCGTTGATCAGTGCGAGTGCTAGCTTTTCAAGTGGTAGATATCTGGTCTCGGCGTCGAGCAGGGTTTTGCTGGTGTAATAGATGGGGTACTTTTGCTTGTCGCTTTCTCGAACCAGCACCGAGCTCACCGCATGGTCCGAGACTGCAAGATAAAGATAGAGAAAATCGTCTTGCGACGGAGTTGACAATAGTGGTGGTGAGGAGAGGTACCTTTTGAGCGTTTCTAGTGCCAGGTCGCATTCAGGAATCCATTGGAACTTGGAACTTTTCTTCAGGAGCTGGAAGAATGGACGGCACTTGTCCGAGGCTCGGCTGATGAAGCGATTGAGAGCAGCAGCCATCCCTGTAAGTCTTTGGACCTGCTCGGCCGAGGTCGGGCTTTGGATAGCCTGTATAGTTGCGATCTGCTCCGGGTTTGCCTCGATTCCTCTTCTGGTCACCAGGCTGCCCAGGAATTTGCCAGAACCGACGCCAAATGCACACTTGGAAGCATTCAGTTTGAGCTGGAACTTTCGGAGGATGGCAAATGTTTGGCGTAGGTCCGTCAGGTGGTTTTGCGACTCCTTGGACTTGACTACCATGTCATCAATATAGACCTCCATCGTCTTCCCGAGCTGGTTCTGGAACATTTTCGTGACCAGTCTCTGATATGTTGCCCCGGCATTCTTCAGTCCGAAGGGCATCACCTTGTAACAGTAGATATCTTGGGGAGTTATAAATGCAGTTTTTTCCTCATCAGGTCCGTGTAGTGGGATCTGATGGTAACCTCGGTAGGCATCTAAGAAACTCATCCTGTCATGTCCCGAGGTGGCGTCGATCATCTGATCGATCTTTGGGAGGGGGAAGCTGTCCTTGGGGCAAGCTTTATTAAGGTCGGTGAAGTCCACACAGACCCTCCACTTGCCGCTCTTCTTCTTCACTACCACCGTGTTGGCTAGCCACTTGGGATAGTGTACTTCGCGGATTGCCCCAGCCTCGAGGAGCTTATCCACCTCTTCGACTATTGCCTCTGTCTGTGGGACTCCCGTTCTGCGAGCTTTCTGCACAATGGGCTTGTGCCCGGGGTCCACATTCAGCTTGTGACACACGACCTCGGGGTCAATTCCTGGCATCTCATATGGAGTCCATGCGAAGACATCCTTATTCAGAAGTAGGAAGTCTAGCAGTTCGGCCCTCTCA
Source organism: Cinnamomum chago (assembly GCA_038049695.1). NCBI lineage: Eukaryota > Viridiplantae > Streptophyta > Magnoliopsida > Laurales > Lauraceae > Cinnamomum > Cinnamomum chago. The sequence continues at coordinate 10,628,166 of CP142457.1, read as the reverse complement.
GTGTCGGGGAGCTGGCTACCCAGCAGGAAGTAGCGCTTGGGGTCTTCAGGATTGATTCTGACCTCGGTGAGGTCCTCTATGCTTTTCTGCCCAGCTGTCCGCCCAACATCCTCAATCTCGGCTTCGAGCTCGGCCATATGCACTTGTCTCGGCTCCATCTCACCAAGCGTTACGGCTATGAGGCATTCTCGGGCCATCTGCTGGTTTTCACATACAGTCACGATTTTGACCACCCCGCCAGGCTTTTCTAATGGAAACTTGAGTTTTTGATGTAAGGTGGAGGGCACGGCTTCCATGGCATGCAGCCAACTTCGTCCCATGATCACATTGTAGGGGGATGGTGCATCCACCACCATAAAGTCTGCCATCTTCGTCGCGCCTCCTATCCAGACTTCAAGTGAGATCCTGCCTTTGAGGTACACTGGTTTGGCGCTGAACCCTACCAGAAGGACGTGAACCTCCTGTAGGTCGGACTCGGTCAGGCCGAGCTGTTTAAAACAGGTATAGTAAATGATCTCGGAGGAGCTTCCTGGATCCACAAGGACGCGCTTGGTAGTGTAATTGTTGAGCCGCAGGGTGAGGATGAGGGCGTCATTGTGTGGACTCCCCTCAGGTCCTCGTCCGAGAACCAGATCTTAGGCTTTTCCTTCTTGGCTCTTTTCGGAGCACTCTCCAATTCTGCCGACATCACCTGCTTGCCATGGGCTGCCCTCCTGGCCTCTGACCGAGCTTAGGCGCTTCCTTTGCTTGGAGAGGGGGCCAGGTGGATGACGTTGATAATACATGCTGGTTCGTCATCGTCCCGGTCACCATTGGGCGGAGCGAGTTGCTGGGCCCGGTTAACCCTTCCTCCCTCCTTGATGTACTCTTGGAGGTGCCCGTCTTTGACGAGCCTTTCAAGGTGGGACTTTAGCGCCGCACATTCCTCTGTCATGTGCCCGTGCTACTTGTGATAGGAGCAGTTCTTTTGCCGGTCTCTGGTGGACGGATCGCTTGCCATCGGCCGAGGCCACTGGAAGTACGGCTCTGCCTTGATCTTGTTCATGATCCTATAGATAGGCTCCTTGAATACAGTACTGATGGCTCTGTAGGAATCGCCGGCTGGCTTGGGGGGCTGGAACCTTGGTCTCTTGTCGTTGTCAGAGGAGATTGAGAAAGAGCGGGCGGGCGGGCCTCCTCTTATCCGACCTCGGTCTGGGAAATGTTCTTTCCCCGGTGGAGGTTTGGTGCTTCTTTGGGAACCCGAACCGCTCGGTGCCGTGGGCCTCGTCCTCCTCTTGCTCAACGTACTGTTTCACCCTTGCCATTAGTGCTTTCATCATAGCCACGGGGTTCCGGACCAGGTCCCTGCGGAGTTCGTTTCCTGGGAGTAAGCCCTCCCTAAAGCACATGATGGCGACTTCGTCGTTGGCGTCGGTAATTTGGCTGTATACCGTCCAGAATCTCCTTGCGAAAGCAGTGATACTTTCACCATCTTTCAGCCGGATCGCCATGAGATTGCTGCCCGTCATCGGGATGACGCGGTGTGCTTGAAACTTTTCAAGGAAAGAGCTCCGGAGCTGCCGCCAGCTCGAGATCGATCCAGGGGGGAGCGCGCAGAACCACCGGAGGGGGAGGTCTCCCAGACTGGATGAGAAAACCCTGCAGTTCAAGAGATCGATGTCCCCCCAGACCGACATCCGCTGAGTGAAATGCCGCAGATGTGCCTCTGGATCCGAGGCCCCGTCATAAAGGACGAACCTCGAGACGCTAAATCTCTCGGGGAGAGAGAAATTTTTGATTTCCTGCGAAAAGGGGGACATGCCCTGATCGTCCTCTTCATGTTCGTCCGTTTGGTCTCGGGCGTACCCGATCTCGGCCAAACGGGCCTGGACCTCCTGCTTGACGTAGTGGTCCAACAGCGCCTTGAGGTCCGTCTGGTCATCGAGTCTCGGGGATTCTGGCTCGCGCCATGAACCTCCGAGACCACTAGGCAGGTGACTGCTGCTCGAGCCTTCCTCCTCATAGCGAGATCTCCTTCTATCATCGAGGACCCGCCTCAGGTCTTGGTCTCCCGTGGGGTTCGTCTGTCACCTGAGGGGCGGGGCACGAGATCTCCTTTTGTTTGCCCTCAGTTGTTCTCGGAGGCGACGGATCAAGTCCTCCTTCTCCTGGAGGACCTGATCCTGGGCATTGAGCTCCTTGAGCAGAGGGTCGTCATGTCTCGTTTCACGGGTATGATGAAAAGACTGGTCGTCGTCGAGAGTGCGATGGTGGGATTGATGGGATGTCGCCCTGACAGGGGTTCTGCCTTGTCGTCGAGGATCCGACATGGAGGCGTTCTGCTGCGGGCCCCTTTGTGACCGATCACCAGGGTGGAGGGGGACCTCACGACGGTCACCATGGTGGGGGCGCGTAGTCGTAGGCCGAGACGAAGAGGCCGACTGGACTATGCCCTCTACGTACGCGGCTCCCGACTTTCCCCCAGACCTCCTCTGGCGCGGGACCCCCGGTGCCTCCTGCCTGACGGGAGGAGCCCCCGTCGGTCCCGGAGGGGGAAGAAGAGCAGAACGAAGGCCAGGTGTAGGTTCTGGAAGCACTGGCTGCGGCTGCAAGAACGGTGGAAATGAAGGTTGCTCCGGCAGCGGGAAGGACGACGCCCTCCGAGACTTCGGAGGTCCCCAGCCACCATATCTGGTCTTTGGAGGCATGGCTTCTGCAGAGGCTTTGGCACAGATCCTGCTCCCACAGACGGTGCCAACTGTAAGTGCCTAAAAATTACGAACTTAGTTAGGGGAGGATCAGCTCCTGATTTAAGGATTTGGGGGAGATGAAGGGGAAGGATCGGGCCTCCAGTGACCTGAAAGGAAGAAGATAACAGTCATAAACCCTGGCTATGGGTAGCCGAAGGCCCTTCGACGCTCAAGTTAGTATAAGAACCGAAAGAGAATGGAGAAAGGGAGCTCTGGTTGGGGAAGATTGTGCGTACCTTACATGGTTTTCTCTTATGCAAGATATAGACGTGAAAGTCATCATGGGACTGCTCCCTTGAAGGGACGGGAGTCCTATCATAGTGTACTTTCATCCCTTGAGTGGGGGTAGGTGAAAAGGGGATGTCCCATCGGACCAGCGCCCCTTGCCTAGGGACATGACTTGAGATAAGGCATGCCCCTTATCTAGGTCCGGCGCCCACTCCGTTGTCAGTTTGCCGATCCCGCTACGGTAGCGCATTAATGGCCGCATTAATGACTGAATGACAGGAGGCCGAGATCGGGCTTTAGACCGAGGCCGAGGTGGGTAATTACAGATTTGGCGAAACGAACCGGATCCACGCGTGACCGAGGTGGCGCTTCAGCCCAGCCTGGAAGATGCCGAGACTGAAAACACCCCTAAGCCCGAAGATGGCCCCACTCGACCCCATCATTATGGAATGCCCCACACAAAGTACAACCTATTTAAGGATTTAGTTGAGGATACACAAGGATGGAGAAATGGAGTTTATGTAGTTGGCTCAACATAGTTGGAACAAAGTATTGATGATGATAATTTCTCTCATTTGGTCAACTATCAATATATTTTAAATCACAATGAAGCACTAGTTATTGCTTTAGTGGGATCATTTTCGTAGGCCTCATTTGAAAATGGATCAATCTTATATCCAAAAGTGGAATGTAGGCGGCAAAGAAAGATTGATCATGGCTCCGGCGTAAACCAAGCCGACTTTTTTCTTACTTTATAAAAATGAGTTGTTGATTCATTTAAAAATAGCAATATCTCTTTAATATTATAAATGTTGTTGAGTTACTAATCTCTCCCTAATAAAAATTAATTTTAAAATTGGAAAGTCTCCTTAATGGGAATCCCTCAACTGAGCATAGGTGCTCTGGAACACGTGGTGACGCCCATATTTTGATCCATCTAAGTAGATCATGAAATAGGAAACCCCTGATAGTCATGAGCCCCTCCCAAGGTTTGGCCCCCATCCAGATGAACTAAACCATTGGATCAAGTGTGTACTTATTTTCAAAACTTGTTTGCCATGGATCAAATGGGACTCGTGATGATCGAAGCCCCCGTCACTTTTCACGGTGACACTTCCATTCTCAAGTGGTCCAGAGGTGGGCAGAAGGGCTTCCCTCTTTAGCATTATATATTTAAAAAAATATAAATAAATTTGAAAAGACGCAAATAAATTTTGAAATACTAAATAAAATTAAAAAAACGCAAATAGATTTGAAAAAACTCAAATAAATTTTCAAAAAAACTCAGATAGATTTTCCAAAAACTTAGATAAATTTTCTAAAAACTCAGTTAAATTTGTCGGGAACTCGTATATATTTGCCAAAAATACAGATAAATTTTTCAAAAACGAAGATAGATTTGCTTTTCGGCTTTTGAAACCAGGTCAAACTTGACCCGACCTGACCCGGACTGGAACCAACCCTCTGGGTCATCTTCTTCCTCCTCTCGATCTCCTATTCCAGAACAAGAACTGTAAACGTTCCTGCAACGACGATGGCCCTGGACGAGGGCTCGAACGACGATGGTTTCTTCGAGTTCCGTTTTTTGGGAGAGGAGAGACGAGGACGACCTTCTTCTTCGTCTTGGTCTGGACCCGATCACGGATCTTTTTCGGATCCACCTTTCCGACCACCGTCAACTTGTTGGTGCTGGGATCGCCCTTCACCTCCTCCGTTTTTGGAATCCTTTGAGAGAACCGGTGACTTTCTTGGAGCATCCTTCACAATGCATGTCGACGGTAAGAATCATAGTAATGGGACCGTTTTCATCTCCATCAGACTTCTTGTTGATTACCATAAGGATGCAATGAAGGGCAACTTTTGAGAGGTTAGATTTAAGAGATGGCCTCAAAATTCTTTGAAGCCTACCATCAAAGGATCCAAATTCGATTAACACAATATCTATGTTTATAATTCTACATAAAAGATTATATTTATGTTTATTACAGTGGAAGTACTTATTCTCTATTGTGATGTTTAAAATTTTACACTAATATAACTAGTAATCATGTTTATCAAATATCAATACGACATTGATGATTTCTTCGTAGCCATTTCTTCTCGCACCAGAAGCAACACCATGAGGGAAGTCTCCATCTAGGAGCTAAGCTATCGTGGTTCAATTTCAGAAATAGTTACCTCATTATTACTGGAAGTTTTTGCATTGGATGAGGATTCCTCCGAAGTAATTTCTCTCTTCCTTATGTAAAGAGGTGGCTCACTGGGATGAGGAAGAGTCATGGATTTGCTTCCTAGCATGAGCACAACTGATGACATCGTGGGTCTGTCTGTAGCGTCTTCTTGAATGCATAGCAACCCGATATGAACAAATCTCAATACCTCATCCATCGGGCATGAATCGATTAGGATTGGATTTATTAGCCCCATCACTTTTCCATCACACCGTAATCGCCATGCCTATAATTAGAATAAGAGAAATTCATGATTTCCAAGAACCGAAACTTTAAATAAAATAAAAACATCATGATTTGGGTTGGGACATGCGTACATATGCGGGAAGGCTTTGAGCATTTTCTGTTAGACAAGATCCACTACTAGAGGATTGAGTATTGGCGACACCACTGGGCGGGCGACCGCCACTGGGCGGTCGCAAATGCATACTTTTTTTTTTTTTCGTTCTTTTCCTTCCCTCCTTCTTTTCCTTTCGCTATTTCCGTTTCCCCTTTTCCTCTTTCCCTCCCGCGCTCCAGCATTTTCCTTCTCCCGCGCTCTCTCCCTCCTCGTCGTCGTCGATCGTCGTCGTCGGATCTCTCTCTCCCTCTCTCTCTCTCTCTCTCTCTGTCTCTCTGTTTCTCTCTGCAGTGAAGGAACTCGATCCTCTGTTTCTCTCCGCACCGACGGAACTCCGATCCCCTCCTGCCGCACCAGCACCAGCACGCCACCGCCGCAGCAGCACGACACGCCCTCTCTCTCTCTCCCTCCCCCTCTCGTTGCTCTATTTCTCTCTCTCTCACTCCCCGCCCTTCCTCTCCCTCTCGCTCTGGACTGTGCCCTACCGCCACCAGTTCTCTTTGTTTCTCCTCCCTCCCTGCGCCGAAGCCGGATCTCTCTCTCTCCCTCTCCCTCTCTCCCTCTCTCTCTCTGTTTCTCTCTGCAGTGAAGGAACGGAGATCCCCTCCTGCCGCGCCAGCACCAGCACGCCAACGCCGCACCAGCACCAGCACGCCCTCTCTCTCTCCCTCCCCCTCTCGTTGCTCTATTTCTCTCTCTCTCTCTCTCTCTCTCTCTCTCTCCCTTCCTCTCCCTCTCGCTCTGCACTGTGCCCTACCGCCACCAGTTCTCTGTTTCTCCCTCCCTGCGCCGAATCCGCCACAGGTACTCATTCTCTCCCTCCTTCTCCCTCTCCCACTCACTTTATTTATGGTTGTCTTTGTTACATTACTTGATTATTGGTTTTTTGTGTTGTTTGATCTGTGAATGGGTGAGTGGATTATCGATGAATGAATGGGACTTTGTTTTTATATAAATGTTTTGTTGATGGCAGGGAAATTGATGGGTTTTTTGGTTTGTGATTTGGTTGATGTGTTTGAGATCTGTTTTCATGGGCTGATATAACCTCTAATTAGGGTTTAGAGGAAATGTTATAGTCCATCAGATCAGTACTAAGTGCCAATAGAACTGCACCCAAAACAAAAGGCCTGTAGCAAAAGTGATTGTTGGCCCAGAACTACAAAAATCCTCCAAGTGCTTGGTGGCAGGAGTGACTGTTGGAGGGGTTGCATTATTGCAATTTGAAGGAAGGGTTTCATCCAATGAAGATTTTCAGACAAAGAAGAATAAAATCACAACCACATAATGTATGGTTCTTCTTGGGAGAAATTGTGGTTGCTTCATTAAATAATTATCATTCAACAAAATCCATAATAGAAGAATGCGCAGTAGAGGAGAATCATCCTTACAGTCCCTTTCTACAAGAACAAAGATACTTCAAAATGTTCAAGCAACCAAGTTTTCAAACTTAATTTTTATTGAACCCAAGTAAAATAGATGAACTCTTAGAACAAGAAAAACTTTATTTTTATGAAAAAAAAACAAGAATGTTACAAAGTCATTTTACTACTTTGACCTAACAAAAATATAGATAGAATAGGAATCATTATAGATATAAATTTTATTAATTTAGAGAAGACTTGCAATAAAACATCAAGACAAATTATTTGGGAAATGCTTTCAAGAATATATTTACATGTGGGCACTCAGATTTGGCTGAAGCTAGGCCTACAATGAGGGATGTGATGAAGTTCTTGGATGGGGATTGTCCTCTGCCAGAAATTTCATCGAGCGGATGGAGCTCTCTAGTTGCATCTACAGTGAAAGCAGAGTTGGACTCTTCTAGTCCTTTCAGTAGTGCTAGTATGATGGAGAGGTCATTTTTTGACTCTTCATCCACTGTTGTTGCTGATTCACTCCTATCTGGAGGCCGTTGATGGTATTTAGGTTTTTTTAAGGGATAATGCTGTCTGTGTAAGATAATTAGCATAATGTTGACTTGTAATACATATGAGATGTGAAGAACTGCCAATAATTTGTACATGTTCTTGTACTAGCACTAAATCCTTCTCTCTCTGTTTTTTTATTTTTTTTATTTTATAGAATGCATAAATATGAATTGAGTTCTTACAAACTCAAAGTCAAATGAGCTTAACAAAAGATTATTAAAAAGGTGAGAGTAAATGACATAAGGCAGGCTGAGATGTAGATGAAACTTCGACTTTCCTCTTATTTGAATCTTTGTATTGATGGCTGGCTGGCTTAGGCTTTTTTTTTATGTTCTTCAATCTTCATTTGATTCAATTTCCATTAAAGAGAAGGTTCTTTCATAGTCTTTTTTTTTTTATATATATTCACCTTTGATTTTTTGTTTTTAACCATTTAATAAAAAAAATATAAAGACAAAATTCTTATGAATTTAATTACATGAAACAAAGAACCCCAAGTGCAATTTACACCAGCACCTAAAAATATTGGGAGACTGTAAGAGCTCCTTTACCAACCCACCTTCAAATTCTTTCTTCTACAACAACTCCACAAAGTTATCACCAACCATCACCTAATACCAAAGTCATTCGCATAACTAACATTGGGTGTAGGAAGATGTTTTATTTAATTTACAAAGACCTTCAATACCAGAACCTGCACTACAAGATTTATGAGTATTTCAGAGAGATACTCAGATTTGTATTTTTGTTCTGTAAAATTGAATTCCATCCAAGAAAACCCAGAATTCTCACACTTGTGGAACTCAATATTAAATGGTAAGATATTATAAAGAGAAGGCCCTTTTTGGCATTCTAGCTCGTACCTGCACCTTTGATGGTCATCCATTAAAGGGTGACCCTCAAAAGACTTCATACACCCATTGTCACCAGAAAAAACTACTCCATAATTAGAGTGTAGATTCTCAAAGTTCTAGTTTGTAGTGTTATATTCTTCTAAAGAGTACAAAACAAACAGATGCATCCAATTCAAACCATGCAAAAAAAAAAAAAAAAAACCTCCACTTGTGTTTCCCTTATCTTCTTACCATAAAGTTTTTATGAACTGGGCACCTGTTACAAAGTTACAATTCGTCTTATGTAGCTTGTTTGTTTGGGTCAGTCCATTCCAAGGCAGTTTGTGATTTGGACAGCTTGGACTTTTTCGCCTGGTATGTCCCATATGTAAGTTGACAATAACACAAACCTTAACTTTGTGCAAAACTAGCATGGAAGGGCTGCCCTTCTGGGCTTTTGGGGTTTATGTCCTTTGATCTCCACCTAGAGTTATCAAAAGGGTTGGGAAAAACATACTGATTCATTACCTATCAGAATTCACCCAATAACTGGACGGGTTAGCTGGGAGAATGTTTTCCTAAGGTTGAACTCTAGAGCCAACATATGAATATTAGGCCCTTGGGTTAAAAATGGATCAGCAGTTGCCCTATAGGTAAACAGTTTGAGCTTGGACAAGCTTTAGACTAATGCTACCTGACTCCTGTCCAATCAAACTTGAAAAGCTTCTTCAAGTACTCATAGAGAAGGACAAGATCTTGCACACTATATATATATATCCGGAATAAATGGAAAGCTTTACTCTTTACCCCCTGTCCATTTATTGATACTATACTACTATGTAGGGGTTTTGGAATGCAATAAATTAGGACAAAACATAGGGACCATTTTCAGATTTTCCCAACAGTACTGTTACACACATACATGTATAATTACATTCAATCACTTTCCTATTTCATCTTAAATTAAATCCCCATTTTGAGTTTTTTTAGAACAAAAGAACAATACCCAGACTTTCCTTACTTCCAGCAGTATGCTGCATGAAAACCAAACTGCCCTTACAAATTAGGAGAAAACATGAACAGTTGGGAATTTGTGTGAGAGAATAGCAATTTCATTAGATGCCAAACATTGAGGGTTTTTACTCTCCAATTCATGCAATTTTACTTAAATTATAGGAGGGTGTTCTTGACTCTCCAATTCAAGATTTACTTATAGAAAATTTTATATTTGAAGATTTCATTGGTTGTGAACCTTTCATTATCAACTTATTCTATTCATTTGTATGCATTAGTGAAACTTAGACCCGTTCGAGAATTGTGTACGACATAAGTTCGGTAATCCTTGACGCGACGGATTGGGTCTTCGACTAGATTCGTTGTTCTTGTGATGTACATTCGAACTTTGTCGTATACAATTCTTGAATTGTCCAGTTCGGACAGTTTGAGAATGCAATTATACATCTTATACTCAATAGCTCATGCAAGTCTGATGTTAGACAGAGTTTCGGTTGATGTCCCATTGTTCTCTGGGTACATACATAGGTACGACTGATGTTGTACCTGTGTCGTGTACTTGGAGAACCACGCGGACATGCTGCCGAAATTTTGTTTGACTAGGGGACGAAGCATTCGAGTTGTTGAGTGCAAGTTGGATCGTGCATTCTCGAATGGGATAGGACCAACCACCTTGTAGTAAGTAGTTTGCAGTTTATGGATAGGTGACTTGCATGATGACACGGTACATTGGGTTAATTGTACTTGTTCATTTTAGACTTCCACAGAAGCACTTACGGAGATGGACAAGAGTTGGATTGATTTACCGAATAGGATGTCTCGGGAATACATGGAGGGGATTAACCAGTTCATGGAATTTACCAATGGGTTTGACAATGAGTTCATCAGTTGTCCATGTAGAAAATGTGGGAATCGGTATTATTACAGAAGAGAGATTGTCCGAGAGCATCTGATTCTGAACGGATTCTTGAAGGACTACAAGAACTGGATAAAACATGGAGAAGAGTATGTTTCCTGTCGCAGAGTGGAAATAGATGAAATTGAGGTGGATGATATGTCAGAGGCTGATCCGATGAACGTGATGTTAAATGATATCGCGTGCGGATTGGCACCCGAATACTTCAGCGATGCGACTGAGGGGGCGGGTGGGAGTAATCCTCGCTCTGGTGCCGATGAAGAAGCCCTGAGATATTTTGAAATTTTAGACGATGCACAGACAGAATTGTATCCTGGATGCAATGACTTCAGTAAATTGTCCTTTATTGTTGAGTTGTTACATTTGAAGGCATTGAACCTATGGTCTGACAAGTCTTTTGATATGCTCCTCCAGTTGTTGCATCGAGCGCTCCCATCCGGTGCAAAACTTGCTGAGTCCTACTATCAGGCTCGCAAGTTAACTGAAAATTTAGGCTTCACATATGAGACTCTGGATGCATGTCCGAACAATTGCATGTTGTTTAGGAATGAGAATGCCCATCTTGATAAGTGCATTGTGTGTCAGACTTCGAGATGGAAGGAGGACGGGGTTGGTTCCAATCGTCAGAATAGTTCTACAAATGTTATCAACCATGGCAAACTTGTGGCAGTAAAACAATTGAGATATTTCCCACTTAAGCCAAGGCTGAAGAGGCTTTTTATGTCATCAAATATTTCTAAACTGATGAGATGGCATGCCGAGAATAGCAGGGACGATGGTAAGTTGACCCATCCAGCAGATTCCCCAGCATGGAAAGACTTCGATCGGAGGAATCCAGACTTTGCCTTGGATTGTCGCAATGTGCGGCTTGGTTTGGCTGCAGATGGTTTCAGTCCGTTCAGATCCATGACTGGGGCAAATCACAGTACGTGGCCAGTTGTTTTGATACCTTATAATCTTCCGCCATGGATGTGTATGAAGCAACCTTTTCTTATCCTATCCACACTTATTGATGGACCAAGAGGACCAGGGGACAAGATTGATGTATATATGCAACCTCTGATAGATGAATTGAATGAATTATGGGCTGATGGTCTGATGACATTTGATGCCGAAGGCAATGAAATGTTTAAACTCCGCGCCGCATTATTATGGACAATCAACGACTTCCCTGCGTACGCCAACTTGTCGGGTTGGAGCACAAAGGGAGAGTTTGCATGTCCTTGCTGCAATAAGGAGAAGAAGTCAACTTGGTTGAAGCACGGCAGAAAATGGGCATACACGGGTCATAGGCGCTTTCTACCTCCATTGCATAGGTTCAGGAGGGACAAAGTGTCATTTGATGGGAGTCGAGAATATGGTCCAGCACCTCGAACAATGACGGGAGTTGACTTGTTGTCACAGCTCGAGCATGAGCAAATACGTACTGTGTATGATTTTCAAGATTTACTGGCCCCGGTGCTGCCTTCTATTCCCGGTGCAAGTAGAAGGCGAGGTCATAATTGGAAGAAAAAAAGTATTTTCTACGATTTACCATACTGGAAAGATAACTTACTCAGGCATAACTTAGATGTTATGCACATCGAGAAGAACGTTTGTGATAATATACTGTGGACCATTCTCGGTGCTCAGGGGAAGTCGAAGGATGGTGTCAATGCACGCCGTGACTTGGAAGAAATGGGCTTGAGAAAGCCGTTGCACTTGCAGTTGAGAGAGTCTAACAAGGCATACATGCCTCCTGCGCAGTACACGATGAGTAAAGATGAGAAAGATGTCTTCCTCTCAGTTCTGAAGGGTGTCAAGGTTCCTGACGGGTACTGTTCGAATATCGCAAAGCGTGTGAACATGAGAGAGAGAACATTACAGGGTTTGAAGAGTCATGACAATCATATTCTTATTCAACAATTACTGCCTATCTCCATACGGAATTGTCTGCCTAAGAATGTTGTAGCGCCGTTGATTGAATTTAGTAACTTCTTCAGACAACTTTGTTCTAGAGTTCATCGAATTGATGAGTTGAATGGTTTGCAAGAGAGGATTGCTGTGACGTTGTGTCATTTAGAAAAAATTTTCCCACCTGCATTTTTCGATGTCATGGTTCACTTGACCATACACTTAACCAGTGAAGCCCTGCTTGGTGGCCCCGTCCAATTCAGATGGATGTATCCGATCGAGAGGTATATGAACACATTGAAGAGATATGTTCGCAATAGAGCTCGTCCGGAGGCATCGATAGCAAAGGGGTATCTGATGGATGAGTGCACAAATTTCTGCGCAGCATATCTTAAAGAGAATATTGAAACAAAGTTAACTAGGCCCTCGCGGATTAATGATGGTCCAGTTGGGGATGGCACGCCATTTGATCTTAACAATATTGAGTGGATTCAAGCTCACCGGTGGGTGTTGTTCAACACCCCATCTGTTGTGGCTTTCACTCGGTAAGTGATCACTCATTTATGCGTGTAACTTGTCAGTTTTTTGCCTAAAACATCACACTTGTCGTTAACACGTATTATGCATCGCAGGACACACATTGATGAGCTGAAACGGGACATGCCTCATGCTACAGAGAATGAAATTCATCAGTCTCATTATCAGTCATTTCATGAATGGTTCAAGAATCACGTATGTACTCAATCATTAGGAGTAGTTTCACTTGTTCTTGTCATATTACTTTCATGTAGTGATATTCACTGATTACATGCATTGCGTAGGTATGTAGCTTACGAAGAACGGGCGATTCTTATTTGACTGATGAAATGAACCAGTTAGCTGATGGCCCATTTATAACGGCCCGACGTTACACAACTTGTGATGTCAACGGCTTTCGATTTCGCATCAAGGATGTAGATGAGAAACGAGCGACGCAAAATAGTGGGCTCGGTTGTCCATCCGTCGATGCTGGTTACTATTATGGCCGGTTGAAAGATATTGTTGAAGTTGTGTATAATCACGGGCTAAAGTTTCTATTGTTTAAGTGTGATTGGGTGGATCCCATCCGAGGGGTGAAAACAGATAATTACCAGTTTACACTGGTAAATTTTAACAATTTGTTATACCGTGATGATCGAATAAGTGCCGAACCGTACATTCTGTCTTCAATGGCTGAGCAAGTCTACTATGTTAGAGATCCAAAAGATCCTAACTGGCAGGTTGCAGTTAAAATGTCAAGGAGGGGAGTGTATCAGATTGAATGTGATGAGCCAGATATTGATGCATTCGCCCAACAAGAACTTGACCAGAATACAGTTGTTCAACATGATGAAGATATTAATTGGGTTCGGGAAACCATTGATGGAGATACAGTTGACTTACATGACCAATAAACGGTTGGGAACTTTTTCAGTAATGTTAAATTTTAGTGTAAATACTTTTTAAATGTTAATTTCAATTATCTTGTTTAATGAAATTTATCTTACAAACATTTGAACAGATATGTCAGGACGAAAGAGGAGTTTGGCATCCGCATCTGAGCCGAGCCCATCCACTCCAGTGGATGCTTCAGCGTCGTCCAGTGCGGCATCTCCACCATCTTCAGCACCACCATCAGGAGATACACTGACTGGTATAAGTTGATTTAATTAAAACATTTTAATTCTAGCAAATTATTTTATTTCAATTTAATTAGATTATCTCGAATTTAAACAGGTTCTACGAGCACGGGCCCATCTTCCAGCAGGGGGAGAGGCCCTGCTAGAGGGATCCGGACATGGAATTCCGAGCATCCCATTGACGTAGAGTTTGATGAGTCATATCATCCGGTGGGCCCTCATGCTCGCCAGCTCATCAGCCAGTTAGGACATATGGTCCGGGATCCATATGTATTTCCTTTGACCACACATGATTGGGACACATTCCCGGTGGCGACGCTAGATCGGACCTGGCAGCAGGTCAAGGTAATAATTTAACATTTTCTCCTCAGGATGTGTCAATTTAAACCATAACTTAATGAAATATATTTTGTCAATGAAAAATTATTTGTCCTTTTCAGGACAATGTGAGAGCATGTCCTGAGCTCTTCCGGCCAGTTTGCATGTCTAAGTGCCGGAAGATGTGGAAGGATCATAAAAATAAAATAAAGACGCAGCACTGGAAGCCTCATCAGGGTGCGCCTGACATACTTCAGCGAGTTCCGACTGGCGTTCTCCCTGATCAGTGGACTCAGCTCGTCGGGTACTGGGCGAGCGAGGAGGCTCAGGTGAGAAACTTGTACTTTTTTATTTTATTTTTAACATTTTACTAATAACTAATGTAACTAACAAAAATCCCTACTAATAAATATTGAAAACAGAGAGTGTCTGCTACGAATGCGCAGAACCGCGCATTGCAGGGTCCTGCACATAGGTTGGGGACTCGACACATCACCCAGGTCCGCCACGAGGTAAAAGGTTATATAGTACATTTAATTTATGTTCTTGTCATTCTGTATGATATTATACTATTAATACATTCCTCCACCAACCAGTTGCGTACCGAGGGTGTTCCGGTTGATAGGATGTCCGTCTGGATGCGTTCTCGAGATCCTCGCCATCCAGAGGTTGCAGCTATCTTCGTAAGTTTTTATATTGAACTGTTTAAATTATGTTTCTATTTGTATGTCTTGTTATGCATAATAATATACTAAATGAATGAACTACGCAGGCCCAGTATCAGTCACGCTTGGAGGAGTTACCCGAGGAGGAGCGCAGATTGCCATCACGGAGGGATGCGATATTCCACTCCGTCGTTGGCCGGGATGGGCATGGATACACTCTGACGTATGGGACGGGCATTCCACGCTCGCACATCACGCGATCGGAGTCATCCGGTGCTAGCTCCTCCCAGGGCATACACTTCCGTACGGATGAGGAGATTCAGGCGATGCTGCAGTCCATGAGGGCATCGATCAGAGAGGAGCTCAGGGCAGAGGTCAGGGCAGAGGTCAGTGCAGAGATTAGTGCAGCGATGAGGGCCGAGTGGAGAGCGGAGATAGCAGAGCTTGAGAGTCGTCTATCACAGAGTCGCGCCCCGCTTGCTTCAGACCCACCACCCACTACTCAGGTTAGTAAGAAAAAAATTTCGTACATATAAATTCTCAATTATGTAATTGATGCATCAATACTTATGTCTTTTTTTTTATGTTTTTTACTGTATAATAAATAATTACAGGCACCAGACGCTGGCAGCGGCCACAGGGCTAGACATGACTTCGGTGGAGAGGGCAGTCATGATTTAGCAGGCTCGACTGATCCTGACCAGGTAAAATTATTTTTTATAATTCAAGATTTCAACATTTAAGTTAAAAGCTTAACATAAAACTTAGAAAACGAGCCTCCGGGCGCCCAAAACGAGCAAACGGGCTCCGTTGCCCGTGAAACTTGACGGGCACGGGCACCTAAACATTCATGACTTGCAGGAACTGACGGAACGAGAATCCGACTTCCGGATTGCTCGTAATGTTGAAAAGTAGGTTTAAGTTAGAACGTTATGTTAAAACTTAGAAAACGAGCTTCCGGGCGCTCAAAACGAGCAAACGGACTCCGTTGCCTGTAAAACTTGACGGGCACGTGCCCGTAGTTATTCATGACTTGCAGGAACTGACGGAACGAGAATCCGACTCCCGGATTGCTCGTAATGTTGAAAAGTAGGTTTAAGTTAGAACGTTAAGTTAAAACTTAGAAAACGAGCCTCCGGGCGCTCAAAACGAGCAAACGGACTCCGTTGCCTGTAAAACTTGACGGGCACGTGCCCGTAGTTATTCATGACTTGCAGGAACTGACGGAACGAGAATCCGACTCCCGGATTGCTCGTAATGTTGAAAAGTAGGTTTAAGTTAGAACGTTAAGTTAAAACTTAGAAAACGAGTCTCCGGGCGCTCAAAACGAGCAAACGGACTCCGTTGCCTGTAAAACTTGACGGGCACGTGCCCGTAGTTATTCATGACTTGCAGGAACTGACGGAACGAGAATCCGACTCCCGGATTGCTCGTAATGTTGAAAAGTAGGTTTAAGTTAGAACGTTAAGTTAAAACTTAGAAAACGAGCCTCCGGGCGCTCAAAACGAGCAAACGGACTCCGTTGCCCGTAAAACTTGGCGGGCACGTGCCCTTAGTCTTTCATGACTTGCAAGAACTGACGGAACGAGAATCCGACTCCCGGATTGCTCGTAATGTTGAAAAGTAGGTTTAAGTTAGAACGTTAAGTTAAAACTTAGAAAACGAGCCTCCGGGCGACCAAACTGAGCAAACGGTGTCCGTTGCTCGTGAAACTTGACGGGCACGGGCCCCTATTCATTCCTGACTTGCAGGAACTGACGGAACGAGATTCCGACTCCCGCATCGATCGTAATGTTGAAACGTAGGTTTGAGTTAGAACGATAAGTTAAAACTTAGAAAACGAGCCTCCGGGCGACCAAACTGAGCAAACGGTGTGTGTTGCTCGTGAAACTTGACGGGCACGGGCCCCTAGTCATTCCTGACTTGCAGGAACTGACGGAACGAGATTCCGACTCCCGGATTGATCGTACAGTTGAAACGTAGGATTCAGTTAGAACGTTAACATAAAACTTAGAAAACGAGCCTCCGGGCGACCAAACTGAGCAAACGGTGTCCGTTGCTCGTGAAACTTGACGGGCACGGGTCCCTAGTCATTCATGACTTGCAGGAACTGACGGAACGAGATTCCGACTCCCGGTTTGATCGTACAGTTGAAACGTAGGTTTAAATTAGAACGTTAACTTAAAACTTAGAAAACGAGCCTCCGGGCGACCAAACTGAGCAAACGGTGTCCGTTGCTCGTGAAACTTGACGGGCACGGGCCCCTATTCATTCCTGACTTACAGGAACTGACGGAACGAGATTCCGACTTCTGGATTGATCGTAATGTTGAAACGTAGGTTTGAGTTAGAACGATAAGTTAAAACTTAGAAAACGAGCCTTCGGGCGACCAAACTGAGCAAACGGTGTCCGTTGCACGTGAAACTTGACGGGCACGGGCCCCTAGTCATTCCTGACTTGCAGGAACTGACGGAACGAGATTCCGACTCCCGGTTCTATCGTACAGTTGAAACGTAGGTTTGAGTTAGAACGTTAACTTAAAACTTAGAAAACGAGCCTCCGGGCGACCAAACTGAGCAAACGGTGTCCGTTGCTCGTGAAACTTGACGGGCACGGGCCCCTAGTCATTCCTGACTTGCAGGAACTGACGGAACGAGATTCCGACTCCCGGATTGATCGTACAGTTGAAACGTAGGATTGAGTTAGAACGTTAACTTAAAACTTAGAAAACGAGCCTCCGGGCGACCAAACTGAGCAAACGGTGTCCGTTGCTCGTGAAACTTGACGGGCACGGGCCCCTATTCATTCCTGACTTGCAGGAACTGACGGAACGAGATTCCGACTCCCGCATCGATCGTAATGTTGAAACGTAGGTTTGAGTTAGAACGATAAGTTAAAACTTAGAAAACGAGCCTCCGGGCGACCAAACTGAGCAAACGGTGTGTGTTGCTCGTGAAACTTGACGGGCACGGGCCCCTAGTCATTCCTGACTTGCAGGAACTGACGGAACGAGATTCCGACTCCCGGATTGATCGTACAGTTGAAACGTAGGATTCAGTTAGAACGTTAACATAAAACTTAGAAAACGAGCCTCCGGGCGACCAAACTGAGCAAACGGTGTCCGTTGCTCGTGAAACTTGACGGGCACGGGTCCCTAGTCATTCATGACTTGCAGGAACTGACGGAACGAGATTCCGACTCCCGGTTTGATCGTACAGTTGAAACGTAGGTTTAAATTAGAACGTTAACTTAAAACTTAGAAAACGAGCCTCCGGGCGACCAAACTGAGCAAACGGTGTCCGTTGCTCGTGAAACTTGACGGGCACGGGCCCCTATTCATTCCTGACTTGCAGGAACTGACGGAACGAGATTCCGACTTCTGGATTGATCGTAATGTTGAAACGTAGGTTTGAGTTAGAACGATAAGTTAAAACTTAGAAAACGAGCCTCCGGGCGACCAAACTGAGCAAACGGTGTGTGTTGCTCGTGAAACTTGACGGGCACGGGCCCCTAGTCATTCCTGACTTGCAGGAACTGACGGAACGAGATTCCGACTCCCGGATTGATCGTACAGTTGAAACGTAGGATTCAGTTAGAACGTTAACATAAAACTTAGAAAACGAGCCTCCGGGCGACCAAACTGAGCAAACGGTGTCCGTTGCTCGTGAAACTTGACGGGCACGGGTCCCTAGTCATTCATGACTTGCAGGAACTGACGGAACGAGATTCCGACTCCCGGTTTGATCGTACAGTTGAAACGTAGGTTTAAATTAGAACGTTAACTTAAAACTTAGAAAACGAGCCTCCGGGCGACCAAACTGAGCAAACGGTGTCCGTTGCTCGTGAAACTTGACGGGCACGGGCCCCTATTCATTCCTGACTTGCAGGAACTGACGGAACGAGATTCCGACTTCTGGATTGATCGTAATGTTGAAACGTAGGTTTGAGTTAGAACGATAAGTTAAAACTTAGAAAACGAGCCTTCGGGCGACCAAACTGAGCAAACGGTGTCCGTTGCACGTGAAACTTGACGGGCACGGGCCCCTAGTCATTCCTGACTTGCAGGAACTGACGGAACGAGATTCCGACTCCCGGTTCTATCGTACAGTTGAAACGTAGGTTTGAGTTAGAACGTTAACTTAAAACTTAGAAAACGAGCCTCCGGGCGACCAAACTGAGCAAACGGTGTCCGTTGCTCGTGAAACTTGACGGGCACGGGCCCCTAGTCATTCCTGACTTGCAGGAACTGACGGAACGAGATTCCGACTCCCGGATTGATCGTACAGTTGAAACGTAGGATTGAGTTAGAACGTTAACTTAAAACTTAGAAAACGAGCCTCCGGGCGACCAAACTGAGCAAACGGTGTCCGTTGCTCGTGAAACTTGACGGGCACGGGCCCCTATTCATTCCTGACTTGCAGGAACTGACGGAACGAGATTCCGACTCCCGCATCGATCGTAATGTTGAAACGTAGGTTTGAGTTAGAACGATAAGTTAAAACTTAGAAAACGAGCCTCCGGGCGACCAAACTGAGCAAACGGTGTGTGTTGCTCGTGAAACTTGACGGGCACGGGCCCCTAGTCATTCCTGACTTGCAGGAACTGACGGAACGAGATTCCGACTCCCGGATTGATCGTACAGTTGAAACGTAGGATTCAGTTAGAACGTTAACATAAAACTTAGAAAACGAGCCTCCGGGCGACCAAACTGAGCAAACGGTGTCCGTTGCTCGTGAAACTTGACGGGCACGGGTCCCTAGTCATTCATGACTTGCAGGAACTGACGGAACGAGATTCCGACTCCCGGTTTGATCGTACAGTTGAAACGTAGGTTTAAATTAGAACGTTAATTTAAAACTTAGAAAACGAGCCTCCGGGCGACCAAATTGAGCAAACGGTGTCTGTTGCTCGTGAAACTTGACGGGCACGGGCTCCTAGTCATTCCTGACTTGCAGGAACTGACGGAACGAGATTCCGACTTCTGGATTGATCGTAATGTTGAAACGTAGGTTTAAATTAGAACGTTAACTTAAAACTTAGAAAACGAGCCTCCGGACGACCAAACTGAGCAAACGGTGTCTGTTGCTCGTGAAACTTGACAGGCACGGGCCCCTAGTCATTCATGACTTGCAGGAACTGACAGAACGAGATTCCGACTCCCGGTTCTATCGTACAGTTGAAACGTAGGTTTGAGTTAGAACGTTAATTTAAAACTTAGAAAACGAGCCTCCGGGCGACAAAATTGAGCAAACGGTGTCCGTTAGTCGTGAAACTTGACGGGCACGGGTCCCTAGTTATTCCTGACTTGCAGGAACTGACGGAACGAGATTCCGACTCCTGGATTGATCGTAATGTTGAAACGTACGTTAAAATTTTAATTTTAATTCTTAATTTTTTTATATTTAGTATAAATTGCCAATTTTTATACTTATCTTTTAATATTTATTTTTCTTTTTCTGTTCAGGTTTGAGAGCATCGGATATATACCACGGCATCCGGCACGGAAAATTTTTCTTTTTGTTGTAATTGTAATGGATATATTTTACTGAAACTTTTGTAATATTTGAATGCAATTAATATAAGACTTTCTTTTTTTATTTGTAATTTTAATTGATGGTACTAGTTGTATATATTTAGTCTTTGTCATCAGTAATTTTAATTGATGGCCGTAGATATATAGCTACAGGTACAGGTACAGGTACAGGTATAAAAAAATGAAAAAAATTGATAAAATACGGGAATTTAATTTTAAAAAAAAAGGGGGGCTTTAGCGGCCGCCAGTGGCGGTCGCTAATAGTGCTATTAGCGGTCGCTAATAGTTCCAAAAAAAAAAAAAAAAAAAAATTTCAAAAATAAAAAAGCATTAGCGACCGCCATATGAGTATTAGCGACCGCCATGGCGGTCGCTAATACTAAAAAAAATAAAAAAAATAAAAAAAAATTTGAAAAAAATAAGCCATTAGCGACCGCTAATATAGTATTAGCGACCGCCATGGCGGTCGCTAAAAGTCCAAAAAAATTTTTTTAAATTTATTCGCGACCGCCACAAAAATTATTAGCGACCGCCATCTGGCGGTCGCTAAAACTATTAGCGACCGCCAGTGGCGGTCGCTAATACCTTTAGCGACGCCGTTTTCGCGGCCGCTGCTTGGCGGTCGCTAGGCGGTCGCTAATACTCTTTAGCGACCGCCAGTTGACTTTTAGCGACGGCAACTGGCGGCCGCTAAAAGTCAAGTTTCTACTAGTGATCGACTATTCTTTCTTCCACTCAAAATTTCTAGTAAGAGAACACCAAAGCTGAAAACGTCAGGATTCATCGAGAATAGACCATCCATTGCATACTCTGGAGCCATGTATCCACTATTTCAAATGGAAAATGTAAAATCAAGAAGGTAAGAAAAGGCATTGTAAAGAAGAAAAAGACTCAATTTGTAGGAACCAATCATACCATAGTTATTAGTTTTCTTTTTTTTGGTTTTATATTAACCATCCTAATAAAGCATATCTCTAGAGCTAATCAAGTCATATTTCAGCATAGATACTACCAATTCTGTCTTGTTTTATTATTATACATGTAGTATTGGCCACCTATATTGGGTTGTTTCATATAGTAAGAATAATATTGTTCACTTTACTTTTTTTGTAATTAATCATAGAAAAAAATTAAATATGCTTCGAAGGAAACCAAAAAGAGAAAAAGAAAGTAAGGGGAAAAAAAACAAATAGTACACTTTTATTTCAACTTGTGCTTTACATTGGAAGTTTAAAAATATAGTTTAGATCCTGTGTTGGAGCTAATTAGATAGGCATTTCATGTAATAGGTCTCTAAAACTCCACCTTGGGGCCCATATAATGATAGTATGGACCGTCCAAGAAGACTCTCGTTCCCCCTTATATATTTCCAAATTTCAGTTCATTAGGAGTGGGTTTCAACATCCGATTGAGCACAAGATTGAAAACATGATTAGGCAATGAAGTGGCTGGCATTGTTGCTGCATTAATCACATTTGTCTTATGTGAACTGATATTTGAAGGTATATCACTGGAGGGGATAATATTCATTTTGGACACTCTGCACTATCATCATGTGGGCTCCATGTTGTAGTTCGGGAGACCTGTTATAAAGAAAGCCTATCATATCCATGATAGAGGATCTGTACTCTTAGAAAGCACTAATGTGACCACATTTGGTGTGGGCCTCATTTGGGCCATAAAAGTGAAGGACAGGTTGCAGGTAAGGCCTTTGCTAATGGTAAAGAATACAAAATATGAAAAAAAAAGAAGAAAAATGAATAATTAAGGAGCTAGTGGGGCATTTCTAATTATGATACTCAGACACGACAATGATATGGTAAGGACATGCCATGGACATGATAGTGGGATGCATTTTACACATAAAAA
Source organism: Cinnamomum chago (assembly GCA_038049695.1). Lineage (NCBI taxonomy): Eukaryota > Viridiplantae > Streptophyta > Magnoliopsida > Laurales > Lauraceae > Cinnamomum > Cinnamomum chago. The sequence goes on along the minus strand of CP142457.1, from coordinate 10,606,008 downwards.
GTGAAGTTTTTAATACAATACAACATAGTTAATTTGAAAGTATCTCTCTAGCTATATAGTCTAAAGCCTAATTAATCTGAAATGCATTGTCAAAATGAATTTGCCTTTGACCATAGTTTATTTGCCGATTGCATAGTCACAAAAGGAACGGTTAGAATATCTAGTATGCTGCATCCTTGTCCCGTCTGACTATTTTTTGCTAGTAAGAGATTTATGCACAATCATAGGACCTTCTAAACTGGCCACAAGATATTTCCTACTGCATGATCATAGACGATGCTTGGCTCCCATTGAAGTAACATTCTTCGTGAATGTTATTAACCAACTTTACTTTCTATTGTGTACTTGAGCTAACACAAGAATTTCCAAATTCTAATTATTCAGGACATATTTGTATAGTTCGTATTAAATTTCTAAAAGTACATTAAGAGGTGGTTTATTTAGGGTGTATATATGGCGGATGTGTCAATGAAACCGTCACTTTCTAAATGCTATTGTCAAGTTGGGACTAAGAAACTTTATATATTTATAAGTTAATTTCATGTACGTAGGAGTTTATTTTATGTAGAAGTCGATTTTTTGTTTTAATTAAGAAGTTGCGAGATGGGATAAATGGAGAATGTGTTTCTTTTGAAAAAGTGTAATATGATGAATTTTCGTTTGGACAATTCACTAAACGCTATGACTAAACTTGGTGCATATCAATTGGAGGGCCTCCTCTTTTCCATTGGCAGAAGCTTTAACATTATGCCATAGATGAGCTTACAGTCTCTCTCAGGCATCTAAGGGTCAGACCCTCCAGTCACACACTTCGGAATTTCTCCAATCACCTTAGAATTTCAAGTATTGTTGAATGATTTTTAAGCTGGTCTTTTTGTGGGTCATTTTGTTTTATTAAGCATAGTGCCCTGTATTAGGCTGTAGTTTTTTGAAGGGGTTTTTCTTCCCGTCCTGGTGATATTCTTTTTGCAATTAAGCCTTAGAAAAAAAGAAAGAGAGAATGTCAGCTATGCAAAACTGTTACGCATTTTTTGAGGATTCTATTTAGTAGAGTAACTGAATGGCATTGCATATAAATCTCTAGGATTCAATATTAGTTAACCAAATGGTTGCTTAATTTTTCAAAGCATATAAATGTATCTTTAACTGAACTATATATATTTCTTGCATATAAAAATGATGGGAGTGGTATACTTACTAGGTTCGAATAACTTTGTTTGTGTTAGATTCACCCTGATTCTCTCTGAATGTTCTCGCTAATCCAAAGTCTGATATCTTTGGATTCATTTCATAGTCCAACAAAACGTTACTTGCTTTTAGATCCCTATGAATAACTTTGAGACGAGAATCCTCGTGAAGATAAAGAAGTCTTCGAGCAATTCCATTGACAATGTTGTGGCGTATTCTCCAAGTCAGCTGAGCACGCTTGATTTGATCTGATTTAATAGTAATATGAAAATTCATTGTTGAGTAGTCTTTTTGGTGAATTCCTTTAGTAATAATAAGAAATGTCATAGAAAATTATCACATGCAAAAAAAAAAAAAAAAAAGGGAAATTCCAACACATCTTATTGTCCACTATGAGGCTAACATGATGCATGGGTTGATTGATGCATTGAGACTAATGATGCAAGCTGAGATGGGTGGTGACTGAGAGTTTTTTAGGACCCACTAGAACGGATGCTAGTCTAATTAATCAAATCAATGCAGTGGATCTAACCAATCAAACAAAATAGAACTAGCAAATAAATCTACCAATTAATCACCACAAGAAGGCACACATAAATATAACTTGGAAATCCTTTCCAGGGAGAAAAACCACAATATAGAAATCAAGATTTCACGAACATTTACAAGATATACTCACAGCTCCTTTACCTCAGTCTGTACCTCGACTTCTACCGTGCACCGTTCTCCTTATTTGATCTCCCTGCACCTTGGCAATCAAGATGAACTATCTTCTACAAGAAAGCAGAAGCAACAATGACCTTCTAGAGCAGTCCTTCAGAATGATCTCTCAATGGATCTATCTTTCTCTAAGACATCTTCGACTCAGATTAATGATTAACTTCTAGGGTTGAGAACAACACCCTATATATAGCCCTAAGTTTGTCCAAGAGACTTCTAATTGAGAATAATCCACTTGGAATAGAAGTTCTTTTCAAACACTTTCATAGAGTTTGGACCAAACTAGGAGCCTACCGCCACGCTCGCTCTCACTATAGCCAGACACTACTCTGCCTCGGGTTTGGTTTTGACAGTCCTAACAATATTTCCCTTTTTTGCAATTCTTGGACAAAACTCCCTAAAATAATACACTTTGATCTACCCAAAAGAAAAATCTAAAGTACATTGAAATTAAAACAAAGAAGCACTATAGATCATGTATTGCCTTTGCTTGAACTTTTAGATCTTGAATTGCCTTGGCTTGTATAGCTCCCCCTAGCTCCATTCTTCTCCCTCTGCATTTGTCCATAATTGACAAACAAATATCATCATGCAGCTTCTGTCAATCTAGATGCAGTAGCTCCCCCTCAATATTGACTTTCCCTCAATATAGTCTTCATATCAACACTGAGGTGGGGACTTGATCTTGTAGATCAGGGGTGATGAGACTTAGGTGCACACACTTGTAAATTTAAATATTTCAACAAAGTGTGTATCAAAACAAAAGGTAGGTCTTCTTTCTTGACCCAAACAGCTTTGGTATTCTTCATTTTCAGCTCAGCCTTCTGTGTTTTCCATTGCTTTCGATTCAGTAAACTTCGCAGTTTGTTGCAATGGGGTCGAATGTGTCCTTAATTCCACAATGATGGCAAGTGGGAATTCGTTTAGGACATGACACATTCTGCTTCTTTGGTGCTTTCTTTGTAACACCAACGACGGGATTAGTAACAATTGAATTTTTAATAAAAGAATTTTTACCTTTGGCATTCGAAGTGGATGCTCCATCAGCGTAGCCAATGTCATGCTTGTCAGTGTGTGCCTTTTGACCACACAGGATGTCATCTGATTTTCTCAATCCGATGTTCATACTATTCAATGAAGTTTTAGCTGTATTTAACTCAGATAAAACCATCTTGAGTCTTCCATTCATATCAGAATTATCTGCTTTCAAAGTCTTTATATCAGAATCAAATAAGTTACACTTTTGTGATTCTGTAATCAATTTGGCAGCCAACTTGTTATTTTCATCCTCCAATTTTGTACCTTTGCTGGTGCTTCTACAAGTTCAACTTTCAAGGAGGAATTCTGCTCTTCAGACGCTTTCTATTTTTTAGCCACTTTTTCATTCATCTTCTGCTCTTCATGGTCTTCTCAAATACACTACAAAAAAAGGACTTTTAGTCTCGCTTTTGAAATGAGCTTTTGTGTCGCTTTTACAATAAAATGACACAGTATGGTCTGATGTGTCACTTTAGAGAAGGAGTTAACGAGGAGGAGGTTTGTTGGGTCACTTTTCTATAACGCGACACACAAAATAAATTTATGGTTTTCCCCCACTAAACAAAAGTGACACAAGAAGTTTGATTGTTATTTTCTTTCATGAAATAGGAAAGAAAAGCGCCACATGAATTTGGGCAAGTGATAATTTGGGTTCCCTCCATCGTAAGCATTTCATTCCCTCACTCCAACCCTAATCGACTCCACTATGCATCTCACTGCAGAAAAAACCAGACCTGCATCGTATTCGTTCCTCAAGAGACTTCCATCCGTTAATGGCAGATCTGTTTCCATCTCCTTCAGATCTCTACTAGTCTCCACTACTTCCTCAAATTTCTTTCAATCCTCCACTCGAAAAGTATGCTGCGATTGAGAGCATTTCGTCCTTCAAACGACAAGATCGTGAAGATCCAGCTCCATCCGACGCATCCATGGCTCGTCACGGCAGACGCATCGGATCATGTATCCGTATGGAACTGGGAGCATCGCCAGGTGGGTATCTTCTTCTTTGAAATTGGTCTCTCTCTCTCTCTGATGCAACTTGATTGATCATTTGTGGGTTCTTGTTTGTAGGTGATTTATGAGCTGAAAGCTGGTGGTGTAGATGAGAGGCTTTTGGTTGGGGCAAAGCTGGAGAAGCTCGCTGAAGGCGAATCGGGTGAATTCTCTGGATTTTGTGATCTGGGTCATTTGGATTTCGAGGGATTGTGATGTGATTTCTTCAGGATTCACAAAATGCCCAATTTCCCCCTTTCTCTGCCTTGATTTTGCTAAGACCCAAACAAAAAAAAAATCCCTTTTTTTTTTCTTCTTCTTCTTCACTCTCCCCCAATCGACAGGCATGGCAGCGGAGATTGACATCGTCTCTCTTCCTCTTTCATGGGTTGATTACAATCTGCTTCTAGGTGCCTTATATCATGGGCTTGATTACAATCTGCATATATATGATTAGATCTTGATTACAACTAAATTGTTTACAATAATCTGTACATGTTAAAGACTCAAAACTTGTAAATTGCTAAATTGTTCTTGTTCAAAACTGATTAAAATATTGTTTTGCCAGTGCTGCCTCCAAATTGGTCAACGACTCACCAACTTCAGCCTTTTGGCTCCAAACAGTTGTTCAGATAGAAAGATGCATGTGGTTGGGAACTACATACAAAAGTTATACCAGCACATGATTCATCTATGTTGATGTCAATTTGAGGTATTGTATTGTTTATTCATCCCATTTTTCTTCTTTTCTGTTCCTTTTTATTTCATTTATTTCTTTTCTTGTTTCATTTGTAAACTCCTGTTTAGGAGGCAGCAATACACTGTAACCTTTGTCCCGTTTCTAATGTCATATTCATTGTTCTAATCATGAAATGCTAGTGTGGACTGCCCAGAAAATTCCAGGATTGGACTCTCTGTTTTGTGTAATGTTCTTGTAAACAGAGAATTCGTGTACAGATTTTGCTGCTGGATCAATCAGGTTGTAGGGCAGATGGGAAACTCCAGCATGGTTTTCGATAGCAGGTTTAGGGGGATTTATCCAGTGTGATTTTTTCTTCTCTTTTGATCCCCCATCCCTTTTCAATGGCAATCCAAAGGAGGCTTGGATCTCTCCAGGCAGTGTCATTCTCTGTATGACAGGTACTAAATTATTATGTAATCCATAATATAAAATCATGACAATGAAGTTTTAACTTTCAGCTCTAAGATATCAGTCAAAGTTATTGTTTTAAGTAGTTCACATGGTTTGTCTTTTTGACATACTTGCAAAGTTGGTTGTGGTTTTGTGATGTTGATGAAGTTTTTTTTTTAAGATGATAGCATGTTAACTAGTGGATTTTGTGTATGGGTAGCAAATCACCTTGCCTTGTGAAAGAAAAGAAGTCTAATGTTGGGTATTAATATGCTTGCCTGAGTATTTTCCTTACATAAGGTCCTAATTTTTTTTTTCAACTTTTAATGATGAATGGGTTTATTGCAGTTATCTGTTCTATTGATGGCAGGATTAACTTGTTTTGATTAGCTAGTTCTACGAACTGTTTTATGTTGTCCTATAGCTCATGTATTGCTATTTCATATTAAATTGTTGAATCTTCTGATGTTTAATAAATGAATCAAATGTGTTTCAGGGAATTTAATGTCATTTTAAGCTTGCCTATTTTCTTTGAAATGACAACCATATAAGCAAAATCCCCACTCCCGCCCTTCCTTTTCATTCGTGATGAATCTTTCCCATTTCATGTTGTACTATAATTGGTGATAGTCACAGGTAGGTTTTACAAGGTAAACTCCTCAAAGAAAACAATGCTCTAAACATTAAGAACATCTTTACCAACTTGTATTTGGTAATGTGAATTCCTAGGAATTCACAGTAAAGGAGATTTATAATAAGAGTATTAAAGAGATGAAGTGTGAAGGATCAAATCAAGTTCCCTGTCACTTCCTTTTTGGACCAATATACCGCCGTTGATACTTTGGTTCATTGTGGCCAATATACAGCATATTGGCTGATAAGCTTACATCATGACTATGACTCAGTTTGTGATGCATGCGTCTAGTGATTGGATCTGTATCCGCATGGACTATGCTCGTATACAGTATGTATATATTTAAACTGTTACCTTGCATTGTTCATTCATTCTGTATATCTTAACTTGCAGTAGCTTATTTGGAGTTTAGAAGGTGTAAGCTCTTGTGTATATCTGTTGTGCGTTCTTGAATTTGGTTTTTTTGTTGGTTTCATTATGCACACAACTTGATCTCAATGCTGTCTTTTGCAGACCGAATGGATCAGCATGCCACAGATCAGATATGTATAAGTTTCTCAAATTTCGTTTTCCAAACAAGTTGTGGAAGAATGGTAGGTGTATCGTCTGCTGGACTTGTTAAAGCCAAGACATTGTTGGGTTTAGAGGAAAACTACAAGTTGTGCACTTCTCAGGACACTGCTGGGCCACAGTCAAATTGTTATTATTTTGTAGGTGAATGAAGAACTTAATTAAACAGAGATGGAATGCCTTTTGCTAAGTGGATCTACTAATTAGGTTAAGTTAATTTTGGTTATTCGGAAATTGTTTACAATGTAGCTTGCCTTTTTTTCGATGCTTTTGTAAAGGTTTTGGATTATGTCGTGACGCTTTGGTTACAAATTCGAAGGTTAATGTAAATAGTTTGGATTATGGATGGGTTCAAATTGACTATGTTTTGAATAGTTTGTTTGATTTAGTGCATGGACGAGCAAGTATTTTCCTTAATGTGAATGGTAATTAATTTCCAATTAATGAAATGGTTCTTATTGAATGTTGCTATCTATATTTTTTTGCATCTTTTGTAAGGCAGGTTTAGTGATTAGTAATGTATATATTGCATTTTTATTTTTATTTTTAAAATGGATGGTATCTCGCTTCTATGGAAACTGTCACAACTGATGACTACTTGTGTCACTTTTGGTCCGAAAACAACATATTGATCAATGCTATTGAAAAGGGAGACAACTTTCTTGTGACGCTTTTAAGTTATTTCAGTGTCACTTTTGGGTTTAAAGTGACACAAGTAACCATTTTTTTGTGTCACTTTGATAACAGAAACTGACACAACAAATGTATTTCTTGAGACGCTTTTACGAACTTTTAGTGATGCCGGCAGATAAGACGCTTGCATAGTAATCAGAAAAGCGACACAAACCACTTTTTAAGACACTTTAAAAGTGACTCATTAAGACATTTTTTTTGTAGTGATAGCATTTGACATTCAGATTTCCAATCCTGTTCTACCTCTGACCTACCATCATCATGATCAGTCCCATCATCACAAAAAACTTATGGAGTAGCGGAACATGCAGATGCCAGAAAAACCATGATTTCTCTTTGCTAATGGTAGGCTTCTCAGATTCAAACCTTTTCAAATTAAAAGCCATTTTCTTTGATTTCCTATTACTATAATCACTAGCAATGTGTCAATAACCATAACACTGATAGCACTAAATTCCTTTAAAAGATTTTTTTCTTCCCAACAAATTTAGGGATTTTGGTATAAGTGCTTTCGCGGTAGATATCCATTCTAACAATATTTGGATCAACATAATAAAATAGTGTAACCCACGTTGATACCAATTGAGAGTTTTGCAGGACCCACTAGAATGGATGCTAGTCTAATTAATCAAATCAATGCAGTAGATGTAACCAATCAAACAAGATAGAACTAGCAAATAAATCTACCAATCAATCACCACAAGAAGGCACACACAAATATAACGTGGAAACCCTTTCCTGTGAGAAAAACCACGATCCAGAAATCAAAGTTTTACGAATAGTTACAAGATATACTCACAGCTCCTTTACCTCAGGTTGTACCTCGACCTAAGGACCGTAGTTGTTCTTGTATAAAATCCACTAATACAACTTCCACCATGCATTGTTCTCCTTACTTGATCTCCTCGCACCTTGTCAATCAAGATGAACTATCTTCTACAAGAAAACAAAAGCAACAAGACCTTCTAGAGCAGCCCTTCAGAACGATCTCTCAAGGGATCTATCTCTCTCTAAGACATCTTTGACTCAGATTAATAATTAACTTCTAGGTTTGAGAGCAATACCCTATATACAGCCCTAACCTCATCCAAAAGACTTCTAAGAATAATCCACTTTGAATAGAAGTTCTTTTCAAACACTTTTATAGAGTTCGGACCGAACTAGGAGCCTACCACCACGCTCGCTATAGCGAGCATGAGTCTCGCTATAGCAAGACACTACTCTGCCTCGGGTTTGGTTCTGACAGTCCTAAGAGTGACAAAGGGAGATGGTGATGGAGAGGTAGGATGATTATAAACTAGGCCACAAACTTTCGAAATACATTTATGATTGAAAAAAAGGGGCATGAATCCACATCAATGTGAGTAAGAAGACACCATAGAGTTAAATCGTATTATTTCCTTGCTAGACGATCTACTCCATGATCCAGTCCATCAGTTTAATATAGCACATCTCTCATTTCCACATCTAGGGTCCGTTTCTTGTAATTGAATTCCTCGAAGTTAACAAATCTTTCTATAAGTGGTTAATAAAGCAGTTATAAAAGGTGAATGTCCAAAGATGACATCTCCGCTTTATTAGAAAATGAATCAAGCGAAGACATAAATGAATACCCAGCCATCACCCATGCAATGCAAATACTAGGAAAGCAATTTCTCATCAACAACATTCCCTTATATCCTTCACCCCTGTAACATATCCATCACCCCTCACGTATATTTCACTCCTCACCTTTTTTTTACCATGAATTCTTATGTGTTCTATAGTAACATACAGGCCCCTGCCGCTTGGAACTGTCAAAATGAGTGTGGAAATCCTATATGAATATATGGCATGAGAAAAATTCATTGGGGGAATGTATAATTTTAAAATCATAAAAGGAACATACCAAAGAGAAAGAAATCAAGGCTCTTGTTGGGCATGTATTCATAAATGAGGAGTTTCTCTTCCTTTTCCATGCAACAGAACAATAGCCTCACGAGATTCTTGTGTTGAAGTTTCGAAATTAATATAATTTCATTCTTGAACTCCTTTAGGCCTTGACTGGAGCCTATTGAAAGTCGTTTTACTGCAATTTCCTTTCCATTTGCTAGCATACTCTACAACATTTTCAAGCAATATTGCTCATGAGAAGCAATGAAGCTTAATTTTCATAGATTATTCAATCATTTTGAGCATAATCTATATCATTACCTTGTACACAGTGCCAAATCCACCTTGTCCAAGCTTGTTTTCAGAAGAGAAATTATTTGTAGAATGTTGAATAGTACCAAAATCAATGAACGGTAACTCCTGATTTTCCCCTTGACTTCCTCCATATATATCTGTATTCAGAAGATCGGTTCTTGTTGCACCCAAGTTATTTATCAAAGCATGATGGATTTGTTGCTTCCTCGCTGAACAAAAAACTTTATTTAGAGTTTGGCTTTAACTATGTATTTAACTAAGTTAAATAGATGAACTAGGTATTTACCTTCCTGCAGTTTTCTCCTCCTCCGTATAAGGTGGAAGGTGCAACATCCCAAGAGAACAAGATAGCAACAAACCTCCCTTTCTTGCCTTGTTCAGAGACATTGACAGAAATCTTAGCTGCAAACGGAAATTTGTCAATGAAGGTGGATTAATTGGTATAACCACATAACCCGTTCAAAAGTTTTACACAAAAATAATATTGATTATATATAGATAAAAGTAGAGATAAATTGAAAAAGAGAAGTAAAACAGAAAACATACTGTTTACTGAATTTCAGTACATCAATGCTGGAACATAACTTTTAGTGAGAAACTTCAATGCTATTAAAAATTAAGGGTGGGGAAAATCTAACCCAATTTTAATGTGAATTATAATCTCCATATGTACTTGACATGTAAGTGATCTAAGGATTCTGATTGAACAAACAAGATTCCTGGTTTGAAGTACCTTCACAATATTTTTTATCCTTTATAGCTTTATCAATTGGTTTCATAGTAACTTTGTGTAACTTTTTGGACAAGGCCATCTTGGTGACCGTTTTAGATTAACGTACACATTATTCCTTCTTAAACTTGGTTTTGCCAATTTCTTGAGCAAAATTTAGATAATGTCACCAAAGTCATTTGACTATGGTAAAAAAGAAAATTTAAAACTTGTTTGCGTCATATCTCATGATATCATGGGGTTTATCAGTTTTTGTATCACATACTTTTTGCCACCGGCAAGCGAATTAAGTTTTTATACAACATAAAATATGATATTTTATGAAAAGTATATACACATATGACTACCATTTCTCAGGTTCTATCAGTTTGAAACAAACGTTTTCTAAGCCGTTGAATAAAATCCGTGACATCATGGGATAGTCCTATGATATCATGTGATTTATCAGTCTGTGTGACATGCACTATTCCCATGATATATTGAATTTGGGGCAAAAAAGTTTTTTTAAAAAATGTTGACTAGAGTCGAGCGACGTTATCTAAGGCTCGATCATGATATTTTGTTCGAATGGGAATTGAGGAGGACTAATATGTCAAATCCCCTTGATTATATGATAATTTTCCTTCTATTATCAGTCCTACATTAAGCAATGTTCTTTGTGGTAAAAGTCCCCTAATAACCCAGTTTTTCAAATTCCAATTCCATCCACTCTAATGATATATCTTAAAATCTCATTTCAATAGAGGCAAGTCCCACCATTCGATTGATCGCATGATAAGAATGTGATTAACCCCATGCCACGAACTGAGTGAACTCACCTAGGACTCCACCGCCATGCCCACATAATGATAATTCGCACAATTCAAAATGAATGTCATACCCTTCAATATTGTAATAAAATTGTAGTTTTTATTAAGAGAATGAAAAAAAATCATTTTTCTTTTACCATAATCATCCCAATTCCATTTCATTTAACCAAAAATTCAACTCTACTTTCAAACTACTACTAATCTCCAATGATGTGACATTTAACTCCCTCCTACTTTACAAGAAAATTTACAAAACTAGCCATGGGTAACTAGATAGGCATCCCTAGAGAGCTACGAAGCAGCTAGCTAGTAGCTATACACTAGCTATACACCATCAAAGGAACAACCAAAACACGCAATACAAAAATCCAAAGAACATGAAGCTAAACAAAGCTGAGATTTATTGGTTAACGAAGTCATGATTACTCCAAAAAAATAATATGAGCATAGCGGTGTGGCGCCTTGAAATTTCTTGCGAAGTTGGCCTGCAAATGAGGGATAGTAGGTCAATCATATACATAGTTGCTAATTTCATCTTGGACCCCATTTCAATAAGGCTTTCAAAATGAGATGTTTCGACCGATTCAGAGTTTTGGTGTAACATTTCAGAGTTAGTTTTTGGATAAATAAAAAAAATCTCAAATATAAATATAAAAGAATATGAGATATAATTTATGCATTTGATTAATTACAACGAAAAAAAATTATAAGATACACTTAAAATTTAAGCACGTTCCTTACCAGAAAAAACTTTAAATAAAATTTTCATAACAATAAAAGTTAATAACCTTTAAGATTGAAGTTTGGGAAATTACCCACAACATCTCAGCCATTTTTAGGATTTTCAGAAATTCCATTCATTTTGGTCAATTTCAGCCGAAATCCATATTTTTGGCCGAAATGAACCAAAAGTCAAACCAAAAAGTTACAACACGCATTATTTTGGCCGAAATTGACCAAAAGTCAAACCAAAAGGTTATGACATGCATTTCAATTTGGCTTCATGGCCGAAATGAAATGAAATTGATAATTGTGATTAGATAGCAATCAGTATGGTCCAAAAAAGCCTGCTGATCTAAAGGATAAGATCAATTATGGTTTTCCAAATGGAGTAGATAAAGTGGAAAAACAAGATGTATTATATGCCATAAAAGTGGTTGTTGATTTTATTCAGAAAATTCTCAATTTATAAGGAGAATCATAATTCGTAAGAGAGTAATTTAAAATTGAAAACTTTATTTCTATCTAAAATATCTCTAAACCTCATCTCATCTCTAATGCAGCAATGATCTAATATCTCTAATAGCCTCTCACAAATATATTGTCCTTTCATAGAAAGTATTCTTTGATTAAACATAAAAATAACACAACGCTTAGTCTTTCTTAATATCTTGTAGGATCATTTATTTGCTGGTGACCACCATCCGTATTGAGATTTAGTGACGGTTAATCCCACTGCTTTGATACCATGTGGGAATTCAAGATGTACGTACTATATATATTTTCATAAAAATCAAAATAAATTTTATTCGCACAAACTTCTAAATTTATAAGGAGTCTCATAAGAGAGTAGTTTACGATTTACTAAACCCTTAATTATTTTGCTAAAATCTCCAACAACCTAATCTCTTATCTCTAAGGTAGCAATGAGCAAATATATACCTCTTAACAGATGGTGCATGAGAAGACTATTCCAATGCCTTTCCTAGGTTACTAAAATAAATGTGTAAAATTAATAAATTTAGTGTTGCTTATAGTTTATTTCAATTTACTGCACCTTTTCTTTTGGTGGATAATTCTGACATAAATAACTTTTAGAATGAGAAATAAGATAATTGTAACTCACGATACCAATTTCTAAACTATCCACTTGCCATTACGCATTCTTTGATCTTCCATATTTGATCTGTATTAATATGAAAGATATTTCATCTTTCTCAAAATGAAAATTATTTTAATTTTTTCTGCATCTGAACATATCCATCAGTCTTAAATAATAATCGTAAAGTATTTCAGAACTTATAGTAGTACTTTTAAGAATATAATGATTTATGTATAATTAGAAGTTGGAGTTGATCAAGTTTACTTTTTTTTTTTTTTTCAACTTTTGGCACCCCAATTAAGGGAGCAGGAGCTCTCCAATGTGAAAATTAAGAGTGGCATAATCGGGGATCAATCCCTGGATAGCCGGATGATAACAGAAGTTTTGCCAACAAACTAAGCAACCACATTTTATCGATTGAGATTAGTTTTTAGTAATATATTGATTAAGGGATAAGATGGTAACTAATTTAACTTAACACATTTCTTTTTCTATCTTCTACCTAAAAGTTACATGAAAAATAAAAATATGTAAAAATTTATAATTCAAAGTTGATTTGTTGTTTATGTAAATTTATTTAGGTTTTCTATTAGTTAAGAAATTTTGTATTTAGATTTTGAAGAATGTTAAATAATATATATTTTATTTTAAATTTATTTCTTTTCAATACCTAAAAAGATGCAAGAGTTATTTTACCAGAAAAATCCCCTTACTTTCCATATATACCAAAAAGGACTTAAAAGATTTGTATCTACCGTAGTAGTACCAGGGGCCATTTTTGGTTTATTTTTTCTGTTGTTTTGCAGAGCAGAGTAAGAAAGGAACGAGAATAAAGGAAAATGAAAAAAGTGGAAAAAAAAGTAGAGAGGAAAATATGGGTGAAAGATAGAGAGAGGGTTTGAAGTTTCATTCATTTGGTTGGCGAACGAACTTGTTTAGGTTATGGGAGAAAGAGGGAAGATGAAGATGATGAATTTGTCTCTTTTTTAAGTTTCATTCATTTGGTTGGCGAACGAACTTGTTTAGGTTACGGGAGGAAGAGGAAAGATGAAGATGATGATTTTGTCTCTTACTGCTGGTTCAAACGGATCTCCAATCCGATCTCAAGATATAGAAATAATTCTAACAGTCAATTCCAGTTAAATCTGCCTTTGGCCGTAAGGGTCAGAGGTCACTGCTGACGTCATCGTCTGCCTGGTGCGTTGGTCCTGGTCTTTCAAACCAGGTCGAACCTGACCCGAAACTTGGTCTTTCCTGGCTCGGCCCAAGTCAAGAACCCACATCGTCTTCTACGATTTTTCTCTGCATAAACAGGCAGCGACTGAGGACACCGGCAACTATGCTGGCAGTGACCATGAGGTCTTCCTCCTGCAGCCTCGGCGGTAAGGTACTCAGGCGAAGAGCAGCGACAGAGAACCTTGAACCCTTCTATCCCTTTGCATAATTCATATTGAATTCCTAGGATCCGGAACTTCATTTCTACATCTATTGAAGGGGCTAAATGTGAAAATCTACATGATAAGATCCTCAAAGAGCCATCATATAATTTCCCCCTCGATAAGAAATGATTACCCATGTTGACCCCACACGGACACGGGGGGGGGGGGGGGGGGGGGGGCGGCGGCGTGAATCAGTGTCTGTCTTAAAAATTTTATATGCAAACCATTAATCACACAACCACGACACAAGAGTTTTTACGTGGTTCACCCTCAGGCTACATCCACGGTGCACAAAGAATGCACTTCCACTATTTTAGCAACACCAACTGCTAGGAGCACCTACCCTTTACAATTTCACTCGCACCAACGGACAGGAACACCAACCCCTACAGTCAAGCACCCACTTGAGCGATTACAAGGATATAGAGAATTTATGACACGCACAGGTGCCTTACAATAAAATTCCAGCAACACACACAGGTGTCAAGAAAATATCAATCACGTAGATAATTTCACCGAGATTAGTTCTCAATTAAATTTGCCCTACAACTCTTGTCAACCACAAACACTAATTTATAGTCACACCCTTTGCCTGCACCATCATAATCTGAGGAAGACTACAAGTAGGAATATAAATCCACATGAAGTAGAGAGCAGGATGACCATACCACATATGAAGAACAGATCATCATATACTGAAGAATATCTTAATCATTACTCTGAGTGAGAGATGGTGATAGGCACGCACGATCTCAAGGGTGAATCTCAGACGTTGCAGCTCTGTTGCTTGCACCGGGGCTTTGGGGTTTTCAGCCTTCAGAACATGTCATCAACAACACTGGAGATGGAAATCACAAGATACAAAAATGAAGACCGCCGTGGAAATTCAAGATACTGTAACACTTCAATCGCCTCTTCCTCCTTCTCCCAATCAAAGAATGCAAGCTTGAAACCGTACAGCCACTTCAATGATAAAGGAAAAAAACTTCCTCCTTCTCCCAATCAAAAGAATGCAAGCTTGAAACCATACAGCCACTTCAATGATCAAGAAAACTTTGTTTTTGTGTTTCTTCTCTGTTATCAATAAACAAGCCCTTTTTCAATCGTACTTTTTCTTCTCTATTGAATAGAATAAGAATCTCAATCTTCACACCTGTCACAACCTTCTTATCTTAGACCTAAGACCCTAAAAAGTTGGATTTAGTTTCTATAATAAATGCATACCCAACAATTTTGGGCCTTTGCACAAGTGGGCTGCAAATGGGCTGACCCACTAAAATTGCCATACTATGTTGACAACAATTTCAACTCCAAATCCAAACCCAAGTATGATCAACAACCCATTCGTCACCCAAGTGAATTGAAAGGTAGATTGTAGTGCTCTTTCACAGGGCCGGTTCTGAATTTCTTAGGGCCCAGGGCAAGAGTAAAAGTTAGGCCTCTTCATCTATCATATATGATAATATCATTGGTGGGCCCCACTAATGTGAAAAATTGGCAATGAGTTGATGATGCCCAAGGATAACTATTTGAAAAAAAGAAAAAAGAAAAGAGAACTCAGACCAGAATTTAAGCATCATATATGGGGAGAAAAAGTCATTGGTGGGCCCCACTAACAGATGAGAAGAACGGGTGAAGGGTTGAAGTCTTGATGATCTATTTATAAAATAAATAAAAAAAAGCCCACAAATCATCCTAACGCTAGATCAAATTCTCTCAGAATTTCAGCAATCAAATATAAAATATCATTGGTGGGCCCCATTGATGGATGCTCAAATCAGTGATGCAATAAGCACTCTCAGATGATTTGATAATGGGTCTATTGATGCCCATGATGATGAAATCCATTGGATGAGCCATGCCCCCACCAAATAATTGAAAAGAACATAAAAGGTAGAAACCAGAAGGAGAGGGATTTTGGGCCCAAATCCCCCCTGAAAAATGGGCCCTAGGCAAGGGCACTTACAACCCCTGTTCAGGCCCGGGCCTGCTCTTTCACCCCTCCCCTCTTTAATACTAGTCAAATAAAACCATAAGAATTTCATACTAGGTAGGCACATATGGGGCCGTCAAGTTCCTAAATATCTCAGTTAATGAAAATAGATTGAAGTAAAAAGTTGATGTGATTCAAAAGTCATCCCAGTTTAAAAAAAGAAAAAAAAATGGTAATCTACCCATAATCAACAAGTATTAAGCAGGAGAGGGTCAGTGACACATGCACAACTACAGACTAAAGCTTGGATGGTACTATTATGTGTCCTTGGATCTAAATATTGCAGTTACAAGTTAACCAAGATAGATTGGTCTGGAGCAGGCAGAGAATTATACTATCATGCTCTACAATACCTGTTCCGTGTGTACGGTTTCCAGCAGGAGTTGGTGGTGGAGGAGGAGGAGGAGGCGGCAGAGAAAAGAAGATATATAATTCATATCGTATGTTACAGCTCACACTATAAATATTTCCGCCTGTTCTTCCATCACAACAGTTCGGAATGTTTTCGATCATCCTCCTCAAACAATAGTCGCAATTGCTCTCTGATAAATCTCTAGTGCACTGAGCCAGTCCATATATTTTTTTAAAGGAGTCATACTTAATAGAATTCACTGCATACTTGGATGCTGACGATGCCGCTGCTGTGGTAAGATCGTTCATTAGGCTCCCCGCTTGTGTATTGAAAAGCGTAACATTGGACGCATTCTGTGCAAGATAAAGAGATTTTCTTATAGTGGTGTCAAGTTCAGAGAAGAACCGTTGATCGGAATAGCGCATGATACAATTGTAGTATCTGATGGTTGCTTCTCGTTTGTTGGGACAGAAGCGGATGATGTTAGCGGTTGAATTGATGAGGCACTGCCTGCAAACATCTTCAGAAGCTCCAGACATGCATTGTGAGTAGCCATGGACCGTGTTAGCACCATCTCCATAGCTATTGTTGTAGAAGCTATCGTGCCTTATCACCCCATTGCTAGATAAAGTAGGGAGGATGGTGTTGAGATTGGTATCATATTGGCTGCCGGAAGTGTAATTCAGGGACCCGCAGGCACTGAAGTTGGCTTCGAAGATTGGTTGTTGATAGGTAACAGAGCTTTCTTCAGCTGCAACAGAGCTTTGAAAATGCAATAAAAGGATAAAAAATAGGTGCATTTTCAAGTGTTTAGAAGCCTGAAACTGCATTTTAGAATGAAGAAGAGAGTTTAGATGCTGCAGGTGGTGAAGATGAAGGTTTTCGTATGCTGGAGTGGTAGATTTTTCTCTTGCAGTGTCTCCGTCCAAAATGCTTTTGTCTTAAGTCCCCACACGCTTCCTTGCCGGCTTTTGTGTCATGAATGAAAAGGACACCCACTCTGATTAAAAGTCCAAATTTTGCAAATTTATCCCTCTTTTTTGGGTATTTACAAAGAAGCCCATCAGCTTTTTGGGGACTTTTTGACCCAGGTCAAGGGGTTAGGGTGACCATGTAACAGTTATCTATATTTTAAGATGACATTGTTGCTTTCCATTTAATTCTATTTTTTAGTTTGATCATGGTTTGAACCGAATGGACTCAGACTCTTGTTGAAAGGCTTTTATCTTAGTTAAGCCCTTGATTGAAAAGATTTTCCTTCTCCTTTGTTTCTTATATTTTCTTGCCCTTTTTTTTTTTTTTTTTTTCTCCTTGGGTTCTTTATCATCTGTCAATTTTCTTCAAGGAAACTCTTTCACGCCAACGCATCTTTGATTCTATCCTCTTCAAAGAATGAGAAAAATCAAGCAATCATTCAGCCTCAAATTTCAGTTTTCTTAGTGTTGGTCTTTTTAGCGACAAACATGGTTGATCAAAGAAAATGAACAAGTCTTCTTTGTTGCCATCGAGGAAGAGAGTATTTGGGAATGAAAAATGGAAATATAAAAACACATGAGGGAGAGGAAAAGAAAATGTAAAAGGGGTTGTAATCCTTGAAGGCAATTTCATTTAAATTTTAATTGAGTGGTCAATAATTTAAATAGGATATATCTAACTAATGATAGAATGTGATAATTAAAGCACATTAAAGTTAGTTTTGTTGGACTTTTTTTCAGTTCACCCATCTTACTGGTCTTTAGATGCTAAATGATTATTGGAATACCTTTGATCATTAATGGTCAGGGGACATTGTGAGGATCAGAAAAATTGAGGCATGCCATTGTTATCGTAAAGAATAAAATTTTATTTAAATTTAAAAAATCAGAGAGGTATATTTATATATTTCCAGAAGAAATGACAGAGGCACTCTAGTTAGTAGTTGAATTTTCACATGAAAATTAATATTCCTCTTGTTGGCCTAGTGGGTCCAGACCAATTGGGTTTAGGGTCATGGGTACTTTGGTAATTGTACCGGGACTTTCTTATTTACTAAGATAGGGTTACTTGGGGGAAAAGAAAGAGAGCATTATATATTCATGTAATGTGTAACTCATGATATACTGTACTGCATATCATACAGAGAGTGAACCCAAAGGAGAGTCGAGTTTCTTTCCGTGGACGTAGGCAAGATTGCCGAACCACGTAAATCTCTTTGTGTGTGATTGTTTGTTCTTGTGTGGTTGATTGATTGCTCGATCGGTATTTCACGTTTCCGCATACACGCGCACAACAAGTGGTATCAGAGCCTAGAGTTTTCTAGGGTTGGTTTGTGCCGTGTTGCGATTGACGGATCGGATCAAGGAATTGATCCGGATTTCTGCGCGTGGTTCTTTGTCGCAGAAAAAGAGAAATAATTGTTGGGCCACACATATCGGACTCAGCAGGAAATCCGAAGTTGTAGTGAAACAGAGGAGGTCTTGATTCCCGTCTGCATACCGGAATTGGAGAAGAAGGTTCCGTTTTTTTTGGAATAGAAGACAGACTGTGAAACGAGTGGGGCCTTGTTGAACTTTTTTTTATTCCGGTTGTAGAAACCCCAGCCGTGGGTACTGATCACTTGGGAAGAAGAAGGTTCAACCGGAATTGAAAAAAAAAAAAAAAAACAGGTTCTGAATCGTTTCTTTTGTGCTCAACTCGGTGCCTTACTGACGCCGTCAGCTCGTCACCGCTTCGTCGCCGCACTTCGCCGGAGAATAATATCAGTCGCCATCGTTCCGTTCGCCGTCGTTCCGTGGCCGGAGAACAAGCGGAAGACGGAAGGCAGCAGCACCACCATTGCTGGTTGCAGATTGTTTCTGTTTACAGAACCCAGTTCTGTTTGAAGAAGAAGTGCAGGTGGGCCTGAGTTCTGGTTTTGGGTCAGTTCTGACCTGACTTGCAAATAAGCCCAGCCCAGTCCAGTGTCCAAAATAGGTTCAGTTTTGGGCCAGTTCGAACTGACCCACGAAGCAGGAAGCCCAGTCCAGCAGACGCTGACGTCAGCGCTACGTCAGCAGAACAGTACAGTCAGCAGTGTTTGACTTGGATCGACGGTAGAAACTTGTTTTTGCGATATCTTGATCATCCGAGGTCAGATCGGAGATCCGTTTGCGCCTACAGACTCGTTGTGAGCAGATCTACGTAACTGTGGAAGAACATTGGTAGTTTGACGGTCAACAAAAAGGTTTGACTAATCGGAGCGCATAAAATTATTCTCTCGATATCGGAGCCATCCAGAGTCGGATTTCGGATCCGTTTCTTCCAGCGTGCTCGTGGTGACGAGATTTACAGATTGGTGCAGAAATTAAGGTTAGTGAAAGTTGTTTATATTTCTTGATTATTCAATTGAGATGAAGAACAACAATGTGAACACTACCATGATCAAATTGAACCATACAAATTGGTTAATTTGGAAACCAAAGATGGAGGATATCCTCTATTGCAAAGACCTTTATGATCCTAATGTGGGAGATAGTGCCCGACCAAAAGAGATGTCTGATCCAGATTGGAAAAATATGCATAGAAAGACCATTGGTCACATTAGACAGTGGGTAGATAACAGCATATTTCATCATGTGTCTAATGAAACCAATGCGAGAACCCTTTGGAAGAAATTAGAAGAAAGATATGAGAAGAAAACTGCCGTGAACAAAACTTTTCCCATTAGAAAGCTTGTGAATATGAAATTCAAGGAGGGTGGTAAAATTGAAGAGCACATAAATGAATTCCAATGCGTTGTGAATGAATTAGCCACAATGAAGATGGTCCTTGATGATGAGATGCAAGCTTTATTGCTTCTAAGTTCTTTGCCAGATACATGGGAGATATTGGTTGTTTCTGTGAGCAACTCTACTCCAGATGGTGTGTTATCAATGAGTCAGGTTACTAGCAGCTTGTTAAATGAAGAAACAAGAAGAAAAACTGCAGGGACGGATAATGCATAGGCCTTTGTTACGGAGAAAAGGGGGAGGAGTAAGAGTAGGGCACCAAAGGGGGGTCGTGGCAAGTTTAGAGGTGAATCACAGACTAAGAAAAAGTCTGGAAAATGCTTTCACTGTGGTAAGGAGGGTTACATTAAGAAGAATTGCTTTGCCTTTAAGGAAAAGAAAGGAGCCAACAATGAGCAGAAGAATGACACTAACACTACAGCTACTTTGGATAATGAAGTAGCGCTACTGGCCAGTGAAGATGAAGGGTGTTTGAGTGTTGCAGATGATCAGGTTGAGTGGGTTGTTAACACAGCAACATCTTACCATGCTGCTCCTTCTAAGGAGATGTTCACAACGTACAAAGCAGGGGACTTTGGCACTGTGAAGATGGGCAACACAAGTCATTCGGATATTGTTGGGATCGGTGATGTCTGCATTAAAACCGATATTGGTTGCACAATGACGCTGAAAGATGTGCGACATATTCCTGATCTGCGGTTGAATCTGATTTCCGAAACTTCATTGGACCGTGCAGGTTATGAGAGTTACTTCGGAAATGGCAGGTGGAAACTCACTAAAGGGTCTCTTATTGTTGCGAGAGGGAAGGCGTGTAATACGCTGTACAAGACACATGTGAAGCTATGCAAAAATGTGTTGAATGCTGTTGAAGACAGATCCTCTCCAAATCTGTGGCACAAGAGACTGGGACATATGAGTGAGAAAGGACTGCAGTTATTGGCAAAGAAAGATCGTATTCATTACTCCAAAGGTACATCCCTTGACCCTTTTGATTATTGCTTGTTTGGTAAACAACATAGGGTATCTTTTTCTAAAACATCAACGATAAAATCTAATGTGTTGGATTTGATATATTCTGATGTTTGTGGTCCCATGGAGGTGGAGTCATTGGGTGGCAATAAGTTTTTTGTCACATTTATTGATGATGCATCCAGGAAAGTCTGGATTTATACGTTGAAATCGAAGGATCAGGTGTTCCAGATATTTCAACAGCTTCATGTCATGGTTGAAAGAGAAACAGGAAAGGTCTTGAAATGTCTCCGCACAGATAATGGTGGAGAGTACACATCTAATCAGTTTAAAGGCTATTGCTCAAAGCATGGTATTCGACATGAAAGAACAGTTCCTGGTACTCCACAGCACAATGGTGTGGCAGAGAGAATGAACCGCACTATTCTTGAAAGGATGAGATGCATGATTAGAGTGGCACAGCTACCCAAGCCATTTTGGGGTGATGTTGTCCTAACTGCCGTTTACCCGATTAACAGGTCTCCCTCAGTTCCTTTGGATTTTGACATTCCGGAGAGAAAATGGACAGGTAAAGATGCTTCATATTCTCATTTGAAGGTGTTTGGGTGCAAGGCTTTTGCACATGTACCAAAGGAGCAGCGTTCAAAGCTGGATGATAAGGCAGTATGTTGCATTTTCCTTGGCTATGGTGGAGCAGAGTTTGGTTACAAATTATGGGATCCAGAGAAGAGGAAAATTATCAGAAGTAGGGATGTGGTGATTCATGAAGACCAGTTCTTTGGAGATATTGAGAATACTGAAAAATCTAAAGAAGTTGTTGATGGAGTGGTTGATCTCACACCGACACCTTCTCCAGTGCAGACTACAGGTGGAGAAGGTGGACAAAACGATCCGGATCATGATGAGGCGCAGGGGTTGCTAGATGAACAGGGTGTTGAGCAGGGGGAGCAGTCTCCTCAGCTAGAAACCACAGAACCTCAAGTTAAGAGGTCTACTCGAGAGCGTCAACCATCAACAAGATATCCTGCAGCAGATTATATCTTGCTTACTGATGAGGGGGAGCCAGAAAGCTACCCAGAAGCAACAACTCATGCAGATAAAGATGAGTGGATGAAGGCTATGCAGGATGAGATGAGTTCTTTGAAAAAGAACAATACTTATGAGCTGGTGGAACTTTCAAAAGGCAGGAAGGTTTTGAAGAACAAATGGGTGTTCAAACTAAAGAGAGATGACAGTGGAAAACTGATAAAGCACAAAGCACGACTAGTGGTCAAAGGCTTTGCGCAGACGAAGGGCATTGACTTCGATGAAATCTTCTCTCCATTTCTTAAGATGACTTCTATCAGAGTTGTCTTGGATCTAGTCGCCAGCATGGACCTTGAGCTTGAACAGATGGATGTGAAGACTGCATTTCTTCATGGTGATATGAAAGAAGAGATCTACATGACTCAGCCGGAGGGGTTTGAGGTAGAAGGAAAAGAACAAATGGTTTGCAAGTTGAAGAAAAGTCTCTACGGGCTGAAGCAAGCACCGAGGCAATGGTACAAGAAGTTTGATTCATTCATGGTGAGTCATGGGTACCGGAGGACAGCTGCAGATCACTGTGTTTATGTTCGTAAATTTGGTAATGACAAATTTATCATCCTTCTTTTATATGTAGATGATATGTTGATAGTTGGACATGATAGTAAGATGATTGACAGGCTGAAAATGGATATGTCAAAGACTTTTGACATGAAAGACTTGGGACCCGCACGACAAATTTTAGGAATGCAAATACGTCGTGACAGGAATACCAAGAAGCTGTGGTTGTCACAGGAGAAATATGTTGAACGGGTGCTAGCAAAGTTCAACATGAAAGATGCTAAGCCAGTTAGCATGCCTTTAGCCAGTCACTTTAAGCTCAGTAAGAGACTATGTCCTACTATAGATGAAGAAAAGGAACGGATGATGTCTATTCCATACTCCTCAGCAGTTGGGAGTCTTATGTATGCCATGGTGTGTACACGGCCAGACATTGCTCATGCAGTGGGTTTAGTGAGTAGATTTCTTTCTAACTCTGGGAAAGAGCATTGGGAAGCAGTGAAGTGGATCTTCAGATACCTGAGAGGTACATCAGATTTTAGCTTGTGTTTCGGAGGCTCAAAACCAATTCTTGAAGGCTTTACAAATGCTGATTTTGCAGGCGATCTTGATCATCGGTTGTCTACTTCTGGATACTTATTTACTTTTGCAGGGGGAGCTATTTCCTAGCAGTCTAAGTTGCAGAAGTGTACAACATTATCTACAACCGAAGCAGAATACATAGCTGCTAATGAAGCAGGGAAGGAGATGATTTGGTTGAAGAAACTTTTTCGAGAACTGGATTTGAAGCAAAGAGAGTATGTGGTCTACTGTGATAGTCAGAGTGCTATGGATCTTAGCAAGAACGCTACATACCATGCCCGCACGAAGCATGTTGATGTGAGATATCATTGGATTCGTGAGGTCATCGAAAAGAATCTCATGAAGCTGGAGAAGATTCATACTGACAAAAATCCCTCGAACATGATGACTAAGGTCGTGTCTAAGGGAAAGTTAGAGCTGTGTTCAGAGTTGGCAGGACTGGACTCCTAGTAAAGGGGTTCAGAGGCGTCTTCCCCATGGTCTAGAGGGGGAGATTGTTGGCCTACTGGGCCCAGACCAATTGGGTTTAGGGTCATGGGTATTTTGGTAATTGTACCGGGACTTTCTTATTTACTAAGATAGGGTTTCTTAGGGGACAAGAAAGAGAGCATTATATATTCATGTAATGTGTAACCCATGATGTACTGTACTGCATATCATACAGAGAGTGAACCCAAAGGAGAGTCGAGTTTCTTTCCCGTGGACGTAGGCAAGATTGCAGAACCACGTAAATCTCTTTGTGTGTGATTGTTTGTTCTTGTGTGGTTGATTGATTGCTCGATCGGTGTTTCACGTTTCCGCATACACGCGCACAACACCTCTTCCCATGTTATTTGACGCGCAGAAGTTAGTGTATTTTTCTTGGGCAGGGAAAGTTCCACGATAGTATATGCTTCTTTTACTATCAGGGCATTTTGGACTTTATGAAAAGTTCAATGTATTTGTCTTGCCAGCACCTATTTACCTCTTAGCAGTTGATCCTTATAATGTATACTAGAAAAGACTCCCAGCTGCCAGTCGTTGAGATTTTCACAGGCCCTTCTAATAAGTATGAAGAGGGTAGTGTCTCATGGAGGTTTTGGATGGGAACTATCACGTCTATTAAATATAGAGAAAATCCATCCTACTCAAAACTCTTTATAAAATGCAAGTCTTTTCTGTATGTTTTGGATAATGCCCAGTGAAACAGTTAAAGAAAGCTATTCATACATATTAAAATCTTCTAACAAGTTATCATGGTTCTCATACATTAGAACATGGTTTTGTCACTTTGTAAAAGCAAAACAGTTAAGAAAGGAATTGATGCATATTAGAATCTTCTAATAAATTATTTTTGTCCATATTGTCACTTTGTAATAGGAATGGTAGAACGCGGAAGGTTAATTTTGTGGGTGGTCTCCAATTTTGCTAATTGTTTCCATGCATGGTAATGGTCTCCCAAGAAAAATGGAAAGCCAAAGAGGACATTGATTTTATTTTTTATTTATTTAGAGAACCTGGTACAACAAGGAAGGAAGCTCGGCACATCTAGGAAGGAAGCCCAATAAAGTGGGAAGAAAGTCTGCATATACACATGCGAGATTGTAGAGGGAGTTGGGGGTTGAACCCCTAACCTCCTAAGTAAGAATCCAACTACCTACCACTTGGGTAAGGAGTGGTTCTTAAAGAGGACATTGGTTGAAGTAGTATGTGGTTGGATAAGAAGTACAACCTATTTAAGGATTTAGCTGAGGATACACAAGGATGGAGAAATGGAGTTTATGTAGTTTGCTCAACATAGTTGGAACAAAGTATTGATGATGATAATTTTTCTCTCATTTGGTCAACTATCAATATATTTTACATCACTATGAAGCACTAGTTATTGCTTTAGTGGGATCATTTTCGTAGGCTTCATTTGAAAATGGATCAATCTTATATCCAAAAGTGGAATGTAGGCGGCAAAGAAAGATTGATCATGGCTCTGGCGTAAACCAAGCCGACTTTTTTCTTACTTTATAAAAATGAGCTGTTGATTCATTTAAAAATAGCAATGTCTCTTTAATATTATAAATGTTGTTGAGTTACTAATCTCTCCCTAATAAAAATTAATTTTAAAAATGGAAAGTCTCCTTAATGAGAATCCCTCAACTGAGCATAGGTGCTCTGGAACACATGGTGATGCCCATGTTTTGATCCATCTAAGTAGATCATAAAATAGGAAACCCCTGATAGTCATGAGTCCCGATGTTTGACCCCCATCCAAATAAACTAAACCATTGGATCAAGTGTGTACTTATTTTCAAAACTTGTTTGCCATGGATCAAATGGGGCTGGTGATGATCGAAGCCCCGTCACCATTCACGGTAACACTTCCATTCTCAAGTGGTCCAGAGGTGGGCAGAAGGGCTTCCCTCTTTAGCATTATAAATGTGATAAATCTCATTGAATGAACAATATCTCCCTAATAAAATAGTAACGTCTCTCATTGAGTCACAAATCTGTCTACACTGTCATCTTCTATTTCAACCTTTCGTTTCTCAACCCTATCCATCTATACCTCATAGTAATACTAGAGTTTATGGCCCTCGTGGACTCAAGACTCCAAAGTCTCTTCTTTCTGGTCCCATGAGCTTTGTTTCTTTTCTATCACCCCTTCCTCTTCTCTCCTCCACATATTCTCACCTTATCTGACTCTCCACCAATGGAAAAAAAAAAATCTCATTTGGGTACAATATTGACCGGTTCAAATTAACAACGCGTATTGATATCTACTTAGTGGTGATTCGAGAGAGCCATGTCCGATTTTAAATTTAAAAATGGATCAAATACTTATAAAATATAAATACACATTTATTTACATGCATATATATAAAATAAAAATATTATAATAAAAAAATAAATTAAAAAGATTGCATATTACATAATTTGGTTGTCCAAATATCTAAAGTAAAATATCAAATATTGGGTTCAAATTACATACCAATCATCATTTTTAAATTGTTGACTTGTGCATACGTATTTAAAAATAAATATTAATTATTTAAAATTAGATCTACTTGTCAATGGTTCAAATGTAAATAACTTACTAAATCTAGACGACTTTTGTGGTTACTTGATTTTTTAGATTTAGGTTAAGTAACTCTAGATTAATTAATTGGAATTGAGATCTAAAAAAGATTAATTAATTGGAATTGAGATCTAACCCTAAGGGGTAACTCAGTTAGCCTAGGACCACAGTTTACATCCGTAGGTTGAGGGTTCGAAACTACACTACCGCATTAGGGCCACAGGGGATTTACCCGGCTCTCCCCCTGGGCCCGTAGGGATTGTTCTGGCCCAAAGGACTGGGACACCCTCCGTTATCAAGAAAAAAAGAAAAAAAGAAATTGATCTTGGACTAAGGCTTAAATGCAACCTTCACAAACTCTCCAAACCCTTATGTTGGTTAATCTTTGGAGAAACATCACTTTTGACCAATATGCTGGTTAATGGCATGCCCTGCTTTTTTGTTTGTGCTACGGCCGGTTGGCTTTTTGGGGAATTTTTTGGTGAAGTAAAGTTCTTTCCTCATATGTTTATAGGTTTTCATTGTATTTTTTTTTTTGAATGCCCCTTCCCATTCTTATTATATTTCTAATTGAGAAAAAACCTCTTAGGTAGGAGGCTTTTGTATTAAATTTGAATGAAAATACGTAATTGGTTATAAATGCCAACACATTGACTTCTCAGTGGCATCCCCAATGCCTATAGATCGATGCTTCGGCCTGTAGGTTATGGTGTCTCACCTTCACCAGTAGTCTCACCTTAGCCCATGAATTGTTTCAAAAACTTCATACTAAGCTGAAAGGTGGATCAATATGTATGCAATTGGATGTCTCCAAGGCCTTTGATAAACTCAGCTGGCCATTCCTCTTCAAATGTCTTCACTTCTTTGGCTTCTCCTCCAAATGGATTAGGCTCATCAGAGAATGTGTCTGCACAGCTAAAGGGTCTGTCCTCATCAATAGAACTCCCTATGGCTTCTTCAACTCCTCTTGTGGCTTAAGGCAAGGGGATCCTCTATCCCCTTATCTCTTTTCCTTGCTGAAGAAATTCTTAGCCTCAACATCCATAGCCTGGCCTCTAACAACACCATCTCTCCCCTCTCATCTACTCCAAATACTCCCAGCCACCTTATGTATGCGGATGATATTCTTCTCTTCCTCAAAAGTCATGAAAGAAGCCTCTTAGCCTTAAAGGAGGTTATCTCTTATTACCAATCCAGTGCTGGCCAATCTATTAACTTGGACAAGAGTAAACTCTTCATTGGCAAATGCAACTCCAGTAAGAGAAGACAAATCCTGAACATCACTAATATTCAGGATAGGCCTCTCCACTCTTTCTACCTTGGAGCTTCTCTCATCATTGGCACCCCTAGAAGACATCACTTCACCTCCCTGCTTGACAGATTCCTCTCCAAACTTTCTAGCTAGAAATCAAAGTTTCTCTCTCTTGATGGGCATAGGACTCTAGTGAGGCACGTGCTCAGCAGTTTGCCTATCCACATTGCTTTGGTTCTTCCTATTCCAAAGTCAGTGTCCAACAATATGGAGTCTATCATGAGGAATTTCCTCTGGTCTGGGGGAGCAACCAAGCAGAAAAGAAGCCAAATAAGTTGGGCCATGGTCACTCTCCCCATCCAAGAAGGAGGCCTGGGAATCAGGCGCATCTGTGAGAAAAATGTTGCCTCTTCATCAAGCTGGGCTGGACGACCATCTCTTCAAACTCTCTTTGGGCCAACTGGATGAAAGGCAGGTACTTTCCAAATTCCTCAATCTGGCATTCTTCCACCTCCAAATCTGGATCCTGCATTTGGCGCAAAATCAGAAATTTAGCTCATCACATCCATACAGGCAGTAGGTGGCAGGTAGGAGATGGTAAGAAAATTGACCTCTGGTATGATAATTGGATGCAAGAAGGTAGCATGGCCTCCCAATTCCCTTCTATAAATTTTCCTTCTAACCAGAAGCTTCACTCCCTTTGGGATGGTTCTCAATGGTTGGTTCCCCCTGACCTCCCAATTGCTGCTGCTTCCTCCCTGCGGCAAGCTACCCAGCTCCTCTCCTTGGATCCCTCCTCTACAGACATTTTGCAATGGAGTTCCAACCAGGCCAAAGGTCTCTCTCTCCAGGACGCCTAGAAAATCATCAGAACCAGCAACCTCTCTCCTTACTGGCTCAACTGGGCTCCTCTGGTTTGGAATTCATTTCAGCAACCCAGGGTCTCTATGTTTGCCTGGCGGCTGCTGCACGGCAAGACCCCTTCCCAAGCTTGGGCTCAGCACTCTGTCATCAGTCTGGCTTCAAGGTGCAGCCTATGTCTCCAAGAGCAGGAATCCACCCTGCATCTCCTCTTCCTCTGTTCTTTCTCCTCTGACACATGGAAGTGGATTCTCTCCAAGGCTGGCTCTACTGTTGATGGTCCCTTTCTTCGTTCAAAGATTTGGCAAGGTCTCTCCCTCCACAGTGACTCTCTGGCCTGCAAAGGAGCAGCCTCCATTTTCTTATCAACTGCATATGCCTTATGGAACTGCAGGAATGACGCAATTTTTTTGAACTTCAAAGCCTCCCAGACGAAGGTTAAGCTTCTCCTGACTGAGCTCCTCTCCGTCTCTCTCAAGCGTATCAACAAGCCTTTCTCTGGTAGACCTCTAAAGCTCCTCTGTAATTTTTTGTTCCCTATTTCTTAATTGTAGTTTGTTGTTTTCTTGGTTTTGTTTTCTTGGTTCTGTTTTCTATTGGCTTCCTCCCCCTTTGTTGTAGCTCTCTGAGCCTTCTCTCTGTGGGCTTCTAGCTCTGTTTCCTTTCTCTTTCTCTTTAATTCAATTGCCTTTTAGCAAAAAAAAATGTAGCACGCGTCGACACACAAGTTTTTAAACAAGGTGGGGGCTGGGTAGCTGGGTAGCTCTCTCTCTCTCTCTCCATATAAATAACTAGGATTTGATCCTGGCTGTAGTAGGACTTTAGTTGGGTATTTGTGGATGTGCAAGTATTTACCAAAGAAAAAAAAAGAAAAAAAAGGAAAAAAAATAGCAGAAGAAGAGTTATAAGTTGTTGTCTTGGGATAAAAGAAGGTCCCATTTGAGGTATTCAATTGATAATTTATACTACAGTGGTGATTACCATAAAGATGCAATGAAGGGCGGCTTTTGAGTGGTTAGATTTAAGAGATGGCCCCATTGATGGATATATAGGGCTGACCTCAAAATTCTTTGAAGCTTGCCATCATAGGATCCAAATTTGATTAACACAATATCTGTGTTTATAATTCTACATATTTCCCCATTTGGATAGTATTCCGGTAAGAACTAGTTCTCACATATTATATGAGAACTCAATTGGGCCCCATTTGGGGATGGGACCAGGGGGGATAGAAAGATTTATGTGAGATCACCCCAAGTATCAAGTTTGACCACAAATCCATGCCCCTAACCCCTTCATCCATGGCCCACAAGTTTAATGGTATTAAAAACAATAATTTAATCCTCGATCCAACGGTTCAGTCCATTCAGATGTATACCAATTCTTGGGATCAGTGACTATCTAGGGGTTCCCTATTGGTTGCTAAGTTTGGATGGGTTGCTAGTTTAGCCCCGGAAAAAAAATTCTCATATAATTTCTCACTTGAATATTTCCCTTTATGTTTATTACAGTGGAAGTACTAATTCTCTATTGTGATGTTAAAAAATTTACACTAACATAACTAGTAATCATGTTTATCAAATGTCAATATGACATATTGGTAATTGCTTTGTAGCTATTTCTTCTTGCACCACAAGCAACACCATGAGGGAAGTCTCCATCTAGCTAGGAGCTAAGCTATCGTGGTTCAACTTCAGAAATAGTTACTTCATTATTACTGGAAGTTCTAGCATTGGACGGGGATTCCTCCAAAGGAATTTCTTTCTTCCTGATGTAAAGAGGTGGCTCACTGGGATGAGGAAGAGTCATGGATTTGCTTCCTAGCATGAGCACAATTGATGACATGGTGGGTCGATCTGTAGCATCTTCCTGAATACATAGCAACCCGATATGGACAAATCTCAGTACCTCATCCATTGGGCATGAATCAATTAGGACTGGATCAATTAGCTCCAACACTTTTTGGTCACACCATAGTTGCCATGCCTGTAGTTAGAATAAGAGAAACCCATGATTCCCAAGAACCCAAACTTTAAATAAAATAACGATAACATGATTTGAGTGGGGACATGCATACATATGTGAGGAGGCTTTGAGAATTTTCTATTAGATAAGATCGACTATTCTTTCTTCCACTCAAAATTTCTAGTAAGAGAACACCGAAGCTGAAAACGTCAGATTTCACCGAGAAAAGACCATCCATTGCATACTCTGGAGCCATGTATCCACTATTTCAAATGGAAAATGTAAAATCAAGAAGGTAAGAAAAGGCATTGTAAAGAAGAAAAAGATTTGATTTGTAGGAGACCATCATACCATAGTTATTATTATTATTATTATTATTGGTTTTATATAAACCATCCAGATAAAGGATTTCCCTAGAGCTAATCAATTCATATTTTGGCATAGATACTACCAATCCTGTCATATTTTATTAGTATACATGTAGTATTGGCCACCTATATTGGGTTGTTTCATATAGTAATGAATAATATTGTTCACTTTAATTACTTTTGTTGGAATTAATCCTAGAAAAGGATTAAAAATGCTTCGAAGGAAACTAGAAAGTGCAAAAGAAAGTAAGGATAAAAAAAAAACAAATAGTACACTTTTATTTCAATTTATGCTTTACATTGGAAGTTTAAAAATATAGTTTGGATCATGTGTTGGAGCTAAGATAGGCTTTTCATGTAATAGGTCTCTAAAACTCCACCATGGAGCCCATATAATGATAACATGGACCGTACAAGATGACTATCGTTCCCCCTTATATATTCCCAAATTTCAGTTCATTAGGAGTGGGTTCCACCATCCGATTGAGCACAAGATTGAAAACGTGACTAGGCACATTGTTGATGATTTGGCATTAATCATGTTTGTCATGTGTGAGCTGATATTTGAAGGTATATCAATGGAGGGGATAATATTCATTTTGGACACTATGGATTATCATCATGTGGGCTCCATGTTGTAGTTCGGGAGACCTATTACAAATAAAGCCTATCATAGCTATGACAGAGGATCCCAAGTCTTAGAATGGACTAATGTAACCACATTTAGTGTGGGCCTCATTTGGGTCATATAAGTGAAGGACAGGTTGTAAGTAAGGCCTTTGCTAAAGGTAAAGAATACAAAATATGAAACAAAAAGAAAAAAAAAAAGGACAAGAAAAAAGAATAAGAAGCTAGTGGGGCATTTCAAAATATGATACCAAGACACAACAATGATATGGTAAGGACATGCCATGGACATAATGGTGGGATGCATTTTACACAAAAAATGAAGTTTTTAATACGATATAACGCGGCTAATTTTAAAGTAGCTATGCCTCTGGCTATATAGGCTAAAGACTAATATGAAGTGCAATGTCAAAATGAGTTTGCCTTTGACCAAAGTTTAGTTGCCAATTGCACAGTCACAAAAGGAACTGTTAGAATATCTAGTATGCTGCATCCTTGTCCCGTCTAACTATTTTTGGCTAGTTATAAGATTTATCTATAATCATGACACGTTCTGAACAGGCCACAAGATATTCCCTACTGCATGATTATAGACGATGCTTTGCTCCCATTGAAGCAACATTCTTCGTGAGTGTTATTAACCAACTTTAGTTTCTGTTGTATACTTGAGCTAACACAAAAATTTTCAAATTCTAATTATTCAGGGCCTATTTGTATAGTTAGTATTAAATTTCTAAAAGTACATTAAGAGGTGGTTTATTTAGGGTGTATCTATGGCGGATGTGTCAATGAATTAACCATCACTTTCTAAACGCTATTGTCAAGTTAGGACTAATAACTTTATATATTTATAAGTTAATTTCATGTAGGAGTTTATTTTATCTAAAAGTCGACTTTTGGTTTTAATCAAGAATCTGCTAGATGGGATAAATAGAGAATGTGTTTCTTTCGAAAGAGTGTAATATGATGAATAGACTGGTTGCACTATTATTTTCTTTTGGACAATTCACTAAATGGTACGACTAAAGTTGGTGGATATCAACTAGAGGGCCTCATCTTCTCCATTGGCGGAAGCTTTAACATTATGCCATAGATGACCTTACAGTCTCTCTCAGGCATCTGAGGGCCAGATCCTCCAGTCACACACTTCAGGATTTCTCCAATCACCTTAGAATTTCAAGGACTGTTGAAAGATTTTTAAGCTGGTCTTTTTGTGGGTCATTTTGTTTTATTAAGCATAGTGCCCCCTTTTGGGCTGTAGTTTTCTGGAGTGGTTTTTCTTCCCGTCCTGGTGAAATTCTTTTTGCAATCAAGCCTTAGAAAAAAAAAAAAGAGAAGGTCAACTGTGCAAAAATGTGATGCATTTTCTGAAGACTATGATGCACGGATACTTCAAAATGGACAATGTATCGTGTCGTGTCGTATCCGATACTTCACTTTTTATATGTAAAATCCGTGTACTTGCAGTGTCATGGCGTGTCCTCGCCGAATCCATGACGTATCTGTGCATCATAGCCTGAGGATTCAATTTACTAGAGTAACGGTAAGGGATCATTATCTATGAATGGCATTGCATAGAAATCTTTGGGATTCAGTATTAGTTTACCAAATGGTTGTTTAATATAATTTTTCAAAGCATATAAATGTATCTTTCACTGAACTATATATATATATATATATTTGTTGCCTATAAAACTAATGGGAGTAGTATACTTACTATGTTCCAATTACTTTGTTTGTGTTAGATTCACTCTGATTCTCTCTGAATGTCCTCGCTAATCCAAAGTCTGATATCTTTGGATTCATTTCATAGTCCAACAAAACATTACTTGCTTTTAAATCCCTGTGAATAACTTTGAGACGAGAATCCTCATGAAGATAAAGAAGTCCCCGAGCAATTCCATTGACAATGTTGTGGCGTATTCTCCAAGTCAGCTGAGCACTCTTGATTTGATCTAATTCAATAGTAATATGAAAATTCATTGTTGAGTAGTCTTTTTGGTAAATTCCTTTAGTAATCATAGGAAATGACAAAGAAAATTATCACATGCTATTTTAAAAAAAATGAAATTCCAACACATCTTATGGGCTACTATGAGGCTAGTGGGATGGATGGATTGATTGATACATTGAAACTAATGATGCAAGGTGAGATGGGTGGTGACAAAGGGAGATGGTGATGGAGAGGTAGGATTTTTATAAAGTAGGCCACAAACTTTCGAAATACATTTATGATTGAAAAAAAAATGGCCATGAATCCACATCAATGTAAGAAGCTAAATCACATAATTTCCTGGCTAGATGATCTACTCTGTGATCCATTCCATCAGTTCGATCTAGCACATTTCTCATTTCCACATCTAGGGTATTTTTCTTGTAATTGAATTCTTCAAAATTCACAGATCTTTTTGTAAGTGGTTAATAATGCAGTAATAAAAGGTGAATGTCCAAAGATGACATCCTCCGCTTTAATAGAAAATGAGTCAAGAGAAGACATAAATGAATACCCAGCCATCACCCTTGCAATGCAAATACTAGGAAAGCAATTTCTCATCAACAGCCTTGCCTTATATCCTGCACCCCTGTAACATATCTGTTAGGTTTTTTAGTGTTGGCTAAATTCATGGGTTGTCAAAACTTTGGGTCTTTTAAGTTCTAATTCTTTTTTAGAAAATGACTTTGAAGATAGAAGATTGGGAGGATTCAGAAGAAGAAAGTCTGAAAGAATTAGAAGAAGAAAGCTGGAGAAAGAGAGCTGAAATTCCAAATCAACCAGAATGGGGTCTGCTCGAGAGACCACATCATCCGCTTGAGCGGACATAGTCAGAATAGCCAGACGCTGAAACAGAACCTCATCCGCTCGAGAGGACAAGGCTCAAACAGTCCCACGAAAATTAGAAATTGCTTTTCTAATTGTGCTTAAACTGCTTGTTCTAATCCTAATCAAGTTAGGGAACTTTAAGCACGACCTAAGGGATATTTAAAGGACTCAAGGGTTGTTCCAAAGAAAAAATCCTCACCTCTCAAAGTTCTGAGTTAGAGATTATTATTGAGAGAATTCTGTTCTAGAAATTTTTATGAAGTTGTGCTGCCAAGTTCTCTAGAGCATGTTCTTCTGCATCCTTTGTAGAAGATTATCTTCTTTCGAGAAGACTTGAGGAGTCAAGCGCTGATTGAATTTGTTGCAATCAATGGTGTGAAGTCATTGAAGCATGAAGCGACACAAGGTAATTTCAGTCCTTGGGTAGGGGATATCTGGGAAGAGATCTAAGTTTCTTGTAATTGCAAGACTCATAGTGTTTGATTTGATCCAGTTCGGATCGGTAGTTTTTCACCCGGTTAGGTTTTTCCACCTTAAATTTGGTGTCCTTGTTGTGTGTGCTTGTTTATTTTATTTCCGCTGCATATTGTTTATTTCTGCACACTATTGGGTTGATTGTTTGAGTAGACCAATCTAGAAATTACGGATGCCACAAATCTTTTCAATTTGTATCGGAGCGGTTTGCACTGTCTTATTGTGTTTGATCCTACAAGATTTCTAGAATGGTGTTCAATAGAGAAGAGACATCAACTTCCAAGCCTCCTTTGTTTGATGGTTCTAATTATGCATATTGGAAGCAAAGGATGATTGGGTTCCTTAAGTCCATTGGTGATGATGTTTGGGATATTGTTGAGGAGGGCTACACCAGACCTACAATTGTGGTGCGTGCTTGTTTATTTTATTTCCACTGCAAATTGTTTATTTATGCACACTATTGGGTTAATTGTTTGAGTAGACCAATCTAGAAATTACGGGACCCACGAATCTTTTCAATTGTGGTCAATGGACAAATTGTTCCTAAACCTAAAGCCCAATGGACTAAGAATGAGAAGCATGCATCCAATTGTAATAACAAGGTTGTGAATAGAATATACAATGGAGTGACTGCTAATGAGTTTCGAAGGATTTCTACTTGAAAAACTACAAAAGAAGCATGGAAAGTCTTACAGACAGTTTATGAGGGTACAGACACAGTGAAGCAAGCTAAACTGCAAAGGCTGAATAAAGAATTTGAAACCATCATGATGGAATAAGATGAGACATTTGATCAATTTTATGCAAAGCTAAATGAGATTGTCTATTCTGTTTTCGTTCTGGGGGAGGAAATACCAAAACACAAGATTGTCAAGAAAATTCTTAGGTCTCTACCTTCAAGGTTCAATTCTAAAGTTGATGCTATCGAAGACAATAAGAATCTGGATACCTCAAGGTAAATGAACTGGTTGGAAATCTTCAGACGTTTGAAGCAAATGTTTGAATAGAAGAAAATCAAAAGAGAATGATATAGCTTTGAAAGCCATCTCAGAATCAAGAACGAGGCCTGCAAAGAAAATTGAGTCTGATTCTGAATCTGAGGTTAAAGATGATATGGCTGAGTTTATGAAATATTTCAAAAAATATATGAAGACAAAACAAGCCAATAAAAAGAATTCCAAATCTGAGAAGAAGGATTCTATAAAAGGGACAAAGTGTTTTGAGTGCCAAGGCCATGGTCACTATGCCAATGAGTGTGCCAATAGGAAAAATTGTACCAAGCAAAAGGCTCTCAACACAACTTGGGATGAAGAATCTTCTGAAGAAGAAAAAGAAAAAGAAAAAGATCATGAAGATGATCCCTCTGATAATGTGAATGGCAAGTTTGTGGCGTTCATGGTTGCGTTTGTGTCTGACAATGATACTGATGATGATAACGAAGATGAACTGTCAGATCAAGAAAAAGATTGGGAAGATTTGTACCATGCTACCTATGTTGATTGTGTCACGAAGACCAAGTATGGTAACAAGATCACTATCAAGTACAAGGGTGCTCAAGAAGAAAATTATGCACTGAAGACTGAATTAGAGCAAGCACTTGAAAAGATTCGTCTCTTGGAAAGTTAGAAAAATTGCATGGCTAGAAATTTGGCTACTAAGAGTCAAAAACTTGAGAAGGCTGAAAAAGAAATAGTGAATCTGAAGGAAGAAATAGGGATATTGAAAGCTGAAAAAGAAGACCTACTTGGAAAACTGAAGATCACTCTATCTGAGCTTGAAGTTAAGCAAGCTTCATTAAACAGGATGAACACTGGTTCGAAGATTCTTACAAATATCTTATGCAATCAGAAGCCTCCTTTTGACAAAAGCGATCTTGGTTATCATCATGGTGCATCCACTTCAAATGCTATAGGTAAAACAATTTTTGTTTCAAGTGTTGCACATGCTACTCCACATACTGCACTTTTAAATAATGTGTCGAGTAGTTTCAAGAAAAAAAATGTGTCACGTGTTGCACACACATCCACTTGCCATCATTGTGGATTAAGAAAACACATTCGTCCCCATTGCAAGAAGCTGCAAAGTCTACCTAAGACCAAGCAATGGCAGAAGAATTTTTCTCCACCCAAAACGGCTCAAATTTGGGTTAGAAAATTAGATTTGCCTAAGGAGTTTATTCACACTCTGCTGAAAGATCAAACTACACAAGTGTAAGTGACTAAATATAACAAGCCCTGATCAAAGAGGTCAAGCTCCCACTCCCAGCGGTGCTACGAAGATACATTCAGGGGGAATTGCTTTTGAGGGGGAGCTATTGATTGTGTGGGCCAGTTCCTGAACGTTATAGGCACTCGCTTCGGATGCATGCACCTCGGCACAAGCCTCGAATGCTGGCCGAGACCAACTCTCCCCGGCGTTACTTCTGCTGAATTCGATGGCACCTCGGCTGCTGCCGAAGTGGAAACGGTTGCCCGAAATGGGTTTGTTCCGCCACAAGCAGCATATAGCCACATGGCAAGATGAGGGCGCGGTGATGGGTCGGACGCCATCCGGGCCGTCTATTCTCAACATGCTTCTGACAATCATGTTCCATGGCTGGGGCCGTATCAGGGCAGGGCCCAAGGAAGGGTCCGATGGGACCCCAGCCGCCAATAAGCCAGGATAAGGTCAGGCCCAACATGACCAGCATTTAATACTATGTGGGCTGATTGGACCAGCAATTAATGCAATATGGGCTAGGATGGATCCCCATCAATTGCTCTATGAGCTAACTGGTCCCTAGCAGCCTAATAAGAGGCCCATTAGCCAATATTGTCTCAGGTTCTCTTGTATAAAAGGACTGATAACGCGAAAGAGAGGTACACACACTCCCATGCATGCACCCCACTCTGCTCTCTTTCTTCTCTGACAATCCTCCCGGCACTAACTTAAGCATCGGAGAGCCCTGTGCTGCCCGCGGCCAGGGTCCTCTGACCTTGTTTTTCTTCCCTTTCAGGCCCATAGCTCAAGCAGTTCTCTCTATCTGGTCCTACGGGTAAGTCCCTTGAGGCACCTCAATAATCTTGTGAGTATTTTTTGCACTTACAATTGGCGCCGTCTGTGGGAAACGATTTGCATAACCTTCCCTATCACCATGATGAGGAGAGCTGCAAAGGGCGGGGAAACATCCAAGACAAAGCGTGCAGGACCGTCCTCTGATCTCGTCCCTGCCAAGAAGAGGTCTGGGAAGAAACCAGTTGCAGAGGACTACGTCAACCGTGATCTCGTCCGGATCAATGTTCAGGAGCACGACCTTCACTCGGAGTCTGCCCTCCGAAGGGGAGATACTCAACAGCAGTCTGCAGGAGGTCTCCTGATGGGTCGGGATCAGCAGAGCAAGTCTCCAGTGACCGACGAACCGCGTCCTTCTGATCAGATGGAGGACGCTGAGGATGAGGACAACAATCATGATGATGACTTCGACTCCACCCAGGAGGAGATTAGAGCACAGAATGAGGCCATCAAAGAGAAGGATGCTCTGATCCGCCAGCTCCAGCAGCAGCTGGAAAGGGCTACGAGTTCAGCAAGGCATCAGCAGCAGTCTCAGCAGCAGCAGTCGCAGCGACAGCACGAGAGGAAGGTTTCTCATGGAAGGCGCACTTCTCCCCCCGAGGGGGACTTGAGGGATCTTCTGAATAAGAAGAGGCGTGACCGAACTCGAGACGAGGGTTCAAGCACCAGCCGTAGCTACTCGAGGAAGGCGTCAGAAACCATTCCAGAGAGCAAGTATCACGACCAAGAGTGGCTCGACGAGCGTATAAGGTGGACGGTCCAGCGCAATCTGGAGGTGGCTGGTCTCTGCTGAGACCAATGGGATGCCTGTTGCGACTCCATTGATCTCGGCGCGTCCCCCTTCTCTCGCGATATCAGGAGATACCCCCTGCCAAAGAAGTTCACTGTACCAAGGTTCGTCACTTATGACGGGACCTCGGATCCAGCCACGCATCTCAGGCACTTCTCTCAGAGGATGTCTGTTTGGGGGGATGAGGGCCATCTGAATTGTTGAGTCTTTTCCTCCAGTTTGGGTGACCTCCCCTTGAAGTGGTTCTGTGCGCTCCCGGAGGGGTCCAATTCAAGCTAGCAGCAGCTCCAGCAATCCTTCATGAAGAAGTTCCAGGCCTACAGAATTCTGCCGAAAACAGATGCAGATATCATGGCCCTGAAAATGAAGCAGGGAGAGAACGTCACCCAGTTCGCGAAGCGATTCTGGATGGTCTACAGCCAGATCGAAAACTCCAAGGACGAGGTGGCTATCTTCGCGTTTCAGAACGCCTTGCTGCCGGACAGCGACCTTCGCAAGGATCTGGCCAGGAATCCGGTGTCCTCCATAACGGCGCTCATGTCCATAATCAACCGCTACATCGCCCAAGAGGAAGACCAGGTCAGGGCTCGAGAAAACCATGGGGCCGCACAGAAGGACCGAGGTGAGAGGCCCTCCAAGAAAGAGAGGGGACCGTCCCAAAGAAATGAGTCAAACAGAAGCTGGGCGCCAGCTAACTCGTCAAGGGCTCAGGCATTCACCTTGGCGAGAGGCAAAAAGCCCAGGCTGTCCGAGGACACACATCAGACAACTTACACGATCTTCAAGGAGCCCATCCACAAGATCATGTACAAAATCAAATCAAGGCCATACTTCAAGTGGCCGGAACCCATGAGAGGCGATCCCTCCTTCCGGGATCAGGCCAGGTTCTGTGCGTGCCATAAGGAGAGCGGCCACAAAACTGAGGAGTGCCGGACACTGCGGTCGCATCTGGAAAGGCTTGTCCAGGAAGGACACCTGCAGGAGTTCGTTAAGGCAGACACCGGGGCCGACACCCGAACTCCGCGCCGAGACGGGAGAAGCCATGACAGCGACGCATCGGAGAAGATTATTAATGTCATCCATTTGGCTCTCCCGCCAAAAGGTAGTAACCGAGCACGTGCCGAGGCCAGGCGTTCCTCCCACAATGAGCATGTCATGGCAGCCGAACTTGCCTCGGCTCCGAAGAAGGCTCGGAGGGAGAGGCCCGAAGTCAGGTTCTCAGATGCAGACCTGGAAGGGGTCCAACTCCCCCACAATGACCCGCTGATCGTCTCTAAAACTGGATTGCTCCAAGCAGGGCGTGAGGGATTGCACCATGCAGAGGGTCCTTGTTGACCCCGGTAGTTCATCCGAGGTCCTCTATTTCGATGGCTTCCGAAGGATGGGCCTGACGGAGAAGGATTTACAGGAGGCTCGGATCCCCCTCGTCGGCTTCAACGCCAAGCCAGTGTACCCCAAGGGAAAGGTGACGTTCAGGATCGAAGTCGGTGGTGCATCCGTCATGATAACCTTCCTGGTGGTCGACGCGCCCTCCCCCTATAATGCTATAGTGGGCAGGTCTTGGCTCCACGGTCTGGAGGCAGTTCCTTCCACTCTTCACCAGAAGCTGAAGTTCCCTTTCGAAGGGAAGAATGGCAGAGTCGAGATTGTCACAGTCCGAAGAGATCAGCGGACAGCCAAGCAATGTCTGACTGCCGTGGTGTCCAGCGAGTGTGAGCCCAAAGAGGTCAACATGGACGAGATAGAGAAGAAGTTAGACAAAGTCGGCCAGGATCCAGAAAAGAAGAGCGTGGAGGACCTGACCGAGGTCAGGATCGACTCAAAAGATCCGGAGCGGTTCTTCCTGCTCGGCAATTGGCTCGCGGAGCCAGAAAAGTCCGAACTGGTCCAGTTCTTGGTGCAGAACGAGGACGCCTTCGCCTGGACACCACAAGAGATGCCCGGTATCGACCCAGAGGTAATATTCCATAAGTTGAATGTGGACCCTAACCATAAGCCTGTGATGCAGAGAGCTCGCAGGACTGGGGTGCTGCAGACCGAGGCCGTGGTTGAAGAGGTGGACAAACTGCTCGAAGCTGGCGTCATCAGGGAGGTCCAGTACTCGACCTGGCTAGCTAATACTGTGGTCGTCAAGAAGAAGACTGGCAAGTGGAGGGTATGCGTCGACTTCACCGACCTCAACAAGGCCTGTCCCAAGGACAGCTTCCCCCTCCCAAAGATCGACTAGATGATCGACGCCACTGCCGAACACGATAGAATGAGCTTCCTCGATGCTTACCGCGGCTATCACCAAATACCGCTATATGGGCCGGATGAAGAGAAGACAGCTTTCATAACACCTAAGGGCACCTACTGCTATAAGGTGATGCCGTTTGGACTGAAAAATGCAGGAGCCACCTGTCAAAGACTTGTAACCAAGATGTTTCATGATCAGCTGGGCAGGACTGTTGAGATCTACATCGACGATATGGTGGTCAAGTCCAAGCGAGCGCAGGACCATTTGGCAGACCTGACTAAAGTCTTCGCCACTCTGAAGAGATTCAAGCTCAAACTCAACGCTTCCAAGTGCGCCTTTGGTGTCGGTTCCGGCAAATTCTTGGGGAGCTTGGTCACACGCAGGGGGATTGAGGCAAATCCAGACCAGATCTCGGCTATCCTCAGCGTACAGAGTCCCACCTCAGCAAAGGAGGTCCAGAAGCTCACTGGAATGGCAGCAGCACTAAATCGGTTCATCAGCAGATCCTCAGATAAGTGCCGGCCTTTCTTTCAGCTTCTTAGGAAGAATTTTAAATTTCAATGGACTCCAGAATGTGACCAGGCCTTGCAGGAGCTCAAGGCCTATCTTTCTTCACCCCCTCTATTGTTAACTCTGATTCACGGAGAATTTCTGTATTTGTATCTGGCGGTCTCGGATCATGCGGTGAGCTCGGTCCTCATCCTAAAAGAGGATAAGGTCCAAAAACCAATCTATTATACAAGCAAGACCCTCATTAACGCCGAGACCAGGTACTTGCCACTGGAGAAGCTCGCTCTGGCACTGGTGAGTGCCTTGCGTAAGCTCTCTCATTACTTCCAAACTCACACCATAGTGGTTGTTACGGAACATCCACTCAAGTCTATTTTCAGAAAAGCTGACTTTTCAGGAAGGATTTCAAGATGGGCTGTCGAATTGGGACAGTATGACATTCAGTATCAACCCCGGACAGCGATTAAGGCCCAAGTACTGGCCGATTTTCTAGTGGAGTTCACTTCGAGTTCGTCACCAATCCAGCTCGGCACCGAACTGGGGGGCAGGGAACATGAGGCGCCCACGGGCTCCGAACCATCGCAAGGTCAAGCCCCCGCCCCAGTCTAGAAATCTTCATCGACGGGTCCTCCACCTCGAGAAGAGCCGGTGCAGGAGT
The DNA here is from genome assembly GCA_038049695.1 of Cinnamomum chago. Classification (NCBI taxonomy): domain Eukaryota; kingdom Viridiplantae; phylum Streptophyta; class Magnoliopsida; order Laurales; family Lauraceae; genus Cinnamomum; species Cinnamomum chago. The sequence goes on along the minus strand of CP142457.1, from coordinate 10,564,165 downwards.
TGTTCTCCAATCCCCAGAAGGACTGGTCGTCGAGCAGGCTCTGACCCTGGATTTCAAGGCGTCAAACAATGAAGCCGAGTATGAAGCCCTATTAGCAGGACTGAACAGGGCCAAAATCCTTGGAGCTCAACAGCTGGTGGTCTTCAGCGACTCACAGTTGGTGGCGAACCAGCTGACTGGGGACTAATAGGCTCGCGACGATCGGATGGCCGCGTATTTATCCCTGGCAAAGAAGTTGCTCTCACAGTTCCAGACGGCCGAAGTCAAACAGATAGGCAGGGAATCAAACTCTCATGCAGACGCTCTTGCAAGCTTGGCCTCAGCCGTCGAAGCAGGAAGAAAAAGAAACATCGAAGTGGAATCACTGGCCGCGCCCAGCATTGAGCTCTATCCACCTCGGGAAGTGTTGTGTCTAAACCTCGGCCCGAGTTAGATGGACCCCATTATAGCCTACCTCAAGGACGAAAAACTTCCCGAAGACAATGGCGAAGCCCATCGTGTCAGACTCAAAGCAACTCGGTTCTGGTTGTCTCCCGAAGCCAAGCTCTACAGGAAATCGTACAGGAGCCCGTATCTCCAGTGTGTTCATCCAAGTAAAGTCGAGGACCTCCTCTTCGAGATGCATGAAGGGATTTGCGGGAGCCATATTGGAGGGAGATCCCTTACTTACCGTGCCATCAGCCAAGGTTATTGGTGGCCGTATATGCAGAAAGACGCACAGGTATATGCGAGAAGATGCGAGAAGTGTCAGAAATTCTCCCACTCTCTCCATCAGCCAGCAGAGGACCTCAGTCCACTTTCTAGCCCATGGCCGTTCGCCCAGTGGGGGCTTGGCATTGTGGGACCACTTCACCGAACTCCAGGGAACATGAGATGGCTGATTGTGGCCACCGACTACTTCACCAAGTGGATCGAGGCGGAGCCACTATCCTCCATCACTGAGCAGGATTCTAAGAACTTTGTATGGAAAAACATCGTCACGAGGTTCGGCATCCTAAGGATTTTGATCTCGGATAACGGGACTCAGTTCGACTCCAACCTCTTCAGGACCTTCTGCCAGGAGCTCCGCATCCGAAACCACTACTCCACGCCAGCTTATCCACAGTGCAATGGCCAGGCGGAAATTTCTAATAAGGTGGTGCTCGACGGACTGAAGAAGCAACTGGACAGAGCAAAGGAGAGGTGGGTAGAAGAACTTCTGAGCGTCCTATGGGCTTATAGGACGACCCCGAGGCGTTCCACTTCGGCAACTCCCTTTTCCTTGGCGTATGGGATGGAGGTTGTCATCCCCTTAGAGATCAGCCTCCCTTGCTTAAGGACCGAGCGCTTTGACCAAGGCCGAAATGAGTCGCACGTAGCTCTGGAGCTGGACTTGGCCGATGAACAACGAGAAGCAGCTGCGATCAGACTGGCCGCCTATCAGCAACGATTGGCCAGAGGGTACAACCAGAACATCAGGGAAAGGAAATTCTCAATAGGGGAGCTGGTTCTCAAGAAGGTGCTCCCAGGGGACAAGGTCCGAATCAAGGCAAGCTAGCACCGAATTGGCACGGACCATTCAAAGTCACTTCCCTTGTTGGGCAGTCCGCTTATAGACTCGAAGACATGGCGGGCAAGCAGTTACCGAGACCATGGAACGCGTCTCACCTCAAGAAGTTCTACTTCTGAAACCTGTACCCCCTGTACCTGTACTTTTATACTCTGAAGAATTCAATGAAAGGGAATTTCACATTCGAAGAGCATTCTGTGTCAGCACTTCAGCTATAGCCAATGATGAGATCGCCTCGGGTCGGCTACGGGCCACCTGGGCGTGAAGCCTTTACAGTCAATGATGAGATCGCCTCGGGTCGGCTACTGGCCACCCGGGCGTGAAGCCTTTATGGCCAATGATGAGATCGCCTCGGGTCGGCTACGGGCCACCCGGGCGTGAAGCCTTTATGGCCATTGATGAGATCGCCTCGGGTCGGCTACGGGCCGCCCGGGCATGAAGCCCTTATGGCCAACGACGAGATCGCCTCCGGTTGGCTACGGGCCACCTGGGCGTTGATGAGATCGTCTCGGTCTAGTGCAAACCGCCCAGGCAGTCATTACGGCCGCCGCCGAGGTCATCTCGTGAATAAACGCCGCTCAGAAGCAAGTCCGCTTCGGCCAAATCGCCTCTGGATTTTCTCCAATCACCGAAGTAGTTAGGATCCGTAGGGTTGACGGAGGCCCCCAGAATTTGTCCCTCGTAGGTCCTAAACTGGCCGTTCTACTCCTACCGGACTCGCGTACTTGAGAAAAGCGAGTACAGAAAAAATTACAGCAAATCGCAGGCAAGCCGAATTCAATAAGGAGACACCAATCTGAGGCAAATTCAGAAATTTTATTCATGATTGCAAAATTATACATCCAGAGACGACAATGAAGCAAAGAAGCTCGATTTCATTGATTTAGTTCTTTGTACATCAGTAAAGAATTGATTTCAATTCTTACAAAAAAGAGAGTACATAAACTATGCTGGAGGATCCGAAGCGGAAGCAGAAGCGGAGGCCCCGGCTTCGTGCTGGACCGAGGGCTCAATGACTATGTTCGCCCTGGGAATGGTGGGGCCAGGGAAGGGAGGAGGCTCTGCGAAAGACGGGTGGCCTTCATTGATTTCGACCTTCCTCAGGGCAGCACGCCACCCCTTCTCTCACGCTTTGTCCCTGACCCGCAGAACCCGGGTCTCATAGTGTGTGGTGGCCTGCTTCACCGCATCGGCGAAGGCGACGTCGGCCTCGGCTTGGGCTGCTTGAGCTTTGGCCTCAGCTACGGCCACCTTCTTCGACTCAGCCTGGAGGTCGCCTCTCAGCTTCTCCACGGCTGCCTCGAGCTCGGCGACTTTATTCTTTTCGGCTTCGGTTTCCGCCCTGGCACCACCCAGCTCGGCAATGAGCTCAACCCCCTGGGCTTCAAGTCGGTCTGCCCCTTTGGGTGGCGGCGCCTAGAGCTTCCTCCAGTTCTAGTCTCTTCGCCTCCAGCATGGAAATTACCGGGCCCTGCTTATTATATCTGTCGATGACCACCATCAACTTCTGCAAGGCCTGTAAAACAAGAAAAGGGAGGAAGTGAGACACAGGTATAAAACGTAAAGGAACTCGGGAATCCAAATAAAACTCACCTGGATGTTCGTCTGCAGCAGTGATGCGAGGAGCCTCGGGTCACTGTACCCCTCATAAAGTGCCATATCCTTTGGGAGGGCGCACCCCTTGGCCACCGCCTCGAGGACAAGGGAGTTGGTCGCATGGACGCAGTCCTCAACCGTCAACCGCTCGCCCATGCTCAGGGTGAAATTCGGCTCCCACGGAGCCGGGGATGGTGCGACACCCGAGCTTGCGCCCTGCTCCCTCTGTCTTTTCCTCTGAGCACTCCTCCCCGGGGTCACCTCGGAGGAGAGGGGCTGGTCCTCCTGATGAGAAGTCGCGACGGCCCCTCCCTCCTCAGCATGGGCCGTTGCAGCAACGACGGCCTCGGAAGTCCCGACCTCGCTCGGGGGCACGGGAGTAGGAGGCACAGCAGGAGACACGGGGGCGGGTGACTCCGGGGCCTCATCTCCAAAGGCGAGCGCCTCCAGGTCAAGGTAAGTGATGCTGCGAGCCATCTCCGGAGTCGGCGAGGAGCGTCTTGGGCGCCTCAGGAGGGGTGTTCCTTCTGACTCAGATTCGGAACAGGAGTCGGCCCTGGCAGCGAATCCGGCCTCAGCACGGGAAGGCCCTTTTCGGTTTGGGTTTTCCTTCTCTCTGAGCTCTCTAGGACGACTTGCCGAACAGCCTCCATTCTCTCAGGGCTCCTCTGCGGCTCTGCGGCTCGGTCGCTTGCCGAACAGCCTCCGTTCAACGGCCTCCGTTCTCCTAGGGCTCCTCTGTGGCTGAAGCGCGACTTCGGCAGCCTCTAGTTCGGCCCCCGACCTCCTGATGTAGCCCCTGTACCTGGGCTCGTACTTCAGCAATGCCCATGCGGCCCTGTTGTTGAAGTCGGTACACTTGGCAACCCGGTTGTGCCAAGAGTCGTTCCTCACCCAACCGGCAAGCCCGGTCTTTCTCTACCGAGCACCTACAAGACCGAAGAAACGTCAGTTCAGGAATATGAAAGCAAAAACAAGCGCAGCATTTAGAATAAAGGAATGGAGAATCCCGTACTTGGAGCAACCCCGAGGTAACGGGGGATGCTGTAAACTCTTGCTTCCTCCTCGGGGCCGAACTCCCAGTTCCCCGAGACAGAAATGAGCTCATCCCCTACGTACTTGTTCGAATCCTCCAGTGCATTGACTAAGGCCCTCCGCTTCGGCTTGACGTTGAGGTAATAGGTGTCCTCCTTTGTCTTGCAGAGGTCGTACACATCCTCTATGTCACGGATGTCTAAGCCTATGCCCAGGTGCCGGTTTAACTCCACGATGCCCATGATGACCTTGAAGGCGTTCGGCATCAACTGGCAAGGGGTAAGGTTCCAAGAGGAGAGGTAGGCCCGAAGCAGTGGGTGCATCAAGAACCTTACACCTCCCTCCACCACCGCGATGAGCGGGAAGGGCATCCAGCCCCCGACACTGCATCGGCGGGCATGGTCCGCTGGGTCACCCTCTCGGACGAGGACATCGCCCGGAATCTCGAAGGCAGTCCTAAAGGCCTCTATGGACGCGGGGGAGTCAACCCAGTGACTGAAGATCCCCATGGTCAACAAGAAAGGGAAAAGCAGAAAGGGACTGAATAAAAACGAGAGAAGATAGAAGACGCGAAACTTACTAGCTCAAGAACCTAAGACAGAAACGGGCAAGGGCACTCTGCGGGAAGACAAGGGCTTCACTCCAAGCGCTTGGTTCTGGTTCTTGGTTCTCAGAATTCTCAGAGGGGTTTGTTCGAAGACGGAAAGTAGAAAAATGAAAGAAGAGAAGGGAACCCGTCTTTATAGAGGAGCGCAAAATCATGGCGCCGTTTCCAAATTCGAAAAAGTCCCTTCAACAGCCGCATGCGTACTGGCAAGTACAGAAACGTTGAATCCTGCAGTGACACGTGGCACAAGCGATTCGCCTCCCACAATTATTAAGATATGGCAGTTAATGCGAGTAATTATCCCCCACACGAGAAGGGGAGTCGGACCGGCTCCACGTGTCTAGTGTGACGTCAGAGCGTCCCCCGGCAATCTCAAGCAGCTTTCGAAGTGAGTTTCCACTCCTAAGGATTCTGAGATCCTAACGAGTTGAAAACTCGGGGGCAATTGTGTGGGCCAGTTCCTGAACGTTATAGGCACTCGCTTCGGATGCATGTACCTCGGCACAAGCCTCGAATGCTAGCCGAGACCAGCTCTCCCCGGCGTTACTTCTGCAGAATTCGATGGCACCTCGGCTGCTGCCAAAGTGGAAACGGTTGCCCGAAATGGGTTTGTTCCGCCACAAGCAGCATATAGCCACATGGCAAGATGAGGGCGCGGTGATGGGTCGGACGCCATCCGGGCCGTCTATTCTCAACATGCTTCTGACAATCATGTTCCATGGCTGGGGCCGTATCAAGGCAGGGCCCAAGGAAGGGTCCGATGGGACCCCAGCCGCCAATAAGCCAGGATAAGGTTAGGCCCAACATGACCAGCATTTAATACTATGTGGGCTGATTGGACCAGCAATTAATGCAATATGGGCTAGGATGGATCCCCATCAATTGCTCTATGAGTAACTGGTCCCTAGCAGCCTAATAAGAGGCCCATTAGCCAATATTGTCTCAGGCTCTCTTGAATAAAAGGACTGATAACGCGAAAGAGAGGTACACACACTCCCATGCATGCACCCCACTTTGCTCTCTTTCTTCTCCGACAATCCTCCCGGCACTAACTTAAGCATCGGAGAGCCCTGTGCTGCCCGCGGCCAGGGTCCTCTGACCTTGTTTTTCTTCCCTTTCAGGCCCATAGCTCAAGCAGTTCTCTCTCTCTGGTCCTACGGGTAAGTCCCTTGAGGCACCTCAATAATCTTGTGAGTATTTTTTGCACTTACATTGATATTGATCCTACTTGACAAGAAAGCTGCATGTTCATATTTTTAGCTTTGTCAAATTATGGACAAAAGGGGGGAGAAAGGTGACAGATCAAGGGGGGAACAAGAAGTTCAGAGAAAGTCAGAGATAATGCAGATCTACATTTGCTGATTGCTTATTTTGTTGTGCTGATTGCAAATTTCAATTTTTATAAAATATTCAACGTATTTTGGGTTTCTTTTTAGTAGATCAATTTGTATTGTTTTAGAGAGTTTTGTCCATGAATTGCCAAAGGGGGAGATTGTTAGGTTTTTTAGTGTTGGCTAAATTCATGGGTTGGACAAAACTCTGGGTTTTTTAAGTTGTAATTCTTTTTTTAGAAAAGGACTTTGAAGATAGAAGATTGGAAGGACTCAGAAGAAGAAAGTCTGAAAGAATTAGAAAAAGAAAGCTAGAGAAAGAGAGTTGAAATTCCGGATCAACCAGAATGGGGTCCGCTCGAGTGACCACATCATCTACTCGAGCGGACAGAGTCAGAATAGCCAGACGCTGAAACAGAGCCTCATCCGCTCGAGCGGATGGTGGGTCCGCTCGAGCGGACAAGGCGCAAACAGTCATACGGAAATTAGAAATTGTTTTTCTAATTATGCTGCCAAATTCTCTAGAACCTGTTCTTCTGCATCCTTTGTAGAAGATTATCTTATTTCGAGAAGACTTGAGGAGTCAAGCGCTGATTGAATCTGTTGCAATCAACGGTGTAAATTCGTTGAAGCATGAAGCGACACGAGGTAACTTCAGTCCTTAGGTAGAGAATATCTGGGGAAGAGATTGAGTTTCTTGTAATTGCGAGATTCATAGTGTTTGATTTGATCTAGTTCGAATCGATGGTTTTTCACCCGGTTAGGGTTTTCCACCTTAAATTTGGTGTCCTTGTGGTGTGTGCTTGTTTATTTTATTTCCGCTGCATATTGTTTATTTATGCACACTATTGGACTGATTATTTGAGCAAACCAATCTAGAAATTGCGGGACCCACAAATCTTTTCAATATCCATCACCCCTCATGTATCCTTCAGTCCTCACCTCTTTTGAGCATGAATTCCTATGTGTTCTATACTAACATACATGCCCCTACCGCTTGGAAATGTCAAAATGAGTGTGGAATTCCTCTATGAATATATGGCATGAGAAAAAATCATTGGGGGCATGTATAATTTTAAAATCATGAAAGGAACATACCAAAGAGAAAGAAATCAAGGCTTTTGTTTGGCATGTATTCATAAATGAGGAGCTTCTCTTCCTTCTCCATGCAACAGAACAAGAGCCTCACGAGATTCTTGTGTTGAAGTTTCGAAATTAATATAACTTCATTCTTGAACTCCTTTAGGCCTTGACTGGAGCCTATTGAAAGTCGTTTCACTGCAATTTCCTTTTCATCTGCTAGCATACCCTACAACATTCTCAAGCAATATTTCTCATGAGAAGCAATAAAGCTTAATTTTCACAGATTATTCATTCACTTTGAGCATAATCTATATCATTACCTTGTATACAATGCCAAATCCACCTTGTCCAAGCTTATTTTCAGAAGAAAAGTTATTTGTAGAATGTTGAATAGTACTAAAATCAATGAACGGTAACTCTTGATGTTCCCCTTGACTTCCTCCATATATATCTGTATTCAGAAGATCAGTGCTTGCTGCACCCAAGTTATTTAACAAAGCATGATGGCTTTGTTGCTTCCTCGCTGGACAAAAAAACTTTATTTAGAATTTGGTTTTAACTATGTATTTAACAAAGTTAAATAGATGAACTAGGTATTACCTTCTTGTGGTTTTCTCCTCCTACGTAGAAGGTGGAAGATGCAGCATCCCAAGAGAACAAGCCCAGCAAATGTTACAGTGAAACCAATAGCAACAAACCTCCTTTTCTTGCCTTGTTTGGAGACATTGACAGAAATTTTAGTTGCAATGGGAAATTTGTCGATGAAGGTGGATAAATTGGTATCACCACATAACCCGTTCAAAAGTTTTGCCCACAAATAATATTGATTAGATATAGATAGAAGTAGAGATAAACTAAAAAAGAGAAGAAAAACAGAAAATATACCATTTACTGAATTTCAATACATCAATGCTGAAACATAACTTTTAGTAAGAAACTTCAATGCTATTAAGAATAAACGGTGGGGAAAATCTAACCCGATTTTAATGTGAGTTCTAATCTCCAAATGTACTAGACATGTAAGTGATCTAAGGAATCTGATTGAACAAATAAGATTCCTGGTTCAAAGTACCTTCACAATATTTTTTATCCTTTATTTTTAATCCATTTGTTTTGTCCTATATAGCTCTATCAATTGGTTTCATAGTAACTTTGTGTAACTTTTTGGACAAGGCCATCTAGGTGACCATTTTAGATTATAGGGGCAACACATCAGTCCTTCTTAAACTTGGTTTTGCCAATTTCATGAGCAAAATTCAGATAATGTCACCAAAGTCACTTGACTATGGTAAAAAAATTTTTTTATCTTTTTTGCATCATATCTCATGATATTATGGGGATTATCAGTTTTTATATCATAAACTTTTTGCCACCGGCAAGAGAATTCATTTTTTATACAACATAAAATATGACATTTTATGAAAAGTATATACACATATGACTACCATTTCTCAGGTTCTATAATTTTGAAAAACTTTTTCAAGGATGATAGAATAAAATCCATGACATCATAGGATAGTCCTATGATATCATGGGATTTATCAGTTCATGTGACATGCACTGTTCCCATGATATCATGGGATTTGGGGCAATAAAGTTTTAAAAATAAAATGTTGACCAAAGTCGAGCAACATTATCTAAGGTTCGATCATGATATTTTGTTCGCATGGGATTTAAGGAGGACTAATATGTTAAAAGCCCTTGATTATATGATAATTTTCCTTTTATTATCAGTCCTACATTAAGCAATGTTCTCACTGGTAAAAGTCCCCTAATAACCTAGTCGTTCAAATTCCAATTCCATCCACTCTTATAATGATATATCCTAAAATCTCATTTCAATAGAGGCAAGTCCCGCCATTCGATTGATCGCATGATGAGAATGTCATTAACCCCATGCTACAAACAGAGTGAACTCACCTAGGACTCCACCGCCATGCCTACATAATGATAATTCGCACAATTCAAATTGAATGTCATGCCTTTCAATATTGCACTAAAATGGTAGTTTTCATTAAGAGAATAAAAAAATCACTTCTTTAACCATAATCATCGGAAACATCCTTTCATTTAACCAAAAAGTCAACTCTACTTTCAAACAACCACTAATCTCTAATGATGTGACATTTAACTCCCTCCTACTTTTCAAGCAAATTTACCAAACTAGCCATGGGTAACTAGATAGGCACCCCTAGGGCTCTACGAAGCAGCCTATACACCATCAGAAGAACAACCAAAACACGCAATATGAAAAGAACATGAAGCTAAATAAAGTTGAGATCTATTGGTTAACGAAGTGGTTACTCCAGAAAAACTTGAGGATAGAGAGAAGGGGTGGCGCCTTGAAATTTCTTGTGAAGTTGGCCTGCGAATGAGGGAGACCAAGTCAATTATATACACAGTTGCTAATTTCGTCTTGGAACCCATTTCAATAAGGCTTTCGAAATGGGATGTTTCAGCCGATTCAAAGTTTCGGTGTAACATTTCAGAGTTAGTTTTTGGATAAATAAACAAATTCAAAATATACATTTAAAAAAAGGGAGATGCTCCTATGAGAAATATCTCTCACCTTAATTAATTATATGAGAGATAGGGGTGGGGGCTCTCATATTTAAGTTGTTGGTTTTCTATTAGTCAAGAAATTTTGTATTTGGATTTTGAAGAATGTTAAATAATGTATCTTTTATTTTAAATTTATTTCTTTCCAATACCTAAAAAGATTAAAGAGTTATTTTACCAGAAAAATCTCCTTACATTCCCTGTATACCAAAAAGGACCTAAAATATATGTATCTGCCGTAGTAATTTCAGGGGCTCTTTTTGGTTTGTTTTTTCTGCTATTTTGCCGACCAAAGTAAAAAAGGAATGAGAATAAAGGAAAACGAAAAAAAAAAAAAAAAAAAAGTGGAGAGAAAATTTGGGAGGGCGGGGGTTGAAGTTTCAATCATTTTGGTTGGAATAAGATGAACGGATTTATTTAGGTCATGGGATAAAGAGGAAAGAGGAAGATGATAAATTTGCCTCTTACAGTAGGTTCAAACAGATCTTCAATTGGACTCCTGATGATGAAGATATCATGAAAACACTTCTGGCCGTCGATTCCAGTTAAATCTGCCTTTGGCCGTAAGGGTCAGAGGTCACTGCTGACGTCATCATCTGTCCGCTGCGCGAATCCTTGCCTTCTGCTGCAGATCAGGTCGAACCTGACCCGAAACTTGGTCTTACCTGGCCCGGCCCAGGTCAAGAACCCACTTCGTCTTCTTCGATTTTTCTCTGCACAAACAGGAAACGACAGCCCTACTGTCTTCCTCTAGCCCGGCGATGAAAGGGGCAGCGACGAGCACAACAGAGCCTGAATCCTCTGTATCTTCTTCTTCCCAGTTCTGCAACAGCCCCTGCGGTCTTCTTCTTTCTCCCCGGCCACGTAGGCAGCCACTGCCACGTCGGCGACTGAGGACACCGGCAACGATGGCGGCGGTGACCCGAGGTCTTCCTCCTGCAGCCTCGGTGATCACGTACTCCGGCGAAGAGCAGCGACTGAGAACCTTGAATCCTTCTGTCCCTTTGCATAATTCATATTGAATTCCTAGGATCCGGAACTTCATTTCTATATCTATTGAAGGGGCTAAATGTGAAAATCTACATAATAAGATCCTCAAAGAGCCATCATATAATTTCCCCTTTGACAAGAAATGATTACCCATTCGTCACCCTTGTGAATTGAAACGTAGAATGCAAAGCTCCACTTTATATGTTTCACTTCTCGCCTCTTTAATACTACTCAAATAAAACCACATCAATCTACTATGAATTCTTAAGAATTTCATACTAGGTAGGCACATATGGGGCCTTCAAATTCCTAAATATTTCAATTAATCAAAAGAGATAGAAGAAAAAAGTTGATGTGGTTCAATAGTCATCCCACCTGTAAAAAAGAAAACATATGGTAATCTACCCATAATCAACAAGTATTAAGCAGGAGTGGGTCAGTGACACATACAGATCTACAGACTAAAACTTGGATGGTACTATACCTGTTCCTTGTGTACGGTTTACACTAGGGCTTCCAGCAGAAGTTGGAGAATCAGGAGCAGGGGGAGGATGCAGAGAAAAGAACATAAACGTTTCATATCGTATGTTACAGCTCACACTATAAACATTTCCTCCTGTTCTTCCTTCACAACAGCTTGGAATGTTCATAAACATCGTTCTCAAACAATTGTCGCAATTGCTCTCTGATAAATCTCTAGTGCACTGAGCCAGTCCATATATCTTTCCAAAGGAGTCGTACTTTGTAACATTCACTGCAAACCTGGATGCTGCTGATGCCGCTGCTATGGTAAGATCGTTCATTTGGCCTCCCGCTTGTGTATTGAAAAGTGTAACATCGGACGCATTCTGTACAGGATAAAGAGAAACTCTTATAGTGGTGTTAAGTTCAGAGAAGAAGCGTTGATCGGAATAGCGCAAGATACAATTGTAGTATCTGATGGTTGCTTCTGTTTTGTTGGGACAGCGGCGGCTGATCTCAGCCGTTGAGTTGGTGAGGCACTGCCGGCAGTCATCTTCAGAAGCTGCAGACATGCATTGTGAGTAGCCATAGACCGTGTTAGTATCTTCTCCATAGCTGTTGTTGTAGAAACTATCGCGCCTTATCACCCCATTGCTAGATAAAGTAGGGAGGATGGTATTGAGATTGGTTTCGTATTGGCTGCCGGAAGTGTAATTTGAGGAGCCGCAGACAAAGAAAACTGGTTCATCAGCTGTAACAGAGCTTTGAAAATGCAATAAAAGGATAAGAAAATGGAGCAATTTCAAGTGTTTAGAAGCCTGCAACTCCATTTTAGAATGAAGAAGAGAGTTTAGATGCTACGCTTCCTTCGTTTCTCTGCAACTCATATTTGTATGAAAAAGAAGACGATTCCACTATGCACGTAAACCAATAGGAAAGATTTAGGACTTAGTTTCTCTTGTTTTTTTTAAAGGTATCTTTGTCCTTAAAGTCCACAAAGTTGTGTTTGACTCGGTATACACGACACCCAAAAAAGAAAGAATCCAAGCCCCGGGTTGCGTGCGTCGTTGCACTTCTCATCTCAGGAAACGCGTGCATGATACCAGGGGATTCTCCAAGACCTCTTTAGCTCGTGGTGTTCTGTGAGTGGAGGACGAGAAAGATACTGAGGAGAAGGTATATGGGCTTGTGTTATAGAAGATGACTAGACCAACAACACAACAACCGCAAAGAGGAGCATTTGGGGGAGTTGGGGTCCGAAAGCTTTCCAACCAGAATGCACATAATTTTTGGATCGCATCGCAGAGTCTCCGCATCCAAATTTATCAATTGATCGAGCATGACACAATACATCTAAGGCTCTCGTCGGACCAGGCCTCCGTTTCTCTGCAATCCGAAGAAGACCGCTTCATATCCTTTTGTGCAGGCGCGTCATAAGGAAAAGCACCAGAGAGACTTCGGGAATCGAACAGAAACCAAGGAGGCTCACGTGTTCTGCCTCCATACAAAGGGCAGCACGTGCTATTACATCCTCTCCTCGGGACGTGTGCAGAAAAAGTGAGGCAATCACCTCTTCCTTCATTACAGGTTGGGTCTGATCAACACCCAACCCGACCAAGATTAAGCCGGCCCACACCAGCAGGCGCTGGTACAGCACCGACGCAGGACGATGTCAGCAACGACGAAGGCAAAGTGATTTCCAACCGTCGAACTTCGTAGTGCGATATCTAGAGCATCTGAACTCTGAGGAACAGTTTGGTTCTCCGAAATCCTTACGAGCAGGTCTACACAGGAACAACAAGAGGAAGAAGATTCAGCTGTTCATAAATAAAAGGTGATTTTTTAGGTATAAACTTATTATGAAATTTCTGGTAAAATAAGTTTAATTAAATCTATAGGGATTCAATTTCATGTGAACAAATAGGTTATATATTTCATGGCATAATGGGTTCTTTTAAATTCTTAGAAATTCAGATCCATACTAATAGATCAAATTTTAATAGTAATGAATTCATTTCTTTAAATCCTTAAGAATTTAATTCCATGTAAATAAGTAAGCCTTGTTATAAGTTCAGGATAAAAAAAATCGTGGTACAGTGGCTCTTTATCATTCCTAAGAACTATTCCTATGCAATAAAATCAACCCTAAGCAAGAAAAGAAACTGAAATTTATAATATGTTTAGATAAAAAAAATCGGCCATATAGCCCCGTCTTAAGTCCATTGAGAACTTTACCTTGTCAAGAAAGTTTAGATGATTGTACATAAAATAAAAAAATATCATTGTAATTAGTTAAGGGAGTGCGATCCACTAATCACTACAAGAAATTTGGGGTTTAAGGAGGACACAAATTTGTCCCAAAATGTACATATTTCGTCACCAAAACTAATGGAGACGAAAATTTTTCGTCACCCGTTTCGTCGCCAAAGCCTTGTCGCTAAAAGTTATTGGAGACGAAAAAAAAAATCATCACTGAAAAAGATAAATTGGTGACGATTTTTTTTTGTCTCCAATACACTGTTGGAAACATGTAATTTTTTTTCGTCTCCAATACACTATGTTGGAAACATACTTGTAAGTAGTTAGTGACAAAATATTTTGTCATTAAAGGAAGAAATTAGAGACAAAAATATTTTGTCATAAATATAAGAAATAGAGACGAAAAAATTTTGTCGCATTTACCCCGCCCAACTCAAGGGCTTCCCATGAGGTCACCCATCCTAGTACTGCTCCTACCTAAGCAGGCTTAACTTTAGAGTTCTTACGATTTTTGGAGCCGCATGATCGTAGAAGACTTCATGCTAAGTTAATACGGGGTTTGACTTATAAGCCATGGTTAAGACTTGGATATTTCCGATGCGGGCTAATGGAGACTCATCGTTTGAAGCTCATGGTTGACACTCTATGCCTCGTGGTTAAGAGTACCGCCCGGACCAGGATCTCACATTCGCCCCCACTAGAAATAGAGTCGTCCTCGGCTCTGATACCAACTGTCACAGCCCCGCCCAACTTAGCATGAAATTGTCCGCTTTGGCCCACGTGTACGTGCGAGGACTTCCCAAGAGGTCAACCATCCTAGTACTGCTCCCTCCCGAGCACGCTTAACTTCGGAGTTCTTACGATTTCCAGGGCCGCACAGTTTTAAAAAGCCTCATGCTAAGTTAATACGGGGTTTAACTTATAAGCCCATGGTCAGGACTTGGATATTTCCAATGCAGGCTATCGTAGACTCGCCGTTTGAAGCCCATGATTGACATGCTACGCCCAGTTGTTAAGGGTACCGCCCAGATCAAGATCTCACATTCTCCCCCACTAGAAATAGAGTCGTTCTCGGCTCTGATACCAACTGTCACAGCCCCGCCCAACTCAGCATGAAATTGTCCGCTTTGGCCCACGTGTACGTGCGAGGACTTCCCAAGAGGTTAACCATCCTAGTACTGATCTCGCCCGAGCAAGATTAACTTCGGAGTTCTTACGATTTTCGGGGCCGCACAGTTTTAAAAAGCCTCATGCTAAGTTAATACGGGGTTTAACTTATAAGCCCATGGTCAGGACTTGGATATTTCCAATGCATGCTATCGTAGACTCGCCGTTTGAAGCCCGTGATTGACACGCTACGCCTAGTTGTTAAGGGTACCGTCCAGACAAAGATCTCACATTCTCCCCTACTAGAAATAGAGTCGTCCTCGGCTCTGATACCAACTGTCACAGCCCCGCCCAACTCAGCATGAAATTGTCCGCTTTGGCCCACGTGCACGCGCGAGGACTTCCCAGGAGGTCACCCATCCTAATACTGCTCCCGCCCAAGCACGCTTAACTTCGGAGTTCTTACGATTTCTGAGGACGCATGGTTTTAAAAAGCCTCACGCTAAGTTAATACGGGGTTTGACTTATAAGTCCTAGGTCAGATCTTGGATATTTCTGATGTGGGCTAATGGAGACTCACCGTTTGAAGCCCGTGGTTGACACGCTACGCCCCGTGGTTAAGGGTACCGTCCGGACCAAGTTCTCACAGTAGCAGAGACTCAGAGAGGTAGGTATACTTGGCGGTGGCAGACTCCTGGATGGAGGAGGATGGGCACAAATGATGGTGATTGGTGATGGTGGCTGCGTCTGGGAATTCTAGGTGAGAGAGACTGAGAGAAGTAGAGATGAGAGGGATCACCGATCAGGGATGGGTCTGCACTGCGTGTGTTGATGGAGGGTGATGATGATTGATGGGGGTCAATGAGCCATGGGGCTATTGCTTGAGACGATGGGTGGGAGATGTTGGAAAAGGATTTTGGAAAATGGAGAAAATGGTTCTTCTCTCCTCTTCTGGAAAAGGGTTTTGGAAAATGGGGAAAATGGTTTTGGAAAAGAGAGACCGGGATAGATGGAGGGACAAAGGGGGAAATGGGTTTTGGAAAAGAGGCGTTGGATTGGGGTGGGGGTGGGGCAGGGGGATGGACGTTAGGGCCTTGGGGGCCCATTTTAGTCATTTTAAAGGCTTTTCCAAAGCAATACTTGTAAGAGATGAATAGGCTCAAGTGCGAACGAAATTGGTGCCACCGCAAATGAAATTGGAGTCTTATTTTGGTGACCAAATATTTTCGTCTTCCATAACTTATCCTTAATAGTGACGAATTATGTTCGTCACAAAAAAAAATTATATTTTGTGACAAAAATTTTCGTCTCCAATGAGTTAAAATAATTCGCGCCAAAGCAAATGAAATTGGCGTCTTATTTTGGTAATGAAATATATTCGTTGTCTATAACTTATCCTTATTGGTGACGAATTACGTTCGTCGCAAAACAAATTATATTTTGTGACAAAAATTTTCGTCTCCAATGAGCTAAAATAATTTGGCACCTTATTCTAGTGACAAAATATTTTCGTCTTCCATAACTTATCCTTATTAGTGACGAATTAAGTTCGTCACAAAAACAAATTATATTTTGTGACAAAAATGTTCGTCTCCAATGAGCTAAAATAATCCGTGCCAAAAGCAAATGAAATTGGCGCCTTATTTTGGTGACGAAATATGTTCGTCTTCCATAACTTATCCTTATTGGTGACGAATTATGTACGTCGCAAAAAAAAAAAAAAATTTTGTGACAACAATTTTCGTCTCTAATGAGCTAAAATAATTGGCGCCAACTTTTTGTAGACGAAATTTTGTTTTTGTCTCCAATACTTTTGACAAAAATGAAAATAGATGACAAAATTTATATTTCGTCCCCTTTGGGTGTTCTTTTAAGACAAAAAAAAAATTCGTCTTCAGATTTCGTCACAACAGCCTAAATTTCTTGTAGTGAATGTCGATGCGCTGTTGCCAGAGGGGTTTAGAGGATGGGAGAAAACTCAAAGTCAAAATGAGGCCGGAAGAAGACTCGGAAGTTGAAGAGAAAAGGGCTTAGTTGGAGAAGACACAAAGTCTGAAAGCCCCTTTATGGGATTTTTCGGAATCAAGTGTGGGCTCAAAGTTGACAAAAAGAGGATTTGATGGGAGAAAGGCCTGAAACCCTAAGGCCCCTTAACGGCCTTTTCCAAATCATGTGGGAGATTCAGCCCCCCACCAACTACTACAACAAATTGCACTTTTAGCCACGAAATTTTTCGTCGCCCAAAGTCACAAAAACGTCGGTAAACTTTTTACCGACGAAAATATTTTCATCGGCCAGACGTCGGTAACAAATGGTGGACAAAACCTCTTGCCGATGAAATTAGTTTTCGTCAGTAACAATTTTATATTTTTACCGACGATTATTTGTACTTTACCAACGTTTTAAAAACGTCGGTAAAACTATTTCACATTTCTAAATATGTAATAAATACTTTTGCTGACGTTTATTTTGCGTCGGTAAAAAAAATAAAAATACTTTTGCCGACGTTTTTTTTCGTTGTCAAAAGAAAATGGAAAAAATTAAAGAATTAAAAATACTTTTGCCGACGTTTTTTTCGTCGAAAAAAGAAGATGGAAAATTTTATAAAAAATAAAAAGACTTTTGCCGACGTTTTTTTTCTTCGACAGAAGAAAACTGAAAATTTTATAAAAAAATAAAAAGACTTTTACCGACATTTTTTTCGTCGGTAAAATAAAACGGAAAATTTTATAAAAAAAATAAAAATAGTTTAGCCGATGTTGGTTTTCGTCGGCAAAAGCATACAGAAAAGTAAAAAGACGTTTACCGACGTTTAGTTTTCGTTGGCAAAGGTCAAGAAAAAATAAAAAAACGATTTTACCGACGTATTTTTTTCATCGGTAAAAGGAAATGAGTTGTTTATCGACGGTTTTTTTCGTCAGCAAAACTGAATTAAAAATTAAAAACCACTTTTACCGACGAAAACAAAACGTCGGTAAAAATGTTTTACTTTTTTTTATAATTTTTTTTTCCAATATAATTTTCTTTTTTCCATTAAACCTGTTTGTACACCTGTATCAAACCTGTTCAATATAAAAAATGTATGCAAACAGAAGTTGCTAAATAAACAAACAACCATCTTCATCAAATCATTCATCTCATTAAACAAATATTACAATCAATAATAATACAGTCCCATATATATGTCCAATATACATATACAAATAAACTAAAAAAATAAAATACATGTAGCTAGTCTGCAACCGACCCCAAAGCATCCATCAATCTGCAATAACAAAAACAACATTAGAATCTTTTCAATGAATTAAATTATAAATGAAAGATAAACATGTATCTATATAAATCTTTTCCTAAATGGTCTCTATGTTAAACAGAAACCAAGCTTCTGTTTTTTTTTTTTTTTTTCAGTGGGAGAGTGAGATGGGAAAAAAAAAGCTTCTAAAAATTGACTACTTGATCAAGTGATTCACAAAACATCAGAAGGATGTTTAATCATTCAGTGATTTTAGTTATTCCATGCATCTGAACAATTCCAGCACTGAGAAGCTTTTGAATCTTGTGCATCACCTCTAGGTTCTTGAGATGATCCTGTCTGGAAGTCCATCAACACTTGCCCATCATGAACATCAACTTAACCACAATACTTCATGATTTATATGCTTAGAAAGGAAATACCCACACTCAGATAGGTCATATGGACATGTCTATCTACCATGGAATATTCTAATGTGATTTTTTTTTTCTTTTTTGATAAACAAGGGAAAGTTGATGAGGTTGTTGGGTCTTTTTTTTTTTTTTTTTTTCCCTTTGGTCAGAGGTTGGTGAGCTTTCTTTAATAAAAGAAAACTAATATATTAAGAACAAAACCATGTCCAGATCCATAGGCACGGCACTCACTAGTCTTTTTCTTTTTTGATAAACAAGGGAAAGTTGATGAGGTTGTTGGGTGTCTTTTTTTTTTTTTTTTCCCCTGGTCAGAGGTTGGTGAGCTTTCTTTAATAAAAGAAAACTAATATATTAAGAACAAAACCATGTCCAGATCCATAGGCACTCACTAGTCACTACTACTATGAAACTTAAAATAATGCCACATGCATTCAAAGTGGGACTTATAGAATTTGGGATCCCAAGGTAGGATGGAATTGGATCTGGTTCAGATGACTCTGTTTGCTAAGCGACTGCAGAAACTTTCGTGGCATTTCCAAAATGAGATGGGGACAGCAAGCAGGTGCATCCAAAGGCCCAGCAGTTTCGATGGAAACATTCAATGAGAGTTGAAGGGTGGACTCTCTGTACATATTGAACTCCTTTCAACAGAGCACAAGGTTCCTTATGAAGCAGACCATTGGAATCCACTCTCTCAGTATATGCAGCTATGAAGAGTCCCTGGTGTGTTGCTATATAATATCTCCGATTCCAACAAAATTTGAAAGCGGCATCATCAAATTTAGCTCTAAGATTTGGATTCACTGTGGGATGCACATACATGTTAACTAGTCATGTAGTTTTTTTATTTATTTTTATTGCAGGTAGTAGGTAAACCATGGAACATAAAATTGTTGAGAAAGTCCAAGTGGACAAACTGGCCCGGTCCCCCCGAGAGCCCTTGGATCCAAGCTCTTGGATCCAAGGGCTCTCGGGGGGACCGGGCCATGAATCGGTCCCCCCAGTTTGTCCATGTAGCAATGCTCAAAATTGTTATGCATTCCCAGCCATGATGTAAACAATGTTAAGACTTCTGTGAGCTATTCGGAGTCCAAACAATTGAAAAAGGAATACTGTTGGTTGGATAATGAAATCAGTGGGGAGGGAATGTCGAATAAAAGCAGTTTTAGAGCTTTGGGGTATAGTGTAATCCACCTTTCCCTGACTTGCCCTTTGTGGACAGGATGGGTTCCATGCGAACAAACAAGCCCAAGACGGCTGTTTGGCTACAAAGAATTTCACGGAAATTTATTTTACAAGAATCGACATTTCTATATCCAAAAGGTGTTTCATCTAATTTGTATTTCTTATCAATATATGTTATCCACACAAAAAAAAGAGACTATACATAAAAAATGAAGATGGACAAGATAACAGAATGTTTTACAGAACTTCAGGTTTTATGACTTGAGCTATTAATATTTCAAAGGGCAGTTGACCCTGTTTCCATTATTTAATTTTTCTTTTGGATAATACATGTCATAATATTAATAGGATGCACACTTTCAATTGATAAGCATATAGAAGTTAGACGAGCTAACCCTTTTCATCAAGATAGAAAGTAGTTGATAGTTGATACCTACATACAAAAACTGAACAATGTAATTAAAACATGTACCAGAAAAGAGACCAATTGTGGTGCAAGGAAGGATTGGTGAAGAAGAAAAGGAAGGATAGGTTATCTTCATTATACTCATAATGTGAAACCAATTTCAATGAAAATTATTAATTTATCAAGGTTCAGTCCCTAAATTTCTACTACTCAATCCTCTCTCTCACAGTTTGGAGCAGTGGAGATTGTTGGAGACAGGTAATGGGTTTGGCAGGTGAGGGCTGAAGATCAGACTTTTAGATATTAGTACTGGCATGGCAAGCGGAAGTATTGGAAGATGCCTCTGCTGGCAGAACCCAGTCCCAGATCCTGGATCCTGATTGATAATCAAGTTCTGTCCTATATGAATTAAAATGATGTGTATGGAAACATTGGTGCTCAAATAACTTACTGCAATAGGTGTACACCCAATAGGATCGATGTAATCAGCAGATTTTGTGACCATTCCCTTCATTGAATTAATACATAACCTGCACCAAGTTACATATGGTATGAGAACTATAGTAATATATGTCAAAGAAAAGGAAGATTGGAACATAGATAAAGTAACATGGATCATTAAAAATTCAATTGAGGCAATTGAGGTCCTTCCCATCCATCATAATAATCACCGCTAACAAGATTGAACAAAAAACCACTATGATTAATGAATTGTACAAGGAGGAGCCCTTTTCCCATGCCATATTCTCTAACAGCCGCTCTTCCAAGGAATGTAGATGTTGTTTCAAATCTCTTGGAAGGGTTTCTTCATGCCTAACAAAACTCTTTATCACTTTGCTTAAATCAAAGGCAGTAATGCCAGTTCTCTCCAAAATAGCAAGAAACAACATGGTAACTGGAAATAGAACCTAAACCACAAAAAATGCAAAAGATGATATGTTGGGGCAAAGTAAAAGGACAAAAAAAAAGTAACTTAATTGCAACAATCTTACCGAACCTTGTCATGGGGAAGAGGAACCCCCCACTCAGAAGATATCCTCCCATGCATTGCAGCCAACATAAGGGGAGTCTAATCCATTAAAAAAAGAACCAAAGATCAATGAACTCCTCTTCACATTTCCATCTCAAAATCTAAAAAAGAATCCACCCCAATTCCCAAAATCAAATCTTTATTCACATTTTCGAGGTGTTGAAAATGCTACATTTTTTGTGTTTATAAATTTTGACTAGTTATTATGTTAAAATTTCAATAGAATAATCTACTAACCAAAGGGTCGCATCGTGATCTCCAGTAGATGTGCCATCACCAGCAGAAGAGGTCCCTCTCGTGATGTCTTGAAAGCTGGTCAAATCTATCCCTGATGCAGCTGCCAACTGTTGAACGAGGGCCTCAAGTGTCCGTTGCCTCCTATCCTGCTCAGCCACCTTCCTATCCTGCTCAGCCACCCTCCGACCCTGCTCAGCTAGTTGCTCCCGCAGGGCGATCACCTCAGGATCCGGTGTCTGAGACTGTGTGAAAGATGCAGAGGTCCTCGTATATATGTCATACCCTTTTAAGTATCCCGACCTCTGCCCAAGCACATCAACAGCAATCTGCTCCTGAGTCATCGGAGTTGTGACAGAGGGCTGCGACTGCTCCTCAGTCCGCTGCACCAAGGCCTCCTGCCATTTAAATAAACAAGGATTTAGAATGCTTTTATGACAGTATTTATCAAAATTGATTTATTAGAAAACGTAAATGTCTCTACTGAGCCACCTCATTTACCCACTGATTACTCTTTTCACTGTAGTGGGTGTCGCGAAAGAATTGAGTAATAGGCGGCGCTTGACCGGCATTCTGTGCCGTCTGTCATTTGAAATAGCTTTGTATTAGATATGAACCTAGCTACATATTGATAAATTAATAAACTTAATCTAGTTTCTTCATATGAATATAATTAGTACCATCAGAGACAGTCTCGGTGCAAATGACCTGGAGCCACCAGTATGATTATATGGCAGCTTGGCTCGACTCTCTTGAGCTTTTTTCGACTTCACCTATATAGAAAAACAATAATACAATAGCAGTCATTTATAAAATCATTACTAATAAAATTACGTTGGAATACATAAATAATCGTTGTAGATAACATCCCAAAGTTACCTTCCAGGCTGGCGACTCCCAACACTGCGAGACCATCAGCTGCCAGTCAGCTGGATCACAACCCTCTGCCGGGTGGTCCTGGGGTCGGGGAACCCCCTGCTCCAACAGCTCCAAATAGTGACAATGCAGTTCATACTTCCAACTCTTATACAAAACCCCGCATTGGCGGTCAACGTCCGCCCTGAGCTGCATATCGCCCTCGTAGTCCCCGATATCAAAAACTGTCTGCAATTAGGGGAGAGCCATATAAAGATTAGTAATAACAAAATATAATTAGATTTTGTAGTGCGGAGCACAATTATAATCAATTTGGTTGATATTTCTCGTTTCAGTTTACCTGAACTGTAGCAATAACAACAAGCTTGATCCCATTGTCAAGCTTCTTCCAACCATGGGGCCTGACTGGGGCAACGTCTCTAATGGCTAACCCAAGATGGTTAACCAGTGATGGGGCATGTTCCCCTTCTGGCCTATGACTGGAGATGGGGATCAGGACTGGGATGTTATGACCCAGCTGTCTCCTCAGCTTTGTCACGTTCTTCCCTCGCGTAACACTCCTTACACGGCTCGGAACCTCCGAGGCTGGGGTTGATGCTGTTAAGATGAAAGTGCTAAATGAGTTAGTGAACACAAATCATTAAATTGAGGTGAACCATTCTGAATAATAACAAAATATAATTTTCTCACCTACGCTACTCCCGACTGTATGAGGACTCGTCGGAAGCTGGGACGGATGAGGCTGGGTTGGCAAGGGCTGTGTGGTTGGAGGCTGAATCGGCAGAGGCGGGGGGGCTGCCAAATTAGGGGTTCTCCCTGATCCTCCAGACCGTGTAACTAGAAGAGCAGCCGACGGAGGCTGTGTCGAGGCCTCAGGTGGGCTCTCTACACGAGCTAACCCGAGTGTAGCTGTAATCCTCCGAGCGCGTTTCACCCTGTTATCTCGAGGCATCTCTGCAATCTGACAAGAAAAATAACTAATTATTAGCAAAAACCGACAATATTAATAAAGTGAATGTCAACAATTTACATTAAATGGAAATGAATATCATTTTAGCATGACTGTCACCATAAAAACTAATATTATCAAGTACACGTCATAGACATTCACAGAAATATTACCTCATCTGATTGAGACCAAGATGTCTCGTTATTTACATCATCATCTTCGGGGGGAATGTACTTCTCATCCTTATCATTCCCACTAACATTCCTCTTTCCCTTCTCGTTTGTCCCTTGAGCCGAACCAAATATAGTGCGTGCGGTCGGCGGGAGCCCTAGAGATGCAAGTTTTTCTGCATTCTGCTTAATTGTTTTTTTTCTCTCTAATAAATAATTGGATGCTTGCACTTGACGGGACAACTCTCCTGGTTTGACCCATTTTCTTCCTCTGTTTGGCATCTTTTGCAACTATTATATATAGAAATAAGATTAAAATGTGAAATGTAGAAATGTCTTATCTATATATGAACAAATCAGAAGAGAAAAGGAAAAATTGAACACAATGTCATTATGTAAGACAAGATCTTTATTAATTTACTTAATTGTTACATGTGCAAAAACTTAAACAAACACTACATGTCATATTCCATGTCATCATCTTCTTGACTATGAACATCATTTTCTTCTTCATCTTCGTACTCCGCCAATGTTTCATCCTCATCTTGGCCATCCTCGTCTACCGACTCATCACTGAGAACGATGTCAGGATCTATATCATCCCTAGAGTATTGGACACTAGTACCATCGACGAGGACTGGGACAACAAACGTCGTTTCATCTTGTTGAAATGCATCATTAGGCACATCATCGGCGTCGTCGTCGTCATCCCGCTTAGCAGGTACATCCCATACTCCCCGAGGCTTGACCCGTTCTACGACTCTCCAATTTTTTCCTTTACTGGTGTCATTGACGTAGAAGACTTGTGTCACCTGACTTGGCAGGACAAATGGATCATCCGTACACCAACGACCCGTGATATCAATGCTTGTAACATGGTCTTCGATGTTTATCTTGTGCTTGGTACTAGTGTTGTACCATTCACATTCAAATAAGACCACCTTACCCCCGTGCCGATAGGACAATTTCCAGACTTTGCAGATATAGCCATAGTAGTCATGTTTCACCCCGTCGTATTCCCCTTCCACGACCAAGCCGCTACTCTGGCTCCTACGGCACTTCTCACGGTCTATAGTGTGGTATCGGACGCAATTGCAATCACACCCCTGGTAAAGATTCACCAGGGATCTAGGGCCATTTGCTAATGACCACATCTCATCGGAAGCTTCCGGTGACCCTAGAGTTCGTAATTGATTCATCTACATAAGAAGATAAAGACAAATGTATTAGACTAATGTTATTTGAAGTGTAATCCAATTCTCTCTCTCTCTCTCTCTCTCTCTCTCTCTCTCTCTCTCTCTCTCTCTCTCTGAGACATACACATTGATCCATGAATTCATACTTTAGTGCACAATATCAAATTAGAATTCATAAAAAGTATGTAGATGGTTCTGATATAAGATCTTCATACATGCAGAAAAAAGTATTAAGAGTTCTCGGTAGAGGTTGGGTTGCTTAATTTTGGAAAAATATCATTTACAGGGGCTCACCTGTGATAAATCTAAAAATCATATACACCCACATCTCCATGTATTGCACTCACTGCAATTTGCCACTCATGGTACTAATATAATCCACTGGATTAAAAACCCATTTTATCCTTGAAGCTGAAGGCCTCGAAATCAGGAGTTAGAGAATGTGACCATTTCTGGTCTACCCAAAATCATCATGTAACTGTGCCCCTAATTTATGTCCATAAAGTCCCCTTCTCCCACATCCCTTGGTTTTGAGCATTTGTCTTCCCTACAAGTAGAATTTTTCTAGTCAAATATGTCAAGTATCTCTCAATTTCATATCTAATAGAAGGTCATATGCAGTGGATACATGGCACCAGAGTATGCTATGAACAGACAGTTCTCAATTAAATCAGATGTATTTAGCTTTGGAGTTTTACTTTTGGAGATTATAAGCGGTCAAAAGAACAACAACTTCAATCAATCAGATGGTGCAACTGATCTTTTAAGCTATGTAAGTACAGATTTGTGCATAATTATTAGCATTAGTTCTTGTCTAGTATGTGATAAAAAAATTTACATCAGCAGTTGCAATTGTTCTAGTAGTTCTTTTGCTCTTCTTACAATGTTCTTCCTTCATTTGAAGTAAATACCCTGAAATCAAAAGTACTTGTTAATGAGTTTTCTACAGGCATGGAGACTTTGGAAGGAAGGAACACCTTTGGAGATAATGGATCCAACGTTAGGCGACACTTTTTCAAGAAATGAAGTGATGAGATGCATCCACATTGGTTTATTGTGCGTTCAAGAAGATGTTTCTGAGAGACCTATCATGTCGTCGATCGTTTTAATGCTAAACAGCTTTTCTGTCACCCTTCCAACATCATCACCACCCCCATTTTTTGTGAGAGGTCGAAAAGAGTTTAGCCGAAATGCAATCCTCTCTGATCCAAGAGTGAGTGAGACAGAAAAATCAGCATGCAATTCTATGCCAATGTCAGTAAATGAGGTCACCATCACAGAGATTGATCCTCGTTAAGAGTCATTTAAGCATGCATTTCAATCATCATCATCATAATTGAATATGAATAAATGGAATACAGCTGTATGCGTTACTACCACTTTTTTAATTTTATCTGAGTTTGGTATCGTAAATATATGGTCCAAACATTGTTTGAAATGACCATGGAAATCTTGAATTTGAATGAATGCCAAGTTCATGTTGAAATATTGTTCCTTGGTTCTATGTTTTTGTATTGGGTAAAGACATAATTTTGTATTAGTTTAAGGAATTTCCCTGCCTCTTCTGATTTCCAATGTGGGCCTTCATGGATGGCCTCGGAGAATTTTATAGGCCACCTTGGAGCATCCAACCTCAATTTCCAATATCCGTTTCTTCAATGAATCCTTACCTGCTAGAATGGTTTCAAAGACAGGCCAACCTCGTTTGGTTTGTTGAATGGGAGAAGCAGGAGTAGCACCCAACAGAGCCCAAGAAAGCCTCAGCTGTGACTTGTGAGCCGTTGTGGAAATCACCACAGAATGAACTGCCCACATGCAAAGTATACGATTGTTTCAGCTGCATTGGCTATATTGTAGAACATGGCAACTCTGTATTTTAAATCCTCAACCAAGTTGTATATAGGTCTTTGTTGAAAAATATAATGGTACAATGCAATAGTCATATTGTGTGGGCTGATTCTTGGACGAAATGAGCGCTCGCTTCGGATACATACACCTCGGCAGAAGCCTTGAACGGTAGCCGAGATCAGTGCTCCCCGACACCATTTCTGCCGAATTCAATGGAACCTCGGCTGCTGCCCGAGATGGGTCTGTTCACCACGGGCAGCATACGGCCACTTGGCAAGATGAGGGCATAGCGACAAGTCGGGCACCGTCCGAGCTGACTACCCTCGACACGTTCCTGACAGTCGTGTCCCGCGACTGTCACTGTATCAGGGCAGGGCCCAAGGAAGGATCCGATGAGACCCCAGCCGCCAACAAGCCGTGATAGGGGCAGGCCCAACATGACCAGCATTTAATACTGTGTGGGCTGATTAGACCGACATTTAATGCATTATGGGCTAGGATGGATCCCCATCAATTGCCCTATAGGCTATGGGTCTCAAACAGTCACGTCAGGGGCCCACTGGCTCACACCCCATCGGCCTCTCATATAAAGGAATACATGGCCCGGAGAAAAGGTACGCAGACTCTCATGCATGCACTCCACCCTCTTCTTTCTTCTCCGTTAGTCTTCCCGGTACTGATTTAAGCATCGGAGAGCCCTGTGCTGCCCACAGTCAGGGTCCTCTGACCTCATTTTTCCTCCCTTGCAAACCCACAGCCCAAGCAGTTCTCCCTCTGGTCTTTTGGGCAATTCTTCTAAGGCACCCCTATAACCTTGTGAGTATTTCTTGCACTTACAGATATGGTTGTAAGTAATTGTTCACTATATTTGTATTAAAAGTGATCTTTTATGGGGGTTTTAAAAATGTCTTGTAGAAGGAGTTCCTGTAAGGATGAAGCTCCAATGTGATGAATGCTTTCTTCTTTCCCATTAAATCCCATCTCATGGACTACTAACAAAAAGGGGACCAAAAAAAGAACTCCTATTTAAGAGACAAAATTGTTGGCAATACAGTCGAAGTATTTATTATTAATGACTCATTAGTGTATAAATAGGGATTCAAGTATAAGTGTGAGATTTAAAGCCATCATCATCCTTTTTACTCAAGGGGTTAGTGTTACTAAAAAACAATGGTTTTTTATTGAGAATGAAAGAGTACACAGCCCTCGTCTATTCAAATGCCACCTTTGGATCCTTACATGGAAATGAGGGCTTTGGTTATGCAATTTGGTTTAATGTTCTCTTTTGTTCTATATTTTTATCTAACGCTTTGGAAGTAATCTAGATAATAAATGGAAGTGGTGATTGGTTGATCAACCCTATTTTGCAAGACATCCAAGGGCTAACCAAATATTCTGAATTCACAACTTTTTCTCATATCCCGAGATCTTTCAAGGATTGCCCATAATTTCACTAAGAAAACTTACATTGATAGTCCTAATGTTATTTTGACATAGGGTCTAGTCTATTTGTTTGTTCTGTTCTCTAAATGTCTTTGTTTGTTCATTTCTATTGAATGAAATATTCCTTTTACCAAAAAAATTGAGTGAGATAATATTAAGAACTTGTCACTTCGTATTCTAGGAACCCCATTGGTAAGAGGCTTTTGAATTTCCTAAAATATGTAACATAAGAAAACATTGGAATTTAATCCTACAGTGAAAATTATTCAGATTAGTGGATTCAACCAAAAATCTGATTTTCTTCTCTTGATCCATCAGCGGAGCTTAACCCATAAGATCCAAATCGCTTTGGTCAGAATACATCCCCCAGCGTATTGTTGTTGGCTGAAATCTCACTACCTAAATTTTTTTATGTGATCCCATTCCCTTTATTTTGGCATTTCATTAATGTGTGTTATACATAATCAATCTGATATTGGGCCCATCTTTGATTGGAGCAAGATTTCTCCTTAAGCCAAATACCCAGAAGGACAATTTTTTTTTTTTTTTTTTTCAATTCTATAAGCTGGGGCTATTGATGGATTTACAGGCCTTGGTCGTTTTCCCTGCATAAAAGGATGGCTGGTTCACTGGAGCAGTTCCTGGCCCTTACTCATTACCATGGCTGGTTTGCTGCATCCATGGAAGATTTTACTTTTGTTGACATCCTAATTACCACCCATTATGACCATTTTAAAAAGAAGAACAAAGCCTTTCAAATAGCTAGGAGATCTGTGCTCATCAACATAGCCACATCAGACATACAAAAAAGATCCAAATCAGAAAAAACCATTGAATGGCAATATTGTTGCATTCCCTGCATACAATCATCCAGATATAAAGGATCCTTTTGTGCGCCTGTGAGGGGTCATTATGAAACCACTATAACAGATTCAAAGTAGTCTTCCAAATGAAAAAAGATAGAGACCACAGAAAGGAGTTTTTTATAGTAGGAACTAGGAGATTATTGATAATCCTTGGACAAAAACACTTCTGAAGTGATTCTTAATTATACCAGCGGAAGATAGTTTAAGGTTAATTCATTCTTTTCAAAATATAAATTCAGAGACAATTATTTGGAGAGGTCATGAATTTGATCAAGGGTAGCTCCTTATCTCTACCATCTTTTCATTTAGCACAACACAATGGCCAAAATTTGATACAGATCAACCATAGATTAATCAGCCATAAGTTCTTAAGCATGCAAAACAGAAGAAAATAGATAATAACATGAAACAGTTCCGGAGACTACAAAAGGTTCATTCATTGTTAATGAGTTATACCTACTAAAGTAATATTAGTAAAACAATTGCTGAGACTAGCTTATTATAACAACATTACTTAGGGTAATTTTCTATCAAATGAGGTACCTCTATTTTTCTTACCTTTTAACTTTCCTTAAAATTTAAAATTTGTAACTGGCATGTCTTTTTGGATGGTGACACTGACTAACTTAGCAACTTATTGAACCTTGTACAAAAGTCTCAAGCTTGATGAAAGCAACAAACTAGCCCATCAAATTTGATCCGACAAAAAATGCAGGTGGCGAAGGAACTGGAAAAGTCATAGAGTAGCTATTAAGCATGAGAACAACTGATGACATGGTGGGTCTTTGAGTTGCATCATCTTGGACACAAAGTAATCCCATATGAACACATCTCAATATCTCATTTGTTGAGTGATGATTTGCGATGGATTGATCAATTATCTCTAAAGATGTTCCTCCATTCCAATGTTTCCATACCTGTCAAAAGTCCATCAACATAGTAAATCATATGTAGGAAATGCACATGATATAGAATCAAATTTCGTTGTGATATCCTTACATAGCTCAAAAGGTTTGTCAGATGTTCATCCTTACTGAATGGTAGATTTTGGCGACCTGTTACAATTTCCAAAACCAGGACGCCAAAGCTAAATACGTTTGATTTGATTGAAAATTGTCCATGAATAACATACTCCGGTGCCATATATCCACTGCCATCATTAACAAGTTGCAGTTTGTTAGATTTTATCATGTCCTTAATTAAAGAAGAATGAAATCAATGTGCAATTGGTTTGTCCTTTGTTGCCACTCCTTTGGACATCCTTTCACCCAAACAATGTGTATTTCAAAGTCGAAGTATCATTTCGAGGAAGTGTAATTATTGGAAAAAAAAAAAGGGAGTTGGAGAAAACGGTCCCAGAGAAACTCCAATTTCTCTAGTATTCTCCTCATCCGAAAAATAACTTGGTAGTCATTGCTAGGGCCCATCCTTTTCATTCAACCAATAAGTGTAATATTATAGGTCTAACAGAAGAACAGAGAACACTTAAAGCAATCCATATATTTGAGATTAAAGTTGTCAACTTACTTTGTCCTCAATATACGACTTGTGTTGTCTTGAGTTTGGTCCACACTAAAAAGCCTTGCTAAACCGAAGTCTGCAATTTTAGGGTTCATATTTCCATCCAGCAAAATGTTACTAGCTTTTAAATTTCGATGAGTGATGCAATGCCTAGAATCTTCATGAAGATATAGAAGCCCTCGAGCAATTCCAACAATGATTTTGTATCGCCTTTCCCAATCCAGTTGAACACGTTTGATTGGATCTGCCATGACTAAATATGAGTTAGTGAGTACATACTAAAAAAGGTTCAAACAATTTGGTTTTTTTCCTTCATTTGAGGAACACCTCCTGGCCAATTGTCTAAGTAGTCTTGGAAGTGTCAACATGTCGAAGCATGAAAAAGAATATGACAATTATAATAGCTACTGAAGCTAATTTATAAGATGTGATTGTAATTAGTTGTCTAAAACTTTCTTAATACTCGAATAGCATTTTTTTTTTTTTTTGGTGGTTGGTTTTGGCGGGGGGGGGGGGGGGGGGGGGGGGGGGGCGCTACTTGACCTGTCATCAATATAAACCCCTTGCGCTAACTGTACCCCTTATTGTTGGTGCTCACCTTAATTTGAGCCTCATTTGTGTTCTGTATGCCAGGCTGTGCCATGGTTAGGAATGGCCTAGCTGTTCCTGAAAATGACTCCTATTGATATACTTAAAAAAGTTGATATTCAAATAATTGTGACTTAAGAAATATGCATTTGAAGAGTCTTGGTGAGGAATACAAGTTATTTTAACACTTCCAATCTTGTATCTGTCTCCACTTGTTTGATGCATTATTTGAAGGCTAGAACTAAAAATAACTAGAATATAGGAAATTAACCTTCTATAGATTCCTTGCTTAAATTAAACAGAAGGCGATAGAAAGACAAAAGTAAACATTAACCAAAGAAAATATTGATGGAAAGAAGCACTGACCAAATAGAAACTTATTCAAACTAGTGTTAGCCAAATATTCATAGACAACCATCTTCTCTTGTTCTTCTATGCACCAGCCCAATAGCCTTACAAGGTTCCTATGCTCAAGTTTAGCTACCAATGACACCTCATTTCTCAATTCTTCTAGTCCTTTCCCTGATCTTCTTGATAGCCTTTTTACTGCTATTTCCCTTCCATCTGATAGCTTGCCCTGTCAAAAAATTCAGGGAAAAACAAACCATATTCATTTAAGTAGTACACAATGATTATTGAAAATAAATTTAGAATTCAAAAGGCAGTATTAGTTTCTTTGAATGGAAGGATATTTGTGATTAACTGAATATTACCTTATAAACAGGACCAAATCCACCTTCCCCAAGCTTGTTTCCAGTGGAGAAGTTATTTGTGGCAGCTCTAAGCATACTTGAATTAAATGAGAAAGATTCAGAAATTGTGGTCTCTGTCTCCCCTTCATGCCTAGTTTCTTCATAAAAAGAGAAATTTTAACAACAATGAGATCTTTGGTCTAGTATAGACTAAGAGATGAATTGTGATTCTTTAAAATAATGGGTCTTTTAACATTTGAAATACATTATGTGCATTGTTCAATTATGAAGGCAAATAACTTGGATTAGGTGAAAGATAATTTCGATTTGGACACTGAACCCAAGAGTTGGCCTCCTGATCATGCATCACCAGACTGAACTGATCCAATCTGTGTATTGTTCTAGTGAAATCCATCACAAATGATTAAAAATCAAGAAAATCAAAAGAAAGATCGTCAAACAAAATCATTAATTCATGTGTGCATCAGGTGTTCAGTGTTCATGGATGATTAAGTTGTTAATTAAAGCTGACTATTCAAGAACTCATTCATAAATGCTTCTATATAAGCATTGGGAAGAATCTGATGGTTGTGACCTTCCTAGTATTAACATTGACCCTTTTAGATATGGTTTGGTCTAATGGTTCAGCTGTCCTGTTCAGAAAGAATATGCTGGTTACAAGATTGATATACATCATTGATTAATTCTCAGTTACAGTTGTAAATGGGTTTTGGTCAGTCCAGCTGTACCTGAACAAAAGGCACAATCTTACATAATTGGTTTCAAGATACGGTCTGGACTCAATCCTAGGTTCGATTTGGGGCTCTGGTTATATTCATTAATGGTTGAGCCCTGTCCATTGTTATGAATTTGTTATCCAGACATTATTGGGGTATGAGAGGTGTCTATCTTTCATGTTATTTGGTCACATTCAGGCTTATGCTTTTGATCCAATGTATTGTTTATAGGTCTAGTTGGTTACGAGTCTGACCCCGCGTATTTACAGACCTATCCTTGTCGCACAAATGGAAAGCTGACAACTATTTATGGCAATGAATCACCTTTTACATAAATTAATTACCATGGAACAACATATTTAAGTGTAATACTACATACCTGATTTCTTCGATTTTTCCCTTTCTTTCTGATCAGCAGCCACACACATATTATTGAAAGTATAATCAACATGACAACAATAGAGATGCCAATTATAATCATCTTTGATGTGTCCTTGTTTCCTGCATCAACCACAAACAAGCTTTCAATTGAAGATGTATTTTGAAAACACTTTTGCCCTTTTTTTCATTTGCTTAATTCATATTGACTTCCCAGGATTCCTAACTTCATTTCTATTAAAGGGGCTATAAGTGAAGATTTACAGAATGAGAACCACAAAGAACCACCAAATAATCTCCCCCATGACAAGAAATAATAACACATCCATCACCCTTGTAAATTGAAACGTATAAAGCAATACTCCACCTTAGATCCTTCACTCGCTTCTTTAATATTTCTTAGATTAAACCCCAATTACTATGAATTCATAAAATTTTCATACTTGAGTAGAGGTATGGGGCCTTAAAATAATTCATAGATACTACTATAACTGAAATAGATAAAAGAGAAAAAAAAGAAGTTGATGTGATTCAATAGTCATCCAAGCCCAAAAAGATTTGATGGTAATCTATCCTGAATTAGTCAAGTGAAAAGGAGGAGGGTCAGTGCCATACACCCAGGGCTACGTTCCCCAAGCTTGGAGAGTGTACTATCTGCATATGTATGTATAAGAGAATCACGTACAGTTGCAGTTAACCAAGATAGATTGGTCGGGTGTAGGCAGACTTATACTATTATGTGCTGTAACATTTACCCTATTACATGTACTAAAATGAGTGATGGCTTCTGAATTACCTGTTCCTTGTGTAGGGTTTATAGTAGGGCCGCCCGCAGGAGTTGGAAAATCATGAGCTACTTGCGGAGGTGGAGGAGGCAGAGAAAAGAAGATATTCATATCATATCGTATGTTACAGCTCACACTATAAACAATTCCTCCTGTTCTTCCATCACAACAGCTCGGAATGTAGCCCATCATCCTTATCAAACAATTGTTGCAGTTGCTTTCTGATAAATCTCTAGTGCACTGAGCCAGTCCATATATCCTTTGAAAGGAGTCATACTGTGTAAAATTCACTGCATACCTGGATGCTACTGATGCCGCTGCTGTGGTAAGACCGTTCATTAGGCCTCCCGCTTTTGTATTGAAAAGCGTAACATCGGACGCCTTCTGTACAGGAAAAATAGAAATTCTTATATTGGCGTCAAGTTCAGAGAAGAAGCGTTGATCGGAATAGCGCAAGATACAATTGGTGTATCTGATGGTTGCTTCTGTTTTGTTGGGACAGCGGCGGATGATCTCAGCCGTTGAATTGATGACGCACTGCCGGCAGTCATCTTCAGAAGCTGCAGACATGCATTGTGAGAAGCCATAGACCTTGCTGGGGTCATCTCCATAGGTAGTATTGTAGAAGCTGTCGCGCCTTATCACCCCATTGCTAGATAAAGAAGGGAGAATGGTGTTGAGATTGGTTTCATATTCACCACCGGAAGTGTAATTCAATGCCCCGCAGACACTGACGATTGGACCTTCTGTTGTAAAAGAGCTTTGAACATGTGATAAAAGGATAAAAATTAGGAACAATTGCATGTGTTCAGATGCATGAAGCTGCATTTTACCATGAATTGTTTATGATGAAGAAGAGAGTATAGATAGTGGAGGTGAATTTACATTTTGATATCAGTAATACTGGAGGTGGTATTGATTAGCATTTGGTGAGCATTAGTCATAGTCAAATAACAGGACTTGGACTGGAGAATTTACATCTTAAGAGTTGTCTCTTGCAGTGTTTTTCACGCGTAATGCGTATTCCTTGGGCTAGGTTGATATTGTAATCTAGACGAATGGACTCTCAATTTGATAAAACCAAAATCTGTTCTGCTCTCGTTCGACCGTAAGAAGAGGTTCTAACAAGCAGGGTGGCCCGAGCCAATGTAAAGCCTAGGGCGAAAATCTTAAATGAGGCTTTTTCAATTTTTTAATATTATTATAAATATTTTATTTAAAATCTATTTTTCTTGCTTTTAATCCTAAATGGGTAAGGCGTATGCTAGAGTAAAAAATACTTAAAAACAAGATGCGGCAATTAACTCAATCTCATGCCCAATTAACTCAAATCCCATGCTCAGTTAATTCAATCTCATACCCAACGTCCAACAGCCCTCTCACCTTTAATGATATATGAAAAAGGTGGCAACTTAGGATAGGCATTCTTATCTTATAACCAATTACTCTCTCCCTGCCTTTAAAAATACATGAACAGGTGGCAACTTGGGATGGGTATGCGTTTTTGGGAGAGAAAAAAATGTACTTTTTGTTGATATTTTTACAAGAATCAAGGCCTTGAAAATTGAACTTTTAGGAGACTAGTTTTGAAGCTGAAATTTTTGGGGGCTGAGATTTTTGGGGGCCTTAGGCAATTAATTGCCCTGTTGGCCTAAGGCTTGAGCCGTCCCTGCTCACAAGGGATCAACCAGAATGTTAAGAAGTCTCCCTCTTTGCCAACATAAACCTGTGAGGGTTCTCACTTTTGAATTCAAAACTATTAATAATCGGTGATCACCATCCCACCTTCATCTATCATTATGAAAACCTTTTTCTCCATCAGAGGCATGCGCCGCCATCAAATTATCACATCTATTACATATGATTAAATAAAGAAAATAAGAACCCATTCACATGTTTTACGTGACATCAAGCCTACATCAAGTTCATGGAATCCTTTTGAGGAAAAAAAAATTCCATTTTCGAAAGGATTCCTTCATTTTCCGAGAAGCATGCTATCCTTTCTAAGGACTTTTGAGAAGAGGATTCATTGCATTCTAAGGTTGGAAACACTTAGGAGAAGTCACTTTTTTAACTTAGGTGCTTGGAGGATTTGGAAAATCCTCTCACCTTTCCTCTCATCACCTAAATCTGGGTTTTCCTCGAAAGCAAGGAAAATTAGAGAGGATTCCTTTTCTATGACATTACCCAAACATGCCAAGGCACATTTTGATACTTTTCTGGATGAGGATTCCTCGCAATTTTTCTCACTTCAAGGGCACGTTTGGTAAACAGAGAGGATTCCTTCATTCCCATGGAACCATGCTATCATCTCTGAGGATTCCTAATGGGAGGAATCATTGCATTCCATGTTTGGAAACACCAAGGAGGTGTTACTCTTTATAACTTAGACGCTTCTTTGCCTTTAGGGGTTATTTGTTTGTGCCCATTTACGTATGTAATTAAACCACATGCATTTCCGTTATGCATGTATCACGTTTGTTTTGTGTGAATTTGATTCACATTTGTAAAACTCACATATAAATGGCATGAAAACCAACTCAAAAAGTGCCTTTGATTTTCACACTTCAAGAGTTGTGAAACATGTTCACATGTTACTATTACAAGGCGGACTGCTACAGTGCCATTATGAGCAGTCCGCCTTTTTTTTTTTTTTATAATTTTTTTGGGCCTCACTTGTAACATCCAGACCATTCATTCTCTTAATTAAAAAGCTCAAACACGACCATGTGTCCAATTTTCAACCGTTGATGATGCATGGAGGTTGAGATATCATCAACATAATTACAGCCATTGGATTAATCTATTTTTACTGACATATCCAGTCCTTCTTTTATATTTTTCTAATGTTCTGTGCCCCACATTTAAAATCAAAACCGTTCATATTCTTCAGAAGCTCAAACACAGTCATGTGTCCAATTTTCAACCATTGATGTTGCTTAAATGTTGGGATATCATCAAACAATCTACAACTTATTCATAGATTCACATGTGAAATATTATGCTAGTAACAAACAGTGAAATCTGATCCACATGTGAGTCATTTACATATGCAAATGACTCACATGTGGGTCACTTTCACGGGAAACAAACGACCCCTTATGAATTTGCAAAATCCGATGGGCGAGGTGGAGACCGAGGAATCTGTGGAAAAGAGGATTTTTTTATGGATTTGGAGGATTTGAAAAATCCTCTTACTTTTCCTCTCTTCATCCAAACGTGAGAAACCAAAGAGGATTCCTCTTGGAGGACATTATTCAAACATGCCCTAAAGAAAAATCTATGATTGGTATACCAAAGGAAACAGTAGGGAAGAATTATATTTTCTTTGTTCCAATTATTTTTGGGATCTGAACTGAAGAAACGCAAAGCTACAGTGCATTGGGTTATATTTTTAGACATCATCAGTTTCTTTAATATTTTCTGAACAATTCATCATGTTTATAGAGGACAAACAACTGGGAGGTGAAATATCTACTATTAATTCATCATAAATTTTGAAGTATTTACAAAAATGTCCAAACCATTCGATGACCATTTGTGGACTTCTAGGGTGCCATTTGCGAAATCCAAACCGTTCATCCTCTTGCCAAAAATGGCTACAGCAACAAATATGAATCCTTGATTCATCATGGATAAAAAGAAAATTGTAAAAAAGTCCAAACCGTATACATGCCCTAGTATAAAAACTGAGATTTATTAGCAATTCATTTTTTGTATTTTTTATTCCTCTCCACCCCTAGATCACAATTTGAATCGTTCATCATCTTCAAAATGCCAATCATGGCTAGGGGGTCAAATTTCA
This sequence comes from Cinnamomum chago, assembly GCA_038049695.1. NCBI lineage: Eukaryota > Viridiplantae > Streptophyta > Magnoliopsida > Laurales > Lauraceae > Cinnamomum > Cinnamomum chago. The sequence goes on along the minus strand of CP142457.1, from coordinate 10,527,212 downwards.
GCCGTAGATTCATTATAAATTTTGAGATATTTGTGAAAAAAGTTCACACCCTAAGATTTAAGATTTTTGCCTAATGTGGGGCCCATTTACAAGATCTGAACCTAATGTGGGGCCCATTTACAAGATCTGAACTAGTCATCATCACTAGAAATCCCAAAAAAAAAAAAATGGAAAATGAAAAACAGCTAAGGATGAATTTCTAGCCTCAATTCTTCCTGGATCATGAGAAATTTGTAGAATTGTTGGATTGCAAATAGTGTAAATGATAGGAATCTGTGGTGTTTGCCAAGTCTAGAGTGCCATAATTCCTCCCCTTAGAAATCCTCATTGAATAAGTGATTAGTATTGGGGGGCAATGATTTTAATCCATCTAGTTTCAAAAGGTGGGCCCTGATGGATTTCCAAATTCCACTTGACTGCCAAGGAGAATTTACGAGTCCAGTCAGTCTACTTTCCAGAATCCGAATACAGTTTTGACAGAGCCCGAGAAGAACGTGTCAGTGGCTATGACTTGTGTGACTTGTAAGACCATATGAGTAATGTTGCTCAAGGAAACAGTGCCATAGAATAACTGCAGACAGGTTGTTCCAAGAAATTCTTCAACCAATTGAATGCCCCCAAAACATTGGTTCTGCCCATCTGCAATCACATTCAAAGGTAAGGAACTAACATGTTTCTACCCTTGGATCTTCTTTATTCTTTCATGACAATATTTAGTTACATGACTTGAATTGTTGTCCTTATCAGTTGTTAGCTGATCCAACATTTTTAGCATTTTCTATTGTTCATATATATAATCTTAAGTTGCTAAAAGTGACCCTATTTGATGTAATTTTTGTCCTATCACCCTGCTTGTTCCAATTAGAGATGTCAAACGGGCCGTGCTGGCCCCAGCTCCGGCCCACCCGTGCCACAGGCCGGGTTGGCACGGCCCGCCCCAGCTAGCAAGCCGGGCCGGCACGGCCCGCCAGGGAAAACCCCTGGCACGGCACGGCCCGCAATGGGGCGGGCTGGAGCGGGCCGGGCCAGGCGGGACTGCTAGGCCTGCTAGGCCTGGTCTTTTTTTTTTCTTTCTTTCTTTCTTTCTTTCTTTGTTTTGTTTCTTTCTTTCTTTCTTTCTTTGCTTTGCTTTTTCTTTCTTTCTTTCTTTTTTTTTCTTTCTTTCTTTCTTTGTTTTTTTTCTTTCTTTCTTTCTTTCTTTTTTTTTCTTTTTTTTTCTTTCTTTCTTTCTTTGTTTTTTTTCTTTCTTTCTTTCTTTCTTTTTTTTTCTTTTTTTCTTTCTTTTCTTTCTTTCTTTTCAGTCAGATTGGTTCTTGCTATTTCTTTTCATTAATGTTGTTGTTGTTGTTAATGAAAGTCCTTGGGATCCTAACCCTAGAGGGGGGGTGAATAGGGTGAGCTACAATTGTGACCAATTTAAACCAATTTTAATTTCTTAACACAAACTAGTCACATGTGATGATTAACCAAACAATATGCGGAAGCTAAACAAAACAATCACCACATAGCAATCACCACAACACAATATTTATAGTGGTTCGGCCAACGTGCCTACATCCACTACCGGCTTGTGCATCCAACACCCCACCGGATTTCCACTATTTATGCTTTTTCAAAGGCTAAGCAATAACCTCTACAATGTTGCTTTTCAAAGGCTAAACAACAACCTTACAAGATGCTTTTCTTAGGCTAAGCAATAACCTTACAATATGCTTTTCTTAGGCTAAGCAATAACCTTATACAATGCTTTTCTTAGGCTAAGCAATAACCTTTACAAAGTTGATTTCTCAAAGAAGGTGTCTTTCCAAAAGATCACTCTAAGAGATTACAATTTAAGCTCATATGAAATTGCCTCTTGAATAGGCTAATATGAAAGTTTAATACAAATTACAAACATACACTTAAAACAAGGTAAAGTGTGTGCACAAGTGTATGAGTGTGTTTCTTCAATCAATCTTAACAAAGAAGCTCTTAAATGAATGCATGATGCATTTTAAAATCAAAGCTTATAAAATGATGATTGAAGAGAAAACTAATCACATGTGAAATTCAAACAACTTTAATAAATGAACTAAACAAGTTGTATGAATGTAAAAGTCTAAGAAAGCATGTGATTTAGTTAAGAGAGTTTGCAAACTAATCTAATTTACCAAGGAAGATATTGAGTTTGCAAAACAACTCTTTATAGGCTTGAAATCATGCATAAATGAAAATACCAAGGATTTGAACATGCATGAATTTCATTTGAATGGAAATCAAAATAACTTAGAAGATGTACCTTTTAAAAACTCATGAGTTTGATTTCCAAATAGCCCTCTAGCCTTTCCAACTTCTTCCCCTTTCTTTGGCTCCAAAATGCTCTCAAAAGTTCATGGTTCAAGCCTTGAAAAAGGTTGGAAATGAATGGACTTTATAGCCAAAAAGTTGCCAACGGCTAGTTCTCGGTCGACCGGCAAAGGGGTCTCGGTCGACCGAGAAGGCACAACGGTCAGATTTCTGACCGTTGGGGCTCCAGTTCAAAATTCTGCAGAAATGACCTGCAGTTGTCTCGGTCGACCGAGACCTGTGTCTCGGTCGACCGGCGACACTGCCGGGATACCCCCTTTTTGCAAAAAATGCAACTTTTGCCATTTCAAAGGTATTTCTTTGGGGGACCTTTTGGCCACTAAATCAAGCTTAAATAACATGTTTTAGAGATTCTAAAGGATATTAAAACATGATTATAAGAAGCCTAAACAAATTTGAAAACTTTAAAACCATAGGCTAGCTTGATTTGAGAAAAACTCTTTTCAAATGAAATTGCATACAAAACTGATTCTAAAGGTGCTGAAAGAATGCAAACCTCAAACCTAAATACCTAACATGATTTTCCAAATGAAGTGCACAAGGAAATAGGTTTTCAAAAAGAGTTTGGGTTTCAAAACCAATGCATCCAACTTTAAAACCAAAACAAGCATAAAGCAAAGACTTTTCCAAATCTTAAAAGCTATGCATGTATAAAACTAGATTTCAAGGTTTTCTAAAACAATGCTAGTGTGTGAATCCAAATGATGCTAAAGTGCAAATGCATCCATCAAATTGCAAAAACAAAAGGCCTAACAGTTAAGATTATGGATTTCAGCTTCCTGCATGCAAGCAATCCATATGGATATGATTTTTTCATTGGTTGTCTCAACTTGAATGAGTCTGTTCTCTCATTTCTGTCTGGATGGGTATGAATGAAAATTAAGTACTTTATTGCTTTTCAACAATGAAGTGATTTTTGTAATGTGCATTTTCTTGCAATTTTTATGGTGAAATACTTGAAACTGGTGGCACCATGCCTTGATATAATGATATGAAAAGACCAATGACTAGCAAGAGGTGTCTAGAAAGGGAGATTCATTTTTTAACCTATCAGTGCACATGTCAAATGGTGGAAAGGAAGACTGAGAAAAGATAAAAAGGCATGTGGATGAATCAGCCATTACCCCCATGATTAGAATTTGAAACTCTTAACTCTGAAGCAGTAGTCATTGAAAGTGAAACAAAGATGCTAATTGATCATATTACCAACCTCATATGCCTCAAGTTAGTTAGCATGTAATATGGTCCATACCCCCAGTTCCACCATCATCAGAAAAGAGACTCATTCAGTTACTCTGATTGATTGATTGATTGGGGATTTCCTACTACATCTCATGGGCCCCCCCTACGTGCACTTGTATTAGTGGGGTTAGGATGGATGGAATCATGGAAGTTCCAATAATTAAAAGAAAAACCATCATGTTATTTTAACCTTTTGGCTTAGTAGTTTTAAATTCTTGGTAATTTTTTATTTATATGTTATTAAGACTTAATCCAATTTTTAGCAAAGTTGAGCCAATTTTTAGCAATTTTTAGCAATTTGTCACGATATACACTTCTTACGTAGAAATATTCGAGGGTTAGAAACTTAGAGTAGTATAAATAACACTAATAAATTTAGAAAAAAAATAAGAGGGTTAGAGTATTATAGACTTTGAAAATTTGAAAATGACACAAAATACCCCTTATATGATTGTTTTATGGCTGTTTGGGGGGGTAAAATGGATAATTTAAAAAAAATCACTTGTGGGAGGGCCAGGCGGGTCGTGCCTAGCGGGCCGTGCCTGGCGGGCCACAGAGGGCAGCCCACGGGCCTGGCGGGCCAACGGGCCTGGCCACCTTGGCCCAGCACGGCTCGTGTCTCAGGCCGTGCCTTGTGGGCTGTGCCGTTGACCGGGCCGTGCCGGGCCACGGCCCGTTGCCCATCCCAGCCCATTTGACATCTCTAGTTCCAATCAAGGCTCAAACCTTATTATACTGTACTGTACTTTTGGACCCGAGGACATTTAATAATTAAGCTATTTTGGTTGCTAGTCTGTAGCTCAGTAGCTCCTTGGTGTCTAGGATTTAAATTTGGCTGTTTTAGTTTCTGTATGTTTCCCTCTGTTATTGCTTAATACAATTATCCTTTTCAAGAAGGAAAAAAAAAAAAAAAGGAATCAGATTTTTGGCAACCTAACACTTCATGTTAGGGCTAGTGTGTATTGTGTGGGGACATTTCCGTAATACTGTCCGTCATGCTGAAGTTTAGCCTAATCTCGGCAAAAGCACCGACTAGGGTCTCGGCCACATGGATCCGGACCTGCCGATGTGCTCGTTCTTACGCCACCTCGGTTTCGGCATCTCCTTTTGGTGGTGTCGGTAGGAACCAGTTAGTCTCACTTCAGCTCTACTACTATGCTCATTTTGGTCTCGGCTGTGCACCTTCGCCTTCTGTGGCTGCGCGTCGAACAACCAAGGCAGGGTCTGACAGCCACACTTGACACTTGGGAGCGTGACAGGGTACGGGCACGCGCCGACGGGACATATATACCATCCAAGCCGTCCACCCCCATCACCTCTCTAACAGACCCACATCCAATGGCTGCAGCCATTAGGGCAAGACCCGAGAGGGGATCCGATGGGACCCCAGCCGCCAACGGGTCAAGGCGAGATCAGGCCCAGTGTGACTCGCACTTAATGCAGTATGGGCTGATCGGACCCTTATTCAATGCAATGTGGGCTATAGAGGACTCTCATTGATGGCTCTACGGGGCTAATATGGTCCTGGTCCTAGCAGTCAAATCATGAGTCCCACTAACAGGCATCCAGGATTTCTCATATAAGGAGATCCACCACCCAAAACCAGGTGCGCATACTTGCATGCAACTCTCTAAAAGTCTCTTTGCCTTTCTCCTCCATGGCACTAACTTAGCCATCGGAGAGCCCTGTGCCGCCCTTGGCCAGGGTCCTTTGACTGTTTCTTCTTCCCTTTCAGGTCCCTGAGACGACAAGCTCTCCATCATTCGGGTAAGTCCTCAAAGGCTCCCAAAATCTTGCAAGCTAGTATTTTCAGTACTTACAATTAACGCCGTTTGTGGGAAACGATTTGCATAATGTTTCCTGACACCATGACTAAGAGAGCTGCGAAAGGCGGAGAAACATGTAAAACGCGACGAACAGGGCCTTCATCTGTCATCCTTCCTGCCAAGAAGAGAGGCGAGAAAAGAACTGTTGCAGAAACTGTTGCAGACGATTATGATGAGAGTGGTTTCTTCCCAATCGACGTTCAGGAGCATAATCTTCACTTGGAGTCACTGTTGAGGGGAGTGACAGCGTCCCTCCGGCGAGGAGACCCCCAGCAGCAATCTAGAGAGGGTCCTCAGCAAGGCCAGGCTCCCCTGCTGGAATGAGCCCCACGGGGTAAGTCTCCAATAGTTAACATGCCAGTCCTCTCCGACCATCGTGAGAACGACGAAGAGGACGCTGACGAAGACTTTGACCCCACCCTTGAGGAGATTCGAGCACAAAAATGCCACCATTAAAGAAAAAGATGCTCTGATCCGCCGGCTCCAGCAGCAACTGGAAAGAATGACAGGCTCGACCAAACAGCAGCAGTTGCAGCGACAAGACGAGGGGAGAGTTTCTTGCAGTAGACACATTGCTCCCCCCGAGAGAGATTTGAGGCTTCACCTGAACAAGAAGAGACGTGATCGAGCTCGCGATGAAGGCTCGAGCATCAGTCGCAGCTATTCGAGGAAGGTGTCAGAAACTATTCCGGGGGACAAGTATGACAACCCGGAGTGGCTAGATGAGTGCATCAGGCGGGCAGTCCAGCGCAACCTGGAGGTGGCTAGTCTCACCCGAGACCAACGGGATGCCTGCGAGTCCGTTGACCTCGGCGCGTCCCCCTTCTCTCGCGACATTAGGAGTTATCCCCCTTTCGAGGAAGTTCACCGTCTCGAGGTTCGTCACTTATGACGGGACTTCGGATCCTGCCGCGCACCTTAGACACTTCTCCCAGAGGATGTCTGTTTGGGGGGACGAGGGCCACCTGAACTGCCGAGACTTCTCTTCTAGTTTAGGTGACCTTCCCTTAAAATGATTCTGCGCGCTCCCAGAAGGGTCCATTTCGAGTTGGCAGCAACTCCAGCAATCTTTCATGAAAAAGTTCCAGGCCTACAAAGTCATGCCAAAGACGGATGTAGATATTATGGCTTTAAAGATGAAGCGAGAGGAGAACATCACCCGGTTCGCCAAGCGATTTTGGACAGTCTATAGCTAGATCGAGAACTCAAAGGATGAAGTGACAATCTTTGCATTCCAGAATGCCCTGTTGCTAGACAGTGATCTCCACAAAGACCTGGCCAGGAACCCTATGTCCTCCATAGCAGCGCTGATGACCATAGTCAACCGCTACATCGCCCAAGAGGACGACTAGATCCGAACTCGGGAGAGCTTCGGGGTCTCGCAGAGGGACCGAGATGGCAAGCCCTCGAAGAAGAACAAGGGGTCATTCCGTAGAGAGGAGTCGGACAGACGCTAGATACCAGCCAGTTCGGCGAAGGCTCCGGCATCCACCTCGGGAGGAAACAAGTAGCCTAGGTTGTCCGTAGACCCATACAAAGCGGTCAACACGATCTTCAAGGAGCCCATCCACAAGATCATGAACAAGATCAAGTCAAAACCATTCTTCAGTTGGCTGTAGCCCATGAGGGGGGACCCATCCTCCTGGGATCAGAGCAGATTCTATGCATATCACAAACAGAGCGGGCATAAGACCGAAGAATGCATGATACTTAGGTCATACTTGGAGAAGCTTGCCCAAGACGGACATCTGCGGGAATACATCAAGACGAGCACCAATGATGACAACCGGGCCCCACACCGAGATGAAAGAGACCAGGACAGTGATGGGTCTGAGAAGCTCATAAGCGTCATCCATCTAGCTCCCCCTCCTAAGGGGAGTAACCGAGCTCGCGCCGAATCCAGGCAAGCCTCTCACAGTAAATAGGTGATGACGGCCGAACTCGGCTCAACTCCTAAGAGGGCTCGGAAGGAGCGACCCAAAATCTGGTTCTCGGACGAGGACTTGGAGGGGGTCCAGCTCCCCCACAACGACCAGCTCATCGTCACTTTGAAACTAAAGGATTGCACTGTACAGAGGATTCTCGTCGACCCCGGCAGTTCGTCTGAGTTCCTCTACTCCGACTGCTTCAGGAGGATGGGACAAACGGAGAAGGATCTGCAAGAAGCTCGAATTCCCCTCATAGGCTTTAGTGCCAAGCCAGTGTACCCCAAGGGAAAGGTGACCCTCAGAGTCAACATCGGTGGAGCATCCGTGGTGACAGACTTCTTGGTGGTCGACGCGCCCTCGCCTTACAACACCATAATGGGCAGGACCTGGCTCCACAGTATGGAAGCAGTCCCCTCTACTCACCACCAGAAGCTGAAATTCCCATTGGAGGGAAGGAATGGCAGGGTGGAGATAATTACAGTCCGAGGAGACCAACAAACGGCCAAGCAGTGTCTAATGGTCGTAGTATCCGGGGAACGAGAGCCCATGCAGGTCAACATGGCCTAGATGGAGAAGAAACTGGACGAGGTCGGCCAGGACCCGGAGACGAAGAGCGTGGAGGACCTGACCGAGATCAGGATTGACTTAAATGATCCGGAACGGTTCTTCCTGCTCGGAAGCCAGCTCGCGGAGCCAGAGAAGTTAGGGTTGGTCCAATTTCTGGTGAAGAACAAAGAAGTCTTCTCCTGGACGCCCCAAGAGATGTCTGACATTGATCCCGAGGTCATGTGCCATGAGTTGAGGGTGGACCCAAACCACAAGCCGGTGATGCAGAAGGCCCGTAGGATTGGGGTTCCGCAGACTTAGGCCGTGATCGAGGAGGTGGACAAGCTACTAGAGGCCTGAATGATTAGGGAAGTCCAATACCCGACCTGGTTGGCCAATACGGTGGTTGTCAAGAAGAAGACAGGCAAGTGGAGGGTGTGCGTCGTCTTTACTGACCTCAACAAAGCCTGCCCCAATGACAATTTTCCTCTCCCGAAGATCGACCAGATGATCAATGCTACTGCTGGACATGATAGGATGAGCTTCCTTGACGCATACTGCGGCTATCATCAGATACCAATGTTTGGGCCGGACGAAGAGAAGACAGCTTTCTTACACCTAGAGGCACTTATTGTTACAAGGTGATGCCGTTCGGATTGAAGAACGCATGAGCCACTTACTGGCGACTTGTCACCAGAATGTCCCGAGCTCAGCTCTGTAAGACCGTTGAAGTCTACATTGACGATATGGTCGTCAAGTCCAAACAGGCGCAGAACCATCTGAAAGATCTGGCTCAAGTCTTCAATATTTTGAAGAAGTTCAAGCTCAAACTCAATGCTTCTAAGTGCGCCTTCGGCGTCGGCTCCTGCAAATTCCTTCGAAGCCTGGTCACGCGTAGAGGGATCGAGGCAAATCCATATCAAATCTCGGCCATTCTCAGAGTGCAGAGTCCCATTACTGCGAAAGAGGTCCAGAAGGTCACTGGCATGGCAGCCACACTGAATCGCTTCATCAACCGATCCTCAGATAAGTGCCGGCCTTTCTTTCAGCTTTTTAGGAATAACTTAAAATTTCAATGGACCCCAGAATGTGACCGGGCCTTGCAGGAACTTAAGGCCTATCTTTCTTCACCCCCTCTCCTCTCGACTCCGATACCTGGAGCGGCTTTGTACTTGTATCTGGAGGTCTCGGATCATGTAGTGAGCTTGGTCATTCTTAGAGAAGAGGACAAGTTTCAAAAGCCAATCTATTATATGAGCAAAACCCACATCGATGCCGAGACCAGGTGTCTGCCCTTAGAGAAGCTTGCGCTGGCACTCGTCAGTGCCTCGCGCAAGCTCTCCCACTATTTTCAGACCTTAAATATCCACTTTAGTCTGTTTTCAAAAAAGCTGACTTTTCAGGAAGAATCTCCAGATGGGCTGTCGAACTGGGGCAGTACGACATTCAGTATCAGCCCAGGACAGCGGTCAAGGCCCAAGTGTTGGCAGACTTTCTCGTGGAATTCTCTCCAAGTTCGACACCAACTCAGCTCGGCACCGAATTGAGGGGTACGGGGCAGGAAGCGCCCATGGGCTCTAACGAACAACCACAAGGCCAAACCCCCACCCCAGTTTGGCGAGTCTTCGTCAACGGATCCTCTACTTCAAGAAGAGCCGGTGCAGGAGTTGTCCTCCAGTCTCTAGAAGGGTTGGCCATCGAGAAGGCTCTGACCCTGGATTTCAACGCGTCAAACAACGAAGTTGAGTACGAAGCTCTGATAGCAGGACTAAACAGCGCCAATATCCTCAGAGCTGAACAGTTAGTGGTCTTCAGCGATTCACAGCTGGTGGCGAACCAGCTGAATGGGGACTACCAAGCTCGCGACGACAGAATGACCGCTTATCTAGCCCTCGCAAAGAAGAAGCTCTCTCAGTTCCAAATGGCCGAAATCAGGCAGATAGGCAGAGAATCGAACTCTCACGCCGACGCCCTTGCTAACTTGGTCTCTGCTGTCGAAGCAGGAAGGAGAAGAAAAGTTAAAGTGGGATCGTTGGCCACGCCCAGCATAGAGCTCCATCCACCTCGGGAAGTATTGTGCCTTGATTTCGGCCCGAGTTGGATGGACCCCATCATAGCCTACCTCAAGGACGACAAGCTCCCCGAGGACAAGAACGAGGCCCACCAAATTAGACTCAAAGCAGCCTGGTTTTGGTTGTCTCCGAAAGGAAAGCTGTACAGGAAGTCGTTCACAGGCTCATACCTCCAGTGTATTCATCCGAGCAAAGTCGAAGACTTCCTCTTTGAAATACACGAGGGGATCTGCGGAGCCACATTGGAGGGAGATCTCTGGCATACCAAGTCATTAGCCAAGGCTACTGGTGGCCATATATGCAAAAGGACGCACAGGTATACGCCAGAAAGTGTGAGAAATGTCAGAAATTCTCCCATTCTCTCCATCAACCAGCCCAAGATCTCAGTCTTCTCTCCAGCCCATGGCCATTCACCCAATGGGGGCTCGACATTGTGGGACCACTTCACCGAGCTCTGGGGAACAAGAGGTGACTGATTGTAGCCACCGACTATTTCACCAAATGGATCGAGGCAGAACCCTTATCTTGCATCACAGAACAAGATTCTAAGAGCTTCGTATGGAAGAATATTATCACAAGATTCGGCATTCCTAGAGCTTTGGTCTCGGACAACGGAACCCAGTTCGACTCCAACCTCTTCAGGAGCTTCTGCCAAGAGCTCGGCATTCGAAACCACTCCACCACCCCGGCATACCCATAGGGCAATGGCCAAGCCGAAATCTCTAACAAGGTGGTACTCGACGGACTGAAGAAGCTACTCGATAGAGCTAAGGGAAGATGGGTAAAAGAACTTCCGAGCGTTCTGTGGGCTTACAGAACAACTCCAAGACGCTCCACTTTGGTGACCCCATTTTCCCTAGCCTATGGGATGGAGGCTGTCATCCCCTTAGAAATCGGCCTCCATACTCTAAGGTCTGAACTCTTCGATCGGGGCCGGAATGAGGCCCACTAGCTCTAGAGCTGGACTTGGGCGATGAGCGCAGGGAAGCAGCAGCCATCCGGGTAGCCGCCTATCATCAACATCTGGTCATAGGCTATAACCAGAAGGTTAGAGAGCGAAAATTCTCAGTCGGAGAGCTGGTTCTGAAGAAAACACTCTCAGGGGACAAGGATCCAAATTAGGGCAAATTAGCACCGAACTGGCACGGACCATACAAAGTGACTTCCATTGCTGGGCAGTCAGCTTATAGACTCGAAGACATGGACGGTTTGCAGTTGCAGCGACCGTGGAACGCATCGCACATCAAGAAGTTCTATTTTTAGTTTGTACTTGTACTCCAAGCATTTTCAAGATTAATGATAAGCGGTCTTCGTTCTTGGTTCTATGACGTTCTAATGACCACCAGCAGTCCGGCAACAATGCCCTTGATGAGATCGCCTTGGGTCAATGTAAATCACCCAGGCGTGAAGCCATTATGGTGGATTGGTGTAAACCGCCCAGGCGTGAAGCCATTATGGCCCTTGGTGAGATCGCCTTGGGTGGGTGTAAACCGCCCAGGCGTGAAGCCATCACGGCCCTTGATGAGATTGCCTTGGGTCGGTGTAAACCACCCAGGCGTGAAGCCATTACAGCCCTTGATAGGATCGCCTTGGGTTGGTGTAGTCCACCTAGGTGTGAAGCCATTTCGGCGTTCCCCCTTCGTGTCGGCCATTGGCGTTCCCCCTTCGTGTCGGCAAACGCCACCCAGGCTGGATCCATTTTGGCTAAGTTGCCTCGGTAGTGGATCACACTCCCTTAACTAAATATAATGATATTTTTTATTTTATATGTACAACCATCTAAACTTTCTTGACAAGGCAGAGTTCTCAATGGACTAAAGTCGGGCTCTATGAGCTGGAGCTCAAGTTCCGATTTTATAAAGGAGCTGCTCTCATTTGTATCTTTAGATATAATATTTTCTCCTTATCGTTAGTCATCTAAACGTTATTTAATATATGGATTATTTCAATTCACGATCATCAGCCCCCCTCAAACGAAAATCCTATGTACGCGTAGGCCTCATTTGAAAATGGTGCAATCTTATACCTAAAAGTGGATCAGGTTTTTCCCTATAGGTTACCTTTAGAGATGGATTTTCCCTCATCCTTACTAAAAATTCTAATTTTCCCTAGACCTTCTCCATGCCAGTGGAAATAACAAAACCATCCAAACCTTCTTTTCTTGATGCATCCTCATTCCTTGATTTTTACTTTTTTTCCCTCTTGGTAAAATTTCTATTTTCCTCTTCCTTTATCAAACATTTGGTCATTGCACCCTGTGTGGCCCACCTCTGTGCGTACAATCTACCTTTATATATTAAAGTGAAATTTGATACAACGAACATATTGGGAGTGGTTATTCGTATAATCAACTTTAAAAAATGACAGGTGGGGCCTCGAATAGGATAAATTAATTATATTTCCATTTCTTTTTTTTTTTATAAAAATTGGTCTTTTTTCCATGATCCGAAAAATGTACAATTTTTTAGGTCCTATCACCAAATATCACATTAATTGATAGATAGTAAGGATGGCAAACTAATGAAATTTTAGTTGCTTTTCTTGCTAAGGGCAGATTTTATTGCATGGGAATAGGTCTTAGGAATGATAAGGAGCCACTTTACCACAATTTTTTTTATCCTGAATTTATAACAGGTTTTACTTATCTGCATAGAATTGAATTCTTAACGATTTAAAGAAATGAATTCATTATTGTTAAAATATGATCTATTAGTATGGATTTGAATTTCTAAGAATTTAAAAGAACCCATTATGCCATGAAATATAGGAACTATTTGTCCACATGAAAGTGAATCCCTACAAATTTAATTGAACTTATTTTACCAGAAATTCCCTTATCTTGAAATTTTATAATATGTTTTTTTTTTTGCATGAATATAATGCCTAGAAAATCAAAGAAGCTCATTTTACCATGGATTCCTTATTTTGAAATTATAATTGAAGATTTTTATTTTCATTGAATTGAATTCCTAAGAAACATTGTCGTCGTCTTGTCATTTAAAAAAATTATTGAAACGAAATTATAAAGTTATTGACTATTTCTTTCATTTAAAAGTTAAGGTACATATTGAATTTAGCATAAACACTACAAGAAAAGAGGGCTTTTCCGGCGATTTTATAAGCGCCGGAAAAGAAATCGCTGCTAAAGGAATTTTTTTACGGCAAAATATACACCGTTGCAAAGTTATAACATATAAGTGACCATCTAGATTTTTGCAACGATTTTAGTTACTATTGCGACGATTTAATTCGCCGCAAAAGCCATTTCATAGTTGCGACGTTTTGTTTCGCCGTGATAGCCAAATGCACATCAAGTTAAATAGTTGCAGCGAATGTTGTTGCCGTAAAAAAAACTTTTAATAATACTTTGCCGACGAATTACATTTTTCGGCTCCAAATTCCTCCTCGCCAACTCCACTATTCCCTTCGCGCCTTCATTTGGGAATGCCGCCTTTATTTTGGAATTTTTTCTCAATTTGTTATTCTGTTAAAGCCACTTCTCTCCTCAAAGCCCCTTCTGCATCTCCTCTCGGTCCTCACATCCTCTGCATCTCCGTCTCGTCCAGCCCCAACCATGCTCCCATCTCGCCTCCATCCCTCATCTCTCTGACCCTTCCCGGCCTCTCTCGCTCGCTATCCTCTTCATCACCAATCAACGCAGAGAATCCACGATCCCCATCTCTCTCGATCCCTCCGTCTCCATGCGCAAAACACCACCCTCGCAGAAAGCTGCACATCCCTCACCTCGCGCCTCTCTCGTCTCCCTCGGCATCTCTCTCTCACTCTCACGGTCTCCCTCGCCAGCGCATCCTCTCCGTCCCTCTCTCGCAGCCGGACTCACATTCATAGGTAATACAAGATGAATCAAATGTGATGGAGTTGTACGAATTTGGAGGTTTTTTTTTTGGAAGGAGTTAAGCATTTAGGGCTGTTTGATTGTAGGGAAAGTGAAAATTCTATCTAGAAAAGCAGATCATCAACCACCCACCTCATCTTTTACAGAGATTTTCATTCCAATATCAACTGAATTGCTTTGTAAGCTCTCTTCAACACTATCTTTCGAAGCCGGGAGAACATCCATGTTGAGATCCAGGCAAATGGGGGCACTAACCCAAATCAAATCCATTCTGATGATTAGAGAGAGCACAAATTAAGAGGCCTAGAAATGTTTCCACCCAAGTTTCACCTAAATAGAAGTTATAGAGGTCCCTCTTTTCTTAAGCTGTAATTGAGTAGGGAAAAGAGACAGACACGGAGTATAAGTAGAAGAGGAGAGGTGTTTGTGTGGATATGAAAAGTAAGAGGAAAGGAAAGGAAAGTCATAGGAAGTAGAAGAGGGGATAAGAAGGGGAGTTGAATGTCAGGAGGAGATGGATTTGAATGGTCACAATCTTGACCTTGTCAGGGCCTAAAAAGGCTGGGATACATGAATATGAAAGGCGTGTGGGTTTTGGCCTTTTTTCATTGGTGGGGAGCAGCAACATGTAATGTGGTTTGGCTGTGAGGATTTGAATGTCGGTAGCCAAGTCAAGCCCACCACAACCCAACTTGTCTGTGGGAGTCTTTCTTCATTCTTGATCTTCTTTAATTGATCGATTCTTTTGTTTAATGAATTTTACCTTATCATATTGCTGCTTTTGTCATCAGATGCTCCCCAGAGCCCTACACACAGGGAAAAATGCCATTCTCTAAAAATGTGTCATTTATGATAACTAGCTCATCTCAAATATTATGCTTTGTAACCTATTATTCTGTTGGGTATATTTGGGTGTTGAAGTGAGTTTGCTAACATGGAGGTTTCAAAGAACAGAGTTGAGATAATGTTGCAGAATATAGGCCTGGGACTTCTTTTTTTCCGGTTCTATTAGTTGTGAAAGAGAGTTTCAAACGCTTGTTACAATTTGTCTAAGGTGTTTGACAATATGCCCACATGAGAATTGAATTTCATATATGGGGGTATTGCTGAATTCACCTATTACACTAATTGAAACCAACAAATCCAAGAAAAGAAAAAAAGGGATTTGGGTCTTTCTAGCCCCCATTAATTTTCATTTGTTTCTTCTCTTCTTTTAATCTGGGTTCATGGATCTAAGGAAACCATTCTGGGTTCAGTAGTAAGAACCTGATGGCAATGGCTTATTTTTCTTTTATCTCTATTTCACAATTAGCAAACACATTCTATCAATCTGGAGTATTGCAAACACATGGTGCTGCCAGCAGTGTACAAGGGAGAGGCCATGTTTCATGAGTCCTAAATCCATTGAGATGGTGCGGTGGACTTTGTGGGGCCTCAATGCGATGAGGTGAAGACTTTGAAGAGTCTTCATGAGTTCCACAAACAAGTTTATCTTAGCACTCTTATAACTTGGCTTACTTTTTAACTAAGTTTAAAATAGCAAAATACCACACTTCCTTTCTTTTTTAAAGTAGGTAAGAATTTTTACCCATAAAAACACCTAGCTGTTCTGGTATGCTCCAGACTTCTGTGTTACATTCACCGGAAAGGAAGATGGAACCCATTTCATCTGATATGGAAGTCCATCGTGCACCGACTCCCCTCCAACCTGTTTTCATCTTTTTGGTTTTGCTACATGGATGAGTGTGACAGGTTCCCTTGTTTTCTTACTTTCATAATGAGAATGTCATTTCAGATTACTTACCCTACATTTTTTCTAAATGGTGATCTGCTTGGACTACATGAAGTTGTTGGAACTGTTGAAGGGGGCCCTGCACCAACCAAAATAAAGACGGATCTCAAGAAACCAATTGTTAACCTTGCTTGCCATCCTCGTCTTCCTATCTTGGTAAGCTTCATAATGTGTTTTATTATGTTCCACTTCTTCAGTTGGCCATCAAATACTTACATTTGTGATTTAAGTGCATACATGGAGCTGTTTTTTGGGTGGAGCCATGTAACGTCGATTTACCTGTTTTATTTCAGTATGTAGCTTATGCTGAGGGCCTGATTCGAGCTTACAATATTCAGACATATGCTGTTCATTATACTTTACAACGTAAGATCACAGTTGCAATTTACAAGTATAATTTTAATTTTTTTTTACTAATTGAAATTAATTTTATATTGTTTTCTTTTATGTTTGTCAATATCAGTATTTGAACTAGTTATTTTGTTTTCTAATGTATTTTTCTTTCTCATCCTCCGATGCAGTTGATAATACAATTAGGCTGATTGGTGCTGGTGTCTTTTCTTTTCATCCAACCTTGAAGTGGATTTTTCTTGGTGATAGAAAGGGTACTCGTTTGGCATGGGATGTATCAGCTGAGAGACCAAATATGATAGGAATGTAAGTTTTATGTGTTTAGTCTTCAGTATTAGAGGGTTCATTCGTTCTTTCCATGTGTACATATCAGTTCAGTTGCCACCAATACTGGAAAAACCACCCTTTATTCAATGATGAAAAACACAATGGGTCATGGGCAAAATGATTGAATCACAATAGACCTTTAAGATTAAATAAAAGTTTTCGCTTGGTTGAGTAACTTTTTTTTATCTTTTGTTCCTGTGAAAAATTTGGTTTTGTTTGGGGTGAGTTTTTTTTCTCAATTTGTGTTCTTTAATTTTCTTCTATTTTTTGTTGAACATTTGTGCTTCATTGCTGGAGTCTGTACATGGGCACTTTATTTTCTCCCTTGAATGGTAACTTTGTTGTTTGGCTTTGTGATTGAGACAATTGCTTGGGTTTTGTGGGGTGGCGTAGATTGGGAGTGTTTTTTTATCTTTGTCGGTAGGGTGCAAATCTATCTATCTATTATGATCGTCCTACTCTGAGTGGCTTCTGTATAGTTATGTATGTGTGTGTGAGTTGCTTTCTACTTTTTGATGTGTTTGTGTGGAAATTCATGGATTTATGTTGTGCTTTTCTTGAAGGTGAGGGGAAGCTGAGTAGCAGCTTCAAGATTGGGCTGCATGCAAGATTGGGCTGAGTAGCAGTAGCGTGACTTGTACATGATCCAGATTTTACTGCCTTCATTTTAATGATAATAGACTCCTTAAATCTTTTTATGCCCACACAATAGTGATGTGTGGCTTATTTAATAGTAGCCCGGTTTGTACTTGATATGAATATAATGCACCGCCACATTGTATAAATACATGAGTTTGGATGAATTGGCGTTTGAAGAGATTAATGAATTTCTATGTGTTAATAGAAACAGAGATTAATTATATGGTGTTTACTTGGTAGATGTGACAATGAATGTGACGTGGGGAAAAATCAGACACTGAAAACACCAATTACGGTGATTTAATTTGGGTCAAACAGTGGGAATTAGCGGCAAAAACAAGTCGATGCAACTGAGCGACGATTTCCAAAAACGCTGGAGAAACATCAATTCCGGCGATACAGTTATGCTGCTATTGAATTTTTGAAACCCAAAAATCAACGGCCAGATATTCAGGAGTGAGTAATTGCGTCGAGTTGAAATTGACGCAATTGAGTTTTACCCACGAAATCAAATAGACGGCGAAGTGCCAAAATGTTGCAAAAAAATTGTTTTGGTGATACATAGTCGTTGCAATTGATTTTTTATCAGCGAAATTCTTTTTTCCGACGAATTCTATAAACGCTAGGAAAATTCAAATGCAGCGATTATAAAATTTGATTGGCAGACATCCTAGTTTTTCCGTCGATACATAGTCGCTGCAAATGAGTTTTACCAGCGAAATACATTTTGCGACGAATTAAATAAGCGCTGGTAAAACATAATTGCAGCGATTTTCAATATTAGTCGCTAGAGATAGTATGTGTTTAAATAGTTTTTCCGGCGATACATAGTCGCTGCAAATGAGTTTTATCAGTGAAATATATTTTGCGACGAATTCCATAAACGCTGGTAAACCATAATCGCAGCGATTATAAATATTGGTCGCTAGAGTTGGTATGTGAAAAAATAGTTTTTCCGGCGATACAGAATCGCTGCAAATGAGTTTTACCAGCAAATTAGTTTTTGCGACGGTTTAGATAAACGCTGGAAAAACTTATTTGCAGCGTTTATAATTTTTGGTCGCTAGATAGTGGTAAGTGCTAAAATAGTTTTTCCGGCGATACGTATTCGTCGCGATTAAGTTTTACCAGCGAGATTTGTTTTTGCGTCGAATGAAATAACTGCTGGGAAATATTAATTGCAACAATAAATAATCGCTGCAAGAAAAATTTTGCTCGCGGTAAATAAGCTTTGCCAACGACTTATAACTGAAGGCTTAATGCTGGTTTGTGACGTTTTTAATCACTAATAGCGACGAAAAAAAACGCTGGAAAAAGTCTTGTTTTTTGCAGCGAATTTCCGTTTGTGCCGCATAAAACTAAAAGTGAAGGGTTAACTGCGTCGATTTAGCGGCGATGTATAATCGTCGGAAATGAGCTTTCGCAGCGATTTCGTAGTTTTTTGCGGCGAAAATGTGCGCCGGGAAAAGTCATTTTTCTTGTAGTGAAATTATAATACGGGATAATTGCCAAACTATTTAGTTCAAAATCTATTGAGTTTTTTGGAAACTGTCAAACAACAACAATATTGAAATATTATAATATTAAAATATTCTATTATGTAATATTTTATGTTGTTAGTATTTAAATCTAGAAATATTTTATTTTGTACGTATCCAAACATTTCCTAAGATCTAAAAGAAACTAAAAAGATGCATATTAGATCACCACTTTTTATTTACATACTAATGCTATATATTTTCATCCAAACCCATTTACATCGTTGCATTTTCAACCCACAAATGCAATAATACAAATTGAGTGCTTTCATTAACCAAAACTCCAACCCAGTTTTAATTAGAATATTTTCTTATGTTATAGCCCACACTATGGGTATTTTGGTCTTAAAATGGTGTAATTATAGCTATGGGGAAATATTTAAACTTTGGGAAGGTAGAGGAAAAAGTCATCTTTAGGGGTAAGCAATAAGGAAAAACCTCAAAGTGGAATGTAGGCCGGGCAAGAAAGCTCGATTATGGCTCCTGCGTAATTCAACTTTTTTTCTTTCTTTATGATTCATTTAAAAAATAACAAGGCTCTCCTAAGTTGAAGCTTAACTTATCTTAAGCTGGAATAGTGCTAATCCCACAAATCAAAGTTTATTATATCTTTTTTTTTTTTTTGCATGATGGAATTGAAAATCTTGTTCTGATTGGATTTATCTTGATTTTGGAGACTATTATTATGCAAAAAACAACGATAATCGACTTTAATTTGTGAGACCAATACTGTTTATATTTCAGCCTAGGAAAGCTGGCCCCTTTAAAAATAGTAATGTATTTTTAATATTATAATTGTTGTTGAGTTACTAATCTCTCCCTAATAAAAATTAATTTTAAAAATAGTAAGTCTCCTTAACGGGAATCCCTCAGCTGAGCACAGGTGCTCTTGAACATGTGGTAAAGCCCCTGTATTGATCCATCCAAGTAGATCATGAAACAGGAAACCCCTAGTAGTCATGGGTCGCTCCCAAGGTTTGGCCCCCATCCAAATGACTAAACCATTGGATTGAGTGTGCACTTATTTTCAAAACTTGTTTGCCGTGAACCAAATGGGGCTGGTGATGAACTGATGATGGTTGCCCACGTCACCATTCACCGTAACACTTCCATTCCCGAGTGGTCCATAGGTGGGCAGAAGTCCTTGCATTATAAATGTGGTAAATCTCATTGAATTAATAATCTCTCCCTAATAAAATTGTAACGTCTCTCATTGAGTCACAAATCTCTCTACACTGTCATCTGTCATCTTCTATTTCAACCTATCGTTTCCAACCCTGTCCATCTGTCCATGTCCATCCCTACCTCATAGTCTACCTCTAGTAATTATACTAGACTTTATGGTCCTCGTAGACTGTCAAGACTTCAAAGTCTCTGCTTTCTGGTCATGAGCTTTGTTACTTTTCTCTCACCCCTTCCTCTTTTCTCCACCACGTATTCTCACCCTCTTTGACTCTCCACCAATGAAAAAAAAAAAAACTCATTTGGGTACAATATTGACCAGTTCAAACAACGCGTACTGATATCTAAAATGCATTTAGCGCATTTGGAAACAACACTTTATATGAACAAAACTACGCATATTAAATGCTCTCTGCTTTTTTTTTTTTTTTTGGAATTATAGTCATTTTGAAAATTACTATTATTTTGTAATTTTTGTAGATTAGCCCACTTACCATAAATGCCATGCATATAATTTTGTTTTAATCAAGGATACGGCCAGTTTTCTTTATCTACAAAGAACACAGATTATGTTTGTGTTTTCAAGCAAATTCTCATGGATTAGCCCAACTGATGGAAAAATCAAATGGCACCCACAAGGTTGCGAAACTCGGGACTCGAATTCGACTCATCCAAGGCAAAAAAATTGACTCAGATAGAGTCAATGCGGTGACTCAAGAGAGTCATGTCCGTTTTTAAATTAACCTTAAGATTATTTTAAAAATGGATCAAGCACTTATAAAATATAAATACACATTTATTTACATCCATATATATACAGAAAAAATATTATAATAAGAAAATAAATTAAAAAGATTGCATATTACAGAATTTGGTTGTCCAAATATCAAATGTAAAATATCAAACATTAGGTTCAAATTACATAACAATCATCATTTTTAAATTGTTGACTTGTGCATACATATTGAAAAATAAATATTATTTATTTAAAATTAGATCTACTTATCAATGGTTCAAATGTAAAGAACTTACTAAATCGAGACGACTCGTGTGGTTACTTGATTTTTATATTTAGGTTTTTAACTCTAGATTAATTAATTGTAATTGACATCTAAAAAAGATTAACTAAAGGAGTAGCTCAGTTGGCCTATGACCACGGTTTGCACCCGGAGGTTAAGGGTTCGAATCTGCACTACCACACTGGGGCCACAGGGGATTTACCGGACTCCCCCTGGGCCCGTAGGGATCGTTCTGGCCGAAAGGGCTGAGAAACCCACCGGCTTAAATGCAACCTTCATAAACTCTCTAAACCCTTTTAAGTGTTGCTTTGGAAAATCTTTGGAGAAGCATCACTTTTGACTAGTATGTTGGTTAATGGCGTGCCCTGTTTTTTTGTTTGTGCTCCGGCCGGTTGGCTTTTTGGGGATTTTGTTAGTGAAGTAAAGTTCTTTCCTCATATATGTTTACAGGTTCTCATTGTATTCTTTTTTGTGGGTCTTTCCTTTTTTTTTTTTTAATGGCGCCCCTTCCCTTTCTTAATATATTTCTAATTGAGAAAAAAAAATTCAGGTAGGAGGCCTTTGTATTAAATTTGAATGAAAAATATGTAAATGGTTATAAATGCCAACTCATTGATTTCTCAGTAGAATCCACAATGCCTATAGATCGATGCTTTGGCCTCTAGGTTATAGTGTCTCAAGCTGTAAGTTGTTGTCTTGGGGTAAAAGAGGTCCCCATTTGAGGTATTCAATTTATAATTTATAGGGGGATTCGGCGAGAGGTCCTTGAACATTTCACTTTATTGCCTTACGTCCACAATCTTTTCTTATAGTGTGAAATGTCTTTTTTCCAAATTTGAAAACCTAAAATGTCTAATTTACCCTTTCTTCAAATCATATCCCATGATTAGTGGGATAAGCCATTAATAGTGGTCAACTACCATTAAATTAGTCACGATTAATAAAATTTCACTAATGAGATTTTCAAATAAATTAAAAAAAAACACAATTAAATTTCAAAAAACAGGAAACAAACTTCAAATAAATTTATAAAAATGAATTAAATTTAAAAAAAGAAAAGAAATTTCAAAAGAACACAAATAAATTTCAAAAAATGAAATGAATTTAAAAAACGCAAATAAATTTCAAAAGAAAGCAAATGAATTTCAAAAAACCAAATAAATTTCAAAAGAACATACATAATTTAAAAAGACGCAAATAAATTTCAAAAGATCCAAATAAATTTCAAAAAATGCAAATAAATTTTCAAAGAGGCAAATAAATTTCAAAAGATCCAAATAAAATTAAAAAAATATAAATAAATTTGAAAAGAAGCAAATAAATTTTGAAATACTAAATAAAATTAAAAAAACGCAAATAGATTTGAAAAAACTCAAATAAATTTTTGAAAAAACTCAGATAGATTTTCCAAAAACTTAGATAAATTTTCTTAACACACAGAAAGACTTATTAAAAAACTAAGTTAAAATTTCAAAAATGAAGATAAATTTGTCAGAAACTCAGATAAATTTGTTAAAAACTTAGATAAATTTTCTAAAAACTCAGTTAAATTTGTCGGGAACTCATATATATTTGCCAAAAATACAAATAATTTTTTCAAAAACTAAGATAGATTTGCTTTTCGGCTTTTGAAACCAGGTCAAACTTGACCCGACCTGACCCGGACGGGAACCAACCCTCTGGGTCGTCATCTTCCTCCTCTCGATGTCCTATTCTAGAACAAGAACTGCAAACATTCCTGCAACGACGATGGCTCTGGACGAGGGCTCGAATGACGATGGTTTCTGCGAGTTTCGTTTTTTGGGAGAGGAGAGACGAGGACGACCTTCTTCTTCGTCTTGCTCTGGACCCGATCATGGATCTTTTCCGGATCCACCTTTCCGACCACCGTCAACTTGTTGGTGCTGGGATCGCCCTTCACCTCCTTCGTTTTTGGAATCCTTTGAGAGAACCGATGACTTTCTTGGAGCATCCTTCACAATGCATGTCGATGGTCATAGTAATGGGACCGTTTTCATCTCCATCAGACTTCTTGTTGATTACCATGAGGATGCAATGAAGGGCAACTTTTGAGAGGTTAGATTTAAGAGATGGCCTCAAAATTCTTTGAAGCCTACCATCAAAGGATCCAAATTCGATTAACACAATATCTGTGTTTATAATTCTACATAAAAGATTATATTTATGTTTATTACAATGGAAGTACTTATTCTCTACTGTGATGTTTAAAATCTCACACTAATATAACTAGTAATCATGTTTATCAAATATCAATATGACATCGATGATTTCTTCGTAGCCATTTCTTCTCGCACCAGAAGCAACACCATGAGGGAAGTCTCCATCTAGGAGCTAAGCTATCGTGGTTCAATTTCAGAAATAGTTACTTCATTATTACTGGAAGTTTTTGCATTGGATGAGGATTCCTCTGAAGTAATTTCTCTCTTCCTCATGTAAAGAGGTGGCTCACTGGGATGAGGAAGAGTCATGGATTTGCTTCCTAGCATGAGCACAACTGATGACATCGTGGGTCTGTCTGTAGCATCTTCCTGAATGTATAGCAACCCGATATGAACAAATCTCAATACCTCATCCATCGGGCATGAATCGATTAGGATTGGATCTATTAGCTCCATCACTTTCCCATCACACCATAATCGCCATGCCTATAATTAGAATAAGAGAAATTCATGATTTCTAAGAACCGAAACTTTAAATAAAATAAAAACATCATGATTTGGGTTGGGACATGCGTACATATGCGAGAAGGCTTTGAGCATTTTCTGCAAGATAAGATCGACTATTCTTTCTTCCACTCAAAATTTCTAGTAAGAGAACACCGAAGCTGAAAACGTTAGATTTCACCGAGAATAGACCATCCATTGCATACTCTGGAGCCATGTATCCCCTATTTCAAATGGAAAATGTAAAATCAAGAACGTAAGAAAAGGCATTGTAAAGAAGAAAAAGATTCGATTTGTAGGAACCAATCATACCATAGTTATTAGTTTTCTTTTTTTTCTTTTTGGTTTTATATTAACCATCCTAATAAAGCATATCTCTAGAGCTAATCAAGTCATATTTCAGCATAGATACTACCAATCCTGTCTTGTTTGATTTTTATACATGTAGTATTGGCCACCTATAGTGGGTTGTTTCATATAGTAAGAATAATATTGTTCACTTCACTTTTTTTGTAATTAATCATAGAAAAAAATTAAATATGCTTCGAAGGAAACCAAAAAGAGGAAAAGAAAGTAAGGGGAAAAAAACAAATAGTACACTTTTATTTCAACTTGTGCTTTACATTGGAAGTTTAAAAATATAGTTTGGATCCTGTGTTGGAGCTAATTAGATAGGCTTTTCATGTAATAGGTCTCTAAAACTCCACCTTGGGGCCCATATAATGATAATATGGACCGTCCAAGAAGACTCTCGTTCCCCCTTATATATTTCCAAATTTCAGTTCATTAGGAGTGGGTTTCAACATCCGATTGAGCACAAGATTGAAAACATGATTAGGCGATGAAGTGGCATTGTTGCTGATTTGACATTAATCACGTTTGTCTTGTGTGAACTGATATTTGAAGGTATATCACTGGAGGGGATAATATTCATTTTGGACACTCTGCACTATCATCATGTGGACTCCATGTTGTAGTTCGGGAGACCTGTTACAAAGAAAGCCTATCATATCCATGACAGAGGATCCGTACTCTTAGAAAGGACTAATGTGACCACATTTGGTGTGGGCCTCATTTGGGCCATAAAAGTGAAGGACAGGTTGCAGGTAAGGCCTTTGCTAATGGTAAAGAATAGAAAATATGAAAAAAAAAAAAAAGAAAAGAAAAAAGAATAATTAAGGAGCTAGTGGGGCATTTCTAATTATGATACTCAGACACAACAATGATATGGTAAGGACATGCCATGGACATGATAGTGGGATGTATTTTACACATAAAAAGTGAAGTTTTTAATACAAGACAACATAGTTAATTTGAAAGTATCTCTCTAGCTATATAGTCTAAAGCCTAATTAATCTGAAATGCATTGTCAAAATGAATTTGCCTTTGACCATAGTTTATTTGCCGATTGCATAGTCACAAAAGGAACGGTTAGAATATCTAGTATGCTCCATCCTTGTCCTGCCTGACTATTTTTTGCTAGTAAGAGATTTATCCACAATCATAGGGCCTTCTAAACTGGCCACAAGATATTTCCTACTGCATGATTATAAACGATGCTTGGCTCCCATTGAAGTAACATTCTTTGTGAATGCTATTAACCAACTTTACTTTCTATTGTGTACTTGAGCTAACACAAGAATTTCCAAATTCTAATTATTCAGGACATATTTGTATAGTTCGTATTAAATTTCTATAAGTACATTAAGAGGTGGTTTATTTAGGGTGTATATATGGCGGATGTGTCAATGAAACCATCACTTTCTAAATGCTATTGTCAAGTTGGGACTAAGAAACTTTATATATTTATAAGTTAATTTCATGTACGTAGGAGTTTATTTTATGTAGAAGTCGATTTTTTGTTTTAATTAAGAAGTTGCGAGATGGGATAATTGGAGAATGTGTTTCTTTCGAAAAAGTGTAATATGATGAATTTTCATTTGGACAATTCACTAAACGCTATGACTAAAGTTGGTGCATATCAATTGGTGGGCCTCCTCTTTTCCATTGGCAGAAGCTTTAACATTATGCCATAGATGACCTTACAGTCTCTCTCAAGCATCTAAGGGTCAGATCCTCCAGTCACACACTTCGGAATTTCTCCAATCACCTTAGAATTTCAAGTATTGTTGAATGATTTTTAAGCTGGTCTTTTTGTGGGTCATTTTGTTTTATTAAGCATAGTGCCCTGGATTGGGCTGTAGTTTTTTGAAGGGGTTTTTCTTCCCGTCTTGGTGATATTCTTTTTGCAATCAAACCTTAGAAAAAAAAACAGAGAGAATGTCAGTTATGCAAAACTATTACGCATTTTTTGTGGATTCTATTTACTAGAGTAACTGAATGGCATTGCATATAAATCTCTAGGATTCAATATTAGTTAACCAAATGGTTGCTTAATTTTTCAAAGCATATAAATGTATCTTTCACTGAACTATATATATTTCTTGCATATAAAACTGATGGGAGTGGTATACTTACTAGGTTCCAATTACTTTGTTTGTGTTAGATTCACCCTGATTCTCTCTGAATGCTCTCGCTAATCCAAAGTCTGATATCTTTGGCTTTATTTCATAGTCCAACAAAACGTTACTTGCTTTTAGATCCCTGTGAATAACTTTGAGACGAGAATCCTCGTGAAGATAAAGAAGTCCTCGAGCAATTCCATTGACAATGCTGTGGCGTATTCTCCAAGTCAGATGCACACGCTTGATTTGATCTGATTTAATAGTAATATGAAAATTCATTGTTGAGTAGTCTTTTTGGTGAATTCCTTTAGTAATAATAAGAAATGTCATAGAAAATTATCGCATGCAAAAAAAAAAAAAAGGGGGAAATTCCAACACATCTTATTGTCTACTATGAGGCTAACATGATGCATGGGTTGATTGATGCATTGAGACTAATGATGCAAGGTGAGATGGGTGGTGACTGAGAGTTTTTTAGGACCCACTAGAACGGATGCTAGTCTAATTAATCAAATAAATGCGGTGGATCTAACCAATCGAATAAGATAGAACTAGCAAATAAATCTACCAATCAATCACCACAAGAAGGCACACATAAATATAACTTGGAAATCCTTTCCAGGGAGAAAAACCACAATATAGAAATCAAGATTTCACGAACATTTACAAGATATACTCACAGCTCCTTTACCTCAGTCTGTACCTCGACTTCCACCGTGCACCGTTCTCCTTATTTGATCTCCCTGCACCTTGTCAACCAAGATGAACTATCTTCTACAAGAAAGCAGAAGCAACAATGACCTTCTAGAGCAGTCCTTCAGAATGATCTCTCAATGGATCTATCTCTCTCTAAGACATCTCTGACTCAGATTAATGATTATCTTTTAGGGTTGAGGACAAAACACTATATATAGCCCTAAGTTTGTCCAAGAGACTTCTAATTAAGAATAATCCACTTGGAATAGAAGTTCTTTTCAAACACTTTCATAGAGTTTGGACCAAACTAGGAGCCTACCGCCACGCTCGCTCTAGCGTGCATGAGTCTCGCTATAGCGAGACACTACTCTGCCTCGGGTTTGGTTTTGACAATCCTAACAATATTTCCCTTTTTTGCAATTCTGGGACAAAACTCCCTAAAATAATACAATTTGATCTACCCAAAAGAAAATTCCAAAATACATTGAATTTAAAACAAAGAAATTCAGCACTATAGATCATATATTGCCTTTGCTTGAACTTTTAGATCTTGAATTGCCTTGGCTTGTATAGCTCCCCCTAGCTCCATTCTTCTCCCTCTGCATTTGTCCATAATTGACAAACAAATATCATCATGCAGCTTCTGTCAATCTAGATGCAGTAGCTCCCCCTCAATATTGACTTCCCCTCAATATGGTCTTCATATCAGCACTGAGGTGGGGACTTGATCTTGTAGATCAGGGGTGATGACACTTAGGCGCACACACTTGCAAATTTAAATATTTCACCAAAGTGTGTATCAAAACAGAAGGTAGGTCTTCTTTCTTGACCCAAACAGCTTTGGTATTCTTCATTTTCAGCTCAGCCTTCTACGTTTTCCATTGCTTTCGACTCAATAAACTTCGCAATTTGTTGCAATGGGGTCGAATGTGTCCTTTAATTCCACAATAATGGCAAGTGGGAATTCGTTCAGGACATGACACATTCTGCTTCTTTGGTGCTTTCTTTGTAACACCAACGACAGGATTAGTAACAATTGAATTTTTAATAAAACAATTTTTATCTTTAACATTCAAAGTGGATGCTCCATCAGCGTAGCCAATGTCATGCTTGTCAGTGTGTGCCTTTTGACCGCACAGGATGTCATCTGATTTTCTCAATCCAATGTTCATACTATTCAATGAAGCTTTAGTAGTATTTAACTCGGATAAAACCATCTTGAGTCTTCCATTCATATCAGAATTCTCTGCTTTCAAAGTCTTTATATCAGAATCAAATAAGTTACACTTTTGTGATTCTGTAATCAATTTGGCAGCCAACTTGTTATTTTCATCCTCCAATTTTGTACCGTTGCAAGTGCTTCTACAAGTTCAACTTTAAGGAGGAATTCTGCTCTTCAGACGCTTTCCATATTTTAGCCACTTTTTCATTCATCTTCTGCTCTTCATGGTCTTCTCAAACAGCATTTGATATTCAGATTTCCAATCCTGTTCTATCTCTGACCTACTATCATCATGATTAGTCCCATCATCATAAAAAACTTATGGAGTAGCGGAACATGCAGATGCCAGAAAAACCATGATTTCTCTTTGCTAATGGTAGGCTTCTCAAATTCAAACCTTTTCAAATTAAAAGCCATTTTCTTTGATTTCCTATTACTATAATCACTAGCAATGTGTCAATAACCATAACACTCATAGCACTAAATCCCTTTAAAAGATTTTTTTCTTCTCAACAAATTTAGGGATTTTGGTAGAAGTGCCTTCGCGGTAGATATCCATTCTAACAATATTTGGATCAACATAATAAAATAGTGTAACCCACGCTGATACCAATTGAGAGTTTTGCAGGACCCATTAGAATGGATGCTAGTCTAATTAATCAAATCAATGCAGCAGATGTAACCAATCAAACAAGATAGAACTATCAAATAAATCTACCAATCAATCACCACAAGAAGGCACACACAAATATAACATGGAAACCCTTTCCTGTGAGAAAAACCACGATCCAGAAATCAAAATTTTACAAACAGTTACAAGATATACCTACAGCTCCTTTCCCTCAGGTTGTACCTCGACCTAAGGACCGTAATTGTTCTTGTATAAAATCCACTAACATGACTTCCACCATGCATTGTTCCCCTTACTTGATCTCTTCACACCTTGTCAATCAAGCTGAACTATCTTCTATAAGGAAACAAAAGCAACAAGACCTTCTAGAGCAGCCGTTCAGAACGATCTTTCAAGGGATCTCTCTCTCTCTAAGACATCTTCGACTCAGATTAATAATTAACTTCTAGGGTTGAAAGCAATACCCTATATATAGCCCTAAGTTCATCCAAGAGACTTCTAAGAATAATCCACTTTGAATAGAAGTTCTTTTCAAACACTTTTATAGAGTTCGGAACAAACTAGGAGCCTACCACCACGCTCGCTATAGCGAGCATGAGTCTCGCTATAGCAAGACACTACTCTGCCTCGGGTTTGGTTCTGACAGTCCTAAGAGTGACAAAGGGAGATGGTGATGGAGAGGTAGGATGATTATAAAGTAGGCCACAAACTTTCGAAATACATTTATGATTGAAAAAAAGGGCCATGAATCCACATCAATGTGAGTAAGAAGACACCATAGAGTTAAATCGTATTATTTCCTTGCTAGACGATCTACTCTGTGATCCATTCCATCAGTTTGATATAGCACGTACATCGCTCATTTCCACATCTAGGGTCTGTTTCTTGTAATTGAATTCCTCGAAGTTAACAAATCTTTCTATAAGTGGTTAATAATGCAGTTATAAAAGGTGAATGTCCAAAGATGACATCTCCACTTTATTAGAAAATGAATCAAGCGAAGACATAAATGAATACCCAGCCATCACCCCTGCAATGCAAATACTAGGAAAGCAATTTCTCATCAACAACATTGCCTTATATCCTTCACCCCTGTAACATATCCATCACCCCTCACGTATATTTCACTCCTCACCTTTTTTTACCATGAATTCTTATTTGTTCTATAGTAACATACAGAATTTTCACATGAAAATTAATATTCCTCTTCCCATGTTATTTGATGCGCAGAAGTTAGTGTATTTTTCTTGGGCAGGGAAAGTTCCACGATAGTATATGCTTCTTTTACTATCAGGGCATTTTGGACTTTATGAAAAGTTCAATGTATTTGTCTTGCCAGCACCTATTTACCTCTTTGCAGTTGATCCTTATAATGTATACTAGTAAAGACTCCCAGATGCCAGTCGTTGAGATTTTGGATGGGAACTATCACGTCTGCTAAATATAGAGAAAATCCATCCTACTCAAAACTCTTTATAAAATGCAAGTCTTTTCTGTATGTTTTGGATAATGCCCAGTGAAACAGTTAAAGAAAGCTATTCATACATATTAAAATCTTCTAACAAGTTATCATGGTTCTCATACATTAGAACATGGTTTTGTCACTTTGTAAAAGCAAAACAGTTAAGAAAGGAATTGATGCATATTAGAATCTTCTAATAAATTATTTTTTTCGATATTGTCACTTTGTAATAGGAATGGTAGAACGCGGAAGGTTAATTTTGTGGGTGGTCTTCAATTTTGCTAATTGTTTCCATGCATGGTAATGGTCTCCCAAGAAAAATGGAAAGCCAAAGAGGACATTGATTTTATTTTTTATTTATTTAGAGAACCCGGTACAACAAGGAAGGAAGCTCGGCACATCCAGGATGGAAGCCCAATAAAGTGGGAAGAAAGTTTGCATATACCCCTAACCTCCTAAGTAAGAATCCAACTACTTACCACTTGGGTAAGGAGTGGTTCTTAAAGAGGACATTGGTTAAAGTAGTATGTGGTTGGATAAGAAGTACAACCTATTTAAGGATTTAGCTGAGGATACACAAGGATGGAGAAATGGAGCTTATGTAGTTGGCTCAATATAGTTGGAACAAAGTATTGATAATGATAATTTTTCTCTCATTTGGTCAACTATATATCAATATATTTTAGATCACTATGAAGCACTAGTTATTGCTTTAGTGGGATCATTTTCGTAGGCCTCATTTGAAAATGGATCAATCTTATATCCAAAAGTGGAATGTAGGCTGCAAAGAAAGATTGATCATGGCTCCGGCGTAAACCAAGCCGACTTTTTTCTTACTTTATAAAAATGAGCTGTTGATTCATTTAAAAATAGCAATGTCTCTTTAATATTATAAATGTTGTTGAGTTACTAATCTCTTCTCTCCTCCACATATTCTCACCTTATCTGACTCTCCACCAATGGAAAAAAAAAAAATATCTCATTTGGGTACAATATTGACCGGTTCAAACAACGCGTATTGATATCTACTTAGTGGCGATCCGAGAGAGCCATGTCCGATTTTAAATTTAAAAATGGATCAAATACTTATAAAATATAAATACACATTTATT
Source organism: Cinnamomum chago (assembly GCA_038049695.1). Lineage (NCBI taxonomy): Eukaryota > Viridiplantae > Streptophyta > Magnoliopsida > Laurales > Lauraceae > Cinnamomum > Cinnamomum chago. Next base: position 10,496,276 of record CP142457.1, on the reverse strand, counting down.
TACATGCATATATATAAAATAAAAATATTATAATAAAAAAATAAATTAAAAAGATTGCATATTACATAATTTGGTTGTCCAAATATCAAATGTAAAATATCAAATATTAGGTTCAAATTACATACCAATCATCATTAATTTTTAAATTGCTGACTTGTGCATACGTATTTAAAAATAAATATTAATTATTTAAAATTAGATCTACTTGTCAATGGTTCAAATGTAAATAACTTACTAAATCTAGATGACTTTGTGGTTACTTGATTTTTTAGATTTTGGTTAAGTAACTCTAGATTAATTAATTGGAATTGAGATCTAAAAAAGATTAATTAATTGGAATTGAGATCTAACCCTAAGGGGTAACTCAGTCAGCCTAGGACCATAGTTTACATCCGCAGGTTGAGGGTTCGAAACTACACTACCGCATTAGGGCCACAGGGGATTTACTCGGCTCTCCCCCTGGGCCCGTGGGGATTGTTCTGGCCCAAAGGATTGGAACACCCTCCGTTATCAAGAAAAAAAGAAAAAAAGAAATTGATCTTGGACTAAGGCTTAAATGCAACCTTCACAAACTCTCCAAACCCTTATGTTGGTTAATCTTTGGAGAAACATCACTTTTGACCAGTATGCTGGTTAATGGCGTGCCCTGCTTTTTTGTTTGTGCCACGGCCGGTTGGCTTTTTGGGGAATTTTTTGGTGAAGTAAAGTTCTTTCCTCATATGTTTATAGGTTTTCATTGTATTTTTTTTTTTGTGGGGTTTTTTTTTTTTTTTTGAATGCCCCTTCCCATTCTTATAATATTTCTAATTGAGAAAAAAACTTAGGTAGGAGGATTTTGTATTAAATCTGAATGAAAATACGTAATTGGTTATAAATGCCAACACATTGACTTCTCAGTGGCATCCCCAATGCCTATAGATCGATGCTTCAGCCTGTAGGTTATGGTGTCTCACCTTCACCAGTAGTTTGATGTAGCACGCGTCGACACACAAGTTTTTAAACAAGGTGGGGGTCTGGGTAGCTGGGTAGCTCTCTCTCTCTCTCTCTCTCTCTCTCTCTCTCCATAGAAATAACTAGGATTTGATTCTGGCTGTAGTAGGACTTTAGTTGGGTATTTGTGGATGTGCAAGTATTTACCAAAGAAAAAAAAAGAAAAAAAAGGAAAAAAAATAGTAGAAGAAGAGTTATAATTAAGTTGTTGTCTTGGGATAAAAGAAGGTCCCATTTGAGGTATTCAATTGATAATTTATACTACAGTGGTGATTACCATAAAGATGCAATGAAGGGCGGCTTTTGAGTGGTTAGATTTAAGAGATGGCCCCATTGATGGATATATAGGGCTGACCTCAAATTCTTTGAAGCTTGCCATCATAGGATCCAAATTCGATTTACACAATATCTGTGTTTATAATTCTACATATTTCCCCATTTGGATAGTATTCCGGTAAAAACTAGTTCTCACATATTATATGATAACTCAATTGGGGCCCCATTTGGGGATGGGACTAGGGGGGATGGAAAGTTCTATGTGAGATCACCCCAAGTATCAAGTTTTACCACAAATCCATGCCCCTAACCCCTTCATCCATGGCCCACAAGTTTAATGGTATTAAAAAAAAAATTATTTAACTCTCGATCCAACGGTTCAGTCCATTCAGATGTGTACCAATCCTTGGGATCAATGACTATCCAAGGGTTCCTTATTGGTTGCTAAGTTTAGATGGGTTGCTAGTTTGGCCCCGGGGAAAAAGTTCTCATATAATTTCTCACTTGAATATTTCCCTTTATGTTTATTACAGTGGAAGTACTAATTCTCTATTGTGATGTTAAAAAATTTACACTAACATAACTAGTAATCATGTTTATCAAATGTCAATATGACATATTGGTAATTGCTTTGTAGCCATTTCTTCTCGTACCACAAGCAACACCTTGAGAGAAGTCTCCATCTAGCTAGGAGCTAAGCTATCGTGGTTCAACTTCAGAAATAGTTACTTCATTATTACTGGAAGTTCTAGCATTGGATGGGGATTCCTCCAAAGGAATTTCTCTCTTCCCTATATAAAGAGGTGGCTCACTAGGATGAGGAAGAGTCATGGATTTGCTTCCTAGCATGAGCACAATTGATGACATGGTGGGTCGATCTGTAGCATCTTCCTGAATACATAGCAACCCGATATGGACAAATCTCAGTACCTCATCCATTGGGCATGAATCGATTAGGACTGGATCAATTAGCTGCAACACTTTTTGGTCACACCATAGTCGCCATGCCTGTAGTTAGAATAAGAGAAACCCATGATTCCCAAGAACCCAAACTTTAAATAAAATAACGATAACATGATTTGAGTGGGGACATGCATACATATGCGAGGAGGCTTTGAGAATTTTCTGTTAGATAAGATCGACTATTCTTTCTTCCACTCAAAATTTCTAGTAAGAGAACACCGAAGCTGAAAACGTCAGATTTCACCGAGAAAAGACCATCCATTGCATACTCTGGAGCCATGTATCCACTATTTCAAATGGAAAATGTAAAATCGAGAAGGTAAGAAAAGGCATTGTAAAGAAGAAAAGATTTGATTTGTAGGAGACCATCATACCATAGTTGTTATTATTATTATTATTATTATTATTATTATTATTATTGGTTTTATATAAACCATCCTGATAAAGGATTTCTCTAGAGCTAATCAAGTCATATTTTGGCAGATACTACCAATCCTGTCATATTTTATTAGTATACATGTAGTATTGGCCACCTATATTGGGTTGTTTCATATAGTAATGAATAATATTGTTCACTTTAATTACTTTTGTTGGAATTAATCCTAGAAAAGGATTAAAAATGCTTCGAAGGAAACTAGAAAGTGCAAAAGAAAGTAAGGATAAAAAAAAAAAAAAAGACAAATAGTATACTCTTATTTCAATTTGTGCTTTACATTGGAAGTTTAAAAATATAGTTTGGATCCTGTGTTGGAGCTAAGATAGGCTTTTCATGTAATAGGTCTCTAAAACTCCACCATGGGGCCCATATAATGATAACATGGACCGTCCAAGATGACTATCGTTCCCCCTTATATATTCCCAAATTTCAGTTAATTAGGAGTGGGTTCCACCATCCGATTGAGCACAAGATTGAAAACGTGACTGGGCACATTGTTGATGATTTGGCATTAATCATGTTTGTCATGTGTGAACTGATATTTGAAAGTATATCAATGGAGGGGATAATATTCTTTTTGGACACTATGGATTATCATCATGTGGGCTCCATGTTGTAGTTCGGGAGACCTATTACAAATAAAGCCTATCATAGCTATGATAGAGGATCCCAACTCTTAGAAAGGACTAATGTGACCACATTTAGTGTGGGCCTCATTTGGGTCATATAAGTGAAGGACAGGTTGCAGGTAAGGCCTTTGCTAAAGGTAAAGAATACAAAATATGAAACAAAAAGCAAAAAAAAAAAAAAAAAAAAAGGACAAGAAAAATGAATAAGAAGCTAGTGGGGCATTTCAAAATATGATACTAAGAAACAACAATGATATGGTAAGGACATGCCATGGACATAATGGTGGGATGCATTTTACAAATAAAAAGTGAAGTTTTTAATACGATATAACGCGGCTAATTTTAAAGTAGCTATGCCTCTGGCTATATAGGCTAAAGACTAATATGAAGTGCAATGTCAAAATGAATTTGCCTTTGACAATAGTTTAGTTGCCAATTGCATAGTCACAAAAGGAACTGTTAGAATATCTAGTATGATGCATCCTTGTCCCATCTGACTATTTTTGGCTAGTTATAAGATTTATCTATAATCATGACACGTTCAGAACAGGCCACAAGATATTCCCTACCGCATGATTATAGACGATGCTTTGCTCCCATTGAAGCAACATTCTTCATGAGTGTTATTAACCAACTTTAGTTTCTGTTGTATACTTGAGCTAACACAAGAATTTTCAAATTCTAATTATTCAGGGCTTATTTGTATAGTTAGTATTAAATTTCTAAAAGTACATTAAGAGGTGGTTTATTTAGGGTGTATCTATGGCGGATGTGTCAATGAATTAACCATCACTTTCTAAACGCATTGTAAAGTTAGGACTAATAAACTTTATATATTTATAAGTTAATTTCATGTAGGAGTTTATTTTATCTAAAAGTCAACTTTTGGTTTTAATCAAGAATCTACTAGATGGGATAAATAGAGAATGTGTTTCTTTCGAAAGAGTATAATATGATGAATAGACTGGTTGCACTATTATTTTCTTTTGGACAATTCACTAAACGGTACGACTAAAGTTGGTGGATATCAACTAGAGGGCCTCATCTTCTCCATTGGCAGAAGCTTTAACATTATGCCATAGATGACTTTATAGTCTCTCTCAGGCATCTGAGGGCCAGATCCTCCAATCACACACTTCAGGATTTCTCCAATCACCTTAGAATTTCAAGGACTGTTGAAAGATTTTTTAGCTGGTCTTTTTCTGGGTCATTTTGTTTTACTAAGCATAGTGCCCCATTTTGGGCTGTAGTTTTCTGGAGTGGTTTTTCTTCCCGTCCTGGTGAAATTCTTTTTGCAATCAAGCCTTAGAAAAAAAAAAAAAAAAAAGAGAGAGAAGGTCAACTGTGCAAAAATGTGATGCATTTTCTGAGGACTATGATGCACGGATACTTCAAAATGGACAATGTATCGTGTCGTATTGTATCCGATACTTCACTTTTTATATGTAAAATCCGTGTACTTGCAGTGTCTATAGCGTGTCCTCGTCGTATCCATGACGTATCTGTGCATCATAGCCTGAGGATTCAATTTATTAGAGTAACGGTAAGGGATCATTATCTATGAATGGTATTGCATAGAAATCTTTGGGATTCAGTATTAGTTAACCAAATGGTTGTTTAATATAATTTTTCAAAGCATATAAATGTATCTTTCACTGAACTATATATATTTGTTGCCTATAAAACTAATGGGAGTAGTATACTTACTATGTTCCAATTACTTTGTTTGTGTTAGATTCACCCTGATTCTCTCTGAATGTCCTCGCTAATCCAAAGTCTGATATCTTTGGATTCATTTCATAGTCCAACAAAACATTACTTGCTTTTAAATCCCTGTGAATAACTTTGAGACGAGAATCCTCATGAAGATAAAGAAGTCCCCGAGCAATTCCGTTGACAATGTTATGGCGTATTCTCCAAGTCAGCTGAGCACTCTTGATTTGATCTAATTCAATAGTAATATGAAAATTCATTGTTGAGTAGTCTTTTTGGTAAATTCCTTTAGTAATCATAAGAAATGACAAAGAAAATTATCACATGCTATTTAAAAAAACATGAAATTCCAACACATCTTATGGGCTACTATGAGGCTAGTGGGATGGATGGATTGATTGATACATTGAAACTAATGATGCAAGGTGAGATGGGTGGTGACAAAGGGAGATGGTGATGGAGAGGTAGGATTTTTATAAAGTAGGCCACAAACTTTACAAATACATTTATGATTGAAAAAAAAAATGGCCATGAATCCACATCAATGTAAGAAGCTAAATCACATAATTTCCTGGCTAGATGATCTACTCTGTGATCCATTCCATCAGTTCGATCTAGCACATTTCTCATTTCCACATCTAGGGTATGTTTCTTGTAATTGAATTCTTCAAAATTCACAGATCTTTTTGTGAGTGGTTAATAATGCAGTAATAAAAGGTGAATGTCCAAAGATGACATCCTCTGCTTTAATAGAAAATGAGTCAAGAGAAGACATAAATGAATACCCAGCCATCACCCTTGCAATGCAAATACTAGGAAAGCAATTTCTCATCAACAGCCTTGCCTTATATCCTGCACCCCTGTAACATATCTGTTAGGTTTTTTAGTGTTGGCTAAATTCATGGGTTGTCAAAACTTTGGATCTTTTAAGTTGTAATTCTTTTTTAGAAAATGACTTTGAAGATAGAAGATTGGAAAGACTCAGAAAAAGAAAGTTTGAAAGAATTAGAAGAAGAAAGCTGAAGAAAGTGAGCTGAAATTCCAAATCAACCAGAATGGGGTCTGCTCGAAAGAACACATCATCCGCTTGAGCGGACAGAGTCAGAATAGCCAGACGCTGAAATAAAACCTCATCCGCTAGAGCGGACAAGGCTCAAACAGTCCTACGAAAATTAGAAATTGCTTCTCTAATTGTGCTTAAACTGCTTGTTCTAATCCTAATCAATAATAATCTCTAAGGGATATTTAAAGGACTCAAGGGCTGTTCCAAAGACAAGATCCTCACCTCTCACAGTTCTGAGTTAGAGATTATTATTGAGAGAATTCTACTTTAGAAATTTTTATGAAGTTGTGCTGCCAAGTTCTCTAGAGCATGTTCTTCTGCATCCTTTGTAGATGATTATCTTCTTTCGAGAAGACTTGAGGAGTCAAGCGCTGATTGAATTTGTTGCAATCAATGTGTGAAGTCATTGAAGCGTGAAGCGACACAAGGTAATTTCAGTCCTTGGGTAGGGGATATCTGGGAAGAGATCTAAGTTTCTTGTAATTGCAAGATTCATAGTGTTTGATTTGATCCAGTTCGGATCGGTAGTTTTTTACCTGGTTAGGCTTTTCCACCTTAAATTTGGTGTCCTTGTAGTGTGTCCTTGTTTATTTCATTTCCGCTGCATATTGTTTATTTCTGCACACTATTGGGTTGATTGTTTGAGTAGACCAATCTAGAAATTACGGGACCCACGAATATTTTCAATTATGGTCAATGGACAAACTATTCCTAAACCTAAAACCCAATGGACTAAGAATGATAAGCATGCATCCAATTGTAATAACAAGGTTGTGAATAGAATATACAATGGAGTGACTGCTAATGAGTTTCGAATGATTTCCACTTGCAAAACTGCAAAAGAAGCATGGGAAGTCTTACAAACATTTTATGAGGGTACAGACACGGTGAAGCAAGCTAAACTGCAAAGGCTGAATAAAGAATTTGAAACCATCGTGATGGAAGAAGATGAGACATTTGATCAATTTTATGCAAAGCTAAATGAGATTGTCGATTCTGTTTTCGTTCTGGGGGAGGAAATACTAGAACACAAGATTGTCAAAAAAATTCTTAGGTCTCTACCTTCAAGGTTCGATTCTAAAGTTGATGCTATCGAAGATAATAAGAATCTGGATACTCTCAAGGTAAATGAACTGGTTGGAAATCTTCAGACGTTTGAAGCAAATCATTTGAATAGAAGAAAATCAAAAGAGAATGATATAGCTTTGAAAGCCATCTCAGAATCAAGAAAGAAGCCTGTAAAGAAAATTGAGTCTGATTCTGAATCTGAGGTTGAAGATGATACGGCTGAGTTTATGAAATATCTCAAAAAATATATGAAGACAAAACAAGCCAATAAAAAGAATTCCAAATCTGAGAAGAAGGATTCTACAAAAGGGACAAAGTGTTTTGAGTGCCAAGGCTATGGTCACTATGCAAAGGGGTGTGCCAACAAGAAAAATGGTACAAAGCAAAAGGCTCTCAACACAACTTGGGATGAAGAATCTTCTGAAGAAAAAAAAAGAAAAAGGAAAAGATCATGAAGATGATCCCTCTGATAATGTGAAAGGCAAGTTTGTGGGGTTCATGGTTGCGTCTGTGTCTGACAATGATACTGATGATGATAACGAAGATGAACTGTCAGATCAAGAAAAAGATTGAGAAGAGTTGTACCATGCTACCTATGTTGACTGTGTCACGAAGACCAAGTATGGTAACAAGATCACTATCAAGTACAAGGGTGCTCAAGAAGAAAATTATGCACTGAAAACTGAATTAGAGCAAGCACTTGAAAAGATTCGTCTCTTGGAAAGTTAGAAAAACTGCATGGCTAGAAATTTCGCTATTGAGAGTCAAAAACTTGAGAAGGCTGAAAAAGAAATAGTGAATCTGAAGGAAGAAATAGGGATATTGAAAGCTGAAAAAGAAGACCTGCTTGGAAGACTGAAGATCACGCTGTCTGAGTTTGAAGTTAAGCAAGCTTCATTAAACAAGATGAACACTGGTTCGAAGATTCTTACAAATATCTTATGCAATCAGAAGCCTCCTTTTGACAGAAGCGATCTTGGTTATGATCATGGTGCATCCACTTCAAATGCTATACGTAAAACAATTTTTGTTTCAAGTGTTGCACATGCTACTCCACATACTGCACTTTCAAATAATATGTCGAGTAGTTTCAAGAAAAAGAATGTGTCACGTGTTGCACACACATCCACTTGCCATTATTGTGGATTAAGAAAACACATTCATCCCCATTGCAAGAAGTTGCAAAGTCTACCTAAGACCAAGCAATGGCGGAATAATTTTTCTCCACCCAAAACGGCTCAAATTTGGGTTAAAAAATCAGATTTTCCTAAGGAGTTTACTCACACTCTGCTGAAAGATCAAACTACACAAGTGTAAGTGACTAAATATAATAAGCCCTGATCAAAGAGGTCAAGCTCCCACCCCCAGCGCTGCTACGAAGATACATTCATGGGGAGTTGCTTTTGAAGGGAAGCTATTGATATTGATCCTAATTGACAAGAAAGCTGCATGTTCATATTTTTAGCTTTGTCAAATTATGGACAAAAGGGGGGAGAAAGGTGACAGATCAAGGGGGGGAACAAGAAGTTCAAAGAAAGTCAGAGATAATGCAGATCTACATTTGTTGATTGCTTATTTTGTTGTGCTGATTGCAAATTTCAATTTTTATTAAATATTCAATGTATTTTGGGTTTCTTTTTAGTAGATCAATTTGTATTGTCTTAGAGAGTTTTGTCCATGAATTTCCAAAGGGGGAGATTGTTAGGTTTTCTAGTGTTGGCTAAGTTCATGGGTTAGACAAAACTCTGGGTTTTTTAAGTTGTAATTCTTTTTTAGAAAAAGACTTTGAAGATAGAAGATTGGAATGACTCAGAAGAAGAAAGTCTGAAAGAATTAGAAGAAGAAAGCTAGAGAAAGAGAGTTGAAATTCCGGATCAACCAGAATGGGGTCCGCTCGAGCGACCACATCATCCGCTGGAGCGGACAAAGTCAGAATAGCCAGACGCTGAAACATAACCTCATTCGCTCGAGCGAATGGTGGGTCCGCTCGAGCGGACAAGGCGCAAACAGTCATACGGAAATTAGAAATTGTTTTTCTAATTATACTGCCAAATTCTCTAGAACATGTTCTTCTGCATCCTTTGTAGAAGATTATCTTATTTCGAGAAGACTTGAGGAGTCAAGCGTTGATTGAATCTGTTGCAATCAACGGTGTGAAATCGTTGAAGCATGAAGCGACACAAGGTAACTTCAGTCCTTCGGTAGAGGATATCTGGGGAAGAGATTGAGTTTCTTATAATTGCGAGATTCATAGTGTTTGATTTGATCCAGTTCGAATCGATGGTTTTTCACCCGGTTAGGATTTTCCACCTTAAATTTGGTGTCCTTGTGGTGTGTGCTTGTTTATTTCATTTCCGCTGCATATTGTTTATTTATGCACACTATTGGATTGATTATTTGAGTAAAAAAATCTAGAAATTGCAGGACCCACAAATCTTTTCAATATCCATCACCCCTCATGTATCCCTCAGTCCTCACATCTTTTGAGCATGAATTCCTATGTGTTCTATACTAACATACATGCCCCTGCCACTTGGAAATGTCAAAATGAGTGTGGAATTCCTCTATGAATATATGGCATGAGAAAAAAATCATTGGGGGCATGTATAATTTTAAAATCATGAAAGGAACATACCAAAGAGAAAGAAATCAAGGCTTTTGTTGAACATACCAAAGAGAAAGAAATCAAGGCTTTTGTTGGGCATGTATTCATAAATGAGGAGCTTCTCTTCCTTCTCCATGCAACAGAACAAGAGCCTCACAAGATTCTTGTGTTGAAGTTTCGAAATTAATATAACTTCATTCTTGAACTCCTTTAGGCCTTGACTGGAGCCTATTGAAAGTCGTTTCACTGCAATTTCCTTTTCATCTGCTAGCTTACCCTACAACATTTTCAAGCAATATTTCTCATGAGAAGCAATAAAGCTTAATTTTCACAGATTATTCATTCACTTTGAGCATAATCTATATCATTACCTTGTATACAATGCCAAATCCACCTTGTCCAAGCTTATTTTCGGAAGAAAAGTTATTTGTAGAATGTTGAATAGTACTAAAATCAATGAATGGTAATTCCTGATGTTCCCCTTGACTTCCTCCATATATATCTGTATTCAAAAGATCAGTGCTTGCTGCACCCAAGTTATTTAACAAAGCAAGATGGCTTTGTTGCTTCCTCGCTGGACAAAAAAACTTTATTTAGAATTTGGTTTTAACTATGCATTTAACAAAGTTAAATAGATGAACTAGGTATTACCTTCTTGTGGTTTTCTCCTCCTACGTAGAAGGTGGAAGATGCAGCATCCCAAGAGAACAAGCCCAGCAAATGTTACAGTGAAACCAATAGCAACAAACCTCATTTTCTTGCCTTGTTTGGAGACATTGACAGAAATTTTAGCTGCAATGGGAAATTTGTCGATGAAGGTGGATAAATTGGTATCACCACATAACCCGTTCAAAAGTTTTGCCCACAAATAATATTGATTAGATATAGATAGAAGTAGAGATAAACTAAAAAAGAGAAGAAAAACAGAAAATATACCATTTACTGAATTTCAATACATCAATGCTGAAACATAACTTTTAGTAAGAAACTTCAATGCTAATAAGAATAAAAGGTGGGGAAAATCTAACCCGATTTTAATGTGAATTCTAATCTCCAAATGTACTAGACATGTAAGTGATCTAAGGAATCTGATTGAACAAATAAGATTCCTAGTTCAAAGTACCTTCACAATATTTTGTATCCTTTATTTTTAATCCATTTGTTTTGTCCTATATAGCTCTATCAATTGGTTTCATAGTAACTTTGTGTAACTTTTTGGACAAGGCCATCTAGGTGACCATTTTAGATTATAGGGGCAACACATCAGTCCTTCTTGAACTTGGTTTTGCCAATTTCATGAGCAAAATTCAGATAATGTCATCAAAGTCACTTGACTATGGTAAAAAAAAAATTAAACCTTTTTTGCATCATATCTCATGATATTATGGGGTTTATCAGTTTTTATATCATAAACTTTTTGCCACCGGCAAGTGAGTTCATTTTTTATACAACATAAAATGACATTTTATGAAAAGTGTATACACATATGACTACCATTTCTCAGGTTCTATCATTTTGAAAAACTTTTTCAAGGATGTTAGAATAAAATCCATGACATCATAGGATAGTCCTATGATATCATGGGATTTATCAGTTCATGTGACATGCACTGTTCCCATGATATCATGGGATTTGGGGCAATAAAGTTTTAAAAATAAAATGTTGACCAGAGTCGAGCAACATTATCTAAGGTTCGATCATGATATTTTGTTCGAATGGGATTTAAGGAGGACTAATATGTCAAAAGCCCTTGATTATATGATAATTTTCCTTTTATTATCAGTCCTACATTAAGCAATGTTCTCACTGGTAAAAGTCCCCTAATAACCCAGTCGTTCAAATTCCAATTCCATCCACTCTATGATATATCCTAAAATCTCATTTCAATAGAGGCAAGTCCCGCCATTCGATTGATCGCATGATGAGAATGTCATTAACCCCATGCTACAAATAGAGTGAACTCACCTAGGACTCCACCGCCATGCCTACGTAATGATAATTCGCACAATTCAAACTGAATGTCATGCCCTTCAATATTGCACTAAAATGGTAGTTTTCATTAAGAGAATAAAAAAATCACTTCTTTAACCATAATCATCGGAAACATCCTTTCATTTAACCAAAAAGTCAACTCTACTTTCAAACAACCACTAATCTCTAATGATGTGACATTTAACTCCCTCCTACTTTTCAAGCAAATTTACCAAACTAGCCATGGGTAACTAGATAGGCACCCCTAGGGCTCTACGAAGTAGCCTATACACCATCAGAAGAACAACCAAAACACGCAATATGAAAAGAACATGAAGCTAAATAAAGTTGAGATCTATTGGTTAACAAAGTGGTTACTTCAGAAAAACTTGAGGAGAGAGAGAAGGGGTAGCGCCTTGAAATTTCTTGCGAAGTTGGCCTGCGAATGAGGGAGAGCAAGTCAATCATATACACAGTTGCTAATTTCGTCTTGGAACCCATTTCAATAAGGCTTTCAAAATGGGATGTTTTAGCCGATTCAAAGTTTCGGTGTAACATTTCAGAGTTAGTTTTTGGATAAATAAACAAATTCAAAATATACATTTAAAAAAAGAGAGATGCTCCTATAAGAGATATCTCTCACCTTAATTATATGATAGATAGGAGTGGGGGCCCCTCACATTTAAGTTGTTGGTTTTCTATTAGTCAATAAATTTTGTATTTGGATTTTGAAGAATGTTAAATAATATATCTTTTATTTTAAATTTATTTCTTTCCAATACCTAAAAAGATTAAAGAGTTATTTTACCAGAAAAATCTCCTTACATTCAGTGAATACCAAAAAGGACCTAAAATATATGTATCTACAGTAGAAATTCCAGGGGCTCTTTTTGGTTTATTTTTTCTGCTTTTTTCCCGAGCAAAGTAAAAAAGGAATGAGATTAAAGGAAAACAAAAAAAAACAAAAAACAAAAAAAAGTGGAGAGAAAATTTGGGAGGGCGGGGCTTGAAGTTTCAATCATTTTGGTTGGAAAAAGATGAACGGATTTATTTAGGTCATGGGAGAAAGAGGAAAGAGGAAGATGATAAATTTGCCTCTTACAGTAGGTTCAAACAGATCTTCAATTGGACTCCTGATGATGAAGATATCATGAAAACACTTCTAGCCGTCGATTCCAGTTAAATCTGCCTTTGGCCGTAAGGGTCAGAGGTCACTGCTGACGTCATCATCTGTCTGCTGCGCGGATCCTTGCCTTCTGCTGCAGATCAGGGCGAACCTGACCCGAAACTTGGTCTTACCTGGCCCGGGCCAGGTCAAGAACCCACTTCGTCTTCTTCGATTTTTCTCTGCACAAACAGGAAACGACAGCCCTACTGTTTTCCTCTAGCCCGGCGATGAAAGGGGCAGCGACGAGCACAACAGAGCCTGAATCCTCTGTATCTTCTTCTTCCCAGTTCTGCAACGGCCCCTGCGGTCTTCTTCTTTCTCCCCGGCCACGTAGGCAGCCACTGCCACGTCGGCGACTGAGGACACCGGCAACGATGGCGGAGGTGACCCGAAGGTTTTCCTCCTGCAGCCTCGGCGATCACGTACTCCGGCGAAGAGCAGCGACAGAGAACCTTGAATCCTTCTGTCCCTTTGCTTAATTCATATTGAATTCCTAGGATCCGGAAATTCATTTCTATATCTATTGAAGGGGCTAAATGTGAAAATCTACATAATAAGTGTGTGGGGCCCATTTCTTGAACCTGTTCCTCTCGGTCTCGGCAAGGGTGCGCTCGGATATGCTGACGTGTGGGAGCCATTTCTCTTGATCTCGGCTACGATCCGATCCATATCGGTCTCGGCACTACGTGCTGGTCTCGGCCAAACAGTATTCAGTTCGGCCGCACACCCCGTTCAGTCTCGGCTGTGCAAGACTACGTTTGCATCTATCAGCCACGGCCCTGTCAGGGCAGAGCCCAAGGAAGGCATCAGATGGGACTTCAGCCACCACCAGATCTGGGCAAGATCAGACCCAACATGGCTAGAATTAAATGCAGCATGGGCTGATCGGACTCGCATTAAATGCAAAGAGGGTTATGATGGACCTTCATTAATGACTTTGTGGGCTGATGTGACCCAGGTCACATCACCAAGCCCACTGGCACTCACCCAAAATTGTTCCATATATAAGGCACGAGCCAAAGGGAGCAGGGGGTAAGCATTCTCACATAGACACCCAGTCTTTCTCCTTCTTCTTCTTCTTCTCCGATCCATTGCTGACTTAAGCATCGGAGAGCCCTACGCTGCCCGTAGCCAGGGTCCTCTGACCTTTGTCTTTCTCCTCTTTCAGGCTCAGGTCGTCGCAGCTATCTCCTCCATGCATTGAGTAAGTCCTTAGAGGCATCCTGATCTTGTGAGTATATTATTCTTGCACTTACAATTGGCACCGTCTGTGGGAAATTTTCTATAGTCTTTCCTATTCCTAAACACCATGACGAGGAGAACTGCGAAAGGCGGAGAGACATCCAAGGCAAGGCGTACAGGACCGTCCTCTGACCTCCTCCCTGCTAAGGAAAGGTCCGGGAAGGAACCAGTCACAGAGGACGACGCTGAACGTGCTCTCATCCGGATCAACGTTCAGGAGCGTGACCTCCGCTCGGAGTCCGCTCCCAGGAGGGGAGACACCCAGCAACCGGCAGGCCTCCTGACAGATCAAGATCAGCGGCGTAAGTCTCCAGTGGTCGATGGATCACGTCCCCCTGGCCAGGCGGAGGACGTTGAGGGCCGGGTGGAGGACGTTGAGGATACTGAGGATGAAGACTACAACCCTGATGACGACTTGGACTCCACCCTTCTGGCGATTAAAGCACAGAATGAGGCCATCAAGGAGAGAGACGCTCTGATCCTCCGGCTCCAGCAGCAGCTGGAAAGAGCTACGGGATCAGCGGGGCTTCGTCAGCAGTCCCAGCAGCAGCGGACTCGTCGGGAGCAGTCCCAGCAGTAGCGATCTCGGCAGCAGCAGCGATCGCCACAACACGAGAGGAGAGTTACTCGTGTCACGCGCATCTCTTCCTCAAAGGAGGACCTGAGGGACCACTTGAACAGGAAAAGGGACGACCGAACCCGAGATGAAGGCTCAAGCACTAGCCGTAGCTACTCGAGGAAGGCGTCCGAGACCATTCCGGAGGGTATGTATCATAATCAGGAATGGCTGGACGCGCACATAAGGGAAACGGTCCAGCGCAACCTGGAAGTAGCCGGCTTCGGCCGAGACCAAAAGAATGCTTGCTGCGACCCCGTTGATCTCGGCGCGTCTCCTTTCTCCCAAGACATCAGGAGGTACCCTTTACCGAAGAAGTTCACCGTACCAAGATTCGTCACCTATGATGGGGTCTCGGATCCAGCTACGCATCTCAGACACTTCTCCCAGAGGATGTCTGTCTGGGGAGACGAGGGCCATCTGAACTGCCGAGTCTTTTCCTCCAGTTTAGGCGACCTCCCCCTGAAATGGTTCTGTGCGCTCCCAGAGGGATCCGTCTCGAGTTGGCAGCAACTCCAGCGGTCCTTTATGAATAAGTTCCAGGCCTACAGAGTCCTTCCGAAGACAGATGCAGACATCATGGCCATAAAGATGAAGCAAGGAGAGAACGTCACCCAGTTCGCTAAGCGGTTCTGGGCGGTCTACAGTCAGATCGAGAACTCCAAGGACGAAGTTGCCGTCTTCGCATTTCAGAATGCCTTGCTGCCAGACAGTGATCTCCGCAAGGATCTGGCCAGGAACCCGGTGTCTTCCATAGCAGCGCTCATGGCCATCGCCAACCGGTACATCGCCCAAGAGGATGACCAGGTCCGTGCTCGGGAAAGCCATGGAACCGCGCACAAGGACCGAGGTGAGAGGCCATCCAAGAAGGACGGGGGGCCGTCTCGGAGAGATGAGCCTCGGCGAGACGAGCGACGAAGAGGTGACTCAGACAGGAGTTGGGTGCCTACAAGCTCGGCAAGGACTCAGACGTTCGCCTCGGCAAGGAGCAAAAGGCCCAGGCTATCCGAGGACGCGTATCGGGGGGTCAACACGGTCTTCAAGATGCCGATCCACCGTATCATGTATAAGATCAAGAGCAGGCCGTATTTCAGATGGCCAAAGCCCATGCAAGGCGACCCTTCTATCCGAGATCAGACGAAGTTCTGTTCCTATCACAAGGAGGGCGGCCACAAGACTGAAGATTGCAGGATACTGCGGTCGCATTTGGAGAAGCTTGTCCAGGATGGACACCTGCAAGAGTTTGTCAGGAGAGAAACCAGGGCCGACACCCGAGCCCCGCGCCGAGACAAGGGGGGTCACGACAGCGACGGGACAGAGAAGATAATTGACGTTATCCATTTGGCACCCCCGCCCAAGGGGAGCAACCAAGCTCGTGCCGAAGCCAGGAAAGCCGCTCACGGCAAGCAGGTCATGGCCGCCGAACTCGGCTCAGCACCGAAAAGGGCTCGGAGGGAGCGTCCCGAGATCAGGTTCACTGATGCAGATCTGGAAGGGGTGCAGCTCCCCCACAACGACCCCCTGATCGTCACTCTGAAGTTTGACTGCTCTAAGCAGGGCGTGAAGAATTGCACTGTGAAGAAAGTCCTTGTTGACCCCGGCAGTTCTTCCGAGGTCCTTTATTTCGATAGCTTTCGAAGGATGGGACTGACGGAGAAAGATCTGCAGGAGGCTCGAGTTCCCCTTATCGGCTTCAGCGCCAAACCTGTTTATCCTAAGGGGAAAGTGACATTCAAGGTCGAGGTCGGTGGCGCGTCTGTCATGGCAACCTTCATGGTGATCGACGCACCCTCGCCCTACAATGCTATAGTGGGCAGGTCTTGGCTCCACAGCCTGGAAGCAGTCCCTTCCACCCTCCATCAGAAGCTGAAATTTCCGTGGGAGGGAAAGAGCGGCCGAGTTGAAATCATCACGGTCAGAGGAGATCAGCAGGCAGCCAAGCAGTGCCTGACCGCTGTGGTACCCGGGGAGCAAGAGCCCAAGGAGGTCAATGTGGCCGAGATGGAGAAGAACATGGAGCAGGGGCTGGATGAGCTCGGCCAAGATCCAGGCAGGAAAAGCGTGGAGGAACTGGCCGAAGTCAGGATCGACCCAAAGGACCCGGATCGGTTCTTCTTGCTCGGCAGCCAGCTCGGAGAGCCGAAGAGGTCCGAACTGGCCCAGTTCCTGGTGCAGAACAGAGATGCCTTCGCCTGGACACCTCAGGAGATGCCTGGCGTCGACCCCGAGGTAATGTGTCATAGACTGAATGTTGACCCTAACCACAAACCTGTGATGCAGAAAGCCCGCAGGATAGGGGTCCCACAGACCGAAGCCGTCGTCGAGGAAATGGATAAGCTGCTTGAGGCCGGCGCTATCAGGGAGGTTCAATACCCGAACTGGTTAGCCAATCCGGTGGTCGTCAGGAAGAAGACTGGCAAGTGGAGGGTGTGCGTCGACTTTACCGACCTCAACAAAGCCTGTCCCAAGGACAGCTTTCCCCTACCAAAGATTGACCAGTTGATCGACGCCACGGCCGGGCACGACAGAATGAGCTTCCTCGATGCCTACCGCGGCTATCACCAGATCCCACTGTTTGGGCCAGACGAAGAGAAAACAACTTTTATCACGCCCAGGGGAACCTACTGCTATAAGGTGATGCTGTTCGGACTGAAGAATGCAGGAGCCACCTACCAGAGGCTCGTTACCAAGATGTTCCACGATCAGCTCGGCAAAACCGTAGAGGTCTACATCGATGACATGGTGGTCAAATCCAAGCAGGCGCGGGATCATCTGTCAGACTTGGCCGAGGTCTTCGCCACTCTAAAGGAGTTCCGGCTGAAGCTTAACGCCTCGAAGTGCGCCTTCGGTGTTGGCTCCGGCAAGTTTTTGGGCAGCTTGGTTATACGCAGAGGCATTGAGGCAGACCCAAATCAGATCTCGGCTATCCTCAGAGTGCAGAGTCCCACTTCGGCCAAGGAGGTTCAGAAGCTTACAGGGATGGCCGCGGCACTGAATCGCTTCATCAGCAAATCTTCAGATAAGTGCCAACCTTTCTTTCAGCTTCTTAGAAAAAATTCTAAATTTCAATGGACTCTAGAATGTGACCATGCCTTGCAGCAGCTCAAGGCTTACCTTTCTTCACCACCGTTGTTGTCAACCCCGACCCATGGGGAGACCCTGTATTTATATTTGGCGGTCTCGGATCATGCGGTCAGCTCAGTCCTCATCCGAGAAGAAGACAAGGTTCAAATACCAGTGTATTATACAAGCAAGACCCTTATCGATGCCGAGACCAGGTATCTGCCTCTTGAGAAGCTCGCCTTGGCGCTCGTTAGCGCCTCGCGAAAGCTCTCCCATTACTTTCAAACCCATTCTATTGTGGTTGTTACGGAGCACCCACTCAAATCTGTTTTCAAGAAGGCTGACTTTTCAGGAAGAATCTCCCGATGGGCTGTCGAACTAGGGCAGTATGAGATTCAGTATCAGCCACGGACAGCAATAAAAGCCCAGGTTCTGGCAGATTTCCTCGCCGAGTTTGATTCAAGTTCGGCACCAACCCAGCTCGGCACCGAACTGGGGGGTGAGGAGCATGAGGCGCCCGCGGGTTCGGAACAATCACAATGCCATGCCGATACCCCAGTTTGGAAGGTCTTCGTCGACGGATCTTCCACCTCGAGAAGAGCCGGAGCAGGAGTTGTTCTCCAATCGCCAGAAGGACTGGTCATTGAGCAGGCTCTGACACTGGACTTCAAGGCGTCAAACAATGAGGCCGAGTACGAAGCCCTTTTAGCCGGACTGAATAGCGCCCATATCCTCGGAGCTTAACAGCTGATGGTCTTCAATGATTCACAGTTGGTGACAAACCAGCTGACTGGGGACTATCAGGCTCGCGACGACCGGATGGCAGCGTATTTGGCCCTGGCCAAGAAGCAGCTCTCTCAGTTCCACACGGCCGAAGTCAAGCAGATTGGCAGAGAAGTAAACTCTCACGCAGATGCTCTTGCAAACTTGGCCAGCGCTGTTGAGGCAGGAAGAAAGAGGAGCATCGAAGTCGGATCTCTAGCTGCGCCCAGCATTGAGCTCCGTTCACCTCGGGAAGTGTTATGCATCGGTCTCGGCCCGAGCTGGATGGACCCCATTATCACCTACCTTAGGGACGACAGGCTTCCCGAGGACAGTGGCGAGGCCCACCGGGTCAGGCTCAAGGCAGCTCGGTTCTGGCTATCTCTTGAG
Source organism: Cinnamomum chago (assembly GCA_038049695.1). Taxonomy (NCBI): domain Eukaryota; kingdom Viridiplantae; phylum Streptophyta; class Magnoliopsida; order Laurales; family Lauraceae; genus Cinnamomum; species Cinnamomum chago. The sequence goes on along the minus strand of CP142457.1, from coordinate 10,477,321 downwards.
GTCAAGCTCTACAGGAAATCGTTCTCGGGACCGTACCTCCAGTGCGTCCATCCAAGTAAGGTCGAGGACCTCCTTTTCGAGATACACGAAGGAATCTGCGGGAGCCATATCGGAGGAAGGTCCCTAGCCTACCGAGCCATCAGCCAGGGTTACTGGTGGCCGTATATGCAGAAAGATGTGCAGGTATATGCGAAGAAGTGCGAGAAGTGCCAGAAGTTCTCACACTCTCTCCATCAGCCCGCGCAGGATCTCAGCCCGCTCTCTAGCCCGTGGCCATTCGCCCAGTGGGGGCTCGACATAGTGGGCCCGCTCCACCGAACCCCAGGGAACAAGAGATGGCTTATTGTGGCGACAGATTACTTCACCAAATGGATTGAAGCAGAGCCACTTTCATCCATCACAGAGCGAGACTCCAAGAATTTTGTGTGGAAGAATGTCGTCACAAGGTTTGGCATTCCCAGAGCGCTGGTTTCGGACAACGGAACTCAGTTCGACTCTAAACTTTTCAAGACCTTCTGCCAGGAGCTCGGCATCCGAAACCATTATTCCACTCCAGCCTACCCACAGAGTAACGGCCAGGCCGAGATCTCCAACAAGGTGATCCTCGATGGGCTCAAGAAACGGCTGGACCAAGCAAAGGGAAGATGGGTGGAAGAACTGTTGAGCGTCCTGTGGGCTTACAGAACTACTCCGAGGCGTTCCACTTCGGCTACCCCCTTCTCACTCGCCTATGGCATGGAAGCAGTCATCCCTCTGGAGATCGGCCTCCCCACTTTGAGGTCCGAACTCTTTGACCGGGGACAGAACGAAACCAATGTGGCCAGGGAGCTAGATTTAGCGGACGAGCGAAGGGAAGCAGCTGCAGTCAGGCTAGCCGTCTACCAGCAGCAGCTAGCCAGGGGCTACAACCAGAACGTCAGAGAGAGGAAGTTCTCTGTAGGAGAACTGGTCCTCAAGAAGGCTCTCCCAGGGGACAAAGATCCGAATCAAGGGAAGCTAGCGCCGAATTGGCATGGTCCGTTTAAAGTCACTTCCATTGCTGGACGGTCGGCTTATCGGCTCGAAGACATGGAAGGACGGCCTCTTCCGAGACCATGGAACGCGTCACACCTCAAGAAATTCTATTTTTAGTTTGTATGTTTGTACAGTGCTTCTGGATTTAATAGAACTACGTTCGTTTTGGGCAAGTTGATGATCAATGGCAATGTGACAGCGACAATGGTGCGAATATGGAAGACCATCTAAGGCTGGCACTCAGCCACCTAGATGAGCTGCCGAAACGGCCCATGTCTAAGGCTGACACTCAGCCACCTAGATGAGCTGCCGAAACGGCCCATGTCTAAGGCTGGCACTCAGCCACCTAGACGAGCAGCCGAACTTGTTAAGGTTATGGCTGGCACTCAGCACCTGCCTTAGGAGGTCTGATGCGATTCTTTGGTTTCGGCGAAACCAATGAGGCCTCCAAGGGGTCAGAGCGCTCGCAGGGAACCCTAATCTGGTCGGTCTACTCCAGTCCGAACTCACACCCAAATTCGCAACACTCACGGAAAGTGCAAACAAAAGAAAGCAAATCAAAGCCAAACATAGCACGGGAAAAGAGGTCTGAAATTCATTGATAACGTGATATGCACATTGAAGCTTACATTTTCCATTCATCACAATTTCTAATCAAAACAATTCGAAACAAAGATTACATTTTTTATAACGAGGCAAAAAGAAGGAACAAAATCAAGACGACGGCCCTGCTTCCGTGTCTTCAATAACGACCACAGCGGCCTCGACTGTAGGAGCGGCTTCAGAGGGGGCGGGCGTCGGCTCAGCAGGGGCTTCGGCCAGAGTGGCAGGGATCTCGGCTGGGGCTTCAACTGGGAGCGCATCCTCGAACTCGGGGAGGTTCTGATATATTGGGTTATCCTCAGGAACCCCCATCTTCTTAAGCACGGCCTCGCAACCGAGTCGGAACAATTTCGGGATGAGCGCTGTAATTTGATCAGTGTAAATGCGCGCAGCATCCTCAGTCCCGTCCAGGAAGGCGGCGTCGGTCGCAGCCTGCCGTGACTCGAGGAGCTCCTCCTTCTCCTTCCTCTCCAGTTCGAGCTCGGCCTTGAGCCCTGCCGACCTTTTCTCCTCAGCCTGATACTTCCCCTGCCATTCGAAGCTCTCAGACTTCACTTTGCAGAGCTCGCTTGACATCAGATCGGACTGCGCGTTGAGCTCTGCGTTCTTGGCCGCCTCTGCCTTCAGCTCCTCCTTTGTCGCCCGCAGTTCGGTGTCGGCCTTCTTCTTTTCCTCTGCCAGGCGAGTCCGCTGACCGTCCTCTTCCATCATTCTTTCCGCGACTACCTGGAGCCTTTGGACAGCCTGCAAGGGAATAAACGACTTAGTACGAAATCAGAAGTAAGAAACATCAATGACTAAAGAAGTTCGGTACTCACCGCGAGGGAGTGCTGCATGGTCCTCATCAGCAGCTGTGGGGAGTCTTCCGATCTGTGCCTCTCCATGTCTTTGGGGAGTGCACAGGCTCGGCTGAGCGCCGAAATGACAGCTGGGCTCCCCACCAGTCTGTCTTCAACGTTCAGGGGCCTCCCCCTTCGCAGTTCCATGTCTGGCCTGAATGCGGCCGGCTCGGCATCCGAGGACGTCGCCGCCTGGGGCTCGGAACGCCGCTCCACCAAGGGAACCGCCGAGGTGGGCACCACGTCCATCGCCCTCTCCCTCGCTGCTTGGGGTGGGCGCTGCCGCGGCCGCTCCTCCTGAGCCGTCTCCTTCCCCTTCGCCCTCTTCCTGGGCCTCTCCCCCTCCGAGTCTGTGGGAGGGCGGGCCTCGGCGGCAGCGGGGACCATCGCCCTGGGAGGAGTCTGTTCGGCTCTAGGGGCTGCCTTCCGCCCGCCGAATACCGCATCCGCCAGGTTCCGCGGTTGATATGTGGGCCTCCTCCTCTCCATGTCTTCGGCCCCGGAAGAATAGTTGTCAACTTCCCTTATCGGGGAGTCAGCCTCGGCTCCGGATGTATAGTCTTCAATTTCCCTTATCGGGATGCCCGCGACCACGGCCAATGTAGCGGAAGCTCCCACGACCGAAACGGTCCCGCTGGTTTCGGCTAGATCGGGGGCGAAGTTCTCCGGGTTGCCGAATTTCCGTGTATAAGACACGTATCTCGGCTCGTACTTCAGAAGGGAGTAGGCAGCTCTTGTGTAGTGGCCGCGGTAGCAGTACACCTTGTTCAGCCAAGGTGCGTGCCTCCTCCAACCGTTCAGCTGGGCTTCGCGCTTGCGTTGAGAAAGGCCTGCGAAAAACAGCCGAGTTAGAATCCGGCAGCAGAAATCAAACATAAGAAAGAAATCGGAAACTCAGGGGGTTAGGTCTTTACTCGGTGGAGTCCCGAAGCGTCGAGGGACTCGGACCCTCCTAGCTGCTTCGGTCTCGGTCTCGCCGAACTCCCAGTTTCCCGAGACGAGCAGGCGGTCATCTCCGGCGTATTTATTGGAGTCCTCCAGCGCCGTGACGAGGGGTTGGCACCTCGCCTTGACGCGAAGATAATAGGTGCCCGCCTCCCTAGACTTGCAGAGGTCATATATATCCTCTATATCATGGACGCCGAGGCTGATGTCTAGAATCCTATTCAGCTCGGCGACGCCCATGATGATCTTATACCCGTTGGGCATTAACTGACAGGGGCTGAGGTTCCAGGTCTCCAAACAAGACCTAAGGAGAGGGTGCAAGGGGAATCTGACCCCACCCTCGATGACGGCTATCAGAGGGAACGACATCCAGCCGTTGTGGAAAGCGTAAATGGAAGGGTCAGCGGCCATGATCCGAACATCGTTCGGGATCATGTAAGATCTCCTAAGGTTTGCCAGGCCTGCCTGGGAATCTATCCAATGGGTGAAAATCCCCATCTCTGAATCTAAGGAACCCTAACAATCTCTAGAGGTCTAAACCGTGGAAGGTCTGAGAAACGGAGGAGACCCTAGGTGGGGTCAGGACAGAAATACAGAATGAAAAGAGAAGAGAATCGAGGCAGGGAGACTCACAGACTCGGGCGAAGTCACAAATCAGGCCGTTGATCCCTCACCGGCCCGCAATGAAGTCCTGGACGAAGATAGGAGGCGATGGAGGTGGTTCTGGCAGTGAAGGTTCTGGCGAGCAAAAGTTCTAGCAGAGCTTCGACAGGGTTAGATTGCAGAGATGGCAGAGGAGGGAGACGCAGGTGAATATAAAGGGTAGGAATGGGCGCCATTCCGGAATTCGAAGCGGGACACGCGTGAAATGTCGCCTCGGCTTGCGTCGCACGCCCCCTCGAAAAGACAAGAAAGCCTACCAGGCAATAACGCGTGGCGCTGTGGCGATGATGGTCCGCCTTCCCATCCTAATCATAGCCCCGCATTTATTGCCCCCTTTATTATCCCTGGCAGACGAAGCAGTGGCGGCGTCTAACACCAAACAAGTCAGGATCCCAAGATCCTTAACTGAGGGGGCGTATTTGAACGAACGCCAAACAGTTTCGGGAGATCGGCAGAGGTATCGGTCCAGTTCTTGTGGGCAAGCACTATCAGTCTCGGGAGATCGGTCCAGCTCTTAACCCTAGAGCCCAAGGGAGCCCTAGGGGTCAAGAGCTGAGGGGCTATTGTGTGGGACCCATTTCTTGAACCTGTTCCTCTCGGTCTCGGCAAGGGTGCGCTCGGATATGCTGACGTGTGGGAGCCATTTCTCTTGATCTCGGCTACGATCCGATCCATATCGGTCTCGGCACTACGTGCTGGTCTCGGCCAAACAGTATTCAGTTCGGCCGCACACCCCGTTCAGTCTCGGCTGTGCAAGACTACGTTTGCATCTATCAGCCACGGCCCTGTCAGGGCAGAGCCCAAGGAAGGCATCAGATGGGACTTCAGCCACCACCAGATCTGGGCAAGATCAGGCCCAACATGGCTAGCATTAAATGCAGCATGGGCTGATCGGACTCGCATTAAATGTAAAGAGGGTTATGATGGACCTTCATTAATGACTTTGTGGGCTGATGTGACCCAGGTCACATCACCAAGCCCACTGGCACTCACCCAAAATTGTTCCATATATAAGGCACGAGCCAAAGGGAGCAGGGGGTAAGCATTCTCACATAGACACCCAGTCTTTCTCCTTCTTCTTCTTCTTCTCCGATCCATTGCTGACTTAAGCATCGGAGAGCCCTGCGCTGCCCGTAGCCAGGGTCCTCTGACCTTTGTCTTTCTCCTCTTTCAGGCTCAGGTCGTCGCAGCTATCTCCTCCATGCATTGAGTAAGTCCTTAGAGGCATCCTGATCTTGTGAATATATTATTCTTGCACTTACAATAAGATCCTCAAAGAGCCATCATATAATTTCCCCTTTGACAAGAAATGATTACCCATTCGTTACCCTTGTGAATTGAATCGTAGAATGCAAAGCTCCACTTTATATGTTTCACTCCTCGCCTCTTTAATACTACTCAAATAATACCACAGCTACTATGAATTCTTAAGAATTTCATACTAGGTAGGCACATATGGGGCCTTCAAATTCCTAAATATTTCAATTAATCAAAAGATATAGAAGAAAAAAGTTGATGTGATTCAATAGTCATCCGAGTTGTAAAAAAGAAAAAAAATATGGTAATCAACAAGTACTAAGCAGGAGAGGGTCAGTCACACATGCAGATCTACAGACTAAAGCTTGAATGGTACTATTTTGTGTCTCCTTGGATCTAAAAATCACGGTTACAAGTTAACCGAGATAGATTGGTCTGGAGTAGGCAGAGAATTATACTATCATGCTCTACAATACCTGTTCCTTGTGTACGGTTTACACTTGGGCTTCCAGCAGGAGTTGGAGAACCAGCAGCCATAGGTGGAGGTGGAGGTGGAGGAGCAGGGGGTGGAGGCAGAGAAAAGAAGAGATACATATCATATCGTATGTTACAGCTCACACTATAAACATTTCCTCCTGTTCTTCCATCACAACAGCTCGGAATGTTTTCGATCATCGTTCTCAAACAATTGTCGCATTTGCTCTCTGATAAATCTCTAGTGCACTGAGCCATTCCATATATCCTTTGAAAGGAGTCATACTGTGTAAAATTCACTGCATACCTGGATGGTGCCGATGCCGCTGCTATGGCAAGATTATTCATTAGGCCTCCCACTTGTGTATTGAAAAGCGTAACATTGGACACATTCTGTACAGGATACAAAGATATAATTACTCTACTTGTGGTGGTGTTAAGTACAGAATAGAAGGGTTGATAGGAATAGCGCAAGATGCAATTGGTGTATCTGATGGTTGCTTCTGTTTTGTTGGGACAGATGCGGATGATCTCAGCCTTTGAATTGATGAGGCACAGCCTGCAATCATCTTCAGAAGCTCCAGACATGCATTGTGAGTAGCCATAGACCATGTTAGCACCATCTCCATAGTTGTTGTAGTAGGAGCTATCGTACCTTTTCGCCCCATTGCTAGACAAATCAGGCAAGATGGTATTAAGATTGGTTTCATATTGGCTACCGGAAGTGTAATTCGATGCCCCGCAGACACTGAAGATTGGACCTTCTGTTGTAAAATTACAACAGCTTTGAACATGTGATAAAAGGATAAAAATTAGGAGCAATTTCAAGTGTTTAGAAGCCTGAAACAGCATTTTAGAATGAAGAAGAGAGTTTAGATGCTGCAGGTGATGATGATGAAGGTTTTTGTATGCATTAGTCAAAGACAAAAATAAATTCAAATATCTGACTTTGACTGGAGTGGTAGATTTTTCTCTTGCGATGGCTCCGTCCAAAATGCTTTTGGTTTTAAGTCCCCACACGCTTTCTTGCCGACTTTTGTGTCCTGAATGAACGCTCTGATTAAAATTCAAGAATTTGAGAATTTATCCCTCTTTTTTTGGGGTATTTACAAAGAAGCCCCTCAGTTTTTTGGGGACTTCTTGACCCTGGTCAAGGGATTAGAGGGACCATGTAACAGTTACCTATATTTTAAGATGATAATGTTGCTTTCCATTTAATTCTATTTTATAGTTTGATCATGGTTTGAACCGAACAGACTCAACTCTACTTGAAAGGCTTTTGTCTTAGTTAAAGCCTTGAATAAAACGATTTTCCTTCTCAATAGCTTCTTATAATTTGTTGCTCATTTTTTTTTTCTTGGGTTTTCTATCATCTGTCAATTTTCTTCAAGGAAACCCTTTCAGGACGACACATCTTTGATTCTATCCTCTTCAAAGAATGAGAAAAATCATGCAATGCAATCTTTCAACCTCAAATTTCAGTTTTCTTTAGTGTTGGGTCCTTTTAGTGACAAACACGGTTGATCAAAGAAAACGATCAAGTCTTCTTTGTTGCCATCCAGAAAGGGAGTATTTGGGAATGTAAAAACACATGATGGAGAGGAAAGAAAATGTAAAAGGGCTTGTAACCCTTGAAGGCAATTTCATGTAAAGTTTAATCGAGTGGTCAATAATTTAAACAGGATATATCTAACTAATGATATATAGAATGTGATAATTAGAGCACATTAAAGGTATTTTTGTGGGACTTTTTTTCAATTCACCCATCTTATTGGTACGGTCTTTAGAGGCTAAATAGTTGTTGGAATCTCTTTGATCAATGGTCAGGGGACTTTATGAGGATCAGAAAAATTGAGGCATGCCTTTGTTATTGTAAAGAATAAAAGTTTATTTAAATTTCAGAGAGGTATATTCATAAATTCTGAGAAGAAATGACAGAGGCACTCTAGTTAGTAGTTGAATTTTCGCATGAAAATTGATAGTCCTCTTCCTATGTGAATTGACGCGCAAAAGTTAGTGTATTTTTCTTGGGCAGGGAAAGTTCCACGATAGTATATGCTTTTGGAATGACTTCTTTTACTATCAGGACATTTTGGACTGTATGAAAAGTTCAATGTATTTGTCTTGCCACTAGTTGAGATATTTAGATTAGATATAATGACTATTGCGGATAACAGGGGATCCGGATCCCGGATAAAATGGATCGGTGTCTTTGTGACAGGCTCACTATTAAATATAGCAAAAAGTCTACATGTTAGTGTATTTTTCTTGGGCAGGGAAAGTTCCACGATAGTATATGCTTTTGGAATGACTTCTTTAACAATCAGGACATTTTGGACTTTATGAAAAGTTCAATGTATTTGTCTTGCCAGTCGTTGAGATTTTTGGAGGGGGTAGTGTCTCATGGAGGTTTTGGATGGGAACTATCGCATCTATTAAATATATAGAAAATCCATCCTACTCGAACTCCTTATAAGTGGCAAGTCTTTTCTGTATGTTTTGGATATTGCCCAATGAAACAGTCAAGGAAAGCGATTCATACATATTAAAATCTTCTAACAAATTATCATAGTTCATACATATAGAACATGATTTTGTCACTTTGTAATAGCAGAACAGTTAAGAAAGGGATTGATGCATATTAGAATCTTCTAACAAATTATTATTGTCCATATTGTCGCTTTGTAATAGGAATGGCAGAACACGAAAGGTTAATTTTGTCGGTGGTCTCCAATTCTGCTAATTGTTTCCATGCAGGGCAATGGTCTCCCAAGAAAAATGGAAAGATTAAAGAGGACAATAATTGAAGTAGTATGGGTAGATAAGAAGTACAACCTATTTAAGAATTTAGCTGAGGATACACAAAGATGGAGAAATGGATTTTATGTAGTTGGCCCAGCATAGTTGGAATAAAGCATTGATGATGATGACGACGATGATTTTTCTCTTATTTGGCCAACTGTCAATATATTTTACATCATTATCAAGCACTAGTTATTGCTTTAGTGGGATCATTTGCGTAGGCCTCATTTGAAAATGATTCAATCTTATACCCAAAAGTGGAATGTAGGCTGCGAAAGAAAGCTCGACTGTGACTCCAGAGTAAGCCAAGCCAAGCCAACTTTTTTCTTGCCAAGCCAACTTTTTTCTTACTTTATAAAAATGAGCTGGTGATTCATTTAAAAATAGTAATGTCTCTTTAATATTATAAATGCTGTTGAGTTACTAATCTCTCCCTAATAAAAATTAATTTTAAAAATAGTAAGTCTCCTTAGTGGAATCCCTCAACTGAGCATAGGTGCTCTAGAACACGTGGTGGGACCCATGTTTTGATCTATCCAAGTAGATCATGAAACAGGAAACCCCTTATAGTCATGGGTTCCTCCCGACGTTTGGCCCCCATCCCAATGAACTAAATCATTGGATCAAGTGTGCACTTATTTTCAAAACTTTTTCTCCGTGGACAAAATGGGGCTGTTGATGATGGAAGCGCCCCATCACCATTCACGGTAACACTTCCATCCCCAAGTGGTCCGGAGGTTGGCAGAAGGGCTTCCCTCTTTAGCATTATAAATGTGATAAATCTCATTGAATTAACAATCTGTCCCTAATAAAAATAGTAACGCCTCTCATTGAGTCACAAATCTCTCTACACTGTCATCTTCTATTTCAACCCTTCGTTTCCAACCCTGTCCATTTGACCATGTCCATCTCTACCTCATAGTAATACTAGACTTTATGGAACTCGTGGACTCAAGACTCCAAAGTCTCTTCTTTCGGGTCCCATGAGCTTTGTTACTTTTCTCTCACCCCTTCCTCTTCTCTCCTCCACATAGACTCAGCAGCTTCTCTGACTCTCCACCAATGAAGAAAAAATCTCATTTGGGTACAATATTGTCCAGTTCAAACAACGTGTATTCATATCTGCTTTATCTGAACAAAACTTCACATATTAAATGCCCTGTTTTTTCCTCATTTTTTTTTTTTTTTTTTTTTTCCGTTTTGTTTTGATATTGTTGTCATTTTGAAAATTGCTTTCATTTTGTAATTTTTGTAGATTAGCCCACTAACCATATATGCCATGCATATAATTTTGTTTTTATCAAGGATAGGACCATTTTCTCAATCTGCAAAGAACACATATTATGTTTGTGTTTTCAAGCAAATTCCCGTAGATTAGCCAACTGATGGAAAAATCAAACGGCACCCACAAGGTTGGAAAATTCGGCACTCGGACTTGACTCATCCAATGCAAAAAAATTGACTCAGATAGAGTCAATGCGGTGACTTGAGAGTCATGTCCATTTTTTAAAAATAACTTTAAGATTATTTTAAAAATGCATCAAGTACTTATAAAATAGAAATACACATTTATTTACATGCATATATATACAACAAAAATATTATAATAAGAAACTAAATTAAAAAGATTGCATATTACATAATTTGGTTGTCCAAATATCAAATGTAAAATATTAAATATTAGGTTCAAAGTACATTCCAATCATCATTTTTAAATTGTTGACTTGTGCCTACGTAAAAAATAAATATTAATTTTTAAAATTAGATCTACTTATCAATGGTTCAAATGTAAATAACTTACTAAATCGAGACAACTCTTGTGGTTACTTGATTTTTCATATTTAGGTTAATTAGCTCTAGATTAATTAATTGGAATTGAGATCTAAAAAGGAAACTGATCTATAAAATATTAATTAATTGGAATTAAAATCTAACCCTAAGGGGTAGCTTAGTTGGCTTAAGACCACGGTTTGCACCCGGAAGTAAAGGGTTCGAAACTACACTACTACACTGGAGCCACAAGGGATTTACCCGGCTCCTCCTAGGCCCACCCTCCGTTTAAAAAAAACAAAAAACAAAAAAAGAAAAACTGATCTTGGACCATAGCTTGTGTTAAGGCTTAAATGCAGCCTTCATAAACTCTCCAAACCCTTCAAGTGTTACTTTGGATAATCTTTGGAGGAGCATCACTTTTGACCAGTATGTTGGTTAATGGCATGCCCTGCTTTTTTGTTTGTGCACTGGCCGGTTGGCTTTTTGGGGACTTTTTTGGTGATGTAAAGTTCTTTCTTCATATGTTTATATGTTCTCATTGTATTTTTTTCGTTGGGTTTTTTTTTTTTTTTTTTTTGAATAGCGCCCCTTCCCTTTCTTAATATATTTCTAATTGAGAAAAAAAATTCAGGTAGGAGGCCTTTGTATTAAATTTGGACGAAAAATATGTAAATGGTTATAAATGCCAACACATTGATTTCTCAGTACCATCCCCAATGCCTATAGATCGATGTTTTGGCCTGTAGGTTATAGTGTCTCTAGCTGTAAGTTGTTGTCTTGGGATAAAAAAAGGTCCCCATTTGAGGTATTCAATTTATAATTTGTACTGCAGTGGTGATTACCATAAGGATTCAATGAAGGGCGGCTTTTGAGAGGTTAGATTTAATAGATGGCCCCATTGATGGAAATATAGGGCTGGCCTCAAGATTCTTTGAAGCCTTCCATCAAAGGATCCAAATTCGATTAACACAATATCTGTGTTTATAATTCTACATAAAAGATTATACTTATGTTTATTACAGTCACTACACCAAAAATCGGAAATTGGAACGGAAAAGCGTTCCTAATCCTCCCGTTCCTAATCCGTTAAACCGTTCCAGTTTCCGTTCCAATTTGGATTAGGAACGGTTGGTACCAAATTGGAACGGAAATTGGAACGGTTTAACGAATTAGGAACGGGAGGATTAGGAACGCTTTTCCGTTCCAATTTTCGATTTTTGGTGTAGTGAGTGGAAGTACTAATTCTCTATTGCGACGTTTAAAAATTTGCACTAATATAACTAGTAATCATGTTTATCAAATATCAATATGACATATTGATAATTTCTTCGCATCCATTTCTTCTCGCACCAGAATCGAAGCAACACCATGAGGGAAGTCTCCATCTAGGAGATAAGCTATCGTGGTTCAACTTCAGAAATAGTTACTTCATTATTACTGGAAGTTTTAGCATTGGATGAGGATTCCTCTGAAGTACTTTCTTTCTTCCTTATGTAAAGAGGTGGCTCACTGGGATGAGGAAGAGTCATGGATTTGCTTCCTAGCATGAGCACGACTTCTGACATGGTGGGTCTATCTGTAGCATCTTCCTGAATACATAGCAATCCGATATGGACAAATCTCAATACCTCATCCATTGGGCATGAATCGATTAGGATCGGATCTATTAGCTCCTAACACTTTTTGGTCACACCATAGTCGCCATGCCTGTAGTTAGAATAAGAGAAACTCATGATTCCTACCCGAACTTTAAATAAAATAAAGATAACATGATTTGAGTGGGGACATGCATACATATGCGAGGAGGCTTTGAGCATTTTCTGCTAGATAAGATCGACTATTCTTTCTTCCACTCAAAATTTCTAATAAGAGAACATCGAAGCTGAAAACGTCAGATTTCACCGAGAATAGACCATCCATTGCATACTCTGGAGCCATGTATCCACTATTTCAAATGGAAAATGTAAAATCAAGAAGGTAAGAAAAGGCATTGTAAAGAAGAAAAAGATTTGATTTGTAGGAAACCATCATACCATAGTTGTAATTATTATTATTTGGTTTTATATACACCATCCTGATAAAGCATATCTCTAGAGCTAATCAAGTCATATTTCGGCAAAGATACTACCAATCCTGTCTTATTTTATTCTTATACATGTAGTATTGGCCACCTATATTGGGTTGCTTCATATAGTGATGAATAAAACTGTTCACATTACTTTTGGGGTAATTAATCATAGAAAAAGATTAAATATGCTTCGAAGGAAACCTGAAAGAGCAAAAGAAAGTAAGGGAAAAAAATGAATAGTACAGTTTTATTTCAACTTGTGCTTTACATTGGAAGTTTAAAAATAGTCTGGATCTTGTGTTGGAGCTAAGATAGGCTTTTCATGTAATAGGTCTCTAAAACTCCACCATGGGGCCCATATAATGATAATATGGACCATCCAAGATGACCCTCGTGCCCCCTTATATCTCTCCAAATTTCAGGTCATTAGGAGTGGGTTCCACCATCCGATTGAGCAATTGATTGAAAACGTTACTAGGGCACCTAAGTGGCATTGCTGCTGATTTAGCATTAATCACGTTTGTCATGTGTGAACTGATATTTTTAAGATATATCACTGGAGGGGGTAAAATTCATTTTGGACACTCTGGATTATGATCATGTGGGCTCATGTTGTAGTTCAGGAGACTTGTTACAAAGAAAACCTATCATAGCTATGACAAAGGATCCGAACTCTTAGAAAAGACTAATGTGACCACATTTGGTGTGGTCCTCATTTGGGCCATATAAGTGAAGGACAGGTTGCAAGCAAAGCCTTTGCTAAAAGTAAAGAATACAAAAGATGAAAAAAAGAAAAGAAAAAAAAAAGAAACTAGTGGGGTATTTCTAATTTATGATACTCAGACACGACAATGATATGGTAAGGACATGTCATGGACATGATAGTGGGATGAATTCTACCTATAAAAGGTGAAGTTTTTACTACGATACAACACAACTCATTTTAAAGTATCTATGCATCTGACTATATAGTTTAAGGACTACTATGAAGTGCATTGTCAAAATGAATTTGCCTTTGACCATAATTTAGTTGCCGATTGCATAGTCACAAAAGGAACGGTTAGAATATCTAGTATGTTGCATCCTTGTCCCGTCTAACTATTTTTGGCTATTAAGATCTATCTACAATCATGATCATGGCACCTTCTTAACTAGCCACAAGATATTTCCTACTGCATGGTTATAGACGATGCTTTGCTCCCATTGAAGTAACATTCTTCATGAATGTTATTAATCAACTTTACTTTCTATTGTATACTTGAGCTAACACAAGAATATTCAAATTTTAATTACTCAAGGTCTATTTGTATAGTTCGCATTGAATTTCCAAATGTACATTAAAATGTGGTTTATTTAGGGTGTATCTATGGCGGATGCATGTGTCGATGAAACCATCACTTTATAAACGCTATGTTAAAGTTAGGACTGATAAACTTTATATATTTATAAGTTAATTTCATGTAAGAGTTTATTTTATGTAGAAGTAGACTTTTGGTTTTAATCAAGAAGTTGCTAGGGGGTAAATGGAGAATGTGTTTCTTTCAGAAGAGTGTAATATGATGAATAGACTGGTTGCATTATTATTTTGCTTTGGACAATTCACTAAAACGTACGACTAAGTTAAGTTCGTGGATATCAACTGGAGGGCCTCCTCTTCTCCAATGGTAGAAGCTTTAACATTGTTCCATGGATGATGATGAGTCTTTAAAATTGCACATTTTTCATCATTAATTTTCTAATAATTAAGGGCTTAATCATCTAATCATGCTTGATTTCATTAGGAAATGATGATTTTATGTTTTTGAGTCAACATCCTTTGAAAAATCACATTTGCACTTAAAATCATGAAAATTTCGATCTTTAGCCTGAAAAGCCAAAAATCTCTCATGACTTTCGATTTAAGCATGAAATAATTTTTCTTGATTATTTTTGGGACCCACCTTCATGTTTTTGGGACCCACTTTAAGAGAGAAACAAAGGAGAAGAAAAATCCACACAAACTATATGTGGGACCCACACCTGTACACAAGAGCACTACCCATAGGTGTGAACGCAGATGGATTGTCACAGCCGCAATATTGAAGACTTGTGCATACCACGTGAAGGCCTGTGTATGCACCGCAAGTGAAGCCAATCACTTGACGAACCTCATTTCAACAACCAGATGAACAGGGACATTTGTCCCCTATGCACCCTTATAAAAAGGGTTGCTTGCGAGTGATTGGAGAGGCTGGATCGAAGGAGGAGACTTACCTGCTTGCGAGTGATTGAGTAGTTACAATTTGTGTTCCATGTTTATGTGCATAATGATAAATAGACTTACCTTCTTGCCCTAGCCCCTAGGCAAACCTCCATTCTTAATTTCTGAAAATAGAAATTTAATTTTGACTATCCATGCTTAGGTTTGATAGTCCATACTTAGGACTGAGTTTTCCTTTGATTGGTTATGCTTACCTTTGATGGAGTGCTTAGATTATTTCTATACTTCTCTGAGGTGAAGGAAGTCTTGGATTTTGGATTGTTGTTAATTAAAAAAGCTTTTAAAGTTAAATTATCCAAGTCAGACACATTGAATTGGCTTTGGTTTGAAGAAGAAGTTGGACCAAGTTATGATTACTTGAAAAAAAAAAAAAACGGGTGGATGCTTGGTTGATTCTTATGCTCTAATCATTTTTATCAACTGTTATTTTTCATCTTCTAATTGATTGTGTGATTTTCTTTTCGTTAACTCATTTAATAAATCATCTTCTTTGATTAATTAAGTTTCTTAATTTAGAAGTTTCTTTAACTAGCTTCCTGTGGGTTCGACCCGAATTTGCTATTGTCTCAAATAGACAGCCGTGCACTTGCGGTTAAATAACATTGTCCCTAAGTTGCTGGAGTTTTAGGACAGACACCGTCAACAGAGGGGCTGGACTCACCATATTCATGAGTGAGTCCAGGAGACGAAACGGGCTAGAAATATTATAAAGAATTCAATTTGTTGCAATTTGGTGATTATTTTATTCTTAAATCCCTAAATTTTATAATATTTGTTGTTAAAGCATTTTATTCAAATGGCCCATGCATACTAGCTAATCTTTAATGAAGCTCCGGTACGTAAGACCTTGTGTTTTGATCTCTCTGTATATACTTAGGACATCGATCAAGTTCTGATCCCACTAAGTCGCGTTGCCCGGGAGCCAGTTTTAAGAAAAGTTTTAAATCAAGAATCATAATTTTTAAACTAGAAATCTTAATATGTGGGGACTGCTTTTGAGTAGAAATTGCAATGGAGTTTAGAGGACTTTCCATACCTCATATCAGGAAATGCATAACATGAAAAATGTTCAGCATAAAATCCTCTCTCCAACGAGCTCAACATTGACATACTTTTGACGTCCCGACAAAAAGTCAACTATTTGATCAAAGGGTTTAAAAAAATAAATAAATAAAAGAAAATTAAAAAAATTAAAAGAAAAAAAATATTGTTTGTTTGTTTGTTTCTGTCTATTATAATACTGATTTCTTTTGGCAGTTTGCAAGATAAAAAATGATTGGGAAAGAAGGATTTCCAAAGACTTCAAGAAGGGGCAGAACTCTAGGTGTATTCTAAACTTGACCCACGACTCCTTTTATTCGCAAGTGGGCTTGGTTGATTCAAATTTTGCAAGTGTGACTGCTTGATTGACACACAAGTTAATTGTAAAATCTTAGTTAAGGGCAATCAACCCCAGCAAGAAAAGAGCCGGATTTCATCACCGGATTCTTGCCCACTAGGTTCAAACATACCCCACATAGGCATCCATCTTTAATTAAAATCAATTAGATATTGGTCCAAGGATTTCGAGCTCATTAAGGATGAGGACCACCAAAGGTGCACTAATTACGCTCTTTGGTCAAGTAGATGTCTAGGTAAGCCATGTCCCTCTAAAGGGTGACAGTCTTTGTTCTACGAGTTTGGTGTTTAAGCGAGACGTTGCTTAGTGCATTGTGACCCCCACCAATCAACCTGGGGGACTTACCTGGTCAATTTGGTTTCATAAGACCGGATTGGAGACCTAGGTTTATTCTTCAAATAGTTAAGAGTTGTCTAGTTGATTAGGTGAACCCATTAGATTCTCTGAGTGCCTTAATCTTTGCTTGATTGCCTGTGCATCATATTCGGCTAGGATTGCATTAGGGTAGGACCCAGCGTATGGAATCAAAGAAAAATGAATTGGAAAAGCTTTGGGTACGTAAAAAAGGGCATTTATATCGAATTCAGTCAGATCTACCTCTTATAGTTATAGGACAATCTTCCATATTTGAGGAAATTTCTTAAATAATAGCGGAAGAACCTCAAACTGTTATGTTGAGGGAGTACATGTACCCAACCCGAACTACCCAACCATCATGTATCACCTTACCTACTTCCAATGCTACATTCGAGCTGAAATCTAGCTTGATCCAGATGCTCCTTGTGTTTCATGGGATGGACTAGAAGAACCCATACCAACATGTTAAGGATTTCGAAGACAATGTGGAACCATGAAATATAATCAAATGTCAGAGGAATCCCTAAAACTTAGGTTATTCCCATTTTCTTTAAAGGAAAAGGCTAAAGCATGGCTTTATGCCTTACAAGCGGGGTCCATCACATCTTGGGGCGCATTAGTTGAGGCTTTCTACAAGAAGTTGTACTCCAAACAGAAAACAGCCTCGATAAGACAAGCTCTAAATAGTTTCCATCAATTGGAAGGGGAGACCATGTACAATTACTTGGAACGGTTCAAGGACCTTTTGCTCCAATGTCCCCACCATGGTTTTGAAAATATTCAATTGGTTCAAATTTTGTATAAGGGGATGGATTACCCAACAAAGACTGTGGTGGAATCATTCTGCAATGGTGCATTCACACAAAAAAAAAAAAAAAAAAAAAAAAAGTAGACCAAGCATGGACATATTTGGAAGAGGTCGCTGAAAACACATTGCAATGGGCACCCATCAAAGAGAAGCCCTAAAGACAAATCATTGCGAAAAGAGGGGCATGCATAGAATTGAGCAAAAGCTTGAGGCAGAGGCCAAATTGGCCACAGTGATGAGACGGTTAGAAGCCTTAGAACTGAAACAGGGAAATTAGAGTTCCACTCCAGACACCTTGGAGTCCCTAAAATACAGTCAAGCCATAAAGGATAGTGTTGAGTCACCAAATTGGGGACAGGGAGAAAATACAGAGGAAGTAAGTGCGGTGTATCAAAACACTCAATGTGAGAATAAGCTGAGGTACGGCCCTTATTCAAACACCTACAATCCGGGTTGGAAGGACAACCCAAATTTTTCTTGGTCTAAGGGTCTACACCAGGGCGGCCCATCTCAGGCCATGCCACCTTCAGGTTTCCAAAAACAACCCATGAAAAATTTCAACCCCAATTCACAAAATCAGCTGGTAAATTCTCTTGAGGAAACCATCAAACTGTTAGCTCAAATTACCCTCCAATTTTAGCGAAGCACTGTTCAAAGTCTGAATGCCAACACGCAATCAATTGCAAAGTTAGAATACACGATGAGCCAATTGGCTAACTCATTGAGTGCTAGGGACAAGGGAACCTTTCTTAATAAACCATAAGCCAACCCTAAGAGCCCAATTCAAAAGGGCCAATTTGAAGTTCATGACATAAAGGGGAAGGGCCATGAGTAGGTTAAAGCCATAACCATACTTAGGTCCGGCTGTCCGGTTGATAACAAGGTAAAGATCCCTACGAGAACTGAGGATTCAGGAACGGATAAGCCAAAAGCTTAAGAGAAACAAAAAGAACAGGAGCCGGTTCAGGAAACAAGCACCACTATAGGAAATCCATCACCTAATGATTGTCTTGTGCATTTTGGGAGTGATTTTGACATAAATGGCCACATTGAAGAACTAAATGCACTTCTAGATTCATCCCCATTCTTGGAAAAGAATAGGTGGCAGCCCAAAAAAGAGATTTTGACCCCATCTTTTACCACGCTTGTGCCATCGATTGTAGTACCCACAAAATTGGACCTAAAACCATTGCCTGACACACTCAAGTATGTGTTATTAGGCCTCTCAGAAACCCTTCCTGTCATTATAGCTTCAGACTTGAACACTGCCCAGGAAGAATAACTGGTCAACGTCCTTTGGAATCATAAAGAAGCTATAGGGTGGTCAATAGCAGATATCAAGGGCATAAGTCCCTCTGTTGTTCAACACATGATTCATTTAGAAGAAAATGTCAAAACCTTTCAAGAACCAAACCTTGCTATGAAGGAAGTCGTTAGGGCAGAGGTGCTCAAATTATTGGATGCAGGAGTAATTTACCCAATTTCAAACAGCTCTTGGGTGAGTCCTATCCAAGTGGTACCAAAGAAATCAAGAATCACAGTGGTGAAAAATGAAGGAAATGAACTGGTGCCAACCGGAGTACATACTGGATGGAGAGTGTGCATAGATTATAGAAAATTGAATTCAACCACCCGGAAATATCATTTTCCACTCCCAATATTCATGGACCAGATGCTTGAGCGATTAGACGGATATGCGTGTTACTGCTTTCTTGTTGGTTATTCCGGCTATAATCAGATTCCAATAGCACCAAAGGATCAGGAGTGTCCCTTTGGAATATTTGCCTATCGGCGCATGCCCTTTGAGACTTTTCAATGGTGTATGATGAGTATCTTTTCGAACATGGTTGGGCAATTCTTTGAGATTTTTATGGATGATTTTTCAGTATTTGGAAATTATTTTGAAAAGTTCTCACACCATCTAGAACTTCTGCTGATTAGGTGTAAAGAGAAAAATCTTGTCTTGAATTAGGAAAAGTGTAATTTCATGGTGAAGAGAGGGATAGTTCTTGGACATGTGATTTCTGGAAAATGCATTGAGGTAGATAAAACAAAGATTGATCTGATATCTAACCTTCCACCACTACGGACGGTTAAACATATACGATCTTTCTTAGGCCATGCAGGTTTTTATAGGCGATTCATAAAAGATTTCAGTAAAATTGCAAATCCTTCGTGCAATTTGCTTGCAAAGGATGTTCCACTTGAATTTGATGAATCGTGCCATCGAGCATTTGACCAACTAAAGAAAACACTTACCTCTATCCCAATCATCCAACCTCCAAACTATACTATCCCATTTGAGCTCATGTGTGATGCATCAGATCATGCTCTTGGGGTTGTTTTTGGACGAGGAGTGGATAAGAAGCCCCATGTCATCTATTATGCGAGTCGAACCCTGAATGATGCACAACTGAACTATACCACACCTGAAAAAGAATTGCTAGCTGTAGTCTTTGCCCTAAAGAAATTTAGATCCTACTTGATTGGATCTAAGGTCATCATATACATCGATCACGCAGCCTTAAGGTACCTTCTTGCTAAGAAAAAATGCGAAGGCTTGTCTTCTTAGGTGGATACTTCTACTACAGGAGTTTGATTTGGAAATTCGGGACAAAAAGGGTTCCGAAAATGTTGTAGTAGATCATCTCTCTAGGTTGTCAGTTGACTTTGAGGATGATGTCCCACTGAGAGAGAGAGCTTCCCTGATGAATAGTTATGGAGTGTTTCCTAACTACCCTAGTTTGCAGATATAGTGAATTACCTTGTCACTGGGAAAATGCATGAACATTGGACCAAACAGGATAAGTACAAATTCTTGTCTGAGGTAAAATTCTTCTTTTGGGATGACTCGTACCTATTCAAGTAATGTCTTGACCAGATAATCAAGAGATGCATTCCTAATGAGGACCATCAAAGTGTCATTTCACTCTATCATGATCACGCATGTGGAGGCCATTTCAACTCCAAAAGGACAACTGTAAAGGTTTTGCAGTGTGGTTTCTATTGGCCCACAATCTTCAAAGATTGTCATGTACTCTGTCTAAATTGTGAGAGATGTTAAAAGCTCGGTAAACTCAACCGCCGGAATATGATGCCTTTGCACCCAATCCTGATTGTGGAAATCTTTGATGTTTAGGGCATTGATTTCATGGGACCATTTCTAAATTCCTTTGGTAATGTGTACATCTTATTTGCAATGGACTATGTTTCCAAATGGGTAGAGGCAATACCAACCAGAAAGAATGATTGACATGTGGTGATCAAATTTGTGAAGGAATACATCTTTTCTAGATTTGGTACATCCAGGGCAATCATAAGTGATGGTGGAACTCATTTTTGCAATAGCACCTTTGAACATTTGATGAAAAACTACTCTGTTACTCATAAGGCTACTACGCCCTACGACCCACAGACTAGTGGCCAAGTAGAAGTTTCAAATAGGCAGATTAAACAAATTTTGGACAAGACGGTCAATCCAACCAGGAAGGACTGGTCTTGTGATTATTAGATGCATTATGGGCCGATCGAACTGCTTACAAGACCCCTATTGGGATGTCCCCATATAGGTCGGCATGTGGTAAGGCTTGCCACTTGCCAGTTGAATTGGGACATAAAGCTTACTGGGTCATCAAAACATTCAATTTCAATTTGTCATTAGCTGAAAATCATCGTAAGCTGCAACTCAATAACCTTGATGAATTGAGAAATGATGCCTATGAGAATGCCAGAATCTATAAGGAATGAATGAAATTAAACCATGAGAAATCAATTCCTTGGAAGTCATTCAAACCTACGATGAAAGTACTCCTGTACAATTCCCAATTACACCAATTTCAAGGGAAATTGAGATCTCTACAGTCTGGCCCATTCATTGTACGTACTGTTTATTTTCATGGGGCAGTGGACATTGAGAACCCTAAAACTGGAGAAATTTCCAAGGTTAATGGTCAAAGGCTAAAACCTTTTCTGGAATTGAAGGATAAACACATAGAAGAAATCCCTTCTAGTTGATCCTATTTATCAAGATTGACAAGCCCTAGATCTGACAGAGGCCCATTACTATGTACATTGTGTACAATACTATTAGTTTACCTTCTATTTTTTTTTATTTGTTTTGTCTACTTTTGGATAAGGAGCAACACAAACATCATTTGATGACTTCATTCCCGTTAACTCTTGCCATCTCTTTTCCCTCATGTTACAATACCACATTGTTGCATTACATGAATGACATCGAGGACTTTGTCTAGATTAGGTTGGAAGGTGGGAACAAGCACGCTTGTCCAATTTTAGGCAAAAATTCTTGCTTAGTTTTTTACTTATTAAAAAAAAGTGTGTGTTTTCAAGACTTGCACTCAGTTTTTTGTTTTGTCTAGCTGAAGGCATTAAACTTAGCGCTTGTTGAGAGGCAACCCAATGGTTTCCAGTTTTAGTCAATGTGAGTGGTTTGTGTCAAACCTTGATGTCCCTTCCGATATCAAGTTCATCATATTGATGAAGATAAGCAATCACCGTAGTTCGATGGTAAAAGCCTTTATGCCAATAAACGTAGAGCAAAGAGGATAGGTTGTTGCTACCAGTGTGCTAGATTGAATTGTAATTCAGTTATAAGAGAAAATGGGAGAAAGTGCAATGGACTATTTTTTACCTCGGCTGGAAGATTACAAAGAAGACTATTGGTTCAGGAACGCTTTGTACGACCAAAGAAATTTAGTCTGAGACAGGTTATGCCAGTAGGGAGATGAACGAATTCTTGCTGAGGCAAAACTAATCCACTTGCCATGATAAGCAACCCATCTGGAAATCTGACGCTAAATGCCGGTTTGGCGTGGACCTTTTTTTTTTTTTTTTTTTTTGTGTTTTAGAAAAGTTTTCAAAAGAACTTGACGATTTGAAGATGTCTAGAAATCTTGAATATCAAAATATTTTTGGAAGGAAGTAAAATGAAGATTCACCATCTTCTTAAAATATAAATATATATATATATACACCAAACTTTGTTTTTCACGGTAACACATGTACATCATCTCAAATTTCTTGAGAAAAAAGCTGCAAATGTCGTTTTCAGAGTTTTTTCAGGAAAAGTATGATGACTTTCTAAAATTTGGTTGTATTGGTCCTACTAGTTCATCGGGATGGTTAAGCCAACCAAAACCAGTGAATTAATTCGGGCGAATTGAAAATAACTGCCTATTTTTGGGGATCGTTTTGAAAAAAACAAAAATGAATGAAAAGAAAAATGAAAATTGATAAGGGATGCACGAACTTGAAATAGGTGAAATATATGGTATAAAAGAAAAATCACCTCAAAAGAACCCTATTCAAAAAAATAAGGATGCATCTCAGGGCCTTTGAAAAAAATAATATTGCGAAAGCTATCATAGTAGCCTTGAGAGGAGACTTGTATTTCCCCGAATCTAGGAGAGTTGGAAAACTTGAAGGAGAATTATGTTTACAAGGCATTATCATAGAACATTTGAAAGTTTGATTTGATGTATACACTTCACAAAGCACCCAAAGTCTTGGTATGATTTTTGAAAAGTTTTAAAAACAAAAACGTGAATTGGATTTTGAAAAGTATGAAATTTTCATTATTCGGGAATTCAAAACATCCGATTTGACTAAATCGTATTTTTGAAAAATAAAATACTTTTCGGTATTTTTCTTTTATTTAAAAAAAAGAATTTTGTAGGTATATTCACTGCAAACCCTCATGGGGCACAACTCATCCACTAGGAGGAACCTAGGGGTTTAAGGGCTTACTGCATAAGCTAAATGCAGTCGAGAGTGTCAGCGAAAGTGGCATTTTTCATCTTTTAATTTTTCATCGTTTGGGATAAAGGCTTTCTCCCTTTTTGTACGTTTTGCTAAGGGACTAGCAAAATGTTGGTTTGGGGGTGTGATGAGTCTTCAAAATTTCACATTTTCATCATTTACTTTTAATAATTAAGATCTGAATCATCTAATCATGCTTGATTTCATTGGATAATGATGATTTTATGTTTTTAAGTCAATATCCTTTGAAATGCCACATTTTCACTTAAAATCATGAAAATTTCAGTCTTTAGCCTAAAAAGCCAAAAAACTCTCATGACTTTTGATTTACACATGAAATAGATTTTCTTGATTATTTTTGCACGGTATCTTTGTGTTTTTAGGACCCGCCTTAATAGAGAAACAAAGGAGAAGAAAAGTCCACACAAGCTATATGTACGTGAGACCCACAACTGTACACAAGAGCACCACCCATAGGTGTGAACACAGATGGATTGTTCAAGACCACGTATACCAACTTTTTTTCTTTCTTTATGATTCATTTAAAAAATAGCAGGGCTCTCCTAAGTTGAAGCTTAACTTATCTTAAACTGGAATAATGTTAATCCCACAAATCAAAGTTGATTATATCTTTTTTTTTTTTTTTTTGCATGATGGAACTGAAAAATCTTGTTCTGATTAGATTTATCTTGATTTTGGAGACTATTATTTTGCAAAAAACAACGATAATCGACTTTAATTTGTGAGACCAATACTATTTATATTTCAGCCTAGGAAAGCTGGCCCCTTTAAAAATAGTAATGTATTTTTAATATT
Organism: Cinnamomum chago; assembly: GCA_038049695.1. Lineage (NCBI taxonomy): Eukaryota > Viridiplantae > Streptophyta > Magnoliopsida > Laurales > Lauraceae > Cinnamomum > Cinnamomum chago. Next base: position 10,453,465 of record CP142457.1, on the reverse strand, counting down.
ATAATTGTTGTTGAGTTACTAATCTCTCCCTAATAAAAATTAATTTTAAAAATAGTAAGTCTCCTTAACGGGAATCCCTCAGCTGAGCACAGGTGCTCTTGAACATGTGGTAAAGCCCCTGTATTGATCCATCCAAGTAGATCATGAAACAGGAAACCCCTAGTAGTCATGGGTTGCTCCGAAGGTTTGGCCCCCATCCAAATGACTAACCCATTGGATTGAGTGTGCACTTATTTTCAAAACTTATTTGCCGTTAACCAAATGGGGCTGGTGATGAACTGATGATGGTTGCCCACGTCACCATTCACCGTAACACTTCCATTCCCGAGTGGTCCAGAGGTGGGCAGAAGTCCTTGCATTATAAATGTGGTAAATCTCATTGAATTAATAATCTCTCCCTAATAAAATTGTAACGTCTCTCATTGAGTCACAAATCTCTCTACACTGTCATCTGTCATCTTCTATTTCAACCTATCGTTTCCAACCCTGTCCATCTGTCCATGTCCATCCCTACCTCATAGTCTACCTCTAGTAATTATACTAGACTTTATGGTCCTCGTAGACTGTCAAGACTTCAAAGTCTCTGCTTTCTGGTCATGAGCTTTGTTACTTTTCTCTCACCCCTTCCTCTTTTCTCCACCACGTATTCTCACCCTCTTTGACTCTCCACCAATGAAAAAAAAAAAAAACGCATTTGGGTACAATGTTGACCAGTTCAAACAACGCGTACTGATATCTACTTAGTGGATGTTTGGCAAGTCTCATTCCATTGTCTTATCGTCTAAAACGGTATTTAAAATGCATTTAGCGCATTTGGAAACAACACTTTATATGAACAAAACTACGCATATTAAATGCTCTCTGCCTTTTTTTTTTTTGGAATTATAGTCATTTTGAAAATTACTATTATTTTGTAATTTTTGTAGATTAGCCCACTTACCATAAATGCCATGCATATAATTTTGTTTTAATCAAGGATACGGCCAGTTTTCTTTATCTACAAAGAACACAGATTATGTTTGTGTTTTCAAGCAAATTCTCATGGATTAGCCCAACTGATGGAAAAATCAAATGGCACCCACAAGGTTGCGAAACTCGGGACTCGAATTCGACTCATCCAAGGCAAAAAAATTGACTCAGTTAGAGTCAATGCGGTGACTCAAGAGAGTCATGTCCGTTTTTAAATTAACTTTAAGATTATTTTAAAAATGGATCAAGCACTTATAAAATATAAATAAACATTTATTTACATCCATATATATACAGAAAAAATATTATAATAAGAAAATAAATTAAAAAGATTGCATATTACAGAATTTGGTTGTCCAAATATCAAATGTAAAATATCAAACATTAGGTTCAAATTACATAACAATCATCATTTTTAAATTGTTGACTTGTGCATACATATTGAAAAATAAATATTATTTATTTAAAATTAGATCTACTTATCAATGGTTCAAATGTAAAGAACTTACTAAATCGAGACGACTCGTGTGGTTACTTGATTTTTATATTTAGGTTTTTAACTCTAGATTAATTAATTGTAATTGACATCTAAAAAAGATTAACTAAAGGAGTAGCTCAGTTGGCCTATGACCACGGTTTGCACCCGGAGGTTAAGGGTTCGAATCTGCACTACCACACTAGGGCCACAGGGGATTTACCGGACTCCCCCTGGGCCCGTAGGGATCGTTCTGGCCGAAAGGGCTGAGAAACCCACCGGCTTAAATGCAACCTTCATAAACTCTCTAAACCCTTTTAAGTGTTGCTTTGGAAAATCTTTGGAGAAGCATCACTTTTGACTAGTATGTTGGTTAATGGCGTGCCCTGCTTTTTTGTTTGTACTCCGGCCGGTTGGCTTTTTGGGGATTTTGTTAGTGAAGTAAAGTTCTTTCCTCATATATGTTTACAGGTTCTCATTGTATTCTTTTTTGTGGGTTTTTCCTTTTTTTTTCAATGCCCCTTCCCTTTCTTAATATATTTCTAATTGAGAAAAAAAGTTCAGGTAGGAGGCCTTTGTATTAAATTTGAATGAAAAATATGTAAATGGTTATAAATGCCAACTCATTGATTTCTCAGTAGAATCCACAATGCCTATAGATCGATGCTTTGGCCTCTAGGTTATAGTGTCTCGAGCTGTAAGTTGTTGTCTTGGGGTAAAAGAGGTCCCCATTTGAGGTATTCAATTTATAATTTATAGGGGGATTCGGCGAGAGGTCCTTGAACATTTCACTTTATTGCCTTACGTCCACAATCTTTTCTTATAGTGTGAAATGTCTTTTTTCCAAATTTGAAAACCTAAAATGTCTAATTTACCCTTTCTTCAAATCATATCCCATGATTAGTGGGATAAGCCATTAATAGTGGTCAACTACCATTAAATTAGTCACGATTAATAAAATTTCACTAATGAGATTTTCAAATAAATTTCAAAAAAACACAATTAAATTTCAAAAAACAGGAAACAAACTTCAAATAAATTTATAAAAATGAATTAAATTTCAAAAAAGAAAAGAAATTTCAAAAGAACACAAATAAATTTCAAAAAATGAAATGAATTTAAAAAACGCAAATAAATTTCAAAAGAAAGCAAATGAATTTCAAAAAACCAAATAAATTTCAAAAGAACGTAGATAATTTAAAAAGACGCAAATAAATTTCAAAAGATCCAAATAAATTTCAAAAAATGCAAATAAATTTTCAAAGAGGCAAATAAATTTCAAAAGATCCAAATAAAATTAAAAAAATATAAATAAATTTGAAAAGAAGAAAATAAATTTTGAAATACTAAATAAAATTAAAAAAAAGCAAATAGATTTGAAAAAAACTCAAATAAATTTTTGAAAAAACTCAGATAGATTTTTCAAAAACTTAGATAAATTTTCTTAACACACAGAAAGACTTATTAAAAAACTAAGTTAAAATTTCAAAAATGAAGATAAATTTGTCAGAAACTCAGATAAATTTGTTAAAAACTTAGATAAATTTTCTAAAAACTCAGTTAAATTTGCCGGGAACTCATATATATTTGCCAAAAATACAAATAATTTTTTTCAAAAACTAAGATAGATTTGCTTTTCGGCTTTTGAAACCAGGTCAAACTTGACCCGACCTGACCCGGACGGGAACCAACCCTCTGGGTCGTCATCTTCCTCCTCTCGATGTCCTATTCTAGAACAAGAACTGCAAACATTCCTGCAACGACGATGGCTCTGGACGAGGGCTCGAATGACGATGGTTTCTGCGAGTTTCGTTTTTTGGGAGAGGAGAGACGAGGACGACCTTCTTCTTCGTCTTGCTCTGGACCCGATCATGGATCTTTTCCGGATCCACCTTTCCGACCACCGTCAACTTGTTGGTGCTGGGATCGCCCTTCACCTCCTTCGTTTTTGGAATCCTTTGAGAGAACCGATGACTTTCTTGGAGCATCCTTCACAATGCATGTCGATGGTCATAGTAATGGGACCGTTTTCATCTCCATCAGACTTCTTGTTGATTACCATGAGGATGCAATGAAGGGCAACTTTTGAGAGGTTAGATTTAAGAGATGGCCTCAAAATTCTTTGAAGCCTACCATCAAAGGATCCAAATTCGATTAACACAATATCTGTGTTTATAATTCTACATAAAAGATTATATTTATGTTTATTACAATGGAAGTACTTATTCTCTACTGTGATGTTTAAAATTTCAATATGACATCGATGATTATCATGTTTATCAAATATCAATATGACATCGATGATTTCTTCGTAGCCATTTCTTCTCGCACCAGAAGCAACACCATGAGGGAAGTCTCCATCTAGGAGCTAAGCTATCGTGGTTCAATTTCAGAAATAGTTACTTCATTATTACTGGAAGTTTTTGCATTGGATGAGGATTCCTCTGAAGTAATTTCTCTCTTCCTTATGTAAAGAGGTGGCTCACTGGGATGAGGAAGAGTCATGGATTTGCTTCCTAGCATGAGCACAACTGATGACATCGTGGGTCTGTCTGTAGCATCTTCCTGAATGTATAGCAACCCGATATGAACAAATCTCAATACCTCATCCATCGGGCATGAATCGATTAGGATTGGATCTATTAGCTCCATCACTTTCCCATCACACCATAATCGACATGCCTATAATTAGAATAAGAGAAATTCATGATTTCTAAGAACCGAAACTTTAAATAAAATAAAAACATCATGATTTGGGTTGGGACATAAGTACATATGCGAGAAGGCTTTGAGCATTTTCTGCAAGATAAGATCGACTATTCTTTCTTCCCCTCAAAATTTCTAGTAAGAGAACACCGAAGCTGAAAACGTTAGATTTCACCGAGAATAGACCATCCATTGCATACTCTAGAGCCATGTATCCCCTATTTCAAATGGAAAATGTAAAATCAAGAACGTAAGAAAAGGCATTGTAAAGAAGAAAAAGATTCGATTTGTAGGAACCAATCATACCATAGTTATTAGTTTTCTTTTTTTTTTTTGGTTTTATATTAACCATCCTAATAAAGCATATCTCTAGAGCTAATCAAGTCATATTTCAGCATAGATACTACCAATCCTGTCTTGTTTGATTTTTATACATGTAGTATTGGCCACCTATAGTGGGTTGTTTCATATAGTAAGAATAATATTGTTCACTTCACTTTTTTTGTAATTAATCATAGAAAAAAATTAAATATGCTTCGAAGGAAACCAAAAAGAGGAAAAGAAAGTAAGGGGAAAAAAACAAATAGTACACTTTTATTTCAACTTGTGCTTTACATTGGAAGTTTAAAAATATAGTTTGGATCCTATGTTGGAGCTAATTAGATAGGCTTTTCTTGTAATAGGTCTCTAAAACTCCACCTTGGGGCCCTTATAATGATAATAAGGACCATCCAAGAAGACTCTCGTTCCCCCTTATATATTTCCAAATTTCAGTTCATTAGGAGTGGGTTTCAACATCCGATTGAGCACAAGATTGAAAACATGATTAGGCGATGAAGTGGCATTGTTGCTGATTTGACATTAATCACGTTTGTCTTGTGTGAACTGATATTTGAAGGTATATCACTGGAGGGGATAATATTCATTTTGGACACTCTGCACTATCATCATGTGGACTCCATGTTGTAGTTCGGGAGACCTGTTACAAAGAAAGCCTATCATATCCATGACAGAGGATCCGTACTCATAGAAAGGACTAATGTGACCACATTTGGTGTGGGCCTCATTTGGGCCATAAAAGTGAAGGACCATCTGATTTTTAATAAAACAATTTTTATCTTTAACATTCAAAGTGGATGCTCCATCAGCGTAGCCAATGTCATGCTTGTCAGTGTGTGCCTTTTGACCGCATAGGATGTCATCTGATTTTCTCAATCCAATGTTCATACTATTCAATGAAGCTTTAGCAGTATTTAACTCGGATAAAACCATCTTGAGTCTTCCATTCATATCAGAATTCTCTGATTTCAAAGTCTTTATATCAGAATCAAATAAGTTACACTTTTGTGATTCTGTAATCAATTTGGCAGCCAACTTGTTATTTTCATCCTCCAATTTTGTACCGTTGCAGGTGCTTCTACAAGTTCAACTTTAAGGAGGAATTCTGCTCTTCAGATGCTTTCCATATTTTAGCCACTTTTTCATTCATCTTCTGCTCTTCATGGTCTTCTCAAACAGCATTTGATATTCAGATTTCCAATCCTGTTCTACCTCTGACCTACTATCATCATGATCAGTCCCATCATCACAAAAAACTTATGGAGTAGCGGAACATGCAGATGCCAGAAAAACCATGATTTCTCTTTGCTAATGGTAGGCTTCTCAAATTCAAACCTTTTCAAATTAAAAGCCATTTTCTTTGATTTCCTATTACTATAATCACTAGCAATGTGTCAATAACCATAACACTCATAGCACTAAATCCCTTTAAAAGAATTTTTTTCTTCTCAACAAATTTAGGGATTTTGGTAGAAGTGCCTTTGCGGTCGATATCCATTCTAACAATATTTGGATCAACATAATAAAATAGTGTAACCCACGCTGATACCAATTGAGAGTTTTGCAGGACCCATTAGAATGGATGCTAGTCTAATTAATCAAATCAATGCAGCAGATGTAACCAATCAAACAAGATAGAACTAGCAAATAAATCTACCAATCAATCACCACAAGAAGGCACACACAAATATAACATGGAAACCCTTTCCTGTGAGAAAAACCACGATCCAGAAATCAAAATTTTACAAACAGTTACAAGATATACCCACAGCTCCTTTACCTCAGGTTGTACCTCCACCTAAGGACCGTAGTTGTTCTTGTATAAAATCCACTAACACGACTTCCACCATGCATTGTTCCCCTTACTTGATCTCCTCACACCTTGTCAATCAAGCTGAACTATCTTCTATAAGGAAACAAAAGCAACAAGACCTTCTAGAGCAGCCCTTCAGAACGATCTTTCAAGGGATCTCTCTCTCTCTCTAAGACATCTTCGACTCAGATTAATAGTTAACTTCTAGGGTTGAAAGCAATACCCTATATATAGCCCTAAGTTCATCCAAGAGACTTCTAAGAATAATCCACTTTGAATAGAAGTTCTTTTCAAACACTTTTATAGAGTTCGGAACAAACTAGGAGCCTACCACCACGCTCGCTATAGCGAGCATGAGTCTCGCTATAGCAAGACACTACTCTGCCTCGGGTTTGGTTCTGACATTCCTAAGAGTGACAAAGGGAGATGGTAATGCAGAGGTAGGATGATTATAAAGTAGGCCACAAACTTTCGAAATACATTTATGATTGAAAAAAAGGGCCATGAATCCACATCAATGTGAGTAAGAAGACACCATAGAGTTAAATCGTATTATTTCCTTGCTAGACAATCTACTCTGTGATCCATTCCATCAGTTTGATATAGCACGTACATCTCTCATTTCCACATCTAGGGTCTGTTTCTTGTAATTGAATTCCTCGAAGTTAACAAATCTTTCTATAAGTCGTTAATAATGTAGTTATAAAAGGTGAATGTCCAAAGATGACATCACCGTTTTATTAGAAAATGAATCAAGCGAAGACATAAATGAATACCCAGCCATCACCCCTGCAATGCAAATACTAGGAAAGCAATTTCTCATCAACAACATTGCCTTATATCCTTCACCGCTGTAACATATCCATCACCCCTCACGTATATTTCACTCCTCACCTTTTTTTACCATGAATTCTTATGTGTTCTATAGTAACATACAGAATTTTCACATGAAAATTAATATTCCTCTTCCCATGTTATTTGATGCGCAGAAGTTAGTGTATTTTTCTTGGGCAGGGAAAGTTCCACGATAGTATATGCTTCTTTTACTATCAGGGCATTTTGGACTTTATGAAAAGTTCAATGTATTTGTCTTGCCAGCACCTATTTACATCTTAGCAGTTGATCCTTATAATGTATACTAGTAAAGACTCCCAGAGGCCAGTCGTTGAGATTTTCACAGGCCCTTCTATTAAGTATGAGGGTAGTGTCTCATGGAGGTTTTGGATGGGAACTATCACGTCTATTAAATATAGAGAAAATCCATCCTACTCAAAACTCTTTATAAAATGCAAGTCTTTTCTGTATGTTTTGGATAATGCCCAGTGAAACAGTTAAAGAAAGCTATTCATACATATTAAAATCTTCTAACAAGTTATCATGGTTCTCATACATTAGAACATGGTTTTGTCACTTTGTAAAAGCAAAACAGTTAAGAAAGGAATTGATGCATATTAGAATCTTCTAATAAATTATTTTTGTCGATATTGTCACTTTCTAATAGGAATGGTAGAACGCGGAAGGTTAATTTTGTGGGTGGTCTTCAATTTTGCTAATTGTTTCCATGCATGGTAATGGTCTCCCAAGAAAAATGGAAAGCCAAAGAGGACATTGATTTTATTTTTTATTTATTTAGAGAACCCGGTACAACAAGAAAGGAAGCTCGGCACATCCAGGATGGAAGCCCAATAAAGTGGGAAGAAAGTCTGCATATACACATGCGAGATTGTAGAGGGAGTTGGGGGTTGAACCCCTAACCTCCTAAGTAAGAATCCAACTACTTACCACTTGGGTAAGGAGTGGTTCTTAAAGAGGACATTGGTTGAAGTAGTATGTGGTTGGATAAGAAGTACAACCTATTTAAGGATTTAGCTGAGAATACACAAGGATGGAGAAATGGAACTTATGTAGTTGGCTCAACATAGTTGGAACAAAGTATTGATGATGATAATTTTTCTCTCATTTGGTCAACTATATATCAATATATTTTAGATCACTATGAAGCACTAGTTATTGCTTTAGTGGGATCATTTTCGTAGGCCTCATTTGAAAATGGATCAATCTTATATCCAAAAGTGGAATGTAGGCGGCAAAGAAAGATTGATCATGGCTCCGGCATAAACCAAGCCGATTTTTTTCTTACTTTATAAAAATGAGCTGTTGATTCATTTAAAAATAGCAATGTCTCTTTAATATTATAAATGTTGTTGAGTTACTAATCTCTCCCTAATAAAAATTAATTTTAAAAATGGAAAGTCTCCTTAATGGGAATCCCTCAACTGAGCATAGGTGCTCTGGAACACGTGGTGACGCACATGTTTTGATCCATCTAAGTAGATCATAAAATAGGAAACCCCTGATAGTCATGAGTCCCTCTCGAGGTTTGGCCCCCATCCAAATGAACTAAACCTTTCAAAACTTGTTTGCCATGGATCAAATGGGGCTGGTGATGATCGAAGCCCCGTCACCATTCACGGTAACACTTCCATTCTCAAGTGGTCCAGAGGTGGGCAGAAGGGCTTCCCTCTTTAGCATTATAAATGTGATAAATCTCATTGAATGAACAATATCTCCCTAATAAAAGTAGTAACGTCTCTCATTGAGTCACAAATCTGTCTACACTGTCATCTTCTATTTCCACCTTTCGTTTCTCAACCCTATCTCAACCCTATCCATCTCTACCTCATAGTAATACTAGACTTTATGGCCCTCGTGGACTCAAGACTCCAAAGTCTCTTCTTTCTGGTCCCATGAGCTTCGTTTCCTTTTCTATCACCCCTTCCTCTTCTCTCCACATATTCTCACCTTATCTGACACTCCACCAATGGAAAAAAACAATCTCATTTCCACATATTCTCACCTTATCTGACACTCCACCAATGGAAAAAAAAACAATCTCATTTGGGTACAATATTGGCCGGTTCAAACAACGCGTATTGATATCTACTTAGTGGTGACTCGAGAGAGTCATGTCCCATTTTAAAATAACTTTAAGATTATTTTAAAAATGGATCAAGTATTTATAAAATATAAATACACATTTATTTACATGCATATATATAATAAAAAAATAAATTAAAAAGATTACATATTACATAATTTGGTTGTCCAAATATCAAATATTAGGTTCAAATTACATACCAATCATCATTTTTAAATTGCTAACTTGTGCATATGTATGTAAAAATAAATATTAATTATTTAAAATTAGATCTACTTGTCAATGGTTCAAATGTAAATAACTTACTAAATCTAGACGACTTTTGTGGTTACTTGATTTTTTAGATTTAGGTTAAGTAACTCTAGATTAATTAATTGGAATTGAGATCTAAAAAAAAACTTATCCAAAAAAGATTAATTAATTGGAATTAAGATCTAACCCTAAGGGGTAACTCAATTAGCTTAGGACCATAGTTTACACCCGAACGTTGAGGGTTCGAAACTACACTACCGCATTAGGGCCAACAGTGATTTACCCGGCTCCTCCTAGGCCCGTAGGGATTGTTTAAGCCCAAAGGGCTGGGACACCCTCCGTTATCAAGAAAAAAAGAAAAAAAGAAATTGATCTTGGACTAAGGCTGAAATGCAACCTTCACAAACTCTCCAAACCCTTATGTTGGTTAATCTTTGGAGAAACATCACTTTTGACTAGTATGCTGGTTAATGGCATGCCCTACTTTTTTGTTTGTGCTACGGCCGGTTGGCTTTTTGGGGAATCTTTTGGTGAAGTAAAGTTCTTTCCTCATATGTTTATAGGTTTTCATTGTATTTTTTTTTTGTGGGTTTTTTTTCTAATGCCCTTCCCATTCTTATTATATTTCTAATTGAGGAAAAAATCTCAGGTATAAGGAGGCCTTTGTATTAAATTTGAATGAAAATACGTAATTGATTATAAATGCCAACACATTGACTTCATTCCCAACATGCTTCGGCCTGTAGGTTATGGTGTCTCACCTTCACCAATAGTTTGATGTAGCACGCGTAGATACACAAGTTTTTAAACAAGGTGGGGGGCTGGGTAGCTCGCTCTCTCTCTCCATAGAAATAACTAGGAATATTTGATCCTGGCTGTAGTAGGACTTTAGTTGGGTATTTGTGGATGTGCAAGTATATTTCACTCCTCACCTTTTTTTACCATGAATTCTTATGTGTTCTATAGTAACATACAGAATTTTCGCATGAAAATTAATATTCCTCTTCCCATGTTATTTGATGCGCAGAAGTTAGTGTATTTTTCTTGGGCAGGGAAAGTTCCACGATACTATATGCTTCTTTTACTATCAGGGCATTTTGGACTTCATGAAAAGTTCAATGTATTTGTCTTGCCAGCACCTATTTACCTCTTAGCAGTTGATCCTTATAATGTATACTAGTAAAGACTCCCAGATGCCAGTCGTTGAGATTTTCACCGGCCCTTCTATTAAGTATAAAGAGGGTAGTGTCCCATGGTGGTTTTGGATGGGAACTATCACGTCTATTAAATATAGAGAAAATCCATCCTACTCAAAACTCTTTATAAAATGCAAGTCTTTTCTGTATGTTTTGGATAATGCCCAGTGAAACAGTTAAAGAAAGCTATTCATACATATTAAAATCTTCTAACAAGTTATCATGGTTCTCATACATTAGAACATGGTTTTGTCACTTTGTAAAATCAAAACAGTTAAGAAAGGAATTGATGCATATTAGAATCTTCTAATAAATTATTTTTGTCGATATTGTCACTTTGTAATAGGAATGGTAGAACGCGGAAGGTTAATTTTGTGGGTGGTCTTCAATTTTGCTAATTGTTTCCATGCATGGTAATGGTCTCCCAAGAAAAATGGAAAGCCAAAGAGGAAATTGATTTTATTTTTTATTTATTTAGAGAACCCGGTACAACAAGGAAGGAAGCTCCGCACATCCAGGATGGAAGCCTAATAAAGTGGGAAGAAAGTCTGCATATACACATGCGAGATTGTAGAGGGAGTTGGGGGTTGAACCCCTAACCTCCTAAGTAAGAATCCAACTACTTACCACTTGGGTAAGGAGTGGTTTTAAAGAGGACATTGGTTGAAGTAGTATGTGGTTGGATAAGAAGTACAACCTATTTAAGGATTTAGCTGAGGATACACAAGGATGGAGAAATGGAGCTTATGTAGTTGGCTCAACATAGTTGGAACAAAGTATTGATGATGATAATTTTTCTCTCATTTGGTCAACTATATATCAATATATTTTAGATCACTATGAAGCACTAGTTATTGCTTTAGTGGGATCATTTTCGTAGGCCTCATTTGAAAATGGATCAATCTTATATCCAAAAGTGGAATGTAGGCGGCAAAGAAAGATTGATCATGGCTCCGGCGTAAACCAAGCCGACTTTTTTCTTACTTTATAAAAATGAGCTGTGATTCATTTAAAAATAGCAATGTCTCTTTAATATTATAAATGTTGTTGAGTTACTAATTTCTCCCTAATAAAAATTAATTTTAAAAATGGAAAGTCTCCTTAATGGGAATCCCTCAACTGAGCATAGGTGCTCTGGAACACATGGTGATGCCCATGTTTTGATCCATCTAAGTAGATCATAAAATAGGAAACCACTGATAGTCATGAGTCCCACACAATGTTTGACCCCCATCCAAATAAACTAAACCATTGGATCAAGTGTGTACTTATTTTCAAAAGTTGTTTGCCATGGATCAAATGTGGCTGGTGATGATCGGAGCCCTGTCACCATTCACGGTAACACTTCCATTCTCAAGTGGTCACGAGGTGGGCAGAAGGGCTTCCCTCTTTTGCATTATAAATGTGATAAATCTCATTGAATGAACAATATCTCCCTAATAAAAATAGTAACGTCTCTCATTGAGTCACAAATCTGTCTACACTGTCATCTTCTATTTCAACCTTTCGTTTCTCAACCCTATCCATCTATACCTCATTGTAATACTAGACTTTATGGCCCTCGTGGACTCAAGACTCCAAAGTCTCTTCTTTCTGGTCCCATGAGCTTTGTTTCTTTTCTATCACCCCTTCCTCTTCTCTCCTCCACATATTCTCACCTTATCTGACTCTCCACCAATGGAAAAAAAAAAATTCTCATTTGGGTACAATATTGACCGGTTCAAACAACGCGTATTGATACCTACTTAGTGGCGATCCGAGAGAGCCATTTCCGATTTTAAATTTAAAAATGGATCAAATACTTATAAAATATAAATACACATTTATTTACATGCATAAATATAAAATAAAAATATTATAATAAAAAAATAAATTAAAAAGATTGCATATTACATAATTTGGTTGTCCAAATATCAAATGTAAAATATCAAATATTAGGTTCAAATTACATACCAATCATCATTTTTAAATTGCTGACTTGTGCATACGTATTTAAAAATAAATATTAATTATTTAAAATTAGATCTACTTGTCAATGGTTCAAATGTAAATAACTTACTAAATCTAGACGACTTTTGTGGTTACTTGATTTTTTAGATTTTGGTTAAGTAACTCTAGATTAATTAATTGGAATTGAGATCTAAAAAAGATTAATTAATTGGAATTGAGATCTAACCCTAAGGGGTAACTCAGTCAGCCTAGGACCACAGTTTACATCCGCAGGTTGAGGGTTCGAAACTACACTACCGCATTAGGGCTACAGGGGATTTACTCGGCTCTCCCCGTGGGCCCGTGGGGATTGTTCTGGCCCAAAGGACTGGAACACCCTCCGTTATCAAGAAAAAAAGAAAAAAAGAAATTGATCTTGGACTAAGGCTTAAATGCAACCATCACAAACTCTCCAAACCCTTATGTTGGTTAATCTTTGGAGAAACATCACTTTTGACCAGTATGCTGGTTAATGGCGTGCCCTGCTTTTTTGTTTGTGCTACGGCCAGTTGGCTTTTTGGGGAATATTTTGGTGAAGTAAAGTTCTTTCCTCATATGTTTATAGGTTTTCATTGTATCTTTTTTTGTGGGTTTTTTGTTTTTTTTGAATGCCCCTTCCCATTCTTATTATATTTCTAATTGAGAAAAAAACTTAGGTAGGAGGCGTTTGTATTAAATTTGAATGAAAATACGTAATTGGTTATAAATGCCAACACATTGACTTCTCAGTGGCATCCCCAATGCCTATAGATCGATGCTTCGGCCTGTAGGTTATGGTGTCTCACCTTCACCAGTAGTTTGATGTAGCACGCGTCGACACACAAGTTTTGAAACAAGGTGGGGGGCTGGGTAGCTCTCTCTCTCCCTCTCTCCCTCTCTCTCTCTCTCTCTCTCTCTCTCTCTCTCCATAGAAATAACTAGGATTTGATCCTGGCTGTAGTAGGACTTTAGTTGGGTATTTGTGGATGTGCAAGTATTTACCAAAGGAAAAAAAAGAAAAAAAAGGAAAAAAAAATAGTAGAAGAAGAGTTATAAGTTGTTGTCTTGGGATAAAAGAAGGTCCCATTTGAGGTATTCAATTGATAATTTATACTACAGTGGTGATTACCATAAAGATGCAATGAAGGGCGGCTTTTGAGTGGTTAGATTTAAGAGATGGCCCCATTGATGGATATATAGGGCTGACCTCAAATTCTTTGAAGCTTGCCATCATAGGATCCAAATTCGATTAACACAATATCTGTGTTTATAATTCTACATATTTCCCCATTTGGATAGTATTCCAGTAAGAACTAGTTCTCACGTATTATATGATAACTTAATTGGGGCCCCATTTGGGGATGGGACTAGGGGGGATGGAAAGTTCTATGTGAGATCACCCCAAGTATCAAGTTTTACCACAAATCCATGCCCCTAACCCCTTCATCCATGGCCCACAAGTTTAATGGTATTCAAAAAAAAATATTTAACTCTCGATCCAACGGTTCAGTCCATTCAGATGTGTACCAATCTTTGGGATCAATGACTATCCAAGGGTTCCCTATTGGTTGCTAAGTTTAGATGGGTTACTAGTTTGGCCCCGGGGAAAAAGTTCTCATATAATTTCTCACTTGAATATTTCCCTTTATGTTTATTACAGTGGAAGTACTAATTCTCTATTGTGATGTTAAAAAATATACACTAACATAACTAGTAATCATGTTTATCAAATGTCAATATGACATATTGGTAATTGCTTTGTAGCCATTTCTTCTCGCACCACAAGCAACACCATGAGGGAAGTCTCCATCTAGCTAGGAGCTAAGCTATCGTGGTTCAACTTCAGAAATAGTTACTTCATTATTACTGGAAGTTCTAGCATTGGACGGGGATTCCTCCAAAGGAATTTCTCTCTTCCCTATATAAAGAGGTGGTTCACTAGGATGAGGAAGAGTCATGGATTTGCTTCCTAGCATGAGCACAATTGATGACATGGTGGGTCGATATGTAGCATCTTCCTGAATACATAGCAACCCGATATGGACAAATCTCAGTACCTCATCCATTGGGCATGAATCGATTAGGACTGGATCAATTAGCTCCAACACTTTTTGGTCACACCATAGTCGCCATGCCTGTAGTTAGAATAAGAGAAACCCATGATTCCCAAGAACCCAAACTTTAAATAAAATAACGATAACATGATTTGAGTGGGAACATGCATACATATGCGAGGAGGCTTTGAGAATTTTCTGTTAGATAAGATCGACTATTCTTTCTTCCACTCAAAATTTCTAGTAAGAGAACACCGAAGCTGAAAACGTCAGATTTCACCGAGAAAAGACCATCCATTGCATACTCTGGAGCCATGTATCCACTATTTCAAATGGAAAATGTAAAATCAAGAAGGTAAGAAAAGGCATTGTAAAGAAGAAAAGATTTGATTTGTAGGAGACCATCATACCATAGTTGTTATTATTATTATTATTTTTATTATTATTATTATTTTTATTATTATTATTATTATTGGTTTTATATAAACCATCCTGATAAAGGATTTCTCTAGAGCTAATCAAGTCATATTTTGGCATAGATACTACCAATCCTGTCATATTTTATTAGTATACATGTAGTATTGGCCACCTATATTGGGTTGTTTCATATAGTAATGAATAATATTGTTCACTTCAATTACTTTTGTTGGAATTAATCCTAGAAAAGGATTAAAAATGCTTCGAAGGAAACTATAAAGTGCAAAAGAAAGTAAGGATAAAAAAAAAAAAAAAAAACAAATAGTATACTTTTATTTCAATTTGTGCTTTACATTGGAAGTTTAAAAATATAGTTTGGATCCTGTGTTGGAGCTAAGATAGGCTTTTCATGTAATAGGTCTCTAAAACTCCACCATGGGGCCCATATAATGATAACATGGACCGTCCAAGATGACTATCGTTCCCCCTTATATATTCCCAAATTTCAGTTAATTAGGAGTGGGTTCCACCATCCGATTGAGCACAAGATTGAAAACGTGACTGGGCACATTGTTGATGATTTGGCATTAATCATGTTTGTCATGTGTGAACTGATATTTGAAGGTATATCAATGGAGGGGATAATATTCTTTTTGGACACTATGGATTATCATCATGTGGGCTCCATGTTGTAGTTCGGGAGACCTATTACAAATAAAGCCTATCATAGCTATGATAGAGGATCCCAACTCTTAGAAAGGACTAATGTGACCACATTTAGTGTGGGCCTCATTTGGGTCATATAAGTGAAGGACAGGTTGCAGGTAAGGCCTTTGCTAAAGGTAAAGAATACAAAATATGAAACAAAAAGCAAAAAAAAAAAAAAAAAAAAGGACAAGAAAAATGAATAAGAAGCTAGTGGGGCATTTCAAAATATGATACTAAGAAACAACAATGATATGGTAAGGACATGCCATGGACATAATGGTGGGATGCATTTTACATATAAAAAGTGAAGTTTTTAATACGATATAACGCGGCTAATTTTAAAGTAGCTATGCCTCTGGCTATATAGGCTAAAGACTAATATGAAGTGCAATGTCAAAATGAATTTGCCTTTGACAATAGTTTAGTTGCCAATTGCATAGTCACAAAAGGAACTGTTAGAATATCTAGTATGATGCATCCTTGTCCCGTCTGACTATTTTTGGCTAGTTATAAGATTTATCTATTATCATGACACGTTCTGAACAGGCCACAAGATATTCCCTACCGCATGATTATAGACGATGCTTTGCTCCCATTGAAGCAACATTCTTCATGAGTGTTATTAACCAACTTTAGTTTCTGTTGTATACTTGAGCTAACACAAGAATTTTCAAATTCTAATTATTCAGGGCCTATTTGTATGGTTAGTATTAAATTTCTAAAAGTACATAAAGAGGTGGTTTATTTAGGGTGTATCTATGGCGGATGTGTGAATGAATTAACCATCACTTTCTAAGCGCATTGTAAAGTTAGGACTAATAAAATTTATATATTTATAAGTTAATTTCATGTAGGAGTTTATTTTATCTAAAAGTCGACTTCTGGTTTTAATCAAGAATCTGCTAGATGGGATAAATAGAGAATGTGTTTCTTTCGAAAGAGTATAATATGATGAATAGACTGGTTGCACTATTATTCTCTTTTGGACAATTCACTAAACGGTACGACTAAAGTTGGTGGATATCAACTAGAGGGCCTCATCTTCTCCATTGGCAGAAGCTTTAACATTATGCCATAGATGACTTTACAGTCTCTCTCAGGCATCTGAGGGCCAGATCCTCCAGTCACACACTTCAGGATTTCTCCAATCACCTTAGAATTTCAAGGACCGTTGAAAGATTTTTTAGCTGGTCTTTTTCTGGGTCATTTTGTTTTATTAAGCATAGTGCCCCATTTTGGGCTGTAGTTTTCTGGAGTGGTTTTTCTTCCCGTCCTGGTGAAATTCTTTTTGCAATCAAGGCTTAGAAAAAAAAAAAAAAGAGAGAAGGTCAACTGTGCAAAAATGTGATGCATTTTCTGAGGACTATGATGCACGGATACTTCAAAATGGACAACGTATCCTGTCGTATTGTATCCGATACTCACTTTTTATATGTAAAATCCGTGTACTTGCAGTGTCTATAGCGTGTCCTCGCTGTATCCATGACGTATCTGTGCATCATAGCCTGAGGATTCAATTTATTAGAGTAACGGTAAGGGATCATTATCTATGAATGGTATTGCATAGAAATCTTTGGGATTCAGTATTAGTTAACCAAATGGTTGTTTAATATAATTTTTCAAAGCATATAAATGTATCTTTCACTGAACTATATATATTTGTTGCCTATAAAACTAATGGGAGTAGTATACTTACTATGTTCCAATTACTTTGTTTGTGTTAGATTCAACCTGATTCTCTCTGAATGTCCTTGCTAATCCAAAGTCTGATATCTTTGGATTCATTTCATAGTCCAACAAAACATTACTTGCTTTTAAATCCCTGTGAATAACTTTGAGACGAGAATCCTCATGAAGATAAAGAAGTCCCCGAGCAATTCCATTGACAATGTTATGGCGTATTCTCCAAGTCAGTTGAGCACTCTTGATTTGATCTAATTCAATAGTAATATGAAAATTCATTGTTAAGTAGTCTTTTTGGTAAATTCCTTTAGTAATCATAAGAAATGACAAAGAAAATTATCACATGCTATTTAAAAAAAAATGAAATTCCAACACATCTTATGGGCTACTATGAGGCTAGTGGGATGGATGGATTGATTGATACATTGAAACTAATGATGCAAGGTGAGATGGGTGGTGACAAAGGGAGATGGTGATGGAGAGGTAGGATTTTTATAAAGTAGGCCACAAACTTTCGAAATACATTTATGATTGAAAAAAAAAATGGCCATGAATGCACATCAATGTAAGAAGCTAAATCACATAATTTCATGGCTAGATGATCTACTCTGTGATCCATTCCATCAGTTCGATCTAGCACATTTCTCATTTCCACATCTAGGGTATGTTTCTTGTAATTGAATTCTTCAAAATTCACAGATCTTTTTGTGAGTGGTTAATAATGCAGTAATAAAAGGTGAATGTCCAAAGATGACATCCTCTGCTTTAATAGAAAATGAGTCAAGAGAAGACATAAATGAATACCCAGCCATCACCCTTGCAATGCAAATACTAGGAAAGCAATTTCTCATCAACAGCCTTGCCTTATATCCTGCACCCCTGTAACATATCTGTTAGGTTTTTTAGTGTTGGCTAAATTCATGGGTTGTCAAAACTTTGGGTCTTTTAAGTTGTAATTCTTTTTTAGAAAATGACTTTGAAGATAGAAGATTGGAAAGACTCAGAAAAAGAAAGTCTGAAAGAATTAGAAGAAGAAAGCTGAAGAAAGTGAGCTGAAATTCCAGATCAACCAGAATGGGGTCTGCTCGAGAGACCACATCATCCGCTTGAGCGGACAGAGTCAGAATAGCCAGACGCTGAAACAGAACCTCATCCGCTAGAGCGGACAAGGCTCAAACAGTCCTACGAAAATTAGAAATTGCTTCTCTAATTGTGCTTAAACTGCTTGTTCTAATCCTAATCAATAATAATCTCTAAGGGATATTTAAAGGACTCAAGGGCTGTTCCAAAGACAAGATCCTCACCTCTCATAGTTCTGAGTTAGAGATTATTATTGAGAGAATTCTACTTTAGAAATTTTTATGAAGTTGTGCTGCCAAGTTCTCTAGAGCATGTTCTTCTGCATCCATTGTAGATGATTATCTTCTTTCGAGAAGACTTGAGGAGTCAAGCGCTGATTGAATTTGTTGCAATCAATGTGTGAAGTCATTGAAGCGTGAAGCGACACAAGGTAATTTCAGTCCTTGGGTAGGGGATATCTGGGAAGAGATCTAAGTTTCTTGTAATTGCAAGATTCATAGTGTTTGATTTGATCCAGTTCGGATCGGTAGTTTTTCACCCGGTTAGGCTTTTCCACCTTAAATTTGGTGTCCTTGTGGTGTGTCCTTGTTTATTTCATTTCCGCTGCATATTGTTTATTTCTGCACACTATTGGGTTGATTGTTTGAGTAGACCAATCTAGAAATTACGGGACCCACGAATATTTTCAATTATGGTCAATGGACAAACTATTACTAAACCTAAAACCCAATGGACTAAGAATGATAAGCATGCATCCAATTGTAATAACAAGGTTGTGAATAGAATATACAATGGAGTGACTGCTAATGAGTTTCGAAGGATTTCCACTTGCAAAACTGCAAAAGAAGCATGGGAAGTCTTACAGACATTTTATGAGGGTACAGACACGTTGAAGCAAGCTAAACTGCAAAGGCTGAATAAAGAATTTGAAACCATCGTGATGGAAGAAGATGAGACATTTGATCAATTTTATGCAAAGCTAAATGAGATTGTCTATTCTGTTTTCGTTCTGGGGGAGGAAATACTAGAACACAAGATTGTCAAGAAAATTCTTAGGTCTCTACCTTCAAGGTTCGATTCTAAAGTTGATGCTATCGAAGACAATAAGAATCTGGATACCCTCAAGGTAAATGAACTGGTTGGAAATCTTCAGACGTTTGAAGCAAATCATTTGAATAGAAGAAAATCAAAAGAGAATGACATAGCTTTGAAAGCCATCTTAGAATCAAGAAAGAAGCCTGTAAAGAAAATTGAGTCTGATTCTGAATCTGAGGTTGAAGATGATACGGCTGAGTTTATGAAATATTTCGAAAAATATATGAAGACAAAACAAGCCAATAAAAAGAATTCCAAATCTGAGAAGAAGGATTCTACAAAAGGGACAAAGTGTTTTGAGTGCCAAGGCTATGGTCACTATGCAAATGTGTGTGCCAACAAGAAAAATGGTACAAAGCAAAAGGCTCTCAACACAACTTGGGATGGAGAATCTTCTGAAGAAAAAAAAGAAAAAGGAAAAGATCATGAAGATGATCCCTCTGATAATGTGAATGGCAAGTTTGTGGCGTTCATGGTTGCGTTTGTGTCTGACAATGATACTGATGATGATAACGAAGATGAACTGTCAGATCAAGAGAAAGATTGGAAAGAGTTGTACCATGCTACCTATGTTGACTGTGTCACGAATACCAAGTATGGTAACAAGATCACTATCAAGTACAAGGGTGCTCAAGAAGAAAATTATGCACTGAAAACTAAATTAGAGCAAGCACTTGAAAAGATTCGTCTCTTGGAAAGTTAGAAAAACTGCATGGCTAGAAATTTCGCTATTGAGAGTCAAAAACTTGAGAAGGCTGAAAAAGAAATAGTGAATCTGAAGGAAGAAATAGGGATATTGAAAGCTGAAAAAGAAGACCTGCTTGGAAGACTGAAGATCACGCTGTCTAAGCTTGAAGTTAAGCAAGCTTCATTAAACAAGATGAACACTGGTTCGGAGATTCTTACAAATATCTTGTGCAATCAGAAACCTCCTTTTGACAGAAGCGATCTTGGTTATGATCATGGTGCATCCACTTCAAATGCTATACGTAAAACAATTTTTGTTTCAAGTGTTGCACATGCTACTCCACATACTGCACTTTCAAATAATGTGTCGAGTAGTTTCAAGAAAAAGAATGTGTCACGTGTTGCACACACATCCACTTGCCATCATTGTGGATTAAGAAAACACATTCATCCCCATTGCAAGAAGTTGCAAAGTCTACCTAAGACCAAGCAATGGCGGAATAATTTTTCTCCACCCAAAACGGCTCAAATTTGGGTTAGAAAATCAGATTTTCCTAAGGAGTTTACTCACACTCTGCTGAAAGATCAAACTACACAAATGTAAGTGACTAAATATAACAAGCCCTGATCAAAGAGGTCAAGCTCCCACCCCCAGCGCTGCTACGAAGATACATTCAAGGGGAGTTGCTTTTGAAGGGGAGCTATTGATATTGATCCTAATTGACAAGAAAGCTACATATTCATATTTTTAGCTTTGTCAAATTATGGACAAAAGGGGGGAGAAAGGTGACAGATCAAGGGGGGGAACAAGAAGTTCAGAGAAAGTCAGAGATAATACAGATCTACATTTGTTGATTGCTTATTTTGTTGTGCTGATTGCAACTTTCAATTTTTTATAAAATATTCAATGTATTTTGGGTTTCTTTTTAGTAGATCAATTTGTATTGTCTTAGAGAGTTTTGTCCATGAATTTCCAAAAGGGGAGATTGTTAGGTTTTCTAGTGTTGGCTAAATTCATAGGTTAGACAAAACTCTAGGTTTTTTAAGTTGTAATTCTTTTTTAGAAAAAGACTTTGAAGATAGAAGATTGGAATGACTCAGAAGAAGAAAGTCTGAAAGAATTAGAAGAAGAAAGCTAGAGAAAGAGAGTTGAAATTCCGGATCAACCAGAATGGGGTCCGCTCGAGCGACCACATCATCCGCTTGAGCGGACAAAGTCAGAATAGCCAGACGCTGAAACATAACCTCATCCGCTCGAGCGAATGGTGGGTCTGCTCGAGCGGACAAGGCGCAAACAGTCATACGGAAATTAGAAATTGTTTTTCTAATTATACTGCCAAATTCTCTAGAACATGTTCTTCTGCATCCTTTGTAGAAGATTATCTTATTTCGAGAAGACTTGATGAGTCAAGCGTTGATTGAATCTGTTGCAATCAACGGTGTGAAGTCGTTGAAGCATGAAGCGACACAAGGTAACTTCATTCCTTCGGTAGAGGATATATGGGGAATAGATTGCGTTTCTTATAATTGCGAGATTCATAGTGTTTGATTTGATCCAATTCGAATCGATGGTTTTTCACCCAGTTAGGGTTTTCCACCTTAAATTTGGTGTCATTGTGGTGTGTGCTTGTTTATTTCATTTCCGCTGCATATTGTTTATTTATGCACACTATTGGATTGATTATTTGAGTAAAAAAATCTAGAAATTGCAGGACCCACAAATCTTTTCAATATCCATCACCCCTCATGTATCCTTCAGTCCTCACATCTTTTGAGCATGAATTCCTATGTGTTCTATACTAACATACATGCCCCTGCCGCTTGGAAATGTCAAAATAAGTGTGGAATTCCTCTATGAATATATGGCATGAGAAAAAAATCATTGGGGGCATGTATAATTTTAAAATCATGAAAGGAACATACCAAAGAGAAAGAAATCAAGGCTTTTGTTGGGCATGTATTCATAAATGAGGAGCTTCTCTTCCTTCTCCATGCAACAGAACAAGAGCCTCACGAGATTCTTGTGTTGAAGTTTCGAAATTAATATAACTTCATTCTTGAACTCCTTTAGGCCTTGACTGGAGCCTATTGAAAGTCGTTTCACTGCAATTTCCTTTTCATCTGCTAGCATACCCTACAACATTTTCAAGCAATATTTCTCATGAGAAGCAATAAAGCTTAATTTTCACAGATACTTTGAGCATAATCTATATCATTACCTTGTATACAATGCCAAATCCACCTTGTCCAAGCTTATTTTCGGAAGAAAAGTTATTTGTAGAATGTTGAATAGTACTAAAATCAATGAACGGTAACTCCTGATGTTCCCCTTGACTTCCTCCATATATATCTCTATTCAAAAGATCAGTGCTTGCTGCACCCAAGTTATTTAACAAAGCAAGATGGCTTTGTTGCTTCCTCGCTGGACAAAAAAACTTTATTTAGAATTTGGTTTTAACTATGTATTTAACAAAGTTAAATAGATGAACTAGGTATTACCTTCTTGTGGTTTTCTCCTCCTACGTAGAAGGTGGAAGATGCAGCATCCCAAGAGAACAAGCCCAGCAAATGTTACAGTGAAACCAATAGCAACAAACCTCCTTTTCTTGCCTTGTTTGGAGACATTGACAGAAATTTTAGTTGCAATGGGAAATTTGTCGATGAAGGTGGATAAATTGGTATCACCACATAACCCGTTCAAAAGTTTTGCCCACAAATAATATTGATTAGATATAGATAGAAGTAGAGATAAACTAAAAAAGAGAAGAAAAACAGAAAATATACCATTTACTGAATTTCAATACATCAATGCTGAAACATAACTTTTAGTAAGTTACTTCAATGCTAATAAGAATAAAAGGTGGGGAAAATCTAACCCGATTTTGATGTGAATTCTAATCTCCAAATGTACTAGACATGTAAGTGATCTAAGGAATCTGATTGAACAAATAAGATTCCTGGTTCAAAGTACCTTCACAATATTTTTTATCCTTTATTTTTAATCCATTTGTTTTGTCCTATATAGCTCTATCAATTGGTTTCATAGTAACTTTGTGTAACTTTTTGGACAAGGCCATCTAGGTGACCATTTTAGATTATAGGGGCAACACATCAGTCCTTCTTGAACTTGGTTTTGCCAATTTCATGAGCAAAATTCAGATAATGTCATCAAAGTCACTTGACTATGGTAAAAAAAAATTTAAACCTTTTTTGCATCATATCTCATGATATTATGGGGTTTATCAGTTTTTATATCATAAACTTTTTGCCACCGGCAAGTGAATTCATTTTTTATACAACATAAAATATGACATTTTATGAAAAGTATATACACATATGACTACCATTTCTCAGGTTCTATCGTTTTGAAAACCTTTTTCAAGGATGTTAGAATAAAATCCATGACATCATAGGATAGTCCTATGATATCATGGGATTTATTAGTTCATATGACATGCACTGTTCCCATGATATCATGGGATTTGGGGCAATAAAGTTTTAAAAATAAAATGTTGACCAGAGTCGAGCAACATTAACTAAGGTTCGATCATGATATTTTGTTCCAATGGGATTTAAGGAGGACTAATATGTCAAAAGCCCTTGATTATATGATAATTTTCCTTTTATTATCAGTCCTACATTAAGCAATGTTCTCACTGGTAAAAGTCCCCTAATAACCCAGTCGTTCAAATTCCAATTCCATCCACTCTATGATATATCCTAAAATCTCATTTCAATAGAGGCAAGTCCCGCCATTCGATTGATCGCATGATGAGAATGTCATTAACCCCATGCTACAAACAGAGTGAACTCACCTAGGACTCCACCGCCATGCCTACATAATGATAATTCGCACAATTCAAACTGAATGTCATGCCCTTCAATATTGCACTAGAATGGTAGTTTTCATTAATAGAATAAAAAAATTACTTCTTTAACCATAATCATCGGAAACATCCTTTCATTTAACCAAAAAGTCAACTCTACTTTCAAACAACCACTAATCTCTAATGATGTGACATTTAACTCCCTCCTACTTTTCAAGCAAATTTACCAAACTAGCCATGGGTAACTAGATAGGCACCCCTAGGGCTCTACGAAGTAGCCTATACACCATCAGAAGAACAACCAAAACACGCAATATGAAAAGAACATGAAGCTAAATAAAGTTGAGATCTATTGGTTAACGAAGTGGTTACTCCAGAAAAACTTGAGGATAGAGAGAAGGGGTGGCGCCTTGAAATTTCTTGCGAAGTTGGCCTGCGCGAATGAGGGAGAGCAAGTCAATCATATACACAGTTGCTAATTTCGTCTTGGAACCCATTTCAATAAGGCTTTCAAAATGGGATGTTTCAGCCGATTCAAAGTTTCGGTGTAACATTTCAGAGTTAGTTTTTGGATAAATAAACAAATTCAAAATATACATTTGAAAAAAGGGAGATGCTCCTATGAGAGATATCTCTCACCTTAATTATATGAGAGATAGGAGTGGGGGCCCCCTCACATTTAAGTTGTTGGTTTTCTATTAGTCAATAAATTTTGTGTTTGGATTTTGAAGAATGTTAAATAATATATCTTTTATTTTAAATTTATTTCTTTTCAATACCTAAAAAGATTAAAGAGTTATTTTACCAGAAAAATCTCCTTACATTCCTTGAATACCAAAATGGACCTAAAATATATGTATCTACCGTAGTAATTCCAGGGGCTCTGCTTTTAGGTTTATTTTTTCTGCTATTTTGCCGAGCAAAGTAAAAAAGGAATGAGATTAAAGGAAAACGGAAAAAAACAAAAAACAAAGAAAAGTGGGGAGAAAATTTGGGAGGGCGGGGGTTGAAGTTTCAATCATTTTGGTTGGAATAAGATGAACGGATTTATTTAGGTCATGGGAGAAAGAGGAAAGAGGAAGATGATAAATTTGCCTCTTACAGTAGGTTCAAACAGATCTTCAATTGGACTCCTGATGATGAAGATATCATGAAAACAGTTCTAGCCGTCGATTCCAGTTAAATCTGCCTTTGGCCGTAAGGGTCAGAGGTCCCTGCTGACGTCATCATCTGTCTGCTGCGCGAATCCTTGCCTTCTGCTGCAGATCAGGTCGAACCTGACCCGAAACTTGGTGTTACCTGGCCCGGGCCAGGTCAAGAACCCACTTCGTCTTCTTCGATTTTTCTCTGCACAAACAGGAAACGACAGCCCTACTGTTTTCCTCTAGCCCGGCGATGAAAGGGGCAGCGACGAGCACAACAGAGCCTGAATCCTCTGTATCTTCTTCTTCCCAGTTCTGCAACGGCCCCTGCGGTCTTCTTCTTTCTCCCCGGCCACGTAGGCAGCCACTGCCACGTCGGCGACTGAGGACACCGGCAACGATGGCGGAGGTGACCCGAAGGTTTTCCTCCTGCAGCCTCGGCGATCACGTACTCCGGCGAAGAGCAGCGACAGAGAACCTTGAATCCTTCTGTCCCTTTGCTTAATTCATATTGAATTCCTAGGATCCGGAAATTCATTTCTATATCTATTGAAGGGGCTAAATGTGAAAATCTACATAATAAGATCCTCAAAGAGCCATCATATAATTTCCCCTTTGACAAGAAGTGATTACCCCTTTGACAAGAATTGAAACGCAGAATGCAAAGCTCCGCTTTATATGTTTCACTTCTCGCCTCTTTAATACTACTCAAATAAAACCACATCAATCTACTATGAATTCTTAAGAATTCATACTAGGTAGGCACATATGGGGCCTTCAAATTCCTAAATATTTCAATTAATCAAAAGATATAGAAGAAAAAAGTTGATGTGATTCAATAGTCATCCGAGTTGTAAAAAAGAAAAAAAATATGGTAATCAACAAGTACTAAGCAGGAGAGGGTCAGTCACACATGCAGATCTACAGACTAAAGCTTGAATGGTACTATTTTGTGTCTCCTTGGATCTAAAAATCACGGTTACAAGTTAACCGAGATAGATTGGTCTGGAGTAGGAAGAGAATTATACTATCATGCTCTACAATACCTGTTCCTTGTGTACGGTTTACACTTGGGCTTCCAGCAGGAGTTGGAGAACCAGCAGCCACAGGTGGAGGTGGAGGAGCAGGGGAAGGAGGCAGAGAAAAGAAGAGATACATATCATATCGTATGTTACAGCTCACACTATAAACATTTGCTCCTGTTTTTCCATCACAACAGATCGGAATGTTTTCGATCATCGTTCTCAAACAATTGTCGCAATTGCTCTCTGATAAATCTCTAGTGCACTGAGCCAGTCCATATATCCTTTGAAAGGAGTCATACCTTGTAAAATTCACTGCATACCTGGATGGTGCCGATGCCGCTGCTATGGTAAGATTTTTCATTAGGCCTCCCGCTTGTGTATTGAAAAGCGTAACATTGGACACATTCTGTACACGATACGCAGATAACATTACTCTACTTGTGGTGGTGTTAAGTACAGAATAGAAGGGTTGATAGGAATAGCGCAAGATGCAATAGTAGTATCTGATGGTTGCTTCTGGTTTGTTGGGACAGATGCGGATGATCTCAGCCGTTGAATTGATCAGGCACTGCCTGCAATCATCTTCAGAAGCTCCAGACATGCATTGTGAGTAGCCATAGACCATGTTAGCACCATCTCCATAGTTGTTGTAGTAGGAGCTATCGTACCTTTTCGCCCCATTGCTAGACAAATCAGGCAAGATGGTATTAAGATTGGTTTCATATTGGCTGCCGGAAGTGTAATTTGAGGAGCCGCAGACAATGAAAACTGGGTCATCAGCTGTAACAGAGCTTTGAAAATGCAATAAAAGGATAAAAAATAGGAGCAACTTCAAGTGTTTAGAAGCCTGAAACAGCATTTTAGAATGAAGAAGAGAGTTTAGATGCTGCAGGTGATGAAGATGAAGGTTTTTGTATGCATTAGTCAAAGACAAAAATAAATTCAAATATCTGACTTTGACTGGAGTGGTAGATTTTTCTGTTGCGGTGGCTCCGTCCAAAATGCTTTTGGTCTTAAGTCCCCACACGCTTTCTTGCCGACTTTTGTGTCCTGAATGAACGCTCTGATTAAAATTCAAGAATTTGAGAATTTATCCCTCTTTTTTGGGGTATTTACAAAGAAGCCCCTCAGTTATTTGGGGACTTCTTGACCCTGGTCAAGGGATTAGGGTGACCATGTAACAGTTACCTATATTTTAAGATGACAATGTTGCTTTCCATTTAATTCTATTTTATAGTTTGATCATGGTTTGAACCGAATGGACTCAACTCTACTTGAAAGGCTTTTGTCTTAGTTAAAGCCTTGAATAAAGCGATTTTCCTTCTCATTAGCTTCTTATATTTTCTTGCTCATTTTTTTTTTCCTCTTGGGTTTTCTATCATCTGTCAATTTTCTTCAAGAGAACCCTTCCAGGACGACACATCTTTGATTCTATCCTCTTCAAAGAATGAGAAAAATCATGCAATGCAATCTTTCAACCTCAAATTTCAGTTTTCTTTAGTGTTGGGTCTTTTTAGTGACAAACACGGTTGATCAAAGAAAACGATCAAGTCTTCTTTGTTGCCAACCAGGAAGGGAGTATTTGGGAATACAAAATGGAAATGTAAAAACACATGATGGAGAGGAAAGAAAATGTAAAAGGGCTTGTAACCCTTGAAGGCAATTTCATGTAAATTTTAATCGAGTGGTCAATAATTTAAATAGGATATATCTAACTAATGATATATAGAATGTGATAATTAGAGCACATTAAAGGTATTTTTGTGGGACTTTTTTTTCAATTCACCCATCTTATTGGTACGGTCTTTAGAGGCTAAATGGTTGTTGGAAATCTCTTCGATCAATGGTCAGGGGACTTTGTGAGGATCAGAAAAATTGAGGCGTGCCTTTGATATTGTAGTTGAATTTTCGCATGAAAATTGATAGTCCTCTTCCTATGTTAATTGACGCGCAAAAGTTAGTGTATTTTTCTTGGGCAGGAAAAGTTCCACGATAGTATATGCTTTTGGAATGACTTCTTTTACTATCAGGACATTTTGGACTTTATGAAAAGTTCAATGTATTTGTCTTGCCAGTAGTTGAGATATTTAGATATAATGACTACTGCGGATAAAATGGATCGGTGTCTTTGTGACAGGCTCACTATTAAATATAGAAAGGGTAGTGTCTCATGGAGGTTTTGGATGGGAACTATCACATCTATTAAATATATAGAAAATCCATCCTACTCAAAACTCCTTATAAAATGGCATGTCTTTTCTGTATGTTTTGGATATTGCCCAATGAAACAGTTAAGGAAAGCGATTCATACATATTAAAATCTTCTAACAAATTATCATGGTTCATACATATAGAACATGGTTTTGTCACTTTGTAATAGCAAAACAGTTAAGAAAGGGATTGATGCATATTAGAATCTTCTAACAAATTATTATTGTCCATATTGTCGCTTTGTAATAGGAATGGCAGAACGCGAAATGTTAATTTTGTCCGTGGACTCCAATTCTACTAATTGTTTCCATGCAGGGTAATGGTCTCCCAAGAAAAATGGAAAGATCAAAGAGGACATTAATTGAAGTAGTATGGGTAAAAAAGAAGTACAACCTATTTAAGGATTTAGCTGAGGATACACAAAGATGGAGAAATGGAGTTTATGTAGTTGGCCCAGTATGGTTGGAATAAAGCATTGATGATGATGATGACGATGATGATGATTTTTCTCCTATTTGGCCAACTGTCAATATATTTTACATCATTATCAAGCACTAGTTATTGCTTTAGTGGGATCATTTGCGTAGGACTCATTTGACAATGGTTCAATCTTATACCCAAAAGTGGAATGTAGGCTGCGAAAGAAAGCTCGACTGTGACTCCAGAGTAAGCCAAGCCAACTTTTTTCTTGCCAAGCCAACTTTTTTCTTACTTTATAAAAATGAGCTGGTGATTCATTTAAAAATAGTAATGTCTCTTTAATATTATAAATGTTGTTGAGTTACTAATCTCTCCCTAATAAAAATTAATTTTAAAAATAGTAAGTCTCCTTAATGGAATCCCTCAACTGAGCATAGGTGCTCTAGAACACGTGGTGGGACCCATGTTTTGATCTATCCAAGTAGATCATGAAACAGGAAACCCCCTATAGTCATGGGTTCCTCCCGACGTTTGGCCACCATCCCAATGAACTAAATCATTGGATCAAATGTGCACTTATTTTCAAAACTTTTTCTCCATGGACAAAATGGGGCTGGTGATGATGGAAGCGCCCCATCACCATTCACGGTAACAATTCCATCCCCAAGTGGTCCAGAGGTTGGCAGAAGGGCTTCCCTCTTTAGCATTATAAATGTGATAAATCTCATTGAATTAACAATCTGTCCCTAATAAAAATAGTAACGTCTCTCATTGAGTCACAAATCTCTCTACACTGTCATCTTCTATTTCATCCATCTCTACCTCATAGTAATACTAGACTTTAGGGTCTGTAGGATCTTACACCCTATTGAGCTACCACTTATCCCAAAACCAATTGGTGATAGGAAACGGCACAACAATACTTTTATGGTGATTATGACCGCTCAGGAGCGAGGGTGGACGTTGACCTCAACAATCCCTCCCTCAACGACACACCCGCCGCGACTCCTGTTACGAACTCGCAAAACGCGTGTCCCGTGACTTGAACACCTGACCTACCAGGCTCTGATACCACTTGTAGGATCTTACACCCTATTGAGCTACCACTTATCCCAAAACCAATTGGTGATAGGAAACGGCACAACAATAGTTTTATGGTGAGGGCGAGGGCTCGACCATAATTATGACCGCTCAGGAGTGAGGGTGGACGTTGACCTCAACAGGGTCCACTTGGACTCAAGACTCCAAAGTCTCTTCTTTCGGGTCCCATGAGCTTTGTTGCTTTTCTCTCACCCCTTCCTCTTCTCTCCTCCACATATTCTCAACAGCTTGTCTGACTCTCCACCAATGAAGAAAAAATCTCATTTGGGTACAATATTGTCTAGTTCAAACAACGCGTATTCATATCTACTTTATCTGAACAAAACTTCACATACTAAATGCCCTGTTTTTTTTTTTTTGTTTTTTTTTTTTGGCATTGTTGTCATTTTGAAAATTGCTTTTATTTTGTAATTTTTATAGATTAGCCCACTAACCATATATGCCATGCATATAATTTTGTTTTAATCAAGGATAAGACCGTTTTCTCAATTTGCAACGAATACAGATTATGTTTGTGTTTTCAAGCAAATTCCTGTAGATTAGCCCAACTAATGGAAAAATCAAACCGCACCCACAAGGTTGGAAAATTCGGCACTCAGACTTGACTCGTCCAATGCAAAAAAATTGACTCAGATAGAGTCAATGCGGTGACTTGAGAGTCATGTCCATTTTTAAAAATAACTTTAAGATTATTTTAAAAATGGATCAAGTACTTATAAAATAGAAATACACATTTATTTACATGCATATATATGCAACAAAAATATTATAATAAGAAACTAAATTAAAAAGATTGCATATTACATAATTTGGTTGTCCAAATATCAAATGTAGAATATCAAATATTAGGTTCAAAGTACATACCAAACATCATTTTTAAATTGTTGACTTGTGCATACGTATTTAAAAGTAAATATTAATTTTTAAAATTAGATCTACTTATCAATGGTTCAAATGTAAATAACTTACTAAATCGAGACAACTCTTGTGGTTACTTGATTTTTCATATTTAGGTTAATTACCTCTAGATTAATTAATTGGAATTGAGATCTAAAAGGAAACTGATTTAAAAAAGATTAATTAATTGGAATTGAAATCTAACCCTAAGGGGTAGCTCAGTTGGCCTAAGACCACGGTTTGCACCTGAAAATTAAGGGTTTTGAAACTACACTACCACATTGGAGCCACAGGGGATTTACCCGACTCCCCCTAGGCCCGTAGGGATTGTTCTGGCCCAAAGGGCCTGGACACCCTCCGTTATAAAAATAAAAAAGAAAAAGAAAAAAAAAACTAATCTTGGACCATAGCCTGTGTTAATGCTTAAATGCAACCTTCATAAACTCTTCAAACCCTTCAAGTGTTACTTTGGATAATCTTTGGAGAAGCATCACTTTTGACCAGTATGTTGGTTAATGGCATGCCATGCTTCTTTGTTTGTGCACTGGCCGGTTAGCTTTTTGGTGACTTTTTTGGTGATGTAAAGTTCTTTCTTCATATGTTTATATGTTCTCATTGTATTTTTTTCGTTGGGTTTTTTTTTTTTTTTTTTTTTTTTTTTGAATGGCACCCCTTCCATTTCTTAATATATTTCTAATTGAGAAAAAAAATTCAGGTAGGAGGCCTTTGTATTAAATTTGAACGAAAAATATGTAAATGGTTATAAATACCAACACATTGATTTCTCAGTAGCATCCCCAATGCCTATTGATCGATGTTTTGGCCTGTAGGTTATAGTGTCTCGAGCTATAAGTTGTTGTCTTGGGATAAAAGAAGGTCCCCATTTGAGGTATTCAATTTATAATTTGTACTGCAGTTGTGATTACCATAAGGATTCAATGAAGGGCGGCTTTTGAGAGGTTAGATTTAATAGATGGCCCCATTGATGGAAATATAGGGCTGGCCTCAAGATTCTTTGAAGCCTGCCATCAAAGGATCCAAATTCGATTAACACAATATCTGTGTTTATAATTCTACATAAAAGATTATACTTATGTTTATTACAATGGAAGTACTAATTCTCTATTGCGACGTTTAAAAATTTGCACTAATATAACTAGTAATCATGTTTATCAAATATCAATATGACATATTCATAATTTCTTCGTAGCCATTTCTTCTCGCACCAGAATCAAAGCAACACCATGAGGGAAGTCTCCATCTAGGAGATAAGCTATTGTGGTTCAACTTCAGAAATAGTTACTTCATTATTACTGGAAGTTTTAGCATTGGATGAGGATTCCTCTGAAGTAATTTCTTTCTTCCTTATGTAAAGAGGTGGCTCACTGGGATGAGGAAGAGTCATGGATTTGCTTCCTAGCATGAGCACGACTTGTGACATGTTGGGTCTATCTGTAGCATCTTCCTGAATACATAGCAATCCGATATGGACAAATCTCAATACCTCATCCATTGGGCATGAATCGAATAGGATCAGATCTATTAGCTCCAACACTTTTTGGTCACACCATAGTCGCCATGCCTGTAGTTAGAATAATAGAAACTCATGATTCCTACCCGAACTTTAAATAAAATAAAGATAACATGATTTGAGTGGGGACATGCATACATATGCGAGGAGGCTTTGAGCATTTTCTGCTAGATAAGATCGACTATTCTTTCTTCCACTCAAAATTTCTAATAAGAGAACACCGAAGCTGAAAACATCAGATTTCACCGAGAATAGACCATCCATTGCATACTCTGGAGCCATGTATCCACTATTTCAAATGGAAAATGTAAAATCAAGAAGGTAAGAAAAGGCACACTACTAGAAAAAAGGGTTTTTATATCGGCTAAAAACCGATATAAAAGACCTATTATATCGGTTTTTCAGTAAACTTCAAACCGATATAAGTGCCCCCGATATAATAAACATCTAGAACCGATATAATATGTGTAATATTTCATATCGGTTTTTGGACAACTGATGTCTTTTGAACCTGAAATTATAACACATATTACTGTAAAACCGATATGAAAAAAAGTAAAACCAATATAAAAAATATTTATCATATCGGTTTTGGATAAACTGATGTGTTTTGAAACTGAAATAACATACATTATTGTAAAACCGATATAAAAAATAGTGAAACCGATATAATAATGATTTATAATATCGGTTTTCGGAGAACTGATGTGTTTTGAGACTGAAATTATAATATACATTATTGTAAAACCGATATAAAAAGGAGCGAAACCGATATAAAAATAATTTATAATATCGGTTATAAAGGGATTTGTTATATCGGTTGTTCTGTAACCGATTTAATATTATATATGCAATTTTTTTTATCAAAAGAATTTGCAATATTGCATGCAGTACCATTGGCGGCTAGCCCCTTTAGAGAAGCGGCTAGCCGATTTCAAATAACGGTCTAAAATTTCAAATCAGGTTAGCTCACGGCTAGCCGCAGGCACAGTTGGAGGCTAGCCGTGAGGCAGCCGCAAGGGTAGCCGCAAGATGATCTGACAAAAACACAGCCTCTGGAAAGCAAAACGAAATCCCACGGTTAGACCAGCGGCTAGCCGTGGATGCACAGGCGGCTAGCCGCAGGTACACTGGCGGTTAGCCGTAGGAAGCACAGAGAAAAAAATCTGAGAAATAGCTTGCTGGAAAGCTAGCTGCAGGTCTGGCGGCTAGCCGCAGGTGACCATAGGGTCACCTGACCCTTTCCACAGGGACTAATTATCAAGGATAAAAAACATGAGTTTAAAACACAACTCCCCCTTTTTGTCACAAAATTGAGATGGATTCTCCCCCTGCAAACTTAAACCATACTCTCCCTTTTTGTCACAAATTGAACAAGATAAAATAACCATGGATGTAGAGAAGACAGACAATAAATGTAAGAAGATAATAGACAATTAAAGCATAAAAGCAGTTAATCACTAAGACCATAAAAACATGCATCCATATCCAGTGAACATCCATACAGAGTAACCAACATAAGTTTAAACAAAAGAACCATAGGAGGGGCAGCCACAAGCCAAAAGAACACCACCAAAAAAAGTACAACCAATAAAAACACAAGTGGCTATGAATCCCCAAAAGAACTAATCCGACGGAGGTGAAGGAGACGGAGGCATGATAGTAGCATCTTGAGTTCTGCACGCCTTTGACAGTCCACTAAGATATTTGAGAGTCTTCTTTAGAAGCTTTTCGGTTTTGGACTGATTGCGTTCGAAAGCATCCATCCGTTCTTCAATACTCCGGGGAACAGATGAAGAGGAATCCTGTCGATGTGAAGAGGAAGGAGCGAGCCCTGAAGGTGCCTGATGTTGAGGAGCTAAAGGGGCTTGGGGTTGAGGATGAGGGGGTACATCCCCTGCTTCTACATTTGGAAAGAGATTCATCTGAATTAGATTAGCAGGGCCAAAAGGTGTATGGGAAATAGGAGGCTCATTTGGGCGAAGAACACCAAGAGACCGAGCTATTTGAGTCATGAGGAAGCCAAAAGGGATTGCTGGCTTAGAGGCAGTGGAGAGGTGAAAGCGAACAATGGTTCTGCAGATAAGAGAGGGAAGACACATTTGAACACCTGTAACCACTTTGGAAAGAACATTTACCATATACGCAGTTAATTCAGTCTGATTCCCTTTACGAGGATAGACATTGAAGGTGAATAGGTGGTGCAACAACCTGTATTTTGGAATGAGGGATCCCAATGGAAGGAAGTTCTTAGGATTCCATTTAACAGAACGACCACAGAGAACAATAGTAGCTTGGTCCTTTTCAGCTTCAGTGAGGGTGTCAGACACCATGGAAAGACCATTAGGTTTCACTGGAATATTCATGATTGAAGAGATACGATCAGGATCAACTGTAACTTCTTTGTTTTGAAAGGCAATTGTGAAGGAACATGAGTCAACGGAAGATACTGCAGCAGTGATTGAAGCAAACATGCCAAAAACAAGAGACGGATACGCTTTGTCCCCCCAGTCTAAGATGTTTTCCCATCCGACCTGAGCAAGAATGGCTGCTGACTCATGGGGATTTACAACATTACGCAAAGTGCGTCTTTCAACCATGATTGGTCTAGGTTTCAAAGCAGCCAGCATTTGGGCATTGGGTTTGAGAACAGTAGAGTCCGGCTGTGGAGGAGGAGAAGGAGAAGAAGGAGGGGTAAGAGAAGGAGAGGTGGAGGTGGACTGAGAGGGTGAGGGAGATCTAGTTCTACGAGAAGAGGAGGCAGTTGTGGATCGTCCTCGTTTAGAAGGGCGGTTAATAGCTGTTTTCATTCGTGGAGGCATTTTTACAAACACTTGGAGTGCACAAGAAAACACTAGGAGGAAGAAAACAGAGCATAAAGCAAAAGGCAGGATTTAGAAGAAACAAGTAAGAGCAAAATTACACAACAATAAGTAATATGAAGAAAGAAACCAATGGAAGAGAGAAATGGAGGAAGTTGGAAAGAGAGAAAGAAAAGAGAAACACCAAAACGAAACAGATAATGTTAACAAAATGGAAAAGACAATATATAATTCTACAGAACTGAAATATAAGAGAAAAAGAAGGGAAGCTACCTTGGAGGAAGAAGGGAGAAGAGGATCAGATACATAGCAAGGAAGAAGACCAAAGAAGGAAGAGAACAACAGCTAACCGAAAGAAAATAAGGGAAACGAAAAGCAACTTAATTAAAAGGGCGCAGGCCCAGAGCCCAGAATGCGGTTAGCCGCCTGGCTAATCACGGCTAGCCGCAGGAACAGTTGGAGGCTAGCCGTGAGGCCGCCGCAAGGGTAGCCACAAGCTGATCTGACAAAAACACAGCCTCTGGAAAGCAAAACGAAATCCCATGGTTAGACCAGCGGCTAGCCGTGGATGCACTGGCGGTTAGCCGCAGGTACACTGGCGGTTAACCGCAGGAAGCACAGAGAAAAAAATCTTGTTTGCTCTGTTTTTAAAGAGTAACTGCAGGATGGACCATCTGTTTGCTAATGCTAATGCTCAATTTGAGCTCACATCCAAATTTCAAGCTCACTCACATTATCAAGCTCAAGCTCACTGCAGGAACACATTTCACCATATGCATATAAAAATCAGAGCATACAATTTACATACAAACAAGAGAAAATTAGGTGTACCTATTCCTCTAGTAAAGTGCTTTTCCATCCACCATAAAGAAATGAAACAAGAAATCCATGTCCATTCCATGATTCCATGATTCCATGTCCACCATAAATAAATGAAATCCAAGTCCATTCCATGATTCAAATTGAAACTAAATTTAGTCAACCCAAGTACTAAATCATAAATAAAAGAGATCTTATAATTGGATGGAGGTTTATCTTACAACAAGGAATCATAACTTCTTTTTGTTTTACATAAAGCTTGACTAGACAAATCTCTATGGAAATATTGTATATATATATATATATATAGTATCTACATTGTCTTCCATGGGATGTACAAAAAGTTGAACTATATATATATGCACAAATTTACCAAAAGTATGTGTATGTACTATGTAGCATATGATGCCCCGGTGTACCGCTGCTCCCCGGTTAGTTCTCCAATGAAAAATGGACCTACAAGGCATAAATCACTTCATCGATCAATACTTTGCAAGAGAAGCCTATCTAATATATATATGCTTCCTATCTCATGCATGAAGAACTATACAGTAAACGAAATAAAGACATCATAGAGAATAAAAGAGGAGGATCTATCATCAATGACATGGTAGTAAGTTTTAATAAAATTTTAGATGGTAAAAGCTTGTGAGAAGTTGACACTTCCCCTATTCGATGAATCAAGACAAAACATGCATTCATGACAATTTAGAGGCAAAAGCATAGAATGTACCTATTCTCCATTGTTGATAAAATCTAAAATGTATTCAACTAACTCCAAACGTAAATCATTAAGCTCCTCATCGCCATATGTCGCTGCCTCCCCAAGTTCTTTCAACTTATATTTTGTCGACACGAGAGGATCTTCCATAAGATGCTTCATAAATTTCATTACATAAACCCCGCATTCCTTTTTCCCCGTTTGCTTAGGGCACTACATAGAGACCATAAAAAACATACAAAAATGATTATGTTGTATGTGTGATATCATAAACACAATTATTCATTGCTCACCTTCACCAATTCCCAAGTCGGATTTCCTTTAATTCTTTTTCCCATTTCCATAGCTGCCACTTTCATTGCACTTCACACAGCGATATCCATTAAGACTTAGTATTTTAAAAGAGAAGCCTTGAAAACAAATGTACAAGAAGAATTAATGGACTACTCACTCATTCACTATGAACTTTACATTCAAGTCAACAACCTTTCGTACCAAGGAGTCCAAGCAGAACACTTCCATTGATGTCATATCAATGACTAATAGAAGCCAATGACCCCTAAATCCATAAAAGCGGACGGATTAAATGACAAATAAGATGATATTACACACAAGTGGATTGGACTATGACTACTAAGATAAATTGAAGACACGTGAAAATATAGTACGCCCTTACATGGTGGAGTATGGAACAAAAATCAGTTGGTCCTTTTTTGCAATTCTCAACCGCTTTATCATGTTGCGTTTCATCTCTTCTTTCTCTCCAAAATCATTGAAATGTGCAGGATGGGAAAATCCATATCTTGCTCGAGAATTTTCAAATCGATCGTAGAGAAACCTAAACAAATAAGGTAAATAAAATGGTCATAACATCAAATATATTAGAAACTGATATTTCTTAGGAAAAGACAAATAGTTTACCTTATGTATGCAGTTATTGAGTTAACCTCTAACTTCTTCATGTTACAAAGATCTAACAAATCAAATTTTAAAAAATAATTGAATTCTATATCTTCTTCAAATACCCCTTTCTCAAGTGGAATACTTATCTGACTTGATTTCATCATCGTTTCTAGAATCTTGCCAAACTTTTGGAGCTGACTTGCCCCTTCACCATTAGTTGCAGAAGAATCATCAAATACATTCTACATGGAAATCCAAATTAAAATGAAAAAGTTAATTACGGTAATTTAACTTAAGCATAACTAATAAGAGTTGGAAAATACACTTTACCTTATCACCTAATATCACCCATTTTTAGGCCAAGCCACAAATGAGTTGTGTGCATCTAAAATAGTGGTCAAAATACCACGTACGGGTATAGGAAGAGGGGAATCAGGACACAATACACAATCTATCGACACTCGTACATTGTGCTCCCCTAAAGAAATATTGTGAATCTTTTCCAATGGTCCACTCTTCCCATAAACCTTTCCTTTCGCAACAATCTTGTCCTTTGAGCCCAATGCCAATCTACAATTCTGTATCTTCAAATAATATATAAGTACTAAATAAAACTAATGTTGGTTGTAATTTCTTAATTTAATAGCCGGCCCATAAAACATACTTGCGGGGAACCAAGAATATTTGATGATGTCTTGTTCACTTTTGAAGTACCTCCATCTTCAAGCTGCATGTTATAAGAGTACAATACGAATTCATATGGTTATTAAGCAATGCATATAGTTAGGTCCCTTAGTTAAGAAATCATGTATTCAACATAATCTACCAAAACAACAAAAAACTATGGTTTGGTAAACTACCTGTTGACCTTTTAAAACGCCACTACTATTGGATGCAATATTTTCTGAATGGGGAGAGTTCTGACGTGTCTCTTTATCCTTCACAACTTGTTCTAAAATTCTCACCCTTTCCTGTGATTCATGTAACTGGGCCAACAACTCCTCATGATACTTCTTCGTTCCGCGTTTTGGTATTTTGAAATAGGCCATTGGAGTGACATGTTTCCCTTCCCCTCTAACTTGTCCACAATGCTCCGGGGTACCCAAAGCCATAGTAAGAACATCATTGCTCCCCTCAGTCATTACAGCCCCCTCATTTACTTTATTTTTCAGATCATCCTACAATAATCATGACACCAATGAATCCCGAGCCATATGTATATAGCTAATATTCACTAGGATGCATGGTCATGCAAGGCACTTACAAAAAGTCTAAAACAATTTACAAATTTTCAAAGAATGGAAACTTACAATTTTTCCTACTACTTCCCTTGTGGAATCATTTGAATATTCCCCGTTTTTGTTTTGACGAGCCAATTTCCATTTGACACTCCTATCTTCATGATCAACGAAAATGCCTGTCTCTATGGATTTTTTCTTCTATATATTAAATATGAAAACACAATTAAACATCTAAGTTAGTTTAGTTCAACCGTAAGAAACTATTTAAAATTATAATATACTAAATGTACTTACAATATATTCTTCAAGACCCGCATAGCCTGATCTGCTTAGTCGGTGTGTATACACATTATTAGACTGCCTTTTAGATTGTAGAATGTTTAACTCCTTAAAATTACAAAGAAGAAAATACATTATTGTGTAGGGGTGTGCTGCAGTCCAGTTGTGGTAATTGTGTGTGGTGTGCTCAGTGTTGTGTGAGTGAGTGCAATGGTGTGGCTCCACAAGTAATCTATAGAAGTAGATATATACCTGAAACTCTGGGGTCAACCTTGATTGCACAAATTTAGTCCAATCTAATTTATCGATAAACTTATACTTTGTAGGTGGCTCCACAAGTAGTTCGGGATTATCTTTGAATGGAAGTATGTACTTAGTAGTCAAAGTTGTCTTGAACGTCCTCCACTTGAGGCCAATATCAGATATAACTTGAGCCCTAGTATTTTCATCCAACACAAATCTGGTCTATACCAAATGAATTAAATAGTAAAAACAACAAATAGCTTGGTAAGGCACATATTATTCTAAGGTCTTCCAAAAGTAGTTCGGAAATCACATATTTATTTACCTTCATTGTATCCCATAAATCTCTTTCCAGTTGCCCTTCCCTAAGATCTTTCAATTTACGCCAATCACTAACTGCGTTAAGTGGGACCATCACTCTTGCCAAAGCCCCTTCATAACCAGCTATTTTCCTGCGTACTTCTTGTGGTGTAGGCCTACCCTTTTGATCATACTCAACCGTAATTACATTTCCATCCCAATTCTTGGTCAACTCAAGCATTAAAGTTGTCCCCCTAGCTTTCCTTTTTTTTTGAATGTGGTGTTCACCAACATTACTTATGTTGTCCTCTGATTCACGAAAATGCCTTTCTGGATCCATTACTAGCTGTGAAAAAAAAAACATACATATCAATAAATATGTTGTGTATGTCATGAATAGGTAATACATGTAACAATGCAATGCATAGCATACTAACACTACCACTAAGTGTGACATCAGTTAAAATAATCTATATATGCTTCTTACAAACAAGTACATAAGGGAATATTTAGCAATAAGAAACATTTACATAAAAAACACAATTATAATACATTTTCAAATATCAATGTCAGTCCAAGTCCCCTCAGCATCTTCACGCGTGTACATTGCCTCAGATTCATTTATAGCATCCAATGGTTCATCCAATTGCATTACTTCATGACGAGTTTGATCTTCAATGCTAGCATCAAAGAGGACTTCTTCATTGTCATCAACATTATACGTTCTTTCAGGAGTTGCTAGAGCAATGGACCATTTATGATTGACTGGATCAGGTACATAGAAGACTTTCTTTGCTTGAGAGGCTAAAATGAAAGAATCAGATTTATAACCAATTCTAGCAAGATCACCTATGGTGAATCCCAGCTCATCTACCTTAAAGCCAGTCTTGTTGTCAACCCAGTCACACTTGAACAATGGGATTTTGAAATGACTATAATCAATCAACCATATTTCCACAATAACACCATAGTACCCTGATTCACAGAAAACAGGATTATTATCCTTTGCACTAGACACGTTCATCGCCATGGCCACTAGACTTACACCACTATTCTGAGTGACATGTGAAGCATCACGATCCTTTGTGGTAAAATGAGAACCATTAATGGTATAACTATGATATTTTATAACATGTCTACGAGGACCTTGAGATACCCATCTCAAGATTTCTGAGATGTTACCGATGACACGCCGATCTTCAAAAACCTGTGTTCCTAAGAAAGTTAGTCACATTTAGTAAATAGACACAACACAAGTCTTATGGTTGACAATTGTTACCTCGTTTTTGAGCCAAGAACTAAAAGAACGGTTATGTTCATCTTGTAACCATTTCTGAATTTTGGACTGCCGAGGAAATGTTTTCTTTAGGTGGTTCATGTGTCTCCTGCATAGTTTTCCATATGAACTGCATGTTAGCTCTAAAACTAGTGTAACACTTTAATTTGTAAGTCAAGAAGTTAAAATACAATTACTCAATATAGGGTTGAACAACACTTGTGTTGTGCAATACATAACAATGTGCTTGCTCCAAGGACTTAGCATCAACTTCAACAAAATCACCTCCTGGAGGTTTCTTTCCAGTCACAATTTCAGGGTAAGTTTTATCTTCAAATGGTGGAAGTCCAACTGCATCCAATCCAGAGAAGTGCTCACTACAAAATTCAACCGCTTCCTCCGCAATATAACACTCTGCCATGCAACCTTCTGGACGGTAACGATTTCTTACTTGACCTTTTAAAACCGACATATACCTAAAACATAGTAAACCATTGATTACTTTAAATAATATAAAATAGTAAATTACACTTGAAGAATATTTAAAGTTATTCATACCTCTCAAATCCATACATCCATCGCAAACAAACAGGGCCCCCAATCTGTACTTCTCGAACGAGATGGACAGTTAAATGAACCATAATATCAAAGAATGATGGTGGGAAATATTTTTCTAGCAAACACAAGGTGACCACCAGATTCTTCTGAACTTCAAGCAATCGAGGTACATCTACTACCTTCGCACATAACTCATTAAAAAATGAGCAAAATTTGATAAGTACAACTCTCACATGTTTTGGTAGCACGGATCGTATAGCAACTGGTAGTAATTGCTGCATCAACACATGGCAATCATGAGATTTCAAACCCCCCAACTTTAAGTCTTGCATAGAAACCAATGCTCTGAAATTTGATGAGTATCCATCTGAAACTTTTAACTTATGCAATGTTTCACACACACTGAATTTCTCTTCTTTGGATAATGAGAAACAAGCTGGTGGTAAGTACGCTCTATTCTGACTTACATCAGGTGCCAGTTCATCCCTTAAACCCATATCCTGCAAATCAAGGCGACTATTCAGTCCATCCTTTGTTTTACCTGGAATATTCAGCAAGGTTCCAATAAGACTCTCACAAACATTTTTCTCTATGTGCATCACATCCAAGTTGTCTCGAAGAAGCAAGTATTTCCAATAGTCGAGGTTAAAGAAAATTGACTTCTTCTTCCAACAAATTCTACCACCATCATCACTACCATCTTCCACTCGTTTCCTCTTCAATGAAGTCGATCTTTTTTAATTTTTTTTCTTTTTCTTGGGCTTCTCTTTTGGTACTGGTTTCCCCCACAAGGTTTTGATTCCATTAACCTTTTCTGCCACTTCTTCACCAGTCAAAATCATAGGTGCTTTTCGAAACTCTTGCTCACCATTAAATGATTTTTTCTGTTTCCGAAAGGGATGATCTTCTGGAAGGAACATTCGATGGGCCATGTATACATTCTTCCTCGAATGTTTTAATCTGCATGATTGTGTCTCTTCGCCACATATGGGGCAACCATGATAGCCTTTTACAACACAACCAGACAAATTACCATATGCAGGGAAATCATTAATGGTCCACAACAACATTGCCTTCAACGTAAAAACCTCTTGTCGGTAAGCATCATAAGCTTTAACCCCTGTATCCCATAGTGTTTTCAAGTCATCGATTAATGGTTCTAGGTAAACATCGATGTCGTTTCCAGGTTGTCGTGGACCCGATATCAACATCGTTAAAATCACAAACTTTCTTTTCATGTACAACCAAGGCGGGAGATTGTAAGTGACTAACATTACTGGCCAACAACTATACTTGCTGCTCATCGAACCATGCGGATTGACCCCATCCGCTGAAAGTGCTAAGCGCAAATTTCTTGGCTCTTGTGCAAACTCCGGCCATTTATCATCTACCAACTTCCATGCGGGGGAGTCAGCTGGGTGGCGTAACTTATCGTCAACCAATCTCTCATCAGCGTGCCAAGTCATCTGTTTCGATGTCTGTACCGACTGAAATAATTTCTTAAACCTAGGGATAGGTGGAAAATACCATAGAACTTTTGCCGGCACCCCGTTACGTTGCTCAGTCAGGTTCTTATTCACTTTGTATCTTGACTCACCACAAGTAGGGCAACTAGTTTTATTCTCATTATCAGATCCCTTTCTATAAAGCACACAATCATTCGGACATGCGTCTATCTTCTCATAGCTCATCCCATACACGGACAATGTCTTTTTAACCTCTTTCATACTTCGGGGCAGTAAATTATTATCGTCGGGTAGCATGTCTCCAATGATTTTCAACAACCGTGAAAAGCTTATGTCAGACCACCCACTCCTTGCTTTCTCATTAAACAATGTAACTACTGCAGATAATTTGGTAAACTTTAGACAACCTTTGTATAAAGGTTCCTCAGCCTCTGCAAGAATTCTTTGAAACTTTTCAGGATTTGATGAATACTGGTCACAAGCGGTCTAAGCCAATTTTAATGAGCTTGCAGCATCATCTAGGGGTGTAGTATCATCTAGGACATCACTCCCAAAATGGTGTTGGGTGGACCTATTTAAAGGCACACTTGAGGGAGCTTCACTAGGAGATGCTTCTCCATGCCATATCCACCTAGTATAACTTCGATCGATACCATGGAAAAACAAATGGTACTCAACATCCTTAGCTACAAATTTATTGAGATTCCCACATGTTTTGCATGGACATGGCATGGCATTCCCATCACCAAACTTCTTTTTGGCAAACATCAAAAAACTTTCAACCCCTTCCCCGTATGCAATAGAAAACCGATTCAATGACATCCAAGCCTTATCCATTTCTGAATAGCCCAATAAAATACTACAGACAAGCAATAATCAGAAAGTCATTGCCATATAATGCTAATATTACAACCAATTAATGTGAGAGAGACCTGGGTGGGTGTGCACCAAACGAACTGAATATCCTTGTTTCCAACCTTGGTTATTCTTGTTCGGGCAAAGCTTTCACCATGGCTGAAGATTTGTAGAAATAAATCCATGGACAGAGATTCACCAAACAACAATACAAAAGCAACCAAGTTCAAAAATTCACAACTAAACTAGATACAAAAATTTTATAAAATTAACCCACAGAGACAAACACCATCACCAACCAAAAAGTGAAAACTGAAATAAACAAAACACAAACACACCCCATCCACGACGTCTACCTCTCAGAAAATTGAATCAGATTGGCTCACGGCTAGCCACAGGAATAGTTGGGGGCTAGCCGTGAGGCAACCGCATGGGTCATCGCAAGAGGGTGTCATAAAAAAATTGTCTCTAGAAATCAAATCGAACTCCAACGGTTAGATCTGCGGCTAGCCGTAGGCGGACCGGCGGTTAGCCGTAGGTTCACTGGCGGTTAGCCGCAGGACGTGCTGAAAATCATCCTGAGAGAATAGGCTTCCTGGAAAGCTGACCGTGGGTCTGGCGGCTA
Source organism: Cinnamomum chago (assembly GCA_038049695.1). Lineage (NCBI taxonomy): Eukaryota > Viridiplantae > Streptophyta > Magnoliopsida > Laurales > Lauraceae > Cinnamomum > Cinnamomum chago. Next base: position 10,408,823 of record CP142457.1, on the reverse strand, counting down.
GCCCCCATACAAAACACCTACAGTGCCAACCAAAATCCCATACCATAAAACCCAAATAACCAAACGCCCAAACGTAACAGGTTAAAACAGATTGAGAAACATTGACAGTACTCAACAGAAACTATACACTGTCAAAGAGGCACATAAAGCTTCTTCCTGGAATGAAAATACTGACTAGAGCTAACAAGCCCAAACAAATTATACAAGTTAGTGAAAAAAAAAATACATAAAACAATAAGTATACCATCAGCAAGAATCCAAAAATAAAAATAAAAATAAAAAGGAAAGAAAGAAACGACACTTAAAAAAGGAGATAAAATGACCCACTTATAAAATAGTAGCAAAAGAAGAAGAACCAACCTCCGTTCATACAGATAGTAAGGGTCTTCTTCTCAGGATGCTCCTCTGCTTCAGCAAAATACTAAAAGAGACTCCTCCCTCTCTTCTCATCCACATTAACATACTCCCAGCAGATAGCAGAGAGAAAGAGAACGAGAGTGAGCGAGAGAGACAGGGAGAGCAGAGAGAGAGAAGAGAAAGCTAGCGAGACTGAGAGAAGAGCAGAGAGAGCGAGAGTGAGGAGAGGAGAGCGAGCGCGAGAATCAGAGGAAAGGGGTTATTGGAGGGAGAGAGGCGAGAGTGAGGAGAGAACAGAGCGACAGTGAGAGGAAAGAAGGAATGATGGAGAAAGAAAGAGAAGGGAGGGAAGGGAAAAATAAAAAGGAGGGAAAGAAAGAACTGATCGAGCCCGCGCGGGACTTTCATTGGATATGTAATATCGGTTTCATCATAACCGATATAAAATATAATACATAACTGGCGGTTAGCCGCATGTGGGCAGGCAGTTAGCCGCATGTGCGCAGGCGGTTAGCCGCATGACGTCCTGAGAAGGGAGGGATTAAGGAAAAAAAAAGGAGGGAAATAACCGATATAAAATATGTATATATAATATCGGTTGCATAATAACCGATATAAAAAGTGTGTAGACAACCGATATAAAATATATATGTATACAACCGATATAAAATATTTGTCTATAACATCGGTTATTATAAAACCGATATAAAATATTGAAATTAATATCACTTATTTTCCTAACCGATATTATATATAGATATGATTATGTCGGTTCCTGTGTAACCGATATAAAAAATATTTGACCGATATAAAAAAAGATTAACCGATATAAAATACCTTGACTGAAGATATTATATCGGTTATATGAAAAACCGATATAAGGTAGTTTTTGCAACCGATATAAAAACCCTTTTTTCTAGTAGTGGCATTGTAAAGAAGAAAAAGATTTGATTTGTAGGAAACCATCATACCATAGTTGTTATTATTATTATTTGGTTTTATATACACCATCCTGATAAAGCATATCTCTAGAGCTAATCAAGTCATATTTCGGCAAAGATACTACCAATCCTGTCTTATTTTATTCTTATACATGTAGTATTGGCCACCTATATTGGGTTGCTTCATATAGTGATGAATAAAACTGTTCACATTACTTTTGGGGTAATTAATCATAGAAAAAGATTAAATATGCTTCGAAGGAAACCTGAAAGAGCAAAAGAAAGCAAGGAAAAAAAATGAATAGTACAGTTTTATTTCAACTTGTGCTTTACATTGGAAGTTCAAAAATAGTTTGGATCTTGTGTTGGAGCTAAGATAGGCTTTTCATGTAATAGGTCTCTAAAACTCCACCATGGGGCCCATATAATGATAATATGGACCATCCAAGATGACTCTCGTGCCCCCTTATATATCTCCAAATTTCAGGTCATTAGGAGTGGGTTCCACCATCCGATTGAGCAATTGATTGAAAACGTTATTGGGCACCTAAGTGGCATTGCTGCTGATTTAGCATTAATCACGTTTGTCATGTGTGAACTGATATTTGAAGATATATCACTGGAGGGGGTAAAATTCATTTTGGACACTCTGGATTATGATCATGTGGGCTCATGTTGTAGTTCAAGAGACTTGTTAAAGAAAACCTATCATAGCTATGACAGAGGATCCGAACTCTTAGAAAAGACTAATGTGACCACATTTGGTGTGGTCCTCATTTGGGCCATATAAGTGAAGGACAGGTTGCAGGCAAGGCCTTTGCTAAAAGTAAAGAATACAAAAAATGAAAATAAGAAAAGAAAAAAAAAAGAAGCTAGTGGGGTATTTCTAATTTATGATACTCAGACACGACAATGATATGGTAAGGACATGTCATGGACATGATAGTGGGATGAATTCTACCTATAAAAGGTGAAGTTTTTACTACGATACAACACAGCTCATTTTAAAGTATCTATGCATCTGACTATATAGTTTAAAGACTACTATGAAGTGCATTGTCCAAATGAATTTGCCTTTGACCATAATTTAGTTGCTGATTGCATAGTCACAAAAGGAACGGTTAGAATATCTAGTATGTTGCATCCTTGTCCCGTCTAACTATTTTTGGCTATTAATTAAGGTCTATCTACAATCAAGATCATGGCACCTTCTTAACTAGCCACAAGATATTTCCTACTGCATGGTTATAGACGATGCTTTGCTCCCATTGAAGTAACATTCTTCGTGAATGTTATTAATCAACTTTACTTTCTATTGTATACTTGAGCTAACACAAGAATATTGAAATTTTAATTACACAGGGTCTATTTGTATAGTTCGCATTGAATTTCTAAATGTACATTAAAATGTGGTTTATTTAGGGTGTATCTATGGCGGATGCATGTGTCGATGAAACCATCACTTTATAAATGCTATTGTCAAGTTAGGACTGATAAACTTTATATATTTATAAGTTAATTTCATGTAGGAGTTTATTTTATGTAGAAGTAGACTTTTGGTTTTAATCAAGAAGTTGCTAGGGGGTAAATGGAGAATGTGTTTCTTTCAAAAGAGTGTAATATAATGAATAGATTGGTTGCATTATTATTTTGCTTTGGACAATTCACTAAAACGTACGACTAAATTAAGTTCGTGGGTATCAACTGGAGGGCCTCCTCTTCTCCAATGGTAGAAGCTTTAACATTGTTCCATGGATGATGATGAGTCTTTAAAATTGCACATTTTTCATCATTAATTTTCTAATAATTAAGGGCTCAATCATCTAATCATGCTTGATTTCATTGGGAAATGATGATTTTATGTTTTTGAGTCAACATCCTTTGAAAAACCACACGTGCACTTAAAATCATGAAAATTTCGATCTTTAGCCTGAAAAGCCAAAAATCTCTCATGACTTTCGATTTACACATGAAATAATTTTTCTTGATTATTTTTGTAGGGTACCTTCATGTTTGTGGGACCAACCTTAAGAGAGAAACAAAGGAGAAGAAAAATCCGCACAAACTATATGTGGGACCCACACCTGTACACAAGAGCACCACCCATAGGTGTGAACGCAGATGGATTGTCACAGCCGCAATATTGAAGACTTGTGCATACCACGTGAAGACCTGTGTATGCATCGCAAGTGAAGCCAATCACTTGACGAACCTCACTTCAACAACCAGATGAACAGGGACATTTGTCCCCTATGCACCCTTATAAAAAAGGGTTGCTTGCGAGTGATTAGAGAGGCTGGACCGAAGGAGGAGACTTACCTGCTTGCGAGTGATTGAGTAGTTACAACTTGTGTTCCATGTTTATGTGCATAATGATAAATAGACTTACCTTCTTGCCCTAGCCCCTAGGCAAACCTCCATTCTTAATTTTTGAAAATAGAAATTTAATTTTGACTATCCATGCTTAGGTTTGATAGTCCATACTTAGGACTGAGTTTTCCTTTGATTGGTTATGCTTACCTTTGATGGGTAGTGCTTAGATTATTTCTATACTTCTCTGAGGTGAAGGAAGTCTTGGATTTTGGATTGTTGTTTATTAAAACAGCTTTTAAAGTTAAATTATCCAAGTCAGACACATTGAATTGGCTTTGGTTTGAAGAAGTTGGACCAAGTTATGATTACTTGAAAAAAAAAAACGGGTGGATGCTTATTTGATTCTTATGCTCTAATCATTTTTATCAACTGTTATTTTTCATCTTCTAATTCATTGTGTGATTTTCTTTTCGTTAACTCATTTAATAACTCATCTTCTTTGATTAATTAAGTTTCTTAATTTAAAAGTTTCTTTAACTAGCTTCCTGTGGGTTCAACCTGAATTTGCTATTGTCTCAAATAGACAGCCATGCACTTGCGGTTAAATAACATTGTCTCTAAGCTGCTGGAGTTTTAGGACAGAGACAGTCAACAGAGGGGCTGGACTCACCATATTCATGAGTGAGTCCAAGAGACGAAACGGGCCAGAAATATTATAAAGAATTCAATTCGTTGCAATTTGGTGATTATTTTATTCTTAAATCCCTAAATTTTATAATATTTGTTGTTAAAGTATTTTATTCAAATGGCCCATGCATACTAATCTTTAATGAAGCTCCGGTACGTAAGACCTTGTGTTTCGATCTCTCTGTATATACTTAGGACATCGATCAAGTTCTGATCCCACCAAGTCGCGTTGCCCGGGAGCCAGTTTTAAGAAAAGTTTTAAATCAGGAATCATAATTTTTAAATTAGAAATCTTAATATGTGGGGACTGCTTTTGAGTAGAAATTGCAATGGAGTTTAGAGGACTTTCCATACCTCATATCAGGAAATGCAAAACATGAAAAATGTTCAGCATAAAATCCTCTCTCCAACGAGCTTAACATTGACATACTTTTGAGGTCCCAACAAAAAGTCAACTATTTGATCAAAGGGTTTAAAAAAATAAATAAATAAAAGAAAATTAAAAAAATTAAAAGAAAAAAAATATTGTTTGTTTGTTTGTTTCTGTCTATTATAATACTGATTTCTTTTGGCAGTTTGCAAGACAAAAAGTGATTGGGAAAGAAGGATTTCCAAAGACTTCAAGAAGGGGCGGAACTCTAGGTGTATTCTAAACTTGACCGACGACTCCTTTTATTCGCAAGTGGGCTTGGTTGATTCAAATTTTGCAAGTGTGACTGCTTGATTGACACACAAGTTAATTGTAAAATCTTAGTTAAGAGCAATCAACCCCAGCAAGAAAAGAGCCGGATTTCATCACCGGATTCTTGCCCACTAGGTTCAAACATACCCCACATAGGCATCCATCTTTAATTAAAATCAATTAGATATTGGTCCAAGGACTTCGAGCTCATTAAGGATGAGGGCCACCAAAGGTGCACTAATTACGCTCTTTGGTCAAGTAGATGTCTAGGTAAGCCATGTCCCTCTAAAGGGTGACAGTCTTTGTTCTACGAGTTTGGTGTTTAAGCGAGACGTTGCTAAGTGCATTGTGACCCCCACCAATCAACCTGGGGGACTTACCTGGTCAATTTGGTTTCATAAGACTGGATTGGAGACCTAGGTTTATTCACTACAAGAAATTTGGGGTTTAAGGACGACACAAATTTGTCCCAAAATGTATATATTTCGTCACCAAAACTAATTGAGACGAAAATTTTTCGTCACCCGTTTTGTTGCCAAAGCCTTGTTGCTAAAAGGTATTGGAGACGAAAAAAAATTCGTCATTGAAAAAGATAAATTTGTGACGATTTTTTTTTTGTCTCCAATACACTGTTGGAAACAAGTAATTTTTTTTCGTCTCCAATACACTATGTTGGAAACATACTTGTAAGTAATTAGTGACAAAATATTTTTTCATTAAAGGAAGAAATTAGAGACAAAAATATTTTGTCATAAATATAAGAAATAGAGATGAAAAAATATTGTCGCATTTACCCCGCCCAACTCTAGGACTTCCCAAGAGGTCACCCATCCTTGTACTGCTCCCGCCCGAGCACCCTTAACTTTAGAATTCTTACAATTTTGAAGCCGCACGATTATAGAAGACTTCATGCTAAGTTAATACAGGGTTTGACTTATAAGCCATGGTTAAGACTTGGATATTTCCGATGCGGGCTAACGGAGACTCATCGTTTGAAGCCCGTGGTTAACACGCTACGCCCCGTGGTTAAGAGTACCGCCCGAACTAGGATCTCACATTCTCCCCCACTAGAAATAGGGTCGTCCTCGGCTCTGATACCAATTGTCACAGCCCCGCCCAACTTAGCATGAAATTGTCCGCTTTGGCCCACGTGTACATGCGAGGACTTCTCAGGAGGTCACCCATCCTAGTACTGCTCCCACCCGAGCACGCTTAACTTCGGAGTTCTTACGATTTCCTGGGCCGCACAGTTTTAAAAAGCCTCATGCTAAGTTATTACGGGGTTTAACTTATAAGCCCATGATCAGGACTTGGATATTTCCGATGCGGGCTATCATAGAATCGTTGTTTGAAGCCCGTGATTGACACACTACGCCCAGTTGTTAAGGGTACGCCCGGACCAAGATCTCACATTCTCCCCCGCTAGAAATAGAGTCGTCCTCAGCGCGCTCTGATACCAACTGTCACAGCCCCACCCAACTCAGCATGAAATTGTCCGCTTTGGCCCACGTGCACGCGCGAGGACTTCCCAGGAGGTCACCCATTCTAATACTACTCCCGCCCGAGCATGCTTAACTTCGGAGTTCTTACTATTTCTGAGGACGCATGGTTTTAAAAAGCCTCATGCTAAGTTAATACGGGGTTTGACTTATAAGCCCAAGGTCAGGACTTGGATATTTCTGATGTGGGCTAATGGAGACTCACCGTTTGAAGCCCGTGGTTGACACGACGCTACGCACCGTGGTTAAGGGTACCGCCCGGACTAAGTTCTCACAGTAGCAGAGACTGAGAGAGGTAGGTGTACCTGGCAGTGGCGGACTCCTGGATGGAGGATGATGGGCACAAATGATGGTGATTGGTGATGGCGGCTGCGTCTGAGAATTCTAGGTGAGAGAAACTAAGAGAAGTAGAGATGAGAAGGATCACTGATCAGGGATGGGTATGCACTGCGTGTGTTGATGGAGGGTGATGATGATTGATAGGGGCCAATGGGCCATGGGGCTGCTGCTTGAGACAATGAGTAGGAGATGTTGGAAAAGGGTTTTGGAAAATGGGGAAAAAGGTTCTTCTCTCCTCTTCTGGAAAAGGGTTTTGGAAAAGGGGGAAAAGGATTTTGGAAAAGAGAGACCGGGATAGATGGAGGGACAAAGGGGAAAATGGGTTTTGGAAAAGGGGCGTTGGATTGGGCTTGGGGGGGGGGGGGAGATGGACGTTAGGGCTTTGGGGGCCCATTTTAGTCATTTTAAAGGCTTTTCCAAAGCAATACTTGTAAGAGAGGAATAGGCTCAAGTACGAACGAAATTGGTGCCACCGCAAATGAAATTGGCGCCTTATTTTGGTGACCAAATATTTTCGTCTTCCATAACTTATCCTTAATAGTGACGAATTATGTTCGTCTCAAAAACAAATTTTATTTTGTGACAAATTTTCGTCTCCAATGAGCTAAAATAATTTGAGCCAAAGCAAATGAAATCGGCGTCTTATTTTGGTGACGAAATATGTTCGTTGTCTATAACTTATCCTTATTGGTGACGAATTACGTTCGTCGCAAAACAAATTATATTTTGTGATTAAAATTTTCGTCTCCAATGAGCTAAAATAATTCGTGCCCGTAAATGAAATTGGCACCTTATTCTAGTGACGAAATATTTTCGTCTTCCATAACTTATCCTTATTAGTGACGAATTAAGTTCGTCACAAAAACAAATGATATTTTGTGACAAAAATGTTCGTCTCCAATGAGTTAAAATAATCCGCGCCAAAGCAAATGAAATTGACGCCTTATTTTGGTGACGAAATATGTTCGTCTTCCATAACTTATCCCTATTGATGACGTTCGTCGCAAAAAAAATTATATTTTGTGACAACAATTTTCGTCTCTAATGAGCTAAAATAATTGGCGGCAACACAAAACAAGTTGGCGTTATATTTTTGTAGACGAAATTTTATTTTCGTCTCCTATACTTTTGAAAAAATTGAAAACAGACGACAAAATTTATATTTCGTCCCCTTTGGGTGTTCTTTTAGGACAAAAAAAAAATCGTCATCAGATTTCGTCGGAATAGCCTAAATTTCTTGTAGTGATTCTTCAAATAGTTTAGAGTTGTCTAGTTGATTAGGTGAACCCATTAGATTCTCTGAGTGCCTTAATCTTTGCTTGATTGCCTATGCATCATATTCGGCTAGGATTGCATTAGGGTAGGACCCAGTGTATGCAATCAAAGAAAAATGAATTGGAAAAGCTTTGGGTACGTAAAAAAGGGCATTTATATCGAATTCAGTCAAATCTACCTCTTATAGTTATAGGACAATCTTCCATATTTGAGGAAATTTCTTAACTAATGGCGGAAGAACCTCAAACTGTTATGTTGAGGGAGTACATGTACCCAACCCGAACTACCCAACCATCATGTATCACCTTACCTACTTCCAATGCTACATTCGAGCTGAAATCTAGCTTGATCCAGATGCTCCTTGTGTTTCATGGGATGGACTAGAAGAACCCATACCAACATGTTAGGGATTTCGAAGACAATGTGGAACCATGAAATATAATCACATGTCGGAGGAATCCCTAAAACTTAGGTTATTCCTGTTAGGTATTTTGTATTTGCAATTTGATGGATGCATTTGCACTTTAGCATCATTTGAATTCTCACACTTGCATTGTTTTAGAAAACCTTGAAATCTAGTTTTATACATGCATAGCTTTTAAGATTTGGAAAAGCTTTTGTTTTATGAATGTTTTGGTTTTAAACTTGGATGCATTAGTTTTGAAACCCAAACTCTTTTGAAAACCTATTTCCTTGTGCATTACATTTGGAAAATCATCTTGTGAATTTAGGTTTAAGTCTTGCATACATTCTTCACAAAAAGAATCATTGTTGTATGCATTTTCATTTGAAAAGAGTTTTATCAAATCAAGCTAGCCTTTGGTTTTAATCCTTTGAATCATTTTAGGCTTTGTGTTGTGACATGTTTTTAAACCCTTTAGAATCTTTAAAACATGTATTCTAGCTTGATTTAGTGGCCAAAAAATCCTCCCAAAGAAATTCCTTTTAAAATGTCAAAAGTTGCATTTTTGCAAAAAGGGAGGTTGTCCCCGCAGTGTCGCCGGTCGACCGAGACACAGGTCTCGGTCGACCGAGACCACTACAGGGCAAATGGACAGTTTTTTGAACTGAAGCCCCAACGGTCAGAAATCTGACCGTTGTGCCTTCTCGGTCGACCGAGACCTCTTTGCCGGTCGACCGAGAACTAGCCGTTGGCAACTTTTTGGCTATAAAGTCCATTCATTTCCAACCTTTTTCAAGGCTTGAACTATGAACTTTTGAGAGCATTTTGGAGCCAAAGAAAGGGGAAGAAGTTGGAAAGGCTAGGGGGCCATTTGGAAATCAAATACATGAGTTCTTAAAAAGGTACACTTTACTTGTATTTTGATTTTCATTAAAATGAAATCCATGCATGCTTAAATCTTTGTTTTTCACTTATGCATGATTTCAAGAGTTGTTTTGCAAACTCATTATCTTCATTGGTATATTAGAATGGTTTGCAATCACTCTCACCTAAATCACATGTGTTCTTAGACTTTTATTTTCATACAACATGTTTTAGATCATTTCCTCAAGTTGTGTGAATCTTTCATGTGATTAGTATTCTTCTCTTCAATCATCTTTTTATAAGCCTTGATTTTAAAATGCATCATGCATTCATTTAAGAGCTTCATTGTTAAAATAGATTGAAGTAGAGCATTCATACACTTGTGCACACACTTTAACTTAATTGAGTGTATGTTTGTTATTTGTATTAAACCTTCATATTAGCCTAGTCAAGAGGCAATTTCATATGAGCTTAAATTGTAATCTCTTAGAGTGATCTTTTGTAAAGACACTTTCTTAGAGAAAGCTTTATTTGTTAAGGTTATTGCTTAGCCTAAGAAAAGCATATTGTAAGGTTATTGCTTAGCCTAAGAAAAGCATATTGTAAGGTTATTGCTTAGCCTAAGAAAAGCATCTTGTAAGGTTGTTGTTTAGCCTTTGAAAAGCAACATTGTATAGGTTATTGCTTAGCCTTTGAAAAAGCATAAATAGTGGAAATCCAGTGGGGTGATTGGATCACAAGCCGGTAGTGGACGTAGGCATTGAGGCCGAACCACTATAAATCTTGGTGTTGTGGTGCTTGCATTTGTGGTGATTCTTTTATTAGCTTCCGCATATTGTATGGTTTATCATCACATGTGACTAGTTTGCTTTAAGAAATTAAAATTGGTTTAAATTGGTCACAATTGTAGCTCACCCTATTCACCCCCCCCCCCCCCTCTAGGGTTAGGATCCTCAAGGACTTTCAATTGGTATCAGAGCCAAGTGCTCTAATCCCTTAGGATCAAGTGTTTGGAACTCTTGATTAGGTGTAAAAACCTAGAGTTAAAACCCTAGAGTAGTCTTTGTATGAAAATCATTAGAATGGACTCCACTATGCTAGATTTTGTAGATTCTCCTAGACCTCTCATTCTTCCATCTATTGGAGATTCAAACATTCAATTAAAAGAATCTCAATGTGAATTAAATGAAGGAGAAGAATATAATGAAGAAGATCTTCAACAAGCTTTTGAAGAATTATATGAAATATCCTTAAAGCTTGAAAAGAAAAACAAAAGTTTAAGAGAAGAATCTAAAAATCTAAGCAAAGAATTAGCTTCTTCAAAAGATGAACTTAGAGAGAAAGAAGAAGTAATAAATTGTGTAGAGTCTAAGTTCATGATCTCTTTAAATAACCTATCTAACATTCAAGATGAACTAAAAGAATTAAAGATGGGTTATGATAAAGTCAATGAGGAAAATTTAAATTTAAGAGATCAATTACAAAGGCAAGATAAAGACTTTAACAATCTTGAATCTAAATTGACTATCTCTAAGGAAAATTTATCTAATGCTCAAGATGAATTAAATGAGATTAAGATAAATTGTGATGAGCTTAAAAATGAAAATTTGAACCTAAGAGATACAATTAAAAGACAAGATGAAAACATTAACTATTTAAAATCCAAGTTGACAATTTCCAATGAAAATTTGTCTAATGCTCAAAGTAATTTAAAAACTTTAGAACTTGGACCTAATGTTGTTAATGAGCTTAAATCTAAGTTAAAACTTGCCTATGAAGAGCTAAACAATTTTAAGGGAATTGAAAATGAACTAACAAAAGTTAAACATGAAAATTCAACCCTTAAAACCAAAGTCACTCAACTTGAAAGCTATAAACAAAAGTATGAGTGCAAGTTTACCCAAAGTGAAGAGAAACTTGAAAAATTATTCAAATTGGGTAAATCTCATGGAGATAGGACGGGTATTGGATTTAATAGGAATATGTCTTATGACCCTAAATTCACCAACACTTTTGTGAAAGGTGAGTCCTCATTCTCTAGCACTCACACTTCTTTGCCCATGTCTAAATGTAATTATTGTGGCATTGAAGGACATTTTATGTTTGAGTGCAAACTCAGAAAAAGAAGCCATGTGTCTAATCCCATCTTTGAACCAAAGAAAGTAAAATCATACTTGAAGGGTAAGACACTAAAATCCAAGGAAGACTCCATAAAGCTTAAACAAGTTAAACCAATTAACAAGGAGTCTCCTAAGATAGATTCTAAAAAGCTTAAACAAGTCAAACCAAGTTTGAAAGAATCTATTAACAAAAAGCTTCTCAACCTACCTCCCTTAAGTCAAAACATGAAAGAACTTTTGAAGAAAATTACAAAGTTAAATCTAAATTTCAAAAGTCAAAGAAAGGGAGAAAATAAGAAGAAAAGAAAAATGAATCAATCCCCTAAGAAGAAAACTCACCAACCTCAAAAGACTAATCACCAATCTAAGCTAAATTTAGTGAAATCTAAATATCACGGTGATAAGTTAAAATTGAAAATTTATCAAGTCAAATCTCCTTTAGTTGGTGAGAACCCCAAAATAGACCTCAAAGTTCAACCCTCACAAGACCTTAGGTGGATTCCAAAAGTTATTTAGTTAGACAAACACAACACCAAAAACAGGAAATTGAAACGGAAAAGCGTTCCCAATCCTTCCGTTCCTAATCCGTTAAACCGTTCCAAAAACAGGAAATTGGAACGCTTTAACGGATTAGGAACGGTTGGTACCAAATTGGAACGGAAATTGGAACGCTTTTGGAACGGTTTAACGGATTAGGAACGGAAGGATTAGGAACGCTTTTCCGTTCCAATTTCCTGTTTTTGGTGTTGTGAAACCTTAAGGCCTTGGACCCCATTGACCAACCTATTCTTTATAGTTAAATCTTTTTGTTGGTCATGTTGCTTTGCATTTTGTTCTTTCTTAGTTACATCTATTATAATGCATTGCATTTCATTATGATCATTTGATTTTGTTTTCATGCACCTTTCTAGTTACACATCATGGTTTTCAAAATCTTTTGATTATAATTTCATCATGTTTGATTTGCTTTTTGCACTCATATGCCTTGCATTGCATTTCTTTACATGATTAATTGATTGTGATGTTAAAAGCTTTCATAGCTAGAGTTATTCATGATCAATTGTTGTTGAATCATTTGTAAGACTATTTGAACAAATGATTTGACTCAATTCAAGTTTTTCCATGGACTTCTAAGTTATACTTGTATATGGAAAATCATTGTTTTGAAAATTCAACTTGTATTTGTGTTTCAATTAAGTTATATCTTTTAAAATACAATGTTGAAAATTGATCTTCAAAATCATTCTTTTTATGCTCATTGTTGGATTTTGTTTTTCAAAATGATTTGAAGATTGTTTGAATGGAAATGCCTATAACATCATTAGTTATATTCATCTAAAGCATGTTCCATGTTCTCATTTCCTTTTCTTTTGGTTTCATTATCTTAGAAATGGAAATGTATGTTGTTTGCATCTTTGCTTGTTGATTTACATTCTTTTTATATGCAAATGACTATAGGTTCCATGTATGGTTGTGATCTTAGTTACATATGTAGAAACCATACTAGAACCCAAATCCATCCTCTTTGCCTTATAGTCATTTCTTTTTGGATGGTTATGATGTTGATTCATGTAGATTCTCTTGGTGTCATCCTTATACATGTCTCAACTTCATAAGTAGTGATCTTAATCATATGAAACTCTTTGAAATCCATTCCTTGCATTTATGTTGGTTGATGGATATCTTAGTAGTTGAATTCATATGATTTTGACACTTTGGAAATTGCATGCTTTATCAAGTCATATCCTTTTGCATTGCAATTTGCCTTGTTCATCACTATGCTCAATAGTTATAATTTTAAAAGTGATGAATATCTAATTATGATGCTTGATGGATTTTTGTGTTTGTCACATCCTTGCTTTTAATCATGTTATCATATTCAATTGGTTTCATTTGGTATAACGTTCCATTGATTTCATATCCAATTGATATCTTATCTTGTGTATGTGATAGACCTTGTGTACATTGGTTTGATCTTCATAGTTATATATTTGTTCCATGTCACACACCATTAGCATCATATTGTTCATGATTGCCTCCTCACTTGCTCTTATAGGTATATCTCATGACCACCATGTTTATGTGTTAATAATATTGGTTGGTTATTATTTGAGGTTGGCTTCATGATTGAATTTCATTTCACTCTTTCTTGCACATTAATAGTCATATTTATAGTTTGAGTGAAATGATTTCAAAACTTTCATAGCATATGATTTTCATAAGTTATATTGATTGATGCTATGTTTGAGTAAACCCCATATCATGGATAGCTCTAATTTGGATTTCTCATAATAGTTATACTTTTAAATCCATTTTAGAGTGATTGATTTAATAGTCATATCCTTAGATCTCAATTGGTACTCTTTGTTTTTTCCAATTGATATCCATGATTGCTTTTTCTCATTAGACCTTGCTCTCTTTTGGTAATTTGATCATATGAGCCTTATAGTTAAATGAACCTAATCCTTTCCTTGAAGTTGACCCTCACTTGGTTAAACCATCTACTTCTTGAATCTAATAGTTATATCTTGTCAAAAGCTTGACAAAAGAAGAGAATGGATTGAGGGGGAGTGTAAACCTTCATAGGAAGTATTAGTTTTGATCAAATTGACCCTTGGATTGCCTTTGAGCCCTTAGAGATAACTTACATACATGATAGCCTGTTATGAATTTCATTTTCGATTTCATTTGTTAACAGGTGCTACTAAAGGTATTCTTCTTGACTCATGTGTGTAGGTACCTTTGCAATTTAATGTCAAAGGGGGAGAGAGAGTTCAAGTGTGACTCAAAGATCTCCTACTCTTCAAAGGGGGAGAGAGTTCAAGAGTTCAAGTACTCGAAGATCTCCTATCCATCAAAGGGGGAGAAAGAGTTCAAGTTCTCAAGAAGGGTGAAGATGCCAAAGGGAGAAAGAGGCATGGTCAAAGGGGGAGAGCAAATAGAAGAAAGAAAGCTTGGAGCTAAAGGAGATGCTTGGATAAAGAAAGAAAGAAGCAAGAAAGCTTGAAGAATGATCAAGCTCCAAGCATCAAGAAGATTGAAGAAAAGAGCCCAAGAGCCGTGGAAATCCGGTGGGGTGATTGGATCACAAGCCGGTAGTGGACGTAGGCATTGAGGCCGAACCACTATAAATATTGTGTTGTGGTGATTGCTATGTGGTGATTGTTTATTTGAGCTTCCGCATATTGATTGATTATTCATCACATGTGACTAGTTTTTATTAAGAAGTTAAATTTGGTTTAAATTAGTCATAATTGTAGCTCACCCTATTCACCCCCCCCCCCCCCTCTAGGGTTAGGATCCCAAGGACTTTCAATTCCCATTTTCTTTAAAGGAAAAGGCTAAAGCATGGCTTTATGCCTTACAAGCGGGGTCCATCACATCTTGGGGCGCATTAGTTGAGGCTTTCTACAAGAAGTTGTAGTCCAAACAGAAAACAGCCTCAATAAGACAAGCTCTAAATAGTTTCCATCAATTGGAAGGGGAGACCATGTACAATTACTTGGAACGGTTCAAGGACCTTTTGCTCCAATGTCCCCACAATGGTTTTCAAAAGATTCAATTGGTTCAAATTTTGTATAAGGGGATGGATTACCCAACAAAGATTGTGGTGGAATCATTCTGCAATGGTGCATTCACACACAAAAAAAAAAGAAAAGTAGACCAAGCATGGGCATATTTGGAAGAGGTCGCTGAAAACACATTGCAATGGGCACCCATCAACGAGAAGCCCTGAAGACAAATCATTGCGAAAAGAGGGGCATGCATAGAATTGAGCAAAAGCTTGAGGCGGAGGCCAAATTAGCCACAGTGATGAGATGCTTAGAAGCCTTAGAACTGAAACAGGGAAATTAGAGTTCCACTCCAGACACCTTGGAGTCCCTAAAATACAGTGAAGCCATAGGGGATAGTGTTGAGTCACCAAATTGGGGACAGGGAGAAAATACAGAGGAAGTAAGTGCGGTGTATCAAAACACTCAATGTGAGAATAAGCTGTGGTACGGCCCTTATTCAAACACCTACAATCCGTGTTGGAAGGAAACCCAAATTTTTCTTGGTCTAAGGGTCTACACCAGGGCGGCCCATCTAAGGGCATGCCACCTTCAGGTTTCCAAAAACAACCCATGAAAAATTTCAACCCCAATTCACAAAATCAGCTGGTAAATTCTCTTGAGGAAACCATCAAACTGTTAGCTCAAATTACCCTCCAGTTTTAGCAAAGCACCGTTCAAAGTCTGAATGCCAACACGCAATCAATTGCAAAATCAGAATACACGGTGAGCCAATTGGCTAACTCATTGAGTGCTAGGGACAAGGGAACCTTTCTTAATAAACCATAAGCTAACCCTAAGAGCCCAATTCAAAAGGGCCAATTTGAAGTTCATAACATAAAGGGGAAGGGCCATGAGTAGGTTAAAGCCATAACCATACTTAGGTCCGGCTGTCCGGTTGATAACAAGGTAAAGATCCCTACGAGAACTGAGGATTCAGGAAAGGATAAGCCAAAAGCATAAGAGAGACAAAAAGAACAGGAGCCGGTTCAGGAAACAAGCACCACTATAGGAAACCCATCACCTAATGATTGTCTTGTGCATTTTGGGAGTGGTTTTGACATAAATTGCCACATTGAAGAACTGAATGCACTTCTAGATTCATCCCCATTCTTGGAAAAGAATAGGTGGCAGCCCAAAAAAGAGATTTTGACCCCATCTTTTACCTCGCTTGTGCCATCGATTGTAGTACCCATAAAATTGGACCTAAAACCACTGCCTGACTCACTCAAGTATGTGTTATTAGGCCTCTCAGAAACCCTTCCTGTCATTATAGCTTCAGACTTGAACACTGCCCAAGAAGAATAACTGGTCAACGTCCTTTGGAATCATAAAGAAGCTATAGGGTGGTCAATAGCAGATATCAAGGGCATAAGTTCCACTGTTGTTCAACACATGATTCATTTAGAAGAAAATGTCAAAACCTCTCGATCGAGAACCAAACCTTGCTATGAAGGAAGTCGTTAGGGCAGAGGTGCTCAAATTATTGGATGCAGGAGTAATTTACCCAATTTATAACAGCTCTTGGGTGAGTCCTATCCAAGTGGTAACAAAGAAATCAGGAATCACAGTGGTGAAAAATGAAGGAAATGAACTGGTGCCAACCGGAGTACATACTAGATGGAGAGTGTGCATAGATTATAGAAAATTGAATTCAACCACCCGGAAAGATCATTTTCCACTCCCATTCATGGATCAAATGCTCGAGCGATTAGACGGATATGCGTGTTACTGCTTTCTTGTTGGTTATTCCGGCTATAATCAGATTCCAATAGCACCAAAGGATCAGGAGTGTCCCTTTGGAATATTTGCCTATCGGCGCATGCCCTTTGAGACTTTTCAATGGTGTGTGATGAGTATCTTTTTGAACATGGTTGGGCAATTCTTTGAGATTTTTATGGATGATTTTTTAGTATTTGAAAATGATTTTGAAAAGTTCTCGCACCATCTAGAACTTCTGCTGATTAGGTGTAAAGAGAAAAATCTTGTCTTGAATTAGGAAAAGTGTAATTTCATGGTGAAGAGAGGGATAGTTCTCGGACATGTGATTTCTGGAAACTGCATTGAGGTAGATAAAACAAAGATTGATCTAATATCTAACCTTCCACCACTACGGACGGTTAAACATATACGATCTTTCTTAGGCCATGCAGGTTTTTATAGGCGATTCATAAAAGATTTCAGTAAAATTGCAAATCCTTCGTGCAATTTGCTTGCAAAGGATGTTCCACTTGAATTTGATGAATCGTGCCTTCGAGCCTTTGACCAACTAAAGAAAACACTTACCTCTGTCCCAATCATCCAACCTCCAAACTGTACTATCCCATTTGAGCTCATGTGTGACGCATCAGATCATGCTCTTGGGGCTATTTTTGGCTGAGGAGTGGATAAGAAGCCCCATGTCATCTATTATGCGAGTCGAACCCTGAATGATGCACAACTGAACTATACCACACCTGAAAAAGAATTGCTAGCTGTAGTCTTTGCCCTAGAGAAATTTAGATCCTACTTGATTGGATCTAAGGTCATCATATACATCGATCACGCAGCCTTAAGGTACCTTCTTGCTAAGAAAAAATGTGAAGGCTTGTCTTCTTAGGTGGATACTTCTACAGAGGAGTTTGATTTGGAAATTCGGGACAAAAAGGGTTCCGAAAATGTTGTAGTAGATCATCTCTCTAGGTTGTCAGTTGACTCTCAGGATGATGTCCCACTGAGAGAGAGAGCTTCCCTGATGAATAGTTATGGAGTGTTTCCCAACTACCCTAGTTCGCAGATATAGTGAATTACCTTGTCACTGGGAAAATGCATGAACATTGGACCAAACAGGATAAGTACAAATTCTTGTCTGAGGTAAAATTCTTCTTTTGGGATGACCCATACCTATTCAAGTAATGTCTTGACCAGATAATCAAGAGATGCATTCCTAATGAGGACCATCAAAGTGTCATTTCACTCTATCATGATCACGCATGTGGAGGCCATTTCAACTCCAAAAGGACAACTGTAAAGGTTTTGCAGTGTGGTTTCTATTGGCCCACAATATTCAAAGATTGTAATGTATTCTGTCTAAATTGTGAGAGATGTCAAAAGCTCGGTAAACTCAACCGCCGGAATATGATGCCTTTGCACCCAATCCTGATTGTGGAAATCTAAGATGTTTAGGGCATTGATTTCATGGGACCATTTCTAAATTCCTTCGGTAATGTGTACATCTTATTTGCAGTGGACTATGTTTCCAAATGGGTAGAGGCAATACCAACCAGAAAGAATGATTGACATGTGGTGATCAAATTTGTGAAGGAATACATCTTTTCTAGATTTGGTACATCTAGGGCAATCATAAGTGATGGTGGAACTCATTTTTGCAATAGCACCTTTGAACATTTGATGAAAAACTACTCTGTTACTCATAAGGCTGCTACGCCCTACGACCCACAGACTAGTGGCCAAGTAGAATTTTCAAATAGGCAGATTAAACAAATTTTGGACAAGCCGGTCAATCCAACCCGGAAGGACTGGTCTTGTGATTATTAGATGCATTATGGGCCGATCGAACTGCTTACAAGACCCCTATTGGGATGTCCCCATATAGGTTGGCATATGGTAAGGCTTGCCCCTTGCCAGTTGAATTGGAACATAAAGCTTACTGGGTCATCAAAACATTCAATTTCAATTTGTCATTAGCTGAAAATCATCGTAAGCTGCAACTCAATAACCTTGATGAATTGAGAAATGATGCCTATGAAAATGCCAGAATCTATAAGGAACGAATGAAATTAAACCATGAGAAATCAATTCCTTGGAAGTCATTCAAACCTGCGATGAAAGTACTCCTGTACAATTCCCAATTACACCAATTTCAAGGGAAATTAAGATCTCTACAGTCTGGCCCATTCATTGTACGTACTGTTTATTTTCATGGGGCAGTGGACATTGAGAATCCTAAAACTGGAGAAATTTCCAAGGTTAATGGTCAAAGGCTAAAACCTTTTCTGGAATTGAAGGATAAACACATAAAAGAAATCCCTTCTGGTTGATCCTATTTATCAAGATTGACAAGCCCTAGATCTGACAGAGGCCCATTACTGTTTACATTGTGTACAATACTATTAGTTTAGCTTCTATTTTTTTTATTTGTTTTGTCTACTTTTGGATAAGGAGCAACACAAACATCATTTGATGACTTCATTCCCCTTAACTCTTGCCATCTCTTTTTCCTCATGTTACAATACCACATTGTTGCATTACATGAATGACATCGAGGACGTTGTCTAGATTAGGTTGGGAGGTTGGAACAAGCACGCTTGTCCAATTTTAGGCAAAAATTCTTGCTTATTTTTTTACTTATTAAAAAAAAAGTGTGTGTTTTCTAGACTTGTACTCAGTTTTTTGTTTTGTCTAGCTAAAGGCATTAAACTCAGCACTTGTTGAGAGGCAACCCAATGGTTTCCAGTTTTAGTCAATGTGAGTGGTTTGTGTCAAACCTTGATGTCCCTTCCGATATCAAGTTCATCATATTGATGAAGATAAGGAAGGCATTTGAGAAAGAAATGAAGGATAAACAATCACCGTAGTTCGATGGTAAGAGCCTTTATGCCAATAAACGTAGAGCAAAGAGGATAGGTTGTTGCTACCAGTGTGCTAGATTGAATTGTAATTCAGTTATAAGAGAAAATGGAAGAAAGTGCAATGGACTATTTTTTACCTCGGCTGGAAGATTACAAAGAAGACTATGGTTCAGGAACACTTTGTACAACCAAAGAAATTTAGTCTGAGACAGGTTATGCCAGTAGGGAGATGAATGAATTCTTGCTGAGGCAAAACTAATCCACTTGCCATGATAAGCAACCCATCTAGAAATCTGACGCTAAATGCCGGTCTGGCGTGGACCATTTTTTTTTTTTTTTTTTGTGTGTTTTAGAAAATTTTTCAAAAGAACTTGACGATTTGAAGATGTCTAGAAATCTTGAATATCAAAATATTTTTGGAAGGAAGTAATATGAAGATTCACCATCTTCTTAAAATATAAATATATATATATATATATATACCAAACTTTGTTTTTCACGGTAACACGTGTACATCATCTCAAATTTCTTGAGGAAAAAGCTGCAAATATCGTTTTCAGAGTTTTTTCAGAAAAAGTATGATGACTTTCTAAAATTTGGTTATATAGGTCCTACTAGTTCATCAGGATGGTTAAGCCAACCAAAACCAGTGAATTAATTCGGGCTAATTGAAAATGACTGTCTATTTTTGGGGATCGTTTTGAAAAAAACAAAAATGAATGAAAAGAAAAATGAAAATTGATAAGGGATGCACGAACTTGAAATAGGTGAAATATGTGGTATAAAAGAAAAATCACCTCAAAAGAACCCTATTCAAAAAAATAAGGATGCATCTCAAGGCCTTTGAAAAAAATAATATTGCGAAAGCCATCATAGTAGCCTTGAGAGGAGACTTGTATTTCCCCGAATCTAGGAGAGTTGGAAAACTTGAAGGAGAATTATGTTTACAAGGCATTATCATAGAACATTTGAAAGTTTGATTTGATGTATACACTTCACAAAGCACCCAAAGTCTTGGTATGATTTTTGAAAAGTTTTAAAAACAAAAACGTGAATTGGATTTTGAGAAGTATGAAATTTTGGTTATTCGGGAATTCAAAACATCCGATTTGACTAAATCGTATTTTTGAAAAATAAGATACTTTTCGGTATTTTTCTTTTATTTAAAAAAAAAAGAATTTTGTCGGTATATTCACTGCAAACCCTCACGAGGCACAACTCATCCACTAGGAGGAACCTAGGGGTTTAAGGGCTTACTGCATAAGCTAAATGCAGTCGAGAGTGTCAGCGAAAGTGGCATTTTTCATCTTTTAATTTTTCATCTTTTAGGATAAAGGCTTTCTCCTTTTTTGTATGTTTTGCTAAGGGACTAGCAAAATGTTGGTTTGAGGGTGTGATGAGTCTTCAAAATTTCACGTTTTCATCATTTACTTTTAATAATTAAGGACTTAATCATCTAATCATGCTTGATTTCATTGGATAATGATGATTTTATGTTTTTAAGTCAACATCCTTTGAAATACCACATTTTCACTTAAAATCATGAAAATTTCGGTCTTTAGCCTAAAAAGCCAAAAAACTCTCATGACTTTTGATTTACACATGAAATGGATTTTCTTGATTATTTTTGTAGGGTATCTTTGTGTTTTTAGGACCCGCCTTAATAGAGAAACAAAGGAGAAGAAAAGCCCACACAAGCTATATGTGAGACCCACACCTGTACACAAGAGCACCACCCATAGGTGTGAACACAGATGGATTGTTATAGCCGCAATATTGAAGACCCGTGCATACCACGTATACCACGTGAAGACCTGTGCATGCACCGAAGCGAAGTCAATCACTTGACGAACCTCACTGGAGCAACCAAATGAACAGGGACATTTGCTCCCTATGCACCCTTATAAAAAGGGTTGCTTGCGAGTGATTGAAGAGGCCGAACCGAAGGAGGAGACCACCAAAGGAGGCAGTGAGTGCTGCTCATGAGTGATTGGTGAGGCCGTGCGTAGTGCTCCGAGAGATTGGTGAAGCCGTCTCCATCTCATCTTCCCTCTTCTTCTTTCCAGTGATTTTGTCTTTTCGTATCCTTAGGCCACGTCCAAGGACTTTTTTTGAAGAAAGATCATTGTGAAAGAGAAGTTATATAGGTACATTTTTAATGACAAATCAAGAAGTATCATTTGCTATGGCGGGCTAATTTCTTTGATTGGAGCAATGGATGAAGATAAGTAATCACCATTTTATTTATTGAGTAGTTATAATTTTTGTTCAATGTTTATGTGCATAATGATTAATAGACTTACTTTCTTGCCCTAGGCAAACCGCCATTTTTAATTTCTAAAAATAGAAATTTAATTTTGACTATCCATGCTTAGGTTTGATAGTCCATACTTAGGACTGAGGTTTCCTTTGATGGGTTATGCTTACCTTTGATGGGTAGTGCTTAAATTATTTCTATACTTCTTTGAGGCAAAGGAAGTCTTGGATTTTGGATTTTTGTTAATTAAAAAGGCTCTTAAAGTTAAATTATCCAAGTCAAAAACATTGATTTGTCTTTGGTTTGAAGAAAAAGTTGGACCAAGTTATGATTACTTGATAAATAAACGGGTGGATGCTTATTTGATTCTTATGCTCTAATAATTTTTATCAACTGTTATTTTTCATCTTCTAATTGATTGTGTGATTTTCTTTTCGTTAACTCATTTAAAAACTCATCTTCTTCGATTAATTAAGTTTCTTAATTTAAAAGTTTCTTTAATGAGCTCCCTGTGAGTTCGACCCATATTTGCTACTGTCTCAAATAGACAGTCATGCACTTGCGGTTAAATAATATTGTTTCTAAGTTGCTGGAGTTTTAGGACAGACACTGTCAGTAGAGGGGCTGGACTCACCATATTCATGAGTGAGTCCAGGAGATGAAACGGGCCAGAAATTTATAAAGAATTCAATTCGTTGCAATTTGGTGATTATTTTATTTAAATCCGCGAATTTGAATTTTATAATATTTGTTGTTGAAGTATTTTATTCAAATGGCCCATGCATACTAATCTCTACCGAAGCTCCGGTAAGACCTTGTGTTTTGATCTCTCTATATATACTTAGGACATCGATCAAGTTCTGGTCATATCAGATGACCTTACAGTACTCTCTCTCTCTCTCTCTCTCTCTCTCTCTCTCTCTCTCAAGCGTCTGAGGGTCAAATCCTCTAGTCACACACTTCGGAATTTAACCAGTCACCTTAGAATTTCAACATCTGTTGAATGATTTTTGAGTTGGTATTATTGTGGGTTGTTTTGTTTTATTAAGCATGGTACCATGTTTTGGGTTGTAGTTTTCTAGTGGGCTTTTTCTTCCCCTGTCCTAGCGATATTCTTTTTGCAATCAAGCCTTAGAAAAACGAAAGAGAAGGACTATTGTGCAAAATTGTGATGAATTTTATGAGGATTCAATTTACTAGACTAATTGTTAGGGATCATTATCTATAAATGGCATTGCACAGAAATCTCTAGGATTCATTATTAGTTGGATGCATGCTTAATTTTTCAAAGCATATAAATGTATCTTTCACTGAAATACATTTGTCTCCTATAAAAGTGATGGTAGTGGTATACTTACTATGTTCCAATTACTTTGTTTGTGTTAGCTTCACCCTGATTTTCTCTGAATGCCCTTGCTAATCCAAAGTCCGATATCTTCGGATTCATTTCATAGTCCAACAAAACATTACTTGCCTTTAAATCCCTATGAATTACTTTGAGACGAGAATCCTCGTGAAGATAAAGAAGTCCCCGAGCAATTCCATTGACAATGTCGTGGCGTATTCTCCAAGTCAGCTGAGCACGCTTGATTTGATCTGGTTTAATAGTAATATGAAAATTCATTGCTGAGTAATCTTTTTGGTAAATTTCTTTAGTAATCATGAGAAATGTCAAGGAAAATTATCACATGTTATTTTAGAAAAATGAAATCCCAACACATCTTAGGAGCTACTATGATGCTAGCTGGATGGATGGAATGATTGATGTATTGAGACTAATGATGCAAGGATGGGTGGTTGCAAAGGGAGATGATGATGGAGAGGTAGCATGATCATAAAGTAGTTACGAAATTCATTTATGATTGAAAAAAAAATGGCCATGAATCCACATCAATGTAAGAAGCCACCAAAGGGCAAAATTGCATACTTTACCTGCTAGATGATCTATTGTGTGATGCATTCCATCAGTTCGATCTAGGATGCCTCTCGTTCCCCATCTGGGGTCTGTATCTTGCAATTGAACCCCTCGTAATTCTAGGATCTTTCTATAAGTGTTTAAAAATGCAATAATCAAAGGCGAATATTCAAAAATGACCATCCTCTTCTTTAATCGAAATTGAATCAAGGGAAGACGTAAATGAATACACAGCCATCACCCTTGCAATGCAAATACTAGGAAAGCAATTTCTCGTCAACATCACTGCCTTATATCCTTCACCCTTTGTAAGATATCAGTCACTCGTCACATGTGTCCTTAACTCCTCTTTTGACCATAAATTCCTATGTATTCAAGTCCTATGTATTCTATGCTAACAAATAGGCCTCTACTGCATGGAAAGAAATTTCTCGTCAACATCACTGCCTTATATCCTTCACCCTTTGTAAGATACCAGTCACTCGTCACATGTGTCCTTAACTCC
This sequence comes from Cinnamomum chago, assembly GCA_038049695.1. Classification (NCBI taxonomy): domain Eukaryota; kingdom Viridiplantae; phylum Streptophyta; class Magnoliopsida; order Laurales; family Lauraceae; genus Cinnamomum; species Cinnamomum chago. The sequence goes on along the minus strand of CP142457.1, from coordinate 10,384,544 downwards.
TCTTTTGACCATAAATTCCTATGTATTCAAGTCTTGTGTATTCTATGCTAACAAATAGGCCTCTACTGCATGGAAATGTCAAAATGAGTGTGCAAATCCTATATGATATATGGATGAGAAAATTTCATTGGGGGCACTTATAATTTGACAATCATAAAAGGAACGTACCAAAGAGAAAGAAATCAAGGCTTTTGTTGGGCATGTATTCATAAATGAGGAGCTTCTCTTCCTTCTCCATGCAACAAAACAATAGCCTCACGAGATTCTTGTGTTGAAGTTTCGAAATTAATATAACTTCATTCTTGAACTCCTTTAGGCCTTGACTGGAGCCTATTGAAAGTCGTTTTACTGCAATTTCTTTTCCATCTGCTAGCACACCCTACAACATTTTCAAGCAATATTTCTCATGAGAAGCAATAAAGCTTAATTTTCATAGATTATTCAATCGCTTTGAGCATAATCTATATCATTACCTTATAAACAGCGCCAAATCCACCTTGTCCAAGCTTGTTTTCAAAAGAGAAGTTATTTGAAGAATGTTGAATAGTACCAAAATCAATGAAGGGTAACTCTTGATTTTCCCCTTGACTTCCTCCATATATATCTGTATTCAGAAGGTTAGTGCTTGTTGCACCTGCGTTATTTGACAAAACCTGATGGCTTTGTTGCTTCCTCGCTGGACATAAAAACTTTATTTAGAATTTGGTTTTAAATATGTATTTAACTAAGTTAAATAAATTAACTCGGTATTTACCTTCTCGTGGTTTTAAATATGTATTTAACTAAGTTAAATAAATTAACTCGGTATGTACCTTCTCGTGGTTTTCTCCTTCTACGCAAAAGGTGGAAGAAGCCGCATCCCAAGAGAACAAGCCCTACAAATTTTACGGTCAAACCAATAGCAACAACCCTCAAGGTTTGTCCTTTCTTGCCTTGTTTGGAGACACTGTCTGGCATAAATTTTAGTTACAATGGGAAATTTGTCAGTGAAGGTGAATAAATTGGTATAACAACATAACCCGTTCAAAAGTTTACCCAAAAATAATATTGATTACAGATAGAAGTAAAGATAAAGTAAAAAATAAAAAAAGAATAAATACATTTCGCTGAATTTCAATATGTTAATGTTGCAACATAACTTTTTAGTGAGAAAAGTCGATGCTATAAAAATAAAGGGTGGGATAACGCCAATTTAAATGTAAATTCTAATCTCCATATATGTACTAAAGATGCATACAAGATTCCTGATTCGAAGTGCCTTCACAATATCTTTTATGCTTTATTTTTTTATCCATATTTTTTTGTCCTATATAGATCTATCAATTGGTTTCACAGTAACTTTGTGTAACTTTTTGGACATGCAGGCCATCTAGGTGACCATTTTAGATTATAGGGGTTTCGAGATATTAGTCCTTTTTAAACTTTATTTTGCCAATTTCATGACCAAAACTCAGATCATGTCACTATAGTCATTTGACTTTGGTAAAATTTTTTAACTTTTTTGTGTTATTTCTCATGATATCATGAGATAGGTCCATGATAGGATGAGATTTAACAATTTTTTGTATTGTATACTTTTCCTTCTTCTTTCTGAGCAGTAGCCACACACATATTGTTGAAAGTATAATCACTATGACAACAATAGAGATGGCAACGATAATCGTCTTCAATGTGTCCTTGTTTCCTGCATCAACCACAAACAAGCTTTCAGTTGTAGATTCATTTTGCAAACAAGCTTCTGTCCCTTTGCTTAAATCACATTGAATTCCTAGGACCCAGAACTTCATTTCTATATCTATTGAAGGGGCTAAACGAGAAGATCTACGTAATAAGATTCTCAAAGAGCCATCATATAATTTCCCCCCTGACAAGAAATGATTACCCATATCCTCACCCTTCTGAATTGAAACGTAGAATGTAGTGCTCCACCTTGAATCTTTCACTCCTCGCCTCTTTAATACTACTTAAATAAAACCACATCTACTATAGATTCTTGGGAATTTCATTCTAGGCGGGCACAGATGGGATATTCAAGTTCCTAAATATTTCAATTAATCAAAAGATATAGAAGAAAAAAGTAAAAAGGAAAAAACATGGTAATCTACCCATAATCAACAAGTATTAAGCAGGAGAAGGTCCGTGACACATGCAGATCTACAAAGTAAAGATTAGATGGTACTATTATGTGTGTCCTTGGCTATAAAAATCACGGTTACAAGTTAACCGAGATAGATTGGTCTGGAGTTGGCAGAGAATTATACTATTATGCTCTACAATACCTGTTCCTTGTGTACGGTTTGCAGTAGGACTTCCAGCAGGAGTGGGAGAATCAGCAGCTACAGTTGGAGGTGGAGGAGCAAGAGGAGGCAGAGGAAAGAAGACATACATATCATATCGTATGTTACAGCTGATACTATAAACATGTCCTCCTGTTCTGTCATCACAACAGCTCGGAATGTTTTGGGTCATCCTTCTCAAACAATTGTTGCAGCTGCTCTCTGATAAATCTCTAGTGCACTGAGCCAGTCCATAGATCCTTTGAAAGGAGTCATACTTTGTAAAATTCACTGAATACTTGGATGCTGCCGATGCTGCTGCTGTCGTAAGATCGTTCATTAGGCCTCCCGCTTGTGTATTGAAAAGGGTAACATTGGAAGCATTCTGTTGAGGATAAGAAGTACATCTTATAGTGGTGTCAAGTTCAGAGAAGAAGCGTTGATCGGAATAGCGCAAGATGCAATTGAAGTATCTGATGGTTGCTTCTGTTTTATTGGGACAAAGCCGGATGATGTTAGCGGTTGAATTGTTGAGGCATTGCCTGCAAACACCTTCAGAAGCTCCAGACATGCATTGTGAGTAGCCATAGACCGTGTTAGCACCATCTCCATAGCTATTGTTGTAGAAGCTATCGTGCCTTATCACCCCATTGCTAGATAAAATAGGGAGGATGGTGTGGAGATTGGTTTCATATTGGCTTCCAGAAGTGTAATGTGAGGAGCCGCAGACATAGAAGTTTGGTTTTTCAGCTGTAACAGAGCTTTGAAAATGCAATAATAGGATAAAAAATAGGAGCAATTTCAAGTGTTTAGAAGCCTGAAACTGCATTTTAGAATGTAGATGAAGAGTTTAGATGCTGCAGGTGGGGAAGATGAAGGTTTTTGTATGCGTTTAGTCAAAGACAAAAAAAAGAGTCAATAAGACTTTGACTGCAGACTTTGACTGGAGTGGTATATTTATTTTTTCTTGGTGTGTCTCCACCGAAAATACTTTTGGCCTTAAGGCCCCACACGCTTCCTTGGCCGACGTTTGTGTGACGAATGAACTGGACACTCACTTTGATAAAAATCAAAAATTTTGCAAATGTATCCCTCTGTTTTCGTGTTTTTACATGGTAGCGCCTAAGTTTTTTGGGGACTTCTTGACCCTGGTCAAGGGATTAGGGTGACCATGTAACTGTTACCTATATTTTAAGATGACATTTTTGCTTACTGATCAATCCTAGAATAGGGTTGCAATTATTAATTATTCTCCGCTATTATCTCTACTTGAAAAAGTAGAGATACTAACCGAGTATCGTATCCACTGGGACAAAAAGGCTAAGTTGCGCTGTTTCCTAAATTCCTAAACTAATTCTATTGGAAAATGAAGTAATTGGTTGAAGGGTTTTGATTAACAAATAAATGATTTCTAAATTAACAAATTAAAGATAACTTTGATTCAGTCAGAGAAAAGATCTAAGGGTACGAATCCACTCTAACCTCGCACAATGGCAAGTATAGGCATTAGGGTTTAACTGTTAACGCTATAAAGACTCGTCTTGGTTACAAACCTTTAGAGTCAACAAATAAAGGATGTGGAAGTAAATCAGGGCATAACCTATCTCTATGGCATAGATTATCCTAGATCTAACAAACACATTCATTCAAGCACCATTATATGACTTAGTATTCGAATCTACAAGATTAAAATACCAAATAAAGAAATATTGCATTCATAAAATCCAATCAATGGATTAGCATCTTGTCATATAATCAAAAGCGTTTAAGATAAACCCTAAACCTATACATCACCATGAACAAAAGGTTAGGGCTTCATCGCAACCCAAAGATAGGGAGTTAGTTACGCATGGACGGCGATTGGCAAAGAATCTCTGATGAAATCGCCATGGCTCCGCTTCCAAAAGCTCCAAAACCTTGCTCCAGACCTTCTCCCAAAGTGTGAATCTCCCCAAAAACGAGTTAGGGCTCCTATATATAAGTTTTGGGGTGAAAAAGGATCTTTAATTCGGGTAGGAGATGGATTCCCGTCGGGTCCGGGCCCACTGGTCATCACAGCGAACTTCGCGAGGTCATATCTCCCTCGATATAGCTCCGATTTACACAATCTTGGACTCCACGGATATCTACTCGAAAAGAGCTTTCCAACGGTACATAGAGTTCACGAATCCGACACTCGAGTTGAAAGTTATGACCATTTCAAATTGTTGCCTCTGAAAATTCCGAGAATCATGGTGCAATTAGAAGACCTTCCATGTTGGCATGCTATGGGATGAGTGGGACCCATGTTGGATATCCAAGGAATGTTTGGACTCTTGCTTTGCTTATTTATTTGAGTCTCCTCCCATATTTGGCAATCTTTCTTACTTGCAACTCCTTATTTGTCATGCTTTGTGATTTCTTCCATTTTAGCTATGAATTTCTCTCCTTGCATTTGTAATACCTACAAACAATAAAATAACATAATTAATTTAATTAATCTCTTTCAACGGTATAACCAAGTCCTCATTAAGGGGCCTAAAATGTATCTTTTAGGCTCTCATCACACCCCCCAACTTACACTTTGCTAGACCTCGAGCAAAGCTAAAACAAAAAGAAAACTAACTAAGGCCACTTTCGTAGGGAGCACGGCTGCACTTAGCATGTGCAGCAAGCCTTTAAACCCCTAAGTTCCCCCTAGAGGACGAGTTATAGTCTCGTGAGGGTTTGCAGTGAATCTACCCACAAAATTCCTAAAACATAAAAGAAAAAAAAAACAGGAAAAATTTTCCGCCAAGGTATCGATGAACACCGGATATTCCTGATTTTTGGGGTTTTCCATACACACTCAAATGTGGTTCACCAATCCTATCTTTTGGTCAGAAATCCTCAAGATCATGCTGGACAAATTTATCGTGCACGGTGAAAATTGTGTACATATAGAGGCATGAAAGCATAAAACGATCCACTAACAATTTCCGTGAAAACAAATCTTTTTCTTTCAAAATGCTGGGCCACCGAACCTCAGTAAAAGTTATGAATCCTCTCAAGGCATTTGTGGTGGCTTTCACACTATTGTTTTTCAAAGGACATGACAACACTATTTTGATTTTTTTCTTCTTCTTCTTTTTTTTTTTTATTTTTTTTTATTTTCTCATTTTTTATGAAATGACTGTGCAATGCCTAGGTCCCTTAAGCTTTCTAATTAACCCATGTAACGAGCATTCAGCCAATGATTCCAAGACAGATGTCCTTAGGGCACTAGGTATGGCAATACCCCTATGGGCTTACTGGCTCAGGTTAAAAAGGCTACGAACCCAAACTAGTCTTTTTTTTTTTTTTTTTTTTTTAACAATCCTCAACAATAGGTAGCCCTTTCCATATGCCAGACTTAAGTATGACTGAGGGTCAGCTTTCCATCATAATTGCTCTGAAGTTTTCACTGGCATGGAAATCATAGTCTCACATTCCAAATTTTCTATATAATACGTGTTGAGTGAGAGATCAATAATTCAATACTTTCTCAAGAACTCTTTCCTAAAACAAGATAGTGAACCATTTTTCTCTTTTTCCTCACAAAAAGTTCCAAAAACAGGGTATCTTCGTTTCATAAAAACCCGGTTAGAAATCTCCCGAAAGACTACCAAAACAAGCAAAAGACTTTTTTTTTTTTAAAAGGAAAAAGAAAAGACAAATAAAAGACAACAAGCAAACAGAAATAAGAAAAACTAAAACTACCCCTAAACTACTCCCAAGGTTAATACCCCACCCCCCAACTAAATGTAACAGTGTCCACAATGTTAAACATAGAATAAAAGATAAAGGACAATAAAAGTAAAGGGAAAAGGAGGGATATCACCTGAGTAGTGCTAAACAAAACGATGCATAGTAAAGAAAAGTCGGGTAGACCCCCCAACTTGCACGAAAGAACCTGCAAAACGTTAGCACCAATCTAGAAACACAAAAAACAAAGCTAACAAGAAAAAGCAACCTAAAAAGCGAAAAGAAACAACTTAATCATCCTCCTCATCCCTGCCATGGCTAGTCCCTTCACCTCTGTCATGCATGTGCTCATCTCTGTGAGGAGGGGAAAGTCCACGCAGACCTCTCATTAAAGATCGCATTTCGAATAGAGAGTCTGTCGTGCGAGTAGCAAAGTCCTCAAAGCGGGACTCAAAGGCCATCTGACGGGCCTGGAGGGCCTGTTGACCTTGAAGGATAGCCTCGTACTGGGCATAGGTCATGGAAAACGGGTCAGTCTGCCCCGCAGGAGGAAGTACAACAGGAGGGGCTTGAGGTGGCACCGGTGGCTCAATCACCGGTGCGTCTACTCCGGGCATCATGGCAGGGCGAGCGTGCTGCATATGACGCAGTATGGTCTGGACACTCTGTGTCCATCGCACCTCACCGTAGAGATCAGAACATGGGAGAGACTCCTCAGTAGGTGAAATGGGGAAGGGGACCCTTCGGGTCCAGGAATCCGACCGACGAAGAAGTAACATGGTGATCAAATGCGGGAAGGGCAAAGGTCTCTTCTTCTCTGGATCCTTTTTAGACTCTGTAAAGAGCCTACAGACTTTGCACAGTTCTCGAAAAATCATACGCGGGAGAGATACCGCGTATCCTGCATGGACAGCGTACAAAGTCACGAGGAAGTCCCCCCTCCTCTCATCCTTGTGATGCGTGGGGAATACATTTACACGCAACACCTGATCAATCAGCCACAACTGTTGAGGCAGGTAACTACGACGAGTGCTCGTGTAGTTTACCTTGCTAAACCTACCCCCACACATCTCATTGGTGATACTGGTCACAGTGGGGGTGGCTGGAAAAAATGGCAAGTCGGCTGCATTGGGGCGACAATCAAGGGCATGAGCAATGCCCCTCTCTGTTACAGTAATGTCATGTCCATCAATGGTGGAGGACAAGACATCGTCATTCTGCCCCGTGATTTGCAAATGTTGGTAGAAGAGGCCTACCAAACGAGGGTATGCCGGGGGAAAAGGTCCACAAAGGGTCATCCATTGACGCAGACGCATTTGTTGAACCGCCCAACTTGTGGATTGGTCGGCTTCAAAAAAATGCAAATCAAAAGCAGTCTGCTTGTCTAAAGGTCGATTGGCCCATTCTGCAGAGGGTTGCTCAATAGTTGGAGTGGGTGCACTCCGTTTGGGTGGTTGTGGGTTTGAGGATCCCTCATCTGCAGGGGCCTTGGACTTACTTCTACCTCTTCGAAGCATTTTTTTTTTTTTTTTTTTTTTGGGAAGAAAGTACTGTAAAAGGAAAAAAAACAAACAAAAACCTAAACTAACTCAACACAAGTGCAAAAGAACTAAGAGAGAGAACAGTAAGTAAAACAAGGAAATTTTTTTTTTTTTTTTTTTACCTACGATTTGCTCGCCAGAGATCCGGTGAAGTCGCTGGAGAAGACGACCGGAAAAGTTCGCCGGAGAGAAGCCGGAAACCGCTGGCGCGTAGAAGAGCTCGTTAGTATGAGAACCCAAGGGTGCTACTTTGTTGGAGAGCCGCGAGTGCCGGTAGATCTAACCGGAAAGCTTGGATGTCGCCGGCGGGAATGGGGGCTCCGGTGGCACTTGTGTAGTAGAAGAATGGGGTAGAATGGAAGAGGGGAAAGAGAGGAGTGTAATGGTTGTGGAGAAAAGTGGAGGAGAAGGGTGGGGGTGTATGTGGTGGTGATAGTTAGTGGTGGGAGGGAAAGAAAGAAGAAGGGAAAGTGGAGAAGAAGGGGGTTTAGAAGAAGAGAAGAAAGTGGGGAAGGGCTGCCCTAGCAGCCTTGATGAAGTGGCCCACGTTTTTTTTTTTTTTTTTTTTTTTTTTTTTCGGAATTCCGGGCCTCCAGACGCCCCAATCCAGAGACAGGGCTCGTTTTGTAAAAATATGGGCGTCCAGACGCCCCAAGGCAGAGACCGATGCTGATTTGCAATTTTCCGGGCGTCCAGACGCCCCATGGCAGAGAGTAGTTCAAATGTTTTTCACTTCGGGCGTCCAGACGCCCATGTGGGGCGTCCAGACACCCCATTCCAGAGAGCCAAGGTGATTTTGAAACTTCCGGGCGTCCGGACGCCGGCGTTTTTTTTTTTTTTTTTTTTTTTTTAACTCTCTCTAAATGGTAAGGGCTAACCACCTAATGGATACCCCCCTCCCCAGTGGACTCAAAATGGACTCAAATTTACCCACCAAAAGGACGAAAAGACACTAACACCTAAGCTACAACTCTATCTAGACTCGGGTTTCCTCCCGCAAGAGCTTGATTTAACGTCGTCAGCCAGACGTCAAGTATTTTCAGCCTCTAGGATAGGACGGGTCCATTAAAGCAATGGACTCCACCACTTCACCTGCAATAATATCCTCTATATAGGGTTTCAACCGTTGACCATTGACCTTAAGAAAACCCCCAGTGTTGGGGTTGCGAATTTCTACTGCACCATGGTCAAAAACTTTAGTCACCACATACGGTCCATCCCACCGTGACCGCAATTTACCTGGAAAGAGACGCAATTTGGAATTGAAAAGCCAAACCTTTTGATCCGGCTCAAAGGACTTTCGCAAAATGTGTTTGTCATGAAAAGCTTTAGTCCGAGCCTTGTAAATTTTTGAACTCATGTAGGCTTCGTTCCGAATCTCTTCCAACTCATTGAGTTGGAGTTTTCGAGTAGAACCAGCAGCGGCCATATCGAAATTAAATTGCTTGATAGCCCACATGGCGCGGTGCTCGAGTTCCACGGGCAAGTGGCAGGCCTTGCCGAACACTAATCGATATGGGGACATCCCAATTGGGGTCTTGTACGCAGTACGGTAAGCCCATAAGGCATCATTTAACCGCAACGACCAATCTTTGCGGTCAGGTTTGACCGTTTTTTCCAAAATACGCTTGACTTCCCTATTGGTCACTTCGACTTGGCCGCTGGTTTGTGGATGATAAGGTGTAGCTACCTTATGTGTGATGGAGTATTTCTTTACCAACGCCTCAAAGTGTTTATTCACGAAGTGGGTTCCCTCATCACTTATTATTGCCCGAGGACAGCCAAAACGACTAAAAATATTGCTCTGCAGGAAGTTGACCACAACTTTGTAGTCATTAGTCTTTGTTGCAGCCGCTTCCACCCACTTGGACACGTAATCAACCGCCACTAGAATGTATTGAAAACCAAAAGACGGCGGAAACGGTCCCATAAAATCAATGCCCTAAACATCAAAAATTTCTACAATCAAAATCGGTTGTAGGGGCATCATATTTCTCCTAGACATGTTACCTGTTTGCTGACAGCGCAAACAGGTTTTGCAAAACTGATGAGCATCTCGAAAAAGAGTGGGCCAATAGCAGCCACTTTGTAACACTTTTGCAGCAGTTTTCTTCCCACTGAAATGCCCTCCACACGCAAGAGAGTGGCAGAAAGTAAGTATACTGTTATATTCACTCTCGGGTACACACCGCCGGATCACTTGGTCTGGACAGAACTTGAAAAGTTCAGGATCCTCCCAAAAATACATCTTTACTTGGGAGAAGAAACGATCCTTGTCTTGCTTGGACCAATTTGAAGGAATTGCCCCCACTGCCAGATAATTTACAATATGAGCATACCAGGGGGGCGATTTTGGGACACCACAAACAATTGCTCATCTGGAAATGAGTCATGTAGGGGTAAGGTGTCTTCCGTGGTGTTCACTAAGATCCGGGATAGGTGGTCAGCTACACTGTTTTCGGAACCCTTTTTGTCCCGAATCTCAAAGTCGAATTCTTGAAGTAACAGAATCCATCTAATCAATCTTGGCTTAGTGTCCTTTTTCGACAGTAAGTACCGCAAAGCAGCATGGTCTGTGAACACTATGACTTTCGATCCTAACAGATAAGATCGAAATTTATCCAAGGCAAACACAACAGCCAACAATTCCTTCTCCGTTGTAGTGTAATTCAGTTGGGCATCGGAGAGGGTCTTGCTAGCATAATAGACAACATGTGGAACCTTGTTCACCCGTTGGCCCAGGACTGCACCGACCGCATAGTCGGAGGCATCGCACATAATCTCAAACGGATGAGCCCAATCCGGTGACTGAATGATAGGGGCAGTGGACAGGGCCTCCCGCAGTTTTTCAAAAGCTTGCATGCAAGCCTCGTTAAAGTCAAACGAGGCCTCCTTGGTGAGCAATGTACACAAGGGTCTAGAGATCTTACTAAAATCTTTAATGAATCTACGGTAAAACCTTGCATGTCCTAAAAAGGAACGAACTTGCTTAACCGTTGAGGGAGGTGGGAGTTTGGATATCAGATCAACCTTGGCCTTATCCACCTCAATGCCTCTAGCAGAGACGATATGCCCCAAAACGATGCCCTCTCGCACCATGAAATGACTTTTCTCCCAACTCAAGACCAAGTTTGTCTCGGTGCAACGTTTCAGTACCTTAGCCAAATTATGGAGACATTCATCAAAGGAAGGTCCGAAAACAGAGAAATCATCCATGAACACCTCTAAGAATTTCTCCACCATGTCGGAGAAGATAGACATCATACACCGTTGAAAAGTCGCGGGTGCATTACAGAGTCCGAATGGCATCCTCCGGTATGCGAATGTACCGAAAGGACACGTGAAAGTTGTTTTCTCCTGATCATCGGGGTAGACGGCCACTTGGTTATATCCAGAATAACCATCTAAGAAACAATAAAACGCTTGGCCAGCTAACCTTTCTAAGATCTGGTCAATGAAAGGTAAGGGAAAATGGTCCTTTCGGGTCATGGAATTTAACTTTCGGTAATCAATGCACACGCGCCACCCAGTAGTGGTACGTGTGGGAATTAGCTCTCCGCTCTCATTTTCCACAACTGTGATGCCAGACTTCTTTGGCACCACTTGAGTAGGGCTCACCCACTTGCTATCAGAAATTGGGTATATAATACCCGCATCAAGAAGCTTCAGTACTTCTTTCATGACCACCTCCTGCATGTTGGGATTTAAACGACGCTGCATTTCACGTGACGGCTTCGCGTCATCTTCGCAATGAATGCGGTGCATGCAGATGGAGGGGTCAATGCCTTTCAAATCGGCTACAGACCAGCCGATTGCACTTTTATGCTCTTGTAACACATCCAAGAGCTGACTCTCTTGCTCATCAGATAGATCAGCGGCAATGATGACTGGCAAAGTTTCCTTTGGGCCAAGATATACATACTTGAGTGTAGCAGGAAGTTGTTTCAACTCAAGTTTAGGAGGGACTTCAATCGAGGGAGGAGCTGGTGCTTTAGAGAGCAGAGGTAAGTGTTCGATCTTTGTCCTCCATGGGGGAAAATCCAGCATAGCTACCTCATCTAAAAGGGCGTTGACCTCGGTAATCGAATGGTCAACATCATATTCATCATAGCTAAAATGGGATAAGCAAGCCGCTAAGGGGTCCTCAGTTAGGACATATGGGAGGGCTTCATCAACTAGCTCATCAACAACATCGACTGTGAAACAGTCGTCATTTTCCGGGGGCTGATGAGAGGCCTTGAACGCATTCAGCCTGACTTTCATATTGCCAAATGAAACATCCATAACTCCAGTGCGACAGTTAATGGTCGCATTAGCTGTGGCCAAGAAGGGGCGGCCGAGGATGACTGGAGTTTGTTTCCGTAGGTTTGGCACTGGTTCTGTGTCAAGGACAATGAAATCAGCGGGAAAAAGAAATTTGTCCACCTTGACAAGAACATCCTCAATTATACCCCGAGGCACCCTGACGGATCTGTCAGCAAGTTGCAAGGTGACCGTAGTGGGTTTCAACTCACCCAACCCGATTTGCTCATACAGTGAGTAAGGCAAGAGATTGACACTAGCTCCAAGATCCAACAACGCATGATCTATAATGTGACTCCCAATTGTACAAGTTACAGTGGGGGTGCCAGGATCTTTCAGCTTCGGAGGAGTGTCATGCTGAAATAAGGAACTCACTTGCTCGGTGAGCAGGACCTTTTTGGATACATTGGGTTTGGATTTACGCTTCTGGGTGCACAAGTCTTTTAGAAATTTTGCATACGAAGGCACTTGCTTGATAGCATCCAGCAAAGGTAGGTTGATCTTCACTTGCTTGAACACATCTAACATTTCATCCATTGTTGCTCCCTTTTTCCGGAAGGGAGAGGGTGTGTCCAGACAAGTGGGGAAAGGGACTTTAGGCACATAAGTGGGTGCCTCAGCTGGGATAGATGAAGAAGTGGGAGTGCTGAACCCCTTTTCCGTGGGACTCGTTTCCACCCTAGAGCTTTTGGGGTCTGGGGCAGATTCGCTAATGATTTTCGAAGGCTTCTCAGGCCTAGTCTCGACCTCACGCCCATTCCTCAGCGTGACAACTACCTTTGCCTCCTCATGATAAGTGTCATGAGGCTGAGAGCTACTTCCCACCTCGAAAGTATTCTTGGGGTTGACAGTGGGTTGGCTAGGTAAACGGCCCTCTTCTCGTCTATTAAGCGCACTGGCTATTTGGCCCATCTGGGCCTCTAACTTGGCTATGGACTGAGAGTGAGAATGGACCAGTTGATTACCTGCTTTGAGCTCCTTTAGCTCCTGCAGTACCGTCTCCTCAAATGATGGATTTCTTTGAGGGGGTTGAGGGTTGGGTGGCTGGTAGGATTGTTGGGAACGATAGGCCGCAGGATTGTACTGGAAGTTAGGCCTATTTCCCGTTTGGGCGAAAGAGGTGCCCTGACCGGGTGACTTCCATGAAAAATTGGGGTGACTGCGCCATCCCGGGTTGTAGGTATTCGAATAAGGATCATTACCCAGTTTGGAGAACCCCTGTGCAACATTCACCTGCTCTTGAACAAACTCAGGAAATTGGGGTGCTGCAGGACAGTCACTTACAAAATGAGTGGGACTGTTGCATAAAGCACAAGCATTTTGATTAGCAGGAGGCTGGGGAGATGATGATTGGAGAGATTGTCCCCTAGAGATCAGTTGATCTAACTTTTGGGTCAAGGCAGCCACTTGGGTTGTGAGTTCATTAGAGGGCTGAATTTCAAATACCCCCTTAGGTTTCTGCAAAATCGAGGTTGCTGGCCTCTCCAATCTAGCAGTGGAGGCATGGTGCTGAAATGTCTCACTCATATTCTCAAAAAGTTGCCATGCCTCATCCTCATTTTTCAGCATAATTGATCCCCCACTGGCGGTTACTACCATGTTTCGCCATTCGGGGGATAGCCCATCATAAAAGAATTGCACCAATTGCCATTTGGCAATTTGGTGATGAGGACACTTCCTAAGGAGATCCTTAAATCTATCCCACGCCTCATGAAATTGTTCACTGTCGGTTTGGGCGAAGGATGTGATGGATCTCCTATACTGATTTGTTTTGCCCACAGAGAAATATTTGTCCAAGAATTTTTGTTGGAGTTGGGCCCAAGAATTGATAGAGTTTGGAGGTAAAGTACTCAGCCAATACTTGGCTTTGTCCTTTAATGAAAATGGAAAGAGAAACAATTTTAAGGCCTCACTACTAAAATTGTTTATTCGCACCGTGGAGCAAATAACCAAAAACTCATCAATGTGGTTGTAGGGGTCCTCATTGTTCAAGACATAGAAAGAGGGGATCAGATTGATTGTGCTAGGCTTGATTTCATATTGAGCTGCCTGTACAGTAGGCAGCTGAATACACGATGGTGACGCGTATTCTGAAGGAGTATAGTGCTCCTTCAAGGGCTGAAGAGGTGGAGCCACAGGACCCTCATCCTCTTTTCTTTCTTCAGCCATTAATGAATTTGTGTGTGTGGTAGCAGAGTGGTATTTAGATGATCTAATTTTTCTAAGGGCCCGCTCTAAATTTTGGTCTAAAGAAACCAAATTCGGATGACAAGAGCGACGACCAAGCATGCACACACAAAAATTTACTGCAATTATATGAAAAGAATCAGAAACTCTAGGCTTACAGTGCACTTGGGAGGAGAAGAGAGATTTCTTTTGAGTAAGACTTTGTCCTTTGTGAACTCTCTTAGATCCCTGCACAAATTCTAGAAATCTGTGTTAAAATCAAAGCCCTGCAGTAAGGATAGTAAACAATGTGAATAAAGCTAAAAAAGCAAAATAAAATAAATTAGATAAACTAAACTAAAATCAGAATTAAAAGAAACAAACAACCGTGCTAATTGTCCCCGGCAACGGCGCCAAAATTATGATCAATCCTAGAATAGGGTTGCAATTATTAATTATTCTCCGCTATTATCTCTACTTGAAAAAGTAGAGATACTAACCGAGTATCGTATCCACTGGGACAAAAAGGCTAAGTTGCGCTGTTTCCTAAATTCCTAAACTAATTCTATTGGATAATGAAGTAATTGGTTGAAGGGTTTTGATTAACAAATAAATGATTTCTAAATTAACAAATTAAAGATAACTTTGATTCAGTCAGAGAAAAGATCTAAGGGTACGAATCCACTCTAACCTCGCACAATGGCAAGTATAGGCATTAGGGTTTAACTGTTAACGCTATAAAGACTCGTCTTGGTTACAAACCTTCAGAGTCAACAAATAAAGGATGTGGAAGTAAATCAGGGCATAACCTATCTCTATGGCATAGATTATCCTAGATCTAACAAACACATTCATTCAAGCACCATTATATGACTTAGTATTCGAATCTACAAGATTAAAATACCAAATAAAGAAATATTGCATTCATAAAATCCAATCAATGGATTAGCATCTTGTCATATAATCAAAAGCGTTTAAGATAAACCCTAAACCTATACATCACCATGAACAAAAGGTTAGGGCTTCATCGCAACCCAAAGATAGGGAGTTAGTTACGCATGGACGGCGATTGGCAAAGAATCTCTGATGAAATCGCCATGGCTCCGCTTCCAAAAGCTCCAAAACCTTGCTCCAGACCTTCTCCCAAAGTGTGAATCTCCCCAAAAACGAGTTAGGGCTCCTATATATAAGTTTTGGGGTGAAAAAGGATCTTTAATTCGGGTAGGAGATGGATTCCCGTCGGGTCCGGGCCCACTGGTCATCACAGCGAACTTCGCGAGGTCATATCTCCCTCGATATAGCTCCGATTTACACAATCTTGGACTCCACGGATATCTACTCGAAAAGATCTTTCCAACGGTATGTAGAGTTCATGAATCCGACACTCGAGTTGAAAGTTATGACCATTTCAAGTTGCTACCTCTGAAAATTCCGAGAATCATGGTGCAATTAGAAGACCTTCCATGTTGGCATGCTATGGGATGAGTGGGACCCATGTTGGATATCCAAGGAATGTTTGGACTCTTGCTTTGCTTTCTTATTTGAGTCTCCTCCCATATTTGGCAATCTTTCTTACTTGCAACTCCTTCTTTGTCATGCTTTGTGATTTCTTCCATTTTAGCTATGAATTTCTCTCCTTGCATTTGTAATACCTACAAACAATAAAATAACATAATTAATTTAATTAATCTCTTTCAACGGTATAACCAAGTCCTCATTAAGGGGCCTAAAATGTATCTTTTAGGCTCTCATCACTTACCATTTAAATTTTTTTTTAGTTTGATCATGGTTTGAACCTAATGGACTCAACTCTAGTTGAGAGGCCTTTATCTTAGTTAAGCCCTTGATTAAAACTATTTTCCTTCTTGTTTGCTTCTTATATTTTCTTGTTCATTTTTTTTTTTTCTTTCTGGGTTCTCTGTCATCTGTCAGTTTTCTGCAAGAGAACCCTTCCAGGATGACACGTCATTCATTCTATCGTCTTCAAAGAATGAGAAGATTCATGCAATCTTTCCGCCTCGAATTTCGGCTTTCTTAAGCGTTAGTCTAGTGATAGACACGGTTGATCAAAGAAAATGAATAAGTCTCGTTTGTTGCCATCTAGGAAGAGAGGATTTGGGAATGCAAAATGGAAATATAGAAACACATGACGGAGAGGAAAAGAAAATGTAAAAGAGGTTGTAACCCTTGAACGCAATTTCAAGTAAATTTTAATTGAGTGATCAATAATTTAGGATATATCTAACTAATGATAGAATATGATAATTAAAGCACATTAAAGTTAGTTTTGTGGGACTTTTTTTCAATTCACCCATCTTATTGGTCTTTAGAGGCTAAATGATTATTGGAATACCTTTGATCAATGGTCAAAGGACTTTGTGAGGATTAGAAAAATTGAGGCATGCCATTGTTATCATAAAGAATAAAATTTTATTTAAATTTCAAAAATCGGAGAGGTATATTCATAAATTTCCAGAAGAAATGACAGAGGCACTC
This sequence comes from Cinnamomum chago, assembly GCA_038049695.1. NCBI lineage: Eukaryota > Viridiplantae > Streptophyta > Magnoliopsida > Laurales > Lauraceae > Cinnamomum > Cinnamomum chago. The sequence continues at coordinate 10,368,061 of CP142457.1, read as the reverse complement.
TAGTTAGTAGTTGAATTTTCACACGAAAATTGATATTCCTCTTCCCAAGTTAACTGACGCGCAAAAGTTAGTGTATTTTTCTTGGGCAGTGAAAGTTCCACGATAGTATATGCTTTAGGAATGACTTCTTTTACCATCAGGACTGTAAGGGCAGAAAATGTAATTCACAAGATTAGGGGAGCCTTAGAGGACTTATCCAAATGACTGTGGAGAGCTATCCTCTTCGAGGACCTGAAAGGGAAGAAAGAGCAGTTAAAGGACCTTAGCTGTGGGCAGTGCAGAAACTAAGATTGAGGGAGAAGAGAAACAGAGTAACAGCTAAGAGAGCGCATGCATGTATGCGTACCTGGTTTTTGGGTGGTATATCCTCTTATAAGGGAAAAGTCCTAGATGCCTGTTAGTGGGCCTAATGATTTGACTGTTAGGGTCTCATGAGCCCATAGAGTAATTAATGAGGATCCATCATAGCACACATTACATTAAATGAGGGTCCGATCAGCCCATACTGCATTAAATGCTAGTCACATTGGACCTAATCTCTCCTTGACCTGTTGGCGGCTAAGGTCCCATCGGATCCTTTCTTGGGCCCTGTCCTGATATGGCCGCAGCCACTGGATGTGGCTCTGTCAGAGATTTGATGAGGGTGGACAGCTGGGATAGTATATCTGTCCCATCAGCACATGCCTGCATCCTGCCATGTGTCCTTAGATGAGACGTGGCTGTCAGTGCCCGTCTCGTTTAGCAGCTCGTCACCTTGGCTGTAGCAGAGATGCGTAACTTGTTTGACGAGGCATGTGGCCGAGATCGCTGCGATCAGTGTTGGTCTCGGCAAGCGCACTGGCGTTCGTGCCAGGACGCGCATAGCCGAAATGGAGCATAAGAGCTGGCGTTATTGCTGATCTTAGCATAACTTGCGCATTAAGAATTGCCCCACAGAATTGCCCCCTAGCTTCCGACTTCTTGGGATCCCGGATCCTTGAGGTTGGGAGCTATAATTACGAAAAACCGCCAGAGGTTTACGCCCTGACATTATTGTTGACACGTGGTCCTTATCCAACTTCTCTTCGCATGCTAGGGGTAATCGATGACAGTAAATGCAATGCCCTAATTATTGCGGGAGATAAACCGTCAATGACACGCATCGCCATCTAGTTCGCCACGCTGTTACGCAAGGTGCGCGTGCAGCCTTTTGAAGTGACATTTTTTGAATTTCGGAAACAGCGCCATTGCTGGGCGTTTCCTTTTTATAAATAGTCGTTCCCTCTTCTTCTTCCCCTTTCTTACTTTTCATTTTTGAAAGAGAACTTCCAAGAACCAGAGCAGAGATTTCCAAGAACTCCAGAGCAGAGCCTCCATCAACGCGCAGCGCACTCACAGCAGTGACCGCCTCCATTCTAGGTCCCCCATGTCAGTAAGTCCTTCGAGTCCTCATTCTTTATTGCTCTCCCTCTGGTTCCTCTTTCCCTTCTCTTCTTTTTCTTTTATCAGACATGGGGGTATATAGCCACTAGTTAGAGAGTGAAGAGGCCATAGAGGGATTTAGGTCAGCATACGGGATACCGGACGACGTTTTCGTCCGGCGGGCAGACCCGTCGACCATATAAGCCGATCGTATTCCGACGGCTGGATGCCCATTCCACTTGTAGCAGTCATAGAAGGGGGGGTTAGGTTTCCCTTAGATCCTCTACTTAGGGCTTGCCTTAGCACCTGGAACATCACCCCTTGCCAGCTGATGCCTAACGGCTACAAAATCATCATGGGTACGCACTACACCAAAAATAGGAAATTGGAACGGATAAGCGTTCCTAATCTTTCCGTTCCTAATTCGTTAATCCGTTCCAAATTTTGGAACGGATTAACGGATTAGGAACGGTTATCCGTTCCAAAAATAGGAAACGGATTAACGGATTAGGAACGGTTATCCGTTCCAAAAATAGGAAATTGGAACGGATTAACGGATTAGGAACGCTTATCCGTTCCAATTTCCTATTTTTGGTGTAGTGACGGCTGTGCTCAACAAGTACTTACATATCAACCTCGGCGTCCATGACATAGAGGACGTCTACGATATCTGTAAGTCTAAGGAGGACACCTACTACCTCCGAGTCAAGCCCCATCGAAAAAGTTTCGTCACGACACTTGAAGACTCCAACAAGTATGCGGGGGACGACCTCTTGTCCGTCTCGGGCAACTGGGAGTTCGGTGCCGATGAGGTCGGAGCATACAGAGTCCCTCGTCACCCTTAGGTCGGAGCATACAGAGTTCGGTGGCCTAGGCGCTCTTGGGTTACGGGCCCAGGTACCGCGATTATTATAAAAGAGCCGAAGTCGCTCAGCAGCAGCCGCGAGAGAGACCCGAGGCCGAAGCGGGTCCGTCTCGGATAGCGCCCGAGATCGTGAGTAGGGTTGCATCTGGTGCCAAGGCGTCTTCAACAGAGCTTGAATCTAGCGGGATTCCTCTCAAGAGACGGCCTCGCCGCTCCTTGCCAAGTCCAACAAAAGAGATGTCTCTCACTCTGGCGTATTTGGACTTGGAGGCCTTGGCGTTTGGGGACGATGCTCCTGAGTCCCCTCTGTTTGTGGTCTCAGGAGCTGCTAAGATGGATTTTCCCTCATCCTTACTAAAAATTCTAATTTCCCCTAGACCTTCTCCATGCCAGTGGAAATAACAAAACCATCCAAACCTTCTTTTCTTGATGCATCCTCATTCCTTGATTTTTACTTTTTTTCCCTCTTGGTAAAATTTCTATTTTCCTCTTCCTATATCAAACATTTGGTCATTGCACCCTGTATGGCCCACCTCTATGCGTACAATCCACCTTTATATATTAAAGTGAAATTTGATACAATGAACATATTGGGAGTGATTATTCATATAATCAACTTTAAAAAATGACAGGTGGGCCTTGAATAGGATAAATTAATTATTTTACCATATCTTTTTTTTTATACAAATTGATCTTTTTTCCATGATCCGAAAAATGTACAATTTTTTAGATCCTATCACCAAAAATCACATTATTTGATAGATAGTAAGGATGGCAAACTAATGAAATCTTAGTTTCTTCTCTTGCTTAGGGCCGATTTTATTGCATGTGAATAGTTCTTAGGAATGATAAGGAGCGCCACTTTACCACGATTTTTTATCCTGAACTTATAACAGGGCTTACTTATCTGCATAGAATTGAATTCTTAACGATTTAAAGAAATGAATTCATTATTGTTAAAATATGATCTATTAGTATGGATCTGAATTTCTAAGAATTTAAAAGAACCCATTATGCCATGAAATATTGGACCTATTTGTCCACATGAAAGCGAATCCCTATAAATTTAATTGAACATATTTTACCAGAAATTCCCTTATATTGAAATTTTATAATATGTTTTTTTGCATGAATATAATTCCTAGAAAATCAAAGAAGCTCATTTTACCATGGATTCCTTATCTTGAAATTATAATTGGAGATTTTTATTTTCATTGAATTGAATTCCTAAGAAACATTGTCGTCGTCATGTCATTTAAAAAATATATTGAAACGAAATTGTAAAGTTATTGACTATTTCTTTCATTTAAAAGTTAATGTACATATTGAATTTAGCATAAATTATAATACGGGATAATTGCCAAACTGTTTAGTTCAAAATCTATTGAATTTTCTGGAAACTGTCAAACAACAACAATATTAAAATATTCTATTATGTAATATTTTATGTTGTTAGTATTTAAATCTAGAAATATTTTATTTTGTACGTATCCAAACATTTCCTAAGATCTAAAAGAAACTAAAAAGATGCATATTAGATCACCACTTTTTATTTACATACTAATGCTATATCTTTTCATCCAAACTGATCATTTACATCGTTGCATTTTCAACCCACAAATGCAATGATACAAATTTGAGTGCTTTCATTAACCAAAACTCCAACCCAGTTTTAAGAATATTTTCTTATGTTATAGCTCACACTATGGGTATTTTGGTCTTAAAATGGTGTAATTGTAGCTGTGGGGAAATATTTAAACTTTGGGGAGGTAAAGGAAAAAGTCATCTCTGGGGGTAAGCAATAAGGAAAAACCTCAAAGTGGAATGTAGGCTGGGCAAGAAAGCTTGATTATGGCTCCTACGTAAGTCAACTTTCTTTTCTTTCTTTATGATTCATTTAAAAAATAGCAGGGCTCTCCTAAGTTTAAACTTAACTTATCTTAAGCTAGAATAGTGCTAGTCCCACAAATCAAAGTTGATTATATCTTTTTTTTTTTTTTTTTTGCATGATGGAACTGAAAAATCCTATTCTGATTGGATTTATCTTGATTTTAGAGACTATCATTATGCAAAAAACAACGATAATCGACTTTAATTTGTGAGACCAACACTGTTTATATTTCAGCCTAGGAAAGCTGGCCCCTTTAAAAATAGTAATGTATTTTTAATATTATAATTGTTGTTGAGTTACTAATCTCTCCCTAATAAAAATTAATTTTAAAAATAGTAAGTCTCCTTAACGGGAATCCCTCAGCTGAGCACAGGTGCTCTTGAACATGTGGTAAAGCCCCTGTATTGATCCATCCAAGTAGATCATGAAACAGGAAACCCCTAGTAGTCATGGGTCCCTCCCAAGGTTTGGCCCCCATCCAAATGACTAAACCATTGGATCGAGTGTGCACTTATTTTCAAAACTTGTTTGCCGTGAAGCAAATGGGGCTGGTGATGAACTGATGATGGATGCCAACGTCACCATTCACCGTAACACTTCCATTCCCGAGTGGTCCAGAGGTGGGGCAGAAGGGCTTGCATTATAAATGTGGTAAATCTCATTGAATTAACAATCTCTCCCTAATAAAAATAGTAACGTCTCTCATTGAGTCACAAACCTCTCTACACTGTCATCTTCTACTTCAACCTATCGTTTCCAACCCTGTCCATCTGACCATGTCCATCTCTACCTCATAGTCTACCTCATAGTAATACTAGACTTTATGGTCCTCGTAGACTGTCTCAAAGTCTCTTCTTTCTGGTCATGAGGTTTGTTACTTTTCTCTCACCCCTTCCTCTTTTCTCCACCACGTATTCTCACCCTCTTTGACTCTCCACCAATGAAAAAAAAAAAAAAAAACTCATTTGGGTACAATATTGACCAGTTCAAACAACGCGTACTGATATCTACTTAGAGGATGTTTGGCAAGTCTCATTGCATTGACTTATCGTCTAAACGTATTTAAAATGCATTTGGCGCATTTGGAAACAACACTTTATATGAACAAAACTACGCATATTAAATGCTCTCTCTTTTTTTTTTTTTTTTTTGGAATTATAGTCATTTTGAAAATTACTATTATTTTGCAATTTTTGTAGATTAGCCCACTTACCATAAATGCCATGCATATAATTTTTTTTCAATCAAGGATACGGCCAATTTTCTTTATCTACAAAGAACATAGATTATGTTCGTGTTTTCATGCAAATTCTCGTGGATTAGCCCAACTGATGGAAAATTAAATAGCACCCATAAGGTTGCAAAGCTAGGGACTTGAACTCGACTCATCAAATGCAAAAAATTGACTCAGATAGAGTCAATGTAGTGACTGAAGAGAGTCATGTCCGTTTTTAAATTAACTTTAAGATTATTTTAAAAATGGATCAAGCACTTATAAAATATAAATACACATTTATTTACATCCATATATATACATAAAAAATATTATAATAAGAAAATAAATTAAAAAGATTGCATATTACATAATTTGGTTGTCCAAATATCAAATGTAAAATATCAAACATTAGGTTCAAATTACATAACAATCATCATTTTTAAATTGTTGACTTGTGCATACATATTGAAAAATAAATATTATTTATTTAAAATTAGCTCTACTTATCAATGGTTCAAATGTAAATATCTTACTAAATCGAGACGACTTTTGTGGTAACTTGATTTTTATATTTAGGTTTTTAACTCTAGATTAATTAATTGTAATTGAGATCTAAAAAAGAAACTTATCTAAAAAAGATTAACTAATTGAAATTGAGATCTAACCCTAAGGAGTAGGTCAGTTGGCCTATGATCACAGTTTGCACCCGGAGGTTAAGAGTTCAAATCTGCACTACCACACTGGGGCCATAGGAGATTTATCGGGCTCCCCTTGGGCCCGTAGGGATCGTTCTGAGCGGAAAGGCGCTGGGAAACCCACTGGCTTAAATGCAACCTTCATAAACTCTCTAAACCCTTTTAAGTGTTGCTTTGGATAATCTTTGGAGAAGCATCACTTTTGACTAGTATGTTGGTTAATGGCGTGCCCTGCTTTTTTGTTTGTGCTCCGGCCGGTTGGCTTTTTGGGGATTTTGTTGGTGAATGAAAGTTCTTTCCTCATATATGTTTATAGGTTCTCATTATATTTTTTTTTTGTGGATTTTTTTTTAATGCCCCTTCCCTTTCTTAATATATTTCTAATTGAGAAAAAAAGTTCAAGTAGGAGGCCTTTGTATTAAATTTGAATGAAAAATATGTAAATGGTTATAAATGCCGACTCATTGATTTCTCAGTAGCATCCACAATGCCTATAGATCGATGCTTTGGCCTCTAGGTTATAGTGTCTCGAGCTGTAAGTTATTGTCTTAGGGTAAAAGAGGTCCCCATTTAAGGTATTCAATTTATAATTTATAGGGGGATTCGGTGAGAGAGGTCCCTGAACATTTCACTTTATTGTCTTAGGGTAAAAGAGGTCCCCATTTTAGGTATTCAATTTATAATTTATAGGGGGATTCGGTGAGAGAAGTCCCTAAACATTTCACTTTATTGCCTTAGGTCCGCAATCTTTTCTTATAGTGTGAAAGGTCTTTTTTCCAAATTTAAAAACCTAAAATGTCTAATTTACCCTTTCTTCAAATCATATTCCATGATTAGTGGGATAAGCCATTAATAATGGTCAACTACCATTAAATTAGTCATGATTAATAAAATTCCACTAATGAGATTATCAAATAAATTTCAAAAAAACACAAATAAATTTCAAAAAACAGGAAACAAATTTCAAATAAGTTTATAAAAATGAAATAAATTTAAAAAAATAAAATAAATTTCAAAAGAACGCAAATAAATTTCAAAAAATGAAATGAATTTAAAAAACGCAAATAAATTTCAAAAGAAAGCAAATAAATCTAAAAAAATGCAATAAATTTCAAAAGAACATAGATAATTTAAAAAGATGCAAATAAATTTCAAAAGATCCAAATAAATTTCAAAAAATATAAATAAATTTTCAAAGAGGCAAATAAATTTTAAAAGATCCAAATAAAAGTAAAAAAATATAAATAAATTTGAAAAGATGCAAATAAATTTTGAAATACTAAATAAAATTAAAAAACTCAAATAGATTTGAAAGAACGCATATAGATTTTCGAAAAAACTCAGATAGATTTTCTAAAAACTTAGATAAATTTTCTTAACACACAGAAAGACTTATTAAAAAAACAAAGTTAAAATTTCCAAAATGAAGATTAATTTGTCAGAAACTCAGATAAATTTATTAAAAACTCAGATAAATTTTCTTAAAACTCAGTTAAATTTGTCAGGAACTCATATATATTTGCCAAAAATACAGATAAGTTTTTCAAAAACTAAGATAGATTTGCTTTTCGGCTTTTGAAACCAGGTCAAACTTGACCCGACTTGACCCAGACTGAAACCAACCCTCTGGGTCATCTTGTTCCTCCTCTCGTTCTCCTATTCCAGAACAAGAACTGCAAACTTTCCTGCAACGACGATGGCGCAAAGGCAGTTCAACACAAGGCTCCGGCAAGGTGGCAGTGGTGATCCTCTTCTCTTCTTCTGGCAACGATGATGGCACCGACGAAGAACTAATTATCTTCCTCTCTAGCGATGGTCGAATCTGGATCCTCTACAATCTGGGTTTCTGCGAGTTTTGTTTTGAAAATCCGGATTTGCTGATCTTGATCTTCGGCGACGGTGATGGTCCACCTTCTGTTCAATTGCCGATCTTGATCTTCGGCGACGGTGATGGTCCACCTCTGTAATCTGGGTTTTTGCGAGTTCCGTTTTTTGGGAGGAGAGACGAGGACAACCTTCTTCGTCTTGCTCTAGACCCAATCACGGATCTTTTCCGGATCCACCTTTCCAACCACCGTCAACTTGTTGGTGCTGGGATCGCCAGCCTTCACCTCCTTTGTTTTTGGAATCCTTTGAGAGAACCAATGACTTTCTTGGAGCATCCTTCACAATGCATGTCGACGGTAAGAATCAAAGTAATGGGACCGTTTTCACCTCCATCAAACTTCTTGTTGATTACCATAAGGATGCAATGAAGGGCAACTTTTGAGAGGTTAGATTTATGAGATGGACTCAAAATTCTTTGAAGCCTACCATCAAAGGATCCAAATTCGATTAACACAATATCTGTGTTTATAATTTTACGTAAAAGATTATATTTATGTTTATTACAGTGGAAGTACTTATTCTCTACTGTGATGTATAAAATTTTACACTAATATAACCAGTAATCATGTTTATCAAATATCAATATGACATTGATGATTTCTTCGTAGCCATTTCTTCTCGCACAGAAGCAACACCATGAGGGAAGTCTCCATCTAGGAGCTAAGCTATCGTGGTTCAATTTCAGAAATAGTTACTTCATTATTACTGGAAGTTTTTGCATTGGATGAGGATTCCTCCGAAGTAATTTCTCTCTTCCTTATGTAAAGAGGTGGCTCACTGGGATGAGGAAGAGTCATGGATTTGCTTCCTAGCATGAGCACAACTGATGACATCGTGGGTCTCTCTGTAGCATCTTCCTGAATGCATAGCAACCCGATATGAACAAATCTCAATACCTCATCCATCGGGCATGAATCGATTAGGATTGGATCTATTAGCTCCATCACTTTTCCATCACACCATAATCGCCATGCCTATAATTAGAAAAAGAGAAATTCATGATTTCCAAGAACTGAAACTTTAAATAAAATAAAAACATCATGATTTGAGTTGGGACATGCGTACATATGCGAGAAGGCTTTGAGCATTTTCTGCAAGATAAGATCGACTATTCTTTCTTCCACTCAGAATTTCTAGTAAGAGAACACCGAAGCTGAAAACGTCAGATTTCACCGAGAATAGACCATCCATTGCATACTCTGGAGCCATGTATCCACTATTTCAAATGGAAAATGTAAAATCAAGAAGGTAAGAAATTAAAGGCATTGTAAAGAAGAAAAAGATTCGATTTGTAGGAACCAATCATACCATAGTTATTAGTTTTTTTTTTTTTTGGTTTTATATTAACCATCCTGATAAAGCATATCTCTAGAGCTAATCAAGTCATATTTCAGCATAGATACTACCAATCCTGTCTTGTTTTATTATTATACATGTAGTATTGGCCACCTATATTGGGTTGTTTCATATAGTAAGAATAATATTGTTCACTTTACTTTTTTTGTAATTAATCATAGAAAAAAACTAAATATGCTTCGAAGGAAATCAAAACGAGGAAAAGAAAGTAAGGGAAAAAAAACAAATAGTACACTTTTATTTCAACTTGTGCTTTACATTGGAAGTTTAAAAATATTGTTTGGATCCTGTGTTGGAGCTAATTAGATAGGCTTTTCATGTAATAGGTCTCTAAAACCCCACCTTGGGGCCCATATAATGATAATATGGACCGTCCAAGAAGACTCTCGTTCCCCAATATATATTTCCAAATTTCAGTTCATTAGGAGTGGGTTTCAACATCCGACTGAGCACATGATTGAAAACATGATTAGGCAATGAAGTGGCATTGTTGCTGATTTGGCATTAATCACGTTTGTCTTGTGTGAACTGATATTTGAAGGTATATCAGTGGAGGGGATTTCATTTTGGACACTCTGCACTATCATCATGTGGGCTCCATGTTGTAGTACGGGAGACCTATTACAAAGAAAGCCTATCATATCCATGACAGAGGATCCGCACTCTTAGAAAGGACTAATGTGACCACATTTGGTGTGGGCCTCATTTGGGCCACAAAAGTGAAGGACAGGTTGCAGATAAGGCCTTTGCTAATGGTAAAGAATACAAAATATGAAAAAAAAAAAAAGAAGAAAAAAGAATAATTAAGGAGCTAGTGGGGCATTTCTAATTATGATACTCAGACACGACAATGATATGGTAAGGACATGCCATGGACATGATAGTGGGATGCATTTTACACATAAAAAGTGAAGTTTTTAATACAATACAACATAGTTAATTTGAAAATATCTCTCTAGCTATATAGTCTAAAGACTAATTAATCTGAAATGCATTGTCAAAATGAATTTGCCTTTGACCATAGTTTATTTGCCGATTGCATAGTCATAAAGGAAACGGTTAGAATATCTAGTATGCTGAATCCTTGTCCCGTCTGACTATTTTTCGCTAGTAAGAGATTTATCCACAATCATAGGACCTTCAAAACTGGCCACAAGATATTTCCTACTGCATGATTATAGACGATGCTTGGCTCCCATCGAAGTAACATTCTTCGTGAATATTATTAATGAACTTTAATTTCTATTGTGTACTTGTGCTAACACAAGAATTTCCAAATTCTAATTATTCAGGACATATTTGTATAGTTCGTATTAAGTTTCTAGAAGTACATTAAAAGGTGGTTTATTTAGGGTGTATATATGGCAGATGTCTCAATGAAACCATCACTTTCCAAATGCTATTGTCAAGTTGGGACTAAGAAACTTTATATATTTATAAGTTAATTTCATGTACGTAGGAGTTTATTTTATGTAGAAGTCGATTTTTTGTTTTAATTTAGAAGTTGTGAGATGGGATAAATGGAGAATGTGTTTCTTTTGAAAAAGTGTAATATGACGAATTTTCATTTGGACAAATCACTAAACGCTACGACTAAAGTTGGTGCATATCAATTGGAGGGCCTCCCCTTTTCCATTGGCAAAAGCTTTAACATTATGCCATAGATGACCTTACAGTCTCTCTCAGGCATCTGAGGGTCAGATCCTCCAGTCACACACTTCGGAATTTCTCCAACCACCTTAGAATTTCAAGTATTGTTGAATGATTTTTAAGTTGGTCTTTTTGTGGGTCATTTTGTTTTATTAAGCATAGTGCCCTGTATTGGATTGTAGTTTTTTGAAGGGACTTTTCTTCCCGTCCTGGTGATATTCTTTTTGCAATCAAGCCTTAGAAAAAAAAAATAGAGAGAAGGTCAGTTATGCAAAACTGTTATGCATTTTTTGAGGATTCTATTTACTAGAGTAACTGAATGGCATTCCGTATAAATCTCTAGGATTCAATATTAGTTAACCAAATGGTTGCTTAATTTTTCAAAGCATATAAATGTATCTTCCACTGAACTATATATATTTCTTGCATATAAAACTGATGGGAGTGGTATACTTACTAGGTTCCAATTACTTTGTTTGTGTTAGATTCACCCTGATTCTCTCTGAATGTTCTCGCTAATCCAAAGTCTGATATCTTTGGATTCATTTCATAGTCCAACAAAACGTTACTTGCTTTTAGATCCCTGTGAATAACTTTGAGACGAGAATCCTCGTGAAGATAAAGAAGTCCTCGAGCAATTCCTTTGACGATGCTGTGGCGTATTCTCCAAGTCAACTGAGCACGCTTGATTTGATCTGATTTAATAGTAATATGAAAATTCATTATTGAGTAGTCTTTTTGGTGAATTCCTTTAGTAATAATAAGAAATGTCATAGAAAATTATCACATGCAAAAAAAAAGGGAAATTCCAACACATCTTATTGTCTACTATGAGGCTAACATGATGCATGGGTTGATTGATGCATTGAGACTAATGATGCAAGGTGGGATGGGTGGTTACTGAGAGTTTTTTAGGACCCATTAGAATGGATGCTAGTCTAATTAATCAAATCAATGCAGTAGATCTAACCAATCGAACAAGATAGAACTAGCAAATAAATCTACCAATCAATCACCGCAAGAAGGCACACATAAATATAACTTGGAAATCCTTTCTAGAGAGAAAAACCACAATCTAGAAATCAAGATTTCACAAACATTTACAAGATACACTCACATCTCCTTTACCTCAGTCTATACATCGACTTCTACCGTGCACCGTTCTCCTTATTTGATCTCCCCGCACCTAGTCAATCAAGATGAACTATCTTCTACAAGAAAGCAGAAGCAACAATGACCTTCTAGAGCAGCCCTTCAGAATGATCTCTCAATGGATCTATCTCTCTCTAAGACATCTCCGACTCAGATTAATGATTAACTTCTAGGGTTGAGAACAAACCCCCTATATATAGCCCTAAGTTTGTCCAAGAGACTTCTAATTAAAAATAATCCACTTGGAATATAAGTTCTTTTCACACACTTTCATAGAGTTCGGACCAAACTAGGAGCCTACCGCCACGCTCACTATAGCGAGACACTACTCTGCCTCGGGTTTGGTTTTGACAGTCCTAACAATATTTCCCCTTTTTGCAATTCTGGGAGAAAACTCCCTAAAATAATACAATTTGATCTACCCAAAAGAAAAATCCAAAATAAATTGAATTTAAAACAAAGAAATTCAGCACTATAGATCATGTATTGCCTTTGCTTGAACTTTTAGATCTTGAATTGCCTTGGCTTGTATAGCTCCCCCTAGCTCCATTCTTCTCCTTTTGCATTTGTCCATAATTGACAAACAAATATCATCATGCAGCTTCTGTCAATCTAGATGCAGTAGCTCCCCCTTAATATTGACTTCCCCTCAATATGATCTTCATATCAGCACTGAGGTGGGGACTCGATCTTGTAGATCAGGGGTGATGAGGCTTAGGCGCACACACTTGTAAATTTAAATATTTCAGCAAATTATGTATCAAAACAGAAGGTAGGTCTTCTTTTTTGACCCAAACAGCTTTGGTATTCTTCATTTTCAGCTCAGCCTTCTGCGTTTTCCATTGCTTTCGATTCAGTAAACTTCGTAGCTTGTTGCAATGGGGTCGAATGTGTCCTTTAATTCCACAATGATGGCAAGTGAGAATTTGTTCAGGACATGACACATTCTGCTTCTTTGGTGCTTTCTTTGTAACACCAACAACGGGATTAGTAACAATCGAATTTTTAATAAAACAATTTTTACCTTTAGCATTCGAAGTGGATGCTCCATCAGCATAGCCAATGTCATGCTTGTCAGTGTGTGCCTTTTGACCGCACAGGATGTCATCTGATTTTCTCGATCCGATGTTCATACTATTCAATGAAGCTTTAGCAATATTTAACTCAGATAAAACCATCTTGAGTCTTCCATTCATATCAGAATTCTCTGCTTTCAAAGTCTTTATATCAGAATCAAATAAGTTACACTCTATAATCAATTTGGCAGCCAACTTGTTATTTTCATCCTCCAATTTTGTACCTTCGCAAGTGCTTCTACAAGTTCAACTTTCAAGGAGGAATTCTGCTCTTCAGAGGCTTTCCATTTTTTAGCCACTTTTTCATTCATCTTCTGCTCTTCATGGTCTTCTCAAACAACATTTGATATTCAGATTTCCAATCCTGTTCTACCTCTGACCTACTATCATCATGATCAGTCCCATCATCAAAAAACTTATGGAGTAGCGGAACATGCAGATGCCAGAAAAACCATGATTTCTCTTTGCTAATGGCAGGCTTCTCAGATTCAAACCTTTTCAAATTAAAAGTCATTTTCTTTGATGTCCTATTACTATAATCACTAGCAATGTGTACATAACCATAACACTCATAGCACTAAATCCCTTTAAAACATTTTTTTTCTTCCCAACAAATTTAGGGATTTTGGTAGAAGTGCCTTCTCGCGATTGATATCCATTCTAACAATATTTGGTTCAACGTAATAAAAAAGTGTAACCCACGCTGATACCAATTGAGAGTTTTACAGGACCCACTAGAATGGATGCTAGTCTAATTAATCAAATCAATGCAGCAGATGTAACGAATCAAACAAGATAGAACTACCAAATAAATCTACCAATCAATCACCACAAGAAGGCACACACAAATATAACGTAGAAACCCTTTCCTGTGAGGAAAACCACGATCCAGAAATCAAAATTTTACGAACAGTTACAAGATATACTCACGGCTCCTTTACCTAATGCTGTACCTCGACCTAAGGACCGTAGTTGTTCTTGTATAAAATCCACTAACACAACTTCCACCATGCATTGTTCTCCTTACTTGATCTCCTCGCACCTTGTCAATCAAGATGAACTATCTTCTACAAGAAAGCAAAAGTAACAATGACCTTCTAGAGCAGCCCTTCAGAACGATCTCTCAAGGGACCTATCTCTCTCTAAGACATCTTCAATTCAGATTAATAATTAACTTCTAGGGTTGAGAGCAATACCCTGTATATAGACCTAAGTTCATCCAAGAGACTTCTAAGAATAATCCACTTTGAATAGAAGTTCTTTTCAAACACTTTTATAGAGTTCGAACCGAACTAGGAGCCTACCACCACGCTCGCTATAGCGAGCATGAGTCTCGCTATAGCAAGACACTACTCTGCCTCGGGTTTGGTTCTGACAGCCCTAAGAGTGACAAAGGGAGATGGTGATGGAGAGGTAGGATGATTATAAAGTAGGCCACAAACTTTCGAAATACATTTATGATTGGAAAAAAAGGGCCATGAATCCACATCAATGTGAGTAAGAAGACACCATAGAGTTAAATCATATTATTTCCTTGCTAGACGATCTACTCTGTGATCCATTCCATCAATTTGATATAGCACATCTCTCATTTCCACATCTAGGGTCCGTTTCTTGTAATTGAATTCCTCGAAGTTAACAAATCTTTCTGTAAGTAGTTAATAATGCAGTTATAAAAGGTCAATGTCCAAAGATGACATCTCCGCTTTATTAGAAAATGAATCAAGCGAAGACATAAATGAATACCCAGCCATCACCCTGGCAATGCAAATACTAGGAAAGCAATTTATCATCAACAGCATTGGCTTATATCCTTCACCCCTGTAACATATCCATCAACCCTCACGTATATTTCACTCCTCACCTTTTTTTACCATGAATTCTTATGTGTTCTATAGTAACATACAGGCCCCTGCCGCTTGGAAATGTCAAAATGAGTGTAGAAATCCTATATGAATATATGGCATGAGAAAAATTCATTGGGGGAATGTATAATTTTAAAATCATAAAACGAACATACCAAAGAGAAAGAAATCAAGGCTCTTGTTGGGCATGTATTCATAAATAAGGAGTTTCTCTTCCTTTTCCATGCAACAGAATAATAGCCTCACGAGATTCTTGTGTTGAAGTTTCGAAATTAATACAACTTCATTCTTGAACTCCTTTAGGCCTTGACTGGAGCCTATTGAAAGTCGTTTTACTGCAATTTCATTTCCATCTGCTAGCATACCCTATAACATTTTCAAGCAATATCGCTCATGAGAAGCAATGAAGCTTAATCTTCACAGATTATACAATCATTTTGAGCATAATCTATATCATTACCTTGTACACAGTGCCAAATCCACCTTGTCCAAGCTTGTTTTCGGAAGAGAAATTATTTGTAGAATGTTGAATAGTACCAAAATCAATGAACGGTAACTCCTGATTTTCCCCTTGACTTCCTCCATATATATCTATATTCAGAAGATCGGTTCTTGCTGCACCCAAGTTTTTTAACAAAGTATGATGGCTTTGTTGCTTCCTCGCTGGACAAAAAAACTTTATTTAGAATTTGGCTTTAACTATGTATTTAACTCAGGTAAATAGATGAACTAGGTATTTACCTTCCTGCAGTTTTCTCCTCCTACGTAGAAGGAGGAAGGTGCAACATCCCAAGAAAACAAGCCCAGCAAATGTTACGGAACCAATAGCAACAAACGTCCCTTTCTTGCCTTGTTTAGAGACATTGACAGAAATCTTAGTTGCAAAGGGAAATTTGTAAATGAAGGTGGATTAATTGATATAACCACATAACCCTTTCAAAAGTTTTACACAAAAATAATATTGATAATAGATAAAAGTAGAGATAAATTGAAAAAGAGAAGAAAAACAGAAAATATACCGTTTACTGAATTTCAGTACATCAATGCTGGAACATAACTTTTAGTGAGAAACTTCAATGCTATTAAAAATTAAGGGTGGGGAAAATCTAACCAAATTTTAATGTGAATTCTAATCTCCATATGTACTTGACATGTAAGTGATCTAAGGATTCTCATTGAACAAACAAGATTCCTGGTTTGAAGTACCTTCACAATATTTTTTATCTTTTATAGCTCTATCAATTGGTTTCATAGTAACTTTGTGTAACTTTTTGGACAAGGCCATCTTGGTGACTGTTTCAGATTAACGTACACATTATTCCTTCCTAAACTTGGTTTTGCCAATTTCTTGAGCAAAATTCAGATAATGTCACCAAAGTCATTTGACTATGATATCTCATGATATCATGGGGTTTATCAGTTTTTGTCTCACATACTTTTTGCCACCGGCAAGCGAATTAAGTTTTTATACAACATAAAATATGATATTTTATGAAAAGTATATACACATATGACTACCATTTCTCAGGTTCTATCAGTTTGAAACAAACTTTTCTAAGCGTTGAATAAAATCCATGACATCATGGGATAGTCCTATGATATCATGTGATTTATCAGTTTGTGTGACATACACTATTCCCATGATATATTGGATTTGGGGCAAAAAAAATTTTAAAAAAATGTTGACTAGAGTCGAGCGACATTATCTAAGGCTCGATCATGATATTTTGTTCGAATGGGATTTGAGGAGGACTAATATGTCAAAACCCCTTGATTATATGATAATTTTCCTACTATTATCAGTACTCCATTAAGCAATGTTCTTTGTGGTAAAAGTCCCTTAATAACCCAGTTTTTCAAATTCCAATTCCATCCACTCTAATGATAAATCCTAAAATCTCATTTCAATAGAGGCAAGTCCCACCATTCGATTGATCGCATGATGAGAATGTGATTAACTCCATGCCACGAACTGGGTGAACTTACCTAGGACTCCACCGCCATGCCCATATAATGATAATTCGCACAATTCAAAATGAATGTCATACCCTTCAATATTGTAATAAAATTGTAGTTTTTATTAAGAGAATGAAAAAAATCACTTTTCTTTTACCATAATCATCCCAACTTCCATTTCATTTAACCAAAAATTCAATTCTACTTTCAAACTACTACTAATCTCCAATGATGTGACATTTAACTCCCTCCTACTTTTCAAAAAATTTACCAAACTAGCCATGGGTAACTAGATAGGCATCCCTAGAGAGCTACGAAGCAGCTAGCTAGTAGCTATACACTAGCTATACACCATCGAACGAACAACCAAAACACGCAATACAAAAATCCAAAGAACATGAAGCTAAACAAAGCTGAGATTTATTGGTTAACGAAGTCATGATTACTCCAAAAAAAAGAATTTTTGAGGATAGGGGTGGCGCCTTGAAATTTCTTGCGAAGTTGGCCTGCAAATGAGGGATAGTAGGTCAATCATATACATAGTTGCTAATTTCATCTTGGACCCCATTTCAATAAGGCTTTCAAAATGAGATATTTCGGCAGATTCAAAGTTTTGGTGTAACATTTCAGAGTTAGTTTTTGGATAAATAAAAAAAATCCAAATAAAAATTATAAAAAAATATGAGATATAATTTATGCATTTGATTAATTACAACAAAAAAATATTATAAGATACACATATAAAATTTAAGCACGTTCCTTAACAGAACAAACTTTAAATAAAATTTTCATAACAATAAAAGTTAATAACCTTTAAGATTGAAGTTTGGGAAATTACCCACAACATCTCAACCATTTTTTAAATTTTCAGAAATTCCATTCATTTTGGTCAATTTCGGCCGAAATCCATATTTTTGGCCGAAATGAACCAAAAGTTAAACCAAAAAGTTACAACACGCATTATTTCAGCCGAAATTGACCAAAAGGTTATGACATGCATTTCAATTTGGCTTCATGGCCGAAATGAAATGAAATTGATAATTGTGATTAGATAGCAATCAGTATGGTCCAAAAAAGCCTGCTGATCTAAAGGATAAGATCAATTATGGTTTTCCAAATGGAGTAGATAAAGTAGAAAAACAAGATGTATTATATGCCATAAAAGTGGTTGTTGATTTTATTTAGAAAACTTCTCAATTTATAAGGAGAATCATAATTCGTAAGAGAGTAATTTAAAATTGAAAACTTTATTTCTATCTAAAATATCTCTAACAACCTCATCTCATCTCTAATGCAGCAATGATATAATATCTCTAATAGCCTCTCACAAATATATTGTCCTTTCATAGAAAGGATTCTTAATTTGATTAACCATAAAAATAACACAACCCTTAATCTTTCTTAATATCTTGTAGGATCATTTATTTGCTGGTGATCACCATCCGTATTGAGATTTAGTGACGGCTAATCCCACTGCTTTGATACCATGTGGGAATTCAAGATGTACGTACTATATATATTTTCATAAAAATCAAAATAAATTTTATTCACACAAACTTCTAAATTTATAAGGAGAATCATAAGAGTGTAGTTTAGGATTTACTAAACCCTTAATTATTTTGCTAAAATCTCCAACAACCTAATCTCTTATCTCTATGGTAGCAATGAGCAAATACCTCTTAACAGATGGTGCATGAGAAGACTATTCCAATGCCTTTCCTAGATTACTAAAATAAATGTGTAAATTTAATAAATTTAGTGTTGCTTATAGTTTATTTCAATTTACTGCACCTTTTCTTTTGGTGGATAATTCTGACATAAATAACTTTTAGAATGATAAATAAGATAATTGTAACTCACGATACCATTTTCTAAACTATCCACTTGCCATTACGCATTCTTTGATCTTCCATATTTGATCTGCATTAATATGAAAGATATTTCATCTTTCACAAAATGAAAATTATTTTAATTTTGTCTGCATCTGAACATATCCATCAGTCTTAAATAATAATCATAAAGTATTTCAGAAGTTATAGAAGTTTTAAGAATATAATGATTTATGTATAATTAAAAGTTGGAGTTGATCAAGTTTACTTTTTTTTTTTTTTTAAAACATTTGGCACCCCAAGTAAGGGAGCAGGAGCTCTCCAATGTGGTAAGAGTGGCATAATCGGGGATCAATCCCTGATAGCCGCATGATAACAGAAGTTTTGCCAACCAACTACACAACCACATTTTATCGATTGAGATTAGTTTTTAGTAATATATTGATTAAGAGATAAGATGGTAACTAATTTAACTTAACACCTTTCTTTTTCTATCTTCTACCTAAAAGTTACATGAAAAATAAAAATATGTAAAAGTTTATAATTCAAACTTGATTTGTTGTTTATATAAATTTATTTATGTTTTCTATTAGTCAAGAAATTTTGTATTTAGATTTTGAAGAATGTTAAATAATATATCTTTTATTTTAAATTTATTTCTTTTCAATACTTAAAAAGATTCAAGAGTTATTTTACCAGAAAAATCCCCTTACTTTCCAGATATACCAAAAAGGACCTAAAAGATACGTATCTACCGTTGTAGTACCAGGGGCCATTTTTTGGTTTATTTTTTTTGCTGTTTTGCCTAGCAGAGTGAGAAAGGAACAAGAATAAAGGCAAATGAAAAAAGTGAAAAAAAAAAAAAAAAGAGTAGAGAGGAAAATATGGGTGAAAGAGAGAGGGGTTTTGAAGTTTGATTCATTTGGTTGGCGAACGAATTTGTTTAGGTTATGGGAGAAAGAGAAAAGATGAAGATAATGAATTTGTCTCTTACATTAGGTTTAAACGGATCTCCAATCCAATCTCAAGATATAGAAGTAATTCTAACCGTCAATTCCAGTTAAATCTGCCTTTGGCCGTAAGGGTCAGAGGTCACTGCTGACGTCATCGTCACCTGGTGCGTTGGTCCTGGTCTTTTAGACCAGGTCGAACCTGACCCGAAACTTGGTCTTTCCTGGCCCGGCCCAGGTCAAGAACCCACATCGTCTTCTACGATTTTTCTCTGCACAAACAGGCAGCGACTGAGGACACCGGCAACTATGGTGGCGGTGACCATGAGGTCTTCCTCCTGCAGCCTCGGCGGTAAGGTACTCAGGCGAAGAGCAGCGACAGGGAACCTTGAATCCTTCTATCCCTTTGCATAATTCATATTGAATTCCTAGGATCCGGAACTTCATTTCTACACCTATTGAAGGGGCTAAATGTGAAAATCTACATGATAAGATCCTCAAAGAGCCATCATATAATTTCCCCCTCGATAAGAAATGATTACCCATTCGTCACCAAAGTGAATTGAAAGGTAGATTGTAGTGCTCTTTCACCCCTCCCCTCTTTAATACTATCAAATAAAACCATAAGAATTTCTTACTAGGTAGGCACATATGGGGCCGTCAAGTTCCTAAGTATCTCAATTAATCAAAATAGATTGAAGTAAAAAGTTGATGTGATTCAAAAGTCATCCCAGCTGTAAAAAGGAAAAAAAAATGGTAATCTACCCATAATCAACAAGTATTAAGCAGGAGAGGGTCAGTGACAGATGCACAACTACAGACTAAAGCTTGGATGGAACTATTATGTGTCCTTCGATCTAAATATTGCAGTTACAAGTAACCAAGATAGATAGGTCTGGAGTAGGCAGAGAATTATACTATCATGCTCTACAATACCTGTTCCTTGTGTACGGTTTCCAGCAGGAGTTGGTGGCGGAGGAGGAGGAGGCGGCGGCAGAGAAAAGAAGATATATAATTCATATCGTATGTTACAGCTCACACTATAAACATTTCCTCCTGTTCTTCCATCACAACAGTTCGGAATGTTTTCGATCATCCTCCTCAAACAATAGTCGCAATTGCTCTCTGATAAATCTCTAGTGCACTGAGCCAGTCCATATATCCTTTTAAAGGAGTCATACTTAATAGAATTCACTGCATACTTGGATGCTGACGATGCCGCTGCTGTGGTAAGATCGTTCATTAGGCTTCCCACTTGTGTATTGAAAAGCGTCTGTGTATTGAAAAGCGTAACATTGGGCGCATTCTGTGTACGATAAAGAGATTTTCTTATAGTGGTGTCAAGTTCAGAGAAGAAGCGTTGATCGGAATAGCGCAAGATACAATTGTAGTATCTGATGGTTGCTTCTCGTTTGTTGGGACAGAAGAGGATGATGTCAGCGGTTGAATCGTTGAGGCACTGCCTGCAAACATCTTCAGAAGCTCCAGACATGCATTGTGAGTAGCCATAGACCGTGTTAGCACCATCTCCATAGCTATTGTTGTAGAAGCTATCGTGCCTTATCACCCCATTGCTAGATAAAGTAGGGAGGATGGTGTTGAGATTGGTATCATATTGGCTGCCGGAAGTGTAATTCAAGGACCCGCAGGCACCGAAGTTGGCTTTGAAGATTGGTTGTGTAAAGGTAACAGAGCTTTCTTCAGCGGCAACAGAGCTTTGAAAATGTAATAAAAGGATAAAAAATAGGTGCATTTTCAAGTGTTTAGAAGCCTGAAGCTGCATTTTAGAATGAAGAAGAGAGTTTAGATGCTGCAGGTGGTGAAGATGAAGGTTTTCGTATGGTGGAGTGGTAGATTTTTCTCTTGCAGTGTCTCCGTCCAAAATGCTTTGGTCTTAAGTCCCCACACGCTTCCTTACCGACTTTTTTGTCATGAATTTAATGTACACCCGCTTTGATTAAAAGTCCAAATTTCGCAAATTTATCCCTCTTTTTTTGGGTATTTACAAAGAAGCCCCTCAGCTTTTTGGGGACTTCTTGACCCAGGTCAAGGGGTTAGGGTGACCATGTAACAGTTATCTATATTTTAAGATGATAATAATGCTTTCCATTTAATTCTATTATTTAGTTTGATCATGGTTTGAACCGAATGGACTCAGACTCTTGTTGAAAGGCTTTTATCTTAGTTAAGCCCTTGATTGAAAAGATTTTCCGTCTCCTTTGTTTCATATATTTTCATGCCCTTTTTTTTTTTTTTTTCTCCTCTGAGTTCTTTATCATTTGTCAATTTTCTTCAAGGAAACTCTTTCCGGACAACGCATCTTTGATTCTATCCTCTTCAAAGAATGAGAAAAATCAAGCAATCATTCAGCCTCGAATTTCAGTTTTCTTAGTGTTGGTCTTTTTAGTGACAAACATGGTTGATCAAAGAAAATGAACAATTTTTCGTTGTTGCCATCTAGGAAGAGAGTATTTGGGAATAAAAAATGGAAATATAAAAACACATGAGGGAGAGGAAAAGAAAATGTAAAAGGGGTTGTAATCCTTGAAGCCAATTTCATGTAAATTTTAATTGAGTGGTCAATAATTTAAATAGGACATATCTAACTAATGATAGAATGTGATAATTAAACCACATTAAAGTTAGTTTTGTTGGACTTTTTTTCAGTTCACCCATCTTATTGGTCTTTAGATGCTAAATGATTATTGGAATACCTTTGATCATTAATGGTCAGGGGACATTGTGAGGATCAGAAAAATTGAGGCATGCCATTGTTATCGTAAAGAATAAAATTTTATTTAAATTTCAAAAATTAGAGAGGTATATTTATAAATTTCCAGAAGAAATGACAGAGGCACTCTAGTTAGTAGTTGAATTTTCACATGAAAATTAATATTCCTCTTCCCATGTTATTTGACGCGCAGAAGTTAGTGTATCCATTTTTCTTGGGGGTGTTAAGTTTTGCACCCACCCTATACCCTATATGGCTATGCCTAAGTCCCTTGATCATTTAAGATGTTGATGTCACAGACTCACAGGTGGGCCATGGGACCTGAAGAGTTAGGCTGTAGTTACCTGGGAAGCATGGCTCCTTGGCTTTTGGCCGTACTACGACTCTGTTTGATTGATGGGTAAAATATCGCCACTGTTTCACTATAGGGGGTGCATTTATTATTCAGGCTTTCAGTTTTGTCTTCTTTTTTACTTTATGTTCAGGTTGCTCTGGTGCAATAATATTTAAGAATGGGGGGCAGTTTGGCTATTGAATACTGGGTATAACAGTTCAAATGATCAAAGCCATCGATCCTCTAAGTAATGTAATTTACCGTGGTATTTAAATAGGACTTTGCCGTTTGACTAATTATAGTGCTGCAAATTTGATTTTTAGTTGATCGTTACTCTCCATTGGATTTAAATTTAAAAGAATTATGCTTTCTAAATCAGTTAGACTTGAGGGCCGTAGATAAAGATTTGATTTCCTTCATTCTAGAATTATGAGTGTTCCTTGAGTCTGATTCCCTTCATTCTTGGGAACCAAGCAGAAATTGTTATTCGTTTAAAGGTCCGGACTCGAAGGACAGGGAAGACATATCAACTCGTGCTAATATAGATACATTTGAAATTGTTAAGCAAGATATTTTCCAGTTTCAGAAACCAACGAGATATAGTTGCTTCTCTATTTACAACTACTCTATACATGCATATGTTCGTCAGTTTCCACCTATACTACATCCTTACATTATGCATGTACAAGACGTAAAACCTGATGGAAATTGCGGATTTCGGGAGATAGCTGTCTGTCTTGGTCTTCACGAAGATGCATGGGCAACTATCTGATATATCTTAATAGAAGAGTTGTACACATTCAGGACACATTATGTTGCAATATTTGATAGTGATGACCAGTGGACTCGTGTTTACAATTCACTGAACTTTTTTTGCATTAGATAGAGGAGCACCAATTGAGCATCGGATGACCATGACAGACATGGTCTCTTAATTGCTTCATAGTTCAATGTGATATTACACGTTTTAAATGCTGCACAGAGCTTTATGTATTTGTTACTTCGATCTACTCCACCACCGTCGTACCAACATGCTGCTATCGCTATCAGGTACATAAATAATAATCACTATATCTATGTTGCATTAACAGATGGTTACCCAATGCCTCCCATTTTGACTCAATGAGTTCACTTCAGGCATGATTGGGCAGCTGCATGGGCTACCCCATATGTGGAGCAAATTAATGCGTTCATGCAGTATATGCATTCTAGCTTTCCTTCTGAAACCATTATGTTGGAAGATTAGGAATGTAATGTGTGTTAATATGTTTAAATAAATTTGTTTGAAATATTCAAGACTTTTGAGATTATCTAGATTTTTTTGTTATTAGTATTTAGTAGTTATAATCCAGTGTTTTAATATTTAATTCAGAGTTGAGAATATAAGGTTTAATATTGCTGGTGTATCAAAAAAAAATTATTTGGTCCATAATCATACTGTCATGTGTGAAGGCACTTGCTAAGAACCAAGAATGACCTAATTAAAACTCTACACATGGCAAAGAGTCGTTAAATATTTATGTACTTTTCTAAAAATCAATCAAAAGTCTCATACTTTTTCAAGAATTTTCCTTAAAATTATAATAAATTATAAATAATTTGGTTAAAAATCAATGACTACAAAATAAATTTCTCATCCGCATAAGCATTGCGGATCCCTCCTCCTAATTGCGTGATATACCTAAATTGATCCTAATTGGCCCTAGCCCCAAGATAAAGGACGTTGCTAGCTTAGACCTCAAGTCACTTGCTCCTCCTGCCATTCAGAACAAGGCAATAGGTAATTCCATAATTAGCCATAGAGGAATGCACTGTACAAGCACATCCAGCAAATGGTCACATCACATCGTGTCATAGCATAGGGCGGGAGTCAATATGAGGAGGAAGATATCCAGATGTACGGAGAAGTGGTGTAAATATATCGACTGTGCTCTCCCATTCCGTCATGTCAGATCAGGTCATCTATAGCCATAGAATAGAGTGGGTGTAAATATTAAATAAGGTGGGTGTATTTACCCTAGCCCTTTTCTTAAATAGGGAAAGTTCCACGATAGTATATGCTTCTTTTACTATCAGGGCATCAGGGCATTTTGGACTCTATAAAAAGTTCAATGTATTTGTCTTGCCAGCACCTATTTACCTCTTACCAGTTGATCCTTTTAATGTATACTAGTAAAGACTTCCAGCTGCCAGTCGTTAAGATTTTCACAGGCCCTTCTATTAAGTATGAGGGTAGTGTCTCATGGTGGTTTTGGATGGGAACTATCACGTCTATTAAATATAGAGAAAATCCATCCTACTCAACACTCTTTATAAAATGCAAGTCTTTTCTGTATGTTTTGGATAATGCCCAGTGAAACAGTTAAAGAAAGCTATTCATACATATTAAAATCTTCTAACAAGTTATCATGGTTCTCTTACATTTGAACATGGTTTTGTCACTTTGTAAAAGCAAAACAGTTAAGAAAGGAATTGATGCATATTAGAACCTTCTAATAAATTATTTTTGTCCATATTGTCACTTTGTAATAGGAATGGTAGAACGCGGAAGGTTAATTTTGTAGGTGGTCTCCAATTTTGCTAATTGTTTCCATGCATGATAATGGTCTCTCCCAAGAAAAATGGAAAGCCAAAGAGGACATTGATTTTATTTTTTATTTATTTAGAGAACCCGGTACAACAAGGAAGGAAGCTCGGCACATCCGGGAAGGAAGCCCAATAAAGTGGGAAGAAAGTCTGCATATACACATGCGAGATTATAGGGAGAGTTGGAGGTTGAACCCCTAACCTCCTAAGTAAGAATCCAACTACTTACCACTTGGGTAAGAGTGGTTCTTAAAGAGGACATTGGTTGAAGTAGTATGTAGTTGGATAAGAAGTATGTAAGTGCCTAAAAATTACGGACCTAGTTAGGGGAGGATCGAGCTCCTGATTTAAAGATTTGGGGGAGATGAAGGGGAAGGATCGGGCCTCCAGTGACCTGAAAGGAAGAAGATAACAGTCAGAGACCCTGGCTATGGGTAGCCGAACGCCCTCCGATGCTCAAGTTAGTATAAGAACCGAAAGAGAATGGAGAAAGGGAGCTCTTGTTGGAGAAGATTGTGCGTACCTTACATGGTTTTCTCTCATGCAAGATATAGACGTGAAAGTCATCATGGAACTGCTCCCTTGAAGGGACGGGAGTCCTATCATAGTGTACTTTCATCCCTTGAGTGGGGGTAGGTGAAAAGGGGATGTCCCATCGGACCAGCGCCCCTTGCCTAGGGACATGACTTGAGATAAGGCATGCCCCTTATCTAGGTCCGGCGCCCACTTCGTTGTCAGTTTGCCGATCCCGCTATGGTAGCACATTAATGGCCGCATTAATGACTGAATGACAGGAGGCCGAGATCGGGCTTTAGACCGAGGCCGAGGTGGGAATTACGGATTTGGCGAAACGAACCGGATCCGCGCGTGACCGAGGTGGCGCTTCAGCCCAGCCTGGAAGATGCCGAGACTGAAAACACCCCTAAGCCCGGAGATGGCCCCACTCGACCCCATCATTATGGAATGCCCCACACAATTGCCCCATAGTTCCCGACCTCCTGGTCGTCCTTGAGGTCAGGAGCTAGTATTCTCGGTCAGATGGGCTGGCGCGGTCTTATCGTATCTTGCTTCTGAGATCCTCATCATGACTTCTCTTCGCATGCCCTAGGCGCTTCACTGGGCATCATAATTGCTTTGTTACGACAGGCGCGTGGGGCGCCGTTCCGTATGACCGAGGTGATAATTATCATGCCAAAGGCGTGGTGAGATACGATCCGTCGTTTCCACGTGGAGTCCTTCGTTTGGCCGCTCGCCTGGATCGAAGCAATGCGTGGCGAAGTCGAAGAGACGCTTCGCGTGTGCGGGAATCAAGGAGGGCATCCCTGTATAAAACGGGGGTGTTTTCCTCCTTTCTTCCCTTACCCTAGTTCTTAGCCTGAAGGAGATCTTGCTGAAGAATACTTCGTCAAAGAACACCTTGCTGCAACCTTGCCCAAGTTAGAAGACCACCGAACTCAGAGAATTTTCTTCCCTGCTTCCTGCTTCTTCATCCTTTGCAATCATGCCTTCTGTGAGTTCCACCTTCTGTCTCCGTTACCTTTTTGTGCCTCTTTTTTTCTTTGTTTTCATAGGCTTTTAGTCCCTTAGGGCTTTTCCAGCCTTCGTTCCTTTTTGTCTGTTTTCTTCCCCTTTCGGTTTCAAGAAAATGGGAATCTATAGCCATTAGCTGGAGGGCCCTGTAGCCCTAGAGGCGTTTAGGGCACAATTCAAAATCCCGGCCGATGTCCTGGTGAAGCCCAGCGATTTTCAGGGCCTTTTTGAGGGATTTGCCACCTTCAAAGAGTGGATGCCTTTCCCTCTACTGGCGGTGTGCGAAGGGGGGGCAGGTTCCCTATCCACCCACTTCTCCGATCTTACCTCCACGCGTGGAAAATCTGCCCTTTCCAGCTCATGCCGAATGGCTTTAAAATAATAATGGGTGTGGCCGAGCTGAATTGGATTCTCGACATCAACCTGGGTGTGCACGACATAGAAGATGTATGCGATATCTGCAACGCTGCGAGGGCCGAGGACACCTATTATCTCCGAGTGAAAGCCAGGCGCTGTCCTTTGGTGAATGCCCTGGAGGATTCCACCAAATACGCCGGGGATGACCGCATCTTGTCTCAGGGAACTAGGAGTTCAAGGGGACCGAGACCGAGGAGGATCGGAGAATCCAGGTTCCGCGGAAACCTGGGACCCCCCCTAGTAAATGCCCGTCCCTCTAGGTTTTGCTTGCATTTCCTTTGCTCGTCGTTATACCGAGCTGACATCCTTGCCTTTTTCCTGCGCAGGTATTCAGAAGAGGAGGAGAGAGGCTAGCTTTAACAAGTGGAAACGAAACGACACGTGGTTAGAGAAGATTCATCGCTACCACGGTCACCACGACCGAGCTGCCTTCTCGCTGCTAGGGTACAAGCCTCGGTACCAGTCGTATACCAAGAAGACTACCGAGATCCCCTCCCAGCCGATAGGGGAGATTGTCTTGGCCCTTGCCGAGACTAGTGGTCAAGCGCTAGAGTCCCAAGGCCCGATTGTCATCACGGACAGCCCTCCCTCCCGAGAT
The DNA here is from genome assembly GCA_038049695.1 of Cinnamomum chago. Taxonomy (NCBI): domain Eukaryota; kingdom Viridiplantae; phylum Streptophyta; class Magnoliopsida; order Laurales; family Lauraceae; genus Cinnamomum; species Cinnamomum chago. Next base: position 10,340,076 of record CP142457.1, on the reverse strand, counting down.
CAAAGAGGAGGAGAAGAAGAAGAGATGGAAGGCCAGCGCCCCTCCTTGAAGAACCTGGGTGCCTTGATCTTTGCGGGCCGAGCTCCCCCCGCCTCCAAACGTGCCCCCAGTGGGTCAGGCGTCTCCCAGGGCTTCGCAGCGACTGTTTCCTCCACCTCGTCAGGAGCATCGTCGGGAGCGGCTGGGGCCAACTCCGCCAAAGCTAGGAAGGGGAGATCGGTGGAACCCCCTAAGGAGGTCCGGCTGCCCAAGGAACCTCGTCCGCTCAAGGACAGCAGGTCGCGGGTGGTCGAGCACGCGAAGGAGGCTCTGCCGCCTCCGCCGCAGCCGCAGAGGGAGACCCGGTCTCGGGCCGCAGAGGCCGGAAAGGGGGTGAGGGGTCCCCTCCCGAGAAGAGGCCCCGCCTGGCGGGCGTAGAGGGGAGGCTCCAGGGAGCGGAGCCGCAGGCCCAGCTGTCCGTGCCGGCACCATAAAGGCCCAACTTCGACCTCAACCCCAACGAGCCCATGACCATGGGGGAGCGGCTGGGCTCCAACTGGGAGTCGGTTGTGGCCCTTGCCCGGGGATGTGCCCTCCCCCTGGACATGGAGAATCATAAGAAGGTCGGGTCGGCGGGTCTACTCCATCAGACGATGAGGGCGTCGCTTGAGATAGCTCCTCCCCCCTGGTTTCAGATTTCTGCCTCTTGGTTGCCTGAATCGATTTCCTTACTATTTTTATCCTTTTGCAGAATGTACAGAGGACTCAAGTGCTGATGGAGAGGCTAACGGAAAGGACCGCCTACATTGACGGCCTGGAGAAGGAGAAGAAGAAGATGGGGGGCGCGCTGGAGGCCAGCGCGGTCGAAATAAAGAAGGCGGAGGAGAAGCTCGCCCAGTATGCAACGGAGCAACAAGCGGCAAAGGCCGAAATTATCAAGTTGCGGGGCGAGAACAAAAATCTAAGGGGCGCCGTTGGCGATAAGGCGAGGAGGGCGGCCCAGCTGGAGGCCGAGCTCGCCGAGAAGGGAGCCGAGCTTGCCAAGAGGGAAGCCGAGCTTGCCAGTAGCGAATTGGCTGGGAAGGAGGCCGAGCTCGAGGCCTCCAGGAAAGAGAGGGCCGATGCCGAGTCCACCTTGCGTGATCAAGTCGCAAAAGCATACCAAGATGGGGTGGACTGGGCATCGGGGGAGTACACGGCTCAAATTATGGATCTGAGCCCGGTGCTATTTGAGATGGAGTGCAAGGAGGCCCTCCGTAAGTACGGGGTTTCTGAAAATGACCCTATATTTGCGGATCTTCCCCAATTCCAACCTTCAGTACCGAGCTTGGAGCCACTGCCTGGCTCCAACCCTCCTGGGACCCCTGCCGAAGTCCCTGGCGCAGCGCCCTCGCCTTCACTTCCCGTCGCAGCGGAAACGGCCCAAGATCCCCCCACGATCCCTTCATTCGACGCTCCTGCCCCATCCGATCCTCTAGCTCCAGAACCAAATAAAGAAGCGGTGCCCGAGAAGCAATGGGATCTTTTTCTTTTTTCTTTGATGTAATTTTTTTCTTTCCTTTCGGACTGTACAAAAAGCTCTGTATCCATTTTTCCATTAATGAAAAAAAGAATTTTTCTTTTTGACTCTCCAGTTGTTTCCTTATCTCTTTCTTTCTGCTATGTAATGTTGATGTTCTGGTGTGAAAACTTGCGAGTCCTTGAGGTCGGTAAAGCATCCAGACTTTAACCCACCTTTCTGCCCCAGGATGACGAACCCTTTTGGTGAGTCCACTAGGCTAGGTTTTCAAGACATGCTTCCGGAAGAAATACCTTAGGAAGGAATTTCCGATTAGTTTGGGCTCGTACCCCGAGATGCGGCCCATTCGCTGGAGAGCCGGGGTCGTATCTTTATTTTTGGTGAGCGCTCTTTGGTGTCTCGAGGGGTCTAGACCAAACTTGTGTGTAGGCCGAACTCCGTGTCTTCGCAGATGGCACTGCTTGCGTCTCGTGGGGATGGCCCGTTTGTTCGAGGTTGCTGCGAGGGCCGGGGCCTTGGGGAGTTGGTCGTGCGACCGAACTCGGAGATGCTGGAACGAGGGCCTGAGCCTTGGGGAGTTGGTCCTGCGACCGAACTCAGAGAGGCTGGTGCGAGGGTCGGAGGCTTGAGAAGTTGGTCCTGCGACCGAACTCAGAGAGGCTGGTACGGGGGCCGGAGCCTTGGGGAGTTGGTCCTGTGACCTAACTCAAAGAGGCTGGTGCGAGGGCCGGAGCCTTGAGAAGTTGGTCCTGTGACCGAACTCAGAGAGGCTGACGCGGGGGCCGGAGCCTTGGGGAGTTGGTCCTGTGACCGAACTCAAAGAGGCTGGCACGGGGGCCGGAGCCTTAGGGAGTTGGTCCTGTGACCGAACTAAGAGAGGCTAGAGCGAGGGCCGGAGCCTTGTTTACAGCTGGAACGACATAAGGCAGATCCTTGTCAAAAGGCTTCTTCTTTATTGATCAATCATTTTGAATACAACTAGAAGTAATATTTCTTGAGGTGCGCAACGTTCCATGGTCGTGGCAATTCTTTGCCATCCATCCCCTCGAGTCTGTAAGCCGACCTTCCTGAGACTGAGACTATCTTGAAAGGACCGAGCCAGTTTGGTGCGAGTTTGCCTTCGTTTGGATCTTTATCTGCTGGGAGTGCCCTTTTCAAGACTAGTTCCCCAACCGAGAATCTTCTTTCCTTGACCTTCTGATTGTATCATCGGGACAACTGCTGCTGATAGGTGGTCAGATGCACGGATGCCGCTTCCCTTCGTTCCTCGGCTAGGTCGAGCTCTCTGGCGAGGTTCATCTCGTTCTGCCCTTGATCGAAGAGATTTGTCCTTAAGGTCGGGAGGCCGACCTCGAGAGGGATTACAGCTTCCATCCCGTAGACCAATGAAAAAGGGGTTGCCGAAGTGGATCTCCTTGGGGTGGTTCTGTATGCCCAAAGGACACTTGGCAATTCTTCTATCCACCTGCCTTTAGCTTTGTCAAGCCTTTTCTTCAATCCCTCTAGGACCACTTTGTTTGAGATTTCCGCCTGCCCATTGCTCTATGGGTATGCAGGGGTTGCGTAACGGTTCCTGATACCGAGCTCCTAGCAGAAGTTTTTGAAGAATTTTGAATTGAATTGGGTTCCGTTGTCCGAGACCGGGGCCCTGGGGATCCCGAATCGTGTGACAATGTTCTTCCATACGAAGTTCTTTGTATCATGCTCGGTGATGGAGGATAAGGCTTCTGCCTCGATCCATTTTGTGAAGTAGTCGGTGCCCACCATCAGCCATCTTTTATTTTCCAGAGTTCGGTGAAGAGGTCCCACGATGTCCAGCCCCCACTGAGCAAAAGGCCATGGACTGGAGAGAGGACTTAGGTCTTGAGCTGGCTGATGAAGGGAGTGGGAGAACTTCTCGCATTTCCTGGCATAGAGCTGGGCATCTTTCTGCATGTAGGGCCACCAATAGCACTAGCTAATAGCTCTGTATGCTAGTGACCTTCCTCCGATGTGACTTCCACAGATTCCTTCGTGAATTTCAAAGAGGAAATCTTCTACCTTGCTTGGATGGACGCATTGAAGATATTGTCCTGAATAGGATTTTCTGTAGAGCTTTTCATCTGGAGATAGCCAAAAGTGTGCTGCCTTTATCCTGACCTTGTGAGCTTCGTTCTTGTTTTCTGGGAGCTTGTCCTCTCTCAAGAATGTTATGATTGGGTCCATCCAGCTTGGACCGAGGTTCGTGAACAGAACTTGTCGAACTGGGAGGGGCTCTATGCTTGGTTTTTCCAACGTCCCCACATCGATTGTCCTTCTTTTCCCAGCTTCTACGGCCGAGGCCAAGCTTGCCAGGGCGTCTGCATGGCGATTAGACTCCCTGCCGACTTGCCTGACTTCAGCTTTTTCAAACTGGGAGAGAAGCTGCCTGGTGTGGGTTAGGTACGCCATCATTCTTTCGTCTCTGGCTTGGTAATCTCCACTCAGCTGGCTTGTCACCAACTGGGAGTCACTGAAGACTGCCACCCGACGTGCCCCCAATACTCTTGCACTACCGAGACCAGCGATCAATGCTTCATATCCTGCCTCATTGTTTGATGCTTTGAAGTCAAGGGTCAGTGCTTGCTCAATGACTAGTCCTTCTGGGGATTGAAGGACAACACCGGTGCCTGCTCTCTTGGATGTTGACGATCCGTCAACGAAGACTTTCCAGGCTGATTCAAGGAATCTTTTCCAAGACTGGTCTTCCTCGGTCTCGGTTTCAGCTTCATCATTACCCTTGGAGGCCCCTAGTTCGGTATCGAGTGCGGTCGGTGCCGAACTAGATGAGGTGAATTCAACGACGAAGTCTGCCAGGACTTGCGCCTTGATTGCTATTCTGGGTTGACACTGGATGTCGAACTGGCCCAACTCTACAGCCCACTTAGAGATTCTGCCGGAAAAGTCCGCCTTCCTAAGAAGTGATTTGAGTGGGTACTCGGTGACGACCACGACCGTGTGTGTCTGAAAGTAGTGGGAGAGCTTGCGGGAGGCGTTGATCAGTGCGAGTGCTAGCTTTTCAAGTGGCAGATATCTAGTCTCGGCGTCGAGCAGGGTTTTGCCGGTGTAATAGATGGGGTACTGTTGCTTGTCGCTTTCTCGAACCAGCACCGAGCTCACCGCATGGTCCGAGACTGCAAGATAAAGATAGAGAAAATCGTCTTGCGACGGAGTTGACAATAGTGGTGGTGAGGAGAGGTACCTTTTGAGCGTTTCTAGTGCCAGGTCGCATTCAGGAGTCCATTAGAACTTGAAACTTTTCTTCAGGAGCTGGAAGAATGGACGGCACTTATCCGAGGCTCGGCTGATGAAGCGATTGAGGGCAGCAGCAATCCCTGTAAGTCTTTGGACCTGCTTGGCCGAGGTTGGGCTCTGGATAGCCTGTATAGCTGCGATCTGCTCCGGGTTTGCCTCGATTCCTCTTCTGGTCACCAGGCTGCCCAGGAATTTGCCAGAATCGACGCCAAATGCACACTTGGAAGCATTCAGTTTGAGCTGGAACTTTCGGAAGATGGCAAATGTTTGGTGTAGGTCCGTCAGGTGGTTCTGTGACTCCTTGGACTTGACTACCATGTCATCAATATAGACCTCCATCGTCTTCCTGAGCTGGTTCTGGAACATTTTCTTGACCAGTCTCTGATACGTTGCCCCGGCATTCTTCAGTCCGAAGGGCATCACCTTGTAATAGTAGATACCTCGGGGAGTTATAAATGCAGTTTTTTCCTCATCAGGTCCGTGTAGTGCGATCTGATGGTAACCTCGGTAGGCATCTAAGAAACTCATCCTGTCATGTCCCGAGGTGGCGTCGATCATCTGATTTATCTTTGGGAGGGGGAAGCTGTCCTTGGGGCAAGCTTTGTTAAGGTCGGTGAAGTCCACACAGACCCTCCACTTGCCACTCTTCTTCTTCACTACCACCGTGTTGGCTAGCCACTTGGGATAGTGTACTTCGCGGATTGCCCCAGCCTCGAGGAGCTTATCCACCTCTTCGACTATTGTCTCTGTTTGTGGGACTCCCGTTCTGCAAGCTTTCTGCACAATGGGCTTGTGCCCGGGGTCCACATTCAACTTGTGACACACGACCTCGGGGTCAATTCCTGGCATCTCATATGGAGTCCATGCGAAGACATCCTTATTCAGAAGTAGGAAGTCTAGCAGTTCGGCCCTCTCAGTGTCGGGGAGCTGGCTACCCAGCAGGAAGTAGTGCTCGGGGTCTTCAGGATTGATTCTGACCTCGGTGAGGTCCTCTATGCTTTTCTGCCCAGCTGTCCGCCCAACATCCTCAATCTTGGCTTCGAGCTCGGCCATATGCACTTGTCTCGGCTCCATCTCACCAAGCGTTACGGCTATGAGGCATTCTCGGGCCATCTGCTGGTTTCCGCATACAGTCACGATTTCGACCACCCCGCCAGGCTTTTCTAATGGAAACTTGAGTTTTTGATGTAAGGTGGAGGGCACGGCTTCCATGGCATGCAGCCAACTTCGTCCCATGATCACATTGTAAGGGGATGGTGCATCCACCACCATAAAGTCTGCTATCTTCGTCGCGCCTCCTATCCGGACTTCAAGTGAGATCCTGCCTTTGGGGTACACTGGTTTGGCGCTGAACCCTACCAGAGGGACGTGAGCCTCCTGTAGGTTGGACTCGGTCAAGCCGAACTGTTTAAAATAGCTATAGTAAATGATCTCGGAGGAGCTTCCTGGATCCACAAGGACGCGCTTGATAGTGTAATTGTTGAGCCGCAGGATGAGGATGAGGGCGTCATTGTGTGGCAGCTGGACTCCCCTCAGGTCCTCATCCGAGAACCAGATCTTAGGCTTCTCCTTCTTGGCTCTTTTCGGAGCACTCTCGAATTCTGCCGACATCACCTGCTTGCCATTGAAAGTCCTTGGGATCCTAACCCTAGAGGGGGGGTGAATAGGGTGTGCTACAAATATGACCAATTTAAATCAATTTTAACTTCTTAACATAAACTAGTCACATGTGATGATTAATCAAACAATATGCGGAAGCTAATAAAAGAATCACCACAAGCATGCACCACAACACCAAGGTTTATAGTGGTTCGGCCTCAATGCCTAAGTCCACTACCGGCTTGTGATCCAATCACCCCACCGGATTTCCACTATTTATGCTTTTTACTAGGCTAAGCAATAACCCTTACAAAGTTGTTTTTCTAGGCTAAACAACAACCTCTCAATGTGCTTTTATAGGCTAAGCAATAACCTTTACAAAATGCTTTTCTTAGGCTAAGCAATAACCTTACAAGATGCTTTTCTTAGGCTAAGCAATAACCTTACAAGATGCTTTTCTTAGGCTAAGCAATAACCTTTACAAATAAAGATTTCTATAAGAAAGTGTCTTCACAAAAGATCACTCTAAGAGATACAATTTAAGCTCAAATTAATTTGCCTCTAAATAAGCGGATATGAAAATGAAAACTAACTCACACAAACACTCAAAGAAATGCAAAGATGTATGCTTATGAAGTGTGTGTGTGAAAACTTCAATCAAGTTTAAAAGTAAGCTCAATTAATTTATGCTTAATGCAATTTGAAAGTTTTAGGCACAAAAAGATATCATTGAAGTTCTATGCAAATCACTTGAACAATTACACACTTGTGAATGATATGAAAATCTAAAGATCACAAGTTGTATGAAAGTGTTTAAGCCTAATCAAGTGATGCATGTGCAATGTTGTTTTCAAAACTAATTTGACTAAAGATTAAATGAATGAAAACAACAAGGGAAGTTTCAACCAAGTGAAATAATCATGCAATAAAAGAAATCAAAGATTTAGGCTAAGCATGATTAAGAAAGTTTAAAACAAAGCTTGGGTTGGAAACAAAGTGAGGAATCCAATCTTAATTAGATCAAAGATTAAGAGAAGAATGGATTCAACACATCATAGTTATCATGCACAAAAACATTTACCAATAACTTAAACAAGCATGTAAACTATGATTTAGAAAGGTAGAGCTTACTTGGTGGTTTAACTTATTAATCCAAGCTTTAGCTCTCCTAATGACCCTCTAGCCTTTCCAACTTCATCCCCTTTCAATGGCTCCAAAATGGTCTCAAAGGTTCATGTCTCAAGCCTTGAACAAGGTTGGAAATGAATGGACTTTATAACAAAAAACGGTCCAATGGCTAGTCTCTCGGTCGACCTAGAAACAGGCCTCGGTCGACCTAGACCACACAACGGGCAAAAAAATGACCGTTGGTGCTTTAGGTGCAGTCATGCTGCAGTGTCCTCGGTCGACCGAGATACAGGTCTCGGTCGACTGGTGACACTGCCGAGTGACTGCCCTGTTGACCAAAAATCCAACTTTTACTCATTTGAAGGTATTTCTTTGGGAGGATTTTTCGGCCACTAAACCAAGCTAGAATACATGTTTTAAGACATTCTAAGATGTTTAAAAACATGAACACACAAAGCCTAAAATGATTCAAAAGTTTAAAACCAAAGGCTAGCTTGATTTGATAAAACTCTTTTCAAATGAAAATGCATACAAAAATGATTCTTTTTGTGATGAATGTATGCAAGGCTCAAACCTAAATTCTCAACATGATTTTCCAAATATAATGCACAAGGAAATAGGTTTTCAAAAGAGTTTAGATTCTAACACCAATGCATCCAAGTTTAGAACCAAAACATGCATAAAACAAATACTTTTACAACTCTTAAAAGCTATGCATGAATACAACTCGATTTCAAGGTTTTCTAAAACAATGCAAATGAGTGTAAATCAAATGATGCTAGAATGATTATGCATCCATCAAATTGCAAATACAAAATCCCTAACAGCCATGGGCTGCCCTCCTGGCCTCTGACCGAGCTTAGGCGCTTCCTTTGCCTGGAGAGGGGGCCAGGTGGATGACGTTGATAATACCTGCTGGTTCGTCATCGTCTTGGTCACCATTGGGCGGAGCGAGTTGCTGGGCCCGGTTAACCCTTCCTCCCTCCTTGATGTACTGTTGGAGGTGCCCGTCTTTGACGAGCCTTTCAAGGTGGGACTTTAGCGCCGCACATTCCTCTGTCATGTGCCCATGCTACTTGTGATAGGAGCAGTTCTTTTGCCGGTCTCGGGTGGACGGATCGCTTGCCATCGGCCGAGGCCACTGGAAGTACGGCTATGCCTTGATCTTGTTCAGGATCCTATAGATAGGCTCCTTGAATACAGTACTGATGGCTCTGTAGGAATCGTCGGCTGGCTTGAGGGGCTGGAACCTTGGTCTCTTGTCGTTGTCCGAGGAGATTGAGAAAAAGCGGGCAGGCCTCCTCTTATCCGACCTCGGTCTGGGAAATGTTCTTTCCCCGGTGGAGGTTTGGTGCTTCTTTGGGAACCTGAACCGCTCGGTGCCGTGGGCCTCGTCCTCCTCTTGCTCAACGTACTGTTTCACCCTTGCCATTAGTGCTTTCATCGTAGCCACGGGGTTCCGGACCAGGTCCCTGCGGAGTTCGTTTCCTGGGAGTAAGCCCTCCCTAAAGCACATGATGGCGACTTCGTCGTTGGTGTCGGTAATTTGGCTGTATACCGTCCAAAATCTCCTGGCGAAGGCAGTGATACTTTCACCATCTTTCATCCGGATCGCCATGAGATTGCTGCCCGTCTTCGAGATGACGCGGTGTGCTTGAAACTTTTCAAGGAAAGAGCTCTGGAGCTGCCGCCAGCTCGAGATCGATCCGGGGGGGAGCGCGCAGAACCACCGGAGGGGGAGGTCTCCCAGACTGGATGAGAAAACCCTGCAGTTCAAGAGACCGACGTCCCCCCAGACTGACATCCGCTGAGTGAAATGCCGCAGATGTGCCTCTGGATCCGAGGCCTCGTCATAAAGGACGAACCTCGGGACGCTAAATCTCTCGGGCAGAGAGAAATTTTTGATTTCCTGCGAAAAGGGGGACATGCCCTGATCGTCCTCTTCATGTTCGTCCGTTTGGTCTCGGGCGTACCCGATCTTGGCCAAACGGGCCTGGACCTCCTGCTTGACGTAGTGGTCCAACAGCGCCTTGAGGTCCGTCTGGTCATCGAGTCTCAGGGATTCTAGCTCGCGCCATGAACCTCCGAGACCACTAGGCAGGTGACTGCTGCTTGAGCCTTCCTCCTCACAACGAGATCTCCTTCTATCATCGAGGACCTGCCTCAGGTCTTAGTCTCCCGTGGGGTTCGTCTGTCGCCTGAGGGGCGGGGCACGAGATCTCCTTTTGTTTGCCCTCAGGTGTTCTCGGAGGCGACAAATCAAGTCCTCGTTCTCCTGGAGGACCTGATCCTGGGCATTGAGCTCCTTGAGCAGAGGGTCGTCATGTCTCGTTTCACGGGTATGATGAAAAAACTGGCCGTCGTCGAAAGTGCGATGGTGGGACTGATGGGATGTCGCCCTGACAGGGGTTCTGCCTTGTCGTCGAGGATCCGACATGGAGGCGTTCTGCTGCGGGCCCCTTTGTGATCGATCACCAGGGTGGAGGGGGACCTCACGACGGTCACCATGGTGGGGGCGCGTAGTCATAGGCCGAGATGAAGAGGCCGACTGGACTATGCCCTCTACGTACACGGCTCCCGACTTTCCCCCAGACCTCCTCTGGCGCGGGACCCCCGGTGCCTCTTGCCTGATGGGAGGAGCCCCCGTAGGTCCCGGAGGGGGAAGAAGAGCAGAACGAAGGCCAGGGGTAGGTTCTGGAAGCACTGGCTGCGGCTGCAAGAACGGTGGAAATGAAGGTTGCTCCGGCAGTGGGAAGGACGACGCGCTCCGAGACTTCGAAGGTCCCCCGCCACCATATCTGGTCTTTGGAGGCATGGCTTCTGAAGAGGCTTTGGCACGGATCCTGTTCCCACAGACGGCGCCAACTGTAAGTGCCTAAAAATTACGAACTTAGTTAGGGGAGGATCGAGCTCCTGATTTAAGGATTTGGGGGAGATGAAGGGAAAGGATCGGGCCTCCAGTGACCTGAAAGGAAGAAGATAACAGTCATAGACCCTGGCTATGGGTAGCCGAAGGCCCTCTGACGCTCAAGCTAGTATAAAAACTGAAAGAGAATGGAGAAAGGGAGCTCTTGTTGGGGAAGATTGTGCGTACCTTACATGGTTTTCTCTTATGCAAGATATAGACGTGAAAGTCATCATGGGACTGCTCCCTTGAAGAGACGGGAGTTCTATCATAGTGTACTTTCATCCCTTGAGTGGGGGTAGGTGAAAAGGGGATGTCCCATCGGACCAGCGCCCCTTGCCTAGGGACATGACTTGAGATAAGGCATGCCCCTTATCTAGGTCCGGCGCCCACTCCGTTGTCAGTTTGTCGATCCCGCTACGGTAGCACATTAATGGCCGTATTAATGACTGAATGACAGGAGGCCGAGATCGGGCTTTAGACCGAGGCCGAGGTGGGTAATTACGGATTTGGCGAAACGAACCGGATCCGCGCGTGGCCGAGGTGGTGCTTCAGCCCAGCCTGGAAGATGCCGAGACTGAAAACACCCCTAAGCCCGGAGATGGCCCCACTCGACCCCATCATTATGGAATGCCCCACACAAAGTACAACCTATTTAAGGATTTAGCTGAGGATACACAAGGATGGAGAAATGGAGTTTATGTAGTTGGCTCAACATAGTTGGAACAAAGTATTGATGATGATAATTTCTCTCATTTGGTCAACTATCAATATATTTTACATCACTATGAAGCACTAGTTATTGCTTTAGTGGGATCATTTTCGTAGGCCTTATTTGAAAACGGATCAATCTTATATCCAAAAGTGGAATGTAGGCGGCAAAGAAAGATTGATCATGGCTCCGGCGTAAACCAAGCCAACTTTTTTCTTACTTTATAAAAATGAGTTGTTGATTCATTTAAAAATAGCAATATCTCTTTAATATTATAAATGTTGTTGAGTTACTAATCTCTCCCTAATAAAAATTAATTTTAAAATTGGAAAGTCTCCTTAATGGGAATCCCTCAACTGAGCATAGGTGCTCTGGAACATGTGGTGACGCCCATATTTTGATCCATCTAAGTAGATCATGAAATAGGAAACCCCTGATAGTCATCAGCCCCTCCCAAGGTTTGGCCCCCATCCAGATGATTTCTAAACCATTGGATCAAGTGTGTACTTATTTTCAAAACTTGTTTGCCATGGATCAAATGGGACTCGTGATGATCGAAGCCCCCGTCACCATTCACGGTGACACTTCCATTCTCAAGTGGTCCAGAGGTGGGCAGAAGGGCTTCCCTCTTTAGCATTATATATTTAAAAAAATATAAATAAATTTGAAAAGACGCAAATAAATTTTGAAATACTAAATAAAATTTAAAAAACGCAAATAGATTTGAACAAACTCAAATAAATTTTCAAAAAAACTCAGATAGATTTTCCAAAAACTTAGATAAATTTTCTAAAAACTCAGTTAAATTTGTCGGGAACTCGTATATATTTGCCAAAAATACAGATAAATTTTTCAAAAACGAAGATAGATTTGCTTTTCGGTTTTTGAAACCAGGTCAAACTTGACCCGACCTGACCCGGACTGGAACCAACCCTCTGGGTCATCTTCTTCCTCCTCTCAATCTCCTATTCTAGAGCAAGAACTGCAAACGTTCCTGCAACGACGATGGCCCTGGACGAGGGCTCGAACGACGATGGTTTCTTCGAGTTCCGTTTTTTGGGAGAGGAGAGACAAGGACGACCTTCTTCTTCGTCTTGATCTGGACCCGATCACGGATCTTTTAATTTTCGGATCCACCTTTCCGACCACCGTCAACTTGTTAGTGCTTGGATCGCCCTTCACCTCCTCCGTTTTTGGAATCCTTTGAGAGAACCGATGACTTTCTTGGAGCATCCTTCACAATGCATGTCGACGGTAAGAATCATAGTAATGGGACCGTTTTCATCTCCATCAGACTTCTTGTTGATTACCATAAGGATGCAATGAAAGGCAACTTTTGAGAGGTTAGATTTAAGAGATGGCCTCAAAATTCTTTGAAGCCTACCATCAAAGGATCCAAATTCGATTAACACAATATCTGTGTTTATAATTCTACATAAAAGATTATATTTATGTTTATTACAGTGGAAGTACTTATTCTCTATTGTGATATTTAAGATTTTACACTAATATAACTAGTAATCATGTTTATCAAATATCAATACGACATTGATGATTTCTTCGTAGCCATTTCTTCTCGCACCAGAAGCAACACCATGAGGGAAGTCTCCATCTAGGAGCTAAGCTATCGTGGTTCAATTTCAGAAATAGTTACTTCATTATTACTGGAAGTTTTTGCATTGGATGAGGATTCCTCCGAAGTAATTTCTCTCTTCCTTATGTAAAGAGGTGGCTCACTAGGATGAGGAAGAGTCATGGATTTGCTTCCTAGCATGAGCACAACTGATGACATCGTGGGTCTGTCTGTAGCGTCTTCTTGAATGCATAGCAACCCGATATGAACAAATCTCAATACCTCATCCATCGGGCATGAATCGATTAGGATTGGATTTATTAGCCCCATCACTTTTCCATCACACCGTAATCGCCATGCCTATAATTAGAATAAGAGAAATTCATGATTTCCAAGAACCGAAACTTTAAATAAAATAAAAACATCATGATTTGGGTTGGGACATGCGTACATATGCGGGAAGGCTTTGAGCATTTTCTGTTAGACAACATCGACTATTCTTTCTTCCACTCAAAATTTCTAGTAAGAGAACACCAAAGCTGAAAACGTCAGGATTCATCAAGAATAGGCATCCATTGCATACTCTGGAGCCATGTATCCACTATTTCAAATGGAAAATGTAAAATCAAGAAGGTAAGAAAAGGCATTGTAAAGAAGAAAAATACTCAATTTGTAGGAACCAATCATACCATAGTTATTAGTTTTCTTTTTTTTTGGTTTTATATTAACCATCCTAATAAAGCATATCTCTAGAGCTAATCAAGTCATATTTCAACATAGATACTACCAATTCTGTCTTGTTTTATTATTATACATGTAGTATTGGCCACCTATATTGGGTTGTTTCATATAGTAAGAATAATATTGTTCACTTTACTTTTTTTGTAATTAATCATAGAAAAAAATTAAATATGCTTCGAAGGAAACCAAAAAGAGAAAAAGAAAGTAAGGGGAAAAAAAAACAAATAGTACACTTTTATTTCAACTTGTGCTTTACATTGGAAGTTTAAAAATATAGTTTGGATCCTGTGTTGGAGCTAATTAGATAGGCATTTCATGTAATAGGTCTCTAAAACTCCACCTTGGGGCCCATATAATGATAGTATGGACCGTCCAAGAAGACTCTCGTTCCCCCTTATATATTTCCAAATTTCAGTTCATTAGGAGTGGGTTTCAACATCCGATTGAGCACAAGATTGAAAACATGATTAGGCAATGAAGTGGCACTGTTGCTGATTTGGCATTAATCACATTTGTCTTATGTGAACTGATATTTGAAGGTATATCATAATATTCATTTTGGACACTCTGCACTATCATCATGTGGGCTCCATGTTGTAGTTCGGGAGACCTGTTATAAAGAAAGCCTATCATATCCATGACAGAGGATCCGTACTCTTAGAAAGCACTAATGTGACCACATTTGGTGTGGGCCTCATTTGGGCCATAAAAGTGAAGGACAGGTTGCAGGTAAGGCCTTTGCTAATGGTAAAGAATACAAAATATGAAAAAAAAAAAAAAAGAAGAAAAAAGAATAATTAAGGAGCTAGTGGGGCATTTCTAATTATGATACTCAGACACGACAATGATATGGTAAGGACATGCCATGGACATGATAGTGGGATGCATTTTACACATAAAAAGTGAAGTTTTTAATACAATACAACATAGTTAATTTGAAAGTATCTCTCTAGCTATATAGTCTAAAGACTAATTAATCTGAAATGCATTGTCAAAATGAATTTGCCTTTGACCATAGTTTATTTGCCGATTGCATAGTCATAAAGGAAATGGTTAGAATATCTAGTATGTTGAGTAGTCTTTTTGGTGAATTCCTTTATTAATAATAAGAAATGTCATAGAAAATTATCACATGCAAAAAAAAAAAAAAAAAGGGAAATTCCAACACATCTTATTGTCCACTATGAGGCTAACATGATGCATGGGTTGATTGATGCATTGAGACTAATGATGCAAGTTGAGATGGGTGGTGACTAAGAGTTTTTTAGGACCCACTAGAACGGATGCTAGTCTAATTAATCAAATCAATGCAATGGATCTAACCAATCAAACAAAATAGAACTAGCAAATAAATCTACCAATTAATCACCACAAGAAGGCACACATAAATATAACTTGGAAATCCTTTCCAGGGAGAAAAACCACAATATAGAAATCAAGATTTCACGAACATTTACAAAATATACTCACAGCTCCTTTACCTCAGTCTGTACCTCGACTTCTACCGTGCATCGTTCTCCTTATTTGATTTCCCTGCACCTTGGCAATCAAGATGAACTATCTTCTACAAGAAAGCAGAAGCAACAATGACCTTCTAGAGCAGTCCTTCAGAATGATCTCTCAATGGATCTATCTTTCTCTAAGACATCTTCAACTCAGATTAATGATTAACTTCTAGGGTTGAGAACAACACCCTATATATAGCCCTAAGTTTGTCCCAAAGACTTCTAATTGAGAATAATCCACTTGGAATAGAAGTTCTTTTCAAACACTTTAATTCATAGAGTTTGGACCAAACTAGGAGCCTACCGCCACGCTCGCTCTCACTATAGCCAGACACTACTCTGCCTCGGGTTTGGTTTTGACAGTCCTAACAATATTTCCCTTTTTTGCAATTCTGGGACAAAACTCCCTAAAATAATACACTTTGATATACCCAAAAGAAAAATCTAAAGTACATTGAAATTAAAACAAAGAAGCACTATAGATCATGTATTGCCTTTGCTTGAACTTTTAGATCTTGAATTGCCTTGGCTTGTACAGCTCCCCCTAGCTCCATTCTTCTCCCTTTGCATTTGTCCATAATTGACAAACAAATATCATCATGCAGCTTCTGTCAATCTAGATGCAGTAGCTCCCCCTCAATATTGACTTTCCCTCAATATAGTCTTCATATCAGCACTGAGGTGGGGACTTGATCTTGTAGATCAGGGGTGATGAGACTTAGGTGCACACACTTGTAAATTTAAATATTTCAACAAAGTGTGTATCAAAACAGAAGGTAGGTCTTCTTTCTTGACCCAAACAGCTTTGGTATTCTTCATTTTCAGCTCAGCCTTCTGTGTTTTCCATTGCTTTCGATTCAGTAAACTTCGCAGTTTGTTGCAATGGGGTCGAATGTGTCCTTAATTCCACAATGATGGCAAGTGGGAATTCGTTTAGGACATGACACATTCTGCTTCTTTGGTGCTTTCTTTGTAACACCAACGACGGGATTAGTAACAATTGAATTTTTAATAAAAGAATTTTTACCTTTGGCATTCGAAGTGGATGCTCCATCAGCATAGCCAATGTCATGCTTGTCAGTGTGTGCCTTTTAACCGCACAGGATGTCATCTGATTTTCTCAATCCGATGTTCATACTATTCAATGAAGCTTTAGCTGTATTTAACTCAGATAAAACCATCTTGAGTCTTCCATTCATATCAGAATTCTCTGCTTTCAAAGTCTTTATATCAGAATCTAATAAGTTACACTTTTGTGATTCTGTAATCAATTTGGCAGCCAACTTGTTATTTTCATCCTCCAATTTTGTACCTTTGCTGGTGCTTCTACAAGTTCAACTTTCACGGAGGAATTCTGCTCTTCAGATGCTTTCTATTTTTTAGCCACTTTTTCATTCATCTTCTGCTCTTCATGGTCTTCTCAAATAGCATTTGACATTCAGATTTCCAATCCTATTCTACCTCTGACCTACTATCATCATGATCAGTCCCATCATCACAAAAAACTTATGGAGTAGCGGAACATGCAGATGCCAGAAAAACCATGATTTCTCTTTGCTAATGGTAGGCTTCTCAGATTCAAACCTTTTCAAATTAAAAGCCATTTTCTTTGATTTCCTATTACTATAATCACTAGCAATGTGTCAATAACCATAACACTCATAGCACTAAATCCCTTTAAAACATTTTTTTCTTCCCAACAAATTTAGGGATTTTGGTAGAAGTGCTTTCGCGGTAGATATCCATTCTAACAATATTTGGATCAACATAACAAAATAGTGTAACCCACGCTGATACCAATTGAGAGTTTTGCAGGACCCACTAGAATGGATGCTAGTCTAATTAATCAAATCAATGCAGTAGATGTAACCAATCAAACAAGATAGAACTAGCAAATAAATCTACCAATCAATCACCACAAGAAGGCACACAAAAATATAATGTGGAAACCCTTTCCTGTAAGAAAAACCACGATCCAGAAATCAAAATTTTACGAATAGTTACAAGATATACTCACAGCTCCTTTACCTCAGGTTGTACCTCGACCTAAGGACCGTAGTTGTTCTTGTATAAAATCCACTAACACAACTTCCACCATGCATTGTTCTCCTTACTTGATCTCCTCGCACCTTGTCAATCAAGATGAACTATCTTCTACAAGAAAACAAAAGCAACAAGACCTTCTAGAGCAGCCCTTCAGAACGATCTCTCAAGGGATCTATCTCTCTCTAAGACATCTTCGACTCAAATTAATAATTAACTTCTAGGTTTGAGAGCAATACCCTATATACAGCCCTAACCTCATCCAAGAGACTTCTAAGAATAATTCACTTTGAATAAAAGTTCTTTTCAAACACTTTTATAGAGTTCGGACCGAACTAGGAGCCTACCTCCACGCTCGCTATAGCGAGCATGAGTCTCGCTATAGCAAGACACTACTCTGCCTCGGGTTTGGTTCTGACGGTCCTAAGAGTGACAAAGGGAGATGGTGATGGAGAGGTAGGATGATTATAAACTAGGCCACAAACTTTCGAAATACATTTATGATTGAAAAAAAGGGGCATGAATCCACATCAATGTGAGTAAGAAGACACCATAGAGTTAAATCGTATTATTTCCTTGCTAGACGATCTACTCCATGATCCAGTCCATCAGTTTAATATAGCACATCTCTCATTTCCACATCTAGGGTTCGTTTCTTGTAATTGAATTCCTCGAAGTTAACAAATCTTTCTATAAGTGGTTAATAAAGCAGTTATAAAAGGTGAATGTCCAAAGATGACATCTCTGCCTTATTAGAAAATGAATCAAGCGAAGACATAAATGAATACCCAGCCCTCACCCATGCAATGCAAGTACTAGGAAAGCAATTTCTCATCAACAACATTGCCTTATATCCTTCACCCCTGTAACATATCCATCACCCCTCACGTATATTTCACTCCTCACCTTTTTTTACCATGAATTCTTATGTGTTCTATAGTAACATACAGGCCCCTGCCGCATGGAACTGTCAAAATGAGTGTGGAAATCCTATATGAATATATGGCATGAGAAAAATTCATTGGGGGAATGTATAATTTTAAAATCATAAAAGGAACATACCAAACAGAAAGAAATCAAGGCTCTTGTTGGGCATGTATTCATAAATGAGGAGTTTCTTCCTTTTCCATGCAACAGAACAATAGCCTCATGAGATTCTTGGGTTGAAGTTTCGAAATTAATATAATTTCATTCTTGAACTCCTTTAGGCCTTGACTAGAGCCTATTGAAAGTCGTTTTACTGCAATTTCCTTTCCATTTGCTAGCATACTCTACAACATTTTCAAGCAATATTGCTCATGAGAAGCAATGAAGCTTAATTTTCATAGATTATTCAATCATTTTGAGCATAATCTATATCATTACCTTGTACACAGTGCCAAATCCACCTTGTCCAAGCTTGTTTTCAGAAGAGAAATTATTTGTAGAATGTTGAATAGTACCAAAATCAATGAACGGTAACTCCTGATTTTCCCCTTGACTTCCTCCATATATATTTGTATTCAGAAGATCGGTTCTTGCTGCACCCAAGTTATTTATCAAAGCATGATGTATTTGTTGCTTCCTCGCTGAACAAAAAAGCTTTATTTAGAGTTTGGCTTTAACTATGTATTTAACTAAGTTAAATAGATGAACTAGGTATTTACCTTCCTGCAGTTTTCTCCTCCTCCGTAGAAGGTGGAAGGTGCAACATTCCAAGAGAACAAGCCCCGCAAATGTTACAGAACCAATAGCAACAAACCTCCCTTTCTTGCCTTGTTTAGAGACATTGACAGAAATCTTAGCTGCAAACGGAAATTTGTCAATGGAGGTGGATTAATTGGTATAACCACATAACCCGTTCAAAAGTTTTACACAAAAATAATATTGATTATATATAGATAAAAGTAGAGATAAATTGAAAAAGAGAAGTAAAACAGAAAACATACCGTTTACTGAATTTCAGTACGTCAATGCTGGAACATAACTTTTAGTGAGAAACTTCAATGCTATTAAAAATTAAGGGTGGGGAAAATCTAACCCAATTTTAATGTGAATTATAATCTCCATATGTACTTGACATGTAAGTGATCTAAGGATTCTGATTGAACAAACAAGATTCCTGGTTTGAAGTACCTTCACAATATTTTTTTATCCTTTATAGCTTTATCAATTGGTTTCATAGTAACTTTGTGTAACTTTTTGGACAATGCCATCTTGGTGACCGTTTTAGATTAACGTACACATTATTCCTTCTTAAACTTGGTTTTGCCAATTTCTTGAGCAAAATCCAGATAATGTCACCAAAGTCATTTGACTATGGTAAAAAAGAAAATTTAAAACTTGTTTGCGTCATATCTCATGATATCATGGGGTTTATCAGTTTTTGTATCACATACTTTTTGCCACCGGCAAGCAAATTAAGTTTTTATACAACATAAAATATGATATTTTATGAAAAGTATATACACATATGACTACCATTTCTCAGGTTCTATCAGTTTGAAACAAACGTTTTCTAAGCCGTTGAATAAAATTCGTGACATCATGGGATAGTCCTATGATATCATGTGATTTATCAGTCTGTGTGACATGCACTATTCCCATGATATATTGAATTTGGGGCAAAAAAGTTTTTTTAAAAAAATGTTGACTAGAGTCGAACGACGTTATCTAAGGCTCGATCATGATATTTTGTTCGAATGGGAATTGAGGAGGACTAATATGTCAAATCCCCTTGATTATATGATAATTTTCCTTCTATTATCAGTCCTACATTAAGCAATGTTCTTTGTGGTAAAAGTCCCCTAATAACCCAGTTTTTCAAATTCCAATTCCATCCACTCTAATGATATATCTTAAAATCTCATTTCAATAGAGGCAAGTCCCACCATTCGATTGATCGCATGATAAGAATTTGATTAACCCCATGCCCTGAACTGAGTGAACTCACCTAGGAATCCACCGCCATGCCCACATAATGATAATTCGCACAATTCAAAATGAATGTGATACCCTTCAATATTGTAATAAAATTGTAGTTTTTATTAAGAGAATGAAAAAAAATCATTTTTCTTTTACCATAATCATCCCAATTCCATTTCATTTAACCAAAAATTCAACTCTACTTTCAAACTACTACTAATCTCCAATGATGTGACATTTAACTCCCTCCTACTTTACAAGAAAATTTACCAAACTAGCCATGGGTAACTAGATAGGCATCCCTAGAGAGCTACGAAGCAGCTAGCTAGTAGCTATACACCATCAAAGGAACAACCAAAACACGCAATACAAAAATCCAAAGAACATGAACCTAAACAAAGCTGAGATTTATTGGTTAACGAAGTCATGATTACTCCAAAAAAATAATATGAGCACAGCAGTGTGGCGCCTTGAAATTTCTTGCGAAGTTGGCCTGCAAATGAGGGATAGTAGGTCAATCATATACATAGTTGCTAATTTCATCTTGGACCCCATTTCAATAAGGCTTTCAAAATGAGATGTTTCGACCGATACAGAGTTTTGGTGTAACATTTCAGAGTTAGTTTTTGGATAAATAAAAAAAATCTCAAATATAAATATAAAAGAATATGAGATATAATTTATGCATTTGATTAATTACAACGAAAAAAAATTATAAGATACACATATAAAATTTAAGCACGTTCCTTACCAGAAAAAACTTTAAATAAAATTTTCATAACAATAAAGGTTAATAACCTTTAAGATTGAAGTTTGGGAAATTACCCACAACATCTCAGCCATTTTTAGGATTTTCAGAAATTCCATTCATTTTGGTCAATTTCGGCCGAAATCCATATTTTTGGCCGAAATGAACCAAAAGTCAAACCAAAAAGTTACAACACGCATTATTTTGGCCGAAATTGACCAAAAGTCAAACCAAAAGGTTATGACATGCATTTCAATTTGGCTTCATGGCCGAAATGAAATGAAATTGATAATTGTGATTGGATAGCAATCAGTATGGACCAAAAAAGCCTGCTGATCTAAAGGATAAGATCAATTATGGTTTTCCAAATGGAGTAGATAAAGTGGAAAAACAAGATGTATTATATGCCATAAAAGTGGTTGTTGATTTTATTCAGAAAATTCTCAATTTAGAAGGAGAATCATAATTCGTAAGAGAGTAATTTAAAATTGAAAACTTTATTTCTATCTAAAATATCTCTAAACCTCATCTCATCTCTAATGCAGCAATGATCTAATATCTCTAATAGCCTCTCACAAATATATTGTCCTTTCATAGAAAGTATTCTTTGATTAAACATAAAAATAACACAATGCTTAGTCTTTCTTAATATCTTGTAGGATCATTTATTTGCTGGTGACCACCATCCGTATTGAGATTTAGTGACGGTTAATCCCACTGCTTTGATATCATGTGGGAATTCAAGATGTACGTACTATATATATTTTCATAAAAAATCAAAATAAATTTTATTCGCACAAACTTCTAAATTTATAAGGAGTATCATAAGAGAGTAGTTTACGATTTACTAAACCCTTACTTATTTTGCTAAAATCTCCAACAATCTAATCTCTTATCTCTAAGGTAGCAATGAGCAAATACCTGTTAACAGATGGTGCATGAGAAGACTATTCCAATGCCTTTCCTAGGTTACTAAAATAAATGTGTAAAATTAATAAATTTAGTGTTGCTTATAGTTTATTTCAATTTACTGCACCTTTTCTTTTGGTGGATAATTCTGACATAAATAACTTTTAGCTAGAATGATAAATAAGATAATTGTAACTCACGATACCAATTTCTAAACTATCCACTTGCCATTACGCATTCTTTGATCTTCCATATTTGATCTGTATTAATATGAAAGATATTTCATCTTTCTCAAAATGAAAATTATTTTAATTTTTTCTGCATCTGAACATATCCATCAGTCTTAAATAATAATCGTAAAGTATTTCAGAACTTATAGTAGTACTTTTAAGAATATAATGATTTATGTATAATTAGAAGTTGGAGTTGATCAAGTTTACTTTTTTTTTTTTTTCAACTTTTGGCACCCCAATTAAGGGAGCAGGAGCTCTCTAATGTGAAAATTAAGAGTGGCATAATCGGGGATCAATCCCTGGATAACCGGATGATAACAGAAGTTTTGCCAACCAACTAAGCAACCGCATTTTATCGATTGAGATTAGTTTTTAGTAATATATTGATTAAGAGATAAGATGGTAACTAATTTAACTTAACACATTTCTTTTTCTATCTTCTACCTAAAAGTTACATGAAAAATAAAAATATGTAAAAATTTATAATTCAAACTTGATTTGTTGTTTATGTAAATTTATTTAGGTTTTCTATTAGTTAAGAAATTTTGTATTTAGATTTTGAAGAATGTTAAATAATATATAGTTTATTTTAAATTTATTTCTTTTCAATACCTAAAAAGATGCAAGAGTTATTTTACCAGAAAAATCTCCTTACTTTCCATATATACCAAAAAGGACTTAAAAGATATGTATCTACCGTAGTAGTACCAGGGGCCATTTTTGGTTTATTTTTTCTGTTGTTTTGCCGAGCAGAGTAAGAAAGGAACGAGAATAAAGGAAAATGAAAAAAGTGAAAAAAAAGTAGAGAGGAAAATATGGGTGAAAGAGAGAGAGAGGGTTTGAAGTTTCATTCATTTGGTTGGCGAACGAACTTGTTTAGGTTACGGGAGAAAGAGGGAATATGAAGATGATGAATTTGTCTCTTTTTGAAGTTTCATTCATTTGGTTGGCGAGCGAACTTGTTTAGGTTACGGGAGGAAGAGGAAAGATGAAGATGGTGATTTTGTCTCTTACTGCTGGTTCAAACGGATCTCCAATCCGATCTCAAGATATAGAAATAATTCTAACAGTCAATTCCAGTTAAATCTGCCTTTGGCCGTAAGGGTCAGAGGTCACTGCTGACATCATCGTCTGCCTGGTGCGTTGGTCCTGGTCTTTCAAACCAGGTCGAACCTCACCCGAAACTTGGTCTTTCCTGGCTCGGCCCAGGTCAAGAACCCACATCGTCTTCTACGATTTTTCTCTGCATAAACAGGCAGCGACTGAGGACACCGGCAACTATGGTGGCGGTGACCATGAGGTCTTCCTCCTGCAGCCTCGGCGGTAAGGTACTCAGGCGAAGAGCAGCGACAGAGAACCTTGAATCATTCTATCCCATTGCATAATTCATATTGAATTCCTAGGATCCGGAACTTCATTTCTACATCTATTAAAGGGGCTAAATGTGAAAATCTACATGATAAGATCCTCAAAGAGTCATCATATAATTTCCCCTTCGATAAGAAATGATTACCCATGTTGACCCCACACGGGCACTGAGGGGGGGGGGCGTGAATCAGTGTCTGTCTTAAAAATTTTATATGCAAACCATTAATCACACAACCACGACACAAGAGTTTTTACGTGGTTCACCCTCAGGCTACATCCACGGTGCACAAAGAATGCACTTCCACTATTTTAGTAACACCAACTGCTAGGAGCACCTACCCTTTACAATTTCGCTCGCACCAACCCCTACAGTCAAGCACCCACTTGAGCGATTACAAAGATATAGAGAATTTATGACACGCACAGGTGCCTTACAATAAAATTCCAGCAACACATACATGTGTCAAGAAAATATCAATCACGTAGATAATTTCACCGAGATTAGTTCTCAATTAAATTTGCCCTACAACTCTTGTCAACCACAAACACTAATTTATAGTCACACCCTTTGCCTGCACCATCATAATCTAAGGAAGACTACAAGTAGGAATATAAATCCACATGAAGTAGAGAGCATGATGACCATACCACAGATGAAGAACAGATCATCATATACTGAAGAATATCTTAATCATTACTCTGAGTGAGAGATGGTGATAGGCACGCACGATCTCAAGGGTAAATCTCAGACGTTGCAGCTCTGTTGCTTGCACCGGGGCTTTGGGGTTTTCAGCCTTCAGAACATGTCATCAACAACACTAGAGATGGAAATCACAAGATACAAAAATGAAGACCGCCGTGGAAATTCAAGATACTGTAACACTTCAATCGCCTCTTCCTCCTTCTCCCAATCAAAGAATGCAAGCTTGAAACCGTACAGCCACTTCAATGACAAAGGAAAAAAACTTCCTCCTTCTCCCAATCAAAAGAATGCAAGCTTGAAATCGTACAGCCACTTCAATGATCAAGAAAACTTTGTTTTTGTGTTTCTTCTCTGTTATCAATAAACAAGCCCTTTTTCAATCGTATTTTTTATTCTCTAATGAATAGAATAAGAATCTCAATCTTCACACCTGTCACAACCTTCTTATCTTAGACTTAAGACCCTAAAAAGTTGGATTTAGTTTCTATAATAAATGCATACCCAACAATTTTGGGCCTTTGCACAAGTGGGCTGCAAATGGACTGACCCACTAAAATTGCCATACTATGTTGACAACAATTTCAACTCCAAATCCAAACCCAAGTATGATCAACAACCCATTCGTCACCTAAGTGAATTGAAAGGTAGATTGTAGTGCTCTTTCACAGAGCCGGTTCTGAATTTCTTAGGGCCCAGGGCAAGAGTAAAAGTTAAGCCTCTTCAGCCATCATATATGATAATATCATTGGTGGGCCCCACTAATGTGAAAAATTGGCAATGAGTTGATGATGCCCAAGTATAACTATTTGAAAAAAAAAAAAAAGGAAAGAGAACTCAGACCATAATTTAAGCATCATATATGGGGAGTAAAAAATCATTGGTGGGCCCCACTAACAGATGAGAAGAACGGGTGAAGGGTTGAAGTCTTGATGATCTATTTATATAAAAAAAAAAAAAAAAAAGCCCCCAAATCATCCTAACGCTAGACCAGATTCTCTCAGAATTTCAGCCATCAAATATAAAATATCATTGGTGGGTCCCATTGATGGATGCTCAAATCAGTGATGCAATAAGCACTCTCAGATGATTTGATGATGAGTCTATTGATGCCCATGATGATGGAATCCATTGGATGAGCCCGGGCCCCACCAAATAATCGAAAAGAACATAAAAGGTAGAAGCTAGAAGGAGAGGGATTTTGGGCCCAAATCCCCCCTGAAAAATGGGCCCTAGGCAAGGGCACTTACAGCCCCTGTTCAGGCCCGGGCCTGCTCTTTCACCCCTCCCCTCTTTAATACTAGTCAAATAAAACCATAAGAATTTCATACTAGGTAGGCACATATGGGGCGTCAAGTTCCTAAATATCTCAGTTAATGAAAATAGATTGAAGTAAAAAGTTGATGTGATTCAAAATTCATCCCAGTTTTAAAAAAGAAAAAAAAAATGGTAATCTACCCATAATCAACAAGTATTAAGCAGGAGAGGGTCAGTGACACATGCACAACTACAGACTAAAGCTTGGATGGTACTATTATGTGTCCTTGGATCTAAATATTGCAGTTACAAGTTAACCAAGATAGATTGGTCTGGAGCAGGCAGAGAATTATACTATCATGCTCTACAATACCTGTTCCGTGTGTACGGTTTCCAGCAGGAGTTGGTGGTCGAGGAGGAGGAGGAGGCGGCAGAGAAAAGAAGATATATAATTCATATCGTATGTTACAGCTCACACTATAAACATTTCCTCCTGTTCTTCCATCACAACAGTTCGGAATGTTTTCGATCATCCTCCTCAAACAATAGTCGCAATTGCTCTCTGATAAATCTCTAGTGCACTGAGCCAGTCCATATATCCTTTTAAAGGAGTCATACTTAATAGAATTCACTGCATACTTGGATGCTGACGATGCCGCTGCTGTGGTAAGATCGTTCATTAGGCTTCCCGCTTGTGTATTGAAAAGCGTAACATTGGACGCATTCTGTGCACGATAAAGAGAATTTCTTATAGTGGTGTCAAGTTCAGAGAAGAACCGTTGATCGGAATATCGCAAGATACAATTGTAGTATCTGATGGTTGCTTCTCGTTTGTTGGGACAGAAGCGGATGATGTTAGCGGTTGAATTGATGAGGCACTGCCTGCAAACATCTTCAGAAGCTCCAGACATGCATTGTGAGTAGCCATATATAGACCGTGTTAGCACCATCTCCATAGCTATTGTTGTAGAAGCTATCGTGCCTTATCACCCCATTGCTAGATAAAGTAGGGAGGATCGATGGTGTTGAGATTGGTATCATATTGGCTGCCGGAAGTGTAATTCAAGGACCCGCAGGCACTGAAGTTGGCTTTGAAGATTGGTTGTTTAAAGGTAACAGAGCTTTCTTCAGCGGCAACAGAGCTTTGAAAATTCAATAAAAGGATAAAAAAATAGGTGCATTTTCAAGTGTTTAGAAGCCTGAAACTGCATTTTAGAATGAAGAAGAGAGTTTAGATGCTGCAGGTGGTGAAGATGAAGGTTTTCGTATGCTGGAGTGGTAGATTTTTCTCTTGCAGTGTCTCCGTCCAAAATGCTTTGGTCTTAAGTCCCCACACGCTTCCTTGCCGGCTTTTGTGTCATGAATGAAAAGGACACCCACTTTGATTAAAAGTCCAAATTTTGCAAATTTATCCCTCTTTTTTGGGTATTTACAAAGAAGCCCATCAGCTTTTTGGGGACTTTTTGACCCAGGTCAAGGGGTTAGGGTGACCATGTAACAGTTATCTATATTTTAAGATGACAATGTTGCTTTCCATTTAATTCTATTTTTTAGTTTGATCATGGTTTGAACCGAATGGACTCAGACTCTTGTTGAAAGGCTTTTATCTTAGTTAAGCCCTTGATTGAAAAGATTTTCCTTCTCCTTTGTTTCTTATATTTTCTTGCCCATTTTTTTTTTTTTCTCCTTGGGTTCTTTATCATCTGTCAATTTTCTTCAAGGAAACTCTTTCAGGCCAACGCATCTTTGATTCTATCCTCTTCAAAGAATGAGAAAAATCAAGCAATCATTCAGCCTCAAATTTCAGTTTTCTTAGTGTTGGTCTTTTTAGCGACAAACATGGTTGATCAAAGAAAATGAACAAGTCTTCTTTGTTGCCATCGAGGAAGAGAGTATTTGGGAATGAAAAATGGAAATATAAAAACACATGAGGGAGAGGAAAAGAAAATGTAAAAGGGGTTGTAATCCTCGAAGGCAATTTCATTTAAATTTTAATTGAGTGGTCATTAATTTAAATAGGATATATCTAACTAATGATAGAATGTGATGATTAAAGCACATTAAAGTTAGTTTTGTTGGACTTTTTTTCAGTTCACCCATCTTATTGGTCTTTAGATGCTAAATGATTATTGGAATACCTTTGATCATTAATGGTCAGGGGACATTGTGAGGATCAGAAAAATTGAGGCATGCCATTGTTATCGTAAAGAATAAAATTTTATTTAAATTTCAAAAATCAGAGAGGTATATTTATATATTTCCAGAAGAAATGACAGAGGCACTCTAGTTAGTAGTTGAATTTTCACATGAAAATTAATATTCCTCTTCCCATGTTATTTGACGCGCAGAAGTTAGTGTATTTTTCTTGGGCAGGGAAAGTTCCACGATAGTATATGCTTCTTTTAGTATCAGGGCATTTTGGACTTTATGAAAAGTTCAATGTATTTGTCTTGCCAGCACCTATTTACCTCTTAGCAGTTGATCCTTATAATGTATACTAGTAAAGACTCCCAGCTGCCAGTCGTTGAGATTTTCACAGGCCTTAAGTATGAAGAGGGTACGTAGTGTCTCATGGAGGTTTTGGATGGGAACTATCACGTCTATTAAATATAGAGAAAATCCATCCTGCTCAAAACTCTTTATAAAATGCAAGTCTTTTCTGTATGTTTTGGATAATGCCCAGTGAAACAGTTAAAGAAAGCTATTCATACAAATTAAAATCTTCTAACAAGTTATCATGGTTCTCATACATTAGTACATGGTTTTGTCACTTTGTAAAAGCAAAACAGTTAAGAAAGGAATTGATGCATATTAGAATCTTCTAATAAATTATTTTTGTCCATATTGTCACTTTGTAATAGGAATGGTAGAACGCGGAAGGTTAATTTTGTGGGTGGTCTCCAATTTTGCTAGTTGTTTCCATGCATGGTAATGGTCTCCCAAGAAAAATGGAAAGCCAAAGAGGACATTGATTTTATTTTTTATTTATTTAGAGAACCCGGTACAACAAGGAAGGAAGTTCAATAAAGTGAGAAGAAAGTCTGCATATACACATGCGAGATTATAAGGGGAGTTGGGGGTTGAACCCCTAACCTCCTAAGTAAGAATCCAACTACTTACCACTTGGGTAAGGAGTGGTTCTTAAAGAGGACATTGGTTGAAGTAGTATGTGGTTGGATAAGAAGTACAACCTATTTAAGAATTTAGCTAAGGATACACAAGGATGGAGAAACGGAGTTTATGTAGTTGGCCCAACATAGTTGGAACAAAGTATTGATGATGATAATTTTTTTCTCATTTGGTCAAGTATCAATATATTTTACATCACTATGAAGCACTAGTTATTGCTTTAGTGGGATCATTTTCGTAGGCCTCATTTGAAAATGGATCAATCTTATATCCAAAAGTGAAATGTAGGCGGCAAAGAAAGATTGATCATGGCTCCGGTGTAAACCAAGCCGACTTTTTTCTTACTTCATAAAAATGAGCTGTTGATTCATTTAAAAATAGTAATGTCTCTTTAATATTATAAATGTTGTTGAGTTACTAATCTTTCCCTAATAAAAACTAATTTTAAAAATGGAAAGTCTCCTTAACGGGAATCCCTCAACTGAGCATAGGTGCTCTGGAACACGTGGTGACACCCATGTTTTGATCCATCTAAGTAGATCATGAAATAGAAAACCCTTGATAGTCATGAGTCCCTCCCGAGGTTTGGCCCCCATCCAAAAGAACTAAACCATTGAATTAAGTGTGTACTTATTTTCAAAACTTGTTTGCCATGGATCAAATGGGGCTGGTGATGATCGAATCCCCCGTCATCATTCACGGTAACACTTCCATTCTCAAGTGGTCCAGAGGTGGGCAGAAGGGCTTCCCTCTTTAGTATTATAAATGTGATAAATCTCATCGACTGAACAATATCTCCCTAATAAAAATAGTAACGTCTCTCATTGAGTCACAAATCTGTCTACACTGTCATCTTCTATTTCAACCTTCCGTTTCTCAACCCTATCCATCTCTACCTCATAGTAATACTAGACTTTATGGCCCTCGTGGACTCAAGACTCCAAAATCACTTCGTTCTGGTCCCATGAGCTTTGTTTCTTTTCTATCGCCCCTTCCTCTTCTCTCCTCCACATATTCTCACCTTATCTGACTCTCCACCAATGGAAGAAAAAAAGAAAAATCTCATTTGGGTACAATATTGACCGGTTCAAACAACACGTATTGATATCTACTTGGTGGTGATTCGAGAGAGCCATGTCCGATTTTAAAATAACTTTAAGATTATTTTAAAAATGGACCAAGTACTTATAAAATACAAATACACGTTTATTTACATGCATATATATAAAATAAATTAAAAAAATTGCATATTACATAATTTGGTTGTCCAAATATCAAATGTAAAATATCAAATATTAGGTTCAAATTACATACCAATCATTATTTTTAAATTGTTGACTTGTGCATACGTATTTAAAAATAAATATTAATTATTTAAAATTAGTTCTACTTGTCAATGGTTCAAATGTAAATAACTTACTAAATCTAGACGACTTTTGTGGTTACTTGATGTTTTAGATTTAGGTTAAGTAACTCTAGATTAATTAATTGGAATTGAGATCTAAAAAAGAAACTTATCTAAAAAAGATTAATTAATTGGAATTGAGATCTAACCCTAAGGGGTAACTCAATTAGCTTAGGACCACGGTTTACACCCGGAGGTTGAGGGTTCGAAACTACACTACCGCATTAGAGCCACAGGAGATTTACTCGGCTCCCCCTGGGCCCATAGGGATTGTTCTGGCCCAAAGGGCTGGAACACCCTCCGTTATCAAGAAAAAAAGAAAGAAAAAAGAAAAAAAGAAATTGATCTTGGACTAAGGCTGAAATGCAACCTTCACAAGCTCTCCAAACCCTTATGTTGGTTAATCTTTGGAGAAACATCACTTTTGACTAATATGCTGGTTAATGGCATGCCTACTTTTTTGTTTGTGCTACGGCCGGTTGGCTTTTTGGGGAATTTTTTGGTGAAGTAAAGTTCTTTCCTCATATGGTTATAGGTTTTCATTGTATTTTTTTTTTTTTTGTGGGTTTTTTTTTTTTTTTTTGAATGCCCCTTCCCATTCTTATTATATTTCTAATTGAGGAAAAAATCTCAGGTAGGAGGCCTTTGTATTAAATTTGAATGAAAATACGTAATTGATTATAAATGCCAACACATTGACTTCTCAGTGGCATTCCCAACATGCTTCGGCCTGTAGGTTATGGTGTCTCACCTTCACCAATAGTTTGATGTAGCACGCGTCGGCACACAAGTTTTTAAACAAGGTGGGGGCTGGGTAGCTCGCTCTCTCTCTCCATAGAAATAATTAGGATTTGATCCTGGCTGTAGTAGGACTTTAGTTGGGTATTTGTGGATGTGCAAGTACTTACCAAAGATAAAAAAAAAAAAAAAAAAAAAAAAAAAAAAGAAAAAAAGGAAAAAAAATAGCCGAAGAAGAGTTATAAGTTGTTGTGTTGGGATAAAAGAAGGTCCCATTTGAGGTATTCAATTGATAATTTATACTACAGTGGTGATTACCATAAAGATGCAATGAAGGGCGGCTTTTGAGTGGTTAGATTTAAGAGATGGCCCCATTGATGGATATATAGGGCTGACCTCAAAATTCTTTGAAGCCTGCCATCATAGGATCCAAATTCGATTAATACAATATCTGTGTTTATAATTTTACATATTTCCCCATTTGGATAGTATTCCGGTGAGAACTAGTTCTCACATATTATATGAAAACTCAATTGGGCCCCATTTGGGGATGAGACCAGGGGGGTGGAAAGATCTATGTGACACCACCCCAAGTATCAAGTTTGACCCCAAATCCATGCCCCTAACCCCTTCATCCATGGCCCACAAGTTTAATGGTATTAAAAAAAATATTTAACCCTCGATCCAACAGTTCAATCCATTCAGATGTATACCAATCCTTGGGATCAGTGACTATCCAGGGGTTCCCTATTGGTTGCTAAGTTTGGATGGGTTGCTAGTTTGGCCCCGGAAAAAAAGTTCTCATATAATTTCTCACTTGAATATTTCCCTTTATGTTTATTACAGTAGAAGTACTAATTCTCTATTGTGATGTTAAAAAATTTACACTAACATAACTAGTAATCATGTTTATCAAATGTCAATATGACATATTGGTAATTGTTTTGTAGCCATTTCTTCTCACACCAAAATCGAAGCAACACCATGAGGGAAGTCTCCATCGAGCTAGGAGCTAAGCTATCGTGGTTCAACTTCAGAAATAGTTACTTCATTATTACTGGAAGTTCTAGCATTGGACGGGGATTCCTCCAAAGGAATTTCTCTCTTCCCTATGTAAAGAGGTGGCTCACTGGGATGAGGAAGAGTCATGGATTTGCTTCCTAGCATGAGCACGACTTGTGACATGGTGGGTGTATCTGTAGCATCTTCCTGAATACATAGCAACCCGATATGGACAAATCTCAGTACCTCATCCATTGGGCATGAATTGATTAGGATCGGATCTATTAGCTCCAACACTTTTTGGTCACACCATAGTCGCCATGCCTATAGTTAGAAGAAAAAGTCTACTTGGACAAACTTTTTTGACCAGAATTTGGCCAACCCATATGGTTTGCATTGAATATCACTATGATATTCAATGCAAACCATATGGGTTGGCCAAATTCTGGCCAAAAAAGTTTGTCCAAGTAGCATTACTCTAGTTAGAATAAGAGAAACCCATAATTCCCACCCAAACTTTAAATAAAATAAAGATAACATGATTTGAGTGGGGACATGCATACATATGCGAGGAGGCTTTGAGAATTTTCTGTTAGATAAGATCGACTATTCTTTCTTCCACTCAAAATTTCTAGTAAGAGAACACCGAAGCTGAAAACGTCAGATTTCACCGAGAATAGACCATCCATTGCATACTCTGGAGCCATGTATCCACTATTTCAAATGGAAAATGTAAAATCAAGAAGGTAAGAAAAGGCATTGTAAAGAAGAAAAAGATTTGATTTGTAGGAGACCATCATACCATAGTTATTATTATTATTATTATTATTGGTTTTATATAAACCATCCTAATAAAGGATTTCTCTAGAGCTAATCAAGTCATATTTTGGCATAGATACTACCAATCCTGTCTTATTTTATTAGTATACATGTAGTATTGGCCACCTATATTGGGTTGTTTCATATAGTAATGAATAATATTGTTCACTTTAATTACTTTTGTTGGAATTAATCCTAGAAAGGGATTAAAAATGCTTCGAAGGAAACCAGAAAGTGCAAAAGAAAGTTAGAAAAAAAAAAAAACAAATAGTACACTTTTATTTCAACTTGTGCTTTACATTGGAAGTTTAAAAATATAGTTTGGATCCTGTGTTGGTGCTAAGATAGGCTTTTCATGTAATAGGTCTCTAAAACTCCACCATGGGGCCCATATAATGATAACATGGACCGTCCAAGATGACTATCGTTGCCCCTAATATATTCCCAAATTTCAGTTTATTAGGTGTGGGTTCCACCATCCGATTGAGCACAAGATTGAAAACATGACTGGGCACATTGTTGATGATTTGGCATTAATCATGTTTATCATGTGTGAACTGATATTTGAAGGTATATCAATGGAGGAGATAATATTCATTTTGGACACTATGGATTATCATCATGTGGGCTCCATGTTGTAGTTCGGGAGACCTATTACAAATAAAGCCTATCATAGCTATGACAGAGGATCCCAACTCTTAGAAAGGACTAATGTGACCACATTTAATTAGTGTGGGCCTCATTTGGGCCATATAAGTGAAGGACAGGTTGCAGGTAAGACCTTTACTAAAGGTAAAGAATACAAAATATGAAACAAAAAGCAAAAATTAAAAAAAAAAAAAGGACAAGAAAAAAGAATAAGAAGCTAGTGGGGCATTTCAAAATATGATACTAAGACACAACAATGATATGGTAAGGATATGCCATGGACATAATGGTGGGATGTATTTTACACATAAAAAGTGAAGTTTTTAATACGATATAACGCGGCTAATTTTAAAGTAGCTATGCCTCTGGCTATATAGGCTAAAGACTAATATGAAGTGCAATGTCAAAATGAATTTGCCTTTGACCATAGTTTAGTTGACAATTGCATAGTCACAAAAGGAACTGTTAGAATATCTAGTATGCTGCATCTTTGTCCCGTCTGACTATTTTTGGCTAGTTATAAGATTTATCTACAATCATGACACGTTCTGAACAAGCCACAAGATATTCCCTACTGCATGATTATAGACGATACTTTGCTCCCATTGAAGCAACATTCTTCGTGAGTGTTATTAACCAACTTTAGTTTCTGCTGTATACTTGAGCTAACACAAGAATTTTAAAATTCTAATTATTCAGGGCCTATTTGTATAGTTCGTATTAAATTTCTAAAAGTACAATAAGAGGTGGTTTATTTAGGGTGTATCTATGGCAGATGTGTCAATGAATTAACCATCACTTTCTAAACGCTATTGTCAAGTTAGGACTAATAAACTTTATATATTTATAAGTTAATTTCATGTAGGAGTTTATTTTATCTAAAAGTCGACTTTTGGTTTTAATCAAGAATCTGCTAGATGGGATAAATGGAGAATGTGTTTCTTTCAAAAAAGTGTAATATGATGAATAGACTGGTTGCACTATTATTTTCTTTTGGACAGTTCACTAAACGGTACGACTAAAGTTGGTGGATATCAACTAGAGGGCCTCATCTTCTCCATTGGCAGAAGCTTTAACATTATTATGCCATAGATGACCTTACGGTCTCTCTCAGGCATCTGAGGGCCAGATCCTCCAGTCTCACACTTCAGGATTTCTCCAATCACCTTAGAATTTCAAGGAATGTTGAATGATTTTTTAGCTGGTCTTTTTGTGAGTCATTTTGTTTTATTAAGCATAGTGCCCCATTTTGGGCTGTAGTTTTCTGGAGTGGTTTTTCTTCCCGTCCTGGTGAAACTCTTTTTGCAATCAAGCCTTAGAAAAAAAAAAGCGAAGGTCAGCTGTGCAAAAATGTGATGCATTTTCTGAGGACTATGATGCACGAATACTTCAAAATGGGCAACGTATCGTGTCGTATCATATCCGATACTTCACTTTTTATATATATAATCCATGTACTTGCAGTGTCTATGACGTGTCCCTGCCGTATCCATGCCGTATCTGTGCATCTTAGCCTGAGGATTCAATTTATTAGAGTAACGGCAAGGAATCATTATCTATGAATGGCATTGCATAGAAATCTCTAGGATTCAGTATTAGTTAACCAAATGGTTGCTTAATATAATTTTTCAAAGCATATAAATGTATCTTTCACTGAACTATATATATTTGTTGCCTATAAAACTGATGGGAGTAGTATACTTACTATGTTCCAATTACTTTGTTTGTGTTAGATTCACCCTGATTCTCTCTGAATGCCCTCGCTAATCCAAAGTTTGATATCTTTGGATTCATTTCATAGTCCAACAAAACATTACTTGCTTTTAAATCCCTGTGAATAACTTTGAGACGAGAATCCTCATGAAGATAAAGAAGTCCCCAAGCAATTCCATTGACAATGCTGTGGCGTATTCTCCAAGTCAGCTGAGCACGCTTGATTTGATCTAATTTAATAGTAATATGAAAATTCATTGTTGAGTAGTCTTTTTGGTAAATTCCTTTAGTAATCATAGGAAATGACAAAGAAAATTATCGCATGCTATTTTTAAAAAAAATGAAATTCCAACACATCTTATGGGCTACTATGAGGCTAGTGGGATGGATGGATTGACTGATGCATTGAAACTAATGATGCAAGGTGAGATGGGTGGTGACAAAGGGAGATGGTGATGGAGAGGTAGGATTTTTATAAAGTAGGCCACAAACTTTCGAAAGACATTTATGATTGAAAAAAAAATGGCCATGAATCCACATCAATGTAAGAAGCTAAATCACATAATTTCTTGGCTAGATGATCTACTCTGTGATCCATTCCATCAGTTCGATCTAGCACATTTCTCATTTCCACATCTAGGGTGTAACGCCCCAATTCCGGATACCGATATATTCGTTCGACTACCCGAAATTGGCGCGCTACTTCCCGGAAAATACGAGAACTTCCAAGATCGTAGGTCGCAGTGAGGTCCAATTTAAAACTTTTTGACCAACATAATTATAACATGTAATATTGCGGAAGCATAACGATTTAAACAAAACGGAAGCAATAGGTATCGATGTATATATTAAGTTTGAGCAGAACATTTGTCTAATTAAAATGGTTCAATGTTAATCAAAGTTATACATTTCCATTCTACCCTTCTCACTACAGAATATCTCTCCAAAACCCAAAATAAACAAAGTCCCTCAAAACCCATGTGGATATTCCTTGCCCTCCGGCTCGACATCCGTGTCGGCCGGGCCCCACGCGTACTCTCCTGCAACGGGTGCCTCGACTACAGCTAGTGTGTCATCTGAAATCTCGGGATCAAGGCCTAAGCACCAATGAATGGGTCAGATCTAAACGATCTGGCAAGATACAGCATACTACTAACATAGAACATATATATCAAATGAAGTAAAGACAGGTGCATAAATTAAATGAGTAACAAAGGAGATGAACTAGGCAGTCGTGCATTTAAATCATAAGGAATCAGTATAAATAGAAACAACTAAACTACTATAAACAAGGTGGCACATTCACACGAGCTGGAATACCGCGGGATATTATGCCGCGGCCCTCCCATACTGAACACAGTCGCGGTGGGGGAATCTCACCAGGGAATAACTAATCCCGAATCCACTACAAGAAGTTGCACTTTTAGCGACGTTTTTTAGCGACGATTTTTTAAAACGTCGGTAAAAGTTATATTTTACCGACGTTTTTATTAAAAACGTCGCTAAAATTGATTCTTACCGACGTTATAATTTCGTCGGGAAAATGAGTCCATTTGAAAGAGAAAATTCTTAAAAAGTTTTGCCGACGTTTTTAAAACGTCGGTAAAAGTCACATTCGCCGACGTTTTACACTAGAACGTCGGCAAATTACCTTTTTACCGACGTTATAATTTCGTCGGGAAAATGAGCCCATTTTTAAGGGAAAATTCATTAAAAGTTTTACCGACGTTTTTAAAACGTCGGTAAAAGTCACCTTCGCCGACGTTTTACTCTAGAACATCGGCAAAGCCATTTTTTACCGACGTTATGATTTCGTCGGGAAAATGAGCCAATTTTTAAGAGAAAATTCCCTAAAATTTTTGCCGACGTTTTTAAAACGTCGGTAAAGGTCAGATTCGCCGACGTTTTTGTGTAGAACGTCGGTAAAGGTCAAATTCGCCGACGTTTTTGTATACTTTTGGAGACTAAATGTTAACGTCGGTAAAATGCGTTTTTTCCCTCCCCCGCGCCAAAACCCCTTTTTTCCTCTCTTTTCCCTAACTCTCTTTTCACTCCTCTCTCACTCCCGCTGCGATTTCCCTCCCTCTCTTTCTCTCACTCCCGCTGCGATTTCCCTCCCTCTCTTTCTCTCACTCTCGCCCTCGGTCGATCTCTCCCTCGCTCGCTGTCTCTCACTGTGAATCGCCCCTTTTCCTCTCCAATCCCTCTTTTCCCTCACTCCGCGTGAATCGCCCAAATCTCCAGTCCCCGGACGACCACTGCAGCAGCCCCCGGACGCCCGCATAGCCTTCATCGTCCTCCTCGCGCCGCCGGACGCCTCCCCTGCACCAGGTACACCCCTCCCTCTTCCTGCACTCCGCACACACCGCTCACCTCTCTCTCTCTCTCTCCCTCCCTCGTTCCCAATCTCTCTGTCTGCTCTTCTTCTTCCTCCCCTCTCCCCTCTCTGTCTTCTTCTTCTTCTTCCTGCACTGTTCCTCTCCCTCTTCCCTGCTTCCTCCTCTGTGGGCCCTGCGCACCACTCCCCCTCTCCCTTGGCGCTCTCTCTCTCTCTCTCTCTCTCTCTCTCTCTCTCTCTCTTCTTCTCTTTTCTTCTTCCTCCCCTGTTCCTCTTCTCTACGTCTTCTTACACGCTGTTCTTTTTTTTAGGTTTCATAGATCGATTCTCTCTCTCTCTCCAGCTTTCGATTCTTCAACTACTCTTTTCTTTGTTCATCCCTCTTTCGATTTCCAGGTATTTTAATTTAATTTAATTTATTTATTTTTTCATTATTACCTTTTTTTCTAATAAATCTTCAGTTATAATCATTATTTTTTGCAATTTGGTATTTGGGGTTTGGATTAAAAAGTTGTTCTGGGGTGGTCTGAAGTTCAGTTCTGGTTTGTTTTCTCTCATATTTCTCTTCCAATGTATTGGTGTTTTGGTGTTATCTTGTTGTTTGGATGAAAAAGTTGCAATCTTTGCCTGAGTTTCTAAGAATGTCTTATGTGGGGTTGGTTGGATTTTTCTCCTTTCTTTGGTTGGACTTGTTGTTTATTGATTTTCATGATGGCATAGGCTTTTTTTTTTATAGAAATTTAGCCAATTCTACAAAATAGATCTTGGGTTTGTTGTGATTTGCTGATCTTGTTGATATTTTGATGGCAAGTTGTGACCTTTGAGTGGGTTTGGTGAAGTTGGTGGAGTCTGCTTTATACTTCTTGTTGGATTTGGTTTTGGGGTTTTTGTGATATTTCTTATTCTGTTGCTCTCTTTCTTGTGGTTTGGAGATTCTACTGAGTTGTTTTTATTCTCATGCTTTGCTAATTATTTCATACTGAGTTGATTTTTGCATTGTGACATGCTTTGCTTTGCTAAATCCCTATTTCAAATGGGGCTGGATCATATTTACCTACTTTACAGTTTGATTAATTTGTATTTGAGTTTGCAATTCATAATTTGAGATTTAGCATGTGCATATGAGATTTTAATGAAGTAGTTTCATTTGATTTGCTTCTCAATTTATATAGTTTGGATTTTGAGTTTGTCAAGTGATATGAACTATTTCATCTATCTATGCTCATTGCTAAGGCCCACGTCTAAAATCCAAACTATTCAAAATAATTATCCTTTATATTTATCCTAGGCGGGGTTTTTTCTTCGATCAAATATGGTCTCTAGCCAGATTGATTGCGTGAGAAATACATGATTGAAATGAAACTCAAAGTTAAATCCCGTGCTTTGCTAATTATCAATCTTAAGGTGTGTCCAACTCTGATTGGAGTTAGATAAAGATTGATGCTAGTACATAGGGGTGGCTTCGAATTTTGGGTAGGCTTCACTAATGGATCTATAAGCGAATCCATCTTCCTTGACTCAGTGCCATGTCACGTGGGTCCCATCTCCTTTGTTTCCAGGTTGAGTTACGTAAAAATATCATTATGAGATAGGGATGCTTCCAACGTAGCGCTGACTCAGATTGAATGAAAATAGTTAGAGAAATTGCCGGCGTAAATATCCATCTAACAATCTTTGTGTTTTCCTATTCTTTTGGTTTTGGATCAACCCTACCTAATCTGCTTTCCTTTTTAATGACATTCATCATGATCATGGTCCATCTAGTACATGGCTCACTGGTCTAATGGTCATTGAATCTTTTTATTTAGGCAGGCAGGCAGTTACCATTTATAAACATTTTGACATGTGATTTTATTCGGACACCCAACAGTAAATTGGATGGAGTTGATTCTTCCTATGGTTTTCTCCCATACATTTGAAATTCTTGAATGGAGTCATACATTCAGAATTAGGATAGCCAATCACAAAAATAAGGGAATTAAAGTGGAAAATACTTTCAACAAATCATGAAAAAAATTAGAAAAAATAAAACCCAAAAAAGAATGAAACCAGTCTTCCTTGTGGAGGAAGATGATCTCCACACAACTTCTCTCTTTCTTTTCTTTTCTATTGGATTGAAGGTCAGATTGTATTATGAGATTCTTGGTTATTAGATGTTAGGTATGAGAAAACCATGACAGAAAATTCAAAAT
The DNA here is from genome assembly GCA_038049695.1 of Cinnamomum chago. Classification (NCBI taxonomy): domain Eukaryota; kingdom Viridiplantae; phylum Streptophyta; class Magnoliopsida; order Laurales; family Lauraceae; genus Cinnamomum; species Cinnamomum chago. The sequence goes on along the minus strand of CP142457.1, from coordinate 10,300,996 downwards.
GGATTTGGAGACCCTGATACCATGATTCAGTTCCGATCTGATGGATCTAAATGATGTCCGCACCCATCACTGACTGCATGGCCCACTAGAATCAGGGCTAGATCATGGTTCATTGCCTGCAAGGATAGTGCTGTCGGTTAGGGCTGACCATCAAAGGGCCGGGTCAAGCTACATCACTTAGGTTTTGAAAATTGAATTGTCCATCAGATAAGCCCTTTTCTTTTTTGAAAAGCCATGGGTTTTTCTCTATATGATCATTGGGATTAATGGGGATCTTTTTTATTTTTATTTTTTGATTTCTGCACTTCAGTTTCATTTATTATTTACATTACTTGATGGAGAGTCTGTGATTAAGACATGACATTATATATTTCTTAATGAAAATGTATGGTCATTAAAAAGTGAAGCATGTTGTAGGCTACATAAAGCAACTTTTATATTTTGAACCAACACTAATTATGGCAAACTTTTCTAGGAAAAGATGAAGTTATTAGTTCAGTTTTTCCATTTGTTAGTTATTAAGGTGATTCCATAGATGGTCCAGGGAAGTCAGCAAGTATGAATTTTTTTTTTTATTTAAAAAAGAGCAAGTTTGGACCCAGCATGAACTAACCTATTCATTAATCAAGATGTAAACTGGAATACAATATAGAAGTAAAATGGGTGACCCAAAACCTGAATTCTCATATCAGGTTTGGGTTCGGTTACTTCGTTGGGTGCAATGAAGATCGGACTGACCATCGAAGGTTGTATTTATTGTTGAATATAGGATAAGTTAGAAATGGTATATTTTGAGATAAGAGTATGACTAGTCCTAAGATTAAAGGAGGAGATTTTTTCCAGGTCGGAATTTTAAGGGAGGAGATTAATTTGTTTGGGATGAGTATAGTGGCCCACATCAAAGCCTAGGTCGTGCATTTATTTTTTCTTGTGTATTTTCTTGAAAGGAGAGCTCCCTATGTAGTAGCGTGGGGCCCTCTCTAACAAACCTCCATATTGCTTTAATATATATATATATATAAAATGAAAGAACCAATAGCTGTGTTTCTTCTTCTAGTCCATTTCTAGAGAGCTGCCATTGATAATCATTATGGGCCCATTTGCTTCATTCCTATTAAATGTCTTTGAATGAGTATTGGTAAACTAAAGTGGATTCTATACATCTAATGAGTATTACAAGGAAGGATTGAAAGATTTAATGTGGAAATGCTGATGGGTTATAACTTGAGTATGATATAATTTTTTTGGTGAATAATCATTTTTTTTTCAGATACAGATGGGTTATCACTTTTCTATGATTTAATTTAATTTTATGGGTTTTTCTTTTTTGTAAATTTTTTTATGGGTAATGTTAGATAATCATTGTCTATCAAAAGTAGGAAAGATATTTTATGTCATTTTATAAAAGGTGTTTGGTAATTGAAGGGTATGCTAAAACTGTGTAAATTGATAGATTATGACGGATCTTACATTATAGTCATTCATATGCATCTCATTTCATTTATGTTGATGTTGCGATGTTTTGTTTGATAGATTATAATTACTTGTGATTAGGTCAGATATGGACAGGAGTTGGATATTACATTATAGGAACCGATTTAGTGCGGAGTACATAGCTGGGGTGAACTCATTTCTTGATTTTGCGAAGGCGAATTCGGGCGGGGCAGTGTTGATTAATTGCCCATGTAACGATTGTTGTAACCACCGGAAGCAGGACTATGTAACCGTGAGAAGTCATCTGCACATTAAAGGAATGATGGTCCATTACCTACGGTGGATATATCACGGGGAACCGGCAGTTCCACCCGATGATTCGGATGAGAGCGAGGATGAATCAGAAGAGAATCGTGATGAATATAATGAGTTGATAGATGATCATCGTAGGGGAACTTACTTGGAGGAAGATACTCAAGAGATGGATGATGTGCATGATTTTGAAAATTTGTTGAATGCTTCTCAGCGAGGCCTTTACCCAGGATGCAAAAGCTCAGATACTCTGTTATCGTTTGTCATTAAGATACTGCACGTGAAGGTAGAAAGTGGATGTAGCAATAAGTCGTTTAACAAGGTTCTTCAAATTTTTAAGGACTTCTTACCTGAAGGTCATGTGGTGCCGGCATCAATTTACGAGGCGAAGAAATTATTACGTGACTTGGGCATGGGATACAAGAACATAGATGCCTGCAAAAACAATTGTGTGTTGTATTGGAAGGAGAATGCTCAATTGGATAAATGTCCAGAATGTGAAGAGCCTAGGTACAAGATCAATGATGGCAAGCGAAAGAAGATCCCTCACAAGGTGCTCCGTTACTTCCCATTGACACCGAGGTTACGCAGATTGTATATGTCAAGGAAGACAGCCACAGAGATGAGATGGCACAGTGATAAGCGCGTTGATGATGGGATAGCGCGGCATCCGGCTGATTCAGTGGAATGGAAAGAATTTGATAAGAATTATCCAGAGTTTGCCCAGGAGACACGTAATGTGAGGTTGGGGTTAGCCACCGATGGATTCAATCCTTTCGGTAACATGAGCACCTCTTATAGCATGTGGCCTGTCGTACTTATGCCCTATAATTTGCCACCATGGATGTGCATGAAGGAGCCATTCATGATGATGTCATTACTTATTCCAGGACCAAGCTCACCGGGTAACGATATCGATGTATATCTGAGGCCCTTGGTTGATGAGTTGAAGGAGTTGTGGGATCATGGTGTATTGACTTATGATGCATCCACTAAAGAAACCTTTCAAATGCATGCGGCTGTGATATGGACGATAAATGACTTTCCTGCATATGGTAACTTGTCTGGGTGGAGTACAAAAGGTTATAACGCATGCCCCTCATGTAACGACATCTCGTTAGGGGTGAGGTTGAAAGATAAGATTGGGTACATTGGCCATCGAAAATACTTGGAACTGGACCACCAATGGCGTAGAAGCAAGGCCTTCAACGGTCAGCCTGAGCGTGAAAAGAGGTCTTTGGATCTACTGGGGCAAAAGGTATTAGACCAGCTAGAAGAACTACCGCCGGTCCGGTTTGGCAAGAATAACAAAAGAAAGCGTGACGCTGGAGAATTGAATTGGACAAAGAAAAGCATCCTATTTGAATGGCCCTATTGGAAGAGCAAAAAACTCCGACACAACCTTGATCCTATGCACATTGAGAAGAACATCTGTGTAGCCTTGGTTGGAACAATTTTGGGCATAAAGGGCAAAAACAAGGACACCGAGAAAGCGCGTAAGGATTTGAAAAATATGGGCATCAGGCCAGAGTTGCATCTAGTGGAGAGGGGCGATGGATCCAGCTTGAAGCCGCATGCCTCTTACACTCTGTCACCAAAGCACAGAGATGGATTTTATGAATTCTTAAAGTCGATCAAATACCCAGACGGCTATGCCGCGAACCTCTCGAGGTGTGTAACCTCGAAAAATGATAAATTGGCTGGTCTAAAGAGCCATGATTGCCACGTTCTTATCCAACGGATCCTTCCTATTGGCATGCGTGGCTTTCTGAATAAGGATATTTGTACAACATTGTTTGAGCTAGGAAGCTTTTTCCAAGATCTCTGCTCGAAAACACAGAGACGCGATGTTTTGGAAAAATCGGAGGAGCAGATAGTTTTAATATTGTGCAAGCTTGAGAGGATCTTTCCTCCTGCTTTCTTCGATGTGATGGTTCATCTATCGGTTCACTTGCCACGCGAGGCCATCCATGGTGGACCGGTGCAATATCGGTGGATATACCCGATAGAAAGGTAATAGTTGATGACAATTGATTAATCATTTATATATTAGTGTAGTTGCCTTGCATTGAAAATCGTAATAGTTGTCATTTGTTGTTTAAAAGGTTTCTAAAGACCCTAAAGGGGTACGTTAGCAACAGAGCACGGCCTGAAGGTTCGATCGTTGAGGCTTACATTGTCAAAGAGTGTCTCACTTTTTGCTCAATGTATTTAAGGCAGACTGATCGAGCAGAGCGTTATGATGATGGTGGCGAACGTGGTGTGGGGATGTCGGTCTTCACACAAACTGCCCGTCCCATCGGGCTGATGCCAAGGGCACATGATCCTTCTCAAAGAGAGCGTGACATGGCTCATTGGTTTGTGCTGAATAATTGCCCCGAAGTGGGGCCGTATCTACAGTATGTGCTTCAATCTAGCCATATTTATGTTTTGCTTGTTAACTCATTTATTCATTCTCTATTCGTACTTATTCATTAAAAGCTATCTTGAGTAGGGAGCACAGGAATTTAGTTCAAGACCAAAGAGGTGGAGACGTTGGGCAGATACAGCGAAAAGAATTTGCAGAATGGTTCAAACAGCGTGTAAGACAGAAAATATTATCATTTTAATAGCTTGATATGATTTGAGTATAAGCTTCAAATAACATTAGTCTAATACATTTGTCTTAATATGCTTATGTAGATGAATCAATTGCGAACTATAGGGTCAACAGAAGCTTTTGATGAGATGTGGTCATTAGCAAATGGCCCTAGATCCCTAGTGAATCTTTACCAGGGGTGCGATTGCAATTGTGTCCGATACCACACTATAGACCGTGAGAAATGCCGTAGGAGCCAGAGTAGCGGCTTGGTCGTTGAAGGGGAATATGAAGGGGTGAAACATGACTACTATGGCTACATCTGCAAAGTCTGGGAATTGTCCTATCGGCACGGGGGTAAGGTGGTCTTATTTGAATGTGAATGGTATAACACCAGTACCAAGCACAAGATAAACATCGAAGACCATTTTACAAGCATTGATATCACGGGTCGGTGGTGTAAGGATGATCCATTTGTCTTACCAAGTCAGGTGAAACAAGTCTTCTACGTCAATGACACCAGCAGAGGAAAAAATTGGAGAGTTGTAGAACGGGTCAAGACTCGGGGGGTATGGGATGTACCCGCTAAGCGGGATGACGACGGTGATGATGATGATGTGCCGGTTGATGCATTTCAGCAGGACGAAACGGCATTTGTTGTCCCAGTCCTCGTCGATGGTACTAGTGACCAATACTCTAGGGATGATATAGATCCTGAGATCGTTCTCAGTGATGAGTCAGCATCAGAGGATGGCCAAGACGAGGATGAAACGCTGGCGGAATCCGAAGATGATGAAGGGAATGATGGTCATAGTCAGGAAGATGATGACATGGAATATGACATGTAGTGTTTACTTTTAATTTGCACATGTAATGATTAAGTAAATTAATAAAGAACTTTTCTTATAAAAAGTATGCTTAATTTCATTCGATTGTTATATATGCTGTGTGCCATGTTATTACCTAGCTTGTTATATTATGTTCATGTTTGATTTATCTGTTGTTGCTTTCCTTTAAATTAAGATTGAAACGATTCAATTTTTCAACTCTAACACAGAACATATGAATACACCTCTCAAATACTGTCGTGGCAAAGACTCTCAACGTGTTAGGGAATGGACAAATGAGTTTGAACATAAATCATTTGAAAAAGAAACTCCAATTGCAAAGCATGGTTCCCGCAAAATCCAACTGGCTCAGTGGCTGAGACTGTGTGGCAATTTCATCCCTGAAAGAGGTATAATGATAAAAATTGCTGAGACATTGCCACGGCCTTGGGATGCTGCAAAAATGAGGATATTTGAAGTCTTACGACCATGGCATGCAGTGGAGTTCGTCGACCTATTACAGTCGTTTGAAAAATGTATTCATCCCTTATGGATACAGTTCCGGAGAGAGAAAATGGTTGAAGGAATATCTGTTAGAGAACATTTGCTAAACAAGGAGCAGTTGTTTTACGATCTCAAAAGAAGAGGATTTGAACCAAATATTGCAGATCTGGTGCGTTCAATAGTAAGCACTCTACCACCTCCTTGGCCGGTACAAGAAATTCATGATAAGCTCAAGATTAATTTCCTAGACTTGAGGGAATTAGGAGAAATGCTAGAAGAGATCGAGGTCAACATTAAATTTCAGGTTTTGCACATGTAACGATTAAGTAAATTAATAAATATCTTTTCTTACATAATGACATGGTCACTTTGCTTATATTCATGTTGCGAATATTATTTATTGTTGTTACTAATTATTTATTTTCCTTGTCACTTTGCTTTAAGCCAGATTGCAGAAATGCCTCGGGAAAATAGGGCGAAACGTGCTCGGCAGGTCGCAGCTGCACTCGGGTTAGCTCCTGTGGAGAGCACACGAGAGCCCTCGACGCAGCCTACGCCAGCTGCTCTTGATGTTACACGGGTCGGAGGATCAGGGACCACCCCTGAATCGGCCACCCCCCAGCCTCTGCCGATTCAGCCCTTGATAGAGCAGCCCTCGACGACCCAGGCCCAGCCGTCCCAGCCTCCCGCGAGTCCTCATACGATCGGGAGCAGTGTCGGTGAGAAAATCGGACAACCTTTTAAACTGTATAATGGTTCCTCTCAATTTATATTTGTGCTCTTTAACTTTTTTTCTTATGATTTGATCACCTTAATTATCATTTGTGCTCACTAACTCATTTAGCACTGTCGTCTTAACAGCATCAGCCTCAGCTTCGGGTGCTCCGAGCCACGTAAGGGGTGTCACGCGGGGGAAGAATGCGACGAAGCTGAGGAGACAACTGGGTCATAACATCCCAGTCCTGATCCCCAGCTCCAGTCATAGGCTAGAGGGGGAACATGCCCCATCACTGGCTAACCATCTTGGGTTAGCCATTAGAGAGGTTGCCCCAGTCAGGCCCCATGGCTGGAAGAAGCTTGACTCCGGGATCAAGCTTGCTGTCATCGCTGCAGTTAAGGTAAACTGAAACGATAAACATCAACCAACGTTGTTACAGTTGTGCTCCTCATTACAATATCTGATTATATTTTGTTATTATTAGTGACTAATATAGTTATCCCTTAATTGCAGCAACTCTTTGAGTTCGGGGATTACGAGGGTGATATGCAGCTCAGGGCGGACATTGACCGCCAATGTGGGATCTTGTATAGGGGTTGGAAGTATGAGCTGCATACTCACTATCTCGAGCTCTTGGAGCAGGGGGTTCCCCGACCCCAGGACCACCCGGCAGAGGGTTGTACTTTAGCTGACTGGCAGCAGATGATCTCACGGTGCTGGGAATCACCAGCCTGGAAGGTGACCTTGGGATGTTATCTACAACGACTAATTATATTCCAATGTAATTCTATTAGTAACGATTTTATAAATGACTGATATTGTATTATTGTTTTTTTATGTAGGCAAAGTCAAAGAAAGCGCAAGAGAGTCGAGCTCAGTTGCCATACAATCATACGAGTGGCTCCCGGTCATTTGCTTCGAGGATGTCTCTGATGGTACTGATTATATTCATGTGAAGAAACTTTATTAAGTTTATCAATTTCTAAATATGTTGCAGGGTTCATATCTAATATAAAGCTTTTTCAAATGATAGGCAGCACAGAATGCCGGTCAAGCGCCGCCCATTACTCAGTTCTTCCGCGACACCCACTACAGACGATCTCGTAAGGAGTGGGTAAATGAGGTGGCGCAACAGAGACATGTACGTTTCCTAATAAATGGTTTATGATTGCATAATGTCATAGAAGTATTCTAAATCCTTTATTGATTTAAATGGCAGGAGGCCTTGGTGCAGCGGATTGAGGAGCAGTCGCAGCCCTCTGTCACCACTCCGATGACTGAGGAGCAGATTGCTGCTGATGTGCTTGGGAAGAGGTCGGGCTACGTAAAGGGGTATGGGATATACTCAAGGACCTCTTCCTCTTCCACACAGTCTCGGGCACTGGACTCTGAGGTGGTCGCCCTGCGCGAGCAGCTAGCCGAGCAGGCTGAGAAGCTAGCTGAGCAGGACCGGAGGCAGGCTGAACAGGACCGGAAGACACGCCAGCTTCAGGCCTTCGTTCAAAGGCTGGCAGCTGTGGCAGGAATAGATCCGGCCGCCTTTCTTGACACCATGGGAGAGACCACTTCTGCTGGGGATGGCACAGCTCCTGGAGGATCATGATGCGACTCTTTGGTTAGTAGAATACTTTCTTGAACAAATAACATATCATTTGTGTTATTAATTTATAAACACTCAAAATGTAGAATTTGAACAAAATTTAATTGCACAGTATGATTGCATTATCATAATCTTTCTCATCAACAAATACTCGTTCATCTATGTCATCATTGATTGCATTATCATAATCTTTCTCATCAACAAATACTCGTTCATCTATGTCATCCTTGATTGCATTATCATAATCTTTCTCATCAACAAATACTCGTTCATCTATGTCATCCTTGATTGCATTATCATAATCTTTCTAATCAACAAATACTCGTTCATCTATGTCATCCTTGATTGCATTATCATAATCTTTCTAATGAACAAATACTCGTTCATCTATGTCATCATTGATTGCATTATCATAATCTTTCTCATCAACAAATACTCGTTCATCTATGTCATCCTTGATTGCATTATCATAATTTTTCTAATCAACAAATACTCGTTCATCTATGTCATCCTTGATTGCATTATCATAATCTTTCTAATGAACAAATACTCGTTCATCTATGTCATACTTGATTGCATTATAATAATCTTTCTCATCAACAAATACTCATTCATCTATGTCATACTTGATTGCATTATCATAATCTTAATGGACTCTTTTCCAACACTTAGGCTCGAAAACGGCCCGCCGGAGGTCCGGAACGGGAATCGGCGACCGGAAAAATCGGGGACCGGCACGGACGGTTCGCATGGGGGTAAAGTAACCTGTAGGAACTGACGGCTCGCCGATTGGACTCACGGTTTGGGAATTAGAGTCGAAAACGGACTCTTTTCCAACACTTAGGCTAGAAAACGGCCCGTCGGGGGTCCGGAACGGGAATCGGCAACCGGAAAAATCGGGGACCGGCACGGACGGTTCGCATGGGGGTAGAGTAACATGTAGGAACTGACGGCTCGCAGATTGGACTCACGGTTTGGGAATTAGAGTCGAAAACGGACTCTTTTCCAACACTTAGGCTAGAAAACGGCCCGCCGGGGGTCCGGAACGGGAATCGGCGACCGGAAAATTTGAGGACCGGCACGGACGGTTCGCACGGGGGTAGAGTAACCTGTAGGAACTGACGGCTCGCAGATTGGACTCACGGTTAGGGAATTAGAGTCTAAAACGAACTCTTTTCCAACACTTAGGCTCAAAAAAGGCCCGCCGGGGGTCCGGATCGGGTATCGTTGACCGGAAAAATCGGGGACCGGCACCGACGGTTCGCACGGGGGTAGAGTAACCTGTAGGAACTGACGGCTAGCGGATTGGACTCACGGTTAGGGAATTAGAGTCGAAAACGGACTCTTTTCCAACACTTAGGCTCGAAAACGGCCCGCCGGGGGTCCGGAACGGGAATCGGCGACCGAAAAAATCGGGGACCGGCACGGACGGTCGGCAGGGGGGTAGAGTAACCTGTACGAACTGACGGCTCGCCGATTGGACTCACGGTTAGGGAATTAGAGTCGAAAACGGACTCTTTTCCAACACTTAGGCTAGAAAACGGCCCGCCGGGGGTCCGGAACGGGAATCGGCGACCGGAAAATTTGAGGACCGGCACGGACGGTTCGCACGGGGGTAGAGTAACCTGTAGGAACTGACGGCTCGCAGATTGGACTCACGGTTAGGGAATTAGAGTCTAAAACGGACTCTTTTCCAACACTTAGGCTCAAAAAAGGCCCGCCGGGGGTCCGGAACGGGAATCGTTGACCGGAAAAATCGGGGACCGGCACCGACGGTTCGCACGGGGGTAGAGTAACCTGTAGGAACTGACGGCTAGCGGATTGGACTCACGGTTAGGGAATTAGAGTCGAAAACGGACTCTTTTCCAACACTTAGGCTCGAAAACGGCCCGCCGGGGGTCCGGAACGGGAATCGGCGACCGAAAAAATCGGGGACCGGCACGGACGGTTCGCAGGGGGGGTAAAGTAACCTGTAGGAACTGACGGCTCGCCGATTGGACTCACGGTTAGGGAATTAGAGTCGAAAACGGACTCTTTTCCAACACTTAGGCTAGAAAACGGCCCGCCGGGGGTCCGGAACGGGAATCGGCGACCGGAAAATTTGAGGACCGGCACGGACGGTTCGCACGGGGGTAGAGTAACCTGTAGGAACTGACGGCTCGCAGATTGGACTCACGGTTAGGGAATTAGAGTCGAAAACGGACTCTTTTCCAACACTTAGGCTCAAAAACGGCCCGCCGGGGGTCCGGAACGGGAATCGTTGACCGGAAAAATCGGGGACCGGCACGGACGGTTCGCACGGGGGCAGAGTAACCTGTAGGAACTGACGGCTAGCGGATTGGACTCACGGTTAGGGAATTAGAGTCGAAAACGGACTCTTTTCCAACACTTAGGCTCGAAAACGGCCCGCCGGGGGTCCGGAACGGGAATCGGCGACCGGAAAAATCGGGGACCGGCACGGACGGTTCGCATGGGGGTAGAGTAACCTGTAGGAGCTGACGGCTCGCCGATTGGACTCACGGTTTGGGAATTAGAGTCGAAAACGGACTCTTTTCCAACACTTAGGCTAGAAAACGGCCCGTCGGGGGTCCGGAACGGGAATCGGCGACCGGAAAAATCGGGGACCGGCACGGACGGTTCGCATGGGGGTAGAGTAACCTGTAGGAACTGACGGCTCGCCATTGGACTCACGGTTTGGGAATTAGAGTCGAAAACGGACTCTTTTCCAACACTTAGGCTAGAAAACGGCCCGCCGGGGGTCCGGAACGGGAATCGGCGACCGGAAAAATCGGGGACCGGCACGGACGGTTCGCATGGGGGTAGAGTAACCTGTAGGAACTGACGGCTCGCCGATTGGACTCACGGTTAGGGAATTAGAGTCGAAAACGGACTCTTTTCCAACACTTAGGCTCGAAAACGGCCCGCCGGGGTTCCGGAACGGGAATCGTTGACCGGAAAAATCGGGGACTGGCACGGACGGTTCGCACGGGAGTAGAGTAACCTGTAGGAACTGACGGCTCGCAGATTGGAAACACGGTTATGGAATTAGAGTGGAAAACGGACTCTTTTCCAGCACTTAGGCTAAAAAACGGCCTCTCGGGGGTCTGGAACGCAAATCGGCGATCGAAAAATTCTGGGACCAGCACGGACGGTTCGCACGGGGTTAGAGTAACCTGTAGGAACTGACGGCTCGCAGATTGGACACACGGTTAGGGAATTAGAGTCGAAAACAGACTCTTTTCCAACACTTAGGCTCGAAAACGGCCCGCCGGGGGTCCGGAACGGGAATCGGCGACCGGAAAAATCGGGGACCGGCACGGACGGTTCGCACAGGGGTAGAGTAATCTGTAGGAACTGACGGCTCGCAGATTGAACTCACGGTTAGGGAATTAGAGTCTAAAACGGACTCTTTTCCAACACTTAGGCTCGAAAACGGCCCTCCGGGAGTCCGGAACGGGAATCGGCGACCGGAAAAATCGTGGACAGGCATGGGAAGTTCGCTCGAGGGTAGAGTAATTTGTAGGAACTGACGGCTCGCTGACAGGACTCCCGGTTAGGTGTACTCTAACACATTGCCTGCCATGTGATGCATATGAGCCTGATTTAGCAGGTTGTAATCAACAAAAGTGGGCCTCTTGGACAGAAACAGTGAAGTTTCAATGTCTGGCTACACATTTTCAATATCAGCATCCAATGATGATTTTACAATGCATTTATGATACTACCTAAAGTAAAAGGGAAAAAAAGGACTGGCTTCATTTTTCTTTTCTTGAAAATCAAAAAGGCGTTTTTGATAATGAATTATGTAGCAATGTATCGGTTATGTGAAATTCTACTTCCAATTCTCTGTAAAGTGACACAATTTCAAAAATAATTTGGTTTAGGGGTGGGTTTAAAGTTCATTAATTTGTACTTAATTTGTGCATTGATGGTGTGTAGAAGGTTTCTTCTTGAGAATGACATATACCTACTTCCCTTAGAAAAAGGTTTATTTGATTTTCCATACTTCTACTTATGGCAGATGAAAATAAAACTATCAAATATATATATATATATATATTTATTTATTTTCATGCATAGTTCTTCCTCCAAATGCATGATAACTTAAAGGGGTTGTGTTTTTTAACCCTCAGATATATCTCTTTCATGTGTTGTATGATCATTTTCTTAGTAACTGCTTGAAACTTGGACTCAAATAGAAACCCTACTGAGTCATGCAACTTGACAGAATTTGGTGAGTTTTTGTAAACCAAGTGATCAAGACTCACTCGAATCGAGTCTGGTTGAAATTTGAAACAGTTTGTGCGTTCTAAAATATGCTTCAAGTGGTTCTCAAAAGCTTTTACAAATATTGCTATCACTGTGTCTTCTGAAAATAAACTTTATTGTGGTTTGTTTAGGAGCAGGTGCAATTTGAAGGTCTTCTAATTTTTTCACATTCTTTCTTTTTAATCATGTTGTGTGCAGATACTTTCTGGTTGCAGTATGTGTGGCTTGTTTCTACAGCATAATTTCTATCTTTGCTTCTTTCAGTTCCATTTCCAAGCCAGCTCCCCCCAAAACACTCTTGCTTGTACTGGCCTTCTTTGATGCTGTAAGTTCTTCATTTATTTATTTTTTGTTGAAATAGAGTGCCATCCATTTTATTTATAATTTCGTTAATTCAAAAGATACTAATTTTGTTTTTGTTTTTGTCATTGCAGATTGATGGACGCTTTTGGATCGGATGCAAACTTTGGCGTCGTTTTGTTGTTTTTAGTTTATTTGTTTATGTATATTGGACAAATTTATTCGACTATTTGTATATGTTTTTAGTTTTATTTGACTGTTAGAAATTTTTATTAATTGTACTATTATATTTAGGAGATAAATGATTTGATGAAAAATGTAGATGATTTTGTTTGGATTCATTCTTAATTGTATTGTGAGTAGGGTTTATTTTTTGCTACAGGTGCATAGTGCATAGGCAGGTTTACAGGGAAATTTAGAAATTTTAAATGAAAAACGAAAAATTTTTTTGAAAAAAAAAAAAAAAACTTTTACCGACGAAATTTATAAACGTCGGCAATTGTTTGAAATTTTACAATTACCGACGAAACAAAACGTCGGTAATTTAATTTATATTTTTTCATTTTCATTTTACCGACGACAAGGAAACGTCGGTAACACATTTTTATTTATTTTTATTATAGTTTTTATATTACCGACGAAAAAAAAAACGTCGGTAAATTCTTTTTAATTTACGTATTAAATTTACCGACGAAAAAAACCGTCGGTAAAGTGTTTTTATATTTTTTTTTAAAATTTACCGACGAAAAAAAACGTCGGTAAAGTGTTTATGATTTGCTATTTAAATTTACCGACGAAAAAAAACGTCGGTAAAGTCTTTTTAATTTCCTTTTTAAATTTACCGACGAAAAAAAAACGTCGGTAAAGTCTTTTTATTTTCCTTTTTAAATTTACCGACGAAAAAAAAACGTCGGTAAAGTCTTTTTTAATTTCCTTTTTAAATTTACCGACGAAAAAAAACGTCGGTAAAATATTAAAAAACGTCGGTAAAAATTATTACTTTACCGACGAAAAATGAATCCATCGGTAACATGTTTCCTTGACATCTACTTGCCGACGTCGGACCGACGAAATAAAAAACGTCGGTAAAATTTTTACCGACGTTTTTTCTACTTTTACCGATGAAAAAAAACGTCGCTAAAAGTGTAATCTGTTGTAGTGATCTCACTCATCAACTCATCACTCCAGATCGGCACGGTATCACACCGTCCGTCTTAACCACACAACTCATCATGATAGCTCTACAACACTCAACTAGCTCCTACCGGGGATGATCAGTCCACAGGCTGAGCTTAAATCAACCGAGTGAATGTTCATGCCGACTCGAGAATAACTCTAAGGTCTGTGTCTGTCTAGGCTTTGCCTTGCGTGAACAAGGTCCTAACAATATCTCTAAGAAGTCTACACATCTCAATATAATCTCTGGATCTCATTCAAGGTCCAGGCCCACTCGTTGGATCCATACCAAGGCCCATCAGTACATGGCCTGGTCTAAAACCGTCCAAACGAGGCAACTAATCCATCTATTACTGATAAACAGTCCCATTCCAATCCATACAACTTAACAGTCCAATAGAAACTACCTCTTCAAGCTAAAGGGTTCACATCTCCACACTTAGGCCCAATAAGGGCCCGCCTAGACATAGACACGGGTCAATGATCTCCGAAACCACATTATCGGGTCACCTCTAGATACCCTAGGTTTAGGTCTTCCAATTATGTTTAATTAACAGTAAACATCTAATCTAAAGATCTAAGAATGACAGAACAATAATAAGGAAGTATGAACTTCAACATAGGAATCAAAAGGGAAATCCAACGGTCCAATCCTAGGTAATGGGCCACTTTAGGTTCGGGTCTATCTCCGGTAATTCGATCTCTAAACGATGTCATTAATGCCGTAAAATATTGTATTTGGTGCTTAGTTGATTAAGGGCATTGTTGACAACTCTTAGAGGTCGAATCATCTTAGATTATCAACCAAAACACTAAACAGTGGTCCCCGCGAGTCAAGGTTGAGCCACACCGTTGACTCGGGCTTAGGACACTGATAAATACTCATTTGGATGGTCAATGGGCCCCACAACTGATCATATCTCCTAAATGTTGAAAGATGGAAAATCAGGGTTTTCCAGGTGAACCTGATGTGTTGTGAGTTCGGTTGATTTCCTGGCCTGGAAGATCAACCGAGTGCACTAACTAATCTAAATCAGGCTTCCTGGACAACTCAATTCGTTTCCAAAGGTTTCCAGCGTGTTCGGTCAAACCCCTGGCCTGGGTGATTGATCGAATACTCCAAAAACCTTAGAAATGGTTGATGTCCCAGCTTTAAACATTATCTAAAGTAAAAATCCTAATATCAAGTCAATCTAGGTGTAAAGGGTCCAAGTTCCGGTTGGAAAAACCAACTTTCAGTCACTTCTTGCACTAAGAGTATGCACCAGGTCAACAGGTGCAAGACCGGGTCAACCTGGCCATTTAGAATGAGTTTTATGCAAGAAATGGCTGAGGGCCAATTTTTCCAAGATTTTTCAGTGTGGCCGGTTATCCTGGGCGGGTCCCTGGTTAACCTGCCCTACATGGACTCAGCCTGCAGAAGGAAAACATCTGGGAGCAGGATTTCTGCAAAGTGCAGTTTGGCCGGTTAACCGGCCTGCAGGGCCCGGTTAACCGGCTGACCTGCAGCATGCCCCTGCAGAAGAATAACTGGGAGCTATGATTTTCCCATTTCTGCAATTTCAGTGTGGCCGGTTGACCGGCCTGCAAAGCCCGGTCTACCGGCTACACTGCCGGTTAACCAGCCGGTCTACCGGCACCTTGAAACGGGAGAAATCCCAATTGCTGTAACCTTTCTGTTTTGCCTCCTTTTACACCCAAATCACTTCCAATCACTTCCAAACTTCACCAACACCATTCTAAACATAAAATGACTCCATAACCATCCATCCATCACCTTATGGCCCACTGATCTTCCAAATGGGGGGTGAAAACCCCCATCCATCAGTGACCTTTCATCCAAAACACAAAACAGAGCTCAAAGGAAATCTAACATTTAACTGAACATATTATGAACTGAAATGGAATCACAGAAATAACCACACATCCTAAGTTAGTAGTTTGATGCACTTGCCTCTTTAGCTTGAGAGAGAGAGAGAGAGAGTTGTAGAGAGAAAGATAGCTAGAAATGAAGGTCCAGACCCAGTCCAGCTGAACAGAGGAGAGGAGAAGAAGAAGATGATGACCCAGCAGGTGCTGTAGCAGGTGTAGCAGCAGGTCCACACAATCCCAGCAGAAATAAAGCCTCCCAGGTGAAGAAAAGAGAGGGGGAGAGAATGGAGAAAAGGGTACAACAGCTCCAACTGGAAAAATCCCCAGTAACAGTAGTTTCCCAAGTGATGTGTAGAAGAAGAAGAATACAGCAGCAACTCTCAAGAGTTATTTGCAGCACAGCCCAGCAGCTTGGAGGAAAAAGAGTGAAAGAGGAAGAAGGAAGGTGATGTAGTGGCTGTAGCAGTAGTAGTTCCTCCGGATGGAAATTCCAGCAGCAGAGTCTCAGCAACAGTGAGATGAAATGAGGAAAGGAAGAAGGAAGATGGGGTGCAGCAGCTTCTGGGAAATCAGCAACAGTGGCTATCTCTTGCTCAAACGTAGGGTGACTTGAAATGGAAGTTGGGAGGAACAGTGAACAGGGCTGGAGGCAGTTTTCTTGGGAAGAGGGCTGAGATTAGCTTAGGGTTTGCAAGAGTTAAGAGACTTTTTATAGGATTAGGAGAGGGGTGGTTAATTACTAGATTAGCCTTAGGGTTTAGGGTTTTTTTTTCTTGGGATTAGGGTTAGGGTATGAGGGTAGGCTGGTCATTAGGTTAGGAAACTTCTAGAAGAGCACCCTTACACTAACCCACACTAATTAACTTAATTAAACTTAACTAAGGACCCACCTACACTAATAGCCTAGGATTAACTCATACACCCAACTAATTAGAATCAACCCAACTAACCTAGTCTAACCAAAAATCTTAGGAGATCTAACTAGTCAATCTAATTAGCCCCTAATTAGCCCAAATAAAGAGTAATTAACCAGGATTAGCAAAGATTAGCAAGGATTAGCAATAATTAGCTAAGATTAGTAGAGATTAGTAGTAATTAGCAAAGATTAGAGTTAATTAGTCTATAAAATAGCCTTTAGAGGGCCCACCAAGGGTGGGACCTCACATAGGGTATGTTTCTTGTAATTGAATTCTTCGAAATTCACAGATCCTTTTGTAAGTGGTTAATAATGTAGTAATAAAAGGTGAATGTCCAAAGATGACATCCTCCGCTTTAATAGAAAATGAGTCAAGAGAAGACATAAATGAATACCCAGCCATCACCCTTGCAATGCAAATACTAGGAAAGCAATTTCTCATCAACAGCCTTGCCTTATATCCTGCACCCCTGTAACATATCTTTTAGGTATTTTAGTGTTGGCTAAATTCATGGATTGGACAAAACTTTGGGTCTTTTAAGTTGTAATTCTTTTTTAGAAAAGGACTTTGAAGATAGAAGATTGGAAGGACTCAGAAGAAGAAAGTCTGAAAGAATTAGAAGAAGAAAGTTGGAGAAAGAGAGCTGAAATTCTAGATCAACTAGAATGGGGTCTGCTCGAGAGACCACATCATCCGCTTGAGCGTACAGAGTCAGAATAGCAAGACGCTGAAACAGAACCTCATCCGCTCGAGCGGATGGTGGGTCCGCTCGAGCGGACAAGGCTCAAACAGTCCTACGAAAATTAGAACTTGCTTCTCTAATTGTGCTTAAACTGCTTGTTCGAATCCTAATCAAGTTAGGCAACTTTAAGCACGACCTAAGGGATATTTAAAGGACTCAATGGCTGTTCCAAAGACAAGATCCTCACCTCTCAAAGTTCTAAGTTAGAGATTATTATTGAGAGAATTCTACTCTATAAATTTTTATGAAGTTGTGCTGCCAAGTTCTCTAGAGCATGTTCTTCTGCATCCTTTGTAGAAGATTATCTTCTTTCGAGAAGACTTAAGGAGTCAAGCGCTGATTGAATTTGTTGTAATTAACGGTGTGAAATCATTGAAGCGTAAAGCGACATAAGGTAATTTCAGTCCTTGGGTAGGGGATATCTGGGAAGAGATATAAGTTTCTTGTAATTGCAAGATTCATAGTGTTTGATTTGATCCAGTTCGAATCAGTTGTTTTTCACCAGCTTAGGGTTTTCCATCTTAAATTTGGTGTCCTTGTGGTGTGTGCTTGTTTATTTTATTTCCGCTGCATATTGTTTATTTCTGCACACTATTGGGTTGATTGTTTGAGTAGACCAATCTAAAAATTACGGGACCCATAAATCTTTTCAATTGGTATCGGGGCGGGTTGCACTGTCTTGTTGTGTTTGATCCTACAAGATTTCTAGAATGGTGCTCAATAGAGAAGAGACATCAACTTCCAAGCCTCCTTTGTTTGATGGTTCTTATTATGCATATTGGAAGCAAAGAATGATTGGGTTCCTTAAGTCTATTGATGATGATGTTTGGGATATTGTTGAGGAGGGCTACACCAGACCTACAATTGTAGTGCGTGCTTGTTTATTTTATTTCCACTGCATATTGTTTATTTCTGCACACTATTGGGTTGATTGTTTGAGTAGACCAATCTAGAAATTACAGGACCCACGAATCTTTTCAATTGTGGTCAATGGACAAATTGTTCCTAAACCTAATGCACAATGGACTAAGGATGAGAAGCATGCATCCAATTGTAATAACAAGGTTGTGAATAGAATATACAATGGAGTGATTGCTGATGAGTTTCGAAGGATTTCCACTTGCAAAACTGCAAAAGAAGCATGGGAAGTCTTACAGACAGTTTATGAGGGTCCAGACACGGTGAAGCAAGCTAAACTGCAAAGGCTAAATAAAGAATTTGAAACCATCGTGATGGAAGAAGATGAGACCTTTGATCAATTTTATGCAAAGCTGAATGAGATTGTCAATTCTGTTTTCGTTCTGGGGGAGGAAATACCAGAACAGAAGATTGTCAATAGAAAATTCTTAGGTCTCTACCTTCAAGGTTCGATTCTAAAGTTGATGCTATCGAAGACAATAAGAATCTGGATACACTCAAGGTAAATGAACTAGTTGGAAATCTTCAGACGTTTGAAGCAAATCGTTTGAATAGAAGAAAATCAAAAGAGAATGATATAGCTTTGAAAGCCATCTCAGAATCAAGAAAGAAGCTTGCAAAGAAAATTGAGTCTGATTCTGAATCTGAGGCTGAAGATGATATGGCTGAGTTTATGAAATATTTCAAAAAATATATGAAGACAAAACGAGCTAATAAAAAGAATTCCAAATCTGAGAAAAAGGATTCTACAAAAGGGACAAAGTGTTTTGAGTGTCAAGGCTATGGTCACTATGCTAATGAGTGTGCCAACAAGAAAAATGGTACAAAGCAAAAGGCTCTCAACACAACTTGGGATGAAGAATCTTTTGAAGAAGAAAAAGAAAAAGAAACATATCCTGAAGATGATCCCTCTGATAATGTGAATGGCAAGTTTATGGCGTTCATGGTTGCGTCTGTGTCTAACAATGATAATGAAGATGAAATGTCAGATCAAGAAAAAGATTGGGAAGAGTTGTACCATGCTACCTATGTTGATTGTGTCACGAAGACCAAGTATGGTAACAAGATCACTATCAAGTACAAGGCTGCTCAAGAAGAAAATTATGCACTGAAGACTGAATTAGAGCAAGCACTTGAAAAGATTCGTCTCTTGGAAAGTTAGAAAAATTGCATGGTTGGAAATTTGGCTACTGAGAGTCAAAAACTTAAGAAGGCTGAAAAAGAAATAGTGAATCTAAAGGAAGAAATAGGGATATTGAAAGCTGAAAAAGAAGACCTACTTGAAAGACTGAAGATCACTCTGTTTGAGCTTGAAGTTAAGCAAGCTTCATTAAACAAGATGAACACTGGTTCGAAGATTCTTACAAATATCTTGTGCAATCAGAAGCCTCCTTTTGACAGAAGCGGTCTTGGTTATGATCATGGTGCATCCACTTCAAATGCTATAGGTAAAATAATTTTTATTTCAAGTGTTGCACATACTACTCCACATACTGCACTTTCAAATAATGTGTCACGTGTTGCACACACATCCACTTGCCATCATTGTGGATTAAGAAGACACATTCGTCCCCATTGCAAGAAGCTGCAAAGTCTACCTAAGACCAAGCAATGGCGGAAGAATTTTCCTCCACCCAAACGGCTCAAATTTGGGTTAGAAAATCAGATTTGCCTAAGGAGTTTACTCACACTGCTGAAAGATCAAACTATACAAGTGTGAGTGGCTAAATATAACAAGCCCTGATCAAAGAGGCCAAGCTCCCACCCCAGCGCTACTACGAATATACATTCAGGGGAAGATGCTTTTGAGGGGGAGCTATTGATATTGATCCTAATTGACAAGAAAGCTGCATGTTCATATTTTTAGCTTTGTCAAACTATAGACAAAAGGGGGGAGAAAGGTGACAGATCAAGGGGGGGTACAAGAAGTTCAAAGAAAGTCAGAGATAATGCAGATCTACATTTGTTGATTGCCTATTTTGTTGTGCTGATTACAAATTTCAATTTTTATAAAATATTCAATGTATTTTGGGTTTCTTTTTGGTAGATCAATTTGTATTGTCTTAGAGAGTTTTGTCCATGAATTGCCAAAGGGGGAGATTGTTAAGTTTTTTAGTGTTGGCTAAATTCATGGGTTGGACAAAACTCTGAGTCTTTTAAGTTGTAATTCTTTTTTAGAAAAGGACTTTGAAGATAGAAGATTGGAAGGACTCAGAAGAAGAAAGTCTGAAAGAATTAGAAGAAAAATGCTAGAGAAAGAGAGTTGAAATTCCGGATCAACCAAAATGGGGTCCGCTCGAGCGATCACATCATCCGCTCGAGCGGACAGAGTCAGAATAGCCAGACGTTGAAACAGAACCTCATCCGCTCGAGCGGACAAGGCGCAAACAGTCATACAGAAATTAGAAATTGTTTTTCTAATTGTGCTGCCAAGTTTTCTGGAACCTGTTCTTCTGCATCCTTTGTAGAAGATTATCTTATTTCGAGAAGACTTAAGGAGTCAAGCGCTGATTGAATCTGATGCAATCAACGGTGTGAAGTCGTTGAAGCATGAAGCGACACAAGGTAACTTCAGTTCTTGAGTAAAGGATATCTGGGGAAGAGATTGAGTTTATTGTAATTGCGAGATTCATAGTGTTTGAATTGATCCATTTCGAATCGGTGGTTTTTCACCCGGTTAGGGTTTTCCACCTTAAATTTGGTGTCCTTGTGGTGTGTGCTTGTTTATTTTATTTCCACTGCATATTGTTTATTTATGCACACTATTGGATTGATTGTTTGAGTAAACAAATCTAGAAATTGCGGGACCCACAAATCTTTTCAATATCCATCACCCCTCATGTATCCTTCAGTCCTCACCTCTTTTGAGCATGAATTCCTATGTGTTCTATACTAACATACATGCCCCTGCCGCTTGGAGATGTCAAAATGAGTGTGGAATTCCTCTATGAATATATGGCATGAGAAAAAATCATTGGGGGCATGTATAATTTTAAATCATAAAAGGAACATACCAAAGAGAAAGAAATCAAGGCTTTTGTTGGGCATGTATTCATAAATGAGGAGCTTCTCTTCCTTCTCCATGCAACAGAACAAGAGCCTCACGAGATTCTTGTGTTGAAGTTTCGAAATTAATATAACTTCATTCTTGAACTCCTTTAGGCCTTGACTGGAGCCTATTGAAAGTCGTTTCACTGCAATTTCCTTTTCATCTGCTAGCATACCCTACAACATTTTCAAGCAATATTTCTCATGAGAAGCAATAAAGCTTAATTTTCACAGATTATTCATTCACTTTGAGCATAATCTATATCATTACCTTGTATACAATGCCAAATCCACCTTGTCCAAGCTTATTTTCGAAAGAAAAGTTATTTGTAGAATGTTGAATAGTACTAAAATCAATGAACGGTAACTCCTGATGTTCCCCTTGACTTCCTCCATATATATCTGTATTCAGAAGATCAGTGCTTGTTGCACCCAAGTTATTTAACAAAGCATGATGGCTTTGTTGCTTCCTCGCTGCACAAAAAAACTTTATTTAGAATTTGGTTTTAACTATGTATTTAACTAAGTTAAATAGATGAACTAGGTATTACCTTCTTGTGGTTTTCTCCTCCTACATAGAAGGTGGAAGATGCAGCATCCCAAGAGAACAAGCCCAGCAAATGTTACAGTGAAACCAATAACAACAAACCTCCTTTTCTTGCCTTATTTGGAGACATTGACAGAAATTTTAGTTGCAATGGGAAATTTGTCGATGAAGGTGGATAAATTGGTACACTACAAGAAAAATTACATTTAGCGGCGGATAAAAACCGCTGCTATATGTATGAAAACTGCCACTAATACCTTTAGCGGCGGAAAAATGTCCGCCGCCACTTTTGTCGTTGAAGATCTTGTCGCTGATTGTATTTGCAACAGAATTAGGGCTGCTGCTAAAAAAACTATCAATAGCAGCAGTTGTAAACCGCCACTAATTATTATAATCTGCCGCTACTGATTCATAGCATTTTCAATATTATATTTATAATTGTCTGCTGCTATTTGTATCTTGTAGCAGCAGACATCACAAACTGCTGCTAAAAGGTCTCAAGTCTTGTAGCAGCAGACATCACAAACTGCTGCTAAAAGGCCTCAAGTCTACTATGTCAATTTAGTACTAATTCATTGAGTGTCTTTATTATAGGTCATCACATACACAAGATCATGAAGAAAGCAATGAAATTTAGTTGTGCCCAAGTTCATGCTTGAAACATCTTGAAGGGAAAAGCAGTGATTCATAATCAAGTTCAAAGTTTACATCAGTTCTCCCACAAAAATTTTATTGTGAAAAGCCTAATAAAGGATGAGCCTCATAACTACAAATATTACTGGTAGGTAAGCTCATCAGAACCGTTGCTATTCGGCTGACTGTTACAAGTAGTCCCCATACCATCTAAAATAGCAGCCCAGAACGATCCAGAAAGCATGAAAAGTACATTAATCACCAAACAAGGCTGATACTGTGAGAATGCATGGAAAGTGATGCATCATCAAGATGGAACCAACAAAATAACCGTTTGGGAAGTGGGAACCCATGAAGGATTCAAATTGTACACTTCCAAGACAATTGCAAAAAAAAAGTCCCTGTTATTAGAAAACACAGGTTGATAATCTCCCCCTCATTCTGCTCCACGTCTAGTCGACCACAGCTAGCAGATCACCCTCGCGACAAAAGCAGTGCTTTGCATCCGTTCCCAAATCCACCTAACAATACCACCACACAGCCAGTCAGAGAATTGTTTTCAAGTCACATGATCAGATGCTTGGACATGTTTGAAAAACCTTAAGCTGCAGCAACACCACTTACCTCATAAGCATTAATATCTGAGAAGAGAACCTGTGCAATTAAAGGAGTATTAGTCCATAAAAAGTTATTACATACACACAATGCTAACCAGAATGGATGGTTAGTATCAAACAAGAATCGTCGGTGATGAATATATTGCCATCAAGAACCCATTATAAGATGTTCCTACAAACAGTATAAAATATAATAGAGAGAGAAGCAAAATTTAATAGTTTTTCTTAGTTACATATGTAGTACCTGACTGTTACTAAAACATAAGAAGAAAATTTTAAATTAAGTGAAGGGGCCTCTATATAAATGAATATACACACACACCCCTCTCACCATTGACATTTCTTTATTTACCTCATAGTAGGCACTGTGCATTTCCATGCCTGTTGGAGAGAGATTGATGGTGAGAAAGAGAGGTTGTATGTAGAGCACTGGTAGGAAGGATGGAGGATGATGAAATGGCTGAAATCGAACCAATGCCTTTTTTTTTTTTTTTCTGTAAGATGAACTGATGAAGTAACTAGAAAGAGAGATCCAATGAGAGGCTCTCTGCCACTCCTATCTGCTGCCCAGCCATTGCTTCTTATTGCTGCTTCTTATTGATTAATGGGAAATGTTGGATCTAGTGTACATGGGCTAACGGTCCATTAAACAGGACCATCATGCTGGATATCATTAGTAGCAGCACCGGAAATCTAGTACAAAAAAACAGTCATTTGAGTATGAATTTTAAAATGAATTAAATCCAAATATAACTGATTTTTAAATCTATGGTATGCTACCCACAGGGACAGACGAAGACGATGACGGGCCACTCCCACTGAAGCTCTGCATCCATGTCATCAATTGGTTCAATTGGGTTCGCATCTGGACCACTTCCTCTTGCATGGCTATCCTCTGAGCTCTCTCCACCTCTGCTATCCTCGCCGATTCAACAACTGCAGCTCGTGCTTCAGCAGCTGCAGCTCGTGCTTCAGCAATTGAAGCTCGTGGGCCATATATATCAGAGGAAGTGACACCTAACCCAAACGTGCGAACCCAGCCACGTCCATCTACTCCCATCACTTGGGTGAAGATGTCATCTCGTGTTGTCCTGCTTTGTGAGCTTTCCGGAAGTTGGCTAAGTCTTTCATTGAGCTGTCTCTGCAATTCAGAATTTTGAGCTCAGTCAGTTTTTAAGTAAAACACATCAATTCTTGCAAATTTAAGATCGTAAACAGCACACAATGTAGATATGAACAGGCTGGTTGCATGCATCCATCACCATCATCAAATAAGAACAAGAAGAAGAAGAAAAGGAGAAATCTTACGGACACAATTCAAAAGATACAAAATTCAGAAATCAAATCCCCCAGAAATCACAGCTGCAGCAGATAAAGTGACAACAACTTAAGTAAAATATTAACAACCCAGATGCATTTTGACTCCAAGGAACCCAAATTAAAAGAACAAGATCCAGAAAAACAGAACAGAAATCTAACTCCAAGAACTTCTACAGCTGCAGCAATGAAAAAGACAAGAACAAATAAAACAACTACAAAAAAACCAACATGGATTTCTTAATGGTCAAATGAGATTAGCTTTCTACCACTGGTGAACTGCAAATTGACTAGAGAATAGAATGTCAGTAATCATTGACTTCCAAGTTTGAACAGAAAAATATTGGAACTTGGAAGTATCGTTTAATAAAGTTTTCGTCCAGACTTTACCTACATGGCCACACTGTTAAGTGAAAGATTGCAATCCACACTGTAGAATGTAATGGTCTGTTGGCATATTGCCATGTTCCCGGATTCGCATGAAGCTAATAATGAATGGCTTTTACAGAGTTTAAAGGTATATAACTATGCATTATGAAGATAAATTGCACACTTAATGTGTCCTGACTCCTTGTCTCAGTAAGGTACAATTAATAATTTTAATAATGATTTTAACATGTTCAACAAGGATTAAACATACCATCACGTCCTCTGATGCTCGATCCACGAGCTGCCCATCTCGGCGTGTATGAGTAATTCGGAACACTTCCATCCGGTCCGGCACCTGACCATTGGGATCTCGTGCCCGCTATAATCATTTAAAATAGTTAGATTAAAAACAATGAGATGGATATCCAAAGTATTATATTAACAAAAATGATTTAATTAAATAAGAAATTTCCGCTTCATCGCGTATTCGGGCAAAACTTTTCGTTCCAGCCGTATGACTCATCGTCTGTGCCTCGCGATTGATAGAGTTTCTCCTGCTTCGCGCCTATTTATGATAATGCAAACATTAGTTTTTCGAAGAAGATAAACAAAAGTAAAAGCAAAATTATAAAATTTGTCTTAGAAATCATAAAGTTCTTATTTATTTCATACCATCCCCTCCTGAGACCCCCAAAACGTAACGAGCGACGCCCATTGGTCCGGATTCACTCTAGCAGGACAGTGCTGCAACCGCTCACGAATGGTATGATATGGTTTATAATATTTCTTCTTGAATGAAGCTTTCCAATTCCTCCAACTGCGGCTTATCGCAAAGAAAACCCATCTCTTCGAATTCTCATTATTACCCAAATCAAATCTTGCCTGCAAGACATGCATGAAAAACTCGACATAAGTACAAATAAAACACATGCTATCATCATAATTGAATCAATTACATTAATACCTGTATAGCCTGCCACATATCTGTTGTTCGCTCTGCAGGCATTCTCCTCCAATCAGAATAATTGAGGGGAGCTTTTTGCCCATCTCTTGCAATGACGCCAAGATACGAAGACAAAAGTCTCTCATTCCTTCCAATGGGCTGCCCATATTCATTACATTCTACCACGATGCGCTCTCGCTGATTAGTGAGAGCAATGCATCGATTTGGGCCTCTTGTCCTCCTCGCTTGAGTCCCTGTTTAAAACACAATTCAATAATTAAATGGGTCCATGATCATTTAATCACAAGATATATATATTCAACAGAAAAGGAAAGATAATAAGAAATGAAATAAGCAACACAACAACAACAACCAAGATTTACAAACAAGAATTTTCGATTTCCATACACTCAGATGCATCCAAAACAACAGAAAAGAATCTGGCAGAATTCATTCTAAACAAATGAGGAACCCTAATATAAGGGGACTCATTCACAACCCCTTTCAAAGTGGCAGAAGCTTGCAAAGCCTGGCCCATTTACTTATAAGGAGTGATACAAATATGTCAGCAATCTTGTTCTTCATACTGACTGCTTTCAAATTGATCATTGAAAACCATAGCAGTGAATGGTCTCCATTGAAAGCTGAATAATAAAATGGTTAGGATTTCACCATCTAGATGATACCTTCTGTTTGGTTTAGAGAGAGAGAGAGAAGGGGGCTATAATATGTGGGTTGTTGGAGGCATAGTTTAACTGAAATTCTGTTATTTGTATAAAACTATCAAATGGTTGTGATTCTACATGGAGGCATGGTTTGACTAAAAAGGTGTCATTTATATAAACTATCAGAAGTTTTTAGAGTTTGCACAAGTATTAGGCCCTGGACATATAGCTTAAATTCTAAGGATGGTTATTCTAATTATGATTCTGCATAAGTCGGTAGCTGATACCAAATTGTTGTTAGGATGTGGAAGAGTGCAAGAGCAACTCCCCTGTAAAGAATTCAAGGGTACAAGGAAGTCTACCCCAAGCATTGTCATTGAGTCCTGGACACAATTAAGAAGACAGCATAATTGGCTTGCTGATACAGGTAATTATCAGAATTATCTAATAATTCATCAACAGTTTGAAGCCTTCTTTCCAGCTTTAGCCCCAAAATCGTCCAATTTTAAAGGTTCAGATAGTGCCAGTGGTGCCATTTACAAAACAAAATGATGAGCTACTCATGAAAGAGAGATCCGAAAATTGGAAAGTTTGAAACAAAAGCAATGAAGAAGATATTTGAAACAAGGTGGTGAATCCAGGATGGGTAGGGTTCACAGCTGGTGGAATCGATGACTACAGATGCCTGATGCTAGACATTCAGGAGAGTTAACAGTAATTTTTGGCAAGTTGTAGCACCAAATGCAAGCCATGCCCAGGTGTTTATCTCCCACTACTTGGGGCTTTGTTGCATGTACATCCTTTTCTAGTCATACTTGGTGTGAATTAGCTCGGTTCCTCCTAAAATAGAACACAGCAACAACATTTAGAATAGAGAAACAAAGCTAAAAGAATCTCATAAAAGCTTTTCGGAAGAAGGCTTGAAGCATGCACCATTAGCAAATGATTTAAGACAAAATACACACAAGACAAAGGAAATTATTAGAAAGCCAAATCTGCAAACTCCTAAGCAAGGTTCATCTTAGTCATGCTCTGTTAATACCAAGAGACACCTGCTATTATTATCTGAACTGTATAATTGCCATAAAATACCAATCACTATCGTGGGAAAAAGTAAGGGAACCAGATATCTCATAAATTTTATACAGATACACCAACTTGGGAAAATGTAAAGGTAAAATAAAAAAGAAGTTTGTAAGGAGGTTTTTTTAGGAATAAATTAGAAGCTTCCCTCATCTGAAGTAGCTCCAACAGGAGATAGTTTAACAACTTTGTGCAAGAAAGAGTTGGAAAATTCAAGCTAGAGGGTTGTTCAACCAAAAACAAAGAATTATAAGTGATCGATCAAAGCATGTGTAGCTTATTCACATGGTCATTTAAACTGTACAGGTGGGACTAATAGCTTGGAGAATCTCATTATTAATCTGGATGGCAATACCAGATAGTCCATGCCACAAAAGTTTACATTATATGGGATGTGCCAAAGATTAGATGGTATGGATACTACAATCTGGGAAAGTTTAAAAACACGATAAAGCCAACATTATGTATGTATTATGGATGACTAATAAATCTGCCCAACCCAATCATTTTAGGTTTAGGCTTTGAGGTCATAAAGGAAGTCACAAGAACATAATAAAAAATTGGGTACCCTACTCCAATAGCAGGTGATATTCAATTGCTAGGGTTAGTCAATGTAAGAGGGTGGTTGGGCTACAAATTTGGTGAAATGTGTGATGGGATGCAACACAGCCAGGTCATCGAATGGCGCATTTTGTTCATTAAACAACCAATTCCCACGTTACTGCATAATCTTCATGTTCCAAGCACTTTTTAAGCAACAAAAGATGAACAAGCTCAAAACTCTTACTAAATGAAGTACTGCTTTCTTTAACTACAACCTGATCACAACCCCAAAAGTAATACCTGCCCCCAGCACAAGAGAACATGAATGAAACTAAGGGCCCACCAATATTTGCCACCCATCTATCTCATAGTGTAGATCTACAAGGCCCTTTACCAGCCTCTTAATCACCATCATCTTAGCCTTACCAATCAACTTAGGACTGCTTAACACATTCCACTCAACAGACAAGAAAACAAAGACCTGCATAAATGATCAATGTGTATCATGTCTGCAAAAGGAGCCAAGGAAGTGGCAATCAATCCTTACTGAGGCAATCATCATATAAGTGCAAAAATTACAGGATTTCATCACCTATCTGTTCTATGTAATTATCAAACCTAAAATTCATATGAAACTATTTTTGAATATATGTAATTACCTGAAGTGGATGCCTCGGTGTCCATCCGTGCTGGCCGGTCCCCTGTCTGTGATGAAGATGACATATCTAACATGTGCACTAATGAGCTTATATTCAATAATAGTCACTTAGTAAATTCAAGGAATTTATAAAACACAAAAGAAAAAAATACTTGTAGCTAACACACACATACATAAAACAAAGATGCAATTACATGTTACAAAAGTGGAGTCATTTATTTACATTGACATCCCATTTCAAAAATCTGAAATGGTGTCAGAATCTACAAACTCATTTCCATCAAATTTTGTTTTATCACGACAAAACTTATGATCGACATTCAAGAAACGGCGGTGACTCATATAACATAACTTTTTCCAATGTGACAAGTAGCAATGAGAAGTGTCCTCATTGCAATGAGGACAAGCAAAGCGACCTTTTGTGCTCCATCCTGACAAGTTTGCATATGCAGGAAAGTCACTAATTGTCCATAACAATGCTGCACGCATCTGAAAGTTTTGATTGGTTGATGCATCCCAAGTGTGTAATCCATCCTCCCACAACTCCTTCAACTCATCTACCAAAGGTTGCAAATATACACCTATGTCATTCCCCGGTCCACGAGGACCGGGAATAAGCAACGACATCATAAAAAACGGTTGCTTCATGCACATCCATGGTGGCAAGTTGTATGGCATCAAAACAACAGGCCATGTGATGTGGGCAATGCTCATGGTACCAAATGGATTGAAGCCATCGCTTGCTAACCCAAGTCTAACATTACGAGGCTCTGCAGCGAAATTCGGGTATCGGTCGTCCAGATTTTGCCACGCTTTGGAGTCAGCAGGATGCCTTAAGACCCCGTCATTGGTGCGCCCCTCTGCATGCCATCTCATTAAGGAAGCTGTTTTATCTGACATGAAAAGTCGTTGAAGCCTTGGCTTCAAGGGAAAGTGACGTACAATCTTCGTAGGGATTTTTCGTTCCTTGGAACATGAAGGAGATGCACCATCATCATTGGCTTTCCACCTTGAAGTGCCACATACAGAACATGCAGATTCCTTAGCAGCTTCTTTCCAATACAACATACAATCATTAGGGCAAGCATCAATCTTATTGTAACCAAGTCCCAATTCTCCAATGATCTTTTTGGTTTCATAAAAGGACTTCGGCAAGGTTTCGCCTTCAGGAAATGCTTCTTTCAACAACTCAAGCAACATGGTAAAAGACTTGTCACTCCATCTATTCAGACACTTCATGTGGTATAATCGTACAACAAAAGCAAGCTTGGTGAATTTCTTGCATCCTAAGTACAACTCTTGGTCGGCATCTTCTACCAATTTTGTAAAATTTCACTGCTTCTGCGTTAGGTTCCTCTTCAACTTCTTGTGAACTAGACTCAGGATCGTGAATTCCAAATGCCGACCGTAACATTCCATGCATATCATCTACTTCATCCGGTACATCTTCATCCAAGGTAGCAATAGGAGACCTTTGATGTGGTGATGCAAAAGTTTCCCCATGAAAAACCCAAACACCACGGCCATAACCCTTTTCAAACCCATCGCATATCAGATGTTCATATACTTCATCCCGAGATCTATAATATATATTACTGCAATTCTTACATGGACATTTGATCCTTTCCCTTGATATTGCGTTAGCAAATGCAAAGTCAAGGAATTGTTTGACCCCTTCTTCATATGCAATGCTGACTCTCGGCTCAAGAGTCCAACTCTTGTCCATAATGTTTTTTCACAACTAATGGACCGTCAATCTGAAATAAAAGAGAGTAAAGTCTAAGTAATTAAATTTAAATTTTAAGGAAATATCTCTCGTGGCCTAATTGTTGGCACTGTGAATAACTAAAAATGAGATGAGAAATAAATCCTTTTTCAAATATTCAATTGTTGATAGTCAAGAAAGAAACACTGCCATTTATTCATGAACCATCAATTTCAGGTGAAATTACATTTAAAAGAAAGAGATGAAGAACAGTTATTCAGTTCACACACCAAGCAAAGATGTAGCACCTAGAATCAAAACTGAACTTCATGAAATTATGAACAGAATTAACAAGAATAAGAACTGTAACTACCAACTTCACAAAGTACCAGTTTTGACAAAGAAAAAATATGGAAACAGTAGGCACCCATTTCAAACAACTGAATCATATGAGGGGATTCAAACCATATACTACACATAGCTTTAAAAAAATATATCAAATGGAAAATAGTTGCTACTAGACACATACTAAAGCATCATATTAGTGAAAACAGTAAAACTAATTGGAACCAAAGACAAGAATAGAAGCTACAAACCAAAACTTCTATTTGGTAAATGGAGAATAATGCCAAAACAGTGACTACCCATTTCATGAAGCAGATTAAATGTTAAGAATCACAACTACACTCCACTCAATGAACAAAAACATTAAAAACACAAATCTTGAGACAACCCATTTCTCAATTTATTGGTTTTCAGATGAAATTAAAAAAAAAGAACAGAAAACACATGGACAAATGCAGGAACCAAAGTATCTATTGGATAAACAAAAAATAATACTAATATAAAGGCTACCCATTCCCCTGGATACATTAACTAAGACCACCCATTTCGCCAAACATTGGTTTTCAGATGATATTGAATGAAAGAACAGAAGATACATTAGAATTAAGGCTAATACAGCATGGGTTTAACGAGAATGTGGGATAGAGATAGAAAAAAACAAAAGGAAACTTGGGAGAAGAAGTTTAATTACTCGTCCTTTGGAGAAGAGGGAGAGACCCAAATTGACACATGACTCTGGTGTCTGTGTGTCTGTTTCTGATGACTGAGATGAATGAGAAGAAGAAGCTGAGATGAGATGGATACGACGAGTTTTAAGAGATTTGGTGAAATGGGTAGTGTTGGGAAGCCATGTTCTTTGCTTCTGGAAGCAGAGCAGATGCTGCTGAAGAGCAACAGCAGCCCCAGCCATTGTTTTTTTTTTTTTTAATTGTTTGACTTTAACATACTAGGCAATTTCTGATTGGTAGACTTATAAGTATCTGAGGGAGAGATTTTATTTCTCTATTGTTAATTAATCTCCATCTTGTTCTAGAGAAGACCATTTAGATTTTATGTCTCTGTTTTTTGGGTATAAATTGAGGCTTTGGATTTATTCAACTTAAAATAGAGCCAGGATCCTGTTGGGTTTTTGAGAGGTTGAATGGGAGAAGTATATATGGGCTTATGTTCACAGGCTTTTATGAAAAAATATATAGTTGGAGGGAGGGTTTTAGGAATAGAGTTGCATGTCTAAATATCCTCAAGTTGCATCTCTAAATATCCTCAAGCTCTTGAGGAGTCTCAAATATGGTTGAAGGTGGTTCCTTTTTTTTTTTTTTCTTTTTTTTTTACAAGGATTTGAACTCACGCACACGCACACACCACACAATTCCCTAGCCAGCTGAGCAAACAGCCTGGGGTGTTTAAGGTGGTTCTTTTGTTTATGGTCTTATTACAAACATTGGATTGGTGGACACGGGATACTGGTCCAGTTCTGAAACCAGAATGAGTGAGGCTTTTGGTATCAGTCCTTGAGTAGCAAAAGGGTGTTGGAGCTTACAAAGATTCAAATTCTATGAGATTACTCAAACAATTTACCTTTATGATACCTTTATTTATAAAACTGTGACTGAATTTCAGTTCAAGAAGTCGAGCAAACCTCATGGTTACAACAATAAACACCAAATACACTACAAGCTTTTAAAATACTTCTAACATTCCTGATTAGCAGTAATTAATTATACTTTTTGTTTCATATAGGATAGTATGCCCATGGTCTACTTACAGTGGGCCAGGCCCTACTAGATAATCTCAATCACCAAACCAATAACCCTGCTTGCATGGCCCCATGAATTGAATCCATTGACCACCTTTTGAAAAGGCTGTTCTAGGTTGACAGTGTTAAAAGATTGGTTGAATATTTAGACACCATAGATCCCTTTGGACTTAAGTACCTAACTAGAATACCTTCCAAACTAAAATGGTGGTTGTGTGGATCATCCTAGGATGAGTTCCTCACACTCTGATAACACAAGACACCACTTAAAATCACAAATCCAAAAATCTTACATCAGCACTCTAAAAAGAGAAAAGGCAAATGTTAGCCGAACTGAAGCCACTCTGACTCAACGTAACAGGGATCACACATCAGGCTGAACTGAATTGGCTTGAGCTTGAGCTTACATCAGCACTCTAAAAAGAGAATTTTTACTTGAGCTTGAAAGTTCTTTAACAACATAATAAATAAACAACTACATGTTTTTGCTTTTCTTACTTGTGTTTGGAATTTTCCTAGTGTTTGGAATTTAGATGCACAAAACTATAAAACAAGTTGGACAGGTTGGATGCCCTTCTGCCCTAATCAAAACAAGCTGCAGAGCTTTTCCAGAAAGCCATTCCTACTTCCAATTTATCAAATTCACTTGATGTTTAGAAAACAGAGAAATGACAGTATTTCAACCATGAAGAGATCAATGAATTAAAGGTCAACCTCTTGCATTAACCACATTCACTCATTAAAAAAAATGAAATCTAATAACAAAGCAACATTATATACACTGATAACAGATAGAATGTCAAATAAAAGAATAAAAACAAACGGAACTGAAGAGATCTCTACACAAAGGTCATAGAAACAGTAGCAGAAATCAAATCAAAACCATTGCCATTCTCAAAAATCTTGAAAAGAAACTGCACTAAAAAAATGAATCGCTCTGAGCGGAGAACAACATTACATCTCCCGCACTAAATCTCTTTCCACCTCTTGTGTGTTGAGTTGGACTACACAGAAAATCATTTTATGCCCTCAGACAAACAAAAACAGGGAAAATCTGCAGTCCAAAGAGAGATCGACTTCACTGACTGCACAAGAGAAACCTAAACAGGAATCTAACAGCCAAAAGAGAGATCGATTCGATTGAGCAATGGAAAAAAACAAAACAAAACAAGATTGAGGAGGAACATGGAATCGAAGAGAATCCAAACGTGGAGAAATGAGATCGGATTTATTACCTGAAAAAATCGAGGAATCAACGAGAAGAAAAACCAATCGAGGAGCAGATCAAAATCTAAGAAATGTTCCAATCAGAGCAGATTCATGTATGAACAAAAACCTCCATAAGAGATCACTGGAAACAACGATGAAGAAAGGAGATTTTCTTACCTTACCAGCTAAAAGAGAGTGATTCCTGCTCTCTACGGCTACTCTTGCAGATCGTCGAAGATCTGAAAATGCAGGGAAGCGCAATGTCTGGATCCGAGCAGCAACAAGAGGGATTCAGAGGGATTTAGAGGAGAGAATCAAAACCCTAGAAGATGAGGAAAGAAGGCGAGGAATGAGGTGAGAGCAGTGAAGAAGTTTTGGGGAAAGAAGGCGAGGACGATGCTATTACAAGAGGTGGGTGCTGATGAAGCTATAGGGTTTTTAACTGGAATGTGCTGGGCTCATATAGGGGTTTAAATGTATGGCAGCGGAAAGCATATTTCCGCTGCTATACGCTCTCTACTTATACTCATTATCGTTTATACATAGTATACGGAGAATAGTATACTGACGTTTATACATAGTATACCGAGAATAATATATTGATTGCCGTTTATACATAGTATACTGACAGAATGCTTTATACATAGTATAACTGAAGGAATGCACCGTTTATACATAGTATATTGATTACCTTTATTCATGGATAATACATTTTCCGAAGTATTAGTGACGGAACATACTTTCCACTGCTATATGTATAAATATTAATAGATGTAGTGACGGAATATACGTTCCACTGCTATACGTATAAATATTAATAGATAGATGTAGTGACGGAATGTACGTTCTGCTGCTAAATGAAAATAGTTTTAATATATAGCGACGGAATATACTTTCCGCTGGTAATGCTTTAGATAGATGTAGTGATGGAATGTACGTTCCGCTGCTATACATAAATAATTTCTAATATGTAGTGACGGAATGTATGTTCCGTTGCTATATGTAAATAATTTCTAATATATAGTGACGGAATGTACGTTCCGCTACTATACGTAAATAATTTCTAATAGCTTAATAGCAGCAAAATATAATTTCTGCCGCTGTATATCAACAAAAACCCCATTTAATAGCAGCACAATACAATTTCCATCGCAATATGTGCTTATTAGCAGCAAAATATATTTTCCGCCGCTATACTTACCATAATATTAGATGTAGCGACGGACAAATAAACCGCCGCTATGAACCGCCACTAATTGTCAATTTTCTTGTAGTGGTATAACCACATAACCCGTTCAAAAGTTTTACCCACAAATAATATTGGTTAGATATAGATAGAAGTAGAGATAAACTGAAAAAGAGAAGAAAAACAGAAAATATACCATTTATTGAATTTCAATACATCAATGCTGGAACATAACTTTTAGTAAGAAACTTCAATGCTATTAAGAATAAAGGGTGGGGAAAATCTAACCCGATTTTAATGTGAATTCTAATCTCCAAATGTACTAAACATGCAAGTGATCTAAGGAATCTGATTGAACAAATAAGATTCCTGGTTCAAAGTACCTTCACAGTACTTTTTATCCTTTATTTTTAATCCATTTGTTTTGTCCTATATAGCTCTATCAATTGCTTCCATAGTAAGTTTGTGTAACTTTTTGGACAAGGCCATATAGGTGACCATTTTAGATTATAGGGGCAACACATCAGTCCTTCTTAAACTTGGTTTTGCCAATTTCATGAGCAAGATTCAGATAATGTCACCAAAGTGACTTGACTATGGTTAAAAAAAAAAATTAAGCTTTTTTGCATC
Organism: Cinnamomum chago; assembly: GCA_038049695.1. NCBI lineage: Eukaryota > Viridiplantae > Streptophyta > Magnoliopsida > Laurales > Lauraceae > Cinnamomum > Cinnamomum chago. Next base: position 10,265,575 of record CP142457.1, on the reverse strand, counting down.
ATATCTCATGATATTATGGGGTTTATCAATTTTTATATCATAAACTTTTTGCCACCGGCAAGCGAATTCATTTTTTATACAACATAAAATATGACATTTTATGAAAAGTATATACACATATGACTACCATTTCTCAGGTTCTATCATTTTGAAAAACTTTTTCAAAGATGTTAAAATAAAATCCATGACATCATAGGATAGTCCTATGATATCATGGGATTTATCAGTTCGTGTGACATACATTGTTCCCATGATATCATGGGATTTGGGGCAAAAAAGTTCTAAAAATAAAATGTTGACCATAGTCGAACAACATTATCTAAGGTTCGATCATGATATTTTGTTCGAATGGGATTTAAGGAGGACTAATATGTCAAAACCCCTTGATTATATGATAATTTTCCTTTTGTTATCAGTCCTACATTAAGCAATGTTCTCACTGGTAAAAGTCCCCTAATAACCCAGTCATTCAAATTCCAATTCCATCCACTATAATGATATATCCTAAAATCTCATTTCAATAGAGGCAAGTCCCGCCATTCGATTGATCGCATGATGAGAATGTGATTAACCCCATGCTACAAAGTGAACTCACATAGGACTCCACCGCCATGCCTACATAATGATAATTCGCACAATTCAAACTGAATGTCATGCCCTTCAATAGTGTACTAAAATGGTAGTTTTCATTAAGAGAATAAAAAAATCACTTCTTTAACCATAATCATCGAAACGTCCTTTCATTTAACCAAAAAGTCAACTCTACTTTCAAACAACGACTAATCTCCAATGATGTGACATTTAACTCCCTCCTACTTTTCAAACAAATTTACCAAACTAGCCATGGGTAACTAGATAAGCACCCCTAGGGCTCTACGAAGCAGCCTATACACCATCGGAAGAACAACCAAAACACGCAATATGAAAATCCAAAGAACATGAAGCTAAATAAAGTTGAGATCTATTGGTTAACGAAGTGGTTACTAAAGAAAAACTTGAGGATAGAGAGAAGGGGTGGCGCCTTGAAATTTCTTGCGAAGTTGGCCTGCGAATGAGGGAGAGCAAGTCAATCATATACATAGTTGCTAATTTCGTCGTGGAACCCATTTCAATAAGGGTTTCAAAATGGGATGTTTCAGCCGATTCAAAGTTTCGATGTAACATTTCAAAGTTAGTTTTTGGATAAATAAACAAATTCAAAATATACATATAAAAAAAATGAGATACTCTTATGAGAGATATCTCTCACCTTAATTATATAAGAGATAAGAGTGGGGGCCCTCACATTTAAATTGTTGGCTTTCTATTAGTTAAGAAATTTTGTATTTGGATTTTGAAGAATGTTAAATAATATATCTTTTATTTTAAATTTATTTCTTTCCAATACCTAAAAAGATTAAAGAGTTATTTTACCAGAAAAATCTCCTTACATTCCTTGTATACCAAAAAGGACCTAACATATATGTATCTACCATAGTAATTTCAGGGGCCCTTTTTGGTTTATTTTTTTCTACTATTTTGCCGAGCAAAGTAAGAAAGGAATGAGATTAAAGGAAAAAAAAAAGTGGAGAGAAAATTTGGGAGGGTGGGGGTTGAAGTTTCAATCATTTTGGTTGGAATAAGATGAACGGATTTATTTAGTTCATGGGAGAAAGAGGAAAGAGGAAGATGATAAATTTGCCTCTTATCTTCAATCGCACTCCAGATGATGAAGATATCATGAATACACTTCTAGCCGTCGATTCCAGTTAAATCTGCCTTTGGCCGTAAGGGTCAGAGGTCACTGCTGACGCCATCATCTGTCTGCTGCGCGGATCCTTGCCTTCTGCTGCAGATCAGGTAGAACCTGACCCGAAACTTGGTCTTACCTGGCCCGGGCCAGGTCAAGAACCCACTTCGTCTTCTTCGATTTTTCTCTGCACAAACAGGAAACGACAGCCCTACTGTCTTCCTCTTGCCCGGCGATGAAAGGGGCAGCGACGAGCACAACAGAGCCTGAATCCTCTGTATCTTCTTCTTCCCAGTTCTGCAACAGCCCCTGCGGTCTTCTTCTTTCTCCCCGGCCACGTAGGCAGCCACTGCCACGTCGGCGACTGAGGACACCGGCAACGATGGCGGCGGTTACCCGAGGTCTTCCTCCTGCAGCCTCGGCGATCTCGTACTCCGGCGAAGAGCAGCGACAGAGAACCTTGAATCCTTCTGTCCCTCTGCTTAATTCATACTAGCACAATAACCCGTGCTGAGCACGGATATGGCCAACATTGCAATTTAAATACTCATGCATTAAAAAGTTCATAGATTTTAGAGAAAAAAAGCTAAAGAATAGGAAGGTTATGAGAGTACCTTATTATGCAATTCAAGAGCTAGTGGCATGAAGAGGAGAATTTGAGTAGAAAGGGAAATGCAGAACTTGGATTAAAATGGAGCTTTTGCAATAAAATAAAAGTGGGGAGTGGTTATAAGTGGTTTTGACTTTTGATTATAATGAGATAAAGTTGGTAGTTGTATGAGTGGGGAGAGAAGTTTTGAAAACCGAATAACTTGCAGTCAAAATTATAACCGCCTGTCAAAATTGAATCCAAAAACCTCCTAGCTCTATTTCTCATCTGCCCGATTTCAATGCTTAATTCATATTGAATTCCTAGGATCCGGAACTTCATTTCTATATCTATTGAAGGGGCTAAATGTGAAAATCTACATAATAAGATCCTCAAAGAGCCATCATATAATTTCCCCTTTGACAAGAAATGATTACCCATTCGTCACCCTTGTGAATTGAAACGTAGAATTTAAAGCACCACTTTATATGTTTCACTCCTCGCCTCTTTAATACTACTCAAATAAAACTACAGCTACTATAAATTCTTAAGAATTTCATACTAGATAGGCACATATGGGGCATTCAAATTCCTAAATATTTCAATTAATCAAAAGATATAGAAGAAAAAAGTTGATGTGATTCAATAGTCATCCGAGTTGTAAAAAAGAAAAAAATATGGTAGTCAACAAGTACTAAGCAGGAGAGGGTCAGTCATACATGCAGATCTACAGACTAAAGCTTGAATGGTACTATTTTGTGTCTCCTTGGATCTAAAAATCACGGTTACAAGTTAACCGAGATAGATTGGTCTGGAGTAGGCAGAGAATTATACTATCATGCTCTACAATACCTGTTCCTTGTGTACGGTTTACACTAGGGGTTCCATCAGGAGTTGGAGAATCAACAGCTGCAGGTGGAGGAGGCAGAGAAAAGAATTCATACATATCATATCGTATGTTACAGCTCACACTATAAACATTTCCTCCTGTTCTTCCATCACAACAGGTCGGAATGAACTCAAGCATGCTTCTCAAACAATCGTTGCAACTGCTCTCTGATAAATCTCTAGTGCACTGAGCCATTCCATATATCTTTTGAGGAGGTTCATTATATGTAAAATTCACTGCATACTTGGATACTGCCGATGCCGCTGCTGTGGTAAGATTTTTCATTAGGCCTTCCTCTTGTATATTGAAAAGCGTAACATTGGACACATTCTGTACAGGATATATAGATAAAATTACTCTACTTGAAGTGGTGACCGTGGTGTTAAGTACAGAATAGAAGGGTTGATAGGAATAGCGCAAGATGCAATAGTAGTATCTGATGGTTGCTTCTGTTTTGTTGGGACAGCTGCGGATGATCTCAGCCGTTGAATTGATGAGGCACTGCCTGCAATCATCTTCAGAAGCTCCAGACATGCATTGTGAGTAGCCATAGACCATGTTAGCACCTTCTCCATAGTTGTTGTAGTAGGAGCTATCGTACCTTATCGCCCCATTGCTAGACAAATCAGGCAAGATGGTATTCGTGAGATCGGTTCATATTGGCTGCCGGAAGTGTAATTTGAGGAGCCGCAGACAGAGAAAACTGGTTCATCAGCAGCTGTAACAGAGCTTTGAAAATGCAGTAAAAGGATAAGAAAATGGAGCAATTTCAAGTGCTTAGAAGCCTGAAACTCCATTTTAGAATGAAGAAGAGAGTTTAGATGCTACGCTTCCTTCGTTTCTCTGCAACTCATATTTGTATGAAAAAGAAGACGATTCCACTGTGCACGTAAACCAATAGGAAAGAGACAGGACTTAGTTTCTCTTGTTTTTTTTAAAGGCTATCTTTGTCCTTAAAGTCAACAAAAGTTGTGTTTGACTCGGTATACAAGACACCCAAAAAAGAAAGAATCCAAGCCCCGGGTTGCGTGCGTCGTTGGCGCTTCTCATCTCAGGAAACGCGTGCCGTGATGCTAGGGGATTTTCCAAGACCTCTTTAGCTCGTGGTGTTCTGTGAGTGGAGGACGAGAAAGATACTGAGGAGAAGGTATATGGGCTTGTGTTATAGAAGATGCCTAGACCAACAACACAACAACCGCGAAGAGGAGCATTTGGGGGAGTTGGGGTCCGGAAGCTTTCCAACCAGAATGCACATAATTTTTTTGGCCGCATGTAAGAGTCTCCCCATCCAAATTTATCAATTGATGGAGCATGACACATACATCTAAGGCTCTCGTCGGACCAGGCCTCCGTTTCTCTGCAATCCGAAGAAGACCGCTTCATCTCCTATTGTGCAGGTGCGTCATAAGGAAAAGCACCAGAGAGACTTCGGGAATCGAACAGTAACGAAGGAGGCTCACGTGTTCTGCCTCCATAGGCTCCATACTAAGGTCAGCACGTGCTATTACATCCTCTCCTCGGGACGCGTGCTGAAAAAGTGAGGCAATCACCTCTTCCTTCGTTACAGGTTGGGTCAGATCAACACCCAACCCGACCCAGATGAAGCCGGCCCACACCAGCAGGCGTTGGTACAGCACTCACGCAGGACGACGTCAGCAACGACGCAGGCAAAGTGATTTCCAACCGTGAAACTTGTACTGCGACATCTAAGAGCATCTGAACTCCGAGGAACGGTTTGGTTATGCACAGTTCTTATGAGCAAATCTATGCAGGACTAAGTCCATGTTTGGCATCTCTATTTCATGTCTTTATTTCTCTAAATGTTTAAATCGGACAGAGATTTGAACAATTAGAGCATTTGGCACAAGATTTTAGGCTCTGTCCGCTTTAGACATTTAGAGGCAAATCATCTAAAATCCTAATGCTCCAAAAGTGGGCAGATGAGAAATAGAGCTTTTGGGTCTTAAAATATAGAGGCAAGGTATTTAAAATAGATTCATGCGTTACCAAATGCGTTTTTTTTTTTTATCCTGGCCTCTTTTTTTTATGGCTCTTTTTTTAATGGCTCTATTTTAGATGGATCTATAAATAAAAGAGTAGAGATGCCAAACAAGCCCTAAAAAGAGGAAGAAGATCCAGCTGTTCATAAATAAAAGGTGATTTTTTAGGTATTATATTCATACAAACAAACTTATTATAAATTTTTTGGTAAAATAAGTTCAATTAAATCTATAGGGATTCAATTTCATGTGAACAAATAGGTTATATATTTCATGGCATAATGGGTTCTTTTAAATTCTTAGAAATTCAGATCCATACTAATAGATCAAATTTTAATAGTAATGAATTCATTTCTTTAAATCCTTAAGAATTTAATTCCATGTAAATAAGTAAGCCTTGTTATAAGTTCAGGATAAAAAGATCGAGGTAAAGTGGCTCTTTATCATTCGTAAGAACTATTCTCATGCAATAAAATCGGCCCTAAGCAAGAAAAGAAACTAAATTTTATAATATGTTTAGATAAAAAAAATCGGCCATATAGCCCGACTTAAGTCCATTGAGAACTCTGCCTTGTCAAGAAAGTTTAGATGATTGTACATAAAATAAAAAAAATATCATTGTAATTAGTTAAGGGAGTGCAATCCACTAATGTCGATGCGCCGTTGCCAGAGGGGTTTAGAGGATGGGAGAAAACTCAAAGTCAAAATGAGGCCGGGAGAAGACTCGAAAGTTGAAGAGAAAAGGGCTTGGTTGGAGAAGGCACAAAGGCCCAAGGCCCCTTTATGGGATTTTTCGAAATCAAGTGTGGGCTCAAAGTTGACAAAAAGAGGATTTGATGGGAGAAAGGCCTGAAACCCTAAGGCCCCTTATCGGCCTTTTCCAAATCATGTGGGAGATTCACCCCCCCACCAATTAATACATGGGTCCGGCCATGCCTATGCAAATGATCCAACTAAAGCAATAACTAGTGCTTCATAATGATGTAAAATATATCAACAGTTAGCCAAATGAGAGAAAAATCACCATCATCATCATCGAAGCTCTCTTCCAACTTTGCTGGGCCAACAAACAACATAAACTCCATTTCTCTCTATCCTTAGCCAAATCCTTAAATAGGTTGTTCTTCTTATCTAACTTAACTACTTCAATCAATATCTTCTTTAGCCTTTCCATTTTTCTTGGAAGACCATTACCAGTTGTTAGGATTATAATTCTATTATAATTAGTGTTGGCGAATTCATTGGGTATTGGACAAAACCTGGGTTTTATTTACAATTGTAATTTTAGTAGGACTGCTCAAGGAATATGGTTACAGGATTTGTTTGGAGCGTTCTAATTGTGAACTCATGCAGACTAGCATAAGAAAGTTAGTAATGTGGACTACCATAAGCAAAGCTTCTTGCCATCACGTGGATGAAGTTTTCTTAGGATGTACGATGACGTCATGTTGCCATCACAAGTTGCCCCATGCCACACGTGGAAGTACCTCATCTCTTTATAACTTTTGACATAATTACATGATGGTTACTTTTTGAAGTGAAAAGAGTTACATAAGTCAAAGATTATAGAATGGATGATGGGCCCATGGTTTCGTGCAACAGATGCATGACAGAGTCTTAGATTTCGTGCAACACAGAATGCATGTCGCTCGACCCATGGATTGGTCGCTCGAGCGAACGACAGACAGAATGCACGTCGCTCGAGTCATCGTTTGGTTCGCTCGAGCGGACGAAGACAGTAAGTCATTCGCTCGAGCGCACGTTTAATTCGCTCGAGCGACCAGTGCGTAGAAAGCCCAGTTTAAGTAGGAAACTGCCTTCTAATTGTTTCAACTTACTTCTTTGAGTCCTACTTGCTCTATAAGTATTGAGGCACGAATTAAAGCCTATATATTGCCTTTCTCTGTCAACTCTAGAATACAACTCTCCCATCCAAAAATTTAGAGATCTATTGAGAGATTATTTTCTTCGCCAAAGCATCAAGTTGTTGCGCTAAAGTTCAAGTCTTTGGAGGTTTTTCTACTACTTTTCTGAAGTGGATTCATCTTGAAGAGGCATTCAAGGTGGTTGGTTCAAGTGCGGTGAAGGTGCACGGCGAGCAGTCGGCAAGATCAAAACAATCCTTAGGTTGAGTTGCAACTGAGAAATGGCTGTGAGTTTTCTTGTAACTTTCAATTCATAGTACTTGGTTGTTTGTTGGCCTAGACGATAAGGCCAGTGGTTTTTTCCCGAGTAGGGTTTTCCACGTATAAATCATGTGTCCTTCTCTTTGTGTGGATTGCTTACTTTTAATTGGATCTAGGATTAATCACTAGTTTAATCACGTTTAATTGATATTCATCTGAGATCGTATTATTGGGACCTCTGCCTGTGTTAAGGCAAGTTTTGGTTTTTCAACCTTGTATGGAAATGTTAGGAATTTTGTGTATTGCAATTTGATGGATGCATTATCATTCTAGCATCATTTGATTTACACACATATGCATTGATTTAGAAATTCTTGAAATCTTGATTTATACATGCATTGGTTTCTAGACTTGAAGAAATATTGATTTATGCATGATTTTTTTTTTAATCTTGGATGTAATTAGTTTTGAAAAGGAGTTTTAGAAAATCAAGCAAGCCATTGGTTTTATAATTTCGAATCTTTTTTGGCTTTTTATGTTTCATGTTTTAAAACCCTTAGAATGATTTAAAACATGTATTCAAGCTTGCTTTAATGACCCAAAAATCCCCACCAAGAAATACTTTGAAAATATGCATTTTTGGGAATTTTGGTCCCAGGCCTGACCCGCAGTGTACCAGGTCGACCTAGCCAGCAGTGTGCCAGGTTGACCGGGGAAGGCCAGGTCGACCGGGCCAACTAAAGGCCAGGTCAACCAGGTAAAGAGCCGTTAGGCTGCTTTTTCAAACGGTCATTTTTATGACCGTTGAAGGCCAGATCGACCGGGGGTATGGCAGGTCGACCAGGGAGACGCAGGAACCCACTTTTTGGGTATAAATAGTGGTTCATTCCTTTGAAAATTTTGATGATCAAGAGACCCTCCTTGAGAGGTTTTGAGGCCAATCAAAGGGAAATGAACTAAGGGATGAAGGGGATCAATTTGGAAAGCTAAAGCTTGGATTAATGAAGTTAAATCTCTAAGTAAGCTTTACTTTTCTTAATCATATGTTTTCATGCCTTGCTTTATTATTGGTAAATGTTTTCTAGCATGATAAACTATGATTTGTTGTGTCCTTAACATGTTTATGTTTTGAATTGATTTATTGTTTTGGATGCATCACCATTGATTCAATCCAAGTAGTACTTTAATTGGTAAATCTAAGTAGATCATGTTAATGAAAGAATCTTTGAAATTATATGTAACATGATTCCTATACTTGGTTGAATCTATGGTTGTTGTTTTCCATCATAAGAAAATTTCTTTCAAATCTATCTTATGTTTTGGATTCAACATATTTACAAATCATATGTAGTTTTGTTTTAAAGTTTCACAACTTGCTTTACTTTGATAGGTATATCATTTTCAAGTTGTATTTATAATTACATATGATTTGTCCCCTAATTTCAATCAAATCTATTTTTATGTTTTATGAGCTACATTGTTGATTTGATTGACATCCCTATGCATCACATGTTTAGAGCTAATTAATTTCATACAACTTGTGAGCCTTTAGTTTTCATATCATTAACAAGTTGTTATTTTTAACATGTGACTTGCATTCTTTCCTCAATCATAAATGTTTTCATGAGCTAAAACTTTCAAAAGCCTGAGGCATACATTTATGAGCTTTTATTTTAAAAATTATTGAGGACATCATACATACACTTTGAGCATTCATCTTTGCATTCATTTAGTGTTTGTGTGAGTTGGTTTTTCACTTTCATATCCGCCTAATTAAGAGGCATTGTAATGAGCTAAATTGTATCTCCATCAAGTATATTTTAGACACTACTTAGAGAGATAACCAACCTTTTGGTTGAAGAGGTTATTGCTTAGCCTAAGAAAAGCATAGTGTAATAGGTTGATGTTAAGCCTTGGAAAAACATCATTGTAAAGGTTATTGCTTAGCCTATTGAAAAGCATAAATAGTGGAAATCCGGTGGGGTGTTGAATCACAAGCCGGTAGTGGATGTAGGCATTGAGGCCGAACCACTATAAATCCTTGTGTGATGGTACTTGCTTTGTGGTGATTGTTTTTATTAAGCTTCCGCATTTATTTACTTAATCACCACTTGTGACTAGTTGGATTTAAAGAAGTTAAAATTGGTTAAAATTGGTCATAATTGAAGCTCACCCTATTCACCCCCCCCCCCCCCCCTCTAGGGTTCGGATCCCCGGACTTTCAATTGGCATCAGAGAGGGTTACTCCATTTTAGGGCTTAACAACCCGGAGTTGATCTTTTCTAGATTAGAACCCTAGTGTTGTATTTTATTGCATATCTTTGTAATGATTTCCACTATGATTGAAAATAAAATTTTCACTAGTATCATTGCACCACTCTAAGACTTTTTCAAGTTATATCTCCAAGAGTTGGTGAGTCCTCAAGTGAACTCTCAAAGACATCCTTATCAAGACCTTAGGTGAATCTTCATTGGTACACATTTAGACTAACCTTAAGGCCTTGATCCTCCCTAGACCAACCTATCCTTTATAGTTAAATCTTATTGTTGGTCTTTGTTACATTTGCATTTTGTTTCTTTAAAGTCACATCTTTTTAAATGCAATGTTTCTTTGTGATCATTTGATTTTGTCTTCATGAACTTTTAAGTTATATCTCATGGTTTTCAAAATCCTTTGATTGCAATATTTTCATGATGGATTTGTATTTTGTTCATATAGTTATATCTCTTGTAGTGCATATCTATTCATGATCAATTGATTGTGATTACAAAAGCTTTCATAGCTAGATTTTTCATGATCAATTGATGTTGGAAAATCATTTGATGAATGTCATAGTTAGATCTTTTTTTGTAAATCAAATGATTTGAAGCAATTTAAGTTTTCCATTGATTTTTCAAGTTATATCTCTTGGTATGGAAAATATGTGAGTGTCTATTGTTTTTTTTTTTTTGCTTCCGCATATTGTTTGTTTATCATCACTTGTAACTAGTTTATTTTTAAGAAGTTAAAATTTTTCATAATTGGTCACATATTGTAGCTCACCCTATTCACACCCCCCCCCTAGGGTTAGATCCCAGGACTTTCAGGAAACAATAAGCAAAATTGGAGACCACTAATAAGAGCATAAAATGTACCATTTAGGCCCCTTAGTTTAGATTTTGATATACACTTTGATGCGATTAAATAGTCTAATTATATTATTTTCATGTTTACAGGTGTTCTACGTGCATTGGAAAGAAATTGGCGCAAGATGGAAAAAATGGCAAAAATCCAGCAAAAACCCAAAAAACAAAGCTCTCTGGCTCCGGGCGTCCGGACACCAGACACCGGGCGGACGCCCGGTCACAGAGGCGTCCAGGACAAAAATTTGTCCTGGCATCGGACGCCCTGACCGTATGAGAGTCCGTCCTAGCACGTTTTGAGGCGTATTTTGAGGGCAAAAACCTATAAATAAGAGCCCAAACTCGTTTTTGAAGATATTCACATCTTTAGAGGAGTTTTGGAGGTTGGTTTGGGAGCTTTGTAAGAGCGTCAATGGGGGATTCGTCAGATATTCATCGTCAACCTCTTGTCATGCGTAACTAAATCTTTATCTTTGGGTTGCGATGAAGCCCTAATCTCTTGTTTATGGTGATGTATAGGTTTAGGGTTTTACTTTATTCGCTTTTGGTTATATGACAGGATGTTAATCCATTGATTGGATTCTATTAATGCAATGTCTCTTTCTTTGGTATTCTAATCTTGTAGATTTTAATACTAAGTCATATAACGATGCTTGAATGAATGTGTTGTTAGATCTAGGATAATCTATGCCATATAGATAGGTTATGCCCCGATTTACATCTACATCCCTTATTTGTTGACTCTAACGGTTTGTAACCAGAACGAGTCTTTTTAGCGTTGATAGTGAAACCCTATGTCTATACTTGCCATTGTACGAGGTTAGAGTGGATTCGTACCCTTAGATATTTTCTCTGATTGAATCAAAGCTGTCTTTAATTTGTTAATTTAGAAATCAAAGCCCATCAAACCAACACTTCGCTTTCTAGTAGGAGTAGTTTAATAATCATAACTTTGTTTTCTAATAGGATTAGTTCAGGAATTTAGGAAACAACACAACTTAGCCTTTTTGTCCCAGTGGATACGATACTCGGTTAACATCTTTGCTTTTTCAAACAGAGATAATAGCGGGGAATAAATTATATATATTTGCAACCCTGTTTTAGGATTGGTCAGAATTTTGGCACCGTTGCCGGAGACAATTAGCACGGTTGTTTGTTTCTTTTAATTCTAATATTTGTTTCGTTTTTTCTAGCTTCTATTTTATTTTATTTTTTTTCAGCTTTATTCACATTGTTTACTATCCTTACTGCAGGGCATTGATTTTAACACAGAATCCTAGAGTTTGTGCAGGGATCCAAGAGAGTTCACAAAGGACAAAGTTTTACTCAAAAGAAATCTCTCTTATCTTCCGAAGGCAAGGTAAGTCCTAGACTTTCTTATTCTTTTCATATAATTGCAGTAAGTTTTGTGTGTGCATGCTTGGTCGTCGCTCTTGTCATCCAGACTTGATTTCTCTAGACCAAAATTTAGAGCGAGTCCTTAGAAAAATTAGATCATCTAAACACCCTTCTGTTGTCTCACACACAAATTCACGAATGGCTGAGGAAAGAAAAGAAGATGGGGCTCCTATGGCTCTACCTCTCCGGCCCTTGAAGGAGCACTATACTCCTTTGGAATACGCATCACCATCGTGTATTCAGCTGCCTACTGTACAGGCAGCTCAATATGAAATCAAGCCTAGCACAATCAATCTTATTCCTTTTTTCTATGGCTTGTACAATGAGGACCCGTACAATCACATTGACGAGTTCCTGGTCATTTGCTCCACGGTGTGAATAAACAATTTCAGTAGTGAGGCCTTAAAAATGTTTCTCTTTCTGTTTTCATTGAAGGACAAAGCCAAGTATTGGCTGAGTACTTTACCTGCAAACTCTATTACTTCTTGAGCCCAACTACAACAAAAATTCTTAGACAAATATTTCTCTGTGGGCAAAACAAATCAGTACATGAGATCTATCACATCCTTCGCCCAAACTGACAATGAACAATTTCATGAGGCGTGGGATAGATTTAAGGATCTCATTAGGAAGTGTCCTCGTCACCAAATTGCCAAGTGGCAATTGGGGCAATTCTTTTATGATGGATTGTCTCCTGAATGACGAAATATGGTAGTCACCGCCAGTGGGGGATCAATTATGCTGAAAAATGAGGAGGAGGCATGGGAACTTTTCGAGAATATGAATGAGACCTTTCAGCACCATGCTTCCACTGCTAGATTGGAGAGGCCGGTAGCCTCTACTTTGCAAAAACCTAGAGGTGTGTTTGAAATTCAACCCTCTAATGAACTCACCACTCAAGTGGTTGCCTTGACCCAAAAAGTTGGATCAGCTATTATCTGTGGGTCAAACTCTCCCATCCCCACCCTCTCAAGGTGGTTGTGCTTTGTGCTCTAGTCCCACTCATTTTGTGAGCCATTGTCCTGCAGCCTCCCAATTTCCTGAGTTTGTGCAAGAGCAGGTGAATGCTACTCAGGGGTTCTCCAAACCGGGTAATGATCCTTATTCTAATACTTACAACCCGGGATGGCGCAATCACCCCAACTTTTCATGAAAGTCGCCCGGTCAAGATACTTCATTCTCTCAACCGGGAAATGGGCTTAATTTTCAATACATTCATGCGGCCTATCGTTCCCAACAATCCTACCAAGAACCAAACCCTCAACCACCTCAAAGAACTCCATCATTTGAGGAGACAGTGTTGCAAGAGCTCAAAGATCTCAAAGCAACCACTCAGCTGGTCCATTCCCACTCTCAATCCATAGCTAAGCTAGAAGTCCAGATAGGGCAAATAGCTAATGCTCTTAACAAAAGAGAGGAGGGACGCTTGCCTAGCCAACCCACGGTTAACCCTAAGAATTCTTTTGAGGTGGGTAGTGGCTCGCAACATAATGATACCTATCATGAGCAAGCGAAAATGATTGTCGCATTACGGAATGGGCGTGAGGTTGAGACTATGCCTGAGGAGCCTAAGCAAGGTGTGAAAGAGCCCATAACAAATCCCAAGAGCTCTCGAGATGAAATGGTTTCTAAGGGACATGAGGTCAACTCGTCCAATTTTTCATCTAACCCGGCTATGGCACCCCGATCTGTGCCTAAAGCCCCGTTTCCCACTTGTCTTGACACACCCTCTCCTTTTAGTAAAAAGAAAGCAACCATGGATGAAATGTTGAAGGTGTTTAAGCAAGTAAAGATTAACCTGCGTTTGCTAGATGCTATCAAGCAAGTCCCTTCTTATGCTAAATTTCTGAAAGATTTGTGCACTCAAAAGCACAAATCTAAATCTCATGTGCCAAAAAAGGTTTTACTTACCGAGCAAGTGAGCTCAATTCTCCATAATGACACTCCTCCCAAGTTGAAAGATCCTGGCACTCCCACCATTACTTGCACAATTGAGAGTCACATTATTGATCATGCATTGTTGGATCTGAGAGCGAGTGTCAATCTCTTGCCTTACTCGGTGTATGAGCAGATTGGGTTAGGGGACTTAAAGGCCACTCCGGTTACCTTGCAACTTACTGATAGATCTGTCAGGGTGCCCCGGGGAATAACTAAGGATGTTCTGGTCAAGGTTGACAAGTTCTTTTTCCCTATCGATTTCATCGTCCTTGACACTGAACCAGTGCAAAATTCACGGAAGCACACTATTGTCATTCTTGGACGGCCCTTTTTGGCCACGGCCAATGCGAACATTAATTACCGAACCGGAGTTATGGATGTTTCCTTCGGGAATATGAAAGTAAGGCTGAATGCTTTTAAGGCCTCTCATCAACCTCCAGACCAGGATGGCTACTTTGCAGTCAATGTTGTTGATGAGCTCGTAGAAAACGTTCTTCACCCTGAGGATACTTTGCCGACTGTCATTGCTCCTGATCTGTCTGATGGTCAGGAAGCTCACATTTTGAATGTGTTGGACTTGCGCAAGAGTGCACTCAGCTGTTCAGTTGCCGAGTTGAAAGATATTGATCCCTCCATCTACATATCTTGTCCCCCTTACATTGCTGATTTTACACTTTCTCGAGATATATATGCAGAGATTTTTAGTTCCTAACCTGGAGGAGGTAGACATGAAGGAAGTGCTGAGTCATGTCTTTTTGCAAGTTTGGTTTGTACTTCTTAGGTTTTCTTTGTTTTTGTTTATTGTGCTTGCCGCTAACTTTCCGCAAGTACTTTGGTCTGAGTTGGGGGGCGTCCTCCCCGTTTTTCTCCATTCCACTTTTTGTTAAGTGGTACCCAGGTGATATCCCTCATTTTCCTTTACTTTCCTTGTCCTTTATCTTTTATTTTGTGTTTCACATTGTGGACAATGTTAGGTTAAGTTGGGGGGTGGGGTATTAACCTTTGGAGTAGTCTAGGAGTAGTTTTTAGCAGTTTTTAGTTCTTTTTACTTGTAGTCTTTTCTTTTAGTTTCAATAAAAAAAAAAGAAAAAAAAGATTTTTTGCTAGTTTTGTTAGTCTTTTGGGAGATTTCTAACCGGGTTTTTATGAAACGAAGATACCCTGATTTTTGGAACTTTTTGTGAGGAAAAAGAGAAAAATGGTTCACTATCTTGTTTTAGGAAAGAGTTTTTGAGAAATTGTTGAATTATTAATCTCTCACTTAACACGTATTATATAGAAAATTTGAAATGTGAAACTATGATTTCCATACTAGTGAAAACTCCAGAACAAATATGATGGAAAGCTGACCTTCGGTCATACTTAAGTTGGGCATATGGAAAGGGCTACCTATTGTTAGGGACCATTTAAAAAAAAAAGAAGTTGTGACTAGTTTGGGTTCGTAGTCTTTTTAGCCCGAGCTAGTAAGCCCATAGGGGTATTGCCATACCTAGTGCCTTAAAGACATCTGTTTTGGGAATCATTGGATGAATGCTCGTTACATGGGTTAATTAGAAAGCTTAAGGGACCTAGGCATTGCACAGTCATTTCTTTAGTGTCAAGAGAAAAAAAAATAAAAAAAATGAAATCAAAATAGTGTTGTCACGTCCTTTGAAAAACAATAGTGTGAAAGCCACCACAAACGCCTTGAGAGGAATCATGTTAACTTTTACTGAGGTTCGGTGGCCCAGCATTTTGAAAGAACAAGATGTGTTTTCATGGAAACTTTTAGTGGATCGTTTTATGCTTTCATGCTTCTATATGTACACAACTTCCACTGTGCACGATCAATTTTTCCAGCATGATTTTGAGGATTTCTGACCAAAAGATAGGATTTGTGAACCACATTTGAGATGTGTATTGAAAACCCCATAATCAAGAATATCCGGTGTTCGTAAATACCTTGGTGGAAAATACTCCATGTTTTTCTTTTATGTTTTAGGAATTTTGTGGGTAGATTCACTACAAACCCTCACGAGACTATAACTCGTCCTCTAGGGGGAACTTAGAGGTTTAAAGGCTTACTACACATGCTAAGTGCAGTTGTGCTCCCTACGAAAGTGGCCTTAGTTAGTTTTCTTTTTATTTTAGCTTTGCTCAAGGTCTAGCAAAGTATAAGTTGGGGGGTGTGATAAGAGCATAAAATGTACCATTTAGGCCCCTTAGTTTAGACTTTGATATACACTTTGATGCGATTAAATAGTCTAATTATATTATTTTCATGTTTACAGGTGTTCTACGTGTATTGGAAAGAAATTGACGCAAGATGGAAAAAATGGCAAAAATCCAGCAAAAACCCAAAAATCAGAGCTCTCTGGCTCCGGGCGTCTGGACGCCAAACACTGGGCGTCCGGTCACAGAGGCATCCAGGACAAAAAATTTTCCTGGCGTCCGGACGCCCGGACCGTATGAGAGTCCGCCCCAGCGCATTTTAAGGTGTATTGAGGCAAAAAACCTATAAATAAGAGCCCAAACTCGTTTTTGAAGATATTCACATCTTGGGAGGAGTTCTGGAGGCTGGTTTGGGAGCTTTAAAAGAGCGTCAACGGAGATTTCGTCAGAGATTCATCGTCAACCTCTTGCCATGCGTAACTAAATCTTTATCTTTGGGTTGCGATGAAGCCCTAATCTCTTGTTTATGGTGATCTATAGGTTTACGGTTTTACTTTATTCGCTTTTGGTTATATGACAGGATGTTAATCCATTAATTGGATTCTATTAATGCTGAAAAATTTTGATTATGGGTCCGCGATCTCTAGATTGGTGTACTCAAACAATCAAGTCAATAGTGTGCAGAAATAAACAATATACAGCGGAAATAAACAAAACAAGCACACACCACAAGGACGCCAAACTTAAGGTGGAAAATCCTAACCGGGTGAAAAACCACCGATCCGAACTGGATCAAATCAAACACTATGAATCTCGCAATTACAAGAAACTCAGTTCACTTCCCCAGATATCCACTACCTAAGGACTGAAGTTACCTTGTGTCGCTTCACACTTCAACGAGTACTTCACACCGTTGATTGCAACATATTCAATCCAGCGTCTGACTCCTCAAATCTTCTCGCAAGAAGACAATCTTCTACAAAGGATGCAGAAGAACTTGGCTCTAGAGAACTTGGCAGCACACCTTCATAAAAAAAAACTCTAGAGAAGAAAAACTCTCAATGATAATTTCTAACTCAGCACTTTGAGAGGTGAGGCTTGTCTTTGAAATACCCCTTGAGTCCTTTAAATAGTCATAAGGACGTGCTTAAAGTTGTCTAAGATGATTAGAACTAAAACCATCAGTTTGAGCACAATAAGAATAGCAGTTTCCAAAATTCGTAGTTCACTGCGCTTGGTTCGCTCGAGCGGTCATTGAGTGCGCTCGAGCGGACCAGCCTCTGTTTCAGCGCTGGGGCAACCCGACCTGTTTGCTCGAGCGGATATGATGGTCGCTCGAGCGGACCCCTCTGGATAATCCGGAAATTCAGAACACTATCTCCAGCAGACTTCTTCTAATTCTTTCAGACTTTCTTCTTCTGAGTCCTTCCAACCTTCTATCTTTAGAGTCCTTTTCTAAATAAAATTACAACTCAAAAGACCCAGAGTTTTGTCCAACCCATGAATTTAGCCAATATTAAAATTCCTAACAAATGCAATATCTCTTTCTTTGGTATTCTAATCTTGTAGATTTTAATACTAAGTCATATAACGATGCTTGAATGAATGTGTTGTTAGATCTAGGATAATCTATGCCATAGAGATAGGTTATGCCCCGATTTACATCTACATCTCTTATTTGCTGACTCTAACGGTTTGTAACCAGAACGAATCTTTTTAGCGTTGATAGTGAAACCCTATGTCTACACTTGCCATTGTACGAGGTTAGAGTGGATTCGTACCCTTAGATTTTTTCTCTGATTGAATCAAAGCTGTCTTTAATTTGTTAATTTAGAAATCAAAGCTCATCAAACCAACACTTCGCTTTCTAGTAGGATTAGTTTAATAATCATAACTTTGTTTTCTAATATGATTAGTTTAGGAATTTAGGAAACAACACAACTTAGACTTTTTGTCCCAGTGGATACGATACTCTGTTAACATCTTTACTTTTTCAAGTAGAAATAATAGCGAAAAATAAATTATATTTACAGCCCAGGATTGGTCAACCACCCACTAACTTAACCTTTCACGTTCTGCCATTCCTATTACAAAGCTACAATATGGACATTAATAATGTATTAGAAGATTCCAATATGCATCAATACCTCTCTTGACGGTTTTGCTTTTACAAAGTGACAAAACCATGTTCTAATGTATGAACCATGATAACTTGTCAGAAGATTTTAATATGTATGAATAGCATTCTTTAACTGTTTCATTGGGCAATATTCAAAACATTCAGAAAAGACTTGCCATTTTATAAGGAGTTTGAGTAGGATGGATTTTCTATATATTTAATAGATGTGATAGTTCCCATCCAAAACCGCCATGAGACACTACCCTCTCTATATTTAATAGTGAGCCTGTCACAAAGACACCGATCCATTTTATCCGCAGTAGTCATTATATCTAAAAATCTCAACGACTGGCAAGACAAATACATTGAACTTTTCATAAAGTCCAAAATGTCCTGATTGTTAAAGAAGTCATTCCAAAAGCATATACTATCGTGGAACTTTCCCTGCCCAAGAGAAATACACTAACATGGGAAGAGGAATATCAATTTTCATGTGAAAATTCAACTACAAACTAGAGCGCTTGTCATTTCTTCTGGAAATTTATGAATATACCTATGTGATTTTTGAAATTTAAATAAATCTTTATTTTTTACGATAACAATGGCATGCCTCAATTTTTCTGATCCTCACAAAGTCCCCATACCATTGATCAAAGGTATTTCAACAACCATTTAGCCTCTAAAGACCGTACCAATAAGATGGGTGAATTGAAAAAAAAGTCCCACAAAACTAACTTTAATATGCTCTAATTATCACATTCTATCATTAGTTAGATATATCCTATTTAAATTATTGACCACTCAATTAAGATTTACATGAAATTGCCTTCATGGGTTACAACCCCTTTTACATTTTCTTTCCCCTCCCTCGTGTTTTTTATATTTCCATTTTGCATTCCCAAATCCTCTCTTCCTAGATGGCAACAAAGAAGACTTGTTCAATTTCTTTGATCAACCGTGTTTTATCACTAAAAAGACCAACACTAAAGAAAACTGAAATTTGAGGCTGAAAGATTGCATGATTTTTCTCATTTTTTGAAGATGATAGAATCGAAGACGTGTCGTCCTGGAAGAGTTCCCTTGAAGAAAATTGACAGATGATAGAGAACCCAATAAGGAAAAAAAGATGAGCAAGAAAATATAAGAAGCTAACTAGAAGGAAAATCATTTTAATCAAGGGCCTAACTAAGATAAAAGCCTCTCAACACGAGTTGAGTTCATAGGTTCAAACAATGATCAAACTAAAAATAGGATTTAATGGAAAGCAACATTCTCATCTTAAGATATAGATAAGAGTTACATGGTCACCCTAATCCCTTGAACAGGGTTTAGAAGTCCCCAAAAGACTGAGGGGCTTCTTTGTAAATACCCAAAAATAGAGAGATATATTTGCAAATCTTTGAATTTTTATCAAAGTGAGTGTCCATTTCATTCATGACAAGTGGCCAGAGGTCTATGTGCCTTCCGGCGATTGGGAAGCTCCACGGATCTTTTCGCCTCTTGTCTCTCTTATGGAATGGAGTAATACCCAACCCTAGGGCTCCTTTATCTCGTATAGACAAGTCTCAAAGAGTCACACTTATTAGAGACTTCTTTGCCAAGAAACTCACATCCACTAATCATATTGAGAGTTTTATTAGTGGGACCAAATCAAGTCTTACATTAAGTGGGATTGTATTTTCTGTTGACATCAACCCTGCTTGATCTGACGTGGGACCCGTGGCATGCGGGCCAAACGATTTCCTACGCTCAGGAGACTCAAGAGTCAACTTGGAGAGTTTTCCAACCATGGGCACTCATATATGTCATGCATATAACTTTGTTTTAATTTAGAATGAAGGTTCTGTGTTATCAAAGAGCACACAAGAGAATTCGTGTTGAATGATGAGAGTTGGCGTCATCATCATCATTAAAGCTATGTTGATGTGCCAACTATGTTGGGTCGGTTACAGGAATTTTATTTTTCCATTCGGAACTATCCTAAGGCAACTCCTTCAATTTTTAGTATCTGTCCAGAGCCCGGATAAAGGAGTACGGCTGCTTTTGGTTGATTAACAATGACCGTAAACTTGTATCACAACCCAAAGATTAATTCTCTTGAGCGAGAGAGGTAATTCTGAGTCATGACAGGAATGTGAACATGGCACTCAAGCGCTGTGGTAATATGTACTTAAATAGAATATTTATCGAGGCTTCTCAAGTTGCTGGATGCCCGACTCAGTGTATTTAGCTTCGATCGTAGTGATTGACCAATAATTCATCATATCATACTAATCAGAGTCTAGTCCCAGCCATATGTTGGGGTCGACTAAAAGATTTTTTTCTTTTTAATTTTCCAAAAAATTCTTTAACTTTTGGGTGATTTTCAAAAAATGGTCAAAAGAATTCAATATTTCAAAAACGAATGAAAGTTTGCAAGACTTCTTTCACTCAAGTCCAATTTGGCAATCCATACCCCACTGCTGGTAATTTTGTATAAATAAAAACTCAAAAGGACAAAAATGCCCTTAATGAGTAGTAAGTAGGTAAAAAGGAAATTTTCAAAACAATTCTAAACTTTTTAGGTGGGCCATCTAATTATTAACCTAGTCAATAGTTAATTTCAATTTTCATGTCGTGATCAATCTAATATTTGGGTACTCTAATGATTAAGGTAAATTTCAGTGCAATCAATGCATTGTGTTATATAAGTGACTTGGAACAAGCAAAAATAATCTTACAGTTGGTCCAACATTTTGGAGAATGAATGAAATCAAATGGATTTTTTTCATTTTGAATTTAAAAAAAAAAAACTGCCAACAATGGATGGAGATCTCTCAACAGGACTTAATTGAAAGAAGTCTTGAAAACTTTCATACCTTTTTTAAATATTCAATTCGTTGGTCTTGTTTTGAAAACCACCTAAAAAGTTTAAAGACTGTTATGAAGATTTATTTTTTACCCACTTACTACTCACTAAGGGCGCTTTTGTCCTTTTGAGTTTGTTTATACAAAGTTGCAGGCGGTGGATATAGATTATCGGATTGGACCTAATTGAAATAAATCTTGAAAATTTTCATATGTTTTTGAAATATTGAATTCTTTTGACCCGTTTTTTAAAATCACCCAAAAGTTAAGGACTTTTTTAAAAATTTTCCTTTTTTTTCCCTCTATTCTGATCCATCCTAAGCCAAATCCTTGGCTAGATTTTACTTCTTCTTAACTATCCTTACTACTTCCCTCATTGCTTGTTAGCTATTATGAGGGGCGGACCAGGTTCATGGGTCACATGGGTCTGGGCCTGAAGCCCCCTACCTATGCCTGGAAAAGGTTAAAATTTCTTAAAATCCCCAACCAATTTTTAAAAATTAATGTGTTTTTTTACATCTGTCCCTTTCCCTAATATTTCTTTTACATAAAGCACCCCCCGAGTTGAATTCTCTGGGTCTGCCCTTGGCTATTACATACGCATATCTTAACCATGTAACTTTAATGTTACATGCACTAGAAAGGAATGCTTAAGCAGAAGCAAGTTTATGAAGAAGTCAAAAGAGGAGATAACACTTATCAACATAATGTTTCTGAATACTAATACTGAGTACGTAAATACTACATTCAAGTAAATAGAAAACACAGTAAATATGGTATGTGTCCACAGAAGCACAAATAAGTTTTCTTTTTTATCCTGAAGTAATTGAGAAGCATAACTTGATCTTACTACACTGTTCTATAAAAGGTTTATGGTCCTTATCTAGGGTCCAATTCGGTGATCGAAACCTCATTCACAGAACAAGGTTTTGATTTGTCCGCAGAGAGGCCTGCCTCAGTTTCGGATAAAGGATCTCTTGCTCTTGCATATGATCCCAACTTACTCTTCCCTACATAAAATGGAGGTGGTGAAGGAACTGGGAGAGTGACAGAGTAGCTATTGAGCATGAGAACTACTGATGACATCGTTGGTCTTTCATTGAAATCTTCTTGAACACAGAGTAAACCCATGTGAATGCATCTTAACACCTCACTCGACGGACAGTCTTTGCGAAGATTTTTATCAATTACCTCTAGTAGTGTTCCTTCGGTCCAATGTCGCCAGACCTGTCAATGGTCACAAAGCCCATAAATCTTTTTACTTAGGAATAAGATATAAGAGAAATGTAAAACTGCATTGTCATTACACTTACATAGCTCAAAAGGTCATAAGAACTTTCAGACTCATCGAAACTGGAGTTCTTTAGACCAGTAACAATCTCTAATACTAAAACACCAAAGCTATACACATCCGATTTGATTGAAAATTGCCCTTGTGTAGCATACTCTGGTGCCATGTATCCACTGGAAGATATCAAGAAACACCAAATAATATTAATCACTTTAGGATTGTTAGATATAAATAAAACACTAAAAGCAATGGACTTGACTCGTGTTACATTTAGATGGTCCTAACCACTATAATATTTAAACGGAAACAGAATAAAATGACAATGTAACAAGATTGCATTTCTTCATGGATATTGTATTTATGGGTATAGGAAAAACTCAGTTCTGAAGCATCAGCGGAGAACGCCACCCGTGGTGCTAATTTTAAGCCAGGACATTTTAGATGTATGACTTTTAGTCCAAACTGTGAGAACCGATTATAAGTGCAACATTTTATTATGGTCTCAAACTCTCAATTTTTAGGCTATAATAGTTTCTGTGGAGTGTTATAACAGAGAGAACCATTAGTAGGATAGAAGAAAAGAAGAGTTCAAAGATAGAAAAGAACAATCTTTGTTAATGACAGAAAAATTTACATCTCCATTGCATCGGCTGTTCATCCCATGATATTCATTGACTATGATCAATAATAGATACCCAAAGAGACCCTGTTTAATTTTCTCATTTGATCCCTATCATTAACAAATGTAACCAAAAGATATTCTCTGTCAAACATCTTTTTCTTTTCACCAACCCTTTATTTAATATAGCAGACTACAGCTTCCAATACCCCATTACTCATTCTTTCAGAAACCCCAAATCCTATGCATTTCCTATGGCTGCTGTCCTTTCATCGAGCCCTCTCTCCAATATACTTCTCCTTAAGCCACAGGCCCACAACACAACCTCACCACAGCTGACATGAGGACCATTGCCAACAAAGATCATGGATACAAACGACCAATGCAAAGGAATTGTGAATTTATTCACTTGATCAAATGCATCTTGATCAATGTAATGCACAAAAATCTATTTAAATCCTTCCTCACACAACCTTATCTCTTTTCAGTAATAAGGGGTTTCCCCATACTTAGTTCATGTCAACAAACAATTCATACTCTCCTTCCTCTCTTTCTATATTGTCTTCTTCTAATTCAGTCTCTTTGTCCCTCCTCTCCATTTCCCCCTTTTTTTCCCAGTTGGCCTAGTGGCCAGGAGAGTTGAAGATAACTTGACCACGCAGGTGGGATCGATCCTTGGGCGGAGCAGTGGGAGCAGGCATGCTATCCACAGTGACTCTCTGTTGGCTCCCAAAATGTTCTCCCCTATATTAAAACACCCCATAACAACTATTTAAACCCCCAAAACGGATATCCTACTCCTATAGCCTATGCGATCTCTACAAGTGCATACGCACTTAGATGGTTCATCCTATATCAGACGCCCATAAATAAGGTCACCTTAATATATTTTCCTTTGTCAATGAGTTTCATATAAATCAATGTGCCAAAGAGGGAGAGGTACTAGAGAGTTTATAACTTACTATGTTCCAGCAATGCGACTTGTATTGCCTTGAGTTTGATCTCCGCCAAAAAGCCTTGCCAAGCCAAAGTCTGAAATTTTGGGATTCATGTCCATATCCAGTAAAATATTGCTAGCTTTCAAATCTCGATGAATAATCCTGAGTCGAGAATCTTCATGAAGGTAAAGAAGTCCTCGAGCAATTCCTTTGATGATTTTGTATCTTGTTTCCCAGTCTAGTTGTCTATTTTTTATTGGATCTATTTCCAAGAAGCACAAGTAGTGAAAACAATGAATTAGGAGAGTAAAAAATAGAGAGAAATTGGTAACAATAGTTTTTAGACAAGTTAGTAAAAGCCCAAACCAAATAGAAAGGTGTCGAGGCTAGTGTTAGGAATGTATTCGAAGACGAGCATCTCCTCTTTCTCTTCTATGCAACAACCCAACAATGTCACAAGATTCTTATGTTGAAGCTTAGCAACCAACGCAACCTCATTCTTCAACTCCTCAACCCCTTGACCGGATGCTCTTGAGAGCTTTTTCACGGCTATTTCTTGTCCATCAAATAGCTTTCCCTGTACAAACTCCAGTTGTGAGTCGAGAACAAGTCTCTAATTTAACAAAATTTTAATGAAACAGATTTTATGATGCAAAGTCTTGAATTTAAAGGCAATATATTATGAGAGACGAAATTAATACAAAATAACAAGTTTTTTTTTCCTTACCTTGTAAACTACACCAAATCCACCTTCTCCAAGTTTATTCTCATCCGAGAAGTTATTTGTGGCAGTTTTTAGTGTGCCCAAATCAAAAAACTGCAACTCCATGTCCTTAACTTCTTCCACCTTGCCAACAGCTAGAAGGAACATTTTTTTTTTTCCAAATAATGAAAAGCCAACAAAAATCATTCTCAATCTCTATAGCAACCAAAATGTTGAAAAATAATTAAAGATGAAGGAAAGGTGATCACATTCCAAGCACTTATTGATTAAGCAAATAAGAAAGAATTTTTGGTGTTAAATACACACTCGCAAAAACTCCATCCATGCTGATTGCATCATAAGGTATGCAAGTGAGGAGGATTTTCAGTTTGAAGATTCGATCAGGAGGACCCACCACCTAATCTGGAGCTGTGAATCTCCTTTACAAAAGGCAGTGATTGAGATCATTCTAATTTTTTACTGTACATTGTTGCACAGTGCACACTGATTATGTTGGAATAGTATGCACCTTAATACGATGCTAAGGGAATTGAAGTGTGAAAAATCCCATCAAGGATGGAAATTCATGCTCTAAAGAAGAAAGTGATAATAGGATTTAGTTCCTCTGACTAGAGTGGAGCTTCTTCTATCTCATGTAAGTGGATATATAATTTGAAGTTTACAAGTGATTGTTGGGTTAATCTCTATAAAGCTAGACTTTGCAGTGAAGGTTTTCTTCAAAACTATGTGATCACTTTTTAAAAAACATTTAGCCCAATTGCGAAGCTGATGCAACCAAAGAGAGACATAATATAGGGCCCAAGCTCAAGCACTGGGCCTTGTCCACTATAGGCCCATGCAAGCATCCATCAAAGCTCTAATTTCATGTTCTTATCTATGGCCAGAGTTGATGCACCACATAATATCCAAATTCATGAACTGGCAACTGGATGGATAATCGAAAAAGCGTTCAATGGAGCCAAAGTTTCTATATTGAGAACTACATTTGAGGATATGGTCATTATCCAATAGCATTTAAGGTAGCTAAAAAAACTCATGGCATTTTAATCTTTTTTTATTTATTTACTATCTTAAAATCTCTCTTTTGTTCTTTCTATTTTTGTCCCTCCACTGACTCTTTCAATATTAATTTTTCTACCTTCCCTTGTTTATGAATTTCCTCTCTTTTACATTTTACTCTCCTTTCTAATATCTTTATTTCCTTTTAACTGATGATTCTACTTTTCTAGTAATTGAGTCCTACTTTCTCTTTTTCAAGCCAAAAAGTGCCTCACCAAATTGTCTAAAAGTATAGATATGAAAAGAACAAATCATTTTTGACGGAATCAGTGTCACACAAAAGTGTCAAACAGTTAAAGTGGTTGGGGACTTCTATATCTATATCACTGTATTGATGAAAATCTTGTGTGAGTGGTAGAGAACTAGAGATACAATAGGAGGTACAAATGCTAATTAGAAAGGACTGAGGAGAGCTATTTACCTGACGTTCTCTTCTTTAGCCTCCTCCTTGTGAAAATGTACAAGCAGAGTATGGATATTAGAGCCAACGCAACAATAATGGAGATGAGAGTAATAAAAGCTGTTTTCCATGCGCTGTTTCTTTTCCCTGCAACAGTTCAAAAAGCACTTCCTTTCATCACTTCAGCCAACTAGAACCACAGTACTCTTCTTGTTGTATATAATCACATTTGTAAGAGAGACAAGACCCTAACAGATTTCTAGATAAGCTTTTAAACATCAATAAATTTGTCTCTATGGATGAGAAACACGGGATAGCCCCAGTGGTAAGGGCATCCCTGCTCCCCGTATGTGATAGGAATCGACCCCTGACACCAACAGAGCACAGCTAGAATGTGTGGCGCCAGATGACCCCTGGACTAGCAGATTAAGGTAGTTTAGGATTAGGATAGTTTTCAATTCCTCCCATGTAAAAGCCAAACGAATACATTTGTCCCTGGATATGTCAGATCAAAGTGATCCAAGGTGAGGCAGGCAGGCCAGTTAGATTTGAGCCTCATTTGGAAGGGGGGGGTCAAATCATTCCTTTCTATCCATTGTGGTTTCATCACTTAGAGCATGTCGGTAACAGGTGAGGAATCCATAGATATGAGGATTTCTTACTACCCCTAAATCAGGGATTCCCATCTAAGGATTTGTATAACTGAGGATTTCACATCGATATCGGTCCATATCTATGCATATATTTAGGGAATAATCAGTTTCATAAAAAGTAGGAATTTTCAAATCCTTTTGGGGGAGGCCGGACTTGAAAATCCTCAAAAATGAGGTTTCCACTGGTCTAAATCCTTGGGGTTTACAATTGCTGAACGTGGATTTGCCAAGACTTCGTGGAAAAGCGGAGATATTTTCCATAAAGGTTTGGTTGCCAAATGTAACCTTATGCACTGATGTTATTTTTTCTCAGCTATATGCACCAATGTAGATATAAAATCCTCGGCCCAATAAGTTATCCTCAAGTCTGGAACAATGGAAGTTTCCCACATCTGTAATTTCCTCACGGATTTCTCACCTTGTTATCAAACGTACTCCTAATCAACTATTTTTGTCTACATAGCACACAGCCTACACATGGATGCAATCTTGCTTCTACTCACATTATATTAAACAGTTCACAAGTTTTATTGAACTTACCCATATCACAAATGGTTCCATGCTCGCTACAATATACAATCTACATAATTGGTAAGTTTCAAAGTTGAATTTGATCAATTTGGATATTGTGCCCCACCAACACTTATCCATAAATTAATTAGGTGAGAAATGTCAACCTGAGTTTAGAAATTCTGGGGTCCGGTCAGTGGGTTGACTAGCATTTATGGACCCTCAACCAAAACCCTATTTCTCTGCTCGGAGACAGCTTAATAAGTAGAGGTGGCAATCGGGTCGGGTTGTGCTAAACGGGTCGGACCCGTTTATTAAACGGGTTCCGCATCCGACCCGTTTATTAAACGGGTCGGAAACCCCTAACCCGCACCCACCACCGGTCAACCCGACCCGACCCACTTAAACCCGCATAACCATTGCGGGTTATAGGGTCAAGTCAACCCGTATACTTGAATAAGTGAGTGATAAGTTTCTTTACAAGAAAAAAATGTTAGAAATAAAACAGCTTTTTCATAAAAATAAAAAATATCATATCAAAATAAAAAGATACTATAGAATTGAGTGATAAGTTTCTTTACAAGAAAAAAGAAAATAATAATAATACAAGCATGTCTCATGCAAGACAAGCACATCGTAGTTCACAAATCATTAAAAAAAAAAAAAAAAAAAAACCATCCATGTAAGATGAACAGCCCCTAGTCCCTAGAGTTAGAATTAATGCCAATTGCCAACCCCCACGTACATTCTAATTAAGTATTGGTAATCTTAAACAGACTTAAATACAAAAATTAATGCGGGTCAAGTGGGTCAACCCTAACCCGACCTGCTTAATTGCGGGTCATGAATACTTGACCCGTGACCGACCCGCCTATCAAACGGGTCGGGTTAAGCGGGTAATATGTGGGTCGGGTCGGTCAGTTTGGCGGGTCGGATCATATTTTGCCACCTCTATTAATAAGTCTGTCTGAACCATAAAATCATCTGAATGGCTATTAATTATGAAACAGCAGGATGGTGAATATATACCATCTGTATCCCTATTTTAAAAACTCTCAAGTGTCCGCTTGTTTCATTGAATAGAATTCCTAGGGATTCCAAGAAATGTATTTCTAAAAGTGATTTAACAGCACGAAGGGTATGTTTGTTTCATGTAATTCAATACTCTATTTATAAAAATGGTTGAAACTAAAGAAATAAGTAAATTTTAAAAAATGGTTGAAACCGAAAAAACAAATGAATTTTCAAGTGTGACCATCAAAATAAAATGAATATCTAGCCATCACGCTACTATTACAAATCATAGGAACTTCATATCCTTCACCCCTCAACCCCTTTAATAATCTTTGCATGAGCTCATTTGACCGTGAATTTATATGCATTGAATGCCTATGTGTTGGATACAAATGAACGGTTCTCATGGGAGACTATTTCTTTAGTAGAATTCTAACAAATTATCCATGCAGAATTTGTAAATTCTTTAAAAGCCAACCCCTGGGTGGAATGCCTAAATCCTCCTCTCCATGGAGCATCCAGAAAATGCCAAGGAGGCTGAAAATACCAAAGCTTATTTCTACAGAAATCCCAAGTGACAACCATCACATCATTGTCTTTGAATTTCCAATATACTTCCGGTCAGGAATTCTGCTAAAGAAATGAGCCTAAGAAATGACCCACCTTGAATAACTATGAGATAAGAAATTCAAAAGGGTCTATATAGGGACTACCCATCTTCATTTTCCATATTCTTCTTTCTTCCTTCAATAGAATCCTGAGTGCTAACTACCCCTTTTTTGGCTGGGACCCACGGGTGCCCACACAAGTGGGTTGAGGAAGCCCACAAAGTGAGAAGAAAAGCCCACACGAATGGAAATAAAGCCCACAAGTGGGAAAGTAGCATACGTAAAGATCGATCACAGGCAACTAGGAGACTGTTGGGTTGCCAACCAAGTAAGCAATCATTTTTGCCGAGCTGACACCCTATTAATAAACGTGGGGACCACTTGAGAGCTATGATGCACGGATACTTCAAAATGGGCAACGTATCGTATCGTATCGTATCCAATACTTCACTTTTTATGTGCAAAATCCATGTCCATGTCATGTCTATGGTGTGTCCTTACCGTATCCGTGCCGTATCTAGGCATCATAGCTTGAGAATGATAATTCCCTGATTGTTGGCTTGTCAATCTAGCACTGAGACAAAGGGGTCCAACCCGGCCCAGCCATCAAAAAAGCCCTTAAAATCAGGGGTTTTGTTATTTTAAGGAAAAGCCCTAGGGTCGGGCTAGGTCAATTTCTTGCAGGCCATGAAATTTGAGGGTTGGGCTTGGACAGCACTGGCCCGGCCGTGGCCTTGGGCCTCCTACTTTTATTTATTATCTATATAATATTTATATATGTAACTATATACTAAAATGCCCTTGTCAAGGGGGATATGAAGGCGATTTCATACCCACCTACCCATTACAAAATGTCCTAAAAATCCATACACACATACTTGGTTCAATTCATATATATCAAATTATTTAAGTTAATAAGTGTTGCACGGTGTCACAGCCCCATGTAACTCAACATGCAATCGTCTGCTTTGGCCCATGTGCGCGCGCGAGGACTTCCCACGCAGTCACTCATCCTTGTACTACTCTCGCGTAAGCACGCTTAAGTCCGGAGTTCTTATGTGATCCGAGACCACACGACTTTAAAACGCATGAGACCCAACGTTAGAAGCATGTGGTTGACAAGCTATGCCCAATGCTTAAAGGTGCCCCACGAACCAAGTCCTCACACTCTTCCCCCACCGAAAATAAAGCCGTACTCGGCTCTGATACCAACTGTCACAGTCATGCCCAACTTAGCATGAAATTGTCTGATTTGGCCCACGTGCGCACACGAGGACTTCCCAGGCGGTCACCCATCTCGGTATTTATTCGGCGCAAACACACTTAACTCCGGAGTTCTTATGAGATCCAGGACCGCACGGCTTTAAAACGCGTCATACAGGAATATGGGAGACTCACCGTCAAAAGCCCATGGTTGACACACTATGCCCCATGTGTGAGCACGCTTAACTCTGGAGTTTTTATCGGATCTAGGACCTTACAGATTTAAAACCCATCGTGTTAAGTTAATAGGAGGTTTTGAGTTATAAGCTTAGGGTCAAGACTTGGATATTTCCATGGCGGGAATAGCAGAGACCAAGGATAAAAATAGCAGTAGCGTCGGGGGTAGAGGCCCACCGCCAAAACACTACATAACAGGGCGCTACCTAGCGTAGCGGTGTGATTTGAAAAAAAAAATCATAAAAAAAATATGAGGAATCTTGTAGAAAATCTAGAATATTGAAAAATGATAGAAAATGTTTTTTTTTTTTTTTGAAAAAAATAACTAAGAGAAGAGGGGGTAGCAGTCCCCTCATTGTATGAGGTACTGTGTCACTGTATAAATAGAAAATAATGGTAATGATAATTTTTTGTATCCCAACGATCTTCCTTAAGTAATCTTGGCAATCTTCCTTAGGTGTGTGGGTCGCATGCTTAGTTTCTACACGTTTGTTGCCTCCTTCACATAAGTTTTGAGAGTTCAATCTTGGAATACAAGGTATTCGATGAAATGCCTAAATGAGGATTTCCTCTCGAAGTGAGGTTAGAGGTGATGAATTTGGATATACTTTTGTGAACATTAAGAGTTTGAAACCATTTGTTTGGGGAGATTTCTCAGGTTTTGATATTTGTGAACAACATGTAAGGAGCCATGTTGGGGAATCTTTGCATAGTGAATGTGAGGTTCTCACCTAGGTATTGTATTATTTGTATGGAATTTTAGATCCCAAGACTACCTTTTGTTCCCTTAATTCAAAATCTCTTAACTAGCTTTAAGAATGGATTTAATAATGAACGGATTGATTGAACACACTTTCTTATGTGATTTGTGAAAGACTTGTCAAACCCGTCTTCCATGCACTCATCACCTCTTTTCTATTTTTCTTCATTTATTTAAAATGGATATTCATCTTTCACCAAATTTCAGCATCATCCCTTCAAACTTTAAGACAATTAAATATGAAAACCATGGATGAAGAAGAAGAAAAGCCCAAAGCAAAAGAAAAGTTGTGAACGGTCCTATTATCATCAAAATGTGGGGCTCGCGGTGGTGCAGTTGTTCCACTCACGACAAGCATGTGGAGACAAACTCAGCGTTTCAATGCACGCACTGCTGCTGCATCTTGTCCAATCTCATAAATGAGAAAGTGACAACACACATGGGCAAAGAAGTCCCCTCACATGTAACCCCATTCAAACGTCGCAGAATCATGTGATGGGAATCCCATTCTCCTAAAAACACGCTTTTCCTCATCAAAATTTTGTTGGACTAAATCTTGTGGTTGTGTTACTTAAATTAAATGGCGATCTCCTACGTTCAATTAGTTACAGATAAATGCTTGTTTACGCAAGAAATGAAGAGGAAGATGTCAAGAAAGAGCTCTACTCCCCCTTCTTAAAGCCTCCATTTTGGCAATTTACTAGGTTAGTAAATCCCAATCTCCTAAAAAGTATCATCCCGTTTGATAATTTATTAGATTAGTAAAAATAAAATAAAGCTTTATTTTTTTTAAATGTTCAAAGAGTCGTATTTAAAGTATATATCTTTAAAATTCTCTTTTTTTTTTAATAATAAATAAAAAAGCAACCTCCATTCTCTACTAAATGACAAGAAAACACCAACTTTTTATACAAAAAATCAAAAAGATTTCCTACCGATCTACTAAAAATAAAATACCATTCCAATCCCTTATATTTTATTCTCTTAATTTGATGCTTTACCTCAATTTTATTTTAATAATAAATTACCAAATTGGCTCAAAGAACTAGAAAACAAGGATATAATGGATATTGGAGATGGAAATTTTTTTAAAGAAGATACTTCTAGAGTTCCTTCTTGTTTAAAGGTCAAAACAAGAAAAACGAGAATGGTTGGGAAATGTTATGCCGGTCAACGCTAACCTAACCCATTTTACATGATCAACCTATGTCTTATACATACTAGAAAAGCGTAACCAGGCCCATGCCCATCACAAGGACAAAAACTAAAATATATTTAGATTTAAAATATGTAGATATTATTAGAAAGAAAATAATTTAAAATAAGAAGTTATAACTTTTATCATTACTAAAGATTCTATATATCAAAATCTATTAAAAGGGATAAAAGTGTGCTTAACTTACATAAACATTACTTTCTAATCTAACCCATTTTACGTGATTAACCCATATTTAACTCGGCAGGATTTACCCAATCTTTATCTCGGTCTTCTACTAAAATGAGTTGACTCGGTGAGTCAAAAGTCAACTCCCCAAGTTTTCTAGCTTGTTTGGTAGACACATTTAATAATCAAAATAATATAATTTATTGCCGTGGTTGGAAAAAACGTCAAACATGATGTCACATCCTATGAAAGCAATTCAACCTCGCTCTCACAAGTCACAAGACAAATTCAACCAGAACCCACCGTTGGAGCTAAGGTACGGGTACCCAACCTGAGAACATCCCTAACCCAACTTAAATTCTAACTCGGGTTTTACTGTTCACAAAGTAAAGTAAAGTTAGCTAATAGAAAACAAGAGAAGAAGAAGAAGCAATCATACCATTTCTCTTAGCAGTATTCCTTCCTGAATTATCTGTACTGGAGTTCGAAGGAGAAGTTGCTGCAACTGGCGGAGGAGGAGGAGATGGTATGCTCACCCGTATAGGATTCACTGAAGCAGGATGGAAGGGATATATGTCATACCTTATATTACAACTCACAAAATACACATTCCCTCCTTGTTTTGCATCACAACACCATTTGATTGCCCCAATCGCCTCTTCAAGACAACGATAGCAAGTTCTATTGGACAAGTCTCTTGTGCACTGAGCTAACCCATACAAGCTCGCGAACTGTGTGTAAGTGGTCACGCCAGTTCCGATCCTAGATGGGTTCATAGCCGCTGCGGTCGACACGTTCTCCATCAGAGTCCTCACCAGCGTATCGAAACGAACTGGGTCTGATATGTTTTGTGTGTTGTATAGACCTTGCCTTTGATTTACTTCCACTTGGGAGAAGAAGCGCCAGTCCGAGTAGCGCAACAGGCAGTTGTAATACCTGTTAAATACAATATAAGAATATAAGATATAGGTTTAAGAATATAAGATTAAGTTTCATCATCTCCTACACTGATCCCCTCTCATGCGCTCATCCACAAAAATGCCTGTGGGGGCACACCTGAACCCCACCTAGAGAAGGAATCAGATGGGATCTAAAGATCACCCCCAAACCTACTTATACAGCAGGCGCGAGATGATGATGATCCTAACCACCTGATCAATGGCTAATAATTTTTTACCATATAAAATAAGTGCACAGTCCATCAAATGATGATCCAATCCATTCGAATGGGTGCCAAAACCTAAAACTCAATCGGGGTGGTTCCCTATTTCACGGACCATTCAGACCCGCCCCACTATCTCAACTTTAAGGTGTTCTGATGGGTATATGAGCTAAGGAGTTTGTAATAATAATAATACAACAAATTTTTTGGTTTTTATACTTTTGGGGAAAACTTAGATAAAATTTTATCAACGCAAAAGGCACAAGCAGCCACCAAGAGATACAACTGCTAAATCCCAAAGGCCAAAAGCAACGATAGAGAAATGAACCATAGAGCCTACAAAGAGTTTCATGAAAACCTGACTGCAGCTTGCTTTCTATTGGGACAATTTTGGAGAATTTGGACCATTGAATTGTTGAGGCAAAGGCGACAGTCGTCGATCGATGCTCCAGACATGCACTGGAAGAAGCCATAGACTCGGTCTGGGTCTTTGCCATAGGAGGTGTTGTAGAAGGTGTTGTTGTTGAGAGGACCATTGGTGGTGAGAGAAGGGAGGAGGAGCTTGAGATTTGTCTCGAATTGGCTGCCGTTGGTATAATTGGCACCATACATGCAGTAGATTAGGGGATTTTCCAAGACCTCTTCAGCTCTTGTGGGGTTCTGTGAGTGTAGGATGAGAAAGATAAAGAAGATAAGAAGGTATATGGGTTTCTGTAATAGAAGATGATGCTTCATCCTAACTAGGCCAAATACGCAACTGCAAAGAGGAGCGTTTTGGGAGTTGGAGGGTTAAATGGTTATTTATAAGGACTGTTTGTTTGGTGGAATTTCCTATCAGAATTCCATGTATTTGACATTTCAAACACTGTAGTGGTGTCTACAGAATAATTGAAATTTCTTGGTAGATAAGGAAAATTTGGAGATTTAACCTTATGAAATGCCAATTTTACTATTAGAAATCGCTGGATTTCACCTTCTCAATGCTCGGTTCAGAATAATTGAAATTTCTTGATAGATAAGGAAATTTGGGAGATTTAACCTTATGAAATGCCAATTTTATTTTTAAAATTCGCTGAATTTCACCTTCTTAATTTTAGGTTGCATGTTTCTATTAAAAAACTTATAACTTATACGTGAACATTTGGAAATCCTATTGGAAGAAAACATTTTGATATCCCCCAACAAACAAATTGGCCTAATTACATAAAAAAAAAAAAACCAAACAAACAAACAAACAAGTTGGCCATAAGAGAGATTAAGGACATCTATAAGCTGTATTATTATAATTCAGATGGCAAAGTCTAAAAATCATTATGTTGGATCACCTTATAAAATCTAGGGATTTTTACGAAAAAATAATTTTAAATCTTAATTCAACGGTTTTATGAAGAAAAATTATAAAATAACAAAAGAGTTGTTCGTACATTTTATTTTTGACAAAACTACCACAGTTGACGATATCGGCAACTTCCATTGCAAAAAGCTATGTGTTGCTTGTCCCTCCAACCTCACTCAAAGCCACCGACTAAGTAGAGAGAAAATCTTCACTTCGGCATTTCATCGAATACCTTGCACTTCATATTCACACCCTTAAAAGTCATGAGAATACACTTTAATAAGAGGCGAAAATGAATGGAAATCAAGCAGGGGACCCACACACCTGAGGAAGATTGTCAAGACCACCTAAATAAGACAACCGGGACTCAAAATGCAATAGTTTTTACAAACTTTCCATCACTAGATAGAGAAAGATGAAGCGACATATAGTTTTTTGCAATGGAAGTTGACGATATCGTCGACTATGGTAGTTTTGTCAAAAAAAAAAAAAAATACGAACAATTTTTTTGTCATTTTATGATTTTTCTTTATAAAACAGTTGAATTAAGATTTAGCTTAGAGTAAATATTCTTGTGTATATTGGGTGTATCGCTCATTTCATTTTTCAACAGGAGTTGGGCCCATGATCGATTGATCATTTGCTACAATATGAAAGAAAATATACAAATGAAAGAGTACGAGATTATATGTCTTCGTGTGACCAATTGTTCAGTGGAGGCCAACTTCTGTGTGACTGCTGAAATTTAAACCACGGCCACTATACTTGGGGAGCTTTTAATTTTGGGATTTGATCCAACGAAAACTGTTCTAATGGAGACTTCTCAAGGAGACTCCGTGAGAAATTTTTGTGGGGCCCATTGGGGGCCCCATTTTGGGATGAAACTGGTTGGGATTGAATAATCTATAGGGGACCACCCGTAATATCAAATCCGGCCTCAATCATATGCTTCTAACCCCTTCATCCATGACCGACAAGCCCAATCCATTCGTATGAGTATATAGTCGATACAACGGTCCAATTCATTTGCATTGGTGTCAAACCCCAGGCGTGTGACTAATGAGGGGATTTATGTCCAGTATAAGATTTGGATTGGGTGATAAGTGGGCCGCACCCATAGACTGTGAAAACAGTCCTCACCCTATTGTTTTCCATTAATTTTTAGTGGTTTAAATATTAGATGTGATAGCGCCACTAGTGGAACTTTATCTATTAATTGAATTGGCAGCCGAGATCAGCATCTGGAACATATATATTACATATTTTAATTGCTAAGTGATGGCTCCACTTAAAGCTTAAAAAAACGAAAGAAAAAGGTCCGTGCATTTAGTGTTGATCAACCTCCCTGCTTGGCCTAAAATAAATCCTTCTTAATACTTTTTGAATCTCTGGGTTAATTCCCACTGGCAAATGTTTTTGTCAATGGTCAAGTCTTTTGATGGGATGGATGTGATTTTTAATATTTATATTAAGTGGATAGATATCCGCATTCTCTTTTCTTACCGGCGACAGTTACCGTGCGAACGGTCTTAAGACAATACCACCAGAATAGCCTCAAAATATATATTTACAGCTGAACTGTTTGATCAGTAGTATATCGCAGCCACGGATATAGGATATCCTACAATCATAAGCAGAAAGACTTAAATAATTTATTTTTTTATTTTTTTTCTTGACTGTGGGACCACCAAACTACCATCCAAACTATTGGATAGCAGTATGAGTGTAAGAACTAATATTGCACCAAATTTAAACCGTTGATCTATTACGATTATCAAGAAATTTACAAGAAAGTCACGTTGTTTTGCAAATTATAAGAACAAATTATAAGCCACTTTTTTTTGCAACTTTCTTAACCTTTATAGATCAACTCTTCAAATTTCGTACGATATTAGTTCTTACACTCATCCAGCTATCCAATGGTTTGGATGGTGGTTTGGTGGTCCCACAGTCAAGGAAAAAAATAATACACGGACTGCTCAAGTGATTGTGGGATATCATACATCCCTGCGATATCCTACGGATCGAATAGCTCTACAATAAATATACATTTTTGGGATGTTCTAGGGCTATTATCAACTTTAAGACCGTCCGTACAGTAATTGTCCCTTTAATCTATAATCTTTCCAAATTAATGTCAGCCATTTTAGCCATGGCCTCACCAAATAGAATGGGGACATTTTTTTTTTTAGGATTTTACAAAAAGGAAAAACATTTTATATGGCCAATGGATAAAAAAAGTCACTTTAGCAAACCTCGCACCAAAAAGACCTTCCCGCCAAAAAAAAAAAATACCAATTTTTTATTTTATTTTTTTCCAGAGTCCATATCAACCCTCCAGTAAACAGGTGATGGTAAATATCAACCCTCTATAGGTGAAGATAGCAGTTTTCGTACCCAAGAAAGACCATTCAGGTTTTGGCGTCAAATGGTTTCTCTTAGGCATCCAGGTTAATGTCTCTAATTGCAAGCTCCAACCATACCGATGATGTCCTATGGCCACGTTGGGCAACCCATCTCGACGACCCACAAAGGGCACCGGATCGGATGCTGGTGACCATATTATTTTTAAGCGACTTGTTGCATGACATCTGGATTTGAATATTCAAGACCAGATTTTTCCCTATGGATAATGACATAACTTTCGGGTGCCGTTTAGATATGGGAGACTTTTTTTTTGCCATTTTCATGGGTAAGTTGAAACATTGTGCAACCACTCTCCCATCAGTGGCGGAGCCAGTTACGAGGGCCTGTAAAAAGTAAAAAACTTCAAAGAAACCACCCACAGATTTTAATAATTGACATGTGTTTTTTCTAACGTTTGCCCTTTCACCAATATATCTTTTACATTAAGTTCCCCCATTAAATTTCGTGTCTCCGCCCTTGTCTCCCCTACCAACAAGCAAGGAACCGCATGCTAGACGATATAATATTATTCAAGCAGTTGAATTTTTGTTCTATGTCATCTTCATTTAAGATTTGACGGTGTCATCTTTGGATCATTTGTCTTTCGCACTCTTTCCGGGTAACGAAATAATACCCATGCCCGAAAGAAACTGCAACATAAGCCATGAACATCCCCATCAGAGAGAGGGACATGATTGATGACCATGATTAATCGAGTTCTAAAAAATAAAGTTGCCCAATTAACCTGTTATTTTGGATCATGGCCTCCATTTGTTGTCCAATTAACCTGAAAACCTTAATGGTCTTTTTTATTTTCACCATTCGATTGGATTTGGAAAAAAGAGAAAAAAGGAGATGATGAAAACTACTATCTTTGCCTGTGGAAGGTCAATATCGACCCTATTCAAAAAAAGGGTAAAAAAAAAAAAAAAATTGGGCAGGAAAGCCTATTTGGTGCGAGGTTTGTGAAAGTAACTGTTTTGGTCCATTGGCCATCTAAAGTTTTTTTTCCCTCTTGTAAAATCCTCTTTGTGTGTGTGTGTGTGTGTGCGTTTTTTTTTTTTTTTTTTTTTTTTTTTTTTTCTATGAGGAATTCCCTATAGTCATTGTTCTGAAATCTTTTCATCTTTAAATATTAATTTTTAAAAACAATCTTCTATTTCAACTTTCAAAATGCACCGGCCTTCGAATATTCATGAATCTAATAGGGACAATGAGGGATTTAGGTATCTCAAGATAATTTTTTAGAGATATTTTAGTTATTTTGTGTAAAAAGAAACACTTTTCCTTTTCTTAATCATGAAGCAGTACCTCTAATTAATCTGCTCTTTTGCCAATAAAATAAATTATAATAATCTACCCTATTTTTAGATACCCCATCCGAGGTTGGAAGGAAGAGAACCCACATAAGTTGAAAGAGGAAGCTCTCGGCCACTAAAGTTGCAAGTTAGCAAACCTTGTTGTCTCTTTTTTCTTTTTCTTTTTCTTTTTTTTAATTTATTTTTCTCTTGGGCCAGATAGGCAAGTGTTTTACCACATGGGATATAATCTATGCAGCCAGGGGTCGATGCCTGGTACCCATGTGTGATTACTGAGTAGACAGTAGACACCCGTACCATGGGGTGTCTTGTGTTTCTTCCCTTGTTGTCAATTAAATTTGCCAAGTTTTTGGTAAATTTCTTAATCTTTTGGTCGTATTAATGGGTGTTCGGTGAGTCCAAATCATCTGAGTATTTTTCCCACGGTGATCTTGAGTGAACCAATAAAGAATCACTACATCACCTTGGTGATGCCTTTCCAGGGGCAGACCTACATGTAGGCCTAGGGGGGCCATGACCCCCCCTAAGTTTTTAAAAATTTACTTTTTACCATTAAATTTTTTGTAAATTTCTATTTTGACTCCTAAATTATTAAAAAAAAATTTAATAATTTTCATTTGGCCCCCCTAGTTTTATTTTCTAGGTCCACCCCTGGCCTGCCCTATCACGCACAGTGGTGCCTGCCCACAGTTTCCACAGTAATGTGACGGACCCTCATCGACCACTCACGTAAGGAAAATCCTCATGGAATGCCGATTCGTATCTGGTGGGTAAAATTACACAGTCATGCCGGGTGGTAGACTCGTGGGCCTAACTGTGCATTCGCTACAATACAGAATTTCTTAAATGCTAACATGGAGTGGACCCCCACAGCTAGCTACAAATGTTAAATATCCCTCACAAATTTTGTAAGGAATTTGTAAGGGATCCTCGCAAAATTTGTATTGTTGAATATCCTTAGAGGGGCAGCCCTTACAAAATTTTGTGCTGCCTTTTATATCAATTAGTAGGACCCACATCCACAATCCATCCTGCTCAAATCAATGATCTCTCTTCTTCGCTTACTTAACTTGAGTTTCACTTTAATTAGAATTGGGCCTACCATTAGATTGAACATGTTTAGAACAAATGATGGTGCACCCAATATTTACATAAGGTCGGCACCATGCTTAAGAAATACATGATTTTCTGGCCCTTCTCCCTTTTTCCTTGTTCAAAATAAGTTATGAAAATAGATAAACCAAAGGTGTTGAATCATGTGTAGATCACATACTTTTCATGTGATCAATGCATATTCACCATGTTAAAAGATGTTAAAAGAAGAAGATCTTCCATTTAGGGTTGTTGTGTTGGGTGGATTTGCCTAACTACGTAAAATCTTTCAATCTTCTTGTGTAATATGGTTATTTGCGCTTTTGCATGCACGGTAAAACCGTTTGAATATAACTCTCAAATTCTTAGGGCCATTTTGGTAATTTTATTAATATAATCAAGTAAAGTTAAGTCAAGTTAAACATCTCATCAAAATCACTTTTTACCAAAATTTCCTCCATCTTTTTCAAAAAAAGTAAAAAAAAAACTACATTTACTCACTAAAAGACAAAAAAACTCTATTTCCCCATACAAAAAGTCAAAAATATTTCATTACAAACAACTAAAAAAAAAATACTATCATAACTCACTTATATTCTATACATTCTTTTCATTTCACTTCACTCCACTTTATTTTAAAAGTAAATTACCAAACAGGCCCTTATAAGAGATCCAAGATCATTAGTAAAACACCCTCCCTTTTATTGGACAATGTTTTTTTATTTAATAATTATAGATCAATGTGGGCATGAGATTGATGGGAAATCAAATTGCTCCAAAAGAAAGACAGTTTCTAAAAGTCCTCTGCCATTTCTCCTTGGACAGTTGGGACTTGGGGGTAGGGACCCCTTAGGCCCTTACCCAACTACAAGTTGGCGTAAAATAAATGATACAGATGCAGCTGCCATCTTAAGGTTTTGTTTTTACTGCTCACATGACTCTTTTTGTGTAGACAAATTTTATGGGAAACTTCAGGGAATTGCGGTCAATTTTGTATTTTACTCACTGCCGTTTGGTTACGTTTAATTGTGTAAGTGCCTAAAAATTACGAACTTGATTAGGAGAGGGTTAAGCTCTTGGTTTGATGATCTAGGGAAGATGAGGGAAAATGATCGGGCCTCCGATAACCTGAAAGAGGAAGACAAAAGTCAGAGCCCTTGGCTATAGGCAGCCGAAGGCACTCCGACGCTCAAGTCAGTGTGATAACTGAGAGGAATGGAGAAGGAGAAGTCTGAGAGGGAGATTTGTTGCGTACCTCATGTGGTTCTCTTTCATGCAAT
The DNA here is from genome assembly GCA_038049695.1 of Cinnamomum chago. Lineage (NCBI taxonomy): Eukaryota > Viridiplantae > Streptophyta > Magnoliopsida > Laurales > Lauraceae > Cinnamomum > Cinnamomum chago. The sequence goes on along the minus strand of CP142457.1, from coordinate 10,224,671 downwards.
ATATAGACGTGAGAGTCATCATTGGACTGGACCCGGGGGGGGAAGGGAGTCCCATCAGCATGTACCATTCTCTCCTGAGTGGGGGTAGGTAAAAAGGGAACGTCTCATCGGACCATCTTCCCATACCTATGGACGTGACCCTGAGATAAGGCGTGCCACTTATCTAGGTCCGGCGCCCACTCTATTTGTCAGTTTGTCGTCCCCGTCACGGCAGTGCATTTATTGCTGCATCTATGATTGAGTAACAGGAGATCGAGATCAGGTTTAAGGCCGAGACCAAGGTGGATACTCGTAAACGTGGCCATCGAGACGGGCTTCATGGCCCGACCGAGATGGTGCTTCTACCGAGCTTGGACAACACCAAGACCAAGGATATTCCAAAATCAAGGAGCGGCCCCACATAAAGCTGTGATTACGAAATGACCCCACACAAATTGAAAATCAGAGAAATCGCGACCAAAAGGTCTAAGAGCATGTTTCTTTGAAAGATTTCAAAGAATTTATCCCTGGAGTAATTGTCCAAAAGTTGTCCCTTGGAGTGTAATTCGTGAGTCTTTCTCTTAGCCGGAGCAATCTATAAATGGGATTTCAAAAGAGAAAATGGCTTTTCAGATGATTGGATTACATAATTCAAGCAAAGAAAGATGAAATTTGGTAATACAAAGGGGACGACTGTCAAGTTATTGTCCAAAATCCCAAGAATCACAAATTCTTGTCAAGACTTTTGCAAACCAAATGATCCTAAAACGATCTTAGATATATAGTTGGAATCTTCACTTTTCTATAATATATGCCGGCTGCATAATCATTTTATCATCCTTTTATACATCCGAACATGTTTCAACGACTTTTTTGAAACACAAATCTTTTAAATTTTTAGCACGCAAGGTTCGGTCTGTAGGTAACCTGCGAGTTCATGTCTTATATCCATTGATGGAGCAGGTCTATAGAAAAATCTCAATTTCCTATGAGAGAAATATGAATGCAGGATCTGACTCTCCCGTGAAAATTGAAATCCCTAATTCTAGATTTTAGAAACCATTTATAATTGGATCATGAGAAGAAGATATTATGGAGATTTTCAGAAGGTTGAATAAGTGGAGAGGGAAAAAAAAAAGTTGGTCATTTTTAACCTTTCGACGGAATTCAGCCGGGAAGACCACAATGAAAATGCCGTGGTGACTCCGAATCAGTCCCCATGGTGAGTCCAAATCAGCTCGCTTTCGCCATTTGTTTTGTCTGCAGACGAATTCCATGCCCCCACTCCCCTAGATGTAAGATTGATGAGACACATCTTCCAAATTATTCCAAAAAGTCCTTTGGAGTCATATTCTAGTGGGCCCAATCATTCATAAAATGGGCCAATGCAAGAAATTTCAAGAGAAAAGTGATCTTCCAAATTGACAGCTCCCTACTTCCCTCTTTATCTTCTTCCCCTCGCTTGATCCATCCTTTCTCTCCTCATCATAGGAACAAAGGTCTCCATCTCTCCTCATGCCCCCTTCCATCTCTCCTCATGCCCCCTTTTATGGACTCATTAGTTTCTAATGCTTGCATTTTTATTATAAATAAATACTTACATTTTTCTTTCTAGCATTTTTTTATTTTTTATTTTTTTTGCATTTCTTGCAATACACACATTTCTTGTATTTTTTATAGTCTTGCTAGGGAGATGATTTATCATCTTATTGATGACGACAACTTTCCAGCAGTTGACTTTCATTTGATTTGATCATAATGGTAAGGTTTTAGTTTTTCTTCTTCAAGTGGATTAATCTTTTTAAAAAATATTATATTTGATTCCGTGTCCAATCCAGACCTTCCTACTGCTTATGTATTTTAATATTTAATCCGAAATTTTGTATTTAATGGATGCTTACCCATAAGTATACATACTTTATAGTTGCAGTGCTAGAGTATATTATTTATAATTATTTATTATTTTGTTCTTTCCCTCACATGATCCTTAAATGGTGGGACATTTTATTTGAAAATAGTAGGACTTATTTTATGGATAGAGGATCCGGACGTGTATATATATATATATAATATATCCGTAAATGAGATGGTCGCCATGGTCAATGCCTTTAAATTCAAGGGATCGTTGTGTTATATAAATTTACTTCATTTTATATTTATTCTCATATATAGAAAATCTTTTAATATTCAAAGATAATAAACAAGCTTATTTTATATTTATTTCATCTTAACAATATTTCAAAAGAATTCTTAAATTTTAACATATTTTCAATTTTTACCCGGGCTTAGCACAGGCATTTATTACTAGTTATATATATTAAAGCAATAGAGAGGGGATCGTGTAGCGAGCCATGTCGGCACTCAAGGATCTCTCTTTTCAAAAAAATACAAATAAGAAAATATAAGGCCTTGGCTTTAACGTGGGCCACTATACTCATCCCAAACAAATCTCCTTCCTTAAAATCTCATTCCAAACAAATCTCCTCAAATCTCATCCCTTAATCCTAGAATTAATTATAATCTTATTTCAATGATGAATCTTATCTCTATACCATTTCTAACTTCTCCCATATGTAACAAATTTAATCCCTTAAAACAAGGTCTCAATGTCGTTTCTAATCTCTCCTCCCATATGTTCTTTACATATTTGAATAATCTAATCACTTAAAACAAGATCTCAATACCGTTTCTAATCTCTCTTCCCATATGTTCTTTTCGTTCGTGCTAAGCTACTAATGATTTATAGATATGCCTAGGCCCCTAAAATATCTCTGCTAATTATAATTATTCAAACCCCTATAATATCTCTGCTAACTATAATTATAATTCAAATGTCTCTGCTACCCTTTCTATCAAGAGTCCTAAAATCTGAAAAACTATAGACTTTCACAAACCTCATAACAACGTTAGCATTGGATGATCAAGAAGTATATGTCTTTCATCTAGATTTTATTGTGCCTGATGTGGAAATGGATGCATGCAAACAGGCCTGAAATTACACAACTAAGGATGGTACCATCATGTAACGGTATGTGTGCCCCACACATTTCTATTTTGAAAAACATGGGAGTCTGTTTTTTTTTAGATTTTATTCGATTGTGCTGATTTATAAATTCATTTTTTTCCCTTTTCTTTAAAATTTAATTTTTCTATTTCTTACTTATAGTCGTATCTCTTAATATTTTCATAGCTTTACAATTTATTTTTCTCAGGTCATAATCATTTTGTTAGATCACTTGAGTTTTTCTTTTTTATAATTTCTTTATGGTTTAATCGACTTAGGTCCACATAGGTCAGGCCTAAATACAACTTGCATACAACCCTCTGAGAATGAATCTAATTCAGTTCAAATTATGTTAGGATTTTTAGTGTTGGCTAAATTCATGGGTTGGACAAAACTCTGGGTCTTTTGAGTTGTAATTTTTATTTAGAAAAAGGACTCCAAAGATAGAAGATTGGAAGGACTCAGATGAAGATAGTCTGAAAGGCTTAGAAGAACAAAGATGGAAAATTCGTGTTGAAATTTCGGATCAACCAGAATGTGGTCCGCTCGAGCGACCATCACATCCGCTCGAGCGAACGGAGATGAAAAGCCCAGACGCCTGACAGAAGAGATTTAGTGCTGAGACAGAACCTCATCCGCTCAAGCGGATGATATCTTCGCTCGAGCGAACGAGGCAGAGTACTGCACGAATTTTGGAAACCTGTATTTTTAATTGTGCCCAAACTGCTTGTTTTAATCCTAATCAAGTTAGGCAACCTTAAGCACGTCCCAGGGGCTATTTAAAGGACTTAAGGGTTATTCTAAAAGTGTATCTGAATAAGACCCTCACCTCTCAAAGTTCTGAGTTAGAGATTATCATTGAGAGAATTCTTCTTTAAAGATTTTTTTGAAGTTGTGCTGCCAAGTTCTCTAGAGCCAATTCTTCTGCATCCTTGTAGAAGATTATCTTCTTGTGAGAAGACTTCAAGAGTCAGACGCTGCTTTGAATTTGTTGCAATCAATGGTGTGAAGTCGTTGAAGCGTGAAGCGACATAAGGTAACTTCAGTCCTTAGGTAGAGGATATTTGGGGAAGAGATCTGAGTTTTTTATAATTGCGAGACTCATAGTGTTTGATTTGATCCAGTTTGGATCGGTGGTTTTTCACCCGGTTAGGGTTTTCCATCTTAAATTTGGTGTCCTTATGGTGTGTGATTGTTGATTTTATTTCCGCTGCATATTGTTTATTTCTGCACACTATTGTGTTGATTGTTTGAGTTAGACCAATCTAGAAATCGCGGACCCTATAAGAATATTTAGTTCTTTCAAATTAACTGTAATTATTCAAACCCCTATAATTATTTAAACATCTCTACTACCATTTATGTCATCTATTTTTGGTTCTACGGCATCAACATGATAACAAGATACTTCAAAATAGACAATTAATTGTATCATATCGTATCCAATATTTCATTTTTTTACGTGGAAAATTTATGTTCCAGTATCCATCGCATGTCTCTATCATATGCATCGTGTTTTGATTTTCATGGCCATATTAGATCATCAGTTAAAGGCAAGATGGAAGCAATATAGTCCTCACATGCATCATTCAGGAAAATGCCTTAACAACAAGCTATCACACTAATTGCATAGATTATGGCAGGCCATTTGTGTCTATCTTTCAGTATGAGCTTTTGCAAGATGTGCGGGCTTGTTTGGAAGAAGGGTGAATTGAAGTAAAGTGAGGTGAAGCTTCAAATCAATAAAGAATAGAATATAAGGGGTTGGTCTTTTATTTTTAGTGGCCCTTGATATGAAATCGTTTTCACTTTTTGTGTAAAAGGAGTACTTTTTTTGTCATTTAGTAGGGAAAGAAAGTTGCTTTTTAACTTATTTTTTGAAAAAGAAGAAGGAAAATTTGAATTTATGTGCCTTTGATATGATTGGTGGTCTTTTCTTATCTGGATGATGGAGGCTCTACCTCACTTTACTCCAATTCACAGTCCATCCAAACACACATGCTTGTTTGGATAAATGAGGAGTGGAGTAAAATGAAGTGAATTTCATATGAGGAGTGAAGGGGAGGAGAAGTAGGTTGAAGTTAAAGTAGAGTATTTTATTTCACTCAGTTTAGATGTTTGGTGTAATGTTAAGGTTTGCAGTAGAATCCACTTTTACTTACCAGTTTGGCAATTCTACTAATAGAGTTAAATGAAGTAAAGTTGATTTTGAAGAAAGAATAAAATATAAGTGGATTATTATTGTATTTTATTTTTAGTTGTTTGTTATGTAATCTTTTTGATTTTTTGTATGAGAAAGTGAAGTTTTTTCTTTGTATTTTAGTGGATAAAGGTGGTTGATTTTTTACTTGTTTTGAAAAAGATGGATGGAGTTTTGAATTAAAGTGTTTTTGATATGACATCTTGTCCCAAAAATGGGACTTTTACTATATTAATAAAGTGCCAAACTAACCTTCAAAAATCCGAAGATTTTACGATTCAAGTGAAATGAAGTAAATGTGGGTGAAAATAATACTTTATCTATTTGCCAGCCTCATCCAAACAGTATATAATTGAAAATTTGAACGGTTAGCACTCATCTTGGAATGTCAAATCGGTCGAGCCGGCACGACCCAGTCAACGGCTTGTGGCCCGGCACGACCCAGTCAACGGCACGGCCCATGGGTCGAGGAGCCTGGGCTCGTTGGCCCATTTGGCACGTCCCACCAGGCCCGTGGGCCGTCCCCTGAGGCCCGCCAGGATCGGCCCGCCATGCATGATAGGCCTGGCCCGCTAGGCACAACCCGCCTGGCCCGCCTAAAAATGATTATTTTTAAAAAAAAATTCATTTTAACCCCCTAACAGCCATAAAACAGTCATATAAGGTGTATTTTGTGTCCTTTTCAATTTTACAAAGTCTATAAATACTCTAATCCTCCCATTCATTGTCTTTTAATCAAAGTTTTATTTACCTAAAAAAAATACAAAGGATGTCAATCATTATATAACAAGTGGGCCCATTGTGACAAAATCACTATGGAAATTGGGCCAAAATAGAACACAAATAACTTCTGTGCATTTTTTATTTTGGCACCTACCAAACATCACTAGATGGCTTTGTTTGGCTAGGTAAGCTTGGAAAATAGGTTGGAAACTTGGGTCTAATTGAAACCAAATCTAAATTTATTGACACAAATTACATCCCTTTCTAATATTATTCTTTGGCCCGGTCAATAGTTATAAACTTATAATAGTAATCCAAAAAATATATATAATGTTACTTTTACTTTTATTATGATTATATTATCCCATTAAAACATAATCAGCTTCAAGTATAGTTTGGTCCCTTCACTTGTGCCTCAGACCATAGATATCGTCTTGGACTCACAGGTGTCTCTTTGGAATGTGTCCAATCAGATATTATGTCCCAACCCAGGTTAAATTTGTGTCACCATTAAAAAAATTGGTGTTATTTTCAGGGATTGAAAAGACACAATATTTGATTTTATGATCAGTCCAGAGGGTTTTCAGTATGTTCACCAAAGCTTTGATTATGCAGGGGGGGCTGCCTTCCCATGTGACTCAGTTTGAAATGGTGACAGAATATAAATAACCACCAGGTAACAAATAATGATTCAGCACAAGGCGAGGGAGGGAGGGAGGGAGGGAGGGAGCGGTAGAGGGAGACTCATAAACAAAATCATTCAACCTAACATCTCTACAAACCAGAGGTAGAAATCCCAGCAAATTCTAGTGGCTGTAACACAAGGTATATTTGCCTTTTTTTATTGGTAATATGCTTGAACAAGCAACCTTTTGGTTGCAACAATGAGCAAAAGATGTTACTCTCATCATGGGAGTTTGCTTGAATTTATTTGGTTTTATTAATTAATTTAATGTTGCTTGGGTTGCTAGACTCGTAAGCAGAAAAAAAAGAAGATAATTAGCGAAAGGTCCCTAGAATTGAATCTATCCAGCCTCCAGTCCAGGCAAATTCTTTTTAAGGGCTCTAGTCCTAGCAGCTAGACTGTTTACAGGCAGAGGTCCCTGGTTACAATTTACATGACGAATTTGCCCTCTTCAAATTGTTTAGGCATCTAATTTTGAAATTTAAAATTTCAAATCTTCCATTCCCCCCCCCCCCCCCCACATTACTTCAAACCAGACATTGATATTGACGGATTGGATCTCAACAGTTGAGATCGATCTCTGAAGAAGAAGACCCCTGCAACGAAGAAGAATAAGAAGGAAAAAAAGACCCTTGCAACGAAGAAGAAGATCCCTGCAAAGAAGATGAAAAAGAAGAAGAAGAAAACCCCTGCAAAGAAGAAGAAGAAGACACGTGCAAAGAAGAAGAAGAAGACCAAGAAGAAGACTTGCAGAACACGAAACGAAGAAGAAGATGATATTCTGTGCCATCGCCGGATTTCCTGCGCCATCGTCGTTCCTACGTGTTGCCGGAGAAGGGAGATCGCCACTGGACGTCGTGCTATGCCATCGCCGGAATCGAGGAAGAAGGCGAATGGAAGTTTGCTTTTGTGTTTCTGATTCCAGAACGAAGAAGAAGAAGAAAGTGGGTCTAGGATCTGCAGCAGTTACGGATTGGTTCTAGGTCAGGTTTGACCTGACCCGTTCCAAAAGTCTATCCCCGTTCCAATCAAATTTATCTGAGTTCTGGATAAATTTATCTGAGTTCTGGAAAAATCTGACTGAGTTTTGGCTATTTATCTGACTTCTGGAACAAATTTATCTGAGTTCTGGATAAATTTATCTGAGTTCTGGACAAATCTGTCTGAGTTTCCGGCTATTTATCTGACTTCTAGAACAAATTTATCTGAGTTCTGGACAAATCTATCTGAGTTCTGGCCAAATCTATCTGAGTTTTAGGCTATTTATCTGAGTCCTGGAACAAATATATCTGAGTTATAAACAAATTTATATGAGTTTTTGGCAGATTTATTTGTGTCTTTTGAAATTTATTTGTATTTTTTGAAATAAATTTAACAGAGTTTTTGAAAAAAAGACTTGAGTTTTTTGCCACATTGTTCACTAATTTGGAAATTGGGGTTATCTTAGTTTTGGCAAATGTATTTGTGTTTTTTTAAATTTATTTACATTTTTAAATTTTATTTACTTCTTTTGAAATTTATTTGAGTCTTTTGAGATTTATTTATATTTTTTTGAAATTTATTTGGATCTTTTGAAATTTATTTTCATCTTTTGAAATTTATTTATATTTTTTGAAATTTATTTGTATCTTTTGAAATTTATTTGCGTTCTTGTGAAATTTATTATTTTTTTTAAATTTATTGTGTTTTTTGAAATTTACTTCATTTTTTGAAATTTGTTTGCTTTCTTTTGAAATTTATTTGCATTCTTTTTTTTTACTTTATTTCATTTTTAGAAATTTATTTGAGAATTTTTTCCTATTTTTTGAAACTTATTTTTATTTTTTTGAAATTGGTTTGAAAATCTCATTAGTGAAATCTTATTAATCGTGATTAATTTAATGGTAGTTGACTATTATTAATGGCTTATCCCACTAATCATGGGATATGATTTGAAGAAAAGGTAAATTAGACATTTTAGGTTTTCAAATTTGAAAAAAGGACCTATCACATTATAAGAAATGATTGTGGACTTAAGGCAATAAAGTGAAATGTTCAGAGATCCGTCGCTGAATCTAAAAAAAAAAGCTATTACAAAATTAAAAAAAAAACATAAAAAAGGGCAAGGTGGAGCAATTGCCAATTACCAAAAAAGAGTTCACATTTTATGAAAGTACCTCTCTTGGAGTGATCCTATCCTAATCCCATACTCAGAATGGAAGAGATAAAAGTTTTCTGTAGTCGCAATAAATCACCACCATTCTTGATTTATGCTTGTGTTCTAATTTATTTTTTAATGCTAATAAGAATAAAAAAAAAAAAAAAGAGAAAAAAGGTAGAGGCCCGCTGGCCCGGGCCGGGCCGTGCCGTGCCGTGCCAGGGTTTTTCCCTGGTGGCCGGCCCGGCCCGTTTCACATACCTCCACTCATCTAACGTTTCCAAACCGGCTTAAAGGATTTTCCAGTTTTCCAAATTTCTATCATCACATCTAATGCTGATCAATCCCACTACCTCTTTATCGGGGTTGTCCTTTCGACTGTCTTTTCAGTTGACAAAGGACGGCTCTATATTTTACGAAAATGACAATCCGGTCAACATTTGCTTCCTTCTTCCTGTACTCAAATGCCTGCGCATGGCAACAAACAATCAGCTTCTTTGAAACTTAAAACCACTAAATCTAGATTACCCACTCCCTCGCTCCCAATCCGAAGATCTCACCCACTTCAATTAAATCACCTTCACCCCAGATCCCAACCCATCCCTCTCCCTCATCAGAGGAAAAAAAAATGGAGTCTTTTTTCCTAAAAAAAAACATATCTTTTCTCTTCCTGGCTTCCCTTCTCTTCCTCTCTCAACACCCCATCACAGCCCAAGTGGAGCCCATCTTAAACTTCTGTGACTTGGGTAGCACATACTCAAATGGAAGCCAATTTGAAACCAACCTCAAAGCCTTCCTTCCCTCTCTATCCCTCAACGGCCCTCTCCATCTCAACACCTTCTACAACGCCTCCTACGGCAACCCCCCAGACCGCGTCTACGCCCTTGTCCAGTGCATGTCCAACACCTCCCTTGAAGACTGCAAGACATGCCTCAACACTTCCGCCACCGAAATCCTCCGCCGCTGTCCCAACCAGAAGAGCTCTGCGATCCGATATTATAACTGCCTGTTACGCTACTCCGACCAGCGATTCTTCTCTCAGAGGATGACAGGGAACAGGATAAAGTTCTCTAACTCCAAAAAAGCAACGGACCCAGATCTTTTCAATGAGAAATTGGCTGTTTTGATGAAGAGTGTATCATCTGAAGCAGCTTATAAGGACTCTAAGTTCGCTACGGGGATCACAAGTGTGACGGATTCGTTGAAGATTTATGGTATGGGGCAGTGCACGAGGGACATATCTGGAGATGAATGTAATCTGTGTCTGCAGGAGTCTGTGAGTGATATTCCTGTTTGTTGTAGTGGGATGACTGGAGGGAGTGTTTATTTTGTGAGTTGTAATCTGAGGTATGAGATATTTCCCTTCTTTGGATCATCCACAACGACGACGACGACCGAGGGGCAGGAGGATCCAGATGATGGTAAGTTGCTTCTCTTTTTTTAGGTTGAATTTGCTTTGATTGATAAATTCTTATTTTTGAGAAATATTGCTACTATGTTTAAGAGATATTATGTCTTCAATTAAAAGGGTCTGTGATGGATTTATGGTTTTGTTGATAAGGACTCTTGTTATTTGAAAGTTGATCTTAAGAATTTAGGGACCTTTTGATGTTATCAATACAATGAACCCATTTTGATATTAGGCCAAAACTGAGGGTGACTATTTTAGATTTTTCTGTTAGGTGGTGATAAGGTTGTGAGGTGGACCCTGAAAACCACAGTTCAGGGGAAAGTAGGCATTTAAAGGGACTCATGTAGATATGGGTAGATATGGGTGATTGAAGTTACAGCCACAATCCGTCTGTGGGGCCCAATGAAAATGGGTGAGACTTTAATCATCCTGTATTCATGTGTGGTCCCTTTCCCCCACTGATACCCACTGTCCTATGTGGTCTCAGCAGCCGTATGCCTTGGACTGATCTCTGGCTGTGCTGCAGTACAATTTTCATAAAGTAGAAGGGGAAGAAGACACGGAATTCCTTCTTTTGTCACTATTGATGCAAACTAGGTGTGCAATTAGGTCCTTCCAGCTGAAAGTTAACTCTAACAGAGGTTGGGCTGGGGTTCTGCCCAAAAGTTCCTTGGCCTAATCTAATCCCTTTTTAAGCCTGATCCATCAGATCTATTATGACTAAACAAAATTTGAACTAACTGGTTAATGAGTAAGCATATAAGCAATTTTTCTATAATAGTTAAATTCTCACTTCACTGTTATGATCCAGGAAGGAGGAGAAAATTATGGGAGACTGCTGTCGCAATCGCCATACCTATAGCTATTTCATTGCTGATTCTCCTTGGTGTAGGCTATTGCATCCTAAAGAGAAAGGAGGAAGCATATGAAGGTATTCATTAAATTAACATTTAATAATTGAGGTTTCTTTAGTTAAAATGTTAAATAATTTTTTTCAGGTATTCTGTTGCTACATTTCTCAATTCAATGGTGGCTAATATGTTAAGCATTTTTGTTAAGCTTTTTACATATTTTATCAGATATGTGATGGTCCAACGTCCTGCGACAATTGATTAACTACTATGTTTATGCAGATGGTGAAAACATTGCAAACATTGATTCGATATTGTTTGACTTCAATTCTATCAAAGTGGCAACAAATAATTTCTCAAATATAAACAAGCTAGGAGAAGGTGGTTTTGGTCCAGTTTACAAGGTACTACTATTTATTAGTCACACATATATGGATGTCCATCCATTAGTAATGATATTAAATATCTTTGGATTCCTTTTGAGCCAATGCTAAAGATTCTCTTATTAATCATCTTATTGTTTGTAGGCTAAATTACCAAATGGAAAAGAACTAGCAGTGAAGAGGCTTTCAAGACATTCTGGACAAGGAATAGAGGAATTCAAGAATGAAGTAACGCTGGTCGCAAAACTTCAACATAGGAATCTTGTTCGACTACTGGGTTGTTGCACAGAAGGAGATGAAAAGTTGCTTATTTATGAATACGTTCCAAATAGGAGCCTTGACATTTATCTATTTGGTTAGTCGGCCCTATTCTAAATCTTTTCCTAAGAGGTTAAGTTTCAATCGAATGGTTAAGTATGCAAGCAAAATTTTCTCCCATGGGATGTTAAAGGGTGGGGAGCTCCATCAATACACTTGGACCCCTAGAATTTTGCCTAAGTATGTAGTATTAATTGTTGGCCAAATATTGCATAATGCCTAATTCTTCATGGGAAATAAGAATTCTAAGTAATGATTTTAGTATTGAATGGGCTAAAATTGAAAAAGAAAAGCTGAACATCTATAAACAGCCATCAAATAGTCTTCCCTTTATCGTTTAACCAGCTATCACTGTAGTAAATCAAATCCTATAAAAGTAAGGTTTCCATCTACAACTCCCTTACATCCTTCGCTTCTCACCTCTTTAGTTTTTCTTAGTTTCTTCTTCAGATCCCACCTTAGTAAATTCCAAAGTGTTTAATAGGGAGCAAACTAACTAATTGGCCCTTAGAAAATAATAAAGTGCTCGCTAATACTGAATTAAGCAACACTCTGGCCTTATAGATGACATAGAAAATGATAAACAGCAAAGCAAATTTTTGTAAAAGTATTGCAATCGTTCATTTATTTTTATAAATTCAAGATATTATTGTTTTTCACATTGCTGATTATTTGTTGCACTTTTTTGGATGTAGATTATTTAACATGTGTTAAGAAATAGTATATTTTCCATAACATAAAACGTTGAAGATACTTAAATACAAATCAAGCCATCACATATATATTTATGTATGTACTTGTTTTGTGTCTTATTATATGAGTGAGATTTGGTTTCTGTGGCAGATCCAGCTAAGCGCACATACTTGGATTGGCAAACGCGATTTAAAATTATTCGAGGAATAGCTCGGGGGATTCTCTATCTTCATGAAGATTCCCTGTTTCGAATTATTCATCGAGACATAAAAGCTAGTAACATATTGTTGGATGGAGAAATGAATCCTAAAATTTCAGACTTTGGCATGGCAAGGCTTTTGGGAGTAGACCAAACAAGAGGAAGCACTGGCAAAGTTGTTGGGACATTGTAAGTGTATACATATAGATGATGCTAATTTGAACTAAAAAATGCATTAACATAAGAAAAAAGTACACTGCTGAGAGGTAAATTAAACAATTTATTGTTGATGATTGGCAGCGGATACATGGCACCAGAGTATGCCATGCGAGGAAGATTCTCAGTTAAATCTGATGTCTTTAGCTTTGGAGTGTTATTACTAGAAATCGTGAGCGGGATGAAGAATAGTTCCTTCCAAAATTCTGATAATGCTCAAAATCTTCTTCAATATGTAAGTAAACCATAATGAATTTGATGTATTATTATCAACTTATGCACCCATCTACGTTGAGCATCCATTTTTCTGATTTTCATATGTATGGCTATTTGTGTAGACATGGCGACTATGGCAAGAAGGCCATGCTTTGGAGTTGATGGATTCATCCTTGGGAGATAAGTGCTCACGGAGTGAGATGTTGAGAATCATACACATTGGATTGTTGTGCGTTCAAGAAGATGCATCTGATAGACCAACAATGTCTACAGTTGTTCTCATGCTTAGTAGCAATTCTACGACTCTCTACATGCCAAAACAGCCTGCGTTTGTTTGGGGGAAATGCCCAGTTGTCGCTGCAATCAGTTCGCATTCATCCACAATTGAGTACCCAATTTCTCCATCTTATGACATCTCTTTGTCTGAGTTTGAACCAAGATAAGGAAACGGTGCCTTCGCTGTGCTCATGTGCAAGAATGAATTATTTCGAAGAGGAGAAGGAATTACATCTTACCTTCTGTTTGGAAAGCGGGTAAAATGAGGGGAAAGTGGAAATTTGAGGGTGTTTGGGAAGGGGGGAGGGAAAGTGGGGGTAAAATTCGTGTGGGGCCCACCTTAAAACTTTCCTTAAAAAATGAGGGGAAAGTATGAGGGAAAGAGGGGAATCTTTGTCATTTTATTAAACTGCCTGTTTCACTTTTTCACAAAATAAGGATAAATTGGTAATTTTCTTTCTACCTCACAAACAAATCAAAACCCGTACTTTTTCAAAATTAATTCTCCCTCGTCTCCCGTTTATTTTTCTACCCTCTCAAATTTCCCCTCCCCTCTCCTCTTCCCGAACACATGGTTAGAGTATAGAGAAATTAACTTCAATTTTACTCTGTTTAAGAGTATTTGATCTAACCGGTGTCTCCTTTGATTTACAATTACCAACAAGATTTTTTTTTTTTTTTTTTTTTTGGGGTAATTAGATGTGGGAGAAAACTATTCTGAGTGAAGTGAGATTGATTGCAGAGGAAGAGCATCAATAAAGTGTTAGAGATGAATTTACATTTAAAAATCAAGTACACTGTCTGTTGGCCCTACAGGTATTATTAGGACCACATCGGGTCTCTTACTTCACAATTTACGGATCTTGTATAGCGATATATTTATAACCTAAATTGATGCACGGCCATATAAAATTTAGGGGATCATGTATGGCTCCCCTTGTGATGTATGGGTGATCACATGAGTGAGTGTTTTAACTAATAGAGGTAAGGAAATGAGGTTTATTTTGTGGTACAGGAAAAGAGAAGTTGGACTTTGGTGAGCATTCAACCTTTAAGAAATATCTTTGGGGTCCGTTTTGGAATAGGTATTCACCACGTGGAAGGTATCATTCATTACATCTATTTAGATTTATGGGATCCTGCTAAAATTACATCCAAGGTTTGATCTAGGTATTTGTTGAGTTTGACAAATGGTTTCTCAAGAAAAGTATTGAGTTTATACATTGAGGAGCAAGGATCAGATTTTTCTTTTTTTCTCTTTTTGGTCACATTTCTGAGAAATAGAATGCCGAATTGAAGGTAAAGAGGTTGAGAACAAAGAATCAAATGGAATTCAGATCAATGGAATTTGAGAACTATTGCAATAATTATGGAATAGTTAAGCACTACTACACTCCTAGGGTAACTCATCAACGAAATATAGTTGTAGAGAGGATGGCTTAAAAGATGCTCCCCAGAGAGTGTGTTGTAAGACCTTTTTCTCTTGGATTGTATATGGACTTCTGGCAAAGGAAGTGAAATTTTTTTGATAACTCAAAGTATCTCTTGCGCAGTTCCGTCCGCGAGCTGTGCCCGAGGGACACTCGATGTTGGACAACTGAAAACTAATTCCTATTGAAGGAAGTGAACATGGCTAGCTATTTGATTAATAGGTCTCCTTTTAACACTGTCGACTGTAAGAAATTGAAAGAGGTATGGTCCGGTAATTTAATTGATTATCCTCATTTGAGAATTTTTTATTGCCCAGCTTATGCTAAGCTAGAACCAGAGGCATGTAGTCAAGTGTGTCTTTACTGGATATGCTTTACTGGATATGCTTATGAGACGAAATAATATAGATCGTGGTGTTCTAACTGGGATTAACCCATATTTATTATTAACAGGAATTTACAATTTTGTGAAGATGTTATACTTGATTTGAGAAATTAGGTGGAGAAGATAGATGGAGGTAGCACCCCTAAAAACATTAAAGTGGAGTTAGACATCTTAGCCCGTTTGGAAATTTACTAGGTTAGTAAAAGTAATGTAAAGCCATCATTTTTCAGACAAGTGATCACATCAAAAGCACACATCTTCATAATTCCTTCATTTTTTTTTTCAGAAAAAAAAAAGTAAAAAAACAACCTCCTTTCTACATTAAATGAAAAAAAAAAACATCCACTTTTTATAAAAATAAAACCAAAAAGTCCCTACTAATCAATTAAAGATAAAATACCATCATTAGCCCCTTATATCTTATTGTCTTGATTTGATATTTTAAATCACGTTTACTTTAATAGTAAATTACCAAACTGGCCTGGGATCTGACTTCCCAGAAAGGACAATTAGGTTTAGTAGTAAATGCAGTAGATATGTACAAACAAGAGATTAAGGAAATTGCGGGTCAAATATGGTCGAAGATTTATTGACCTAAAGTAGCTTTGATGATGTATGCATTGACCAACATTTCATAATGTAGTAGAAGGGTAATAAAGTAGTTAGTGGGCAACAGCTATGGTATCATATGCCTGATTAGCTTGCGCAGTTGCTTTCTTGGGATAAAAGGTCCCATTGGAGGTATTGAATTTATAATTGCACCCCATACATGGATAATGTTCACTTGTACACACATCTCATTTACAAATAATATTTACCCGTACATGGTGCAAATGACACTGTGCACCAAAAACATCCCAAAGGTGGTGAGCCTTGCCTCCCAGGGACGCGCAATGGTAGTCCGGATGCAGAGTTCACATACAAGCTTTGTGTAGGTGGACTTCCTCCCATATACTATTGAGGAAATTACCATAAATTACACCACAAGGATGCAATTAAGGGGGACTTTATAGAGGTTGGATTTAAGAGAAGGCCCCATTGATGGATATATGGGACTGACCTCAGAAATCTTTGAGGCCTGCCATCAGAGCATCCAAATTCCATTAATATTCTTGTAGGAAATAAAAACCTACAATTGCAGCATTAATTGATTCTGAAATGCATTCTGACACAATCAGCGGTGGACCTAGGTATAAGGGTCTTGGGGCTACAACCCCCACCCTTATCAGAAAAAAGTTAAAAAGATCTTAAGAACTCCCTGCAAATTCTGAGAATTAATGTGTTTTTTTTTTTTTCACAATTGCCCCTTCCCCCAATATTTATTTTACATAGAGCCCCCACAAGTTGAATTCCCTGGGTCCATCCTTGGACACAATGTCTAATTTGTCTACAATTTTACATAAAAGATAATAAATTATGTTTACACTGGAAGCATTAAGTCTCTTGTGCTGTTTATAATTTTACACTATGAGAACTGATAATCATGTTCGTCAAATATCAGAATGACATATTGATAATTGCTTCATAGCCATTTCTTGTCGCTCCGTAAGGCAGTCTCCTTCTACCCACTGAGCTATCGTGGCACAACTTTAGAAATAGTTACTTCATTATTACTAGAAGTTTTAGGATTGGATGAGGATTGCTCCGAAGTAACTTCTCTCTTCCCTACATAAAGAGGTGGTTCAGTGGGATGGGGAAGAGTCACGGTTGTGCTTCCTAGCATGAGCACAACAGATGCTATGGTGGGTCAATCTGTTGCACCTTCCTGAATGCATAGTAACCCAATATGGACAAATCTCATTACCTCATCCATTGGGCATGAACCGATTAGGATTGGATCTATTAGCTCTATCACTTTTCCCTCACACCATAATCGCCATGCCTGTAATTAGAATATGAGAAATTCATGATTCCCAAAACCCAAATTTTAAATAAAGATAACATGATTTGAGTTGGGACATGCATACATATACGAGGAGGCTTTGGGTATTTTCTGCAAGATAAGATCGACTACTCTTTCTTCCACTCAAAATTTCTAGTAAGAGAACACCGAAGCTGAAAACGTCTGATTTCACTGAGAATAGACCATCCATTGCATACTCTAAAGCCATGTATCAACTATTTCAAATGAAAATTGTAAAATCAAGAAGGTAAGAAAAGGCATTGTGAAGAAGAAAAAAGTTTGATTTGTAGGAAACCGTCATATCATAGTTACTATTGTTTCTGTTTTTATATAAACCATCCTAATAAAGCATATCTCTAGAGCCAATCAGGTTATATTTTGGCATAGATACTACCAATCATGTCTTTTGTTATTATTATACATGCATGTAGTATTTGCCACCTATATTGGGTTGTTTCGTATAGTAATGAATAATATTGTTCACTTTACTTTTGTGGTGATTAATCATAAAAAAGAAATATGAGTAGAAGGAAACCAAAAAGAGCACAAGAAAGTAAGTAAAAAATAAATAAAAAACAAATAGTACACCTTTACTTGAACTTGTGCTTTAGATTGGAAGTTCAAAAATACTCTGGATCCCGTGTTGGAGCTAAGATAGGCTTTTCATGTAATAGGTATCTAAAACTCCACATGGGGCCCATATAATGATAATATGGACCATCTAAGATGACACTCGTTCCCCCTTATATATATATATATATCCCCAAATCGCAATTCATTAGGAGTTTCTTCCACCGTCCAATTGAGCACATGATTGAAAACGTGATTGGGCACTGAAATAGCATTGCTGCTGATTTGGCATTAATCACGTTTGTTATGTGTGAACCAATATTTGAAGATATATCACTGGAGGCGATAATATTCATTTTGGACACTATGGATTATCATCATGTGTGGGCTCCATGTTGTAGTTTGGGAGACCCGTTACAAAGAAAGCCTATCATAGCTATCCCAGATCCGAACTCTTAGAAATGACTAATGTAACCACATTTGGTGTGGGCCTCATTTGGGTCGTATGAGTGAAGGAGAGGTTGCAGGTAAGGCCTTTGCTAAAGGCAAAGAATACAAAAAAAGAAGAAGCTAGTGGGACATTTCTAATTTATGATACTCAAACACGACAATGATATGGTAAGGACATGCCATGGACATGATAGTCGGATGAATTTTACACATAAAAAGTGAAAATTTTAATACGATACAACACAACTCATTTTAAAGTATCTATGCATCTGGCTATATAGTCTAAAGACCACTATGAAGTGCATTGTCAAAATGAATTTGCCTTTGACCATAGTTTAGTTGCGGATTGCATAGTCCTAGAAGGAACGGTTAGAATATCTAACATGTTGCATCCTTGTCCAGTTTGACTATTTTTGGCTAGTAAGATTTATCTACAATCATGGCACCTTCTGAACAGGCCACAAGATATTTCCTACTGCATGATTATAGAGGATGCTTTGCTCCCATTGAAGTAACATTCTTCATGAATGTTATTAATCAACTTTACTTTCTATTGTATACTTGAGCTAACACAAGAAAAATTCTAATTACTCAGCGCCTATTTGTATAGCTCGTATTAAATTTCTTAAAGTACACTAAAAGGTTGTTCATTTGGGGTGTATCTATGGCGGATGTCAAGTTAGGACTAATAAACTTTATATATTTATAAGTTAATTTCATGTAGGAGTTTATTTTATGTAAAAGTAGACTTTTGGTTTTAATCAAGAAGTTGCTAGATGGGATAAATGAAGAATGTGTTTCTTTCGGAAGAGTGTAATATGATGAATAGACTTGTTGCACTATTATTTTGTTTTGGACAATTCCCTAAATGCTACGACTAAAGTTGGTGGATATCAATTGGAGGGCCTCCTTTTCTCCGATGGTAGAAGCTTTAACATTATGCCATGGATGACCTCAGTCTCTCTCAGGTGTCTGAGGGCCAGATCCTCCAGTCACACACTTCGAAATTTCTCCAGTCACCTTATAATGTTGAATGATTTTTGAGCTAGTCTTTTTATTGGTCATTTTGTTTTATTAAGCATAGTGCCATGTTTTGGGTGTGGTTTTCTGGAGGGGTTTTTCTTCCCATCCTAGTGATATTCTTTTTGCAATCAAGCATTAGAAAAAAAACAGAGAAGGTCCGTTGTGCAAAACTGTGATGGATGTTCTGAGGATTCAATTTACTAGACTAACTATTAGGAATCATTCTATATCAATGGCATTGCATAGAAATCTCTCGGATTCAGTATTACTTAACCAAATGGATGCTTAATTTTTCAAAGCATACAAATGTATCTTTCACTAAACTATATATATTTGTTGCCTATAAAACAGACGGGAGTAGTATACTTACTAGGTTCCGATTACTTTGTTTGTGTTAGATTCACCTTGATTTTCTCTGAATGTTCTCGCTAATCGAAAGTCTGATATCTTTGGATTCATTTCATTGTCCAACAAAACATTACTTGCTTTTAGGTCCTTGTGAATAACTTTGAGACGAGAATCCTCGTGAAGATAAAGAAGTCCCCGGGCAATTCCATTGACAATGTTGTAGTGTATTCTCCAAGTCAGCTGAGCATGCTTGATTTGATCTGATTTAATAGTAATATGAAAATTCATTGTTGAGTAATCTTTTTGGTAAATTTCTATTTGACAGTGAAGGCGAATAAATTGGTATAACCACATAACTCGTTCAAAAGTTTACCCAAAAACAATATTGATCATAGATAGAAGTAGAGATAAACTGAAAAAGAAACAAATAACTTCTTTTTCTCATGAGCAATATTGCTTGAAAGACTGAGAGACTGGCAGGGGAGGGAGAGACGGTGAGAGTGAGGGAGATGGAGGGCTGCACAGGGGAGAGAGAAGAGATGGGGATGGCATGCAAAGGGGAGAGATGGGCGAGAGACTGAGAGGGATGGTGAGAGAAGAAGGGTTGAAGGGGAGAGGCGGTGAGAGACTGAGAGACTGAGAGAGATGGAGGGCGTGCGCAAGGGAGAAAGGGTCGGTGAGAGAGTGAGAGAGATGGAGGGCGTGCGCAGCGGAGGGAGGGTCGGTGAGAGAGTGAGAGAGATGGAGGGTTGCGCATGGGAGATCGAGATGGGAGAGAGAATGAAAGAACGAGAGAGGGATCGATGAAGAGTGAGAGACAGCGAGGGATATGATGAGAGAGAGGCCCAGGATATTTTACCCTACAGTGAGGGATATGATGAGAGAGAGGCCAGGATATTTAGCGCGAAACTTTTATCGTGCGGAGACTACTTATCGCCGCCGCAACAAATAACTTTTAGCAAAAAAATTTTATCGATGGCGCCATTGCATCAATAGTTTTATCGATGGTTACAGTGAAGGCCGCCGGTAAAAGTAAATGAAAAACTGGGTTACAGCGGGGGTCACATTTGGCTCCCACTATAAGTATATTATAGTGATGAATTTTATCGGCCGCCGCTATAAGTTCGACGCTAAAAATGTATTTTCTTGTAGTGTGTATTTGGGGAATGAGCAAAATCCCATGGAGGTGATGATAGGGTGCGCTAGCGTGCAGGGGAGGTGCTGAGGGATGCGATGGTGATGAAGAGAGGAGGGAGAGAGGCTTACCTGTGAATGGGATGAGTTCTGTGCGTGGAGGAAGAAGAGGGAGAGATGATGGGGCTCTGCACTGGTGGTGGTGGTGGTGGTGTGGTCTGCGCTTGTAGGAAGAAGGGGCGACGGTCCACGGGCGTGAGAGAGATGAAGAGCAGAGAGACTGGAGAGGGTGGCTACCTCTGAGATGGGTCTGCACAAGGGGTTGCGAGATGGAGAGAGAGGGCCGAGATCGAGAGGGAGAGGAGGTGATGGTGTTGCACCTTGGTTCCGGTGTGAGAGAGATGGACGAGGTCTGCGTGCGAGGGTGTTATGTTATTTCATGGAGGGATGGAAAGCGAGAAAGGGTTAAAGAGATGAGGGATTGCTGGGCGAGAGAGGGACAGAGAGATGAGGGAGAGATGAGGGATTGAGAAGTGGCAGAGGGGTAGGTGTACCTGGCGGTGGCCGGCAGACTCCTGGATGGAGGATGATGGGCGTAGATGATGGTGATTGGTGATGGTGGCTGCGTCTGGGAGTTCTGGGCAAGAGAGATTGAGAGAATAGAGATGAGAGGGATCACTGATCAGGCTAGGGATGGGTCTACACTACGTGCGTTGATGGAGGGTGATGATGATTGATGGGGGCCAATTGGCCATGGGGTTGCTGCTTGAGATGATGGGTGGGAGATGTTGGAAAAGGGTTTTGGAAAATGGGGAAAAGGGTTATTCTCTCCTTTTCTGAAAAAGGGTTTTAGAAAGGGGGAAAATGGTTTTGGAAAAGAGAGACTGTGATAGATGGAGGGACAAAGGGGGAAATGGGTTTTGGAACAGGGGCGTTGGATTGGGGGAGGGGGGATGGACGTTAGGGCCTGGGGGGCCATTTTAGTCATTTTAAAGGCTTTTCCAAAGCAATACTTGTGAGAGAGGAATATGCTCAAGTGCGAATGAAATTGGCGCCTTATTTTGTTGGCCGAAATATTTTTGTCTTCCATTACTTATCCTTATTAGTGACGAATTACGTTCGTCGCAAAAACAAATTATATTTTGTGACAAAAATTTTCGTCTCCAATGAGCTAAAATAATTCGCACCCGCAAATGAAATTGGCGCTTTATTTTGGTGATGAAATATTTTTGTCTTCCACAACTTATCTTTATTAGTGACGAATTAAGTTCGTCACAAAAA
The DNA here is from genome assembly GCA_038049695.1 of Cinnamomum chago. NCBI lineage: Eukaryota > Viridiplantae > Streptophyta > Magnoliopsida > Laurales > Lauraceae > Cinnamomum > Cinnamomum chago. Next base: position 10,202,856 of record CP142457.1, on the reverse strand, counting down.
CAAATTATATTTTGTGACAAAAATATTCGTCTCCAATGAGCTAAAATAATCCGCGCCAAAGCAAATGAAATTGGCGCCTTATTTTGGTAACGAAATATGTTCGTCTTCCATAACTTATCCTTATTGGTGACAAATTACGTTTGTCGCAAAAAAAAAAAATTTGTGACAATAATTTTCGTCTCTAATGAGCTAAAATAATTTGCGCCAACACAAAACAAGTTGGCGTCATATTTTTGTAGACGAAATTTTGTTTTTGTCTCCTATACTTTTGAAAAAAATGAAAACAAACGACAAAATTTATATTTCGTCCTCTTTGGGTGTTCTTTTAAGATAAAAAAAATTTCGTCACAACAGCCTAGATTTATTGTAGTGTGTTTTACATGAGATAATCCCTATGAACATGTCTTGTACATTGATCTAGCCAGGCTTGCTGATCTTGGTCTATTCTCATGTCAACACCACTTTATTATTATTTGCATGTTATAGCCATTTGCAGTTTGGGGTTTTACTTGATGGGTCGGTTACTCGGATATCGGGGTCGGCAGTCGGCGTTGGACGACGTCCATGGCGTTGAATAGCTGGGAGCGGGCTTGGACCGTGCTGCTATTCCCAGGACTAGGAGCTACGATCCCACTGGAGCCGGACTTTGATATCAGTAGTCTGGTCTGGATTGTTACTGGTACCCCGGGAGGTGCCTTGGACATCCTCGGAGTCTTCCTCTTCTTCTTGCATTGCATTGTTTGGATAAAGTGGTTATTGCTAGATGATGTTGGGATTTCTGTCATTGTCTCACATGATTATTATTCATGCTTTATGCCTAGTTTCGCTTTCCTTGTATTCACATGATATTACACTTGTCCTTATTCTATATTTGATGCATGCCATGACATTTATACTTTGCTTATTTATTGCTCAACATGTCGTTGACTCTGTTCCTTGGTGTGCAGACACCTCAGGTGACTACTACTATGAGGAGCAGGCAGGTGAGGAGATCCCAGAGGATTTCCAACTGGCTGAGGAGGAACGAGAGTGGCGTGCAGATGACGTAAAGTAGCATCATCATACTTGGCACGAGAGAGATTCATTGGGACTTCTTTAAATTCTTTTATTCTTTATCTCTCGTCGAACCTTTCACACTATTGACTTCACTATTGTTTTTAATGGCCTTGATTAGTGGGATGACCATTGTAATAAATTAATTTCTTTGTTTAAGTTTTATTTTATTCCTTGCTCAACTTTAATATATATTGAGATTTATTATCTCTTGTTGATATCCAAATATGCCTAGAATTGTATGAGTTCCGTAAATTCTTATTATATTTGAGGCTTGAAGTATTATATCCTCACAGCAGACTTACGATCCTTGGGCCTAAAGGACAAAAATTTTAATTAGTCATAAATTTCACTCCCCGGATCTGGATTATTCTCTAATCGAGTTCGAGGGACGTGACACTTTTAATTTTTGAAATAACCACCTTTATTAATGTCAAACACCTTTCTTTTTGCATCTACGGTGAGCCCTCGACTCTAGCTTAAGCAAGATTTAGTGCATAACCAATATAAAAGCATAGAAATAGAAATAAATAAATAAGTTCTTGGCCCGAAGTGGCAATATAGGTCAGTGGGACATTGACCGTACAATTGCCCTTATACCTGACAATTCCTCAAAAACTATCGCAAGTTAGATAATTCCCGCATAGTTGTTTGGAAATGACACTTTGTGTAAGGACCCGTCCCTAGAAATACTTAGTGGGATCCAATTTGACCAAGTCAACCCCTAGGTTATCTTATTTATTAGGGGATTAACATGAATAGTTAGTAACTCGCATTAATTTAGCCTAGTTTATACAATTAAGACCTTGTGAGGTTAGTAGTTCCATTTAGGAGTTTTGTTGGAGTTCCTAGAATTAATTAGATAATTAGAGGCCTTAGTTATAATCTTAATTATAGATGAGTTTTCCTTAGAGAGTTGTGCAATTAACCTTAGAATGACCCAATTACCCATGGCTTAACCTATTAGCCCATTAATTATATGAGGGTACTCTAGTCTTTCCAACCAAACATTTTCCCTCCAATTTGAAATCCAAATGCCCTAAATGACCTTAGCCTCCTTTATTATCTACCAAGTAAACATGAGCAGTTTAATCATTATAAATAGCCTACCTTTATTGCCCTTAGGCTCCTTCATTTACAACCGCTCATTTGAGGATACTTTAGTCATTCAATAGGAATACCTAAACTACTCTAGTCCTTATCCTTTATTTCTATTAGCAATCAAGGACCCTTTAGTCATTCCATTTAAATTTTCTCCAAATACCCCCATCCTTTTCCTAAACTTACATTAGCAAGAGAGAGCACCTTGGACATTCTCCATTCCACCAATTCATATAAAAAGAGATTTACCACAAGCTTACCAAACCTTTCATACACTCTCCCTCTCATTTCACTACAATTTCCCTCCCATTTCTCTCTCTCTCTCTCTCTTTAAGCTAGAGATTAGGGTTTCTCTCTCTAGACCTTAGGCCTCCAATTGCTAGAAGTAAGAGCCTCATCTACATCTAGCTTTCTACAAGCTAAAGAGCTCATCTCAGCTTCTAAGATCTCTCTCCCCTCTCCAAGTGAAGGTAATCTCCATTTCCCCTTTTCAATTCCCTTGTAGAATAGTCATTTCTTTTAGAATTTCCTTTCTTATGCATTTCTCTCTTTAGGAATGGGTGTAGAGATTGTAGATTCAGCTATTGGGTTGATCTTATATTAGGGTAAAGCCAAGCTATTTAAAGAGCTTTCTTCTTAATTAAGCAAGTAGACATGCTTAGATTCCTTAATTAAAGCGATTAATACTCTTAAATTGATAATTATTGTCTTTTATGTATGTTTGGCATGATTCATGCATTTGGATGGTTGATTTGATGATATGATGTGTGGGATTGTTATTCTAGGCTCTTTTTATGTGTTTTTGGCCATTGATGGATGGAAGTCCCCCATTTGGAAGATCAATGGCTCATTTGTGATGGAATTATGATGTGGGAGGTGTGTTTGATGTTTGGAGGTGATTGGTGTAGATCTGGGATGGATTTAATAGAGTTTTTATGGAAAATGGAAGAGGGCAGAATGTTGAAATTCAGGGTTTCGTGTGTACGCAGTCGACCTGGTCACTCAGGATGTTGACCGGGCACACATGGAATTTTCCCCACAACTAGGAGCTGAAATCGCCCTTAGAGTACAGAACTCAGTGTACCCAGTCGACTGGCCACACTAAGGATCCCCTCATCTGCCAGATTTCTGATATAATGTTCGCAGTGTACCAAGTCGACCAGAGGACTCTCTAGGTCGATCAGAGACACTCTAGATTGTGAATTTTGTTTCCTAGTTATCTGTCCCCTTTCGTAGAGTATCAGGTCGACCAGTGGACCCATGATGTCGACTTGCTACACTGTAAATAGTAATTTCCCAAATTTAGTTTCCTTCTATGATCTGATCATGTGTGGGCCCCGTTGACCTTCCATTTGGACTTTTGGGATACGCTAGACACGAGTCAAGGGCCGGGCTTAACCTTGACTCATGTAGTTGCCTAAGTTGAGTCTTAGGTTATGAAACAAAACATGATTCAATTGTTACGGATGTCTTATGATGCTAAACACCTACGAGAGCACCAATGATACTAAACAAGGATCTGGGACTTCGGGATCACTGTCTTAGGTGAAGTGGAACCTTGGATCCGAAGAGAGGGGCAGTGATTATAGATGGATTGAGACATGTGGTACTTATGTTATTGAGAACGGGCACTTAGACTGGCTGGTAGGTCCAAACCTTTGATGTTAGCCTAGGGAGGTACTGTAAATTGAAAGTCTAGGATCCGAACCCTAGTGTGTGTGTGTGTGGGGGGGGGGGGGGGGGGGGGGTGGGTTGAATAGGGTAAGCTAGAATTTGGTGACTAATTATGCCAAGTTTTAACTTGTTTAAATTAACTAGTCACAAGTGATAATTAAGAAACTAGCTAGTGCGGAAGCTTACAAACACAATCATCAGAAAGCACACACTATGACACAAAACTTTATAGTGGTTTGGCCTCAATGCCTACATCCATTACCGGCTTGTGATCCTATACCCCATCAGATTTTCCTATATCTATGCTTTTCAATAGGCTAAGCAATAACATTTACAAGTTGCTTTTTTAAAGCTAAGCAATAACCTCTACACTATGCTTTCCAAGGCTAAGCAATAACCTCTTGGCTTTTATGGTTTACCCCTAGTCATACACTTATGCTTTTTTAAGGCTAAGCAATAACATATGCAACAAAAATGTTTTCTCTAACAAGTGTCTACACAACACGTGAAAAGATACAATTTCAACTCAAATACAAAGCCTCTTAATTAAGCAGATATTACAATGAAAAACATACTCACACAACACTCTATGTAATGCAAAGATGAATGCTCATGGTGTATGTGTGAAAACTTCAATCAAGTTTAAAAAGTAAGTATAATGAATATATGCTTAAAGCATTTAAAAGTTTAAGGCACACAAAAAGATTTGATTGAAGTGAAATGCAAATTACATGTATCAAAACTAACTTGTTGATGACATGAAAATCAAAGGCTCACAAGTTGAATGAAACTAAATAAAACTAAACATGTGATGCATGTGCAATGTTGTTTTAAAAAAAGAAACTAGTTTAACTATGGTTCTAATGTGATTGAAAACAACAAATAAGGATTCAACCAAGTAAATAAATCATGCTATAAAATAAATCAAAGATTTTGGCAAAGCATGATTTATGAAATTTAAAACAACCCTAGTTTGAATAAAGGTGAAGAATCTAATACAACTTAGATCAAGGATGAAATGTATGTAATGGATTCAACACATCATGGTTTTCATGCTAAAACTCATTTGCCAATAATTTAAACAAAGCATGTAACTTATGATTAGGAAAAGTAAAACTTATTTAGTGATTTAACCCAATGGAACTAAGCTTTAGCTTTCCAAATGACCCATTGGTCTCTCTTAGTTCATTCCCCTTTCTCTTGTCTCCAAACACCTCAAGAATGGCTTAAATGTTCCATACTTTGACCAAGGAATGAACTTCATTTTATACCCAAAAAATGACCCTCGGCATGTCCCTAGTCGACCTGGTATAGGGCCCGGTCGACCTGGGCTCAATGGGCAAAATTATAGTCGTTTGAAAAGCCCAACGGTCATCTGCCCGGTCGACCCCCTGTGTGGCCGGTCATTCGGGTCCCTTGGGCCGATTGACCAGCCACATTGCGGGTTGACCTGGTCCTGGGACCTCTTTCCCCACAAATTGTATATTTAAAGTGATTTTCTTGTGGGGACTTTAGGCTATTGAATCAAGCTTGGAAACATATTTTAAATCATTTTAAGAGTTTTAAAAACGTGAATCCTAAAATGCCTAAGTTGATTTGAAAGTTATAAACTCATAGGCATGCTTGATTCATAAAAATTCTTTTCAAGCTTAATGCATCCAAGTTTTAAATCCAAAACATGCATGAATCATTATTTCTAAAAGTCTTAAAAACAATGCATGTGTAAATAAAGATTTCAAGTTTTTCTAAATCAATGCTCTTGTGAAAATTCAAATGATGATTAAAATTATTAAGCATCCATCAAATTGCAAAACACAAAATACCTAACATAAATCACGGCATCGCACTTAGGCTCTGATCAATGATCACGGCCCATGTTGGAGGAGATGTCGGGACTTTTCGCTTGAAGTCCCGACTTGTAATATTGGGAACTTAACGGTAGATACTGATGGACGGATTGTATGATGTGATAATGTCAACTAAGTGTATAGATAAGCGGAGTATACAAGGATATGCACTATTAACTATTGGAAATCGTGAGGATGGATTAGCTATACCCGAACTTCGAGACTCATACCCTTGACTAATATCGTCTCATATTAATGATAATAAGGCGATCTGGTTCGTAGTACCCCCACCTAGTGGTATGTAGGATTGTGGATGTACGATTAGATTGCCGAGGGATTTGGTGCCGGCATGCATATTGATATTGGGATGTGGTTGAATACAGTAGGTACCTTCGGGGTACCGAGACTGTCGGCATTCGGACCGGGTACGTGTGGATGGATAACGATGTTGATTTAACACGTAAGAACAATGGCTGGAGCTTGGCTGGGGTTATGGACATTGATGAACTCTTGTACGCTCTTATTCGATGAGACGGCAACGATGGGTGGCTATGACCCCCATTGTTGATGTCCATCGACAGTTGTTGGGATGACGACGATGGGTTGGCTCTGACCCTCCACGTCCCTTGTACATCAACTGTAGATGTACCTTTATGTGCTCTTGTGGATGTATATTGGATGTATGATCATTCTATATTATAGATGTCGTTGCTTAGTGTCTTTAACCATCGACGTTGATACCGTTGGAACTAGATACGATGGTTACGGATATGGTACGGTTACTTTCTCGGGTTACTTCTGTTACTGGTGACACTGATGTGCTGGTATGATTTATATGATATCTTGATGATGATGGCTTCTCTTATATGCTTGATATGTTGTATCAAACATCTGTTATATTTCTATTTCGATTATAGTTCATGCACTACACTCCACACGGTTCTATCACTCTGATATTCGATATTATTATCTAGGTACTAATCATGAAGGTACAACTGGGATCATGTTTGGTCTTCTTCCCTATCTATTAATATAATGTATTGCCATCTAAACATGCTTATTTGCCTGGCTCATTGAGCTTGAGCCAATCCTTGGTGTTTTCAGGTATCTTCTTCCCCCTCTTTGCTTGGTGGTTAATCTGTTGCTGCAAGTTCTGGGAGTGATGTAGTTAGTGCATCAAGAGGCGTATATCACATAAATTTCTATTCTTTCGTTTACATGTAGCTGGCCGTGGATTGCAGTTAATTTAATTACGGAAAGTACCTTCTAATCCCTTAAAGTGAAATAAAATTATGGGGCATTGCTCATTTACTTGCTCTTATGAGATTTAGGGCATTGTAATTTATTTGCTCTAATGAGATTCATACTTGCTTATCTTATTGGATTTTCCGCTTCACTTCGGTACTTTTCGGGAGCGTCCCGAGATTCGAGGCACTCGGATTTTTGGGCGTTTCACTTTGAAATTGACTATTTTACCTTTTAACCATGGGATATCTTAGGGCTATTGGATATTGCACCGTTAGAAATCCTAAGGCTATAGGATATCAACCGAAACCCATATATATATATATATATTTCACCTCTTTCTTTCTACCAAAGAGAGAAGAAATGCTTGTTGCTTTCCACCAAAGAGAAAAATAACTGCAATCAAAACCATTTCACTGAGGTTGGGCTGAATATCGAAAGAACTCCAACTCAAGGACTCGCATTAAGCAAAGAAGATGAAGAGAAAAATGAGTACTAAATTTGAATTGGATATGTGGACAAAAAACTTACTTTTAGTGGCAGATAGAATGAGATAAGACGATGAAAGTTCCACAAAACTCACTAGAATGGCTACTAATTCCAATTAACCAATGCACATCGGAAGTAATCAAACAAATAAGATAAAACTAGTACTATCTACCAATCACACACCACAAAGAGAAGGCATGCATAATTTTTAACGTGGAAACCCTTAACGGGATAAAAACCACAATCCAAAAATCAAGAACTATTGAACAGTTACAAGATATACTCACAGCTCCTTTATCCAGTCAATACGTCGACCTAAAGACTATAGTCGTTCTTGCATAATTTCACATATTGCTATGACTTCCTCGCCATGCACTGCTCCCCGTACTTGATCTTGTTGTATCTTATCAACCAAGATAAACTATCTTCTACAAGAGAGTAGAAGCAAAAAAAAAAAAAAAAAAAACCTTCTAAATCAGATCTTCAGCATAACCTCTCAATAGCTCTAGAGAATCAAATAATCTCTCATAAGGTTTTCTCACCTCAGATCAACGAGAGAATTAATTAATGTGTGTCTTAGGGTTGAGAGAAACACCCAATATATAGCCCCAAGTTCGTCCAAGAGACTTCTAAGAATAATACAATTAGAATAGAAGTTCTTTTCAAACTCTTAGATAGAGTTTGGACGGAATTGGGTGTGACCGCCTTGCGCTATAGCGAGGGTCCTCTCTGGCCGCTAGCTAGGCTGAAAGTTTGCTATAGCGAAGTTCATGTTCGCTATATCGAACAGTGTTCTGGAAAATGGCTTGAATATTCTAGAACTTGCCCGTCTTCGCTTCAATTCTTCGGCAGCTCAACCGCAATCCGTTCTATAATAAATAAAAAATTACAACTCAAACGGACTATAGTTTTGTCCAACCCATGGATTAGCCAACACTAATGAAATCCTAACAGACGACAAAAAAAAAATGCTACTAATTCTCGATTTTTGCGGCGAAAATTTCTTTCCCCTGTTATTTCCTACCCATTTATCTTAGCTGGTCTATAACAAGCATAACACGCAATTGCTGCGACAGAAAAAAAAATTCCGCGGCCTTTAGCAGTGGAAAAAAAATTGCCGCTAAAGGTCATTTCATCCATTATTAACGGTGACTTTTTGCAGCGCTTTGGGTTTGGGCGGGAAGGTAAAATTGTGTGCTATCCTATGGTTGCGCGATATCCTACAACTCTGTCCTACAATCCTAGGACATTGTAGGATGTAAGGGCAAGATCACAACTTTTAGAGTGTCCTTTCTTGTACGAACAACTTTACAGGAATTATCTAAATTTCAACTGTGCTGGAGCAACTGGGCATCCGCATGGTCAAGTATTGATGGCAATATTCAGAGAGATCTTTTTATAAAAATATATACATCTTTAACTTGAAGGTTCCACTTATTAAAATCTAAATCGCTTCCTGATCCCATGCTGTTTGTATGTTTATTAAATATTACTTATGTATGATCTATTTGACAATGCATTCAGCTTTTATCAAAATGAAACTTAGATAGAGAACGCTATTAATGAGCCGTTTTATTTTGAGTTGTTTAAATTTTAATTACTTTGAAATAAAAAGAATATAAAACTTACTATTTTTCTTCTGTGTATTTCATTTACGTGTCTAACAAATGATCAATTTGACAGACGAGAATCCAATTTCATCCGACAACAATATACTAAGAAATATGTATTTTTAATTTTAATATATGCATTGCACAAAGTATATTCAAGGTCAGTGCGGTACATTTGTGCAGCGAGAAGTTTCTTCTGAAAAGATTGAAATCGTTCAATTTTTCTGTGCATCATCATACTCTCCTGGGTAAACACTTCTTTTTGCATGAAAAAGAAAAGAATAAATTAAATTTTCTCAATGTAGAGGACTCCAATTTTCTGTGCGAGAAATAAGAATTCAGGATTTCGCTTTCTCGTAGATATTAATAGTAATCTAACATTTATACCTGTGATTTTGTAACAATAGGTGGGCTCTACCAAGATTATTAACACCAGTGATCACTAATTACTTTGTCTTTATTTCTTATCTGGTATATCATCAATTGAGTTTTTTTATTAGTTGCCAAATACTTTAATGGTATATTGAAATTTGTGAAAATTTGTCAAACACCATAAGTGAAATAATATAATATTGACACCATTTTTTTCTTTGATAATAAAATCTTACAGTATCTAAATCTGTTGATATTATGTTATGTGTTTATCCAAACACCCTAGAGACCATTTGATTTTATGGCCTCTTTCAAAAGCTAGAATATGTGGAAATTAAAGGAAAAGTTTAGGACATCTTCCTTCCGTTTTTAAAATCTTTATTTGCTATGTTGAATGACTGGTCTGGAGTGACGCAAACTTGGCCGTCACCGGAGGACTGGACAAGTGTGTGAAATTAGGTGCCAACACCACTCCCTTTATATGTGAAATTTCATAGGCAGAAAAAAGCAAAACAGAGGTGGGTCAGGGTGGGCCGTCCGATTGATGGGACGAAAGTGAAAGATCCAAAAAGTCATGTGGAGTCACATGCTGGTGGGCTCGATCGTGAATGGTTCGATAGATGCCCGAAATTTCAAGGAAGATTCCCTGTTCCATATACAAGGCTAAAAATGAGCAGAAAGAGTACTCCACAAAGACTCCAAATAGGTGGTCCACTTTGACTTCATGAAGTAAGAAATTATATCTCTGTAAGCATCTTTCTTGATTTATACTTATTATATTTATTTACAAGCAACATTATTGATTTATTTGGTCTGGATAGCGATGAAATGTAAATTGGGGGTCACCAGTCCAGCATGGCCTGGCACGCCGCTTAACTTGTCACTTTTTGGCCTGGCACTAGCTTGGCATTGCCCAACCCATCCTATATTACTACAAGAAAAGAGGCATTTAGCAACGGTTTTTTCCGTCACAAATTTTGTCGTTAAAATAATGTTCCACTATTGCTCTGTGGCAAAAAAACGAGCGCCGCATAAATATATCAGAAAGTCCACTTGGACTGTATGGGGGGATCGAATTCTGGCCCGATCCCACCATTCGGTCCACATAGCACTGCTGTAAATATAACTATGGGTGGTTTATAACCGCCGCTAATAATGAAAAATCCACAGCAGATATGATGGCTGTAGGTTTCTTCTGATGCTATTGTAGTTTTTAGCACGGTTTATTTTATCCGCAGCTAAAGATATATATTTTTTAAAAATAATTTGTGCTACCTATTGACGTTGATATAAGAGGTCTATTTTCCAAACTTGCCATCTTTGCATGAACTACAAGGTGACGATATCAATTTTTTGTGTAAACCATCTCTATTGCCAGTGATTAGTGCCTGACCCAATTATCTAACCAACGAATCAATGGGCCACCTCTTGGATAGGTCATGGTCCAAACAGGTGCATCCATCAGATATACTATATATAGTTATTCAAAATTGCCCAGACTTCAAATGGATACGTTAAAATGGTTTTCTTTATATTTCAAATTTGTCATCTCTTCTAAGATATCACAGAATATGCATGTGTTCTTGAAAATTTATTGATTATTCATAATTTAAAAAAATTGAAAATGATATAAGATACTGGTAGATATAGATTTTATGTATCCTTTCCAACTTAATCTGATAATATTTTAGAAATTTTTTTTTTTTTTTTGCACCCTTTCCATTTTTGTGATGTTTTCTAAAATATAAATGAAATTGTGAAGTTAATTAGCATTTGCTTGGAGCTGATAAGCGATAATTAAAGGGACAAAAATCTTGATGAAAAGGCCATTTTTCCAAAAGAAGATTCCTATGAAGGGTGCTAATCAAGAACTAAGGTCTTCCATTACAAGTCACAAGTATAATCATTTGACCAGATAGCTCTATTCATTCATAAATCTCTTTGGTCTGATCTGAGGTAGGGGCTTGACCTCTTCTTTCTACAGAACGCGGATATGAATTTTTTTACGGACGAATGGTGCTTAGGAAGCTTCTCTTTCTCCCTTGGTTTTGGATCTAATTACACAGAACCTTGAGTTGAATTTTCTATAAGGCAAGTCACCAATGTATGCATCAGTATCACAAGTCTTTAAGATTTAGATTGATATTCCATCCAGGTGAAAGCTTAGGGCGGCCTGCCTTGTAGGTTATGCTCAGATGGGAGCCCGCCTGATTTTAGACCTAATAGATTGATCTGTAATAAGAGAGGTCTCTGAACATTTCACTTTATGGCCTTAAATTCATAATCATATTTCATAGTGTGATAGGTCCTTTTTTCCAAATTTAAAAACCTAAAATATCTAAGTTACCCTTTCTTTAAATTATATCTCATGATTAGTAATGGTCAATAACCATTTAATTGACAACGATTAATGAAATCCCATTAATGAGATTTTGAAATAAATTCTAAAAAAACACAAATAAATCTCAAAAGACGCAAATAAATTTAAAAAAACGTAATAAATTTTAAAAGAACGTAGATAAATTTAAAAAGATGTAAATAAATTTTAAAATATCCAAATAAATTTCAAAAGATGCAAATAAAATTTGAAAGATCAAAATAAAATTCAAAAAATGTAAATAAGTTTTAAAATTCGCAAATAAATTTCAAAAGATGTAAATAAAATTCAAAAAAGCAAATAAATTTCACAAAACACAAATACATTTTCCAAAACTAAAATAAACCAATTTTCAAATTTTCAAAAAAATTGCCAAAAACACAAGTATTTTTTTATCAAAACTCAGTTAAATTTATTCCAAAAAATGCTAATAAATTTAAAACGACACAAATAAATTTCAAAAAACACAAATAAATTAAAAAACACAAATAGATTTCAAGAAACGCAAATAAATCTTCAGAAAAACTCGGGTAAATTTTCTAAAAACTCGGATAAATTTTTAAAAAAACTTAGATAAATTTGTTAAAAACACAGAAAGATTTATTCAAAAACTCGACTAAAATTTTTAAAATGGAGATAAATTTATCAAAAAGTTAGATAAAGTTTCCAAAAGCTCAAATAAATTTGCCAAGAGCTAAGATAAATTTGCTAAGAATTCAGATAAATTTGCCAAAAACTCGAATAAATTTGTCACACGCTCAGATAAATTCATAAAAATTCCGATAAGTTTGCTAAAATGGTTCACCACAGAATCGTTGCGGTTCTTCTGCCCGTTTGAATCGGAGAGAGACAGGGTTGATCCGGACTCTGTTTGCTTTATTGAAGATTGGATCAGATCTGGTCGAAGATGGGCCACATAGAATAGGTTGATTTTGTGATCAAGAATTACAGAATAGAGGAATCGGAGGCAGAGTTCCAGGTGCTTGGCTCAGATCAAAGGAGACCTCAAGGTTAGTTCTGTCAATTCCTGTAGTCGCAGAAATCGATTTCTACAGGAAGAGGAGGGAGTTGAAGCAGAGAAGCATAAAGGATTTGGACTCTCGACCATGTCGCTGGAAGCAAGGCAGAAACAGAGAACAGAGATCCATCGATGCTGCTTCTGTAATCAGGGCGATAGTGCCCTGTTCTCTACAACTGCCCAGTTTCTTCTGCGAGCCCGGCGATGATCTTCGGTTATGGAGATTGTGATCCTCTGCTTCTGCAACAACCGAAAGAGTCCTTATTTCTTCTCATGCATGGGAACAGTTAAAAATCAGAAAAAAAAAGTTTTCAACCTTTGATATGATGAAAACTCTGTTGACCTGGGACTGGCCCAAGATGGACGTCGTCCCTATTATGGAAATCCGAAGCCAAGGATTTCAACTTCCAAAGTTGCGGTGGGGAGGAGAATTCGGACCTATAATAAGATCCGAGTACTGGTATTGACTGTGATTTTGCTAGAGAAGACGACAAGAAGACCACCAGTCGCTACTGTTGTTGCCGGAGGAGCATCATCGTGCAGCCACGCCCCATCACTCATTGTCAGAGAACGAGGAAGAAGGCAGAAAACCCCAAAATCGTTTTGTTTATAGAATCGTTCGGAAAGAGAAGAGAAACAAAGAAGACCTATTATGGGTTGGTTCTCCGGGACAATGGAGAATGAGAGGATCCTTGCCCTATGAATAAGGAAAAATGAAAGATTTGAAATTTTAAAATTCAAAATTTTATGTCTAAATAGTAGGAAAAATCAGTTATGAAGATGTCCAATGTGGCATATCTAGCCCAGCTATGTAAACTGTAAGCATTAGAGAGAAAAAGTTATTGGACTAGAGGCCTTACAAGACTGTTTTGAGGGTCCTTTCGCTAATTTACTCTAATAGAAATAGTTTCTAAAATGATTCCGAAACATGAACCACAGTTGAGTTTGAATTCAAGTCGTCTCGGTATAGCACGGACCCAACCATTACCCAATCTCTTTTCTTTCCCACGGATTAGAGCAATAGGATACATGGTTATCACTGGAAAAACAAAGCTGTCAATTAGGCTTGTGGATCAAGCCCAATTTTCCATGGTAGATTGAGGGCTTCTAGGAGGCTACATCAGATATTGTGAAAGAATGGCCTTAAAACAGGCTAATTTCCCTTTACACGGTGTCTCTATTAGATTTGAAATCCAGTGATTAAACTAGTTGATTAACCCTAAGTCCAATTAAAAGCAATCAACAACAAAGAGAATGAGATAGAAGGTTCATACGTGGAAAACCCTATTCAGGAAAAAATCATAGGTCTTATCGTCTAGGCCAATAGACAACCAAGCAGTATAATAAAGAAAGTTACAAAACTCATAGTACCCTTCCCAATTGCAACTTAACGTAAGGGCTGCTTGCTTTGAGACACCTATTCGTGAACCTTCACAGTGCTTGACACCAACAACTTGAATGCGTCTTCAATGTGGATCTATTGCAAGAGAGTAGATGGAAGAGGACGCCAAAGCTTGATCTACGGCATTACACAAATTGGGCTCTAGATGATGATTGATCTCTCAATAATCTTCTCTAGGGTTTAGGCTGGGAGAGAGGTGAGTATTGTGTTGCTAAATGCCTCAATATATAGGCCAAGGGTCATGTGTAAAAGGCAATTGGAATAGAATTAAGAGAGTTTGGCTCAAATTCTGAAAGTGTTCTTAAAGTTCGCGCACCATCACCGATGTGTTCGCTCGAGTGAGCAACCATTTTGCCAAGAGATATTGCAAGCTACCCAGGCTCACTCGAGCGACCAGATGGCTCCCTCAAGCGAGCACCAATTCTATCCTGGGTGTGATTTTGCCAGAATTCCGATTTTCTTCAAAATGGACTTCTGATTTTCTTCAACTTATTTCCTCATGCTTCAATTACAATGGCAATTGCAATCCATATCCAAAAATGGAAACTTACAACTCTATTTGGACTAGAGTTTTATTCAAACCCCAATGAACCAACTAAAACCTTATCTCCCCACTTTAGCAATTCATGAATAAAACTCCCTAAATACAAATGATTCTAAAGAAACCCTAGTACAGACATAAAATAAAAACGATGAATCTTAAGAGCTCTGCCAAGACAAACTTCAATCTTCAAGCCCTGTTGGAAAACTTGCACGACAAACTCTGGAGAAATCATAAATGACTCCCTTTTTGTTTAGGAATTGACAAAATAGAGCAAAGTACCTAAACAATAGCATTAGTAAATGGGAGTACAAACAGATGACAACATCAGCATAGAAAACAGTAAAAACACATGATTAGTAGCACAACATCAACAGGGCCTAAGAAGTAGAGATACAGACACAGACAAGTGATCAAGAAAGCAACCTAAATCAGTAGTGAGGAAGCTGGTCAAACATAGTTAATATTGCTTTCTTTGGCAACAAAGGACAAAACTACAATAAGTAAACAGCCTTGGGCCACAAGTTGAACTGTTTCAAGTGTTGAAATGTTGACACAAATACTAACTAAACTATTCATTCAACCTTTTTTAATCACCCCTTATCAGGTATACTCTTTTTTTGGGGTGTGTGTGAGAGAGAGAGAGAAACCCTCATATTAGTTGTGGTGAAAGAAGAACCTCATTTTTCTCAATACATGACCAGATTAGTTGGTTATAATATTTGTTTTTTGATATTTGTATGCATGATTCTTTTGCTTATAGTTTTAGATCTATTCCAGTTGCCAATAAAGTGGAATATGGGAAGTAATCTCTATCCAATAAGGCGTCTAGACTCTAGCTAGATCAATACATCACCATCATTTAAGCTTTGTTGATGTGCCAACTATGTTGGGTCAGCTACATGAATTTTATTTTTTCATTCGGAACTATCTTGAGGCAACTCCTCCAGTTTTTACTATCGGTCCAGAGCCCGGATAAAGGAGTAGCGCTGCTTTTGGTTGATTAACAATGAACAGGGGTGGAACCACATTGAGGCCAAGGGGGCCCCCAACCTTTGGAAAACCCCTTTAAAACACCAAAATGCCCCCGCCCCCCCAAGGTTTTTGGATTTTTTAAAATCCTGCCCTAGCCCCCACCCCCACTCCACCCCACCCCACCCCACCCCTTTTAACTTTTGAAAACCTCTCCAGACTCTAGTCTCAAGCCCTAACCCTCTTCAGTTCTTCCTTCTTTGTTTTGTTCTTCTCCTCTTTTTCTCCATTAATCTCTCGTCTTCAGTGGTTAAAATTTTGCACGCTGACGCCGTCTTCTCTATGTCCAGTCCAGCATTTTCAAGGAATCAAGAATCAAGATCCTCTCGCTTTGAAGAAGAACGATTCTCAGTTGTGCCCTCGCTATTGGGTATGTGATTTCTTCATCATCTCAACATCTCTTTTATGTTCGAATGTGCAGCAAATAGCCATGTTGTAATAATTGGTGAAATTAAATTTTATTCAAGTGTTGCCGCGCCCCCCCCCCCCCCCCCCCCCCCCCGGCGGCCCCCCCAAGATGAAATCCTGTTTCCGACAATGACAATGAACGTAGAATTATATCACAACCCAAAGATTAATTCTCTTGAGCGAGAGAGGTAATTCTGAGTCATGTGAACACGGCACTCAAGTGCTGTGGTAATATGTACTTAATATGTACTTAAATAGAATATTTATCGAGGCTTCTCAAGTTGCCTGATGCCTGACTCAGTGTATTTAGATTCGTTCGTAGTGATTGACCAATAATTCTTCATATCATTCTGATCAAAGTCTAGTCCCAGCCATATGTTGGGTTCAACTAAAATAAATTTTTTTCCCTCCATTCTAATCCATCCTGAGCCAAATCTTTGGCTAAGTTTCACTTCTTAGCTATCCTTACTACTTCCCTCATTGCTTGTCAGCTATTACCAGGGCGGTCTGGCCGTGAAGCCCTACGTATGCCTGGAAAAGGATAAAATTTCTTTAAATCCCCCTGCAGTTTTTAAAAATTATGTGTTTTTTTTTTCACATTTGCCCCTTCCCCACAATATTCCCCCCCCCCCCCCCCCCCCCCGAGTTGAATTTTTTGGGTCCGCCCTTGGCTATTACTTACCAATATCTTAACCATGTAACTTTAATGTTACATGCACTAGAAAGGAATGCTTAAGCAGAAGCAAGTTTATGAAGAAGTTAAAAGAGGAGATAACACTTATCAATATAATGTTTCTGAATAGTAATACTGAGTACGTAAATGCTATTTTTAAGTCAATAGAAAACACTGTAAATATGGTATGTGTCCACGGAAGCACAAATAAGTTTTCTTTTTTATCCTGAAGTAATTGAGGAGCATAACTTGATCTTACTACATTGTTCTATAAAAGGTTTATGGTCCTTATCTAGGGTCCAATTCGGTGATCGAAACCTCATTCACAGAACAAGGTTTTGATTTTTCCACAGAGAGGCCTGCCTCAGTTTCGGATAAAGGATCTCTTGCTCTTGCATATGATCCCAACTTACTCTTCCCTACATAAAATGGAGGTGGTGAAGGAACTGGGAGAGTGACAGAGTAGCTATTGAGCATGAGAACTACTGATGACATCGTTGGTCTTTCATTGAAATCTTCTTGAACACAGAGTAAACCCATGTGAATGCATCTTAACACCTCACTCGACGGACAGTCTTTGCGAAGATTTTTATCAATTACCTCTAGTAGTGTTCCTTCGGTCCAATGTCGCCAGACCTGTCAATGGTCACAAAGCCTATAAATCTTTTTACTTAGGAATAAGATATAAGAGAAATGTAAAACTGCATTGCCATGACACTCACATAGCTCAAAAGGTCATAAGAACTTTCAGACTCATCGAAACTGGAGTTCTTTAGACCAGCAACAATCTCTAATACTAAAACACCAAAGCTATACACATCCGACTTGACTGAAAATTGCCCTTGTGTAGCATACTCTGGTGCCATGTACCCACTGGAAGATATCAAGAAACACCATATAATATTAATCACTTTAGGATTGTTAGATATAAATAAAATACTAAAAGCAATTTTCTTGACTCGCATTACATTTAGATGGTCCTAACCACTAGAATATTTAAACGGAAACAGAATAAAAAGGACAATGTAACAAGATTGCATTTCTTCATGGATATTTTTTTTATGGGTATAGGAAAAACTCAGTTCTGAAGCATCAGCGGAGAACACCACCTGTGGTGCTAATTTTAAGCCAGGACATTTTAGATGTATAACTTATAGTCCAGACTGTGAGAACCGATTATAAGTGCAACATTTTATTATGGTCTCAAACTCTCAATTTTTAGGCTACAATAGTTTCTGTGGAGTGTTATAACAAAGAGAGAACCATTAGTAGGATAGAAGAAAAGAAGAGTTCAAAAGATAGAAAAGAAACAATGTTTGTTAATGACAGAAAAATTTACATCTCCATTGCATCGGCTGTTCATCCCATGATATTCATTGACTATGATCAATAATAGATACCCAAAGAGACCCTGTTTAGATTTCCCATTTGATCCCTATCATTAACAAATGTAACCAAAAGATATTCTCCCTCAAACATCTTTTTTTTTTCTTTTCACCAACCCTTTATTTAATATAGCAGACTACAGCTTCCAATACCCCATTTACTCATTCTTTCAGAAACCCCAAATCTAATGCATTTCCTATGGCTGCTGTCCTTTCATCGAGCCCTATCTCTAATATACTTCTCCTTAAGCCACAACACAACCTCACCACAGCAAACATGAGGACCATTGCCAACAAAGATCATGGATACAAACGACCAATGCAAAGGAATTTTGAATTTATTCACTTGATCAAATGCATCTTGATCAATGTAATGCACAAAAATCTATTTAAAAATGAAGCTCAGAAAATTATTAAAAACTAGAGTAAAAGTTTTCAACCTTGCCCCCTCAGACCCTTCCTCACACAACTTATCTCTTTTCAGTAATAAGGGGTTTCCCCATACTTAGTTCATGTCAACAAACAATTCATACTCTCCTTCCTCTCTTTCTATATTGTCTTCCTCTAATTCAGTCTCTTTGTCCCTATTCTCTCCATTTCCCCCTTTTTTTCTCAGTTGGCCTAATGGCCAGGAGAGTTGAAGATAACCTGACCACCCAGGGATCGATCCCTGGGCGGAGCTGTGGGAGCAGGCATGCTATCCACAGTAACACCCTGTTGACTCCCAAAATGTTCTCCCCTTTATTAAAACACCCCATAACGACTATTTAAACCCCCAAAACGGATAGCCTACTCCTATAGCCTATGCGAACTCGGCAAGTGCATATGCACTTAGATGGTTCATCCTATAATAGACACCCATAAATAAGGTCACCTTAATATATTTTACTTTGTCAATGAGTTTCATGTAAATTAATGTGCCAAAGAGGGAGAGGAACTAGAGAGTTTATAACTTACAATGTTCCAGCAATGCGACTTGTATTGCCTTGAGTTTGATCTCCTCCAAAAAGCTTTGCCAAGCCAAAGTCTGAAATTTTGGGATTCATGTCCATATCCAGTAAAATATTGCTAGCTTTCAAATCTCGATGAATAATCCTGAGTCGAGAATCTTCATGAAGGTAAAGAAGTCCTCGAGCAATTCCTTTGATGATTTTGTATCTTGTTTCCCAGTCTAGTTGTCTACTTTTGATTGGATCTATTTCCAAGAAGCACAAGTAGTAAAAACAATGAATTAGGAGAGCAAAAAATAGAGAGAAATCGGTAACAATAGTTTTTAGACAAGTTAGTAAAAGCCCAAACCAAATAGAAAGGTGTCGAGGCTAGTGTTAGGAATGTATTCGAAGACGAGCATCTGCTCTTTCTCTTCTATGCAACAACCCAACAATGTCACAAGATTCTTATGTTGAAGCTTAGCAACCAACGCAACCTCATTCTTCAACTCCTCAACCCCTTGACCTGATGCTCTTGAGAGCTTTTTCACGGCTATTTCTTGTCCATCAAATAGCTTTCCCTGTACAAACTCCAGTTGTGAGTTGAGAACAAGTCTCTAATTTAATAAAATTTTAACAAAAAGGATTTTATGATGCAAAGTCTTGAATTTAACGGCAATATATTATGAGAGACGAAATTAATGCAAAATAATAAGTTTTTTTTTTCTTACCTTGTAAACTACACCAAATCCACCTTCTCCAAGTTTATTCTCATCCGAGAAGTTATTTGTGGCAGTTTTTAGTGTGCCCAAATCAAAAAACTGCAACTCCATGTCTTTAACTTCTTCCACCTTGCCAACAGCTAGAAGGAACATTTTTTTTTTCCAAATAATTAAAAGCCAACCAAAATCATTCTCGATCTCTATAGCAACCAAAATGTTGGAAAATAATTAAAGATGAAGGAAAAGTGATCACACTCCAAGAAGGTCTTATTGATGAAGCAAATAAGAAAGAATTTTTGGTGTGAAATACACACTTGCAAAAACTCCATCCATGCTGATTGCATCATAAGGTATGCAAGTCAGGAGGACTTTCAGTTTGAAGATAGATTAAGAGGACCCACCACCAAATCTGGAGCTGTGAATCTCCTTTACAAAAGGCAGTGATTGAGATCATTCTAATTTTTCACTGTTCATTGTTGCATAGTACACACTGATTATGTTGGAATAGTATATACCTTAATACGATGCTGAGGGAATTGAAGTGAGAAAAATCCCATCAGCATGGAAATTCATGCTCTAAAGAAGAAAGTGATAATAGGATTTAGTTCCTTTGACTAGAGTGGAGCTTCTTCGATCTCATGTAAGTGGATATATAATTTGAAGTTTACAAGTGATTGTTGGGTTTATCTCTATAAAGCTAGACTTTGCAGCGAAGGTTTTCTTCAAAACTATGTGATCACTTTTTAAAATACATTTAGCCCAAATGCGAAGCTGATGCAACCAAAGAGAGACATAATATAGGGCCCAAGCTCAAGCACTGGGCCTTGTTGTTAGACCCTAAAGAGCTGAAGCTGCGTTGGTGCGCAGGTGGTGCGGTCGGTGGGTTGGTGCTAGACTCAACCGATGCACCAACAGTCCATTGGTGGATATGGACTGTGTTTCGGAAGTTAGTTGCTGTACATTTGTCCCTTGGTGCGAATGAACTGTGTCTCTCGGTCGCTGGTGCGGTGATGTGCGGTGATAGACGCGCGCGTGGTGCTGTGCTACATGTGGTGTGTGCAGTAAGGCGCTACACGTGGTGTGCGCCGTTGTCATACTACGCTGTTGCGAGAGACAGACGTGCAGGTGCTACAGTTGCTGCGAGCGGTAACGTGCAGGTGCTGCAAAGCAGCCATACCAATGGCCTTGGTAGGACGTTGGTGGGACTCGGATGGAAAATTGGTGCGTGGGGACCACACCCTCGTGCCTGGACCCATGTGGTCCGAACAGTGATGGCTTGGCTGCATCCCTTGTGCTGGTGCTAAGGTTTGGTGCTTGTGAGGATGGCTGGTTGACATTGCAGCCACGTGTACAGCAGTTGTGCAGTTAGCATGGTGGTTGTTATCTTGTGTGGCAGCCATGTGTGCAGCAGTTGTGCAGTTAGCAGGGTGGTTGTTGTCTTGTGTGGCAGCCACATGCACAGCAGTTGTGCAGTTGCAATGGCTGAGTGGCAGATGACTTGGACCAATAGTTAGAAGGCAGGTTGGCTTCTAACTGCAGAGAATAACTGTTCTAATGCAGTTGGTCTGGAATGGTGCTGGCACTCTCTAATTGGTCCATGGTTGCAACAGTTATCCTTGGTGGCAGGCAGTGATTGGTCAGGCTTCCATATAAATGGCTGCAAGGTTGGAAACTTGGCAGGCAGAGAGGAATTTCGAGATTGGCTTGTAATTGTACTTGTAAACAATTGTAAGAGTGTAATTCCCAGTTTTGATTAATAAGAGAAACAGGCAGGTGCCTAATTAATCAATAGTTGTGCTTTGTCTCTTGTGCTCTTGCATCTCTGTGCATGTGCTGTGTTGTTGTTGGTAGGCTGACTGAGAGAATTCTTAGTGCCGCGCGGTGTAATTTTGGTGCGAAAAATTTACCCCGTGACAACTGGTATCAGAGCCAAAGTTTTTCGAAACTCTTGGTACATTTCTTCTTACAGCCATGTCTAAGAATGCATTGGAGCAAGTGCGGGATACAGTCGTTCGTTTGGAAGAGACTGTAGATGGTCTATCTGAGACCATTGCAGACCATATCACCCATGGTCCGAAGATTGTGGCGCTTACAGAGAAAGTTGGGTCCCTGGAGTTGTCCCTTGTGGATGTTGTTGCTCAGATCGAAGAATTGAAGGTTGACATGCAGTCAGCCACAGAATTCTTCAAGGAACAAATGGAGTCTTTCTCTGACGAATTAACTCTCTTCAAGAGAGCAATTCGAACCAGTGGTTGCTCTACGGAGAACAGGAAGGTTAAAGTTCCAGAACCAAAGCCTTTCGCTGGTGCCCGCAATGCAAAAGAGTTGGAGAACTTCTTGTGGGATATGGAACAGTATTTCTCTGCTGCCCATATTCCTGCAGAAGAGAGAGTTACAATCACCAGCATGTACTTGTCTGGTGATGCGAAACTCTGGTGGCGGACAAGGGTGGACGACGACTTGAGTGCAGGTCGTGCACCAATCACAACATGGGAATCACTAAGGAAGGAATTGAAGGAACAGTTCCTGCCATGCAATGTTGCATGGGTTGCTCGGGAAACTCTTCGAAAACTCAAGCAAACTGGTCCAGTCCGGGACTATGTGAAACAGTTTTCGTCCCTCATGTTAGACATCAAAAATATGTCAGAGGATGATAAACTGTTTAACTTCATGTCTGGACTGCAGGGCTGGGCACAAGCTGAGTTGCGGAGGCAAGGAGTTAAGGACTTGCCATCTGCTATGGCTGCTGCAGAAGCCTTGGTAGATTTCAAAGCAGCCAAGGCAGAGAATTCTGATGCTGGTAAACCCAAGAACAACAAAGGTTCAAAGAAGGGCCAAAAGAAAAATGGTGACGGTGGCAACAAGGAGAAACAGCCACAGAATGCAAATCAGCAGGGAAAGTCTTCCAAGACAGACTCTGGCTGCTTCATTTGCAAAGGTCCCCATCGGGCTCGGGATTGCCCGAAAAAGGAGAAACTGAATGCCCTTGTTGCGGAGGAAGAACGAAAACAGGAGGAGCCTAGTAGAGTCAATCCTCTGCAACTTCTGAATGCGATTCAGAATGAAGGAACCTCACATGCTAATAGCCTGATCTATGTAGCAGTGACGTTGAATGGGAATTCTGCATCAGCAATGGTGGATACAGGTGCCACTCATAACTTCGTGGCTGAAAGAGTAGCGCCTCGGCTTGGTCTCTCCTTGACCAAAGGCCAAAGTCGGATGAAAGCTGTGAATTCAGAGGCAAGACCCATCACTGGGATGGCCAACGATGTGACTCTAAGGATGGGTCAGTGGTCTGGTCTCTGTAATTTCATGATTGTGCCTCTAGATGACTTTGAAGTGATTCTGGGAATCGACTTCTTTGTCAAGGCAAAGGTGGCAATTATGCCACACTTGGGAGGAATCTTCATTGGTGACGAACACTGCCCTTGCTTCGTCCCAAAGATCAAAGTGCCTGAGGCGGTTCAGGTAATATCTGCGTTGCAGATCAAGGATGGTCTAAGGAAGGGCCACCTAACTATATTGGCAACAGTAGTGGAAGCGGAGAACAATTCAGACGACTGTCCAGCAGAAGTGCAGTCGTTATTGAGGGAATTTGCTGATGTTATGCCCCCAGAATTACCGCAAGAGTTGCCCCCACGACTTGCTGTGGATCATCAGATTGAGTTGATGCCTGGAACTCGACCACCAGCACAGGCCCCTTACAGGATGGCCCCTTCTGAGTTGGCTGAACTTAGGAGGCAATTGGATGAACTGTTGAAAATTGGTTTCATCCAACCATCCAAAGCTCCCTATGGTGCACCGGTGCTGTTCCAAAAGAAGAAGGATGGAGCTCTCCGGATGTGTGTTGATTACCGTGCTCTCAATAAAATCACGGTCAAGAACAAATACCCTGTTCCTTTAGTTGCAGATTTGTTTGATCGGTTGTCCAAAGCAACGATCTTCAGCAAACTGGATTTGAGATCTGGTTATTGGCAGGTGCGGATTGCGGAAGGAGACGAACCAAAGACAGCTTGTGTAACACGCTATGGTTCTTTTGAATTCCATGTAATGCCATTTGGCTTAACAAATGCCCCTGCTACTTTCTGTACTTTAATGAACAATGTGTTTCGTGATTATATTGATCGTTTTGTGGTTGTTTATCTTGATGACATTGTGGTGTATAGTGATTCATTAGATGAACACCTGGACCACCTTAGGAAGGTGCTGTCCACATTGAGAACACATCAGTTGTATGTAAAACCTGAGAAGTGTGAATTTGGCTGCGCCCAGATCACGTTCTTAGGACATATAATTTGTAAAGGGGAGGTAAGAATGGATCCTAAAAAGATACAGGCAATTGTAGATTGGCCTGCACCCAAAAAAGTGACTGAACTGAGGTCCTTCTTGGGATTGACCAATTACTATAGACGCTTCATCGAAGGGTATTCAAGAAAGGTGTCAGTTTTGACTGACCTTTTGAAGAAAGACAGACCATGGAACTGGTCTGAAAGATGCCAAGAGTGTTTTGATCGGTTGAAACACTGGGTGTCCACTGAACCCATATTGAAACTGCCTGACTTTGAGAAGTCATTTGAAGTCCACACTGATGCTTCTGATCGTGCAATAGGAGGTGTTCTTATGCAAGGAGATCACCCTGTTGCATTTGAGAGTCGCAAATTGAATGATACTGAACAGCGTTACTCCACACATGAGAAGGAGATGACGGCAGTAGTGCATTGTCTTAGGACATGGAGGCACTACCTGTTGGGTGCTAAGTTCATTGTGCGAACAGACAATTCGGCGACCAGTTTCTTTCTTACACAGAAAAAACTGACACCGAAACAAGCTCGATGGCAGGATTTCTTGGCAGAGTTTGATTATGAGATGAAGTATAAAACAGGCAAAAGCAACGGTGTTGCAGATGCATTGAGTCGCAACATAGGTCCTGAGTCATTCATAAATTCGTTGGTGCGAATTGAAGGGACCATGTTGGACAGAATTAAGACAGAAACTGTTGAGTTCATGAATTTGCACAATTACGCATCATATTAAGATGAATTAGAGATTTAATTGGGTGAATTGCATCATTATTCATCTAATTTCATCATTTCATGCATTTTCACCTAAGAATCTAAATTTTCATACTTTTCATACATTTTCTGCATTAACTTAGACTGTTTTGCAAATTTTCTCCGAATAGTCCCAATTGGAGTAGAACTCTGTCCGGATGGGTCCCGCTTCAATATGGGCTCTTCACTATTTAATGTGTTAAATTAGAATGTGCAGAAAATGAGAATTGCAGACCTCTGTTACGGAGCCCACTTTCAAGCACATTGTCATCCTGAGCCCTGCATTGTTGAATTGAAGTAAACTGAAGAATTCACCATATGGGTCCACACACAAGTCATATGCAAATAAATCAAAGGAGGGGTCCACTCATCATATCACTTGAAGAATCCTAACTACAGAAGAAGACTTCTCATAGGGCCCACTATTCAAACAGATGAAATCTCTCACATGGCAGGGTCCACAGTGGTTGCAAATTTGAAATTATTAATGGATAATTCAAAGAGTATCATTCTGATTGGAACAAAAGAAGAAGAGTTTGAATCATCCACATCTGATGTCCTTTCAAAGAAGAAAGTTGTATAGAGATAGAATCCATTGCAAATCAAATTTTAAAAGTTAATCCCGTTTTTCTCAGGACAACTAATCTTCAAATGGCCATAACTTTCAATCCGACCGTCGGATCGATGAAATTTACCTACCGTTGGAAAGCTTATTCAAAGTAGATATCCGTGGAGCCCAAGAACGTGCAAATCGGAGCTATATTGACAAAGTTATGAGTCCGGATATTTTCATGTTCATTTTTAGACGGGATTGCAAATTAAATCCACACCATTTGCCAAAGCTTTGCTACAAATTCAATTTCAGATTTGAACTTATCAAAGAGAGTGGGCCATAGCATGGGAAATTTCCAAGTGAAGAGAATTTAAGAGGAAGTCCTTGTTGGCTAGGGAATCTAACTAAGCAAGTCTTGTCCAAAAAGTTAACATCTCTCCAAAAGTTACTAAGAAACTCACCTTAACTTGGAAAGCAAGAAGAAGACTTACCAAAGAAGCAAGATTCTTTTGCTAAAAAAGAGGATCTAGAGAGAAAGAATAGGGAGCTCATGCCCTATTTAAAGAAGGCTTTGGATGTCAAAAAAAAAAACCCTCTTCTCCAAAAGAATTGTCTCACGTGGAACTCTCTCTCTCTCTCATATATTCCCTTCTTTCTTTCTTCTTTTCCATTTTTAGCTAGTTTCTTTTCTCTTTTATTCTTTTGGTAGCCTTGGGCCATGTCCAAGGATTTATTTTGAAGGAGAATCTTTGTGAAGGAGAAGTTGTAATTGCCATGAAGTATTCAATGAAAATCATATCTTTTGCAATGGCTGGCTAGATTTCTGGATTGGAGCACACAGATGAAGTTAAGTAGATTTTTAATTTAATCTATGTTATTTTTCTATTACCATTTTGTCTCTTTTAAATGCATGCTCTATTAGAATAATTGATCTGTCTTCATGCCTTAGGCAACCTCTGTTTTGATTTCTAATGAAAATAATTTGATGATTTATACTTATTTTGATAGATTATGCTTAGGGCTGAGATCCTTTGATAGTTTATGCTTAATTTGATGAATCATGCTTATGATTTTTCATTCTTTTATGAGGTGAAGGAGGTCTTAGGTTGTAAACTTATTCTTTTTAAAAATTGATTTTTGCGAAAGACAAATCCTCCGGATCCGAAACATTGATTTGTTTCTGATCTGAGTTATTTTGAGACAAATAGTAGAATAATTGCATGGATGGATTAATTATCTTGCTTAGTGGATTCTGGATGCTCTGATCTGTTTTATTTATTTGATTGGTGTGTGTTTTGAATTTTGTCTAGTTTTTCTTACATCTCAATTATTCATTAATCCTTAATTTAAAAAAATAAAATAAAATAAATTCAGATTTTTAACTTTTTAACTTAGTAGTGCTCCTCGTGGGATCGACCTGTAATTGCCACTATCTCAATAAGATAACTGTGCACTTGCAGTAATTTTAATGGATTGATTTAATTCACATCAGAAACAGCGAAGGATCAGGTGACTACTCGGTTGCTAAAGCAAGTTGCTGAAGGCATAACCAGGAAGTTTTGGGTAGAGGAAGGGGTTCTCTATGCCAAGGGTCATCGTCCCTTTGTGCCATTGACTGGGGGTCTGCGAAAGGAGTTGCTGAAAGAAACTCATGACTCCCCTTGGGCTGGTCATCCAGGCCAAGAACGTTCATTGGCGCTACTGTCTCGTAGCTATTACTGGCCACGGATGGAGAGTGACGTGGAACAGTATGTGAAGACATGTCTTGTTTGTCAGCAAGACAAGACAGAACGGATGAAAACGGCAGGACTGCTGGAGCCACTGCCTATTCCAGAAAGACCGTGGGTGAGTCTTTCCATGGATTACATTGTCAATCTCCCGAAGGTAGACAATTGTAGATCGATTATTGTTGTGGTGGACCGATTCTCTAAGTATGCGACGTTCATAGCAGCGCCTCATGCTGTTTCTGCAGAGAAAACGGCCCAGCTCTTCTTCAAAAACATCATCAAACTGTGGGGTATTCCTTTGGACATTGTGTCTGACAGAGACGCACGATTCACCGGAAGGTTTTGGGTTGCGTTGTTTGAGTTGATTGGCACTCAACTCAAGTTCTCCACAAGCAATCATCCGCAAACAGATGGGCAAACAGAGCGGATAAATGGCATGTTGGAAGAATATCTGCGACACTATGTCACTGCAAATCAGAAAAATTGGGTAGATCTGCTGGATACAGCACAGTTCTGCTACAATCTGCATCGCAGTTCAGCAACAGGTAATAGTCCCTTTGAGTTGGCAACAGGCCAACAGCCTCTGGCCCCTCATGAAGTGGCTAAGCAGAAATCCCAGGGTAGCTGTCCTGCTGCTTACAGATTTGCAAGGGAAAGGACAGAGTTGATTGAAAGTGCAAGGGACTGTCTTGAAAGAGCAGTCCGCAGGATGAAGAAGTGGGCAGACAAAAATCGAATGTTCAGAGAATTCCAGGTTGGGGACAAAGTGATGCTGAAACTTACACCCCAGATTTGGAAGAAAATCAGTGCCAAGGAGGTCCATAGGGGACTGATTCCAAGGTACGATGGACCCTTTGAAGTTGTTCTAAAAGTGGGTAAGCTAGCATATAGATTGAGTCTACCTGAAAGAATCAAGGTACACCCAGTCTTTCATGTTAGTTTTCTCAAACCCTATCATGAAGACCCAAGTGATGCAAGTAGAGGAGTGTCTCGGAGGGCACCCCCTTCAATTCGTGCTCAGTTTAATCGCAAAATTCAGAAGATTTTGGCTGATAAGACTGAGGGTGAAAGTAAAAAGAATCGAAGGACAAGTTACTTGGTGCAATGGGAGGGTGCTGAGGAGAGTGAAGCCTCTTGGGAGAAGGCAACCACTTTGTGGCAATTTGAAAAGGAGATCACTGAGTATCTGACTCAAAAACAGACGAGGTCGTCTGCGGCTTAGGTGGGGGAGGGTTGTTAGACCCTAAAGAGCTGAAGCTGCGTTGGTGCGCAGGTGGTGCGGTCGGTGGGTTGGTGCTAGACTCAACCGATGCACCAACAGTCCATTGGTGGATATGGACTGTGTTTCGGAAGTTAGTTGCTGTACATTTGTCCCTTGGTGCGGATGAACTGTGTCTCTCGGTCGCTGGTGCGGTGATGTGCGGTGATAGACGCGCGCGTGGTGCTGTGCTACATGTGGTGTGTGCAGTAAGGCGCTACACGTGGTGTGCGCCGTTGTCATACTACGCTGTTGCGAGAGACAGACGTGCAGGTGCTACAGTTGCTGCGAGCAGTAACGTGCAGGTGCTGCAAAGCAGCCATACCAATGGCCTTGGTGGGACGTTGGTGGGACTCGGATGGAAAATTGGTGCGTGGGGACCACACCCTCGTGCCTGGACCCATGTGGTCCGAACAGTGATGGCTTGGCTGCATCCCTTGTGCTGGTGCTAAGGTTTGGTGCTTGTGAGGATGGCTGGTTGACATGGCAGCCACGTGTACAACAGTTGTGCAGTTAGCATGGTGGTTGCTGTCTTGTGTGGCAGCCATGTGTGCAGCAGTTGTGCAGTTAGCAGGGTGGTTGTTGTCTTGTGTGGCAGCCACATGCACAGCAGTTGTGCAGTTGCAATGGCTGAGTGGCAGATGACTTGGACCAATAGTTAGAAGGCAGGTTGGCTTCTAACTGCAGAGAATAACTGTTCTAATGCAGTTGGTCTGGAATGGTGCTGGCACTCTCTAATTGGTCCATGGTTGCAACAGTTATCCTTGGTGGCAGGCAGTGATTGGTCAGGCTTCCATATAAATGGCTGCAAGGTTGGAAACTTGGCAGGCAAAGAGGAATTCCGAGATTGGCTTGTAATTGTACTTGTAAACAATTGTAAGAGTGTAATTCCCAGTTTTGATTAATAAGAGAAACAGGCAGGTGCCTAATTAATCAATAGTTGTGCTTTGTCTCTTGTGCTCTTGCATCTCTGTGCATGTGCTGTGTTGTTGTTGGTAGGCTGACTGAGAGAATTCTTAGTGCCGCGCGGTGTAATTTTGGTGCGAAAAACTTACCCTGTGACACTTGTCCACTATAGGCCCATGCAAGCATCCATCAAAGCTCTAATTTCATGTTCTTGTCTATGGCCAGAGTTGATGCACCCCATAATATCCAAATTCATGAGCTGGCAACTGGATGGATAATCAAGCTAGCGTTCAATGGAGCCAAAGTTTCTATATATTGACAACTACATTTGAGGATATGGTCATTATCCAATAGCATTTAAGGTAGCTAAAAAAATTCATGGCATTTTAATCTTTTTTTATTTATTTACTAGGAATTTCCTCTCTTTTACATTTTACTCTCCTTTCTAATATCTTTATTTCCTTTTAACTGATGATTCTACTTTTCTAGTAATTGAGTCATATTTTCTCTTTTTCAAGCCAAGAAGTGCCTCACCAAATTGTCCAAAAGTATAGATATGAAAAGAACAAATCCTTTTTGACGAAATCAGTGTCACACAAAAGTGTCTGGCAGTTAAAGTGGTTGGGGACTTCTATATCTATATCATTGCATTTATGAAAATCTTGTGTGAGTGGTAGAGATACAATAGGAGGTACGAATGCTAATTAGAAAGGACCAAGGAGAGCTATTTACCTGACGTTCTCTTCTTTAGCCTCCTCCTTGTGAAAATATACAAGCAGAGTACAGATACTAGAGCCAACGCAACAATAATGGAGATGAGAGTAATAAAAGCTGTTTTCCATGCGCTGTTTCTTTTCCCTGCAACAGTTCAAAAAGCACTTCCTTTCATCACTTCAGCCAACTAGAACCACAGTACTCTTTTGGTGTATATAATCACATTTGTAAGAGAGACAAGACCCGAACAGATTTCTAGATAAGCTTTTAAACATCAATAAATTTGTCTCTATGGATGAGAACCACGGGATAGCCCCAGTGGTAAGGGCATCCCTACTCACCGTAAGTGATAGGAATCGACCCCTGACACCAACAGAGCACAGCTAGAATGTGTGGAGCCAGATGACCCCTGGACTGACAGATTAAGGTAGTTTAGGATTAGGATAGTTTTCAATTCCTCCCATGTAAAAGCCAAAAGAATACATTTGTCCCTGGATATGTGAGATATGTCCCTGGATATGTGAGATCAAAGTGCTCCAAGGTGAGGCAGGCCAGTTAGATTTGAGCCTCATTTGGAAGGGAAGCGTCTAATCATTCCTTTCCATCCTTTGTGGTTTCATCACTTGAGCATGTTCGGTAACAAGTGAGGAATCCATAGATCTGAGGATTTCTTACTACCCCTAGATTAGGGATTCCCATCTAAGGATTTGTATAACTGAGGATTTCACATCGATATCGGTGCATATCTATGTATATAGTTGATGAATAATCAGTTTCATAAAAAGTAGGAATTTTCAAATCCCCTTGGGGGAGGTTGGACTTGAAAATCCTCAAAAATGAGTTTCCACTGATCTAAATCCTTGGGGTTTACAATTGCTGAAGGTGGATTTGCCAAGACTTTGTGGAAAAACGGAGATATTTTCCTTGAAGGTTTCGTTGCCAAAAAGGTTTGGTTGCCAAATGTAACCTTATGCACTGATGTTATTTTTAATCAGCTATATGCACGGATGTAGATATAAAATCCTCGGCCCAATAAGTTATCCTCAAATCTGGAACAATGGAAGTTTTCCACATTTGTAATTTCCTCACGGATTTCTCACCTTGTTATCAAACGTACTCCTAATCAACTATTTTTTTCTACATAGCACACAGCCTACACATGAATGCAATCTTGCTTCTACTCACATTATATTAAACAGTTCACAAGTTTTATTGGACTAACCCATATCACATGCCCGCTACAACATACAATCTACATAATTGGTAAGTTTCAAAGTTGAATTTGATCAATTTGGATATTGTGCCCCACCAACACTTATCCATAAATTAATTAGGTGAGAAATGTCAACCTGAGTTTATAAATTCTGGGGTCAGGTCAGTGGCCTGACTAGCATTTATGGACCCTCAACCAAAACCCTATTTCTCTGCTCAGAGACAGCATAATAAGTTTGTCTGAACCATAAATCATCTGAATGGCTACTAATTATGAAACAGCCGGATGGTGAATATATACCATCTGTATCCCTATTTTAAAAACTCTCAACTGTCCGCTTGTTTCATTGAATAGAATTCCTAGGGATTCCAAGAAATGTGTTTCTTCTAAAAGTGATTTAACAGCACGAAGGGCATATTTGTTTCGTGTAATTCAATACTCTATTTATAAAAATGGTTGAAACTAAAGAAATAACTAAATTTTAAAAAAAGGTTGAAATCGAATAAACAAATGAATTTTCAAGTGTGACCATCAAAATAAAATGAATACCCAGCCATCACCCAACTAATACAAATCATAAGAACTTCATATCCTTCACCCCTCAACCCCTTTAATAATCTTTGTATGAGCTCATTTGACCATGAATTTATATGCATTCAATGCCTATGTAATCGATACAAATGAATGGTGCTCATGGGAGACTATTTCTTTAGTAGAATTCTAACAAATTATCTATGGAGAATTTGTAAATTCTTTAAAAGCCAACCCCTGGGTGGGATGCCTAAATCCTCCTCTCCATGGAGCATCCAGAAAATGTCAAGGAGGTTGAAAATAACAAAGCTTATTTCTGCATAAATCCCAAGTGACAACCATCACATCATTGTCTTTGAATTTCCAATATACTTCCAATTAGGAATTCTGCTAAAGAAATGAGCCTAAGAAATGACCCACCTTGAATAACTATGAGATAAGAAATTCAAAAGGGTCTATATAGAGACTACCCATCATCATTTTCGGTATTCTTCTTTCTTCCTTCAATAGAATCCCGAGAGCTAACTGCCCCTTTTTTGGTTGGGACCCACGGGTGCCCACACGAGGGATGAGGATGCCCACAAAGTGGGAAGAAAAGCCCACATGAATGGAAATAAAAGCACACAAGTGGAAAAGTAGCATACCTAAAGATCGATCACAGGCAACCATGTGACTTTTGGATTGCCAACCAAGTAAGCAACCCTTTTTGTTGACCTGACTCCCTATTAATAAACATGGGGACCACTTGAGAGTGATAATTCCCTGATTGTTGGCCTGTCAATCTGGCCCGGAGACAAAGGGGTCCAACCCGGCCTGGCCCTCAAAAAAGCCATTAAAATCAGGGGTTTTATTGTTTTAAGGAAAAGCCCTAGGGTCGGGCTCGATTAATTTTTTGCAGGCCTTGAAATTCGAGGGTTGGGCTTGGACAGCACTGGCCCAGCCGTGGCCTTGGCCCTCCTACTTTTATTTATTATCTATATAATATATATTTATATATGTAACTGTATATTAAAACGCCCTTGTCACGGTCAGTAGTAGTTAAAGGGGGATATGAAGGCAATTTCATACCCACCTACCTATTACAAAATGTCCTAAAAATCCATACACACATACTTGGTTCAATTCATATATATTTAATGATTTAAGTTTTGTATTGTGCGTAATACATTTTTTTTTTTTTTTTTTTTTTGTTGTCGGAGGGTTCCCAACCCTTTGGGCTGGACTAATCCCTCCGGGCCCAGAGGGAAGCCGGGTAAATCCCCTGTAGCCCTAGTGTGGTAGCAGAGTTTCGAACCCACAACCTCCGGGAGCAAACCGTGGTCCTAGGCCAACTAAGCTACCCCTTGGGGTTTAAAGTGCGTAATACATAAGCAATAAGTGTTGCACGGTGTCATGGCCCCACCTAACTTAGCATGCAATCGTCTGCTTTGGCCCATGTGCGCATGCGATGACTTCACACGCAGTCACCCATCCCGGTACTACTCTCGCGTAAGCATGCTTAAGTCCGGAGTTTATATGTGATCCGAGACCACACGACTTTAAAACGCGTGAGACCCACCATTGGAAGCCTGTGATTGACAAGCTACGCCCAATGCTTAAGGGTTTCCCACGGACCAAGTCCTCACACTCTTCCCCACCGGAAATAAAGCCATCATCAGCTCTGATACCAACTGTCACAGTCATGGCCCACATGCGCTCACGAGGACTTCCTAGGCGGTCAGGGACCGCACGGCTTTAAAACGCGTCATACAGGAATAGGGGAGAAATTCCGTCACAGGCCCGCCCAACTTAGCATGAAACTGTTCGTTTTGGCCTACATGCGCGGTCACAAGGACTTCTTAGGCGGTCACCCATCCCGATACTGCTCCCGCGCGAGCACGCTTAACTCTGGAGTTCTTATGGGATATGGGACCGCGCAACTTTAAGACACATCATATTAAGTTAATACGAGGTTTTGAGTTATAAGCTTAGGGTCAGGACTTGAATGTTTCCAATGCGGGAATAGCAGAGACCAAAAATAAAAATAGCGGTAGCGGCGGGCGTAGCAGCTTGCTGCCAAAACGTTATGCAGCGAGGCGTTACATAGCTTAGCGATCCGATTTGAAGAAAATCGTAAAAAAATCTAAGGAATGTTGTAGAAAATCTAGAATATTGGAAAATGATAGAAAATATGTAGTTTTTTTTTCAAAACTAAAATAACAGGGCATAGCGGTCCCCTCATTGTATGAAGTCATGTGTCACTGTATAAATAGAAAATAATAGTAATGATAATTTTTTGTGTCTCAATGATCTTCTTTAAGTAGTCTTTGCAATCTTCCTTAGGTGTGTGGGTCACATGCTTAGTTTCTAAACATTTGTTGCCTCATCTGCATAAGTATTGAGAGTTCGAGCTTGGAATACAAGGTGTTCGATGAAATGCCTAAATAAGGATTTCCTCTTAAAGTGAGGTTAGTTAGAGGGGATGAATTTGAATATACTTTTGTGAACATTAAGAGTTTGAAGCCATTTGTTTGGGGGAATTTCGCAGGTTTTGATATTTATGAACAACATGTAAGGAGCCATGTTGGGCAATCTTTGCGTAGTAATGTGAGGTTCTCACCTAGGTATTGTATTATTTGTGTGAAATTTTAGATCCCAAGACTGTCGTTTGTTCCCTTAATTCAGAATCTCTGAACCAGCTTTAAGAATGGATTTGATAACGAATGAATTGAACACATTTCTTTATGTGATTTGTGAAAGACTTGTTAAACCCGTCTTTCATGCATTCATCACCTCTTTTCTATTTTTTTTCATTTATTTGAAATGGATATTCATCTTCCACTAAATCTCATCATCATCCCTTCAAACTTAAGACAATTAAATATGAAAACCAACCAAAAACAAAGAAAAGTCCAAAAAGAAGAAAAGTTGTGAACGGTCCCTATTATCGTCAAAATGTGGGGCTCGCGGTGGTGTAGTTGTCCCACTCACGACAAGCATGTGGAGACTCCGCATGGGATCTGAAGTCTGAACTCACCGTTTCAATGCAAGCACTACTGCTGCATTCTGTCGAATCTCATAAATGAAAAAGTGACAACACACAAGAGCAAAGAAGTCCCCTCACATGTCAGCCCATTCAGACGTCGCAAAATCATGTGATGGGAATCCCAATCTCCTAAAAATACGCTTTTCCTCGTCAAAACTCTGTTGAACTATAGTTGCCATCTTGTGGTTGTGTTACTTAAATGGCGATCTCCTACTATCAATAAGTTACTGATAAATGCTCGTTTACCAAAGAAATGAACAGGAAGATGTCAAGAAAGAGCACTGCTCCCTTCTTAAAGCCTCCATTTTGGCAACTTTCTGGGTTGGTAAGTTTCAATCTCCTCAAATGCGTCACTGAGGGGCTTTTCTATGTGACAATTTACTAGGTTAATAAGAATGATATAAAATTTTTATTTTTTAAATACTCAGAGTCATATTAAAAGTAAATATCTTTAAAATTCTCTCATTCCTTTTAAAAAATAAAAAATAAAAAAGCAACCTCCATTCTCTATTAAATGATAAGAAAACACCCACTTTTTATACAAAAAGTCAAAAAAATTCCCTATCAATCCACTAGAGATAAAATATCATCATAAATCCTCATATTTTATCCTCTTGATATTATGCTTTACATCACTTTTATTTTTATAATAAATTGCCAAACTGGCCCAAGAAACTAGAAAACAAGGATATAATGGATATTGGAGATGGAAAAAATTTAAAATAAGATAGTTGTAGAGTTCCTTCTTGTTTAATAAAGGTCAAACCAAGAAGAACGAGAATGGTTGGAAGAAGTGATGAGGGTCAACACTAACCTAACCCATTTTACATGATCAGCCTATCTCTTATACATACTAGATAACCAGAACCAGGGCCATGCCCATCACAAGCACAAAAACTAAAATATATTTACATTTAAAATATTTAGATATTATTAGAAAGAAATAAATTCAAATAAGAAATTAAACTTTTACCATTACTAAAGATTCTATATATCAAAATCTATTAAAAAGGATAAATGTGTGCTTAACTAACATAAACTTTCCTTTCTAATCTAACCCATTTTACGTGATTAACCCATATTTAACTCGGTTGGATTTCCCCAACCTTTAACTCGGTCTTCTCCTGAAATGAGTTGACTGGTGAGTCAACAGTCAACTCCCCAAGTTTCCTAACCTTATTTGGCCGACACATTTAATAATCAAAACAATATAATATATTGCCATCGTTGGAAAAAAACCGTCAATCATGATGTCACATCCTATTAAAGTCATTCAATCTCTCGACAAGTCAGAGGCTTGTCCAGTCTAAATGGTTGGAAACCCTCCGATAGCAACAATAAATAAATAAATAAATAAAAAAAAATTCTTGCTCTGACAAGTCACAACACAAATTCAATTATTCAACCACGACTCACCATTGGAGCTAAGGTACGGGTACCCAACCTGAGAACATCCCTAACCCAACTTAAATTCTAACTCGGGTTTTACCATTCACAGAGTAAAGTAAAGTTAGCTAATAGGAAACAAGAGAAGAAGAAGAAGCAATCATACCATTTCTCTCAGCAGTATTCCTTCCTGAATTATCTGTACTGGAGTTCGAAGGAGAAGTTGCTGCAACTGGGGGAGGAGGAGGTGATGGTATACTCACTCGTATAGGATTCACTGAAGCAGGATAGAAGGGATATATGTCATACCTTATATTACAACTCACAAAATACACATTCCCTCCTTGTTTTGCATCACAGCACCATTTGATTGCCCCAATCGCCTCTTCAAGACAACGATAGCAAGTTCTATTGGACAAGTCTCTTGTGCACTGAGCAAACCCATACAAGCTCGCGAACTGAGTGTAATTGGTCACACCCGTTGCGATCCTAGATGGGTTCATAGCCGCTGTGGTCGACACGTTCTCCATCAGAGTCCTCACCAGCGTATCGAAACGAACTGGGTCTGATATGTTTTGTGTGTTGTATAGACCTACCCTTTGATTCACTTCCAGTTGGGAGAAGAAGCGCCAGTCCGAGTAGCGCAACAGGCAGTTGTAATACCTGTTAAATACAATATAAGAATATAAGATATAGGTTTAAGAATATAAGATTAAGTTTCATATTCTCCTTCACTGATCCCCTCTCATGCGCTCATCCACAAAAATGCCTGTGGGGGCACACCTGAACCCCACCTAGAGAATGAATCAGATGGGATCCAAAGATCACCCCCAAACCTAATTGTATTGTAGGCAACAGATACTTGGATGATGATTCTAACCACTTTATCAATGCCAATAAAATTTTACCACCTAAAATGAGTAAAAAATGAGTAAATAGTGGATCAAAAATCTAATCCATTCGGATAGGTGCGAAAACCTGAAACTCTACGGAGCGGTTCCCAATTTCACGGACCATTCAGATCGGCCCCACTGTCTCAACTCTAACGTGCTCTGATGAGTATATGAGCTAAGGGGTTTGTAATAATAATAATACAACAAATTTTTTGGTTTTTATACTTTTGGTGAAAGATTAGATAAAATCTTATCAACGCAAAAGGCACAAGAAGCCCACAAGAGATACAACTGCTAAAACCCAAGAGCACCGATAGAGAGATGAGCCATAGAGTCTATAAAGAGTTTCATGAATACCTGACTGCTGCTTGCTTTCTACTGGGACAATTTTGGAGGATCTGGACCATTGATCTGTTGAGGCAAAGGCGACAGTCCTCAATCGGTGCACCAGACATGCACTGAGCGAAGCCATAGACCCGGTCTGGTTCTTTGCCATAGGAGGTGTTGTAGAAGGTGTTGTTGTTGAGAGGACCATTGGCGGTGAGAGTAGGGAGGAGGAGGTTGAGATTTGTCTCGAATTGGCTGCCGCTGGTGTAATTGGCGCCGTACATGCAGTAGACTTGGGGAGTTTCCGTGACCTCTTGAGCTCTTGTGGGGTTCAGTGAGTGGAGGATGAGAAAGATGAAGAAGAGAAGAAGGTATATGGGTTTCAGTAATAGAAGATGATGCTTCATCCTAGCTAGATCCAACAACCCAACTGCAAAAAGGAGCATTCTGTGGGGGTGGGGGTGGGTTAAATGTTTATTGATAAGGGACTGTTTGTAGGCATGTCAAACGGGAGGTGCCGGACGCTCCAACTTCTGCCCGCCCCACGGTGGCCTATCTGGCCCACCAGGAAAAAACCCTGGCACAGTCCGTCATGGGCTAGGCTAGAGCGGGCTGGGCCAGGCCGGCGTGCTTAGTGTGCCTCCTTCATCTTTTTTTTTTTCAATTTTTTTTTCTTTTCAGTATTAAAAATAAAATTTAGAACACAAGCACATAGAATGACAAAGATATTTAAGTGGTTCGGTCAAACTCGACCTACTCCACTGAGAAGAGAGAACCATTTGGATCTTAACTTCTTGAAGGTTTCTAAATATGATTACCTTAAAAACCTTACAATCTTTTTTAGAAAATAAAAATAAAAAAAGAATGAAAAACTTATATATTTATAAATTATAATGAAGGAAAAAGTAAAAAATCAGATGTGTAGTCTACTAATGTATTATGTTGAATCATAATCTTTAATTGATGTCAACTCTTGCTTCCTCTTATCTGTCAAATACCAGTCTCATAGGCAAACACAACACTCCACCGTTTCTTCAGTTAGATTTGTTCTTCTGTCATCCACCACACGTCCACCTGCACTGAAAGCCTATTTTGATGCTACAAAAGAAATTGGAATAGTCAATAAATCACAAGCCAAGGCAGCTACACGCTTTCTTATTGCTTCCACCATGCTAAAAAAATCAAAACTACATGCATTATGCACCCGTATTACATCGACGTCAAGATACGATGATAACTCCGTCACAGTGTTACTTGAGCTTGAGCAGGATGTCATGCTCGTGGACAGGGAAGAATACCACACATCCCACTCGCCAACACCTGTTTGCTGAACTTCTAAATGGCCCATACTAAGCCCAGTTATACTCATTTGCTCACAATAAAATTGAAAAAGTGCTTGTAAATTTCCCTTATATTTGAAAAATATTTAAATCTATATAATTCATTTTTTATTTATTCCATCTATAAAAAAAACTATACACCACTTAATTTTTACTTAGGATCAAATATAGCAGTTAAAGAAAATGTCATTGGAGCCTCTTTCCAATATTTATTAAAATTTTCTTCCATATTTCTAATAGTGCTACTCGGGAAAAACTGATATCAAATTTATTGAATTGTAAAGTAATTTAAAAAGTTTCATTAAAACTTCATTAGATGTGGGATAATATATCCCAAAAAATAATAATATTGAAGTATAAAAAGTTTCTAATAAATATCTTATATGAGCACATAACTCCCAATGTTCATCACTAATCATCAAATCTTATGCATGAAAAGCACAAAATTCATTCAAAACAGTTTTCCGGTCAAGTGTCTTGTTTAACAAATCATATATAGAATTGCATCTATGTTCTACCTCTTTAGACATTTTAATAACTGATACGCCTTGCGTCGCACATATTTAGGCATACAATTGTCTTTTCTGTGCGGAGCAAAAAAGAAATCTAGTAACGTCTTTAATAGCACATGTGTAACTTACAATATGCTTTAAACCAACATTTGCAATGAGATTTAAGTTGTGACATACATATCTATTTTAAAAGATAGAGCTATCTATCAAAGTTGCAAGTGACATCTGCATTCTCATTAATTCAATAGCCATTGTATTATTACTAGCATTATCTAAAGTTATAGATAAAACTTTTTTCCTTAATATTATATTCATTTAATTTTTCCAAAATAAATGTACTTATTTTAGTGCCATTGTGTGGCCAACTAAGACAGCTAAAACTATTTATACATTTATTAATAATCCATTTTGCATCTATGTTATGTGCAGTAATACAAAGAAAACTATCACCCCCTTTAAAAGTCCACATATCTGTAGTTATGACTATTCTATCAGGAATTTCTGCAAGGTAATTTTTTATATTTGTTTTCTCTTTCTGCCAAAGTCTAATAGCATCATTTCTGACTGTATTTCTTGAAATACTGTGAAATTGTGGTTGACAGTATTTCTGGACCCATTCTTCAAAACACTCATTTTTAACAAAAAAAAAATGGTAATTCGGATTACACAATCATTTTAACAAGATTTTGTCTAACACTTTATGCATTAAAAGAAAAAAGACCTAAACTGCTACTACTACTACCACCACCAGTAGTAGAAATTTGGGTCTGTGAACCAGACGTCCCTGCCCCTGCATTCGCCGACTTATGTAAGGCTAAACCTTTTTACCTATATATGTCTTGACAAATAGCCGGTACCCGATTTTCAATCGGCACAATAAATCTTACTACAAAATTTGCATTTTGCCTTTTCAACTTTCTTTCCATTTTCAATAACATCAAACCTTGTGTACATATCCCAAATTACTTAAGTTTTATTCCTCTTGGTTAGTTTACGGGAACTCTGAGCAAAAGGGGGGAGGTAAATCACTTACTTCATCTTCTAATTCAATAAAATCTTCTTCTACCCGTAAATTAACAGAAGAAGATTCTATGGAAAATCTTCTAACCATATTTCAAAAAATAAAATTTATAAATAATAACAGTAATAGGCTAATATCCTTCTTTTGTAATAATTAATATAAGAAAGGGGAGAAAATGAGAGTTATATAATATATTATAAACTTATATATATGAAATCTCAAATTTAAATAATATAAATATCTCTAAATTTTTTAAGGCCCAGTTAATCTTGTCTCTTGATGACTTGATCTTTGACCCTCCAAAACTTCTTAGAAAGAGTGAAGGAGTTGAATGATTTGAGAGAGAGCTAGAGAATGTATAGAGAGTAAGAGAATTGTCTAAATTGGTGAGGAATGAGAATGGGAGGATTAGGGTATTTATAGACTTTGTAAAATGAAAAATGACACAAAATACCCCTTATATGACCGTTTTATAGCTGTTGAAGGGGTAAAATGGACTTTTTTAAAAAAAAAAAGGACCTTTTGGCCGTTGGGCTGGCCTGATGGGCCACGGGTGCCAGCCCACGTGCCAGGCGTGCCTATTGGGCCTAGCTAAACAGGCCAACAAGCTCAGGCGCCTCGGCCCAGCACAGCCCATATCACGGGCTGTGCCCTGTGGGCCGTGCTGGGCCACGGCCCGTTGACTGTTCGCCCGGCCCGGCGCATTTGACATGAGTGCGACACCTTCTCCAGCGCCTGCATCACCTTCTCCTTCACACCATCACCTGCGGAACCAAGTAAGAGCACTCCCTCCTCTTCCTCGCCTTGCACCATCACCTTCTCCTTCTCCAGCGCCTGCGACACCTTCTCTGTCTCGATTGTGCAGTTTTCAAGCTTTCTCTGACTTGAAGAACTTTCTCAGCTGTATCGGCAATAATCGTAGGTCCATGAAAACTTCTGGTGCCGACTTCTTCCCAACAAATTGGAGTTCTGCACTTACGACCATATAGGGCTTCAAAAGGAGGCATTCCAATGGTCGAATGAAAGCTGTTATTGTAAGCGAACTCACATAGTGCCAAATGTTCATCCCACTCACCACCAAAGTCAAGAACGCTAGCCCGAAGCATGTCTTCTAGGGTTTGTATAGTGCGTTCAGACTGTCCATCAGTCTGGGGATGGTAAGCGGTGCCTGGTATTAAATCAATGGGAAAGTCGATTTCTCTTGACGGAGGCAACCCTGGAATCTCATCTGGAAACACATCTGGAAATTCACATACCACTGGAATTTCTTCTAACTTCACATGTGGTTTCTTCTCACAAACAAAAGCAAAGTAGCCTTCACAGCCACTCTCTAAAAGCTTGACATCATCCAATGCTGACACCAGTCTGGACTTAAACCTTTCTCTCCGTACACCTTCGAATATCACAGTCAACTCGGGCTCCTTCACCTTAAAGGTGATAGTCTTGTGGAAACAATCCACACAAGCGTGATATTTCGTGAGCCAATCCATTCCAAGGATGACGTCGAAATCTTGCATCGCTAGGATGATCAAGTCTGCTGGCATCAATACTTCTCCTATCTGGACACTACACTCTGGATAGTAGTTATCGCAAGCTACTCGCTTACCCACCGGGGTAGTTACCATTAGCACAAAAGGAAGCAACTCAGGTGGTTGCTGAAGATCACAAGCAAAAGGAGGCGCCACAAAAGAATGTGTGGATCCTGAATCAAATAAGGTCCTTGCATCTTTAGCGCAAATCAAGACAGTACCTTCTACTACATTACCAGCTGCTTCTGCTTGCTCGAGGGTTGTTGCAAAAAGTTTCTCAGCTTGCTGTGGTAACGGTCCAACTTGTTGACGCTGTGGTCCTGGCCTTCCTGGCTGTTGTCGTTGTTGCTGTTGCTGCTGAGGTCTTGGAGGGGGTGCGGGTAATGCTAATTGTTTAGGCGGAGCTGGAAGTGTTGGTCTGATTGGCTGCTGAGGATGTTGTTGCTGTGGTGCTCCATAACTTCCTCTATTTCTAGGACAGGCTACTGCTCGGTGCTCCATCGATCCACAGAGAACACATGCACCTGTGTTTCTCCAACACCTCTCAGTAAGGTGTCCTTTTTCACATGTTCCACACTTAGGTGTGTTAGGGCCGATGACTATACCCTTTTGTTTCTTATGTGGAAAGTTCTTTCCAAAATGAGATACGCTTCTCTTGAGATCAGCATTTCTTTTCTTCCTCGCCATTTCTTCTGCAGTGTAAGCTCTATCTATTGCATCTTGAAAAGTTTCAGGCCTCTTGTACATTATCACATGTTCTTCATACGTTGGGTGAAGTCCACCGACGAATCTCTTCACTTTCTTCTCTTCTGTGTCCACCAGGTCTTTAGCAAACTTGGACAATTGGGTGAAGGTGTGCACATACGTTGCCACTGTCATCTGATTCTGCTTGAGAGTGATGAATTGTTCTTCTTTCTTCCGGTACAAGTACTCCGGAATAAACTTGCGGCGAAACTGCTCTTGAAATGCTTCCCATATGGTGGCATTGGGCATGACTCTATAAGCATCTCTTACTGTTTTCCACCAATCCTTGGCAACTCCTCGAAACATAGAAGTGGCGAGGACCACCCGTTGCTTGTTGTTGCATACGACTGTTTCAAACACATCGTTTATATGCTCTAACCATTCATCAGCTTGAATGGTGTCTTCTTTTTCTTCAAACTCTGTAGCTCCCCTTTTCTTGAACTTGTCGAACAATGCATTCGGGTCCTTTTCTTTTGATTGGATGACCACTTGAGTACCCGGGTTCGGCTGTGGTTGACCTTGTCTGGCCATCACTGCTGCTAGATACTCATTTGTCTTGGCCATTTGTTCCATTAAGGCCATCATCCTTGCTTCCATTGGAGAAGGATCATTATCTACTTCAACAAGGGGTCCTTCATTACGTGACTCATTATTTCCACCGGTATTTCCACTGCCGGAACCGGATGCCATTGCCCTGCAAAACAATTATAAGGGTAAGGACAATAATCTATCGCTACTCACACGGTACTCACACTAGGCACTAGATACTAGACACGAACTACTCATAATGTACTGCACACTAGTAATAACCTAGCCTGACAATTCTATGCGCACAATCGATTCTAACATATCCTCACAACGCTTCTAATTGTTTCTAAGTCTTTTAAGAAGACTTTCAGGAGCTCTGATACCATACTCACGTATGTCACATCCCGGTCCCAAAATCACCCTGGCCTAGGGTAATCCCCGAGGTGTGTCACACGTACTCCCGTATATTGTACCTGTCTCGAGTCAAATACAACATACGAAGGAGATAAAATCGACTATTCCACATGTGAGAACACATAATATTTCATATGGCGGAAGTCGTAATTCATTCTTACAAGGTATCAAATTCCATCAAGTTCCATTAAACATTTAAGTTTGATACAAAAGAAGTATATACATTGAGTTACAAAGATGTATCAAGGAAAGAGCTCTATACAACCACTATAAAAAATATATCCAAAAGAATTTCGCATGACTACATGAAAAGAATAATCATACGAACTACGGTATCTACAAGTGTAGTTCGCACTCCGAGAAGATGGCTTCTAAACGGGCCCTGGTTCCGGCCACTCTTCTAGTCCTGACTGTATCTCCTGGGTGCTCTCCTCTCTCTCCTGGACCTCTTTAGGACCGAGAGTTGCATCTGAGTCTGTGACATCAAATGTAGTATCTTAATACGACGATTGAGCAAGTATAAGCAAAATAAGAATTTCACATCATGTTTCAAATTGAATTTAAGACAAGTAATTTCATAGAGATCAAAGATAAGTATTAACTATGCAATTGTGCAATTTCGAATTTATCATACTGGTGAATCAATTAATGAGAAAACATACTAATTTGGCTACTACTTTAGCTC
This sequence comes from Cinnamomum chago, assembly GCA_038049695.1. Classification (NCBI taxonomy): domain Eukaryota; kingdom Viridiplantae; phylum Streptophyta; class Magnoliopsida; order Laurales; family Lauraceae; genus Cinnamomum; species Cinnamomum chago. Next base: position 10,158,621 of record CP142457.1, on the reverse strand, counting down.
ATCCTCTCAAAGAGAGCAATCTAGTTGGGACGTCACCAGCTCCCAGCCAGAGGCTAACTGGCTACCCGGTTCTGGAGTTCCGGTGCTCCAGGTGACTTACTGCAGTAGTCTCAACAATAAACAAACCAAGTGCTGGCCCCGTCGGGCGTCACAAGGCCGAAGCTAGGTAGTGCCGACTCAATCGAATCAAACAAATCAATAATAAGTGGATGTAAGTGAGTTGTAGTTCGAACTGTCTAAAATCAAATCATATCAACTCATATATCACTCACGAATCCACATTAGATTTCAAGACTGAATCGATATACAATATTTGACGAATGACGGCGAATTTAGAATAATTAAACCTCAAAAGAGATTGATAATGACATAAACTCATTTAGTTATAATGAGTGATCTACCAATGAAGATATAAGTTAATATGAATGCAATAATTTAAGGAATCAAGGAGTTTTACTAACCATTTCTAAACTATCTCTTTTAGTCTTCCACCATCCATTACAAGGTAAGTTTCGTGAAATCAATGTATTACTACTTTTGTTGATGTCACTATGTATGAGAGGTACATTGAGTTTCTAAACGAACCCTCGTGGCATAGTGTTGGACTAAGAATTATCCATTAGACCCATTCATAAGGTTAAGGGTTCCATTTTTAAGGTCATAATGCTTCAAAAATTCCTAAATTCCTATGGAAATGAGGGTGAGCACCAAAATCCCTAAATGAAGGATCAAGGAGGGTTAAAAGGAACTAAGAGTAGTAATACTCTACTTAATTGGGTTCAAAACAACCCAAAGATGGGTTTCAGGTCCGCTCGAACGGACCCACATGCGCTCGAGCGGAGGTTTCCAGCACCTCCACGCGCTCGAGCGCGCACTCCAGGTTTCCATTTCGGAAATTCTGGAGTGGTTCTTTCTTCCATTTCTTTCCTCCCCTTCCCTTCTACTCTACTTCTAACATAAAACCTGCATAAAATAGAGCCTCCTTGCTCCCTTTACAACACATATAAATCTCTCCCATTCCATTTCATCAAATAAATCATGAAACTATTCCTTTATTAAGAACTAAGAACATTGAGTAGAATATCATTGAGTCATTGAAATAAACAAAATGGAAATACATATTATGCATATACTTGCCTCAAATTTGAGCTTCTCAACCTCTTTTACTCTTTTGGTGTGTAAAACCCTAAATTTCCCCCAATTAATTCAACCCTAGACACAAATCAAGTAAAAGAAATACCATGAATGTTATATACAACTACCCAAGAGTCTCTTGACTCCATTTTCAACTCAAACCTACTATCAAGGGTGGATTTGAGTCATACCTTGACAAGGGATCCAAACTTGAGAGTTGAAGATAAAATGGTTCCTTGAAACAAGATGTGGAGAAGATGAAGGAGATGATGAAGAAGATGATTTCCTCCTTGACCTTCACTTGCACAAAGCTAAGGAGCTTAAAGAAATGGAGAGAAATGGAAAGAAGAAGGAGGTAGGTTTTCTCTCCACAGCCCATTCACCAAACGAATGAAATGGGATGAGTGAATGGAGTTAGTGAAAGTGATAAAGATGGGATTTTGCAAAACAGTCCATTAGATTTGTATAATTTCAATTTAAGCCAAATGGGGTCCATTTCTTCAACGAGCGATCAAATGAAGTCAAGTCTAATACGAAAATTGACGAGCTTAACGAAATACAAGCGATGACGCCAAAATGACGTGAAAACGATGTAAAACGAGAAAATCTATCATTACGGAAAAATCCTTGATTCCTGAGTCAACTTTACTCCACTCGCTTATTCGAGGCTCAAGACTCAATTAACTTGGTCTAAGAGACTAAATTGAAGATTTACAACTAAACAAAAATTAATTAAACTAAATCTCCATTAATTACCACTAATGACGCTTAATTTGGGTTGGGGTGTAACAGTTCGGCCACTGTGAGTGGAGAAGAAGACCATTCCTCGGTCTTGGATTGCAGTGCAGAAGAAGAACCAGAGAAATCTGGTTTGATCGAAGAACAGGAGAAATTCAGAGGATCTGGGCTTGTAAATCTGATTTGGTCTTGCCGGAGACGAAACAGTGCACATCGGTATCGCCTGTTTGGTTCTAATCCAAGGTGGGTCGCAGATCACAGCGAGAAGAGGCAGTGCTAGACAAAAAAGGCCATCCGGAAGAGCATCTTTGCTATCACCGCCCAGCACTAGACTCTACTGTCGATGGAGAGGAGGTCTCAGGGGTCGATGGAGTGCGAAGCAGAGGTGGGAATTTGCGAAAGATTGGAGAACTTGAATGGTTGTTTTGGGATGTTAAAATCTGGAACTGAGAGCATTGTTGGGCAGCTTGATGATTTTTTGGATGAGATTGTTGAAGGTAGAAAGAAGCTCATGGATCTCTGCAGTCACAGGTAGAGAGAGATTGAGTGCCGGGGGTATGGAATGGAAGGGAAGAAGAATCTGGGTTTTCTTTTATTTTGTTGCTTTCTTTCTTTAACTTCTCATCCAAGAGGCATCTTCTCTATGTAAATTCCTACGAAAGAAAAGGAGAAAGGAAGCTTCTTTGTTGTCTCACTCACTAGTAGTCGTTCCCCCACCTCCATGCATCTCATCTGCACACACCCACCAGCTTTCTCTTTCCTTCCTCCTCTTCAAAGGTTGTTGTGAGATTGAGATCAATTGGAGAGAGCAAGAGAACAAGACAAAGAGGGGAAGAGATGACCATATGTAGGAGCATCGATATCAACTATAATGCTAAATGAAAAACAAAAAAGAAAAATGTAAATTCAAGCCCCTGGGCCCAAATTAATCCAATTGCCGTTTATGAGGGTTTTTTCCATTAAATCCTATTAAAATTTCTTGGTAGATAAGGAAATTTTGGAGATTTAACCTTATGAAATGCCAATTTCACTTTCATAGAATTCGCTGGATTTCACCTTCTCGATGCTAAATTGTATGTTTCTATTAAAAAACTTTTAGATTGTACGTGAATATTTGGAAATCCATTGGAAGACAAGATTTTGATATCCCCAACAAACAAATTGGCGTGATTACATAAAAATATAAAAAATAAAAAATTAGCCCTAAAGATAGATTAGGGACATCTATAAGCTGTATTATTATAATTTAGATGGCAAAGCCTATAAATCATTCGGTCGGATCACCTTATAAAATCTAGCTTAGAGTAAATATTCCTGTGTATATTGGGTCTATGGATAATTTCATTTTTCAATAGGATTTGGGCCCATGATTGATTGATCATGTGCTACAATAAGAAAAAAAATATACAAATGAAAGAGTACGAAATTATGTGTTTACATGTGAACAATTAAATTGTTCAATGGAGACCAACTTCTGCGTGACTATTGAAATTTAAACCACGGCCTATACTTGGGGAGCTTTTACTTTTGGAATTTGACCTGGTGAGAACTGCGCTCACGGAGACTCCGTGACAATATTTTTGTGGGGCCCATTGGGGGTCCCATTTTGGGATGAAACCGGTTGGGATTGAATGATCTATATGGGACAACCCTTAATATGAAGTATAGCTTCAATCACATGCTCCTAATCCCTTCATCCATGACCAACAAGTTCAGTCCATTTGTATGAGTATATGGTAGATCCAACAATTCAATTCATTCACATTGGTGCCAAACCCTAAGGTATGTGGCTAACAAAGGGGTTCAAGTCCCTTGCATGGTTTGAAGTGGGTGATAGGTTGGCCCACCCATAGCCGTGAAACGGTTGTCACATGATTATTACTCTTTAATTTTTAGTTGTTTAAATATTAGAAGTGATAGCGCCACTAGTGGAACTTTCTCTAATAATTGGCAGACGAGATCAGCATCTGGAACATATATATTATATATTTTAATTGCTAAGCGGTGGCTGCACTTAAAGCTTTGAAAACGAAAGAAAAAGGTCCGTGCCTTTAGTTTTGATTAATTAACCTGCCTGCTTGGCTTTTTGAATCCTTCTTAAGACTTTTTGAATCTCTGGGTTAATTCTCACTTGCACATGTTTTAGTCAATGGTCAAGTCTTTTGATGGGATAGATCTGATTTTTAATCTTTATTAAGAGGATAGTTTTCTGCTTTCTCTCCTTTAGTATGCAGTCTTTCCAAACTGATGTCAGCTATTTTAGCCATGGCCCACCCCATAGAATGAGGACTTCTTTTTTTTTTTTTTTTTAGGATTTTATAAAATAAATAAAATAAAACCACTTTAGATAGCTAAAAGTGTTACTTTAAAAAACCTCGTACCAAAGTGGCTTACAGCGCAAAAAATACTTTTTTAATCTTTTTTTCGAGGGTCGATGTGGACCCTTTTCTAAATAGGTCAGGGTCAATCGACCCTCGGGAGGAGAACATAGCAGTTTTCATCATCTTCTTCCTCCTCTCTTGCTAAAATCCAATCAAAGGGGAAATACCAAAAAAGACCATTCAGATTTTTAGGTTAATGGGGGCATCAAATGGTTTCTCTTGGCATTCAGGTTAATATCTCTAATTGCAAGCTTCAACCATTCTTTCTCTTTAAAGCTGGGTTTTAGTTGGGGGGGGGGGGGGGGGGGGGGAACAACTCAATTCTGGCTTAAGGAGAAGCTACAACAGTATTTTTGGGCCTACTTGTGAAAGTGTCTTAAAAGGTACTTAAGAGTTGAATGATATTTTAAGTTCTATGTCTTCTCAAAAATAGTTTTGTGCATTTTCAATAAAATGTGTCTCTTGGGCCTATTTGTGTGGATGTGACCCAATTCTAAGTGATGCCTTCCAACTCTATAAATGAGCATAATAAACGTAAAAATGCTGCATTTTAGGAAGCACATTGTCAAAGAGCATTTTCTTCTCATTTATTTCTACTTTGATTTTAAGGGCAATTTCATATTTCTAAATTCTCTTTAGAGTGCTATAAAAGATAAAAGAATCTGGTTGAGCTTTCTCATATGGTTTTTCGTTAATTTCGTGTATATGCTCTTCTATTATTATGACATTATGGTATTGGTTTGTTTGGTGTCTGGGACTTGTGATATCGCCATAGAACCATAATAGAATTGTTAATAAAATTCAGATTTTAACCTGTTTTTTTTAATTATGGTGGATGGATAGGTTAATTGGGAGTGTGCCTTTTGGGTTATTGAATAAAATTATCATTTGACCTGGGCAAAACTAATCTTGGGTGTGCCTTAACATTTTTATTAATTGTTACTTGTTTTAGATATTATTTTTAACTTATAAATCAATTTATGCAGGACTTAACCGTGCATCGCACAGGTCTTTCTCATTTTTATTAAATATTAATTAAATGATTTCTATCCCTTTTTCTGAGTTGATAATTAATTTAAATATTAATATTAATTAACTATTTTATTTAAATTATATTTAACCCTGCATTGCAGGGGATTTCATGCTAGTACCGATGATGTCCTATGGCCATATTGTGCAACCCATCTTGACGACCCAAAAATGGCATTGAATCGGATGCTGGTGACCATTAATTATATATATATTAAGTTAGAAGGTTTCGGACCTAATTTGACCATCAGTTATAATTTTGACTAACAATTAACTTTCCTTATTAAAATGTTTCACATTCTCTCCATATAACTACTCACTCATATCCTTATCTCATCAAACCACCCACTACTCTTCAGTTTAACTCTATTTCTTCCTTTTTTTAAGTCTCTTGCTCCACCCCCATCTCTTCTCTCCCTTTCCGTCCAATTTTTTTATTTTCATTTATGCAACTTACTTAATGGATGAAAATTCACATAACATTTTAATGTAAGAATCCTTAGTTTATAATGCGAACGTGCTGAGCACAGGTGGTTGTGCTAGTATCATTTAAGGGAATGAATTCTTATTCCATGACATCTGGATTTGAATATTCAAGACCAGATTTTTCCCCATGGATAATGACATATCTTTCGCCATCTTCTTGGGTGCCTTTTAGATATGGGAGATGTTTCTTCACTATCTTCATGGGTACTTGTTAAACATTGTGCAACCAATCTCCCATTAGGAGCAGATCCAGGTGCAAGGGCATGAAAAAAGTTAAAATTAAAAACTTTAAAGAAACCCCCACAGATTTTAAAAATTAACATGTATTTTTCTTATTTTGCCCTTTCACCAATATTTCTTTTACATTGAGTCCCTCGTTAAATTTCGTGACTCCTCCCTTGTCTTCCATACCAACAAGCACGGAACCGCATGCTAGAGGATATATTATTCAAGCAGTTGAATTTTTGTTCTATGACATCTTCATTTGAGATTTGACGGAGTCATCTTTGGATCATTTGTCTTTTGCACTCTTTCCGGGTAACGATGTAATACTCATGCCCCAAAGAATCTGCAACATAAGCCATGAACATCCCAGTCATAGGAGGGACATGATTGATGACCATGATTAATCGAGTTCTAAAAAGTAAAATTACCCAATTAACCTGTTACAAGTTGCCCAATTAACTGGGATATTTATTTTGGATCATGACCTCCATTTGATTCCCAATTAACGTGGAAATCTTAATGGTCTTTTCTGATTTTCCTCATTCGATTGGATTTGGAAAAGAGAGGAGAAAGAAGAAGATGAAACCTGCAATCTTCGCTTGTGGAGGGTCAATATTGACCCTTATCAGTTTAGGAGAGGGTCGATATCGACCCTCGAAAAAAGGGTAAAAAAAAAAATTTGAGCGGGAAGGCCTCTTTGGTGTGAGATTTGCTAAAGTGACCTTTTTGGTCCATTGGTTGTCTAGAGTTTTCTTTTCCTTTTGTAAAATCCTCTTTTTTGTGTGTGTGCGCGTGTGTTTTGTGAGGAATTCCCTATTGTCAGCGGAGTGTTTTGAATACAATAGGGAATTCCAAAATCAGTTGGTGTCTCTTTTTTCTTCTTTTTTTTTTAAATTTATTTTTCTCTTGGGCTAGCTAGACAAGTGTTATACTACATGGGATATAATCTATGCAGCCAGGGGTCGATGCCTGGTACCCATGTGTGATTACTGAGTAGACAGTAGACACCCTTACCATTGGGGTGTCATGTGTTTCTTCCCTTGTTGTCAATTAAATTTGCCAAGTTTTTGGTTTTTTTTTTTTTGGGTGTTTGGTCGGAGGTCCCTCAAAGTATGACTTAATTGTTGCAAACGGGTCACAAAAAAAAGTTAGGTAGCCAAAAGTCCTCTAACAGATTCTCATACCTGATATGTCTAATTTACCCTTTTTTTAAATCATATCTCATGATTGGTGGGATATCCCATTAATAATAGTCAACTACCATTTAATTGGCTACGATCAATGGAATCTCATTAATGAGATTTTTCAAATAAATTTTAAAAACACACAAATAAATTTCAAAATAACGCAAATAAATTTCAAAAAATGTAAATATATTCCAAAAGATGAAAATAAATTTCAAATACGTAAATAAAATTAAAAAACACAAATATATTTGAAAGAAAGCAAATAAATTTCAAAAAAACGCAATAATTTTAAAAAACATAATAAATTTCAAAATAACGCATAGAAATTTAAAAAGAAGCAAATAGATTTCAAAAGATCCATATAAATTTCAAAAAATATAAATAAATTTTAAAAGATGAAAATCAATTTAAAAAGACACAAATAAAATTCAAAAGATCCAAATAACTTTCAAAAAAATATAAATAAATTTCAAAAGATGAAAATTAATTTTAAAAGATACAAATAAATTTCAAAAAATGTAAATAAATTTCAAAGAAGCAAATAAATTTCAAAAGACGTAAATAAAATTAAAAAAAGAAAATAAATTTAAAAAACGCAAATAAATTGCCAAAACTAAGATCAACCAATTTTCAATTTCAGAAAATTTTTCCAAAAATTCAGTTAGATTTGTTCAAAACTCAAATAAATTTGTTTCAAAACTCAGATAAATTAGCGAAAAACTCAGATAGCTATGTTCAGAACTCAGAGAAATTTGTCTAGAACTCAGATAAATTTGACAAAAAATGAAAAATAAGATAGATTTATATAGAACTCAAAGAAATTTATTTCAGAACTCAGATAAATTTGCGAAAAACTCAAATACAGTTGACAAAAAATAAAAAACTCAGATATATTTGACAGAGATACCAATTTGTTGTGATCGTGTGTGCGGAAGCGTGCGATCAATAAGCAAACAAATCAAAGCCATACAAAAGGAACACGAATTTACATGTTCGGTGATTTCATACCTACGTCCATGGACAAAGCTCGTCTTCTTCTTCTCCACTTCGATCAGCGCAGATTCCGGTTCCACTTCAAACCTCTCTATCTGGTTCAGAGAAATTAGAGAATTAATCCAACGGACAGGTCCAATCCTCTTACGACTGCAAGATCCAAACTGATCCTAAAGACTACTATCCTCTCTGGAAACCAACTGTGACGAAAAACTCGTCTGCCCTGTTCTCTGCAACTTCTTCGATCAATGGCCGAACTTGAGTTCAGAATTCTTTGGTCTGAATATTGATGCAGCAGGGCTCATATTTTGCGATTGCGATTGCTTCGAAATCCTCTGTAAATTTCGGGCGGAATCCAATCTCTTCACTACTCGTCTTCTTCAACTGGGTTCTGTAATAGAACTTGATGCGCCTCCACATAAGATTTTCCTTGAGGAGGAGAATTTCTTTTGATTGATTTTTTATTATTAATCCATAGAATTGTCTCGCTACCTAACCAACCGATCTACCTGAATAGGGATGAGCGCCTCTTGGACAAATGGCCAACTCCCCCTTGTGGAATCGATTCATCACTTAGGATGACAAGTGTCGCTTGGGAAAGACCAAAGGGTTGGAATGATTTCAGCTATGTAAAAGTAGCCAAGAGGCACCAGTGGCTAGTGTGGGACTGGCAGCGATGTTTGCGTCTCGTTCTCCGGCCTAAAAGCGAGGGCAACGCAAAACCGGATTGAAAAAGAAGAAGAGGGAGAATGGAAGATTTAAAATTTTAAATTTTAAAATTTTATGCCTAATCAGTTGAAAGGGCAAATCAGTCATAAAAATGTATGAGTTAGCGTATCTAGCGACCTCTCGCCATAAGGTGTCGTATTTATGGTCCTCTCGCCGAAATATGTACAGCTGTATGGACTAAAGGCTTTAGAGGAAAAGTTGATAGACTCTATGAGGGACCTTTCGTTAATTTTCTCCTTTTTTTTTTCTTTTGGTCGTATTAATGGGTGTCCGGTGAGTCCAAATCATCTGAGTAGTTTTTCCACGGTGATGGTGAGTGAATGAAAAAGGTCTGCTGCATCACCTTGGTGATGCCAGCCCTATCACGCACGCGTACAGTGGTTCCTGACTTCCTGCCCATAGTTTCCACGGTAATGTGCCGGACCCTCATTGACCACTCACGCAAGGAAAATCCTCATGGAATCCCTATCTGGTGGGTAAAATTACAGAAGTCATGCCGGGTGGTACACTCGTGGGCCTAACTGTGCATTCGCAACAATACAGAATTTCTTAAATGCTAACATGGAGTGGACCCCACAGCTTGCTACAAATGTTGAATATTCCTCACAAATTTTGTAAGGAATTTGTAAGGGACCCTTGCAAAATTTGTATTGTTGAATATCCTTAGAGGGGGCAGCCCCTACAAAATTTGTGCTGCCTTTTATATCAATTAGTAGGACCCACATCTATAATCCATCCTGCTCAAATCAATGATCTCTCTTGTTGGCTTACTTAACTTGATTTTCACTTTAACTAGAATTGGACCTACCATTAGATTGAACATGTTTAGAACAAATGGTGGTGCACTCAATATTTACATAAGGTCGCCACCATGCTTAAGAAATACATGATTGTTGGCCCTTCTCCCTTTTTCCTTGCTCAAAATAAGTTATGAAAACAGAAAAAACAAAAGGAGTTAAATCATGCGTAGATCACATACTTTTCATGTGATCAATGCATACTCACCATGTTAAAAGATGTTAAAAGAAGAAGATCTTTCATTTAGGATTGTTGTGTTGGGTGGATTCACCTGATTTCGTTTGGTTATTTGCGCTTTTGCATGCACCTGTAAAACCGTTTGAATATAACTCTCCTCAAATTCTTGGACAATGTTTTTTTATTTAATAATTATAGGTCAATGTGGGCACGAGATTGATGGGAAATCAAATTGCTCCAAAAGAAAGACACAGTTTCTAAAAGTCCTCTGCCATTTCTCCTTGGGCGGTGGGACTTGGGGGTAGGGACCCCCTTACCCAACTACACGTTGGCGTGAAATAAATGATACAGGTGCAGCTACCATCTAAAAAGTTTTTAAGTTTTTTTTGACTGCTCACATGACTCTGTTTTTGTGTAGACAAATTTTACGGGAAACTTCAGGGAATTGCGGTCAATTTTGCATCTTACTCACTGCCCGTTTGGTTGCGTTTAATTGAAAATCAGAGAATTCGAGACCAAAAGGTCTAAGAGCATGTTTCTTTGAAAGATTTCAAAGAATTTATCCCTAGAGTAATTGTCCAAAAGTTATCCCTTGACGTGTAATTCGTGAGTCCCTCTCTTAGCAGAAGCAATCTATAAATGCTTACAGGTGAAATTAGGGGATTTCAAAAGAGAAAATGGCTTTACAGATGATTGGATTACATAATTCAAGCAAAGAAAGATGAAATTTGGTAATAGAAAGGGGACAACTGTCAAGTTATTGTCCAAAATCCCAAGAATCACAAATTCCTGTCAAGACTTTTGCAAACCAAATGAGCCCAAAAGGATCTTAGATGTATAGATGGAATCTTCACTTTTCTATAATATATGCCGGCTGCATAATCATTTTATCATCATTTTATACATCCACACATGTTTCAACGACTTTTTAGAAATGCAAATCTTTTAAATTTTTAGGATGCAAGGTTTCGGTCCATAGGTAACCTGCGAGATCATGTCTTATACCCATTGATGGAGCAGGTCTATAGAAAGTTCTCAATTTTCTATGAGAGAAATATGAATGCAGGCTCTCCCGTGAAAATTGAAATCCCTAACTCTAGATTTTAGAAACCATTTATAATTGGATCATGAGAAGAAGATATTATGGAGATTTTCAGAGGCTGGAATGAGTGGTAAGATCAAAAAAAAAAGTTGGTCATTTTTAACCTTTCCACGGAATAGAGCCGGGAAGACCACATTGAAGTTGCAGTGGTGACTCCGAATCCGTGCTCGTGGTGAGTCCAAATCAGCTCGCTTTCGCCGTTTGTTTTGTCTGCAGATGAATTCCATGCCCCCACTCCCCTAGATGTAAGATTGATGAGACACATCTACCAAATTATTCCAAAAAGTCCTTTGGAGTCATATGCTAGTGGGCCCAATCATTCATAAAATGGGCCAATGCAAGAAATTTCAAGAGAAAAGTCATCTTCCAAATTGACGGCTAATATGAGCATCAACACTTCCAATTGGGTGGCATCGACTTTGCCTTCACGGCATTCACGGCACATGTACGAGTTCATTTCAGCAGGTGGGGTCTACTCTCGTTTGTTCATAATCACAGAGGATTCCTTGGTTTAAATTACAGCATTGAGTGGCAGCTTTTCAAGATTTACATATGTCAGACAAAAATGGGTTGTGCTCTCTCTACTTTTTCGATGCGTTTATGGGGTACTGTGCGCGGTTTCACGAAGCAGTGGGAAGTGAGCAATCACTCGATGTGAATGTGACCTAGCCCCCTATGTGCTAAGATTGTAAGTTCATCAATTCATCATAACTTTTGATTTATGGCTTATTACAAGTTTAAAAAATTTATATAAATAAATAAAGAAATAAATATATATATAAGGGGCTCTCCTAAGTTGCAGCTTATGTTATCTTAAGCTGAAATAGTGCATCGTTGTTGTTATTTTCTGTTCTTGGCCTGAAGGAATTGAAAAATCCAATTTTGATTGGATTTGTTGTTGGGTTGGATGATGATTTGAAACAGTTTACGGTAAAGAGGATTTTGTAGATGATTTTAAATTAGGATAACTTGCAGCTTAGGATATATATATATATATATATTATTAAAACAATAGTGGATGTAGCTGTGAAGGGTGCCACGTCAGTAGCCATGAGTTCTCCTTTTAAAGAAATATGCACAAAAAACCCACATTGTTTTAAGGAGCCACCTCAGCTTGGGCTAATCTTTCTCTCCTAAAATTTCTCTCATAAAAGATTTTTACGAACGTTTGAATTTGAGTCATATTTCTTGCCATTATCCAAATTATAAGCAAATCTTTACAATCGATTCGTTTTCTTATCTTTAGATTATCAATCATCAATTGGTCATATGTTAAATATGTTTTGTGTGCCTTACTGATGAATGAAATCCAAAATTTACTCTCCTTTCAGTTTTTTTTCCCTAAATGGATGGATCCAATAGTAGGTACCAGTTCGTATTAAATATATTTCAAGATTGGACTCCAGTATTAGATAAAATCCCAATGGCCTTCTCTTGAACCCCTCTTTTATAAGAGTGGCCCCACTGATGGAGACAGGCAAACCTGTTGGCCGTTGTCTGGTTTCTTAATGGATGCAAATCAATTAGTAGGCCTCACACATTTAACTTATTTCTGTAGTGGGACCCACTCATGGAGTATGCATAGATATTAGTTTTCTAGGTCAATCTATATCCATAGTGGGCAATCAGATTGGGTTGGTATCATACATAAGCTTAATTTCTTTGATAATTGTTAGGATGTGATTTGTGTATGCATGAGTTAGAACAATTAGAAACATACTATGATAATTCATATCTATATCCATGTACACTCATCCCATGCAATGTGCATCTTTTATGTTTTTTTCTTCTCTTATACATGTTCGCCCCCCTCTCTTTCAATTTTTTTTCTTATACTATCAATCAACTATGGGGGCCAATTGTTCCATCCCCATAAATCCAGATGTCGTGTGTGGCCCATTGATGATGAAATCATTTTATTTCAATTTCCTTTCTTCTTATCTTCCCCTGTTTCTGCTTTGAATGTAGAGCCATCAGTGGGTCCCACGCGTTAAAAACATTTCAAGGGTGACCCTCACTGATGGATCAAACATGTTAATTTTTTTATCCCTTACTTTTGGCTCTTTTTAGTAGATGTAGATCCATTTGGTTTGTTTCTTTTCCTTATATTTTCAATCATCAATGGGTCATATGTTAAATATGTTTTGTGGGCCCTACTGTTGTTATCCCGGACGCACTGGGAACTGGAGAGATCTTGATTGTAGGTTCATTGTGGCCACACTTTTAAATTTATTTCAAATAGAGTTAGATGAAACTCACAATTTCATGTACAAATCATTTCCTCGCTTAGAAATTTCAAACAATCCAATATGGAATGTGTATTTCAAATATAGTCATATCCAACCGTAATTCAAATGTTTCTCATAATATTGTATATCCAACCCTATCCCATGTCGAGATGTAGCTCCCTACTTCCCTTTTCCCCTCGCTTGATCCATCCTTTCTCTCCTCATCTTAGGCAACAAAGGTCACCATCTCTCCTTCTCATGCCCCCTTTTATAGACTCATTATTTTCTAATGCTTGCATTTTTATTATAAAAAATTAGTTACAATTTTCTTTCTTGTATTCCCTGCAGTTAGATCACCATGAAGATATGCTATCCTTTCTGCATTTTTTTTTTTTTTTGCTTTTCTTGTAATACACACATTTCTTGTATTTTTTATAGTCATGCTAGGGAGATGATTTGTCATAATATTGATGACTGCAACTTTCCAACAGTTGACTTTCATTTGATTTGATTATAATGGTGAGGTTTTAGTTTTTCTTCCTCAAGTGGATTAATCTTTTAAAAAAAATTATATTTGATTCTGTGCCCAATCCAGACCTTCCTACTACTTATGTATTTTAATTCTCAATCCAAAATTTTGTATTTAAGGGATGCTTACCATAAGTATACATACTTTATAGTTGCAGTGCTAGAGTATATTATTTACGATTATTTATTATTTTGTTCTTTCCCTCACATGATCCTTAAACGAAGGGACATTTTATTTTATTTTATTTGAAAATAGTAGGACTTATTTTATGGATAGATGATCTGGACGTGTATATATATACTATATTCGTAAATGAGATGGTCGTAATGGCCAATGCCTTTAAATTCAAAGGGTCGTTGTGTTTTGTAAATTTACTTCATTTTATATTTATTTTCATACAAAGAAAAAAATTTAATATTCAAAGAAAATAAAAAAAACTTATTTTATATTTATTTATCTTAACAATTTTCAAAAGAATACTTAAATTTTAGCATATTTTCATTTTTTACCCAGGCTTAGCACGGGCCTTTGTTGCTAGTATATATATTTTACCCAGACTTAGCACAGGCCTTTGTTACTAGTTATATATATTAAAGCAAAGGGGAAGGTGGGCCGTGAGGGGTGCCACCTCATCCCTAAAAAGTCTCTTTCTGTCCTAAAACCTCTCTTATAAGAGATATCTATGAAAATTTGAATTTGAGTCCTATTTATTGCCATTATCCAAATTATAAGCAAATCTTTACAGTTGGTTTGTTTTCTTTTCCTTAGATCTTCAATCATCAATGGATCCCACATTAAATATGTTTTGTTGGCCCTACCGATGATTGAAATCCAAACTGTTGCTCATTTACTCTCCTTTCAGTTTTTTTTCCTAAATGGATGGATCCAATAGTGGGCACCAATTCATATTAAATATATTTCAAGATTGGACTCCAATATTGGATGAAATCCCAATGGCCTTCTCTTAACCCATTTTTTCTAAGAGTGGGCCCCACTGATGGAGGGAGGCAAGGCTATTTGGATTTTATCTTCCCTTTTTTCTTTTTTGGATGCAGAGCCATCAGCGGGTCCCACATGTTAAAAACATTTCAAGGGTGGCCCCCACTGATGGATCAAACACGTTAATTTTTTTTATCCCTTTCTTTTGGTTTTTTTTAGTATATGTATATCCATCCGGTTTGTTTTTGTTTTCTTATATTTTCAATCATCAATGGTATAATATATCCATAAATGAGATGGTTGTAATGGTCAATTTTGTAACGCCCCAATTCCAGATACCGAGAAAGTCGTCGGAATACCCGAAGTTGGCGCGCTACTTCCCGGAAAAATCCGAGAACTTCCAAGATCGTAGGTCAGCAGTGAAGTCCAATTTGAAACTTTTGAACAATATAATAACAACGGTTAAATTGCGGAAGCACAAGAAGTGAAACAAAAGCAATGGATATCATAATATATTAGATAAGAGCAGAACTGTAGTCTAGTTTAAAGGTAATAATTGTTAAGGAGAAAAGTTAATTACCTCTTTGATTTCTACCCAGCTCACTACAAAAATTCGCTCAAAACCCCAAATAAGGATAAACACTCAAAGCCTAGGTAATGGCTCTCCACCCTTCGGCTCGACATCGGGGTCGGCCGGGCCCCAACCGAAATCTCCAGCGATAGGCGCCTCTACGAGCGCAAGCGCATCGTCCGCGTACTCGGGGTCAAGACCTAAGCACCAAAGATGAGTCAGATCTAAAGATCTGGCAAGTCACAGTATACAAGTAACATAGGACATATATATCAAATAGAGTAGAGACAGTTATACAATTTAAAGAATATCAATGTACATGATCTAAGCAGTTGAGCAAGATAAACATAAGGAATTAGGATAATATAAAGCATCTAGTCTAACACAATGTGGCACATTCACACGAGCTGGATACCGCGGGATATTATGCCGCGGCCCTCCCAAACTGAACACAGTTGCGGCGGGGAAATCTTACCAGTGTTGGGGATAACTAGCCCCGCAAATCACTCAACAGTCTCACCATACTCATCACTCGGGGAGACTGGATTCAGTATCGCACCGTCCGTCTAAAAACATAGCTTACCATGATAGCTCACTCAACACTCATAAACCGGGGATGATCAGTCCACAGGCTGAGCTTAAATCAATCGAGTGAATGTCTATGCCGACTTAAGTAAACTCTAAAGGTCTGTATCTGTCTAGGCATTGCCTTACGTGAACAAGGTCCTAACCAAGTCTCTAAGAGGTTCATAAATCAATTAATCCATGGATTACAATCCAAGTCCAAGCCCACTCGTTGGATCCATACTTAGGCCCATCAAACACATGGCCTGGTCTAAAATAGTCCAAACGAGGCAACATATCCATTTCCAATGATAAACAGCTCATTCTCATCCATAAGGAGTTATAAGACTAATACAGTACACCTCTCCAATTCTAAGGGTATAACACATCCATACTTAGCACAGACACGGGTCATTGTTCTCCCAATCATACCATCGGGTCACCTCTAAGATATCCTAGGTTCAGATCATCCATTTCCATTTAATTAACAGTTAACAACTATAGTAAGAATGTAAGTGTGACAATAATAAGAAAGGTGAAGCATGAACTTCACACATGAGAGTCAATAGGGGAAATAACAATAGTCCAACCTAGGTAATGGACCACATTCAGGTCCAGGTCCATCTCAAGTAATTGGATCTCTAAATGGAGTCTCAGATGCCAAGGGATACTGTGTTTGGTGCTCATGAGGTTACGGGCATCATTGACAACGTTTAAGGATCAAATCATCTTAGATTAAACAACCAAAACCCCACTTGGTGGTCCTCACGAGTCAAGGTTGAGCCACACCATTGACTCTGGCTTGGCACATCGATGGAAGTCCATTTGGATGGTCAATGGGCCCCACAAACAATCACAACTTCAGATTATTGAAAACTGGAAAATCACTGAACTCAATGTGCTCGGTCGACCTGGCACAGGGCTCGGTCGACCGAGTACACTGGGGGTTGACCCCCAGGTCGACCCTGGGGGGAGGGGGTGGTTTGCAACTGTTCCATCACCATAAATCCAGATGTGATGTGTGGCCTATTAAGGATAAAATCATTTGATTTCCACTTCCTTTCTTCTTATCTTCCCTTTTTTTCTTTTTTAGATGCAGAGCCATCAGTGGGTCCCTCACGTTAAAAACATTTCAAGGGTGGCCCCCACTGATGGATCAAACACGTTAATTTTTTTATCCCTTTCTTTTGGTTCTTTTTAGTAGATGTAGATCCATCCGGTTTGTTTTCGTTTTCTTATATTTTCAATCATCAATGGTATAATATATCCGTAAATGAGATGGTTGTAATGGACAATGCCTTTAAATTTAAGGGGTAGTCGTGTTATGTAGTTTTACTTTATTTTATATTTATTTTCATACGTTGAAAAAATTTTAATATTCAAAGATAATAAAAAAAATTATTTTATATTTATTTTATCTTAACAATATTTCAAAAGAATTCTTAAATTTTAACATATTTTCATTTTTTGTCTGGGCCTAGCACGGACTTTTGTTGCTAGTATATATTAAAATAATAGAGAAGGAATCATGTAGGGAACCATGTCGGCACTCAAGGATCTCTCTTTTCGAAAAAATACACAAGAAGAAAATATAAGGCCTAGGCTTTAACGTGGGCCACTATACTCATTCCAAACAAATCTCCTCCCTTAAAATCTCGTCCCAAACAAATCTCTTCAAATCTCATCCCTTAATCCTATGATTAATTATAATCTTATTTCAATGATGAATCTTATCTCAATACCGTTTCCAACTTCTCTCCCATATATAATAAATCTAATCCCTTAAAAACAACGTCTCAATACCGTTTCGAATCTCTCAACCCATATGTTCTTTTCATATTGGAATACTCTAATCATTTGAAACAAGTTCTCAATACCGTTTCTAATCTCTCTCTCATGTGTTCCTTTCATTCATGCCAAGCTCCTAATGACTTAGATAAGCCTAGGCCCCTAAAATATCTCTGCTAATTATAATTATTCAAACCCCTATTGTAAGTGCAAAAATTATACTCATAAGATTAGGATGCCTTCAAGGACTTACTCAAAGTTCCGGAGGAAGAGCTGCGAATCTAGAGGGCCTGAAAGGGAAGAAGAGGAAGGTCAGAGGACCCTGGCTGTGGGCAGCACAGGGCTCTCCGATGCTCAAGTTAGCTGTTGATCGGAGAAGAAAGAAGGAAGAGATATATGGTTGCATGTATGAGAATCCTCACCTTCCTTATGGATGGTCTGTTACCTTATATGAAAGATTGTGTTGGTGCCTGTGCCTGTGGGCCTAATGATATGACTAGGGTCTCATCAGCCCATAGAGTCATTAATGAAGGTCTATCACAACCCTCATTGCATTTAATGAGGGTCCGATCAGCCCACACTGCATTTAATGTCAGTCACATTGGGCCTGATCTCGCCCTGATCTGTTGGCGGCTGAGGTCCCATCGAATCCCTTTCTTGGGCCTTGTTCTGATTGGGATGTGGCTAACGGATATACTTGCATAACTCCGTATAGCCGAGACCGAATAGGATGGCACGGCCGAACTGGTTACCCCTTTCCAAAATCAGCAGGATGTGCCGAAGCCGAGGTGGTGCGGAATTTACGTCCGAGGCCGAGATCAAGGGTGGTGCGCTTTGCCGAAGCCAAAATAAGGTTTGATCCCAGGGATGGACCCCACACAATAGCCCCCCAGCTCTTTGACCTCGGGGTCCCCGCTCCCTGAGGTCAGCGAGCTGAGTGGGAACCTCATTCCACTTTAAGTGTTTGGCGTTTATATCCATTTAATTCGCCGTCGTTGTTTCGCCTGCTCGAGGCAATCAGGAGCTTGATAAATACAGGGGTTATGATTGATATTGGGAGACAAACCGACCGCGCCACGTGTCGTCATCGGATGGGCTAGCAAGTCATTCTGAGGCGGTGTGGGAGTGAACGAGGCGACGCTTCGCATGCATCCCCTTCTCGAAAACCGGGATGGCGCTCATCCTCCTTCCCTTATCCTTTATATACAGTGCGTCCCCTTCTTCTCCGTTCTTTACTTCAGCCTTTTGACGGATAATCAGCAGAGAACTCCGAGCATTGAACTTCTAGTGGCCTTTACCGACCGCAATCCATCCATCAGAGTCCGACCCTGCCTCTGTAGATCCAGTGAGTCTTTCTCCTATTCTCTTCTCTTTAGTTTGCATTTCCGACCCAGTCCCTAGGGTTTCCTCTCTGTCCCCCATCTTTTCTGTTCCGTATCTGCTCCTTCTTTAGAGCTCCGTTAGGGTTTCTCAGGCTTAGGAATGGGGGCTTTCAGTCACTGGATAGATTCCCCTGTGGCCCTGGCAGAGCTCAGAGCTAAGTTCATGATCCCGGAGGACGTTCAGATGAAGGCCTCCGATAGGTCTTCCGACTATACCTTTATCAACGGATGGATGCCGTTTCCTCTTGTTGCCATCATCGAAGGGGGAGTTTGATTCCCCCTCCATCCCCTCCTTAGGTCGTGCCTCCAAACCTGGAACCTGTGTCCATGCCAGTTGATGCCTAATGGCTTCAAAATCATCTTGGGCGTCGCCGAATTGAACAGAGTCCTAGGAATCGGCCTCGGCGTCCATGACATCGAGGACGTTTACGACCTCTGTAAAATCCGAGAAGGCAACACATACTACCTCAAAGTCAAAGCCAAATGTTTGCCCCTCATCACGGCCTTGGAGGACTCGAACAAATATGCCGGAGATGACCGACTGTTTGTCTCCGGCAATTGGGAGTTCGGGGAGACCGAATCCGAGACCGCAAGGCGAGCCCAAATCCCACGCTCCTTCGGGACACCACCGAGTAACACCCTATCCCTTCTACTGGGTTTCGGATTTTTGGCTTGCATCTTTGTCTACTCTTATTCTAATTCTTCTCTTTCCTTCTGCAGGCCTTCACCAGCGAAAGCGAGACGCCCAACTAGATCATTGGCAGAGGAACAAGGCTTGGCTGGATAAAGTTTACAAATACCGAGGTCACTACAACAGAGCCGCCTTCTCTCTGCTAGGGTACGAGCCGAAGTACGTGTCCTATACACGGAAATCAGGCCGTCCTGGGGGCATTGTCCTTGCCCTAGCCGAGGCCGCAAGCGGGACTGTTTTGGGAGTCGAGGCTTCCACATCGGTGGCTGTAGCCGAAGGCGACCCCATTTAGGTGATCGAGAACTACTCTTACGGCGCCGAGGACATGGAGAGGTGTAGGCCTGCTTACCAGCTGCTGAATCTGGAGGACGCAGTGTTTGGCGGGCAAATGGCAGCCCCCGATGCCGGTCCACTCCCCGTTTCTGCCTTCCTTCCTTGCCCCGAGGTCTAGCCCACTGCAAACGTGGAGCGGGAGAGGCCCAGGAAGAGGGCGAGGGGGAAGGACCCTGTCTCTGAGGACGGGCCGAGGTCCACCCAGGCCGCGAGGGAGAGGGCCGCGGAGGAATCGGCTCAGGAACGGCCCTTGGTGGTGCAGCGCCGCCCGCCCCTCGTGACCACTCCAGCCGAGCCAGAGGCCTTCAGGCCGGAGCTTGAGCTGAGGCCGGGGAGGCCATTGAACGTTGAGGACCGGCTGATCGGCAACTCAGCCGTGGTCGCGGCCCTCACCCGGGCATACGCGCTTCCGAAAGACATGGAGGCGCACCGCGCAGCTGACAGCCCGCAGCTGCTCATGAAAACAATACAGCACTCCATCTCGGTAAGTGTCGAGTTTCTCCCAACTGCAACACTGACTTTTCCGCGTAATACTAATTCACACGACTTGTCTTTTTGCTGGCCGTCCAGAGACTTCACGTGGTCCTGAACAGAGTCATTGAGGAAGATGCTCGGATCGGCCGCCTGGTGGAGGCAAAGGAGAAAGCCGAGTCCGACCTCAGGGCAAGAAGTGAAGAACTGAGGGAGGTGGTGGCCAAAAAGGCCGAGCTCGACGCTCAAGTCGAACTGATGGTGAGTGAGCTTTGCAAAGTTAAATCGGAGAACTACGAATTGCAAGGCAAGCTCCTCACCGAAGAGAAAAAAGCGGCGGGGCTAGCAGCTGAATTTGAAGGAGAGAAACAGGCGGGGGAAGAACTTCGAGTGTCGTCCCAAGCCGAGATCAATGCTGCCTTTTTAGATGGGGTTGCAGATGCGGGTCGGAGCTATACCGCCCAAGTCAAGATGCTGAGCTCCAAACTATTCCAGCTCGGCTATCGTGCTGGACTCAAGGAGATGGGGGCCCAAGAAGATCATCCACTATACCAGAACCCTCCCGAGCTCGAGCCAGCTGCACCCGTGCCCCAGGAGCCCGTCGAGACTCCCGCGCCGCTGCCTCCAGAAGCTCCTGCTGAGACCCCTGCGCCTCCTCCACCCGAGGTTCCATCTGAGACGTCGGTTTCTCCCGAAGCTGCGCAGACCGATGAGGCTGCAATAGTGATCGTCGACGACACCGGGGCCGAGGCATCTTGATTCTTTCCTTGTAACTTGTAATCCTTTTTTGTTCTTGTTTGTCTTGGTGACGGTGTAATCGGACCTTTGTAAACACTCGACAGTTTATCAATAAAATTCCTTCGTTTTCCAAATCACGTTTCTCCTTATTGAATTCCATTTCGTTTGTGGCTTGCTACTTGCATGGGAATGAGCGTTTCTGCTTCTTTGCCTTTTCTTCTCTTTTTTCTTGTTTGTACTTTTCACGAGTATGTGAGTTCGGATTAGAGTGGAGCAACTAGTTTAATGCCTAGTCAGTAGTGATGTAGTCAAGTGAAGTGTAAACTTGAGAGGCCTGTCAGGACGTTATTCACTTCGGTAAAATGGGGTGAGATTTGGCCGAAGTGGAATCGCGCCTGGATCGGCGAATAAAGGCGATCTCGTCATTGGCCCGAAGGCTTCACGCCTGGGTGGCCTGTAGCCGATCCGAGACGATCTCATCGTCGGCCTGAAGGCTTCACGCCTGCGTGGTACGTAGCTGACCCGAGACGATCTCATCATTGGCCCGAAGGCTTCACGCCTAGGTGGTACGTAGGCGACCTGAGACGATCTCATCATTGGCCCGAAGGCTTCACACCCGGGTGATACGTAGCCGACCCGATACGATCTCATCATTGGCCGTGGCCGAAGTACTGACACAGGATGCCCCGTTCTTTAGAATGTGTACTCTTTTCATTGAATTCTTCTAAGTACAAATGTACAAGTTTTTCAGAAATAGAACTTCTTGAGGTGAGACGCGTTCCATGGTCTCGGTAGCTGTTTTCCCGTCATATCTTCGAGTCGATAGGCTGACTGCCCAGCAATGGAAGTCACTTTGAATGGTCCGTGCCAATTCTGCGCCAGCTTGCCCTGATTCGGGTCCCTGTCCCCCGGGAGTGTCTTCTTAAGGACCAGCTCTCTCACTGAGAATTTCCTCTCCCTGACATTCTGGTTGTATCCTCTGGCCAACTGTTGCTGATATGCGGCCAGCCGGATTGCAGCAGTTTCCCTTCGCTCATCGGCCAAGTCCAGCTCCAATGCTAGATGCAACTCATTTCGGCCCTGGTCGAAGAGTTCGGACCTTAGAGTAGGGAGGCCAATCTCCAAGGGGATGATAGCCTCCATACAGTAGGCCAGGGAAAATGGGGTTGCCGAAGTGGACCACCTTGGCGTTGTTCGGTAGGCCCAAAGAACGCTCGAGAGCTCTTCTACCCATCTTCCCTTGGCCCTGTCGAGTCACTTTTTCAGTCCGTCGAGCACCACCTTGTTGGAAATCTCTGCTTGGCCGTTACTCTGTGGGTAAGCTGGGGTGGAGTAGCGGTTTCGGATGTCGAGCTCCTGGCAGAAGGTCCTGAAGAGGTTGGAATCGAACTGAGTCCCGTTGTCTGAGATCAAAGTCCTAGGGATGCCGAACCTCGTGATGATGTTTTTCCACACGAAGTTTTTGGAGTCCTGCTCTGTAATGGAAGATAGGGGCTCTGCCTCAATCCACTTCGTGAAGTAGTCGGTGGCCACTATCAGCCACCTTCTGTTCCCTAGAGTTCGGTGAAGCGGCCCCACAATGTCGAGCCCCCACTGGGCGAACGGCCACGGGCTGGAGAGCGAACTGAGGTCCTGCGCCGGTTGATGAAGAGAGTGGGAGAATTTCTGGCACTTTTCGTACTTTTTAGCGTACACTTGCGCATCCTTCTGCATATATGGCCACCAGTACCATTGGCTGATGGCTCGGTAGGCCAGGGATCTCCCACCAATGTGGCTTCCGCAGATTCCTTCATGCATCTCAAAGAGAAGATCTTCGACTTTGCTTGGGTGCACACACTGGAGGTACGGTCCTGAGAACGACTTCCTATAGAGCTTGACTTCGGGAGACAGCAAGAACCGTGCTGCTTTGAGTCTGATTCGATGTGCCTCTCTGCTGTTTTCGGGTAGCTTGTCGTCCTTGAGATAGGCAGTGATGGGGTCCATCCAACTCGGGCCGAGGTCAATACACGACACTTCCCGAGGTGGATGGAGCTCGATGCGGGGTGCGGCCAATGATTCTACTTCGATGGTTCTTTTTCTTCCTGCTTCGACAGCGCTGGCCAAATTTGCAAGAACATCTGCATGGGAGTTTGATTCTCTGCCAATCTGTTTGATTTCGGCCGACTGGAACTGTGAGAGCAGCTTCTTTGCCAGAGCTAAATACGCGGTCATTCGATCGTCGCGAGCCTGGTAGTCCCCAGTCAGCTGGTTTGCCACCAACTGTGAGTCGCTGAAGACCACCAGCTGTTGAGCTCCGAGGATTTTGGCGCTGCTCAGTCCGGCCAAAAGGGCTTCGTACTCAGCCTCATTGTTCGACGCCTTGAAATCCAAGGTAAGAGCCTGCTAGATGACCAGTCCTTCTGGCGATTGGAGAACAACTCCTGCTCCAGCTCTTCTCGAGGTGGAAGATCCGTCAACGAAGACTTTCCAAACTGGGGTGAGGGCTTGGCATTGTGATTGTTCAGAGCCCATGGGCGCCTTGTGCTCCCTGCCCCCCAGTTCGTTGCCGAGCTGGGTTGGTGCCGAACTCGAGTCGAACTCGGCAAGGAAATCTGCCAGAACCTGGGTTTTTATCGCTGTCCTGGGCTGATACTGAATTTCGTACTGCCCTAGTTCAACAGCCCATCTTGAAATCCTTCCTGAAAAGTCAGCTTTCCTGAAAACAGATTTAAGTGGATGTTCCGTAACAACCACTATGGTATGTGTTTGAAAGTAATGAGAGAGTTTCCGCGAGGCACTAACGAGTGCCAGCGCGAGCATCTCGAGTGGCAAGTATCTGGTCTCGGCGTCAATCAAGGTCTTGCTCGTATAATATATTGGTTTCTGGACCTTATCCTCTTCTCGGAGGAGGACCGAGCTCACCGCATGATCCGAGATCGCGAGATATAAATACAAAAACTCTCCGTGGACCGGAGTTGACAGTAGAGGGGGTGAAGAAAGGTAGGCCTTAAGCTCCTGCAACGCTTGGTCGCATTCTGGAGTCCATTGAAATTTAAAATTCTTTCTAAGAAGCTGAAAGAAAGGCCGACACTTATCTGAGGATCTGCTAATGAACCGATTCAGTGCGGCTGCCATTCCGGTTAGCTTTTGGACTTCCTTAGCCGAGGTGGGGATTTGCACTCTGAGGATAGCCGAGATCTGATCTGGATTTGCCTCAATCCCCCTGCGTGTGACCAAGCTCCCCAGGAATTTGCCAGAGTAGACACCAAGGCGCACTTGGAAGCATTGAGCTTGAGCTTGAACCTTTTCAAAGTGTCGAAGACTCCAGCTAGGTCTGCCAGATGATTATGGGCTTGCTTGGACTTGACCACCATGTCGTTGATGTAGACTTCAACTGTCTTGCCGAGCTGATCATTGAACATCTTGGTGACGAGTCTCTGATAGGTGGCTCCTGCATTCTTCAGCCCAAATGGCATCACCTTGTAACAGTAGGTGCCCCGAGGTGTGATGAAAGTTGTCTTCTCTTCGTCTGGACCATACAACGGAATCTGGTGATAGCCGCGGTAAGCATCGAGGAAGCTCATCTTGTCGTGCCCGGCCGTGGCGTCAATCATCTGGTCGATCTTGGGTAGGGGGAAGCTGTCCTTGGGACAAGCCTTGTTGAGGTCGGTAAAGTCGACGCACACCCTCCACTTGCCAGTCTTCTTCTTGACGACCACAATATTGGCTAGCCAGGTCGGGTATTGAACTTCTCTGATGGCGCCGGCCTTGAGCAGTTTGTCCACCTCTTCGACCACGGCTTCGGTTTGTGGCACCCCAGTCCTGCGAGCTTTCTCCATCACAGGTTTATGATTAGGGTCTACATTCAATTTATGGCATATTACCTCGGGGTCGATGCCAGGCATCTCTTGAGGCGTCCAAGCGAAGGCGTCTTTGTTCTGCACCAGGAACTTGGTCAACTCAAACTTCTCTGGCTCCCCGAGCTGACTGCCGAGCAGGAAGAACCGTTCCGGATCTTTTGAGTCGATCCTGACTTCGGTAAGGTCTTCCACGCTCTTGCTCTCTGGGTCTTGGCTGACCCCATCTAGCTTCTTCTCCAGCCTCTTCTCCATCTCGGCCATGTTAACCTCCTTGGGCTCTCGCTCTCCGGAAACCACAGCTGTCAGGTATTGCTTGGCTGCCTGCTGATCTCCTCTGATAGTGACGATTTCAACTCGGCCATTCTTCCCTCCCCACGGAAATTTCAGCTTCTGGTGGAGAGTGGAAGGGACTGCCTCCAGACTATGGAGCCAAGATCTGCCCACTATAGCATTGTAAGGCGAGGGTGCGTCAACCACCATGAAGGTCGTCTCAACAGATGCGCCATCGGCCTCGACCTTGAACGTCACCTTTCCCTTGGGATACACTGGCTTGGCGCTGAAGCCAATGAGGAGAATTCGGGCCTCTTGCAGATCCTTCTCCGCCAGTCCCATCCTCCGGAAGCTATCGAAATAGAGGATCTCGGATGAACTGCTGGGATCGACGAGGACCTTCCTCACGGTGCAATCCTTCACGCCTTGCTTAGAGCAATCAAACTTCAGGGTGACGATTAGTGGGTCGTTATGGGGAAGCTGTACCCCTTCCAAATCTGCATCTGTGAACCTGATTTCGGGTCGCTCCCTCCGAGCCCTCTTCGGCCATGACCTGCCTACTGTGAGAGGCCTGTCTGGCCTCGGCACGAGCTCGGTTACTCCCCTTGGGCGGGGGAGCTAAATGGATGACGTTGATGATATTCTCCGACCTGTCGCTATCGCGGTCCCTATCGTCTCAGCGCGGGGCACGGGTGTCGGCCCCGGTGTCAGCCTTGACGAACTCCTGCAGGTGTCCCTCCTGGACAAGCTTTTCCAAATGCGACCGCAGTACCCTGCATTCCTCAGTTTTGTGGCCGCTCTCCTTGTGGTACGCACAAAACCTGGTCTGATCTCGGAAAGAAGGATCGGTTCTCATGGGCTCCGGCCAGCTGAAGTACGGCCTTGACTTGATCTTATACATGATCCTGTGGATAGGCTCCTTGAAGACTGTGTTGACTGCCCGATATGCATCCTCGGACAGTCTGGGCTTTTTGCTTCTCATCGAGGTGAATGCCTGAGCCCTTGCCGAGCCGGCTGGTGCCCTGCGTCTGTCCTCATCTCTTCGGGACTCATCTCTCCGAGGTTCATCTCTTCGGGACGGCCCCCTATCCCTCTTGGAGGGCCTCTCACCTCGGTCCTTCTGCGCGGCCCCGTGGTTTTCCCGAGCCCTGACATGGTCGTCCTCTTGGGAAATGTAGCGGTTGACGATTGACATGAGCGCCGTTATGGAGGACACCGGGTTTCTGGCTAGATCTTTGCGAAGGTCACTGTCCGGCAGCAGGGCATTCCGAAATGCGAAGATTGCCACTTCGTCCTTGGAGTTTTCAATCTGGCTGTAGACCGTCCAGAATCGCTTCGCGAACTGGGTGACGTTCTCTCCTTGCTTCATCTTCATAGCCATGATATCTGCATCTGTCTTCGGCAGTATTCCATAGGCCTGAAACTTCTTCATGAAGGACTGTTGGAGCTGCTGCCAACTCGAAATGGACCCCTCCGGAAGCGCACAGAACCACTTCAGGGGGAGGTCACCCAAACTGGAGGAGAAGACTCGACAGTTCAGATAACCCTCATCTCCCCAGACAGACATCCTCTGGGAGAAGTGCCTGAGATGTGTAGCTGGGTCTGAGGTCCCGTCGTAAGTGACGAACCTCGGGACGGTGAACTTTTTTGGCAGGGGATACTTCCTGATATCGAGAGAGAAAGGAGACGCGCCGAGATCAATGGAGTCCTTTTGGTCTCGGTCGAGACCAGCTATCTCCAGATTACGCTGGACCGTTTCCCTTATGCGCGCGTCCAACCACTCTTGATCATGATACTTGCTCTCCGGAATGGTCTCCGACGCCTTCCTCGAGTAGCTACGGCTAGTGCTTGAGCCCTCATCCCCAGTTCGGTCACGCCTTTTCTTATTCAGAAGGTCCCTCAAATCTTCCTTGGGGGAAGAAGTGCGCCTGACATGAGAAACCTTCCTCTCATGTTGTCGCTGCGATTGCTGCTGCTGTGGCGACCGCTGCTGCTGTCGTGACTGCTGCTGCTGGGATTGCTCCTGATGAGACTGCTGCTGCCTTGCTGAACTCGTAGCTCTTTCCTGCTGCTGCTGGAGGTGGAGGATCAGAGCATCCCTCTCCTTGATGGCCTCGTTTTGTGCTCTAATCTCTTCAAGGGTGGAGTCGAAGTCATCACTGGGGTTATATTCTTCATCCTCAGCGTCCTCAACATCCTCCACCTGATCAAAGGGACGTGGTCCATCGACCACTAGAGACTTACTCCGCTGGTTTCGACCCATCAGGAGACCTGCAGGCTGCTGCTGGGTATCTCCCCTCCGGGGAGCAGACTCTGAACGAAGGTCACGCTACTGAACATTAATCCGGACGAGGTTACGCTCGACGTCGTCCTCTGCAACTGGTTGCTTCCCAGACCTCTTCTTGGCAGGAAGGAGGTCAGAGGATGGTCCCGCGCGCCTGGTCTTGGAAGTTTCTCCGCCTTTAGCAGCTCTCCTCGTCATGGTGATAGGGAAGATTATGTCAATCGTTCCCCACAGACGGCGCCAATTGTAAGTGCAAAAATTATACTCACAAGATTAGGATGCCTTCAAGGACTTACTCAAAGTTCCGGAGGAAGAGCTGCGAATCTAGAGGGCTTGAAAGGGAAGAAGAGAAAGGTCAGAGGACCCTGGCTGTGGGCAGCACAGGGCTTTCCGATGCTCAAATTAGCTGTTGATCGGAGAAGAAAGAAGGAAGAGATATATGGTTGCATGTATGAGAATCCTCACCTTCCTTATGGATGGTCTGTTACCTTATATGAAAGATTGTGTTGGTGCCTGTGCCTGTGGGCCTAATGATATGACTAGGGTCTCATCAGCCCATAGAGTCATTAATGAAGGTCCATCACAACCCTCATTGCATTTAATGAGGGTCCGATCAACCCACACTGCATTTAATGCCAGTCACATTGGGCCTGATCTCGCCCTGATCTGTTGGCGGCTGAGGTCCCATCGAATCCCTTTCTTGGGCCTTGTTCTGATGGGGATGTGGCTAACGGATATACTTGCATAACTCCGTATAGCCGAGACCGAATAGGATGGCACGGCCGAACTGGTTACCCCTTTCCAACATCAGCAGGATGTGCCGAAGCCGAGGCGGTGTGGAATTTACGTCCGAGGCCGAGATCAAGGGTGGCGCGCTTTGCCCAAGCCGAAATAAGGTTTGATCCCAGGGATGGACCCCACACACCTATAATATCTCTGCTAACTATAATTATTATTTAAATATCTCTGCTACCCTTTTTATCAGGAGTCCTAAAATCTCCTAAAATTGCATTATCAAATATCTCTGCTACCCTTTCTATCAAGAGTCCTAAAATCAGAAAAATTATAGACTTTCACAAACCTCATAACAACGTTAGCACTGGATGATCAAGAAGTATATGTCTTTCATCTAGATTTCAATGTGCCTGATGTGGAAATGGATGCATGCAAACGGGCCTGAAATTACACAACTAAGGATGGTACCATCATGTAACGGTTTGTGCGCCCTGCACATTTCTTTTTTTTTTTTTTTAAGAAATGGGAGTTTGTTTTTTCAGATTTTTTTCGATTGTGCTGATTTATAAATTCTTTTTTTTTCCTTTTCTCTAAAATTTAATTTTTCTATTTCTTACTTAGTTCGTATCTCTTAATATTTTCATGGCTTTACAATTTATTTTTCTCAGGTCATAATCATCTTGTTAGATAACTTGAGTTTCTTTATAATTTCTTTATGGTTTAATCGACTTAGGTCCACATACGTCAGGCCTAAAGACAACTTGTATGCAACCCTCTGAGAATGACTCTAATTCAGTTCAAATTAACTATAATTATTCAAACCCCTAGAATTATTTAAACATCTCTGCTACCATTTATGTCAGCTATTTTTGGTTCTACGGCATCAACATGATAACAAGATACTTCAAAATAGATAATATATATATATATATATATTGTATCATATCGTATCCAATATTTTATTTTTTACATGTAAAATTAATATTTATGTCTATCGTATCCATCGTGTTTTGAGTTTCATGGCATATTAGATAATCAGTTAAGGCAAGATGGAAGTCCTCACATGCATCGTTCATTATCATTTTAGCCTCATTCCTGCTGGTTTGATTTTTGGCTACCACAACCGCATTTAAGATCAATTCGACTTAGGTCCACATAGGCCAGGCCTAAATCCTAAATCCAACTAGTATACAGCCCTCTGAAAATGATACCAATTCAATTAAAAGTCTATTTGCTATCTGATACCCATAATCAATTATTTTCAGGTGCAAGTTACATGACGTGTATCCATAAAAAAAATGTAAATTAGTTAAAATCCCAAACAAATACTACAACTTAAACAAATGGTCTAAATTTTGTGTGGGTTTGGTTTTTGGCCACCACAAACCCATTTATGGTCTATTTGCATATGTTTTCTAGCCAAGAGAATAGTTTATATACTGCTTTTATATCTTTTCACATCTGTTTTTGGTTTGCATCTCTTTTTTTTTTTTTTAAAGATTTATTTTTCTTAAAATATTTTTAGAAAAAACTTAAATTTTAATAAAAAGAAATTTGGGTCCGGCTTAGCATGGTCCTTTGTTAATTACTAGTATTATAATATATTTTAGAAAAGAATGCTCCCATGGGGAAATTTATGCTAATAATCATGTGGGGCCCACCTAAGTACAATCCAAACCATCCACACACACTTGAGTTTACCTGAGTTTACGAGAGCTGCCCCCATATATAATATAATTTGCTATGTTGAACTAGTGAAACTATATGAAACTAAAAAACCAACACCACTAAACTGTAAAGAGTGTGTTGTCCTTTACAAGCAGAGTCTTCATTATTTTTATATATTTTTTAAAATTATATATAAGAACTCAAGTCTTTAGATTTATCCAGTTGGCTCAATTTAATGGCCAGCTAACTCCTGTTGAAGTAAAACTTGATGAAATCACTTGAGACGAAAGAGTTGTTTCACTTTTAGTTGTTATGACATTTAATATGTAGGCCAAGTTGTGGATTGTGTTTTTTCTACGTACTCATAGGAAGCATAGTTGAACAATTGGATGAGTGGAACTCCATGAGTGCATATCCACTACATTTTAAATGAATGCGTCTTCTGCAGTGCGACGTCACTTAAAATGTCAGAGTTTCTCTCACCTTACTATGAGAGATAAATATGAGGGCTCTCAAATTTAAGTTGTTGGCATTAGATATGATATGAATGTGAGGGCCCCCACCTTATCTCTCACCTTATTATGAGAGATAAGGTGGGGGCCCTCACATCCACATCAAATGCTAACAACTTAAATATGAGGGCTCCCAACTTTATCTCTCATAATAAAGTGAGAGTGGCTCTTACAAGAGCATCTTCCTATATATATAATGTGATTTAACATAAGTGATTAATAATGTATAAAATTACGTTACTAATATTTTTCATCATTTGATTAATCTTCCAATTAAGTAATTCTCATTTAAGGAAAAACTCCAAAAAGTCCTACAACAGGGAGACTTTATTTTGAGTGGTACAATCTTTAAATAGATTGGGCCTTGCCATAGAGTCCTGCTCATGCGACGGAAGAAAAGCTAGGTGATACAAAGTGGTGGGCCAATTTACAACAAGCACATGCCTTGAACGCGATCGGTCTTGTTAGACGACAAATTAAAGCCTTTCATTTTACGAGGGCATGTTTGGATGCACAAGAAATTTATAGAATATAATATTTCATTTTCTAAAGAAATTTTTTTTATGTGTTTGGTAACCTAGAAAAAATATGAAGAAAAGATAATTTTCTTTCAAAAAACTTAATATTCTTTTCTACAGGTATCCCATGTAGAAAACTTTAGTATAATATAAAAATCTTTTAAAATGAAGTTTACAAAGTGATAGAGTGAAGTAAAGAACTTCACAAAATCTATCATGATGTACTTGTTTACATGTATGGTACAGTAAAGGTAAATATCACATCACAATAAAGGTGAGGTAAAGTAAAGATGGGATAAAGTATATAGTAAAGTAAAGAATATGGTAAAGTGAATAGGGGTGATAAAATAGTTTCTTTTTGTTTGACTTTACTTTATCATACTTTACCATAGTTTGTCTGGTAAAGAAAAAGTGACTTGTGATAAAGTGTACGATAAAAAAATGACGATAGACTTTACTTTACCATACTATTTTTTCATCTAAACATGGTGAAAGTAAAATATGTCACACCTTGGTCAATGCATGTTTGTTTATATGTGTAGTAAAGTAAAATAAATATCGATATTACATCATTGTAAAAGATGAGGTAAAGTAAGGTAAGATGAAGTATATGGTGAAGTAAAATATGATAGAGTTGTAAAATAGTTGCCTTTTATATTAACTTTATTTTACTATACTTTACATAATTTCATGTAATAAAACAAATGACTTATGATAAATAAAAATTAGTAGCTGCACTTTACTTTATCACACAACTTTTTCATCATCCTAACATGTTAGCTGAATAATACATGCTTACATTAATAAGGACATTATATACATGGGTCATGCAGAGAAACTTCTTACACAATTCTTGATATGCTGAGGTGGTCCCCCACACACACCATAATTCAAAGGGCTGTCCTTTCGACTGTCTCAGTTGACAACGGGGCAGTTCTATATTTTACTAAAATGACAATCCGGTCAACATTTGCTTCCTTCTTCCTGCAATCAAATGCCTGCCCATGGCAACCCACAATCAATTTCTTTGAAAATTCATACCACCACTAAATCTAGATTACCCACTTCCCAATCCTCCTTCAGAAGCCCTCCCTCCCTCCCTCCCAATCCCAAGATCTCACCCACTTCAATTCAATCACCTTCACCCCAGATCCCAATCCATCCCTCTCCCTCATCAGAGGAAAAAAAAAATAAAAAAATGGAGTCTTCCTTCCTAAAAAAAAACATATCTATTCTCTTCCTGTCTTCACTTCTCTTCCTCTCTCAACACCCCATCACAGCCCAAGAGGAACCCATCTTAAACTTCTGTGACTTGGGTGGCACATACTCAAATGGAAGCCAATTTGAAACCAACCTCAAAGCCTTCCTTCCCTCTCTATCCCTCAACGGCCCTCTCCATCTCAACACCTTCTACAACGCCTCCTACGGCAACCCCCCAGACCGCGTCTACGCCCTTGTCCAGTGCATGTCCAACACCTCCCTTGAAGACTGCAAGACATGCCTCAACACTTCCGCCACCGAAATCCTCCGCAACTGTCCCAACCAGAAGATCTCTGCGATCCGATATTATAACTGCCTGTTACGCTACTCCGACCAGCGATTCTTCTCTCAGCGGATGACCGGGCCGAGGATAAAGTTCAATAACTCCAAAAAAGCAACTGACCCAGATCTTTTCAATGGTAAATTGGCTTTTTTGATGAACAGTGTATCATCTGAAGCGGCTTATAATCACTCTATGTTCGCTACGGGGATGATAAGTGTGACGGATTCTTTGAAGATTTATGGTATGGGGCAGTGCACGAGGGATATATCTGGAGATGAATGTAGTCGGTGTCTGCAGGAGTCTGTGAGTGATATTCCTGTTTGTTGTAGCGGGATGACTGGAGGGAGTGTTTATTTTGTGAGTTGTAATCTGAGGTATGAGATATTTCCCTTCTTTGGATCATCCACAACGACGACGACTAAGGGGGAGGAGGATCCACGTGATGGTAAGTTGCTTCTCTCTTTATTTTATTTATTTTTTGGGTTGAATTTGCTTTGATTGATAAATTCTGATTTTTGAGAAATATTGCTTCTATGTTTCAGTCTTTCAGAGATATTATGTCTTCAATTAAAAGGGTTTGTGATGGCTTTATGGTTTGTTGATAAGGACTCTTGTTATTTGAAAGTTGATCTTAAGAATTTAGGGACCTTTTGATGTTATCAATTCAATGAACCCATTTTAATATTAGGCCAAAACCAAGGGTGACTATTTTAGATTTTTCTTTTAGTTGGTGATAAGGTTGTGAGGTGGACTGTGTAAACCACAGTTCAAGGGAAAGTAGGCATTGAAAGGGACTCATGTAGATATGAGTGATTGAAGTTACAACCACCATCGGTTTGTGGGGCCCAATGATAATGGGTGAGACTTCAATCATCCTGTATTCATGTGTGGTCCCTTTCCCCACTGGTGGTCTCCTCAGCCGTATGCCTTGGGCTGATCTCTGGCGGTACTGTAGTACAATTTTCATAAAGTAGAAGGGGAAGAAGATACAGAATTCCTTCTTTTGTCATTGACTATTGATGCAAACTACGTGTGCAATTAGGTCCTTCCAGCTGAAAGTTAACTCTAACAGAGGTTGGGCTGGGGTTCTGCCCAAAAGTTCCTTGGACTAATCTAATCCTTTTTTAAGCCTGGTCCATCAGATCAATTATGACTAAACAACATTTGAACTAACTGGTTAATGAGTAAGCATATAAGCAATTTTTCTATAATAGTTAAATTCTCACTTCACTGTTATGATCCAGGAAGGAGGAGAAAATTATGGGAGACTGCTGTCTCAATCGCCATACCTATAGCTATTTCATTGCTGATTCTCCTTGGTGTAGGCTATTGCATCCTAAAGAGAAAGGAGGAAACATACGAAGGTATTCACTAAATTAACATTTAATAATTGAGGTTTCTTTAGTTAAAATGTTAAATAATTTTTTTCAGGTATTGCTACATTTCTCAATTCAATGGTGGCTAATATGTTAAGCTTTTTACATATTTTATCAAATATGTGATGGTCCAACGTCCTGCGACAATTGATTAACTACTATGTTTATGCAGATGGTGAAAACATTGCAAACATTGATTCGATATTGTTTGACTTCAATTCTATCAAAGTGGCAACAAATAATTTCTCAAATATAAACAAGCTAGGAGAAGGTGGTTTTGGTCCAGTTTACAAGGTACTACTATTTATTAGTCCCACATATATGGATGTCCATCCATTAGTAATGATATTAATTATCTTTGGATTCTTTTTGAGCCAATGCTAAAGATTCTCTTATTAATCATCTTATTGTTTGTAGGCTAAATTACCAAATGGAAAAGAAATAGCAGTGAAGAGGCTTTCAAAACATTCTGGACAAGGAATAGAGGAATTCAAGAATGAAGTAACGCTAGTCGTAAAACTTCAACACAGGAATCTTGTTCGACTACTGGGTTGTTGCACAGAAGGAGATGAAAAGTTGCTTATATATGAATACGTTCCAAATAGGAGCCTTGACATTTATCTATTTGGTTAGTGGCCCTATTATAAATCTTTTTTTAAAAGGTTAAGTTTCAATCGAATGGTTAATTATGCAAGCAAAATTGTCCCATGAGATGTTAAACGGTGGGGGCTCCATCAATACACTTGTGACCCCTAGAATTTTACCCAAGTATGTAGTATTGATTATTGGCCAAATATTGCATAATGCCTAATTCTTTGTAGGAAATAAGAATTCTAAGCAATGATTTTAGTATTGATCAATGGGCTAAAATTTAAAAAGAAAAGCTGAACATCTATAAATAGCCATCAAATAGTCTTCCCTTTATTTTTTATTCAGCTATCACTGTAGTAAATCAAATCCTAGAAAAGTAAGTTTTCCATCTACAACACCCTTACATCCTTCGCTTCTCACCTCTTTAGTTCTTCTTAGTTTCTTCTTCAGATCCCACCTTAGTAAATTTCAAAGGGTTTAATAGGGAGCAAACTAACTAATTGGCCCTTGTAAAATAATGAAGTGCTTGCTAATACTGAATGAAGCAACACTCTGGCCTTAGATGACATAGAAAATGATAAACAGCAAAGCAAATTTTTGTAAAAGTATTGCAATCATTCATTTATTTTTACAAATTCAAGATATTATTGTTTTTCACATTGCTGATTATTTGTTGCACTTTTTTGGATGTAGATTATTGAATATGTTTGTTAAGAAATAGTATGTTTTCCGTAATATAGAACGTTGAAGATACTTAAATACAACACAAGCCATCACATATATATTTTTGTACTTGTTTTTTGTCTTATCATATGAGTAAGATTTGATTTCTGTGGCAGATCCAGCTAAGCGCACATACTTGGATTGGCAAACACGATTTAAAATTATTCGAGGAATAGCTAGGGGGATTCTCTATCTTCATGAAGATTCCCTGTTTCGAATTATTCATCGAGACATAAAAGCTAGTAACATATTGTTGGACAGAGATATGAATCCTAAAATTTCAGACTTTGGCATGGCAAGGCTTTTGGGAGTAGACCAAACAAGAGGAAGCACTGGCAAAGTTGTTGGGACATAGTAAGTGTAAACATATAGATGATGCTAGTTTGAACTAAAAAAATGCATTAACATAAGAAAAAAAGTACACTGCTGAGAGGTAAGTTAAACAATTTTTGTTGTTGCTGATTGGCAGCGGATACATGGCACCGGAGTATGCGATGCGAGGAAGATTCTCAGTTAAATCTGATGTCTTTAGCTTTGGAGTGTTATTACTAGAAATTGTGAGCGGGATGAAGAATAGTTCCTTCCAAAATTCTGATAACGCTCAAAATCTTCTTCAATATGTAAGTAAACCATAATGAATTTGATTTATTATTATCAACTTATGCACCCATCCACGATCCACGTTGAGTATGCATTTTTCTGATTTTAGTATGTATGGTTATTTGTGTAGACATGGAGACTATGGCAAGAAGGCCATGCTTTGGAGTTGATGGATTCGTCCTTAGGAGATAAGTGCTCGCGAAGTGAGATGTTGAGAATCATTCACATTGGATTGTTGTGCGTTCAAGAAGATGCATCTGATAGACCAACAATGTCTACGGTGGTTCTCATGCTTAGTAGCAATTCCACAACTCTCTATATGCCAAAACAACCTGCGTTTGTATGGGGGAAATGCCCAGATGTCGCTGCAATCAGTTCGAATACATCCACAGTTGAGTACCCGCCAATTTCTCCATCTTATGACATCTCTCTGTCTGAGTTTGAACCCAGATAAGGAAACGGTGCCTTCTGTCTGCTCATGTGCGAGTATGAATTATTTTGAAGAACAGAAGGAATTGCTTCTTAGAGTATGGAGAAATGAACTTCAATTTTACTCTATTTAAGAGTATTTGATCTAACCGGTGTCTCCTTTGATTTACAATTCCCAACAAGAGATTTATTTTTTTGGGTAATTAGATGTGGGAGATAACTATTCTGAATGAAGTGAGATTGATTGCAGAGGAAGAGCATCAATAATGTGTATTTAGAGATGAATTTACATTTAAAAATCAAGAGGGCTTGCGACGGAGAAAGCATCAGCTATTTGTACTAAAGAAGGCTTTACATGAGCTTAATGCTGTTGCCATGTTAGCCATAAAAGCGCCTTATCAACTCTATTTGAAATGAACTCCAATACTACTTATCCAAAGTTTTCTTAACATCAGCATTTTCTTTGGAATTGAAATGGAGTCTCTTT
This sequence comes from Cinnamomum chago, assembly GCA_038049695.1. Lineage (NCBI taxonomy): Eukaryota > Viridiplantae > Streptophyta > Magnoliopsida > Laurales > Lauraceae > Cinnamomum > Cinnamomum chago. The sequence continues at coordinate 10,121,833 of CP142457.1, read as the reverse complement.
TCCAGGAATCCTAACAATCTGAATACACGAGTTTCAGGGTCATCACTAGCCTCAGGGAATCCCCTTTCTGTCTCGTTTGATTGTCTTAATCATAATAATTTGTTTGGCAGTACATAACAGGTTAAAACTGACCTGCAAAGTTATCTGTTTGGTAGCAAAATTAGGTCTCACTGCTACACTTTTTTTTTGGTCAGGTCAAGACTCTAAGCTCAACTGAGAGGAAGTCTCAGTACTACACAGTTTGCTAGAGCATGAGAATTCTAGAATCTGGCCCATTTGACCTTTTTCTTTGATTTTTGCTGGTCCACCTTATGTAATTAACTATTCCATTTAACAGATGTATGTAGAACCCATTTAACTTGAAAGTTATACCCATTTAACAGTTATTAGGCCTTGTTTGGCAACTCTTATCTATCTAATAAGAGCTAATTAAATTAAGGTATAAAATAAAAGGTCTAATTTTTAAGTTCAAATTTATAATTAGACTGTTTGGTAAAATTATAAAAAAAAAAATTCTTATATTATAATTGAGTGTTTGATAACCATTTAAATAAGTCGTCTTCATCGTCTTCCTTGGGATAGTCGTGCCAAGAGAAAAGTAGTAGAGAAAGAAATCGTGAAATGACTTCCTCGACTTTAGAAAAAAAAAGGCACGAAAAAAAAAAGCTAATCAAAGTAGCTTATGTTTAAGAGCTTAAAATCACTTATTTCTACTTATAAGTTTTAATTTTAAATCATAATTAGAGTTTTATCAAACACTCTAAATTTTAATAAGCTCTAAATCATTTAATAAGTGCTTATTTTTAGAGTTACCACACAGGCTCTTAGTTTCTGGCTCATTCGACAGCAGCTTTTGGCCCATTTGATAGAAACCCAAGGTTAAACTAGTGGCCATTAGAAGAAAGTCAATATCAGATCGCTACTCCATTTGAAAGATTCTTGCTATCTGACCATTTTATAGCAATTACTGGCCAATTTGACAGTTAATTAGTTAGCCCATTTGATACTTTGCTGGCTCATTTGACCTAAATCTATCATTTGCTGGCCCGTGATAAGACGCTATGTAGCTGGCCCATTTATGGGATCATGTATGGCTCCCCTTGTGATGTATGGGTCACATGAGTGAGTGTTTAACTAATAGAGGTTTATTTTGTGGTACAGGAAAAGAGAAGTTGGACTTTGGTGAGCATTCAACCTTTAAGAAATATCTATTTAGATTTCTGGGGTCCTGCTAAAATTACATCCAAGGTTTGATCTAGGTATTTGTTGAGTTTCACAAATGATTACTCAAGAAAAGTACTGAGTTTATACATTAAGGAGCAAGGATCAGATTTATTTATTTTTGGTCACATTTAAATGCAGTGCAAGGCTTTTCTGAGAAATAGAATGCCGAATTGAAGGAAAAGAAGTTTAAAACAAAGAATCAAATGGAATTCAAATCAATGGAATTTGAGAACTATTGCAGTAATTATGGCATAGTTAAGCACTACTACACCCTTAGGGGAACTCATCAACGAAATATAGTTGCAGAGAGGATGGCTTATAAGATGCTCCCCAGAGAGAGTGTGTTGTATGACCTTTTACTCTAGGATTGTCTAAAGACTTTTGGCAAAGGAAGTGAAATTTTTTTGATAACCCAAAGTATCCCTCACTCAGCTCAGTCCAAGAGCTGTGTCCGAGGGACACTCAATTCTGGACAAGGGAGAACTAATTCCTATCGAAGGAAGTGAACATGGCTGGCTACTTGATTAATAGGTCTCCAGCTTCAACACTATCAACTGTAAGAAATTGAAAGAGGTATGGTCTGTTAATTTAATTGATTATCCTAATTTGAGAATTTTTTATTGCCCAGCTTATGCTAAGCTAGAACCAGAGGCACGTAGTCAAGTGTGTCTTTACTGGATATGCTTATGAGATGAAAGAATATAGATTGTGGTGTTCTAACGAGGATTAACCCATATTTATTATTAACAGGAATTTAAAGTTTTTTGAAGATGTTATACTTGATTTGAGAAATTAGGTGGAGAAGATAGATGGAGGTAGCACTCCTAAAAACATTAAAGTGGAGTTAGACATCTTAGCCTGTTTGGAAATTTACTAGGTTAGTAAAAGTAATGTAAAGCCACCATTTTTCAGACAAGTGATCACATCAAAAGCACACATCTTCAAACTTCCCTCATTCTTTTTCAGAAAAAAAAGTAAAAAAGAAACCTCCTTTCTACATTAAATGAAAAAAAAATCCACTTTTTATAAAAATAAAATAAAAAAGTCCCTACTAGTCAACTAAAGACAAAATACGATCATAAGCCCCTTATATTTTATTGTCTTGATTTGATACTTTACATCACGTTTACTTTAATAGTAAATTACCAAACTGGCGTGGGATCTGACTTCCCACAAAGGACAATTAGGTTTAGTAGTAAATGCAGTAGATACGTACATACAAGAGATTAAGGAAATTGCGGGTCAAATACGATTGAAGATTTAGTGACCTAAAGTAGCTTTGATGATGTGGTTTCATATGCATTGACCAACATTTCATAATGTAGTAGAAGGGTAATAAAGTAGTTAGCGGGCAACAGCTATGGTTTCATATGCTTGATTAGCTTGCGCAGTTGCTCTCTTGGGATAAAAGGTCCCCATTGGAGGTATTGAATTTATAATTGCACCCCATACAAGGATAATGTTCACTAGCACACACATCTCATTTACAAATAATATTCACCCATGCATGATGCATATGGATACTGTGCACCAGAAACATCCCAAAGGTGAGCCCTGCCTCCCAGGGACGCGCAATGGTAGTCCAGATGCAGAGTTCGCATACGAGCTTTGCATAGGTGGACTTCCTCCCGTATACTACTGAAGAAATTACCATAAATTACACCACAAGGATGCAATAAAGGGGGAATTTATAGAGGTTGGATTTAAGAGAAGGCTCCAATGATGGATATATAGGACTGACCTCAGAATTCTTTGAGGTCTGCCATCAGAGCATCCAAATTCCATTAATATTCTTGTAGGAAATAAAAATCTGCAATTGCAGCATTAATTGATTCTGAAATGTATTCTGCACAATCAAGGGTGGAAATAAGTATAAGGGTCTTGGGGCTTCAACCCTCACCCACACTTGAAAAAAGTTAAAAGATTTTAAGAACTCCCTGCAAATCCTGAGAATTAATATGTATTTTTTTTTTAACATTTGCCCCTTCCGCCAATATTTTTTTTACATGGAGCCCCCACAAGTTGAATTCCCTAGGTCCACCCTTGGACATAATGCCTTTGTCTACAATTCTACATAAAAGATTATAAATTATGTTTACACTGGAAGCATTAAGTCTGTTGTGCTTTTTATAATTTATACACTACGAGAACTGATAATCATAATTGTCAACTATGAGAATGACATATTGATAATTGCTTAATAGCCATTTCTTGTCGCTCCGTAAGGCAAGTCTCCTTCTACCCGCTAAGCTATCGTGGCGCAACTTCAGAAATAGTTACTTCATTATTACTAGAAGTTTTAGGATTGGATGAGGATTGCTCCGAAGTAGCTTCTCTCTTCCCTACATAAAGAGGTGGTTCAGTGGGATGGGGAAGAGTCACGGTTGTGCTTCCTAGCATGAGCACAACTGATGCCATGGTGGGTCGATCTGTAGCACCTTCCTGAATACATAGTAACCCAATATGGACAAATCTCAATACCTCATCCATTGGGCATGAATCGATTAGGATTGGATCTATTATCTCAATCACTTTTCCATCACACCATAATCGCCATGCCTGTAATTAGAATAAGAGAAATTCATGATTCCCAAGAACTCGAATAATTTTAAATAAAGATAACACGATTTGAGTTGGGACATGCATACATATGCGAGGAGGCTTTCAGCATTTTCTGCAAGATAAGATCGACTATTCTTTCTTCCACTCAAAATTTCTAGTAAGAGAACCCCGAAGCTGAAAACGTCTGATTTCACTGAGAATAGACCATCCATTGCATACTCTGGAGCCATGTATCCACTATTTCAAATGAAAATTGTAAAATCAAGAAGGTAAGAAAAGGCATTGTAAAGAAGAAAAAAAATTGATTTGTAAGAAACCATCATATCATAGTTATTGTCGTTTTTGTTTTTATATAAACCATACTGATAAAGCATATCTCTAGAGCCAATCAGGTCATATTTTGGCATTGATATTACAAATCCCGTCTTATGTTATTATTATACATGTAGTATTGGCCACCTATATTGGGTTGTTTCATGAAGCATGAATGATATTGTTCACTTTACTTTTGTGGTGGTTAATTATATAAAAAGATTACATATACGTCGTAGGAAACCAAAAAGAGCAAAAGAAAGTAGGTAAAAAATAAATAAAAAACAAACAGTGCATTTTTATTTGAACTTGTGCTTTACATTGGAAGTTCAAAAATAGTTTGGATACTGTGTTGGAGCTAAGATTGGCTTTTCATGTAATAGGTATCTAAAACTCTACATGGGGCCCATATAATCATAATATGGACCACCCAAGATGACTCTCTTTCCCCCTTATATATCCCCAAATCGCATTTCAATATAAGGAGTGTCTTCCACCGTCTGATTGAGCACATGATTGAAAACGTGACTGGGCATTGAAGTGGCATTGATGCTGATTTGGCATTAATCACGTTTGTTATGTGTGAACTGATATGTGAAGATATAGCACTAGAGGGGATAATATTCATTTTGGACACTATGGACTATCATCATGTGGGCTCCATGTCGTAGTTTGGGAGACCTGTTACAAAGAAAGCCTATCATAGCTATGACAGAGGATCCTGACTCTTAGAAATGACTTATGTAACCACATTTGCTGTGGGCCTCATTTGGGTCATATGAGTGAAGGATAGGTTGCAGGTAAGGGCTTTGCTAAAGGCAAAGAATACGAAAAATGAAAAAAAGAAAAAAAGGAAAAAAGAAGAAGCTAGTGGGACATTTCTAATTTATGATACTCAGACTCGACAATGATATGGTAAGGACATTCCATGGACATGATAGTGGGATGAATTTTACACATAAAAAGTTAAGTTTTTAATACAATACAATACGACTCATTTTAAAGTATCTACGCATCTGGCTATATAGTCTAAAGACTTCTATGAAGTGCATTGTCAAAATGAATTTGCCTTTGACCATAGTTTAGTTGCCGATTGCATAGTCATAGAAGGAACGGTTAGATTATCTAACATGTTGCATCCTTGTCCAGTCTGACTATTTTTGGCTAGTAAGATTTATCTACAATCATGGCACCTTCTGAACAGGCCACAAAATATTTCCTACTGCATGATTATAGACGATGCATTGCTCCCATTGAAGTAACATTCTTTGTGAATGTTATTAATCAACTTTACTTTCTATTGTATACTTGAGCTAACACAAGAATTTTCAAATTCTAATTACTCAGGGCCCATCTGTATAGGTCGTATTAAATTTCTACAAGTACATTAAAAGGTGGTTTATTTAGGGTGCATCTATGGTGGATGTGTTGATGAAACCATCATTTTTAAATGCTATTGTCAAGTTAGGACTAATAAACTTTATAAATTTATAAGTTAATTTCATGTAGGAGTTTATTTTATGTAAAAGTAGACTTTTGGTTTTAATCAAGAAGTTGCTAGATGGGATAAATGGAGAATGTGTTTCTTTCGGAAGAGTGTAATATGATGAATAGACTTGTTGCACTATTATTTTGTTTTGGAAAATTCACTAAATGCTACGACTAAAGTTGGTGGATATCAATTGGAGGGCCTCCTCTTCTCCAATGGTAGAAACTTTAACATTATGCCATGGATGACCTTACAGTCTCTCTCAGGTATCTGAGGGCCAGATCCTCCAGTCACACACTTCGGAATTTCTCCAGTTACCTTATACTGTTGAATGATTTTTGAGCTGGTCTTTTTATTGGCCCTTTTGTTTTATTAAGCATAGTGCCCTATTTTGGGTGTAGTTTTCTGGAGGGGTTTTTCTTCCTGTCCGAGTGATATTCTTTTTGCAATCAAGCATTAGAAAAAAAAAAAAAAAAAAGAGAAGAGAAGGTCCGTTGTGCAAAACTGTGATGGATGTTTTGAGGATTCAATTTACTAGAGTAACTGTTAAGAATCCTTATATATCAATGGCATTGCATAGAAATCTCTTGGATTCAGTATTACTAAACCAAATGGATACTTAATTTTTCAAAGCATATAAATGTATCTTTCACTAAACTATATATATTTGTTGCCTATAAAACAGATGGAAGTGGTATACTTACTAGGTTCCGACTACTTTGTTTGTGTTAGATTCACCATGATTTTCTCTGAATGTTCTCGCTAATCCAAAGTCCGATATCTTTGGATTCATTTCATTGTCCAACAAAACATTACTTGCTTTTAGATCCCTGTGAATAACTTTGAGACGAGAATCCTCGTGAAGATAAAGAAGTCCCCGAGCAATTCCATTGACAATGTTGTGGCGTATTCTCCAAGTCAGCTGAGCACGCTTGATTTGATCTGATTTAATAGTAATATGAAAATTCATTGCTGAGTAATCTTTTTGGTAAATTTCTTTAGTAATCATAAGAAATGTTAAAGAAAATTATCACATGTTATTTTAGAAAAACGAAATTCCAACACATCTTATGGGCTACTATGAGGCTAGCTAGATGGATGGGCTAATTGATGCATTGAGACTAATGATACAAGGAGGGATGCGTGGTGACAAAGGGAGATGGTGATGGAGAGGTAAGATGATTATAAAGTAGGCCACAAACTTATGAAATACATTTATGATTGAAAAAAAAAGGCCATGAATCACATAAATGTGAGTAAGAAGCCGCTATAGAGTTAAATCGCATAATTTCCTTGCTAGATGATCTACTGTGTGATCCATTCCATTAGTCCGATCTAGCACGTCTCTCATTTCCACATCGAGGGTCTGTTTCTTGTAATTGAATTCCTTGGAATTCGGAGATCTATCTGTAAGTGGTTAACGATGCAGTAATAAAAGGTGAATATCCAAAGATGACGTCCTCCTCTTTAATAGAAATTGAATCAACGGATGATGGAAATGAATACCCAACCATCACCGTTGCAGTACAAATACTTTGAAAGCAATTTCTCATCACTATCACTGTCTTATATGCTTCACCCCTTGTAACATATCTATCACCCCTTACGTATCCTTCATTCCTCACCTCTTTTGACCATAATTCCTATGTATTCAAGTCCTATATATTCTATGCTAACAGACATGCCCCTGTCGTTTGGAAATGTCAAAATGAGTATGGAAGTCCTATATGATATATGGCATGAGAAAAACTCATTGGGGGCACGTATAATTTGAAAATCATAAAAGGAACATACCAAAGAGAAAGAAATCAAGGCTTTTGTTAGGCATGTATTCATAAATGAGAAGCTTCTCTTCCTTCTCCATACAACAGAACAATAGCCTCACGAGATTCTTGTGTTGAAGTTTCGAAATTAATACAACTTCATTCCTGAACTCCTTTAGGCCTTGACTGGAGCCTATTGAAAGCCGTTTTACTGCAATTTGCTTTCCATCTGCTAGCATACCCTACAATATTTTCAAGCAAGATTGTTCATGAGAAGCAATAAAGCTTAATTTTCACAGATTATCCAATCACTTTGAGCATAATCTATATCATTACCTTGTACACAGTGCCAAATCCACCTTGTCCAAGCTTGTTTTCAGAAGAGAAGTTATTTGTAGAATGTTGAATAGTACCAAAATCAATGAACGGTAACTCCTGACTTTCCCCTTGACTTCCTCCATATATATCTGTATTTAGAAGGTCAGTGCTTGTTGCACCCAAGTTATTTAACAAAGCATGATGGCTTTGTTGCATCCTCGCTGGACAGGAAAACTTTATTTAGAATTTGGTTTTAACGCCGTATTCAACTATGTTAAATAGATTAACTAGGTAATTACCTTCCTGTGGTTTTCTCCTCCTACGCAGGAGGAAGATGCAACATCCCAATAGAACAAGCCCAACAAATGTTACAGTCAAACCAATGACAACAAACCGTGAAGTTTGCCCTTTCTTGCCTTGTTTGGAGACATTGCCTGACATGAATTTTAGTTGCAATGGGAAATTTGTCAATGAAGGTGAATAAATTGGTATAACTACATAACCCGTTCAAAAGTTTACCCAAAAATAATATTGATTATAGATAGAAGTAGAGATAAACTGAAAAAAGAAAAAAAAATAGAAAATATATAGTTCCCTGAATTTCAATACATCAATGTTAGAACATAACTTTTAGTGAGAAACTTCAATGCTATTAAAAATAAAGGGTGGGGAAGAGTCAACCCCAATTTAAATGTGAATTCTAATCTCCATACGTCTAGACATGCAAGTGATATGAGGATTCTGATTGAACATACAAGATTCCTGGTTCGAAGTATGTTCGCAATACTTTTTATCCTTTATTTTTCATCCTATGCTAGCTCTATCAATTAGTTCCACATTAACTTTGTGTAATTTTTTGGACAAGGACATCTAGGTGACCATTTTAGATAATATGATAATTCTCCCTCCATTGTTTGTTCTACATTTTATGCAATGTTCTTGTGAGGTAGAAGATACCTAATAATCCAGTCGTTCACTTTCAATACATCATTCAACTCATCAAGGTAACTGGATAGCGCCCGACCATCCAAAAAAAGCAATATAAAAAGGCAAAGAAAATGAAGCTAAATAAAGTTGAAATGTATTGGTTCGCGAAGTGGTTACTCCCAGATAAAAATCGAGGACGGAGAGAAGGGTGGTGCCTTCATAAGAGAGTAATTGAAAAATTCATAAGAGAGTAATTGAAAAATGAAAACTTTAATTCTATCTCCGAAATCTCTAACAACCTCATCTCTTATCCTTAATACAACAAAGATCTAATATCTCTAATAGCTCTCACAATCACATTGTTCTTTCATGGAAAGATTATATATTTATTAATATAAAAATGATACAACCCTTAGCTTTTCTTAATATCTTGTGTGATCATTTATTTGCTGGTAATCACCGTCCGTCTATCAAGATTCAAGATACTAGTTTTTTAGCTATCCATCTGCCATTATGCATTCTTTGATTTTCCATATTTGATCTACATTAATAAGAAAGATATTTCATCTTTCTCGAATTAAAAGCTATTTTAATTTTTTCTGCGTCTAAATGTATCCATCATAATAGTATGAATTTTAGAAGTTATAAAATCCTTAGATAGCCAGGTGACGGTAGGAGTTGTGAACCAGCTGAGTAACCCCATGTTGTCGATCAAGATTACTATTTAGTTTTGTATTGATTAAGGGATAAGATTGTTGGGTCTAGATCAAATGAGTACAGGGTCATGGGTATTTTTATAATTGTACTAGGGCTTTCTGAGGGGGCAGAAAAGGGTTTTTTGGATTCTATATCGATGTAATCATTTGAGAGAATATGTATAAAGGAAAGTCGAGTTTATTTTTGGGGGATATAAGCAATCTTGTTGAACCACTCAAATCTCTGAGTGATTTTCTCTCTTATTGTGTGACTTGTTGATTGTTTAACGCAGTGTTTCACGCACATGTACTCAACAACTGGTATAATAGCTCTACCTTTGTGTTATGCGCAATCAACGGTGGAGATCCGACGGTTCAGATCTCTAAGCGGGTTCTCGGTTAAAGCAGGAGATCGGCGTTGATCTCGAATAGGCCACATAGATCAATTTTCTGATTCGGGAATTGCAGAATAGGGAGAAGATAAAGTGGTTCCAGTTTGTAGGCCTGGTTGCAGTTTGTAGAAGTCAGTTTCAGAGAAAAATCATAGAGGATCCGGACTCTCGAATTTTGTGGAATTACAGAGCAAAGGCTACTGGAAATCGAAAGGTCTGGATCTCCAACTGTTGTCGGAGACGAAGCATAAAAGGGCAGCTGCTGGCGTGCCGAGGTCGAAGAAGAAGAAGGGCATCTCTGCCCTTTGTGGCTTTTGCCTGACTCCAAGTGCTATCGGGGTTCGCAACACTCTTGTCGCCGTCTGAATGTTGTCCGATCCGCTGACATTAGTCGGACATGCATCATCGGACGCCAATAGAGTCACGCCGTCCCTGAAGAAGATTTTGCAGAACATAAATCAAAGAAGAAGATTGGGGTTTCATTTTCAGACCAGGTCAAGTTCGGGTCAGGCTGACCCGGTTGTAGAGGAAGCCCAGTCCACCAGCACAATAGCAGTGCAGGTGACGTCATCACCATGTCAGCGGAATGGTTGACAGGGGTTTGACCAGATCAATGGAAGAAACTGTTTTCACGATATTGATGATCATGAGTCCGATCTGAGGTCCGTTTGCACCTGCGGACATGTCTGCAGATCTAAATAGTTGTAGAAAGAGATTGACAATTCAATGATCAGGGAGTTTGACTGATCGGATGGCATAAAATTGTTTATATGATATCGAAGCCATCTGGAGCTAGTTTTCAGATTTTTTTTTTTCAGTGTCCTTGTGTTGAAAATATCTGTAGCGTGGTGCAGAAATTAGTGAAAGTTATTTATTTTACCTTGGTATTTAATTAAAATGGAGAACAACACATAGAATACTATCATGATTAAGCTCGAATATGCATATTAGTTAATTTGAAAACCTAGGTAAGATGGAGGACGTCCTATATTACAAAGACTTATATAACCCCATTGGAGGGGATGAAGCCCGAACAAAAGAAGTCATGTCCTATGTAGACTGGAATAAGATACATAGAAAGGTCATTGTCAACATTAGACAATGGGTGGATGACAACATATTCCACCATGTGTCTAATGAAACCAATATATATGCCCTTTGAAAAAAGCTAAAAGATATAAGAAAAAGATTGTTGTGAATAAAACTTTTTTTATTAGAACGCTTGTAAAAATGAAATATAAGGAGGGTGGACTAATTGATGATCACATAAATGAGTTCCAAAGTGTTGTAAAACCAATTAGCCACAATAAAGATGGTCCTTGAATATGAGATGCAAGGTTTGTAACTTCTAAATTCCTTGCCAAATACATGAAAAACAGTAGTTGTTTCAGTGAGCAACTCTACTCCAAATGGTGTGTTATCTATTAGTCAGGTTATTTAGCAACTTGTTGAATGAAGAAACTAGAAGAAAAACTGCAATAACAAATAATGCACAAGCCTTTGTCACTAAGAAAAGGGCGATGGGTAAGAGTAGGGACCAAAGGATGGTCATGGCAGGTCTAAAGGTGAATCACAAATGAGGAAAAAGTCTGGTAAATGCTTTCATTGTGGCAAGGATGACCACATTAAGAAGATTGCTTTGCTTGAAAGAAGGAAAAAAAAAGAGAAGCCAACAACCAGAATAAAGATGACACTTAGAATACTACAGCTGGTTTAAATCATGAAGTGACAGTATTGGCCAGTGGTGATTAAGAGTATTTGAGTGTTGCAGATTATTAGGTTGAGTGAGTTATTGCCTTGTGCTCGAGCCTATAATTTGAGCATATACTTTAGTTTGAGAATGCAAGATGAGCTAGATTTAAGAGACTTGTAAGATAGAAAAATCGAAGAAGATGAATTGCAAGTTGACGATATTGTCAATTGAATTGGTCATATCGTCAACCAAGTTGACGATATCGCCAACTAGGATAATTTCATCCAAAAAATGTACAGACAACTCTACAGTCATTTTATAGTTTGTATTCATAAAGTCGTTTAATTAAGATTTAAGCTTAATTTTTTTGTAAAAATCCATTTATTCTATAAACAAAGGGACGTAAAGGGTTCATAGTCCTAAATCAATCAAAAGGGTCTAGATTCTACAGGGCTTGCTCTCACCAAATGGACTAGGGATAAGACTGAGACTTAAATTGGCAGTTCAAATTCCCCGTTTCAGGTATTACGCAGGATCATCTAACACATGCCCTGAATTCCATTGTGGGCGCACATAAAGATTGTCACTACCTGTCAAGATGAATCCCATCCCATCTAGAAATATATGCTCAAATTTCAGTTTAATAGGAGTGGGCCCCAAGATTTGGTTGAGCACATGATAAAAATGTGATTAGTGCCACGTCAGCGTTTAATCATGTTTTCAACCATGTGTTCAATCATATGGTGGGACTCATTCTTAAAATGGGAAGTTAGATCAAACAGTGGTGGGTGCCTTGCATTCTTAACTTCTTCTTTTCTTTTTCTTTTTTTTGGATGGGATCAGCACCATCCATGATCGTTAGAGACATATCATTGGAGGAGATTAGATTCATCTTGAGCAGTCCAAATAATTTTAAGATTTCAAATTGGTATCTGATTCTCCGATTATCCGGAAGTTCCAACACCCAAAAAATCGGGTTTTGAACCTATTTTAGGTTCCAATTCATAAAAGAGTCTAGTGGTTCATGAACCTAATTTAGGTTCCAGTTGATAAACGATTTCGATACTGGGTCTATGTAGGTTCCGACCCGTAGATCCGAGACGCAACATATGAGTCTTTTTGCAAATTGTAACTCAAAATCAACTTCTTTTTTGCCATTTTTATGTTTAACCCTGGCGGTAGTTGACCTGAATGATATGCTTATTTTAAAAAATTGATAAAAAAATAGAGAAATGAGAACATATTTTGGAAATATATCCAAATCCTCGAGTTGGAACCGATTCCAAAATCGGATCTGAGTTTTTCTATTGGAACTAAGTCTGGAACTAACAAAACAAGTTCCAAATTAGAACCAGGCCCTGAACTGGAACCATTATTTAGTAATGGGCTTGAATTTAAGTTCAATATGATTTCAACCCGAAATCGCCGGATTTGCAACCCTAAATAATTTCTATGTTGGACCAAAAATTCCGGGCATGTGTTTCACGGTTCCCGTGTAAGAATCTAGACTCGTAAAATGAATGCCTAGGTCGGGTGGGCTGATGGGATGCACCTAAATTTTAAGCCAATCATGTGAGTGTCACATTTTGATTTTTGAACCATCTATTCATATCCCATGGTGGAAGACCGATAGGTGCGCGTTACTATGGGGTTCCACTTTTCACACTCATCCTCTTAGGATCGAGCCTTTATAGAGCATGTGACATTTGGCATCCGGCAATCTTGAGTCTTGGCTCCACAGACCACACAAGTCCAACTCGCCTCTATCTTACACCTTAGCTTGCTATTATACTCCTATGGACTCTGGATCCTCTGTGGCAGCTATTACTATATAAATTTGTGAAAGACCATAGGCCGACATAGATATAATTTGGACTGTTAAAAGATGGTCGCGGACCCTAGTTCCAAAGGCGGACCGCCCCTACTCGAATATATGTAGGTACGCACCCACATTTGGTTAAAGATGAATCTAATTTAGGGATGTAAATGGTCTCCGATATTTTGATTATTCGAAGGTTCTAACCCGTTAATAATTAGATTTGAGTCTTTATTTAGATTTCGATAAATAAACGGATCCGGGTCCGGTTCTATATTGGTTCTGACCTATGGACCCAGACCCAATTTTCAAAAAATTATTCTAAAAATTAGTTTTTTCCTAAATCATTTAGCTATTCTTCACAATCATTTGCTACCAAATTCAAAACCAGTTCTAGTTATATCTTCTCACTAACGGTTCCGGTTTCGGATCCAAGAAACCGTTTCCGAACGAGGTCCGGTTCCATCTTCTCATTAACAGACCCGGATCCAAATCCAAAACCGACGCGTTTACCTCCCTAAATTCTCATCCCCTCCATTGATATAACCTAAAGTCTTGGTTTAAAAAGGAGTTTTTTTGCGTGATAGCGCGACGGAGAATCCAGACTAATTCGGCTGACGTACGCAATCAGACCAGAAGCCAAACCCTTAACTCAAAAGTCTACGTTAGCTAGGTTTTGTTAAAGTCTGACTTAGGTTTTACTCAGTAAGTCACACGATTAACTGTTCTGAAAGGAAAGTCAAAAAGAAAAGAAAAGATGCAAACATACCTGAATTGTTTGGACTAGAGTTCCAAAGAGGAGTTTCTGCATCTGGAGGTGGAGGAGGAGGAGATGGTATGCTCACTCTTGTAGGATTCACTGAAGCAGGATAGAAGGGATATATGTCATACCTTATATTACAACTCACAAATAACACATTCCCTCCTTGTTTTCCATCACAACACCAGTTGATTCCCCCAATCGCCTCTTCAAGACAACGATAGCAAGTTTTATTGGACAAGTCTCTTGTGCACTGAGCAAACCCATACAAGCTCGCGAACTGAGTGTAGCTGGTCACACCTGTTGCGATCCTAGATGGGTTCATAGCCGCTGTGGTCGACATATTCCCCATGAGAGTCCTCACCAGCGCATCGAAACGAACTGGGTCTGACACGTTTTGTGTGTTGTATAAACCTTGCCTTTGATTCGTTTCCAGTAGGGAGAAGAAGCGCCAGTCCGAGTAGCGCAACAGGCAGTTGTAATACCTGTTAAATACAATCAGAACATCAGATACAGGTTAAAGAATATAAGATTAAGTTTCATCATCTCCTTCACTGATCCCCTCTCATGCGCTCATCCACAAAAATGCCTGTGGGGGCACACCTGAACCCCACCTAGAGAAGGAAGCAGATGGGATCTAAAGATCACCCCCAAACCTACTTGTATAGCAGGAGACAGAGGCTAGGATGATAATTCTAACTACTTGATCAATGATCAATGGTCAATATAATTTTTTTTCATCTAAAATGAATGCACAGTTGATCCAACGATCCAATCCATCCAAATAGAAGCCAAACCCTAAGACTCAATCGGAGTGGTACCCTATTTCACGGACCATTCAGACCGGCCCCACTATCTCAACTTTAAGGTGTTCTGCTGAGTATATTATGAGCTAAGGAGTTTGTAATAATAATAATACAACAAGTTTTTTGGTTTTTATACTTTTGGGGAAAAATTAGATAAAATTTTATCGACGCAAAAGGCACAAGAAGCCACCAAGAGATACAACTGCTAAAACCCAAAGGCCAAAAGCAACGATAGAGAAATGAACCATAGAGCCTACAAAGAGTTTCATGAATACCTGACTGCTGCTTGCTTTCTATTGGGACAATTTTGGAGAATTTGGACCATTGAATTGTTGAAGCAAAGGCGACAGTCGTCGATCGATGCTCCAGCCATGCACTGGGAGAAGCCATAGACTCGGTCTGGGTCTTTGCCATAGGAGGTGTTGTAGAAGGTGTTGTTGTTGAGAGGACCATTGGTGGTGAGAGAAGGGAGGAGGAGCTTGAGATTTGTCTCGAATTGGCTGCCGCTGGTATAATTGGCACCATACATGCAGTAGATTAGGGGATTTTCCAAGACCTCTTCAGCTCTTGTGGGGTTCTGTGAGTGTAGGATGAGAAAGATAAAGAAGATAAGAAGGTATATGGGTTTCTGTAATAGAAGATGATGCTTCATCCTAACTAGTCCAGCAGCACATATGCCATTTAGCAACAGAAAAAACAAAAGAAGAAAAAAGCAGCACAAAAGCAAAGAGGAGCGTTTTGGGAAGTTGGGGGATTACATGGTTATTTATTATGAGGGGATCTTTTTAGGTCCTTCCAAAGTCTAAGCAGTTTGTATCCCTTCCATGAGAGACAGAATGGGGCCAGAAACCAAGAGAGTCCACACAAGTGGTATGGAGGCCTCAATTAAAACTGAACTCTCTTGGTTTTAAGTTAACGATGTTGCTGCCCTGTAATGAAAATATTTGAAGTTCTTAAGTTAACCCATTGTTACTTGATTGGAAACTGGTAGATTCGCATCAAAATTTGTAGTTTGCAGTTCGAAGCTTACTTCAATTTGTAAATTCGATGGGGTTTGTCTATTTAATTTGTTTGATTTGAAATTCCAGTTTGATGTGCTAATTTTATATAATTTGAGATAATTTATAAGAAATCTAGTGTTTTTTTCATCAATGTGTCCTTTTATACTGGGATTATCATTAGGGCTTATTTAAGAAATCTCAGTCGCACATCTCTTTTACATAAGTTGTGGGGTAGATTCCAGCTTAATCGAGTAAATTTCACCAATAAATTGATCATTAATGTTCATAAAATCAAAATAGAAAAGGATAAATGGGTGACATTTTATGTTTTACATTTTAATTAATTTCTTGGTGGCAAACACACAGGTTTTTTTTTTTTTTTTTGAAATGTGGGCCACCACTAATTCACTTGTGAAAGATATATTTTACTGGTTTAGATTTTATAATTGGACCTTAATTCTGGAATATTAGAGATAACCATATCTTTTTTTATAATTTAATGATGTAGCAAAAAATGAATATAATATTTGGCTTCCTAAGATTATGGGATTCACAAAAACTTTTATATGCATTATAATATTAAACACATATTTATATATTTATTAGTGATTAGTCTTTAGTTAGCCATTGCATAAAAGAGGAAGAAACCCATTTTAATGGGTTTAGGTTTTGGATTGATAGGCCACACCAGCTCTCAAGTTCTGTGAATCCCAATTGTAGAGTACCCATGCTTTAGTCAAGTCAAGAGATAGTACCTATACTTTAGTCAAGTCAAGAGGATAGGTGGGGTGGGGGAAAAGGAGTGATGGTACCCCGTAGAATTACCATCCAACTGTCCATTCCAGTCAATGGGAAAAGAGTCCACAACCGCGTTTCTTTCGAGTCCGATGGTTTGTTATATTTTGTATCGTGAGTATATTAACACTTTAAGACGTTCTTTAAAATTTTAAGTAATTTTGAAGTTTAAAATTTTTAAATCAAATAAAAGATAATCACTCAAATTTTTTAGATGACGTGTCGGAATGTTATTGGTCCACTCATGATAAAAATATAATAAATGTGATAAGCGATTCAGACTCATTTCTTTGAAATAGGGGAATGATGTTCTAGCCTATCGCAATGGGCTACGTGTACCAAAAAAAAGAGGAAAAATTACTATACGGATGTTCCAAAACTCATCATTTATATAAGACCAAATGAAATACTATAAATTTTCTAAGAGAAGATCGTACATAAAGGACGCCCAAAGTTGGACAATTTTACCCTTTATAGGATATTCCAGGATTCGATATTCCAGACCCGTAGGATATCGCACCGTTTGATATCTTAGGCTCGTAGGATATCGCACAGTGACCTACTCCCACCCAACCGAATAACACAAACTGAAGACCTCCGTGTCCCCGAATTGAAGACTTTCGTTTCCATCTTCTCCGTTTTGGCTTGTGGGTTCCGATAGGATATTACCATTGCCGTTAAAATGGAGAACACCCAAAATGGAATCACATGCGCTTCCACCCAACCTTCATTCAATTTCAAAAGTTTCTTTTTCCTTAAATTTTTTTTTATAGCAACAGGTTGTTGGGCCTTATGCCCTGAATATTAACAAAAATACCAATTCCATAAAGTTTTGGATGAATCCAAGAAAACCCAAGAAAACCGAAACTGCACAGTTAAGATAAAAAAAGAAGAAGATGATAATAAGAAGAGAAGAGGATCATACCTGAGTCTGAGAAAATGAGAGAAGGAAATGAAAGAAAGAGTAGGTGTGGGTAGGAAAAGTCCGAGAGGAGAAAGGGAGCATGAGTGGGTAGGAAATATCAGAGCTCATTAATCCATTTACGAGAAAATCAGAGCGCATTAATTTATTTACAAAAATACCCTCGGGAGAGGAAAATCTCGCCAGAAGCTCGCTATAGCGAGACCTCATGGTTTGGATTTTTGTGGATTTGCTTGGAAGTGGTGAAGTAGTGTATAAATAATAAATAAATAAAAATAACACAAAACACAAAGTGCATGTGTGCAGTTGGAATTGGAATTTGTACATGTGTAATAATTGGCATGTGAAATGAATAGTGATTGGACACGACCATGTGCATTTTATATGGATGGAAAACAAGTGGAGGCTTGAAAATGAAAACATGTGGTTTATTTATAGGTGTGATTGGATGGAATGGGTGGAATGCATGGAATTTATACAAGTGTTCCTGCAATATCAATATTAAGAAGATGAGAAAAACACAGAGAAAAAACCATTGGAGGATAGAAGAAGATGATCACAGTAAAAATGGGTTTTTACCGAGTTATCTCCGTCCCTGTTTCACCTAGGTTGAAAGGAGAATGGTGGAAATTTTACGGAGATATCCTATATGTAGGATATCGAACGGTGCGATATCCTACGGGCCTAGGATATCACTAAATAAAGGGTAAAACTGTCCATCCTTTATGTACGATCTTCTCTTAAAAAAATTGTAGTATTTCGTCTTATCTCGTATAAATGTTGAGTTTTGGAACCTTTGTACGGTCAATTTCCCAGTAATATTTCTCATAATTTATCGAACAATATAATTGTCATTTTGGTTAAAAAAAAACAATGAATAAGAAACAGGGACAGCTAACTGTGAAAGGGTCGTCCGGATCCTTAACACAAGGCAGGAGGCGTGTAGTTGAAGGTGTCAAAAGTTGACTGCGTTTTTCTTTTCGCGATAAAAATGAAGACTTCCATGTGTTTTTTTCACTCTGGTTTTTTTTTTGGTAAAAGTGTTTTCTTCACTGATGGGGTCCAATTCCCCCGTCTGCAAGAAAATTTAAACTGAAGAAAGTTCCACTCGGGGGCCTCACTCGCGCTGCCTGTTTGTACTAAGAGTGGGAGTCTCAATGCTGTGAGGATTTACTGAATGGTGACGTGGTGGACCTTTAATGATTCATTCATATTCACAGTGGGTCAAAATTCTTAGGGCGTGTTTGGTACTTAACTAAGTTAAAGTGAAGTGAAGTGAATCCAGATAAGAATTGACAAGGGTTATATCAAAAGTACACAATTTCAACATTCCTTCCATCTTTTTAAAAAAAAGTAAAAAATGCAATATCTTTTTTCCACTAAAGACAAAAAAACTCCACTTTTCTATACAAAAAATCAAAAAGATTCTATACCAAACAACTAAAAACAAAACATTATCATAACACTTTATATTTTTTTCTCTTAATTTAATGATTCACCTCACCATACTTTAATTCACCATACATCCAAACAGGCCTTTAGTGGACACGATTTTAAAAGTGGAACACCTGACTGTTCTACCTATTGAAGATCTAAATGGCTCAAAATACATGCTCTTCCTTTTTATGTAATGTGAAAAGTTTTAATCCAATAAGAATTCGTCCCACGGTGAAATTAAGCACACATAAAACAAATAGCCAAATATCAAAAAGTTAAAGTGATTTATATATTATCAATTCAATGAACATTCTTACATTGGTACAGACTTTAATTGGTGTAAAGCTTTGCCACCTCATACAAAAGGGAATCCACTTTGATATTCCACTTCTCTTACCAACAGGTAGCGTGAGCGGCTCGCCCATAGGATCCGTCTGGGAAGCGTTAAATATTTGGGTGCATCTATAGACGGATGTATTTCTGCTTAATGGAGATGCACGCTTTTTAAAGCTTGTGTGGTTGAAATGTGTTTGAGAGATGCCGTTGCCTCAGAAGCTGTGAACATGATTTTTTTTTTCCAGCGCCAAGATAGAGTGAGTGGGACAGTTATGGTTAGTTTTTCGCCTCAAAATTCACGGAGATAGAGATAGTGCTGATGCAGCATGACACGTGTGACAATTATGCCACCAGAGCCCAACATGGCCAGGAGACAGACCTGAAAGGAGTGAAATCTGACCCGATTCGAGCCTAACGCAGGGTCAAGCCCAGATTTAGGTCGGGTCAGCCTGACCCGTGCAGCAGAAGCCCATAGCACTGGAAAGTGCTGGTACAGGCTGATATATTGCCTGCATCAGTAAGCCCGGTCAATGATCAAACTGTAACTTTGGCTGTCCATAACTTTTTCATCCGGATTCAGATCGATGACCCGTTTGGTTCTACAGATTTGTGGTGACGGGTATGATCCATTAGCATTGACAAATCTGGAATTCAACTGTCAGAAATTTTTTGGATCAGATGCAGTCATCTTTGACGCTTGAAATTTGTCGCGTGATATTTGTGTCATCTGAGCTCCGATGGATGATCCATTTGCACCTGCAGACTCCTGGCAATGAGATCTATACAGAAGTAGTGAGAGATTGACGATTCAATGGTTAGAAAAGCTTTTTGGTCTGCGATCACGGTCGGTGGTAACTTGACTTTTCTTTTATTTATGTATTGGATATGTCTTATATAAATTTACCCTGAAACCGTGTAACAGTAACAAAATGGATGGAGTTCCCATCAGGGGCGTCGCCATGTGATTGACAGTGGGGTCAACATCTCTAAACATTTTCATAAAAATTTTGCAAATCTTTGAGTGGGAAGAAAACTCACTAAAATCCAAAAAAAAAAAAAAAACATCTATAGAAAGTTTTAACCCCACTGAAATCTAAAAACAATCTTATGGGAAGATTTTAAACCAACTTAATTTAAGAGTTTGACCTGAAAGAGAGAAAATGACTTATAAATTTTTGACCCTTTTGTAAGATCCAATTAAGATAAACCATGTACTTTTGTGTCATGGGCAGCCCAATAATTTTAAATGGCTTATAAATTTAAATGGATTTGCCTTAACTCATAGGAAGCTCAAATAGTATTTTTATCTTAGATTCTTTTATTTGTATTCTTTTCTCCTCATTTTTCTAATACTAAATATTTGAAGGTAGGGTAAGGGCCTAAAAATTACAGCCCCCCATGTGAAAGTCGAAGGTTTTTGCTCGGTTAAGCCCGATCTGCAAACGAGGGTAGGATAAAAGCTTAACCTCGACCCGGCCTGGGTCATAGCCCTAGTTGCAAGGTCGCGGAAGATAAGTGTTTTTTGACCTCACTGACTTGAATTCCTGAAACCGCCCCTGGTTCCCATCTTGTGTAACTCAGTTTCTTCTAGCTAGAAAGTGCGATAGAGGGTTTGGATTCAAAGGAAAGCGGGAGTGAGTATTCACAAAAGAGGAAAACAAAATGAAAAACATTATCATACTAATGTTGACTCTAAAACCACTTACTTTAGTTCAGCGTTGGAGGTAAAGGTAAAGTTGAAGTTGTTAGGAAAATTGTGTGGCCCATTTCTCATTGGGCCAACATCAGATCGAGTCCGGCCTTTCAACAAGTTTTGATCTTATTAAGTCAAATAAAGATCAAACTCTTGGTAGTATAGTTTAGAACAATCTGACAGAATTTTCACGCTGATTAGGAGATATGAGATTTTCGGAGGGATAGAGTCCGTAGTAGTACCGACTCCTAGAAATTACTCTAAATAAATGAGATGGAAACTTGATTATCGAGTAAATTTTGAAAGCATTTGAAGAGAGTTTTCAGATTTACCTCACAACTCTTGATCACCCTCTTTTATTTTTTCTTCCCATATGTTTTTCCTTCTCTACGACATAAGAGAAAAAAAGACGACACGTTGGTTTGTCTCGGTTCGCGCGTCAAAATTCTAGCTTTGGGATGCGTGCGGAAGAAAACGTGTGATTTCTTTTTTCTGTTGCGCCGGGAAAAAAAAAAAAAAAAAACGAAAAACACAGCTGACATCATGGGCTTCTCCTTACATAGAGAGAAGTTTTTTTAATGGGTACATCTATCTGCAGATGGGTTTTTACTAAATGAAGATGCACATCCTTCGAAATCTATCAAATCATAAAAGCAAAACACATTCAAACAAGGCCATACGTTCCAGATGTGTTTTTTTACTTAAATGAAGATGCACAAATTTCAAAATCAATCAAATCATAATAAAATACATTCAAACAGGATGTACGTTTTCCATCTGATTGATTCGTTTGGGCATATCGTTTTTTTTTGCTTCTTGCAGATGGGGGTGATAGGCTGTCAAACCACAGAAGAGCAGATGCTTTGTAACGCAGGAGCATTAATTTGATTGATTGATATGTGAGGCGTGAGTTGACTGCGGCGTGGGTTGAGTGGATGGAATAAAGAAGAAACAATTAGCCACTGAGAGTATCCAACTAACACTGGTGGTGGAGAGGTGTCATAGGAGAACTGGTATACTAAAAGCCTGTGTGGGCCCCACTTTCATGATTTATGAAATGGAGATGGAAAGTTTGTGTGGACCCAACTTTCGTGATTTATGTGATGGGCCTTATAAACTACCTGGCCATTGCTTTTTTTTTATTTTTTTTTCTCACTATCGGAGGGTTCCCAACCCTTGGGTTGGACTAATCCCTCCGGATGGGCCCCACAAACTGCCTGGCCATTGTTTTTTTTTTACTATCGGAGGGTTCCCAAGATTTTCTCTTTCCTCCGCCCCCACATCCGCCCCCTTATGTGTCTTTCTCTATTTGGTCCGCCCCCTTGTAACGAAAAAGGAAAAATTACTAAATCAAACACAGTCAAAATTACTAAGGAAAAAAAAAAAGAGAGAATAGAAAAACATACAATGAATGGTCTAAATTGGATTCGAACAATATTAATTAGAATCAACAACAAAATAGTCTTCAAACAATACTAATCAGAATCCAAATGTACAGTAGGTTGGGTTACAGTAGATGGATTCCATATCCGCTTGTAGTCTTCAAAGTTTTGTTCATGAATTAAAGCCCATTGTGCTGCACATTGGTGTTTGTATGCATCCCATTGGATCATGATTGGGGGCATTGGAGGATTGGGAACCAAGGATACCTCCACAAAGTGGTTCTGATTGACATGTCCAATGCAAATTATATGTTGTTCATGTGGTGGTGGTGGTGCAGACCGTAGAGGAAGAAACGTCATGCTCTGTGATTCACTAATCAAAATGAAAACCACATTATACCAAGACGCAATCAAGTGACCCATGTCCGGCATATTCATCCAATGAAGCAATGGTGCAGGCTTATCTGTCTCAAAAAATGTCAGCGCTTCTCTTATGTGCGAAAGCCTTTCGTAACTTCCATACAAGGATGCATACTCATCAACATTGTTGTTCAGCTCAGTTAGCATACCATACCTTACAATAGGCCATGCATTTTGACCTTCATCCATACGTAAAGCCATAGCGACGCTACGAAACCCGCAATTCCCATCAGCAATGACATCGGTCACAGATGTAATATACGGATGCAAATGAGGTGGAAACTGGTGGACGTAACTATGTGAGCCATACTCTGAATAGAAATCAGTAGAAAATTGGTCAACGTAACTATGTGAGCCAAAACCTGGGTACAATTCAACAGGAAATTGGTCAACATAACTACATGAGCCAAACTCTGGATGCAAATCCGTATGCAACTGGTCCACGTAACTATGCTGGTCAAAGTTAGGATGCACACTAGTAGGAAACTGATTACTGCTCTTATGTTGACCAACCTCCAGCTGCATATCAGTAGAAAATCTTCGAGGTTGTGGCGCTGGGGGAACATAAGATGATGCAAAACTATGCCTGCCCGGTAAAAAAAATGAATGATTTTTCTCAGCATATTCAAATCCTGATGGATCTCTTCGAGTCGATGTAATATCCTTTTTCTTTGAAGTAGGTCGTCCACGAGTATGCTTCTTCACCTCTGGCTCTGCAAGTAAAGTGGTAGAAGGATTAATAATTTCACGTAATTTTTGCAACCACCGAAGTTTACCTGACCGAGGCTTCTTTTTGAATTGGTCGGCGAACAATTCTAACTCAACATTGCAGCTTAAATCATCATTCTCTACTCTAGTGGTAGGCATGAAGTCCAGCTTCCTCCAGAACAAATCAATAGAAGATAGTGGAATTGGACGACCTTCCGAGATATATGTACAGATTTCATGTGCACACGGCAAACCGTGACTTAATCGGATTTGACAACCACAAGTTTCAAGATCATCCCTAGCAATATGAGAACGTTTTGCTTCTTCTAAAATGTGATACATTGCAGCACAAGAAGCAAAACCTCTCAGTTCGTTGTACAACGAGTGCCTGAAATCATGGCGCACAAGATTGACACTTCGTTCCAACGATGCTTTAATGGATGTGAATTGCGCCTCCAATAGATTATGAACATGTGACCACACGGACTCAAAATTGCCCATTGAATTACATAAATGCCTTTTCAACCTTGCATGTTGACTTTCAGCTCGATTCGTCGTCCTGTTACCGCAATGCATTGATCTGTTGGTCCAGGCCTGCACAAATTTCTCCTTATATTTATTCAGCCATATCGTTTTGATATAATTGAGTGCTTTAGGATATCTGCGAAATGATTGCTCAATAGTCAGCAACCTCTTGGAATACTCTTCGGTGGTATCAGAGTCCACTAGATAACACCACTTTGAGTAGAAACTCTCCCATGCATGCTTCTCTTCGAATAGCTTCTTACAATTTGTTAATACATTCCTCCCAATATGCCATTTGCACAGCAAAGCGGTTGACTCGGGGAAAACGCGATCCACAGCATTCATTAATGCTAAATCTCTGTCAGTCAACACCACTCGTGGTAATGAACACCCGTCCATAGTAGAACGCAAACAGCTCAATGCCCATGAAAAATTGTCCTCTTTCTCGAACTGGATGAATACAAATGCAACAGAAAAAGTCAACTCTGTTGATGTAACGCCGACTATTTCAAAAAGTGGCATGTTGAACCTGTTAGTCTTGTATGTTGTGTCCATAAGAAGTATGTGAGGAAAAGCACGTAACAAATCAAGTGAACAAGGATGAGCAAAAAATAAATCTTGAAGCTCATTTGACTCACCATGACTTCTATGCCACGAAATGTAATCGTGCTTACTGAGATTAAACATTAATTCTTGCATTTGAGACCTCCCTGCAGTTTCTGCCACTCGATGTTTTTGACGAGCATTGTAAATGGTTTTAATGGTTGACATATTGAGTGGATCTCTCGCCTTCAATGTGGATAGTATGTCACGTGGCTTCACTAAATTTTTGGACAAATCAGTCATAATGCCTGTTTCATCCTCTGATAATCTGCCAGCGTACGAATGACCTTCCATGTAATACGCAGCAGGGTGATTATGGATCCCGCAAACGACCATTGATACCCAATCATTCCTGCCTTCCAATTTCATGCCTTTCAAACGAAATGGACAATTGCATTTTTTAGTACTAGTCTTCTTCGACGAAATCTTCATCGACCGGTAATGTCCACTTCGCTCACATTGCATAAGCAAGTAAGGCTTCTGTCCAAATTCTCCTTGATTCGAACTTGCAATCGTCAGAACAAATCCAACTGCACGCCCAACTGCTCGTGCCCATTGAATTAATTCTTCGCGACATTTAAATACCTAAGAATGAAAAAAGTAATTAGTATTTATTCAGATTTAAATGACTAAGAAATAAAAAATCTAATTATACCATATTAGTTGTAAACTGCTCCGTATAATCAGTTTGAACTTGAATATTTTCCGATGCTACTGCAATCACTTCGCATTGATCATCCTGTTTCATATTAACTAGCATAATTAGTGCGTATTTAGTCAACAATTAATTAATATTATATTAAACAAAAATTTACCTCAGTCGAATAACTTGACAAGCGTAAATCTTTGCCCCATAAGTTAATACGTTCGTCCATAATACCGAATAGTATCCGAAGAGATAAGAGAACTGAGAAAACTAGAAATGTAGATTAGAGAAGTTGAGAAGAGAATAAATAATTTTTGAAAAAATCCCGTCTAAAGAAATACTAATTATAAAGTATGTGATCAAGATAGGCTATTACAAAAAAGGTTAATGCCATCATAAACTTCGGTTGTCAATCCAAGCATAAACATAAGCAACATAAATAAACCATCAAGCATAAACCATAAGAAGAATAATATTTAAAAAAATAACTTTAACTAACATGTAGATTCATTTACGTAAGATGGAAAATAAAAATGATAGAGAAATACATGTTAGGATGGGAAAACCTCTTCTAGATGAGAAATCCTAAGAGAGTAGTGTGGCTTTAGGACTAAGCCTCCTTAAGGAACATAATGAGAAGAAGGAGAATGGAGAGGATGGAGTGAAGAGAGGCTAGAGAGTTGCTTTCCATGAGAAGAGGAGAACATCCCTTGTGATGTTTATATAGAGCATGGAATGCCTACATAGGGCATGGGTTGCCTACATAGGGCATGGGTTGCCTACATAGGGTATGAGAGGCCTATGTAGGGCATGGGTTGCCTACATAGGGTATGAGAGACCTATGTAGGGTATGGGAGGCCTATGTAGGGCATAATGAGTTGCCTACATAGGGCATGGGAGACCTATGTAGGGTATGGGAGGCCTATGTAGGGTATAATGAGTTGCCTACATAGGGCATGGGAGGCCTATGTAGGGTATGGGAGGCCTATGTAGGGTATAATGAGTTGCCTACATAGGGCATGAGAGGCCTATGTAGGGTATAGGAGGCCTATGTAGGGTATAATGAGTTGCCTACATAGGGCATGAAAGGCATATGTATGGTATTAGATGCCTATGTAGGGTATAATGAGTTGCCTACATAGGGCATGGGAGGCATATGTAGGGTATTGGATGTCTATGTAGGGTATAATGAGTTGCCTACATAGGGCATGGGAGGCCTATGTAGGGTATGGGAAGCCTTATTTTTTCATTAATTCAATGAAGTACACAAAAAAATCAAAAAATATAAAGTACAAAAAAAATATTTAAACAAAGATTTAAACAAAAAATATAAAAATATATAAAGTACAAAAATTTAATCGGACCATGATAATAAAAAAATATAAAGTAAAAAAACATTTAATAAAAAAATTAAAAATTTTGATTTTACTATTTAAAAAAAATTAAAAGATTGTATTAGATATTGATCCATGGATCATTTAATTTATTGAATATGTTAGTTTTTTATTTTTTATATACTTTTAACACTATTTTTAGTCTTTTTATATTTATTAAACGGAGGCTCTAACGTATATTTATTAAACGAGGTCCATGGGCCAGACCCAGTCCTAAAAGACAGGCCCTTGAGCTGGTACTCTGAATTACAAAAAAATCTACATCATTTGCATTCCACTGAGTCCATTTTCACCGGGGGCCAGATCCCAACACACGCCTTCCAACAAAGACTCGTTCCTGTTTGAAGTCCGTACAGCCCTGTTTGAAGCCCTGTTTGAATGTATATAATTTTTATGATTTGATAGATTTTGAAATTTGTGCACATTCATTTAAGTAAAAAAACACATCTGGAACGTATGGCCTTGTTTGAATGTGTTTTGCTTTTATGATTTGATAGATTTCGAAGGATGTGCATCTTCATTTAGTAAAAACACATCTGCAGATAGATTTTCCCTTTTTTAATTTTCATTTTCACTCCATGTTTGTCTAGGGAATCGTGCAATAAACATCTGCTGTTTTTAATGCCTTTGAAAGTCATATCCAAACTTTCAAGTGACAGCTTAAAAAATCGTACATCTCTGTGCAGCCAAGAGAGACTAATTGATAGAATAATATTCAAAGGTCTACTTCCAGAGATTTGACTCCGGCTAATCTGTACAAATTACAATAAAATACACATCATTCAAAGTTCGTAGTCTTCTTCTCCTTCTTCTTCTTCTTCTTCTTCTTTGTTATCTCCATTCGCTGTAAAATGAAACTGCTCATATTCTCTATCTTTTTATTGCATCTTCAAGTAATCGTTACAGCAGAAGAGCCGATCTTCGTCGTATGTTACAATTCCTCAACCTACAATTCCGGTAGCCCATTCGAGGCCAATCTCAAATCCTTGCTCAGTTCATTACCTGGCCTTGGGTTGCAAAGTTTCGATTCCTTCTATGACACTGCGATTGGAAGCCCCGACACCGTGTATGGTTTCTCCCAGTGCATGTCCGGAGCTTCTGAGGGCGATTGTCGCCAGTGCCTGATCAATTCTACGGTTGAAATCGTCCGGCGTTGTCCCAACAGAACACAAGCAGCCATCAGATACTATAACTGTGTCTTGCGCTACTCCGACCAACGCTTGCTCTCTCAACCTGATAGCACTGTAAGGTTCGCGTCTCATTGGACAAGAAATGTGTCCATGCCAATGCTTTTCCGCAAGAGTATGTATAGACTGGTGGAAGAGGTCTCATCCGACCCATTTAGGAATGGAACACAGACTATTAGTGGCTTATCCCCCTTTCCAGAAATATATGGATTGGCACAATGCACCAAAGATTTGTCTAAGACAGATTGCTCTGCATGTTTGGGAAATATGGTCGGCGTATTTGAAGATTGTTGTCTTGGAGGAAGTGGAGGAAATGCTTACAGTGTGAGCTGCAACATTAGATACGAGACTTCTGCCTTCTTCAGTGTATCTGAATCCACCCCACCGGAAGTTGCTGCATCTCCACCTACGCAGGCAATTGCAGGTAAAATCACTGAAACTTGCTCACCTTTGTATTGAAGCTCAAAAGAATCTATGGTTATGGTATTACTAAGATTTTAGGCAGTTAAATCAAGGCCTAGGATGATTTAGAGGGTTTGATTTTTTTGGATCCCCTTATTCATGAGGTGGCACTTCCATCAGCTTTCCTCCCATTAATAAAGCTGCATCTGAGTGGGACCCACGAACTGAATTGCATATGAGGGGTTGAGGATAATTGATGGATGCATGGATGGGATCTTTGAGTTTCCCAGGATTTAATTTGCTAGGTTGATGGTTGGGTTATTGGGTATTCAATTCTCATCTCGAATTAAATTTATCTTTCATGGAAGGGGAGATATTTGAAGGTCATAAATGACTCTTGGCCTTTTCCTTTTCAATTTTGGCCATGTTTTATAATTTCTTGAAATTTTACGAAATTCAATTACATGCAAACAAATGTTTTTGAATGTCGGGCAAATTAAAGATTGATGATTGATGATTTCTATTTACATTTTATTGTGGAGGTTTTGTAGATTACTTTTGTTACAAAAATGAAACTTGTCTGGCCTTTCGGCCTAAATCCAAAATCAGATGTCTATGAAGCATTGGCATACTTCAGTTAGAAATCTACTATTAGAAGCTATTACGTAGTGAAAATTGCCATTTCTTCGCATATTGTCCCGGAAATGGCGTAATGTGTTTACTCTTTATTAAAAAATGAAGGAGTAATTGGAGTCCTATACTCTCCCAACTTCTCAGTGCTCCATTCCCAAGTCCTTTTGTGTGTAAAAACGGTTCTCTCCCCAAAATACATTGTGATTTACTCTCATGTCAAATGGGTCTCTCAATAGCCAAAACTATGTGAAACCACACATGTTGTTTTAGAGAATGTTCTTATTGTTTGCAGTATGCTCTTATTTGGATTGGTGATGGTCATCATCATCACTCCTTATCTATATTCTTGAAGCGGAACCCAGTTTGAAGTATGGCACGCATTTACAGCCATTTGCCAATTTGATGTAACCTGCCTAGGCTCCTACACTTGCTGCTTTATTTATGTAGTGCTTCTAGTCTTGTAGGCTTTCTTGCATTTGTCACCTTGTTCAATTATGATTCGATGATATCATCACTAGTCTATCTACAGAAGGAGCTTTGAACACATTGTCAAGTTGCAAGGTTCAAATTTTTTTAATCGTGTATATTTGTGATTGATTTTTGATATTAAGAGGGACATTTCCACTATGAAACTGGTCTAAGCACCCGAGCATTGTTTATCCTTTTGAGGTGGATTTCATTATTAAAACTTCTTGTCTCTAAGTTATTTAAGCCTCGTCTTGGGTGGAGAAATGATTTGTTCTTTTTTGGTTTTAGACTGGGGGGAAATTTTCACAATGAAATTGGTTGAGCACCTAAATATTGGTCATGTTTTGTTGGTGAGTTTCAAGATTATAAATCATTTATCTATTCTATATGCACTTCTTTTTATTTTTATGTTATTTAATGTTTTTATTTTTGGATTTATATTAAGATTATTGGGTTTTTCAAGGTGATACTACCCAGGCTAAGATATATTTCATTAGAGTATGTGACGTGAGTTAAATTGTGACTCTCTCTCATACACTCACAAAAAGAAATATTTTATATAATTACTTAATTAGTATTGGATTTTTCACCCACTGTTTTTGAGAAAAACCGTAACTATTTTCCTTCTCCCTCATATCTACATCTGTAAAGAAGTTCTCCCTCATCTTTACATTGGTTTTGTTTCCTTCCCAATCATATCACTATTAAAATCCTAAATATGAATCTATCTATTATATTAGTCGGCTTAAATAAACTTTTAATACTTATTAATAAAATAGTTTACTTTTAAGGCCACGAGAATTAATGGATAGTCTCATGTTACAGTTTCAACGTCCAACTCAGCTAATTATATTATCTCATAAAGATCGATTACTATTGTGACTTTTCAGCATAAATTTTGTCATGGAGGTAAATGATGATAATTTTATCAATGGGATGGCGAGTCAAGCAAACTCAAAACCTGAGCCCGCCATGAACCCGGCAAGGATGAAAGCCCAAAAAACTATACCTACCCTGAATCCAACCAACTCTCTACTAAAACTTGCCTCTAATGAAATTAATATCATATTTTAAATTTATTATAAATATTTTTCATGATTTCATCACAATATAATTTACAAAAACATATTTCAAGTTTCTTATAAAATTTAAATTTTTGTATTAATGATTTATTTCAACTTGCAATTGTGTGATTTCAATAAAAAATTTAATTTTTATGAAAGCCTATTATTCTGTGTTTCATGAGTGTTACACATGACGTACCATCCTTCCTATTAGTGATTTTAATTTCAAGCCTATAAAGTTCTTGTTTTTGAGAAATATTATTATTTTAGATTTTATATAATTTAAACATATGAAATGAAAATCAAATTTTTATTTATATTATTAAAATCAAATGATGCTTTTTGGTATGACTTCCATTGCCTGTGATAAGCACAGGGCATTTCACTAGTGGTTGAAATGAATATTACAAGGTTTCTATCAGTTGTATACACCTAGGTCATAGGAAGGCCTTGAATCCCTTTACCCTTTACAACTGGCATGGATGTAGGTTGTCCTATGTCTTGACAGAAGGCAATGATTTTGATAGAAGCCACACAGATTCACCGCCAACGTGATGGCAATGCTTAGAGGTCATGTGGGGCTACCCTACCATTCCTAAATCCTACCTCTCCTCCCTCCCACGAACTCTTTTTTAATTATTATTATTTTTTTGCTTGTAAAGGGATATTTATTCAGTTGAAAGTAGAGTGACTAAGCTTAGGACCGGGTCCTAGCATACAGAAGCGTGCAAACAAAAATAGGTAAAAGGAAGCCAACTGAAGATAAAGGGCACGTTTGGCAAATTGAGAAGAATCCCTTAGTTAGAGGTTTTCTTTGGTATGTTGGAATCAAGTCATCCTCAAAGAGGATTTCCTAAAAATAGTTCCACGTTTGGCAGAAGAGAGGAATCATGGAGTCCATGCATTATGTGATCCAACAATAAGAAGTTTTTAGTCAATTTCTCATAATTCATGAAATATCAAGGGCTGATCTTTCATTCCACAATCACTTTTGTCTCTTTAGATATTATGAACGGTTCAGATCGTGCAAAGGGGGCCACATAAGTTAAAAAATTAACATTTTAGATTATGAACGTTTTTGCAAATATCTCAAAATAGAGGATAGATCTACGGTTGAAAGTTGGGCCCCTAGTTGTATTTGGTCTCCTCTAAACTATTCACGGTTCAGATGATGATTTCGAGGCCCAAAAAAATAAAAAAATTGAAAAAAACAGACTGCCAATAATCCCGTTTTTTTTTAACTGTGGGGCATATTAACAGTCAGAATGGTTTTGCAAATATCTCAAGTTATAGATGGAATCAACGGCTGATTTTTGGTGTGGTAGCCGTTTTGGACCTTGTGAACACTTTTACCGGTTTAGATCTTGATTGTGGGGCCCATGAAAACCAAAAAAACGCAAAAACCGGTCCCACCTATTTTAACGTCAGATTCACTGTAGCTCCGCAAATCCGCGACTTTGTGGATTCCGCGGATCCTATGGGGGGGTGTCTGACTTCCAAAATATTTGCAAACAAGGATTTCTCTCTTCCTCCCTATGCTTTTCCATGCTGATCCAAACGTGGATTTTCCACGGGATTGAGGAAAAATGACAGAAATCCTCTCTGAGGATGTGTACCAAACATGCCCAAAAGGAAACTAACTGTAGTAGCTGAACCTATGATAGGTGATTCCAAATCCAGTACCGTTCATTGCTCATTCTAAACGAGTCACCCTTGATGGTTGTCCGTGTTACTGCCGGTGGAATCCTCTCCATGCTGCACGGTTGGGGCAGCCCAGGTGGATGGGCTGACAGAGTAAAAAAGACACCGGTGGCCACTTTGTGAAAAGTTTATTGCATGTTGCTCCGAGAACTGGTTAGTAGAAGACTGCTGTTGCTCCGCCGGTAAGTGAAATAAGCTCCTCGTGAAGCTTTCAGCCCTGAGTTGTTCATCTGTGATTGCTGCTCTAATATAAGGGGGTAGGGATGTTTACTCTGAAAGAACCTCCGGTAGATCAAATTTTGCCAGTAGGTCCTCCACTCGATTTGCGGTACGTTTGCAATGGTGAATTGTCCATGTATCCAGTTTCGTAAGGAGGCTCATTGTATTTTGCCAAGTGGGCATTAGGTCTCAGGCAACAGTGGCCGAATTCTGCACAGTGGTGACGAGTGCCAGACAATCCCCTTCAATTTGTATGGCTGGTGCATCAAGCTCCCTGACATGGAAGAGGCCCCGTTGTAACGCAAGCAACTCCGCTTCTAAAGGGTGTTTGGCTGGTGCTTCTGCGGTATATGCCATGATGAGCTTCCCCATCGAGTCCCGAATCAGCCCTCCAATTCCAGCCTTGCCAGATGATTCATGGAAAGAACCATCAAAATTTAGTTTTACCCGGGGTGGGGGGTGGGGGAGGGAATTATGCATTCGTCAATACGAGCTGGATACCGCGGGATATTATGTCGCTGCCCTCCCATACCAAACACAGTTGCGGCGGGAAAATCTCACCAGTGCTGGGAATAACTAACCTCGCAAAACACTCAACAGTCTCACCACACTCATCACTCGGGGAGACTGGATTCGGTATCACACCGTTCGTCTAAAACATAGTTCATCATGATAGCTCACTCAACACTCATAAATAGCTCCTACCCGAGATGATCAGTCCAAAGGCCGAGCTTAAATCAACTAAGTGAATGTCTAAGCCGACTCGAGGAAACTCTAAAGGTCTGTGTCTGTCTAGACTTTCCCTTGCGTGAACAATGTCCTAACCAAGTCTTTAAGATGTTCATATATCAATTAGTCCATTGATTACAATCCAAGTCCAAGCCCACTCGTTGGATCCATACCAAGGCTCATCAAACCCATGGCCTGGTCTAGAACGGCCCAAATGAGGCAACATATCCATTTCTAATGATGAACAACTCATTCTTATCCATAATGAGTTATAAGACTAATACAATCCACCTCTCCAATTCTAAGAATATATTACATCCATACTTAGGCCATAAAAGGGCCCGCCTAACCACAGACACGGGTCATTGTTCTCCGAATCACACTATCGGGTCACCTCTAAG
This sequence comes from Cinnamomum chago, assembly GCA_038049695.1. Taxonomy (NCBI): domain Eukaryota; kingdom Viridiplantae; phylum Streptophyta; class Magnoliopsida; order Laurales; family Lauraceae; genus Cinnamomum; species Cinnamomum chago. Next base: position 10,088,410 of record CP142457.1, on the reverse strand, counting down.
ATATCCTAGGTTCAGGTCATCCGTTTCCATTTAATTAACAGTTAACAGCTACAGTAAGGACATAAGAGTGACAGTAATAAGAAATGTGAAGTATGAACTTCAAATATGAGAATCAATAGGGAAAATAACAATAGTCCAACCTAGGTATTGGATCACGTTCAGGTTCAGGTTTATCTCAGGTAAGTTGATCTCTAAATGGAGTCTCAGATGTCAAAAGATACTGTGTTTGGTGCTCATGATGTTACGGGCATCATTAACAACGTTTAAAGATCGAATCATCGTAGATTAAACAACCAAAATCCTACTTAGTGGTCCCCACAAGTCACGGTTGAGCCACACCATTGACTCGGGCTTGGCACATCGATAAAAGTCCATTTGGATGGTCAATGTGCCCCACAAATGATCATATCTTCAGAATGCTGAAAAATGGAAAATCACTGAATTCAGTATGCTCGGTCGACCTGGCACAGGGCTCGGTCGATCGAGTACACTGGATGTTGACCCCCAGGTCGACCCTGGTGGAGTGTGCTCGATCGACCTCCTAACCTGGTAGGTCGACCGAGTGCACTGGGAAAATTGGATCTGCACCGGGGAGACATGGTCTATTCTCAGGGAATTTCCTGTGTGTCCGGTTGACCTACTGGCCTGGGAGGTCGACCGCATACACAGAAATCCTGGAAAAATGATGTCACAGCTCTCAGCTACTTCCACTGCAGGTCCTGTGTGCTCGGTCGACCCGGAGCAGGGCTCGGTCGACCGAGTACACAGAATTTCTGGATCTGAGGAAAAATCCAGCTCCCAGCAATTTTCTGTAGACCCTGTGTGCTCGGTCGATCGGACTGCAGGTCGGTCGACCGCGCACACTGAATGGTCAGTTCTGCAGGAAAATAACTGAGACTTGCTTTTTCTCAGGTTTTAGTGTGCTCGGTCGACCGAGTACACGCATCCTGTAGAAAAACCCAGATTTCAGGGTTTCTTCCTTCCAGCCCATTTTCCCATTAAAACTCCTTCAATCTCGCTCAAACACCACCAAATCAACATAAAACTTAAAAACACTTCAATGTACTTCCATCCATAACACCCAAACGGGCCATTGATTTTCCAAATGGGTAATCCCATCCATCAATGCCCAAGATCCATCAAAACTAAGCTCAAGGGTAGATCTATCACATGTATAATAACTGAATTGAAATTGCGAAATCAAGGAAATAGAAACATATATTCTATGTTAAATACATATATTGCACTTGCCTTGTTTAAAACGAGAGGTTGTAGAGAGAGAGAGAAAGAACCAAGCCAAAGTAGGAAGAAATCCCAGCTCCTAGAGTCTTCTCATTCACAAAACCAGCCCATAATTTAGGTCTCGAAGGGAGAAAGGAGAGGGGAAATGAAGAAGATGAATAGTAGCTAAGGAGTGGCTTGGGAAATGTGCAATATTTATAAGTTGGGAGTTTGACTAGGGACTGAAATGCCCTTCTAGTTTGTATAGGATTAGGGTTAGGGTAGAGGGCATTTAGGTCTTTGGGGAAATGTTCTAGAAGAGTCTTACATGGATACCCCCTTATGGAAAATACTAATATCTAGCTAGGGCCCCATCTCACTAGCTAACCCTAGAAATTGCAAAAGACCCCTATTAACTCTATTACTGTCATAATTAGGCTAATCTAACTAAAACTTAGGAAATATACACAACTACCCTTACTAACCCACTAATTAGTATAATTAGCTAATATACTCTATTAATTAGTATTAAAAATCAAATTGAGGGCCCACAAAGGGGTGGGACCTCACACCTGATGATATATATATATATATATTCATATTGTTGAAGTGTTAGATATGGATTTCGTTTAATTAATTCTGTTATAAAATGAATTTATATTCTGATAATTCCACAGTGGATTTATCATTCATTCAGTGCATGCTTTTTTTCTTAATTAATACTTGTCTTGGATATTAATTTTTAACTGATTATTCAATCAGGGTGTTGGTTTTGGATTTATACTAGTTTTTACTCATGATCATTTACTTGCACTATATCCCATGTTAATTGTGAATGAAGAGAGTTTTTTCTACATACAGGGGAGAGAAAAAAAAAGCCAACAACAATAATAATAATCTCCTCGGTAGCAGCATTTATAGTAGTGATTATCTTCCTCTCAACTATCAACAAGTTTCTATGGCGAAAGAAGAGACGACATAGAGGTAAATGCCCAAACTGAAAAAAAGTATTAGACTGAGGTCACTTTTGATAACAAAATCCAGAGTGATTCCGCACCTACTTTCTACTATACAAAAATTCCTCAAATTTTTTTTTTGAATATTTTATACGCCTAGTTAATCTAAGTTAAGGAAAACATGTTAAAATGATATGAAGATGATGTTTGGAAACAAGCATTGGAGTATTTTTGACAAATGTAAATGTTAGATAGGCATATATATGGGAAAATTTGATTTACTTTAAACTATGCATAAAAACTAAAACACCAAAACTTATTGGTTCCTATTTGCTCTGTTGCTATTAGTGTTCTTATGGCTTTTGAAGGATATATCTTTCTAACAAAATAATGATCTAACAATTGTCTTATTCCAATAGGAATGAGTTTATTTCATGACACGGGCGCTCTAAATGGATCCAACTTCATGGATGGAGATATAGATGGTGGAGATCAAGTGGACGATCATGGATTGCCACTGATTAGTTTGAGTGTGGTGCAAACAGCGACAAATAACTTCTCAGATAAAAGTTTGCTTGGTCGCGGTGGATTTGGCCCAGTTTATAAGGTAAAATTAATATTATTAACTTGGAGAGTGTCAAAAAGTATTGATGATTTTTTAAAATATGACCGTATTATCCCAATTATATTTCTTATAGCAATTTGTTTTAGAATCTAATTTTCACCACCAAATCAAAATTTGACATCTTCTAGTTCCTCTCTTAATTTTCTTTTAAATGCTTTTATAATTTCCTTTCTTAATCCACTTTTATTTACTTTTATAGATTCATGAGTTAATTTGTTTCCTTATTTCTCTTTCAATTCATGTCTTCTTAATTTCCTTTCTCAGTGGTAATTTCATTTAATGGAGAATAGTAATGGCAGTAGAGTTCAATTTAAAATAATTATATGTTTTAATTTCTTTCCAATTGAGAACTTAGGGATGACCTAGTGATAAAGGCTCCCACTCATAGTTGTCAAGTTCGTTTCGACCTTGTTTCAGTTTGGCTCCGAGCTGAAATGTTTCGGATGATTCAGCATTTCGACATTCCAATTCTGAAATTCGTTTCGGAAAATAGAAAAAAAATATATATTCATATAATATAACAAATTTCATTCTAGTAAGCATGAAAACTATAATTTCCAAACAATGGTATTTTTTATTATTTCCATCAAATACATCCCCTCATATATCACAACAGAAAGTCAGTTAACTAACCATTATTATCAGATTTCATAATTATAAAATGAGCCACCACAGATCTCCTAATTTAAAAACAAAAAAGAAATTTTTTTTTTTATTTGCATATCTAATGATGTGCCAACATAAAAAGTTTTATTAGAAAATGGGGAACATGTGTCAAAATCTCCTATTCCACTCTATTCCATTAAATCATATTGCACTTAGTATGATACTTTTAATACACAAACAAAATTCCATGTCATATCAAGTGGTTCCTTTTAATTATCTGAACGTGGGCTCTTTTGATTTGAGTATCTTTCTCTTTTAACTGAGCCCACTTATGAAAAACCTAACAATTAAAACAAATTCCAACTCCAGTGCATCCGGATGTACTCAAATCAGATGGCCCAGCTTTGATTGATTAAAAAAATGGTCGTGGTAACTTATTTGGTCTTACGGTGGGCCCATCCAATCCAATTAAGTGGGGCCAGAAAATGAAAGACTGCAAGGGGCTTTTAACATGCTGCCCTGATTTTCCGAAGGGTTCGTGTGTCGCTGCCTTAAGTTTGAAGAAGAAGATCGCACGTCGACAAGAGCAGCGAGTAAAGCTTCGACTAGTAAATGGTATCAAGCTTTAGTAAGGGAAAGCGGATTCAACTGAAATTTCTGAAGCTCATGGCTGATTCAACTAGAATTTACATGCGGAGAATAAGGGTCACTTGTGTGCTAGAAGAAGAAGTGTTTCCTGCAAAAGTCATTGCTTGGTGATGAAGGTACATGCAACGATTCAATCAGCCACATTTATATCTTTACAAAAAATCAAAAGATGAAAATAACCTTTTTGGGTAAAAACCGAAAAATAACTTCTCAACATCCCTAATTTTTTGTTCTGCCATTTGATAAAATTCACACAAATTGGAGGTTTCGGCCATGATTCGTCTGAAACTGCCAGTTTTGGTCCGAAACTAAGAATCTTAGCCGAAATTATCCGAAATACTCAACGAACAGGAACAAATGAGGTGTTTGGTACGATTTTCCTACCGAACCGAATAAATCTGGAAGTTTCGGGCGAACTGAAACGAATTTAATAACTATGCTCCCACTCCCATCCCACCCACCCGGGATCAATCCCTGGTGGGTGGTTTTACTCCTCACTAACTTGGCCACTGAGCCAAGCAAGCAAAAAAAAAAAAAAAAAAATCTTTCCAATTGGGTCTTCATATAGGAGGATTACACAAGTCATGAAGAGGTACCTCCTTTCTGCATAAACAACTGACGAGGGATCAATCCATTGTTCTAGCCAGTGGCGAACACAGGACTTTCGTTTGAGGGGGCGAATGATGGTCAAAGTTTAGTTACCTGATTCGGTGGTTCAGTCCTCGAACTGCGAATGGTTCAAATCGACTAATTCGCAGTTCGATTCGCTGTAGTTTGTCCATAAGAAAATGCTCAATTCAAAACAGTTCGGTGCATAAACAAATTGAAAATCAAAGGTTGATTAGAGTGAAAAACTAGACAAGAAAAAGGCTTTTAGCTATTGCTCTCAGACTCTGTTTCTTACCTACTGCTCTCAGACTCTTTCTCACTCTCTCCATGTTTGAGCAAACGTTTTCAGTTGCAGGAATCTCATCGAGGAAGATGACTTTCATTTTTTTTTTATCACCGTTTGAAGAAGAGAAAAGAGTAAGAAGAAAGTTTATTGTTTTTTTACCCCTCTCCCCCTCTCACCCATACATAAGAGGATGTTTCTCGATCCTTATCCTCTTTTCTCTGTTAGCTGTCATCCATATCCACGATAGATATCTTGTAAGAAGTAGGCTAGAGTCTGGATCTATGACCTAAAAAAGTAGTCTATGCTATATATATATATATATATATATATATATATATATAATTCATGATTGGGGTCCTTTGTTTTCAATCGACACCGTTAAAAACTGATACATCAACATTCATGGTTGTTGGAAAAAGTTTTACCCCAATCTAAATCAGTTCAGCACTCACATTGATCAAATACATTATAAATTAACAATGCAAAGGAATGAAATCTAATTAGTTTAAATGTGATAATTTTGAAGTAGGGCCAAACTTAATTAAAGTAATTTTTTCTTGGAACCAATGTGAAGGCTGATGTTAATTCTCAATGGTTTAGATTTTTAAGATAGGCCCTACCGATGGATTCAAGGTTAGATTAAATAAATTTTCTGCTGATGAATATGCAAGTAAAAGAGAAGTTCAAAGGTACCATAATTATAATAATTCAAATTATTATATTGAACTTGTCGAATTTGAACTACGAATTAATCGAATCACTAAACAAACTAAATGAACCTACCCCATTGAATTTTCGAATCAACATAAGTGTCGAACTACGAACTACGAATTCGGATGTGAACTGATCGAACTAGGTAACTATGGGTCAAACATTATTTTTCTCTTTGGAGATGAAATGAAAGGGGATTTGGGGATTTTGTGGGGGCGAGGGCTTATTTTTATTGTGGGCATGGGCTGTCTGGTTCATAGCCCATTAGCCCCTTTCGGGCTTCGGGCTTTTTTCCAAGTCTGATGGGGTGACTGCCCCCAAAACCTAACACCCGGGTCCTCCCCTGGCTGTAGCACTGGTTCTCAGACTTGGGAAAGTGCTTGTGTGGGTGTGGGTGTGTGAGTACTTACGTTTTAAAAATTAGAAAACTAACAAAGATCATGAAGAGGTAGAATTCTTTCCTGCTTACTTCCTCTTCTCGTGTCCATTGAAAGGAGCAATTTCGGAAAAGACTAGTTACACGAACAATGCTAAGGCTCCCTGTGGGATGGTCATGAGATTGCAAAACACTCTCAATGGTTGCAGTCTACTCTTTCAATTTTGCCTTTTACTATTGCTTTTGAATGTTTAAATATCTAAAGGTCTACTTGATTCTTAAAAGCCTTTCAATAAAAAATCTTTTTGCCACTAGTAGAAAGATCTTATATTGTGTTAAAAGATGATATATGGTTTTTTTTTTTTCAAATGATTTATGTCTAACATTAGATTACTGTTGTTTCATTTAATTTTAATTTAAGGTTATTTTGCTGGCCCATTTGATGAAAAATCTTAATCTTAACCCATTTGATTTATAGATATACTGTGGGCTCATTTGATTTTAATGTAGGGTTATTAGCTCATCCATTTATGCCTATTTGATTCACATTGTATAGCTGCTTGCCCATTTTGAAATAGTTTGCTGTCCCATTTGATTAGTAGCATATAATGTGCTGGCCCATTTTGTTCCAGAATAATCTAATCTATGAGCACCCATTTGGGCCATTTTAATGATTATTCTGTGCATAGAAAATCAATCTCTACCTCCCTCCCCTCTCCCTGCCTCCCCTCCTCTGTCATTCTCAATTCATTTCCTATACAGTTATAAATGCATAATAATTTTAAATTTTATAAAAATTTATTGGTAGGATTGTGAGTTGTATGCCAATGTTGAGCACATGTACAATTTGCTAGTAGTGTCATTATACGTTATTTCCTGACAGTATCATGAAATTTTCTCCAACCAACTGATACAGCAGTGACAAGGAACCTGCCCTTACATTTGGCATATCACTGTTGATCTTTGGCAACTTAAGAAACAGTTTCTAGCATCAGGCAAGTGTCCTGCCAAGTGTTTAAAAAAAAAAAAAATTTGTTCATGAAAATCGAAGATGTCACGAGAATAATGTGATAAAATCAAATAAATAGTGAAATTATTTAAAGTGGATTTTTAGCACTTTTTTGTATTTATCATCAATCTTACAGTTTTTTTTTTATTATTTAAAATCTCATTTATTTATTGTAAGTTGTAACATTTTTCCTCAGATTACATCTCCAAGGACAACATCAGTGACAGTGCTTGGAGCAAACCTATCTGTGGTTACCCTTTTAAACTAAATATTGTTACATGAAAATTTTTACAGGGTTTGCTACCTAATGGGAAGGAAATTGCAGTTAAAAGACTTTCTAGAACTTCAGGTCAGGGTCTAGAGGAGTTCAAGAATGAGATAATCTTAATTGCTAAGCTCCAACACAGAAATCTGGTGAGGCTTTTCGGTTGTTGCATTGGAAGTGAAGAAAAACTGCTTGTTTATGAGTACATGCCAAATACGAGCCTTGATGTCTTCCTTTTTGGTTTGGCTCTCTCTCTCTCTCTCTCTCTCTCTCTCTCTCTCTCTCTCTCTCGTGTGCGTGTTCTTTCTGTTAATACATAAAATATCAGCAAATGTTTGTAAATTAGAAGTTTGTTCATGGACTGGGCCAGTTAGAACCACTCCAGGCCAATCAGCACTCCATCCATCCTAATTGCATGAAAGTTAGGGCCATGCCAATTACACGTCAAAGCATGAGTCCATTTGTGTAGATATGCGGGTCAGGTTACGCCCTACTTCTAGGCTTTTAAGGTGGGTTCAGACCGAGACCATTTATCCACTGTAAAATTGTGTGGACATTGGTTTAGGCCTTAAAACACAAATTTAATCCTGTCTGGTTTTGGCCTGGACTTAAGACGGAGTAGCCCATGAACGTCTATGAAATTGTTGAAAATGACTAGTTTTAATTACCATGCCTAAACTTTGATGAGACTCGTTATACTATATAAGTCTGCCTTTGTCATCTTCATCTTCTCATTGTTTTATATTGTACTAGACAATTAGTTCGAGCTAATCATTTTCTCAACTTGGCATACTGGACTTATTATTTATTTTATTGGATATCAGATTCTATCAAACGGGTCCAACTAGATTGGAGAACACGAATTCAAATTATCGGTGGAATTTCTAGAGGCCTTCTTTATCTACATGAGGATTCTTGTCTTCGGATCATTCATAGAGATCTGAAAGCTAGCAATATTTTGTTGGATAATGAGATGAACCCTAAAATCTCTGACTTCGGCATGGCTAGAATTTTCGGAGGAAACCAAAATGAGGGTAATACGAATAGAGTCGTCGGAACATAGTAAGTGCCTGGTACTTTATTCTTTTATATATATCCTTACATTTTACTTGCGGCAGAACAAGGAATTTCTCCTTGGAAAGAGCACTAACTGAAACAAATCTCTGGGGTTGGTTAGGGCAGGCGGGGCATATATAAAATAATCATAAAATTCCACCAAATACATGGGGTGTTTTTCAGAATTTCTGGGTCCATGGCCCCTTCTTCTCCCCCCTTAGTTCTGCTTGTTACTAGATTGTTTTTAATGGGAGGAATTGTAAACTATCCTAGTCCTAAACTAGCCTCATCTATCAGCCTAGGGGCCATCCCTGGGGTGCTCTATTCCTTCACTGTGCTCTGCCTATGTTACTTTCATGTTTCCACCATAGTGCTCTGCTCAAGTGCTCCGTGCTCTACCACAGGACGTGTCCGACTGTGCTCCCTCTGATGCCAGGGGTAGATCCCTGTCACTTGGGCCCGTTTGGTAATTTTCTCGTAAAATAAAGGTTAAGTAAAGCATCAAATCAAGAGAATATAAAATACAAGGGGGTTTTAATGGTATTTTGTCTTTCATGGATTGGTAGGAAATCTTTTTGACTTTTTTGTGTAAAAAAGTGGGTGTTTTTTTGTCATTTAGTGTAAAAAGAATGTTGCTTTTTGAAACTTTTTTTAAAAAGGAGGGAATTTTGATGGTGTACTTTTGATGTGACTCCTTGTCTGAAAAATGGAGGGTTTACATTACTTCAATAGTAAATTCCCAAACGGGCCCAAGGTGAGGTGGCTGGATTCTCTTTACCACTGGGCTATACTGCATTTCTCCATATGCTACTAATTTGTTTTGACATTTTATAAAGAAAAAGAGAAAACCGTAGGTCTGATTGGACACATTTTTGCTGGTATTTCTTCTTGGACTCATCACCCTTCACTTGATTCGCAGAAGGACCCTTTGATAGACCAAAGATTGCTACAGAGAACCCTCTCATTTTCTTCAAAAGATGAAACTTGGGATGTATATTTACAGGCATTTGAGATGTTTGTGAATTAGACATTAACAACGTCTCTCAATACTTCCTGGACTTGAGTAGACTTGTACTACAATATAGAGAAATTTATTGCATGGTCCATACCTTGGATTTAGTTATTTAGATTAGAAGTCTCCATAGCATTGATAATCATCCAGTGATTCATAAGTTTTACAATTTATGGAAGTACAGTCCTTTTGGTTAAACTGCATTTCTAATTATAAGTTTTACATATGTGATTAGGTTTTGACGTTTTGTTGCTTATTTTAAGATTTGATTAGATTTTCTTATTTATGTTAATAAATCTTCATTGAACTCTAAAAATAACCACATTAATATATCACAGTGATATTTTGAAAATATAATCTCTAAAAGTTTTATAGTAACAATGAACTTGAATTTGACCAAAAATTAGAGATAAAATGAAACGTGCCATTGATAGCGAGTTTCACTTTTGAAACAAAAAGGGAAAAAGAAAAAAAGGACCAATTGAATGACAGAATTTGTTCTGCCAAAACAATAAAATCAATCGAGGTAATAATCCAATACTACAAAGAACTTGTTAATGGGTTTTGACCAACTATTGGATTAAAAGCTATGGTCCTCTCAAGTCAGGGCACAAGCCTTCCAATTGGATTCTTTTCATTCTGATACTTCATAAGGGCATCTGCAACTTGCTTTACACCATGCACCTACTTTGTCTCATCTTATTCGATTGTTCTTTGAAACTTTCTAGTCAATTGGACAACCCTTATAGGGAATCTAGCTGTCAATCAACATATCTTACCTGTCATGCATCCAAGTGGGCCCATTAAGAGTGTTATTTTATGAAACAAATTCCTAGGCATTTTGTAGTGAAGTTCCATATGCATATACATTAGGTTTTTTCTTTTTTTTTTTATTTTTTATTTTTAAAATTTTTTAAAACTCTAATCAATGCCCTGAAACTCAATATCGTTAGATAATGTAATTATGAGTGAAAAAAAAATGTAAGAAGCACCGAAGATCAATCATGATAACATTTGAAATTGTAGGCACTTCAATTCAATGGTGCGTAACAATTGATGATTGTCAAATCCTAGTGCTAAGAAACATGAGACACCCCAATGGCAAGGGTGTCTCATCTCATACAAATGCCCAGTGATCGATCCCTAAGCAGGTAGGTTGTCTTAGAAGTTGTGTAATACTCATCCATCTAGCAAAAAAAGTAAACATAAAAATAAATAGGGATTAGTATAATAACTAGTGCTCAGCACATGTATGGCCAACATTGCAACTTAAATATTCATACACTAAAAAAATATTCGTAAATTAAAGAAGAGCAAACGAAGATAGTACTTGCTTATATAGAAAGGGAGTGGTAGAGTTTGGGTAGAAATTGAGTTATTGTCTATGATGCCAGATATGGCACGGACACGCCATAGATATGGCACGGACGTGGATTTTACATGTAAAACGTGATGTATTGGATATGATACGACACGATATGTTGCCCATTTTGAAGTGTCCGTGCACCATAGGTTATTGCAGAGAAGAAAATGTGGAACTTTGAAAAGTGGGGAACTGACGTGAGTGGTTTCCATAAAGAGATAAAGTGGGTAGCTTACATTAGATAAGTGGGGACAAAACCAAAACATTTGAAAAATGACTTTCAAAATCATAATTGCCAATCAAAATTAAAGCCAAAACCCTTGGCTTTAATATATTATAATTTGTGCTAATTGAATTGTGTGGACAGAAGTGGTTAGATTAGATTTGATTAACTTTTAGTTGTATTAAGAACAGTTGGTTAGAGATATTAAAGTTAGTTTGAATGTCTTGTGATGTGCTTAGATTTCCTAGTTGCAGCGTTGTATTCTTATAAATAGCCATTTGTATTCTTAAGGAGAATGCACTGGATATTTGGCAACATGTATTCCATAAATACTCTACATGCTATCAAAGCCACAACCCTTGGAGATCATCTAATTAGGCCCACTATGGCCATGAGTTATTGATGCAGACTCTAGGGTTAGGGCTTGTGGGGAGTGCTGGAGCACAATGATGGTTCCCTGCAAGTGCTTTTCTCTTAGATACTGTGATCTAAAAGACATTTTCTACTTCACAGTGGAGGTGTTCTTTTCTTCGGCAACTTTCATCATGTAGGAGGCATCGGGCATCCATCATCTCTCAGGCTTTCCCATTTGCGTATATCTACATCCGGAGCTTACATCGACGTCATCTAGATGTTGGCATTTTATATCCACCTGTTTCACTTTCTACCATGGACATATCTTTGAGAAGGAATGATCATCTAATCTGACCACTTACTGCCATTTTCTTCACCACATTCACCTCCAGCCATGACTGTTACAACAAAATAATCAACTCTTGTCCTCTTTATTATTTTCTCTTCTGCAAGAAGCCCGGGCTCTTTTTCCTCTTTCTAGATCACATTATTTTGAAAGAAAGGAAAAAAAATCCAAGAAGGTTTTTTGGTAGTCGCTTAAAAGGGAAATGGAAAGGGCATTGTAAGAGAGAAAGAAGTGAAGTGGCATTGGACAAATAAGTGATGTTAGAAAAGAAATGTGTAAAGGTACAACATGGTGAAAGGAGAAAGAGTTCATAATAATATGGGATATCGTATAACCAATCCAAACTATCAATTTAGACCACCCTATGAATTGGATCATTTTCTAATTATCTCCCATCTTCACGATATTCATCATTACTTTCCAACTTTTTTTTTAATGTAAAACATTATTTTTCTAGATGTTGGTGCAATATTGCATATGGTAATTTGATATATGAAGACAAGGGATTGAAAAAAATACTAATTTCTTTGTCACATGAGGACCAGTTTTCATATGATCATAAGGTAAATTCTCTTGAATGGTATTTTTTTTTTATTCTAGACCAGTTTTCTACTTTCTGTGGAATTTCTCGTGATGGTTTTTTTTATTTTTCGGCCGAATATGCTTGTTCGATGATCATCATTGGGGAAAATGGAGATTTTTCCATTATTAATTTATTCTGCTCTGAGTATCATCTTATTCACAAAATTGTGGTTGTTTGAGGGAAATAAACCTTGGTTTCACTCTGTATCAATAAAAGCTAAGAGACCGCCTTCTATTTTATTAGTTTTGATATCTTTACCACAACCTCATTACAATAGAATTCAACCATAATGCAAAATTGGAAATTTGAGTGTTAACTCCAAGAGAAAATTGGTTGAAATTAAATTTTACATAAACAGAGCTGTTGTTAAGGTTGTGTTTGTTTCCATATAGTAGATAGGAATTGAATATACAAGAATTCATGAGAAGAGAGGGTGACAATAAAGACCAAAAGATGAAAACTCAAAAATGGCCTCAAATTAAGAGCCTTTCCTTTAAATGGAAGCTGAATGAAGGGAAGATAGGAAATGAATACCACATCACCCTAATAATTCAATACCTTGGAAAATTGAGGTCCAATCTGCTTCCTTACCTTATATCCTTCACCCCTTGCATCATATGATTCACCCTCGCCTCTTTTAAGAATCCTTTGGTGGAGCTTAGTTGACTACAAATTAAATGAATGACTAGTTGCAATGTATTTCATGGCACGCACTAATCTATACCATTTTTTTATAATTATGTAATCTCATGGCACGTGCTAATCTAACTCTACATTATTCCTTGTAGTGGATACATGGCTCCAGAGTATGCCATGGCCGGGTTATTTTCAGTGAAGTCCGATGTGTTTAGCTTTGGTGTTCTACTTTTGGAGATAGTAAGCGGGAAAAGGAACACGAGTCAGCATCTCCCTGGACATGCACAGAGCCTTCTTGCATATGTAAGTGTTTGTTAATGGCCGGGTAAATTTTCTGGTAAGGTGAAAAAAGCAGAGTTGTGTGGGGCGCAGTTAGGACAGTGGGTCCAGATAAGAATTTCACCTCCAGCCTCTAATCCTGTGATTTTGGCATGTCTGAAAGAATCAATGGTTCTAAACAGACAAGTTCTGGGGCACATGAGTCATCATATTGTGGTGAATCTTCACCCACTTTATATTCTTTAAATCCCATTGCTGTCCATGACCTGGGCTCATGTTTTAATCTTTTAGTGTCAGTAGTGATGAAATTCTTTGGAAAGATGACTCAAGGAATGTGTAATTACAGGCATGGAGATTATGGTGTGATGGAAAAGGGATGGAGCTGATGGATGATCTAATACAGGAAACAAGTTCAGCTAGTGAAGCTAGTGAAGTTTTGAGATGCATTCACATTGGGCTGTTATGTGTTCAAGAAGACCCAGCAGATAGGCCCAATATGTCATCTGTAGTTGTGATGTTAACAAATGATTCAATGGCTCTTCCCGAGCCTACAAATCCCGGATTCTTTCTTGGTAGGGTAGTTGCTGAGTCGAACCAAGCTTTAGATAACGCTAGCAAATGCTCTGTAAATGAAGTGACCATATCTGTTTTAGATGCTCGGTGAGTACGAGTTGTTGCCAGAAAATTGTATGTTATTGAGTGGCTTTGATTTCCATTGAAGAAGCTTGGATTTCTGATGTAGTTTGGCTTCTTATAGCTTGTAAATCACATGGTTTTAAGATGCAGCATCGGACACTCTTCAACGCAATGCTGAAACCTGTATGTACCAGTTGATCTGTAGAATTCTGGCTGATTCAATATTTTGGGAAATTTTCTAGTTCTCTCCGCCCGTGTGAACGGTGTGTGAACCAGCTTATGGACCTACTGTGGGTCCCATCTGGGGATGGGACTGTTGGGATGGAAATATCCATGTGGGTGCTCAAGTTTGACCACACATGCCCCTAGATGTAAGGATCCGGCCCATTTCTACCAGGCTGATATTGTCTGCTCTGGGCCTCGGCCCGCACGGTTTTACTTGATGGCATTCCGTCGCAACGTCGTCAGAACGCGTCAACCAAAACATGCCAGCATCCCACATATAGCCAGGACTCGGAGCAGCCTCATAGGCAATGTGGGACGTGTTTTCACAATCCCACCCACTTAGAGGAGAGCCGCCCTCGGCTCTGATACCATTTTGTAAGGACCCGGCCAATTTTTACGGGGCTGATATTGTCCGCTCTGGACCTCGGCCCGCATGGTTTTACTTGATGGCATTCCGTCACAACGTTGCCAAAACGCATCAGCCAAGTGAGGCCACCATCCCACATATAGCCAGGACTTGGGGCAGCCTCATAGGCGATGTGGGACGTGTTTTCACAATCCCACCCACTTAGAGGAGAGCCGCCATCGGCTCTGATACCATTCTAAATAGGGCTGCACAAAAAATCCGGTATCACCGCAAAACCGAACCGAACCGACCGAACCGGGCGGTTCGGATCGGTTTATAGTGGATCGATTCGGTTAACGGTTTGAAAATTATAAAAACCGCTTATATTGGTCGGTTATTGGTTTAAGCCTACGGTTAACCGCTTAAACCGAACCGACCGTATACGGTAACTTAAATATTATTTTTTTACTATTTTAGCCTTAGGATTTCAATTTTTACTACTTTCATAGTTAGAGTCGACAACTCCATTCTCACGTAAATTCAATTGTGAGTACTACCTCAGAGGTCATCATGTAGAATGAATATTTCACTACAAGCTTTTTTTTTTTTTTTTTTTTTTGTGCTTGTGTTTAGTCCAAACTCTTTTTTTTTTAGTATAACTATTTTTTATATGCGTTTAGTCCAGTATGGATTGTTGGATTTTTATGTTTGCACCAAATATTGGAACAAATGCAAAGGATGGGATATCATCATTTTAAAATTTCCAATGTCTAATTTTCAAAAAAGTGAAATAAAAAACAACGGTTTAACCGACCGAATCGAACCGAACCGTTTGGTTTGGTTTGGTTTGGTTTAAACCCTCTCCATCGTCGGATTGGATTGGTTAATTGAAAAACCGACAGGTTCGGTTTGGTTATTGGTTTTAGTGTTAAACCGATCCGAACCGCCCATGTGCAACACTAATTCTAAAAGGATCCGGCCCATTTCTACCGGGCTGATATTGTTCGCTCTGGGCCTCGGCTCGCACGGTTTTACTTGATGGCATTTCGTCGAAATGTCGCCAAAACACGTCAACCAAG
Organism: Cinnamomum chago; assembly: GCA_038049695.1. Lineage (NCBI taxonomy): Eukaryota > Viridiplantae > Streptophyta > Magnoliopsida > Laurales > Lauraceae > Cinnamomum > Cinnamomum chago. Next base: position 10,072,960 of record CP142457.1, on the reverse strand, counting down.
TAAGGCTAGCATCCCACATATAGCCAGGACTCGGGGCAGCCTCATAGGCGATGTGGGACGTGTTCTCACATTCCCACCCACTTAGAAGAGAGACACCCTCGGCTTTGATACCATTCTGTAAGGATTCGGCCCATTTCTACTGGGCTGATATTGTCCGCTCTGGGCCTCGGCTCGCACGGTTTTACTTGATGACATTCCGTCGCAACGTCGCCAAAACGCGTCAACCAAGTAAGGCCAGCATCCCACATATAGTCAAGACTCGGGCCAGCCTCATAGGCGATGTGGGATGTGTTCTCACACTAGCCCCTTCATCAGTGGCCCTCAAGTTTTAACTGGTTTCATATTAAAAAAGGACCATCCAACGTTCCGGTCCATTCGGATGGCTGCTAAATGTCGGGATCAGTGATTATCGGGTCCCGGTTTTGTTTATCAGTTTGGATTGGTGATCTGTGGGCCCCATAATGTAGTTAGCACTCCGCGAATCTGATGTACTAGAATATTTTCCCAATATGTTTTGGCCCTCTTCTATTATTTATTTATTTATTTGTAAGGAAATAAAATTAGAAATGCTGATATACCCTTTATTTATTCTAAGATTCAAAGCACTGGTTTTCTTTCAAATAGGTTAAAATTGTAGTAGTAGAAATGAAGGTTTGCAAATAGTCATTGTATTTGTCTATAAAAGCAAATTTATTTTGCACATCTGCTAGTAGCTTGGTCGGTGAGGTACGACCAAGGATATATTCTTTCTTCTTTCCTGTAACAGGATATTTTTTGGATGCAGCTGGACCCCTAGAGGCCAGGCTTTCTCAATTGCTTTCAATTCATGCAGAAGTTCCCTAACCCTAATCCAAATCGAGTGGATCGCCTGTGCTGTAAGGCCTCTCCCTCTGGCCATCTTAGTTTAAGCTTAGCCTGAGAATCTCTGTCTGACCGAATTGCTAGCCTTGACCCTTGACTCCTATCCAATCCAGTGCTACTTAGTGTTGGAAATTATGTGGCCCGCATGTCATGGGTCTGACGTCAAATCCAACAAATGGGAGAAGATGTCAAATCCAACAAATGGGAGAAGCCAATAGCGATCCCCACGAAAGTAAAGAGTCAATCTGCTAAAAGAGAAGATAGATAGCCTCAATAATCTACAACAAGTAGCAAATTAAATCTTATCCCTAGCCGCAACATGGAGGTTTCTTCCACTTCAATCCAATCAACAGGTAATACTCAGAGCTAATACTACATGCATTCAACAAGCAAACAAATTTGTACAATTTGTCAGAAAAACAGACCATTACAAGATTTCCAACTTCCATTATAATGCACCATGATCATAAAAGCAAGAACTTCATTGTGGATCCATGGCCCACCAAAACTGGTGATCCCATGGCTAGCAAATTGTTTTTTTCATTTTCTTTTGGCCTTCCCTGTTCGGATCTGTTGCTACTATTTCTCATTCATACGAAGGCGCTAAAAAATAAAATCTCAACTGAATCTTGACCCAAACAGTTTATGCATCCGAGCTATTAATGCTTAATTGCCGCGAATTTCCATCCCTATATCTATTTTGGCATCTCTAAATACCAGAGAAATATGCCTTCCCTGAGCATGCACAATATAATTCATACCATAAATTTCTTTATCAGCTTTAAAAATTTATAACAATTAGAAATATAGTAATTTTGTATAAATTATATTAAAATAGAAAAAAGATAATATATGTGATATTATAATATCAGAATTTACAATATGACAATGATATTATTACTAATTATTATTTAAATGTCCAATTCTATCAAGAAATAAAAGAAAAAAACTCAAATAAAATATGAAGAATACCAACATCCATTGAAAAAAAGTTTAAATAAAAGATTATAGAATAAAAATCGAAATACACCATGAAACTACAGTTAAGGGACAAACATAGATCCACCAAAACAGTAATTAAGTTAGATATAAACAGAAAAAAAACGAAGAAAATTTAGAATAAGTTAGAAAAAGTTCTAGATAATTTCCCACGTACCTACTTACCATCCAAAATCAATGAATATCTTTTCCAAAATAAATTTCAATATACCCACTTAACATCTCAAAATCATGAAACATAAGAAAAATAAAAAAAATCCCTAGTAAACTATGTGTTATGTTGAATTTGCTCACAAAAAAAGAGACCAAATTCACTACTTCAAATGAGAATTATTTGTCTTAAAAAATACAACATTAAGAAAAATCCAACAAACATTGACTTCATAAACTTTGTAGTCTAAAGGCTTTAACAATACCAAATTGGCTGGCTGGGTCCATGGCCTGTGTGTACTTGTGCCTAACTGCATAAAACTTGAGGGCATATATATAGTTTGAATATGCAATAATATGACATGAAATTGAATATGCTACCAAGTAAAAAGGTGGTGGTTTTTTTTTTTTGAAGGTAAATTTGTATTGAACAAATAAAGGGGAGAACATGGGCAGTTAGCCCCCAAAGTCAAGAAGGCTACATATAAAAGAAAAAACAAAGATTATACAAAGAAGAAGAAAGCTTTTAAGCCATTCCCAAAAAAACCAAAATGGAATGAAGAGGAAGAGAATCCTATATAGATTTTTAGATACAAAATCATTCCTTTTATCATGTCCTCAAAGATCACCTTAGCTCGCTCAATTGAAGGCTTCCTATTGTTGTGCTTCGAGTCATTTTGAAGGAGCCATAGGACTGAGAAGGCATGGAAGAAGATTGTAGCCGCACATTGCCTACCAGAGACATCTCCATCGACTAATATGGCCCCCCTAAATTGCTGCTACAGTGAGGATCAGAGGGAATGTGGCCACAAGGTCTGAGAAGCCAGGTCCACAAGGCTTGAGCCAGATTGCAAAATAATAAAAGGTGGAGGTCTGAGTCTTCACTTTGAAGGCAATTGTAGCATCTAGAAGCCATAGAACAACCTCTATATTTTGCCAAGTGATCTATCGGAGTTTTCCTATGGAGAATGCGCCAACCGAAGCAGGCTAAGCGAGGGTTCATGAACTTGCTCCAGATGAGACTAGTCCAAGGGATATTAGTTGCACGAGATCTCAGAAGATTGCATGCAACCTTGAGGGAGAGGTTTCTTGATGAGGTATCTTGCCAGGATAGAGTATCCGGGTTTGAACTATCAGCTACCAGGAATTCACTAGTTGCTTGATACAGGAAGTCCTTAAGGTCTGCCGGCAATTTGGAGTGGGATACTCCAGGAGTTCTCATGGATAAAATCAGCGACCCTATCCATAGGAGAGAAATGGATATTAGGGAATCTGGAGAAAATTAGGTCATGGTCAAACCATAAACTAATGAAAAGCCCGTTGCCAACTATTCATTTGCTACCTTGCTGAAGTAAGTATGCCAAAGAATGCAGTCTTCTCCAAATAAAATAGCCACTAATAGGATTTCCAGGGTTCCAGATGGAGGAATCCTTGAAGTATCTAGCACGGAACCATACATCCCATAGAGAGTCCACATTAGTTGCTAACAAGCCCAGTTTAAGCATACAAGCATCATTAAACTCCTTTATTCTACGCAAACCTAGACCTCCCTCGTTTTTTGGTAAACAGATTGTCACCCATTTTACAAGATTACTTCTTATTCTATCCGAATTTGCTGACCACAAGAAGTTCCTCATTAGCCTCTCAATCTGGAGACAAGTTTTACTTACAACAAGGATAGCCAGAGAGATGTGTAGAGGAATAGAGAAGAGAACATCCTTGACCAAAATTAGTCTACCTGTAACACCCTGACCCATCTTAACTCCGATTTAGAGTTCATTAACTTAGATTAGTAGCTTGATGGATGTTTTTAATGTAATTAGGCTTGATTAGGTAGAATTAGTTGGGTTTGACCATGGACTAGGTAGACTATGACTTTTGGAGTATTTTGGGCTTTTGTGTGTGTACTTAGAATTTTATGGATTTTTAGTGCATTGCATAAAGCATAGCATGGGCTTTGATTTTCATGTTTTGACCCAATGGATTCGAATCCATCTTGACCCATTTCCAGCCCATTTTCCAACCCAAGCCCCTTCTTGAAAATTTCAGTCCCTTATTGGACCTGCATGCCCTGCAGGGAGGAAATTCATATAAAGAACCTCTTCCTCCCCATTTCAAACAGATCTTTTCTTCATTCTAGCTAAGTCCCCTCTTCTCTACTACTCCATGTCCTTCCTCACCTCAAGCAACCAACTAAGGGATCCTTTGCATGTGAGTGGATTTCACCTCCACATCATCTTCTCCATCTTCTTCAACTAGAACTTCATCTTCCAAGCTCAAGCATCTCTTCATTTTCCATCTCCTTGTTCTCTTGGTAAGCTCCTCTATTAATTACTTCCTCTTGATTTCTTTAGGTCATAGAATGTTATAATTCGTGCATGCATCTTCTTCTCCCTCATTCCATTTCATTTCAGCATTTTAGGTTGCTTCTTGATCTTACATTTTAGGATTTTTACTTTGGAGAGCTTGGCTTTACTAGGAGGGATTGATTTGGTGCAAGATTCGAATTTAAGCACCTTAAGGCGAGTTAAAAAATTTATATCATGTGCATGCAACTTCATTCTTTCGATTCTTGTCATGATTCATATGTTAGAAACCCTACTTTGAGCTCAATACTTAGCTTGATTTCAATTTGTTAATGGGTTCTTGTAAATGTATGAAATGGGTATGGTTTGATGTATTTTGGTCAAGAGAATGGTTGTACATGTTTAGAGAGCATTGGTGGCTCATCTTGCTAGTTTTTGAACATTGGAATGGATTGTACAAATGGTTGTAGGGAAAGCCAAGAGGGGCAGAACAGTCCTGTTTACATCCCCACGGACCCTGGTAGAGAGCAAACTCACTCTAGCGAGCTCCCAGCTCGCTATAGTGAGCAAAAGAGCTGCCTGGTAGAGAGCACTCTCGCTCTAGCGAGCTCCCGGCTCGCTATAGCGAGAGGGTCCACTGGGCTTGGCGAGCCAAAATTTAATGGCCATAACTTTTGATCCGTATGTCCGATTTTCGCGTTCTTTATACCGTTGGAAAGCTCTTGAAGCGTAGAATCCAATTGTCCTTACACATTATTGATTTGAGGTTTGGGGTTTATAAGGATAGTGGATATTAGAAAAAAACTATGGCAACCGGATGGTACCGCGAGCCAAATGTTGAACTGTAGCATGTTTAGATTAATTGGCCTGATAGTTGGGCCTTAATGATGGATACCTTGAACATTTTTTATCATGACCAATGGACTTGTATATTATGTGGATGTGGTTTGAGCAACCAGGCACCCACAAGGGACCTCGTGTTCTTCAAAATTGAGATCCGAACCAAATGTGTTAAACTAAGGAATTTGGTGCCCAAATTATGTAACGCCAAGGGTTCTTTTGTAAGCCACAAACACCGAAATTATTAGTATTATACTGAGTTAGACCGTGAAGATCCCGAGAGTTCCTAAGACCGTAGGATTGACTTGTTATATATCTTGATTCCGTCTATGATTTATGTACATGCATTGTATTTTGTTTCCAGTATTCTCGTATGACTTGATCATACTTCTATCTAGTTATGTATATCTTGCTTATGTACCTGTTTATATTATGTCGGCTTCCGCTTCTATTCAATTAAATCTTGATAAGTTTTAAATTATGATATGATCTATTATGTATATGTTTTGTTAATTTGTATGTTTATTTCACGAGTCGGCACCACTTGGCTTCGACCCTATCTAAGTCGGACCCAGCTAAGTGTGGATTTAGTATATATTTCTGGCCCTCTGCAGATGGGATTACATTCTGAGGGTTGACCGGCACCCTAGGTCCACAATGGGGAGTTTTGGGCCCTCTGTCTCCTAGTGGCACCATATTGTTCTATTCTGTTCTGTTTTCTGCTCTCACTTTATATTCATGTTTACATGGCTAATTTGAGAGATTATAGCTAATATGGATGTGACATTTAGTTCTATTATTGTGTATACCTGTAAATTATGATTCATACGTCTCATGCTTATTCATGCTCAGATTTGCCTAGTGTATTCACTTTGATCTCTTATGATCTATATCTGTCCAACTACTCATTTGCAAAATGTTACATTATATATTTTATTTATCTTGCTTAGCTTAGTCTAATGGTGCTACACTTGGCGTTACAGGTGACTACCTCGATGTCACCAACCCGGAAATCCACGAGGAGGAGGAATCTTCCCGTCACGTAGCTGAATGGATTCCTGATGATGTCTTCTAGATATCTACTCGTTGAGATTGGACGCAAAATGACCCATGGACCGTGGCTTGGATTGCCACATCTTTTGTGATAGTTTATAAACTTGTTTAGACTATGGTTTGTAAACCTTAACTTAACCTTATGCTCTATATCTTGATGCATTTGATGTTGTTGGATTACAATTTGATATCTATTTGATAGAAATTACACAGGTGAAATGCATGTGAATAGAAAATTTTGAAGCCTCAAACGTGAAATCCTGTGGGTGAATTCCGTTCGTGGGGACAAGGATCAATGAGTTTGACTCGAATCCCCATGCGGGCGTTTGTCGTGCCTCGAGATGGGTCAAGTCTCGGGCTCGGGGCGTGACACTACCTTCAAAGAAGAGACACTTCATCTTCCAACCAGCCAGCCTAGATCTGATTGAGTCCAGAATCTTGTTGAAAAAATTGTGCCTTGGGCTTCTAAAGAAAGGGGAACACCTAGGTAGACTGAGGGGAGAGTAGCCTGGGGTATTGATAGAAGACCTGCTATCATATTTGCTTTCCCAACATTAGTTTTGCCCACAAATAACTGGCTTTTCTGAAGATTAAACAGCTGCCCCAAGGAATCTCGGTAAAAACTAAGAAGGCCGTTTAGACTTGTCAAACTTCCCTTGACAGCCTTTATGAATAATAGAATGCCATCGGCGTAAAGCAAATGACAAGGAGTGGATTGAACTGGTGAAATTAGAACAATAGTGCCTTCAAGTCTTAGAGCTTCCACATTAATGCTTAGAATTTCTTACGCTAAGATGAACATATAAGGTGATAGAGGATCACCTTGATGCAAACCACAAGAGGATATGAAAAGGCCACATGGGCTTCTGTTAATCAGGATAGATCCATTGCTTGTGTAAACCGGTTCTCTCATCCTAAAAAGGAAATTCCATTGCAACCTGTCAAAAGCCTTGGTGATGTCTAGCTGCAAGCAAACATCCATCCATCCCCCCCCCCCCCCCCCCCCCCCCCCCCCCCTTATTTTTTAGTTTAATTTTTGGAAGAGGTCATGTGCTAGAGCGACATGATGGTGTACGGATTTGCCTTTTACAAAAGCTGATTGGTGCCTCGACATAAGGAGGGGGAGGATGACCGAAAGCCTTGTTGCCAAAATCTTGGAGATGACTTTGTAAGAGCAGTTTAAAAAAGGCTAATTGGACCAAAATCTACAAATGATTATGGGGATTGCTTTTTAGGAATGAGAGTAAGGAAGTATGCATTAGTAGCTCTCGAAAGCCGACCAGTAGAGAAAAAGTGTGTGACGCTGAGATCACATCTTGACCAACTATATGCCAACAACTTGTGAAGAAGACCTTAGAAAAACCATCCAGTCCAGGAGAGCCGTTCTTTTTAAGCTTAAAGACTGCGTCACGAATCTCTGAGGAAGAGGGAATTGTAGTGAGGGTTTTGTTGTGCTCAGCAGTCATAGAAGGGCAAGCCATTTGGAATAGGCTTTCTGCAAGAATGGTGGATGGGGACTGCCAAAGGTTGGAATAAAAAGAGAACTGCTTGGTCTCTGATTTGGCCTTCATCTTCAAAGAGGTTGCCTTTAGTAGAAATCCTGTCAATTTGGTTGAAGATGTCCCTAGATTTAGTAGAAAGATGAAAGAATTTTGTATTCGATCCTCTCACCATCCTGAAGCCAGCTGATTTTGTACCTCTATAAAAGGGTTAAGAAATTGAATATGCTACCAAGTAAAAGGGTTAAATGCTCCGTGAAAACAAATGCGCAAACTAAGAAAACACAAATAATAGCAAACTTTTTTTTTAATATCAAACATGAGAATGGCTCCTTACCCGAGTGGTAAGGAGTCACAGTTCTCACGTGGCTGTTCAGGGTTTCGAACCCTGTGTACCTCTTCTCGTGTGTGAGGGCTTCCCTTCCCGTTTGTGTGGGCTTTCTTCCCGCATGTGCAGGGTCTCACTTGGATCCCAGCCCCCTTGGCCGGGTTGCCAAAAAAATAAAATAAAATAATGTCAAAGCTATTTCAATTCTCATTATATATAGGTTCTTCTTTTATAAGGAAATCTATTTCCATGATACAGCCTATACATAATATCATAAAGTATTATTAGTGAACATACTCATGTGGCTTCTCTTAGGATAATTTCATTAGCCCCGTTTCAAACCTTGTTGGCTGTACTTAAATTAGTAAAGAATTTTCATTATCTACTTTACCATCTACCATCGGGTCATATTTATCAATAGCTGGAGCCCACCGGATAATCGGATTGGACTAACGAAATCTCATCAGACTCCATTACCACAAGAATAATAATAATAATAATAATAATAATAATAAAAAAAAGGGAAACGAGCTACAAGGCACAATTTAAAAAAAAGACAAATAGAAAATTAGGAAAATATACTAATACGCTGCTATTGAAAAATTTGCCGTATCACACTGCCCATTTGTTTATTTTATAGCTTATATATAGCATATGTGCGTGATATCCAAAAGATGCAACAGATGGGAAGTGGATGATTTTACCAAAAATCCAACTGTCCATTTAACAGGTGAACCCGGGATGTTTAAGCAAATAAAAATTCCTAGAATTGTATTTTTACTGGTGGTTAAAAGTGAAGAGTAAAGGTGAAAATCCAAAATGAACATCAATTAACGTCCTCTTTTCTGGAAATTGCATAAAAAATGAATATCCATCAATCGCCCTAGTAATTCAAATCCTGAGAAAGCCATAGTCCCTTCTCTTAAAATTTTTAAGCTAAGGATTCATATCCAAGCCTCGAGGCGTTGGTAGAGGCAGGGAAAATACTTTTTAATATTCCCCATCGGGTGGAGCCCACTCCACAATACTCCCCGTCAGGTGGAATCTGGCCAGCGCACTTTTGGCGACAAGCATTTTTTCGCGCAGAGTTGTTCCTCTTGTGATTCTAACCAGTTGGCTCTGATAAAATTTTAAATTTTTTTACCAGCCATTCAAACAAAAACCTCGAGGCGTTAATAGAGAAATGGAGCCCACTCCTCAATACCTACTACATTGTTGTCTAAAATCCATCACCATTCATCTCATGTCCTTCACTCCTCACCTCTTAATAATCCTTGAATTATGTTCATTTGGCCATGAATTATTGTTTATTCAATTCCTGTGCACTCTACGTAAACTAACAAGCCGTAAGAGTCTTTCTTTGTACGAGATCTAAACACTTAGGCATATATTGTGAAATGGGCTCGAAAATGGGATCATTGTGAAATGGGTTTCAAAAAAGGATTAGTAAAGATGTGAGAGGAGATGTGAAAGATGTAACATACAGATGGCCTAAAAACTTAACATTCTTAGAATTTGAATTACTAGGGTGATAGCTGCACGGTGTACACTTACGATTTTCCCTTGATTCATGTTCTATATATTAAAGGGGAGGTTAATTGATAGTCATTTTTCCAAACTCACCTTGGCATCTTCATCTTAAACAACTTTTTAAAAATGTCTTTAGAGTTCCTATGTATTCGATTACGCATTGCCCTTCTCAATGTCTGATGCCACATCTTAAAACAAATGTGATCATACAGCTACAAAATAACGTGCATAACATCTGAAGTCCATGCCTTTTCAATGAAATTGGTGGCCACACAATAGCATTCACTTTTGAAGCAACTGCTCCTAGTCATCGAGGTTCTAGATCAGCTATTCTAACTTCATCCGAGGAGCATATGCGAGCTTCATCTAGAATTTGGTTTCATTCAACAACTGCTCTTCCAATGAAGAATCTATTACTTGTAGGCTCGGGAAGTGTCATTGAATCAGTTTTTAGCATTACAACTACAAATGACATTGTGGGTCTATCTGTTGGGCTGTGTTGAACGTAGTTACATAATTCGTATTTCGACTAATTTGCATTCGAGTTCTCAATTCTCAATTTGAGACTTAGCTTTATCATAAAATTTGATGGAGTGGATTCATTTGATTCACCTCTCAATTCGGCTAATTCGATGTTTGAGTTCGACAAATGCGATGAACTAATTCGCCTGTACCCATTTTGTAAGTCTATCACTAAAGGTCAATTTTTAAAATCAAAACCACTCAAAATAGCTGCAATATTCATTTACTCCAAAGGCAAAATCCTACTTCAATTAATTATAACTTGGGTCACAATAAGATTGACTACATGTAAAACATAAATATGATAAAAACCAAAGTAAACTTCTATGTTTTACTGTTAATCAATCTTCACGTGGGGCCAACTTTTAACGGAGTTAAGTATGAATTAGCATTAATACATCAGGGTGCAATGCTTTTGAGTGGCTTATGTTTTTAAGTAAGCACTGCAATAGAATTATATAATTCTTAGAGAACTATGTGAAATCAATTTGCTGGTAGTTCGAAAATTGAACTGTGAATTATTCGAAATGAACTATTCGCAGTTCGAAGGCTTCTTGAACAAGTTAGGTAACTATGGTATTGAAAACATAAGCCCAATGTGCATGCATCTCAAGACTTCAGTAGCGGAACATATTTCAAGTGTTAGGTCATCTATGAGCTCCAACCCTTTCTCGTCACACCATAATCTCCATGTCTGTGATTACAGATGTTTTAACTCATCATTTTAATATTTCATCAACAGAAACACTAAACCATTCAAAGTTATCTAGTTCAGTCAAGAGGCCTTCAAACTGTAAATAAGTAAATTCAAACAATTCACGGTTTGATTCGGGAACTACTAGTTCAATTTGAACAAATCACAGCAATTGCTCAAACTCTACGAAGAGCGAGGACAGAGACCTAGCCAATGCAATGCTACCCCAGCGGCATATGTATTCAAGTGTCACAGGCCGTGGACTTAGTCCTCTGCCAGTGAGGCAGTCAGAAAAAAAAAATATCATGATTAAATTGGTTGAAAATCAATTCCCTTTTCTTGATATATTACCTAGAATTTAATTTAAATGAGGCTATATCCAAAGAAAATTTTATCCTTCTACTATAAATTTAAAAGATTTCATCAATTAGTCAAGAGAGTTGTCATGACCCGGGCCCGAATTACGATAACCCCGAGCCGTGAACCCATACTTACTCCCGTAAACCCCAAATTAACCGAAGTTAAAATGGAATCCACAAGGGATATCATTCTCAATAAACCTGTCAATTACACAATTTTCGCGGAAATATATAATTGACAAAAAATCAATTTACGATTTACATGTATACAAAATAAAGTCCTTATACATGTATCACTTCCATCATAGTTTGTCAGTCAGTGCATATCCCACACCATACAATAACAATTAATTACATTTCATAAATGAATGTACAAAATAATGTTTCAAATATTTCTCAAAATACTAGAGTTCTTTCTCGCACTCGGATGCCCATATCAAATGCCATCCCAACCGTTCCATTCAATTAGACCTCCTCGAGGAACCGGAGCGGTCTCCTCCGCTGGCGCCGGGGGCGTTGTAGGACCGGCAGGGGCAATCGGGCCTGTAATGCCATCAATAACACTAGTAAACATGACGGTTCAACAAAATATAAACAGATCTAGCAATAGCACATGATAATACATATACTGAATTTATTAAATCCATTTGGTAGCAATTACCATTTTAAAAAAATCTAGATAATTCCTACAATGACAATATGTAAACATTTACAAGATAGTCACTGTCATAGTTTTCATTCATTCATTTCATTTAATTTACCATCTTCCCTCAAAGGAAGGATTCATCTTTCAAATGGAAGGTATCAATCAATATCCATAGATATGATCGGAAATATGTGGGACTTACTAGTGTCCAAGCTAGGGACAACTAGCATCACCACTGAGTTCCGGAATGCCCCAAATCCATCTGCTGCAGCAGGATTAATCATTTACTCATTGTTACCGTTAGTAACTAATCATTATTCAGTGTCATATTTAGTAACCATTTATCAATTCAGTGCGAGTTCGGTGTCAATTCGGTGTGGCTCAATAATGAGCTTAAGAACCCACTATGTAATGCCCTTTAAACAATCATCTAAACTAAACAATTAGTGAAACGTTCGTTATTAATGCATGTGTTACTGTGGATGACATTACCTTTAATTAGATTGTGCATTAGATAACTTAGCTAACACTTATGAAAGGTTAGATATTACTAATATTAGTCTCAATGACTAGGCTTTCCATTTAGGTCAATCACAATTCACCTCACGCCTCATCTTAACTACATGAGTATCTATGATCACATAATCGATCTTAGTCCACGCAATAATCCAAAACTCACTGCCAAATTTCACTCACTATAGATAATCTGGTCAAGTTCGGTTACTTCGAAGTCTATCTGGCGGTTAGTCGAAACTGTACTGGCGGTTAGCCGAAACCTTGTTGGCGGCTAGCCGAACAAAGTTCGGTTAGTTGTCGGTCAGCTTTCCAGAAGCTCGTTTTCCTGACAGGGATTTCTGACCCAATTTCGGCCAGCCCAGCGGTTACCTCTCGGCTAGCCGAAATTTCAATTTCGGCTAACCGAAATTCGGCGGTTAGCTAGGGGTCAGTTTTCCAGAAGCTTGCCAAACTGGGGATTTTTGGCTGTTAGCCCCGCGGTTAGCCTAGCGGCTAGCCGAAATTCACCCAGAAATTCATTTCGAGCTTTAGAAGTCATGAACCAGAATCCACGTTTTTGAACTCCTTGAGTTTATACAAATTCTATAAAAGCTTAAATCACTAGAAATGCATATACTTGCCTTTCTTGAAGTTTAGTTGCAAAATCCCTCTTTCCTTAGCTTAATTTTGAGATGAAAATCCCCAATGAAACCCTAAATTCCAAGAAAACATGAAATACACAAATCTATGAGCTATTTGTGATACACACTACTTCTATCTACTCAATAGAACTTAAAAATCCTAAGGTAAGACCAACTACTTACTTGTGGCTCCAAGCAAAGAGATCTTGAGTTATTTTTCAAGCTCTATTACTTCAAAAATAGAGGAATGACTTGAGGAAGAAGATGAAGATGGAGCTTCCTCACTTAAAGCCACTCAAGCTCTCCTATTCTCACTCTTGATGAAAAGGAATGGAAGAGAAAATGAAGGAGAAGGAAAGAAAAGTGTCTAGGGTTTTGTTGAAGTGAAAATGAATGAATGAACCATTTCATTCTAATATAAGCATACTTCACACTAAAGCCCCCTCCTATTACTCTCTATTACATTTTGAGTAAAATGAAGCTTCACTGGGTCTATTTGAGGTCAAATGGGATCGCGTCTATTATGAAAGTTAACGTACTATTCAAGATACACGCATTGGTATCAAGAACTTCCGTATTCGACGAAATACGTGAAAACTCATATTTACAAAGAAGTCATTAGCCTATCTTGTTTGAGTCTAAACTCATTCTAACAAATTCAATTTCATTTCATTATGCTTAATGGATTATTTGAGACTAATTTGTCTCTCTTTGGTCATTAACCTTAATTAACCAATTTACCCATGCTTAATTAGCATTAATCTCAATTAATTAGCCTTAATCATGATTAGCTTGGGTTGGGGTGTAACAAGAGTACAGCACTAAACTGATGGTGAAGGTCGCTGATTGAGAACATACTGATGGTTATATATGAGTCAAAAATACAACTTCCAGCAGAAACAAACATGAGTACTATCATCAATGTCACAGTAAGTCTTTATGGAAGAAAAACTACGTGAAAATATGTAGATGTTATCTACTACTTCTAAGCAAATGAGCATTTATTTGGATAACAAGGTGGATGGCAATAAGCATCCCATCCAATTATTTTAAAGTAACTATTTCCTTTAGATCGAAAATTTCATTATAGTGTCTACACATCAACAAAAGGGTACAGCTCGTATCGGAAGTTGCAGCTTCCACCCAGGACCCTTCCCCCTTCCTTTCCATCACAACAGCTTGGAAGTTCACTTATAGCACTCTCCAGGCATTTCTTGCAGTCACTGCTAGAAAGGTCCCTGGTGCATTGAGTCAAACCATATAGTTTCTTAGACTCCCCCAGTTCCATCTCTCCTTTGGCAAACATCAATGGACTGTGAGAGGCTTCCATGGACAAATCAGTTAGCAGCTCTGCTACTTGGTGATTAAATGATTTTGGGTCATCGACGCTTTTAACGTTCCACAAGTAGACCTTGTTGTTGGTGTCAATTTGGCCGAAAAATTGGATATTGGAGTAGCGCAGGAGACAATGGTCGTACCATATGATCGCCTGTTCGTTATATGGACAGAGTTGACGAATATCACTGGTGGCACCATTGACACATGTCTTGCAGTCGGCACTCGATGTGTCGCCCCGACATAGAGCAAGCCCATTTGCTCTATCTTGGCTTCGCCCAACAGATCCGAGCCCAAAGCCCGTGCGGGGAACTTTGGTCGAGAGAGAAGCCATCAGCTGCTGCAAGTTCTTGTCATAGAGACTATTGGAAGTGTAATTGTTAGAGGTTGAACATATGTGATAAAGAGGATCAACACCAAGGACGGGGTTGAGAAAAAGAGGAATGGACAGCAGAAGAAATGGAATTGCTCTTAAGATACTCATGTTGGTAAGAAATGGAGAATGGTGATTTGTGCATGGCTCTCTTATGTGCTGTGTTTCTTTATATAGGGCTCAAACTAGAACTGTTTTTAAGTGCACTTTGACTCGGTCCTTGCGTACAACTTTGAAGTTTCTTTTGTGAATGGGTAGACGTAGTGAGATTTGAGATGTCTGACTTATTATTTCGGGCAAAATGTCAGCATTGACGAAATCAATAGAAGGATTGAAGGAAGATTAGTTTTATTTTTTGATTTTGTATGGGCAAGTTGGTCGGTAGCTGCCACTCATATATAATCTTAATAGTTGGAATGAAATGGGCCCACTTTAGTATAATCCTGCAGAGTTTGCACCAGTCTAACTTTATCCAGCTGTATGAAACTTTGACCACCTCAAAAGTATACATCACATGATGATTTGGGTATAATTAATTTTTGTACATATATATCTATGTTGGAAACATTCGAGGGCACCTCATCCCCAAGGTTTGGTGTGACCATGAGGCGATGAGAAGCATTGTCAATCGTACGTATGGTATATTGAATGTGTACATAGTTATGTAAGTAAGTGTGTCTGGTTTAAGGCCTAGCTCAAGGCCCCTTTATTCTTGTCCTTGGAGGCTCGTATGTTCGATTGAAATTTAAAAATAGATACAAGTCTGAAACCTCTAGGGTTTGACTTAAGAGAAATCCCGAGTTCAAGAAATTGATGAAAATCCATAGTGGAGCCCATTTATTCCAAAGCTGAGCTACCCAAAATAAAAGCAATTCCAAAAAATAAGTATCAATAAATTTTAGTTTAATAAGAGTTGTTCTTACCGTAAAAAATGACCATTTGATAAAAAAACATGATTATTAGCAAGCCACCCTTAGTTGGTCCCACAAGGAGTTGCACAATGTAGAATCTTCTTTGTTTAGGTTATACCACGAGTGCAATCAGTGAGCCACCAAACTGATTTGGTCATGACTTTTAAGTGTTTAAACTGGATAACAAATTAGATAAATTCGCATTCATAATTGAATTAAGTTGCGATGGTATTCCACTAGGAGATATGACTCCATCTCCATCTAGAAACCTGAGGTAGGTATACATGAATGTGCAATGTCTGCAACTGATTTCAAGGATAGATTGTGGGCGTTTTTCATGGGATCACAATCGAAAGAAGTTAAATTACCAGGTTTATTATTCTAGCAGAATGGGACATGTTTGACTTGTGCATTCTCGAGTCCTGGCCGGCATTTGAGTGTTTGGGTAACTAATTGGTTCTTGTGGGGCTGGACTTACTCCACCGAAGGATTAACAAATGTTTCTTTTTGAAAAGTTGAATTTATATAAATTTTATCAGTCAAAATGATTTTATAAGCATTTGGTCATGACAGAATTGAAGCAACTTCGGCCCATACCAGGAATCGACAAGAAAACGTGGGCGCTGTTGACCCCAACGAAAGAGTGACTATTTTAAAAAATAAAAGTGCTCTAATAAAAACAAATGCAAAGATTGTGTTAGTTTTTTCTCCATTTTGGATTCCCTCAAAACCCAAATATATAGTTGTGATCTGAAGTATGTATAACTAGGTACCATCGATCACTGGATGGGCCCCATAGAAAGTTCATTTGGCGAGTTCGCAAGAAGAGTTTAAAACTGCTTTTAAGTGTAAGATTCCTACCCGTGGACCCGACGCAGCCCAGAAAAAAAAAAAATGCAAATCACTTGGTTTGCAACTTTAGTGGAGGAAATCCTGCAACTCCAACTTCAACTTTACTGCCGTAATCATCCTTGGAAAACTTGCAAGTTGAACTTTACGGCCAATACCTTTGGAAAAGTTGCAATTGAGGCTTTACCCAAGACATAAGCGGTGGTAAATCTGTACAATCGAAAACCAGAATAGTCTTAAGGGGTCTGGGTTTGGTCGGGTCAAGGACCACCTCAGTCCAATTTGCTCAGAGGAAGGACCAAACCATGGGGCTCAAAACGAACTAAAGCATGATTCAATTTCTAACCAGGGAATAGATGCTATGACTACCTTTTACCTAAATAATTTGAAATGTGGCATGGGCTTGGGTATTAGTGATGGTCAAATATTTGATAACCCTAAGTTCTATCATATGTCCACAGAGTGATGGATCAGAGAAATTGGGTTGGTCCAGCTTAACTTATATTAATTTAGCCTGTTCTATTGCCTTTAATATAGGCTGACGAGATGCTACTAGTGGGTTTGCAAACTCCCAGTCCGACATTCTAGAGTTGCTCCTCTGATTTTGGATAGGGTTTTTTCATGGTGTGGGTTGGGCTGGGCCAGTTCCATTTGACCCTTGTTCCTTTAATTATCAAGAAAAACATTAATGTCCATAAAGTTAGGAGAGGGCCCACACATCAGTGAGATACTGGGCCCATTTTCTATGCCAGTCTGGACCATTTACCGAGGCTTTGGACAAATATAGACCCAAGCCTTTCTCATTTAAAAGTAGGACAAAAATCCCAAGCGTTGACCTAGTTATTTTCTAAAGCCCAAGATGTTAACCCATATCCAAGAGGATGCCTCTTAGCTTGGACCAGGGTGGGCTGGCCAATCCCACGTGCAACCCTAATTCTAGTTTAAATCCATTTTGCCTTTCAACCTGACCTAAATTTGACCCAACACCACTCTGTGCAACATGATTGACCCGCCAACCAAACCCAAAACCCAAGTCTAAATTAAGCATTAATCTGCAAGTTAGATCCATGTCAACATTTTCAAGCCTGTAAAAATGTGGACTGGGTCTCAATTGACATATAGATGTTATCCAAAGCACACCGGCCACCTGGCCCATTGCCACCATTGGTCCACGAAATTACACATTTACTTATCCTTATTTCGGCACATGAGGTCACCTTGAGTTATTTTTACATAAAGGAGGAAGATTCAACAATTCTTTCAGCAAGTTAGAATGGGATCGAAAGCACTTAATATGAACACCATGGGATGATCATGGTCATTTATCTAGTCAAAGAACTTTGGGCCCTTTAAAATGGATGGTTTCAGTCATCTGTCGACATTACTATGAAACCCACCTTTAATCTATATAATGAACTGCTAATCCAATTCTAACTCTGTTAGTAGGTTCAATAAGGTGAACATAAAGAGGACTCCCTGTAAAATAGCAGTGACTTGCTGCTGACTCTGGTGATTTATGTATTAACTGAGATAACCCGCTGAGGGTTGAGACAAGGGACTCCCCTTTCCACTTATACTTTTATTTTGGGGACCAAAGTCTTGTCGTGCATGCTCACTAATGCTGAAAAGAAGGGGATCATTCAGGGGTTTAAAGTGGCCAGAGGAGCTCCTAGTATCTCACAACTCTTTTTTGCGAACGATATCTTCATTTTTTGTAATGCCAGCCTTAAATAGGCTAGAGAAATTAAAAATTCACTGGAAGACTATTGTGATTTGTTAGGTCAACTTATTAATTTCCACAAATCTGACATTTGTTTCAGGAAGGGAGCTTGTCACAAGAGATGCAGATGCATTCCGGCAATCCTTGGTATGAGGATTATAGACAATGATGAAAAATACCTTGGGAACTTACAATAAAAATAGGTGATTGATTATTAAATCTTTCAGCATATAAATTAAAAGTAAAATTTTCTCTTGGAAAATCCCCTTGCTATCTCAAGCTGATAGAAACATCATGATTAAGTCCGTAGCTAGCTAGCTTCCGCCATTACTTTGTCCAACAAGTTAGTCCTTCGCATCCCTATTGAAACCACAAACTCAATTGATAAAATGCGTAGAGCCTTTTGGTGGGAGCGAGACTAAAGGAAAAAGGAAATGTCATACTATCAAATGGCCGAAATATGTAAACATGTTTTAGAGGGGAGCTTAGGGGTGAGAGACACCAAAAATAATAACGTAATCCTATTGACCAAAACACCATCATGGGGACCGCTCAGGAGTGAGGGTGGATGTTGAACTCATCTGCCGTGACTGCGAACTCGCAAAACGTGTGTATCGTGACTCGAACACCCGACCTACTATGCTCTGATACCACTTGTAAGATTTTATACTCCATTGAGCTACCACTTATCCTAAAACCAATTGGTGATAGGAAATGACACAACAATAGTTTTTTAGTAAGGGTGAGGGCTCCACCATAATTATGACCGCTCAGGAGTGAGGGGCGGAAAGGAGAGAAAATTGGATAGTTGGAGTTTGTGGGCAAACGCAAGATACGCATGTGGGTTTTGGGGGCACACATCATATCTTCATGTCAATTTCAGAGGCAGGCCTAGATTTTTCATATGAGTTTTAGAGGCGGACCCAAGTTCAACATGGGCAACTACCTCCACAACCCTATATGTGGGTACACGCCTGCTTAGGGCCTACATTTAATCAATATGCATTGCCTTTAGACAAAGGGATTTTTTTTTTTCCTGTTGCATTGGTTGAAATTCTACATTGTTCCTCTTATGGATTACCACTGGTGGAAATTTCGCACAAATCCAATTCACACACATAGAAATGTTGAATTGACAAGGATTCTAACAGGATGTTATTCTAGATATTATTTACTTTTGGATTTTTTCCATATGTAATTCATAAGACCTACATGGCTGTCAAACTTTGAGGATTATTTGATTGACTTGATATCTCATGTTCTCTTATTATAAACCAAACCTTTCCAGTACTGCTTCTCTCCTAACTGTATGCATCCAGGGGAAATGCAAAGAAGGGTGACGTCACTGCCACTAACATGATGTGATACATATAATTCTTTGTTCTATTAAGATATTTGTACTTTTAATAAAATAGTGGTGAGAGTTCGATTTATTTATATTAAAAAATTAAAAAAACAATTCAATGTGGAAGAGGATTTCTATTTTTTTTTTAGATCGGTGTGTGGTACAGAACCGGTTGTGAGACATGAAAAGATTGTTTTTGTGGTCGAGGAATTTAGAAGAAGACATGTTTCACTGCATGGGCCTGGCCTTGTTGCACACTTTCACTATTCTAGCTTCACCATCAACAAATTTGAAGGGGTAACTCAGTTGGCTTAGGACTATGATTTGTATCCGGAGGTTGTGAGTTCAAAACTGCTCTACTGGGGCTATAGGGGAGTGAGGAGTTTACTTGACTTCCCTTTCAGCCCGGAGGGATTAGTCCAGTTCAAAGGATTGGAAACCCTCCCATAACATAAAAAAAAAAAAAAATTCACCATCAACAACAACTTAATGAGAGAAGTTGTGCCTTTCTTTTAACTAGTCAAGGACGGTGTCATGCCGTGATCGAGCTGTCCTAAATAGTAAACAACTTTTTGGTCCACCCAAGACTCTCCATGGTTAAAGCTTGACTCTCTTCGAGATTCATTTTACTTGGAGAGCTCTCTTCAAATTACCATTTAAATATTTTTTTTAACAAAGCATCTTGTAGTTGTAAGGGACCCGTGCATAATCAAAAAACACATATGATATAGATTTTTTACCCCATGATCTATCATGAGAGGACCCTACGCTTCTAGAAACTTTCCACTTACCAATCACTAAGTTCTATTATGTATTTATTTGTAAATTATTAATGATGGGTCAGGCCCAAATGGCTCAATCTGCGCTGACGGGTTAAGCCCAAACGGTTCAGTCCACGATAACGGGTCAGGTCTGACTGACCCAAGTCCATGATGGGTCCAGGTCTATGTCCACCCTTCGGGGACCGGGTCCAGATCATCGAATGACAGAGTCAGACCATGCGTCGTTCCATCTACCAGCTTTCACCAAGTCCTGTGGAGGAGATCTTACCTACTCATCTGTTGAGGACAGTGCGGGAGACTCTACCAGATTGGAGCGCACATCGTTGGAGATCGCTGGAGATTCTCCCCACCCGTTGGGGAAAGACTATAAAAGGAGAGTCCTACTAACGGAGGAAGGCTAATTGATTTTTCTCACTATCATTGTATCTGACTACTTTGTAATCTCCTCCCCAGAGCAGTAAAGTGATTACTTGAAGTGGACGTAGGTCATACCGACCGAACCACTATAAACTCTCTCTCTTCATTAATTTTCACATTTATTGCATATCACTTGACCGGTGATGCCCGAAAACCACTTTTTGGCATCATCAGTTTGGCGCCGTCTGTGGGAATCAAACATAATTTTCTTTTTTTTTTCAAAAGCTATGCCGATCACCAAGTCAACAAGGCGACAAGATGGCAATCCTTCGCGGGATGGCGAAGGTAATCCTCCACCGACCAACCCTGCACCGAATGCTCCCGCTCTCTCTCCTCAGCAGATGCTGGAGACCATGCAGCAGTTGGTAACTCAGAACCAACAAATACTGCAGCTCATGCTGGCGAGTCAGGGAGGAGCACTAGGTGCAGGACCGCAGGAAGTACTACGCTCGGAGCAACTGGTCGCTCCCCGCAAAGGGGCACCTCACCCGGGCGCTCGTCCACACGGTGCCCGGGGTCGAGGCGCCAATCGAGGCCGCCTTCACCTGGGCGCCCAGGGTCGAGGTCTACAGTTGGGCGCCCAAGCCCTAGGCGCCCAGACCCTGGGCACCCATCCTCATGGCGCCTTGGGCGCTCGTCATCGTGGCGCCCACGCCCAGGGGACATCTGCTGGAGCTCCGCCGGTCATCCCACACGGAAGGCTCCTGGTTGATCCTGAAGGCCGCGCTCACCTCAACGTGGCTCCACCCCCGGGCGGAGCCCCGCCTGGAGGATTGAATCGCGGTGGACTTCCACCCCCTCCCTCTGCTTCCAACGATGAAGATCCTCATTTCCAGGAGGGGGAAGTGAAAATCACAGCCTGGAAGATGAGAGTCATTTCCAAGGCCAGTCCAGAGAAGCCCCTAATCGTTGGGATGAAAAGATCAAGGAAATGTAAAATCAGATTGGCAATGTCTTCAATGCCATGAAGGCACAGGTATCAGAAACAATTGACTACCTAGTACAACGAACGGACACACCGTTCAAGCCCGCCGTGGCAAACTACCCACTCCCTAAAAAGTTTAAAATGCCAACCATGGAGACCTTTGATGGGACAAAGGATCCACTGGATCACCTGGAAATCTATAAAACCTTAATGCAGCTACATAATATCTCCGACGAGATTAAGTGTAGAGCATTCCCAACCACATTGAAGGGGTCCGCACTGCAATGGTTCTCCAGTCCAGCCCCAGCCTCCATCTCCACCTTTGCAGAGCTAAGCAAGTCCTTCGTGTCGCACTTCATTGGAGCACGCCGCCACCAGAAGCCCGCCACACACCTGCTCAGCATAAAGCAGGATAAAAATAAAAGCCTCAGGAGTTACCTCACTCGTTTTAACGAGGAGGTCATCTAAGTCGAGGAGCCCAATGACAAAGTCACCATGACCGCCTTTCTAGGAGGCCTCCGTTCATACAGTTTCCTCTTTTCAGTAATGAAGCGACCACCAAAGAGCATGCCAGAACTATTGGCAAAAGCTCAAAAATATATAAATGCTGAGGAAATGAACAGGTCCAGGCGGGGTGAATCATCTCGTGGATCGCCAAAAGCTTGACCTGTTTCTGCACTGTTTTTAAACAAGCAGCCTATATCTCTAGCTTAGCGGCTCTCTCGCGGATCGCCAAAAGCTTGACCTGTCTCTGCACTGTTCTTAAACAGGCAGCCTATATCTCCAGCTTAGCGACTCTCTCGTGGGTCGCCAAAAAAGCTTGGCCTACGTCTGCACTGTTCTTAAACAGGCAATCTATCTCCAGCTTAGCGACTCTCTCGCGGGTCGCCAAAAAAGCTTGGCCTACCTCTGTACTATTCTTAAACAGGCAGTCTATCCCCAGCTTAGCGGCTCTCTCGCGGGTCACCAAAAAAGCTTGGCCTACCTCTGCACTGTTCTTAACACAGGCAGTCTATCCTCAGCTTAGCTGCGCTCTCACGGGACGCCAAAAAAGCTTGGCCTATCTCTGCACTGTTCTCAAACATGCAGCCTATCTCCAGTCTATCTCTTTCATGGGGCGCCAAAAGCACGGTCTCAAAAGGTGTAGCTCTCTCACGAGCAATCCTCAGACTCTGTCTTTGCTCTCACGTAAGCAGTCTGCTTCTTTTACCAGGATCTTGAAACTCAGGTCATCTACAACCGGAAGGACTACATTAAATTAGCGTACCCAACTGTCTGGCCGCTCAAATGAGCCAACTCAGCATCCATAGGGGCACCAGACCCCCCTTGCTCGCCCAAAGGAGCCAAACCAGCGCCTGGGGCGCCCGGGCTGGCGTCTCGGCCTCCGTCGTGCGCAGCACTTGGCTGAGTGCCCCGTCTCCTCCCATCACCCAAAACAGCTCCGCCCGCAGCAGAGCAGCCCGTCGCAGCAGGCTGCCCATGCGCAGCAACGCTCACAATAGCAGCGGGCGGGGACGCCCTGTCCATCGTCCGACGCCTGCCGCCCTCCATCGGGAGCAACACGCCCTCTCCATGTGCTCGCCCAAAAATAAAAAAAAATATAAAAAGGAGAAAAGTACCACATGGGCACCCCTGCCCATGGTTCATCCAAGCGCCTCGGGCAGCGCACACGCTTCAAAAGCAGAGTATTCAAAATAAACAGACGTGCTCGCCCACCAACAAAAAACAACAAGAAAGTATGATAAGGGAACAAAAGTCAAAGAAAGACTCCATCTGTCATATGTTATTTTGATCCAAGGGACAAAAGTCAAAGAAGTCTATATTGGGTGGAGATGATATGATGGCCTGTCATAATTACTTTTGATGTGGTATCCACCCCATCATACATGTGAGTCCCATGATATGATATTTTAATTAGGTGCCCTGGCATAATTACTTTTGATGTGATATCCACCTCATCATACTTCAGATGAATAGTGAATGATGAAAGGAAGTGTGCTTCTTAAAGTTGGCATAGGCACAACGGCCATACAATTGTAAAAAAAAAAAAAAAAGGTACCACATGTGGGACGCCCCTTCCAAGTGCTGGGCGCCCACCAGCATCAGCAGCAGGCTGGGCGCCCAGCACAGCAACGCCCAGCCTCGCACCCGCGACAGCACTCCTCGCTTGCAGCAGCTCCCAGCGCCCAGTGCCTGCGCTCCTCGCCCAGCACCAGTGCTCCTCGCCCAGCGCTCCACGCCTGTACTCCTCACCAGTGCTCCTCGCCAGCGCTCCCAGAGCGCAATAATTCAAGCTAATGCCCCTTCTCCAAGTTTTCTTAGACAAGGGGCATTGGGGGGCAAATGATGGGTTAGGCCCAAATGGCTCAATCTGCGCTGACGGGTTAAGCCCAAACGGCTCGGTCCACGATAGTGGGTCAAGTCTGACTGACCCAAGTCCATGATGGGTCCAGGTCTATGTCCACCCTTCGGGGACCGGGTCCAGATCATCGAATGACAGAGTCAGACCACGCGTTGTTCCATCTACCAGCTTTCACCGGAGGAGATCTTACCTGCTCATCTATTGAGGACAGTGCAGGAGACTCTACCAGATTGGAGCGCACATCGTTGGAGATCGCTGAAGATTCTCCCCACCCGTTGGGGAAAGACTATAAAAGGAGAGTCCAACTAACGGAGGAAGGCTAATTGATTTTTCTCACTATCATTGTATCTGACTACTTTGTAATCTCCTCCCCAGAGCAGTAAAGTGATTACTTGAAGTGGACGTAGGTCATACCGACCGAACCACTATAAACTCTCTCTCTCTCTCTCTCTTCATTAATTTTCACATTTATTGCATATCACTTGACCGGTGGTGCCCGAAAACCACTTTTTGGCATCATCAATTAACATTGCATTTAAGGGATATCATGGTCATGCACATGCATCATGTTGGACCCAACCAAAACCAGCATAGAACCAAAGTAGGAATGGACAAAAAAAGGGGGGGGGGGGGGGAAGAAGAAAGGGCAGGTTTACCGTAGTAGAAAACTCCTGCAAAATGCAGGTTTTCCGTTTCTTGGAACGGCGGAAATCCTGCATATTCGGGTTTTTCCACTTCTTGGAATGGCGGAAATCCTACATATTCAGGTTTTTAATCTTGCGTATTTAGATTTTTCCACTACTTATATCTAGGAATGGCGGAAATCCTGCATTTTAAGTAGGGCTCTTCTTTTGGGCTCTTCGTCAATCTCCAAGCTTGATCCGTTTCTCAGCAAGGAGCTCCATCTTTGGGGTTTCCTCTGTAGCAGTCTGGCTGCCTCTTCGCCGGCCCTCAGCTCCGCAGTTCCTCGCGCTTCTTCAACGTCGTCGTCAGCTCAGGCTATTCTTCTACACATTTGGTTGCCACTCATTCAGTGCAGTCAACTCCTCTTCCGTTCTACTGTGGTTTTTCTCCTTCTTTTCCATTTGTTTCTTTCTCCTTAGCTTCGTGCTATTTTTGGGGGTCTCATTTTGACCCATGTAAATCCTCTTCTTTTGTCTTTGCTTTTCTTTCTTTTCAATATATTTATCCTTCAAGCAAAAAAAAAAAAAAAAGTAGGGGTGCTCATGGCACTACAAAAAAAAGGACTTTTAGTCTCGCTTTTAAATTGAGTTTTTGTGTCGCTTTTACAATAAAGTGACACAGTATAGTCTGATGTGTCACTTTAGAGGAGGAGTAAACGAGGATGAGGTTTGTTGTGTCAGTTTTATTCTTAAAGTGACACTAGAGGAGCCCGTGGCCCATGCCCCCACATGTCTAACATGTCTAAAAGGAGCGCCCCATATCTAAAAGGGTGGAACGAAAAAAAAACTGCAACTCTTCGATCTTCCTTTCGTCTTTCAACCTTCCTTCTTCTTCAACCTCAGAGTCTCAGACCCTTCGTCCTTTGATTGCACGAAGCTCTCTCGCGGTTCTGGTCAGACGTCTATGAGTATGGCGATCTTTCGGCTTTAGGTAAATCTCTCTCTGTCGCCTCTCTCTCCCTCACTCTCCCTCTCTGCCTTCTCCGTTTTTAATGTCTAAGTATGTCGCCTCTCTCTCCCTCTCACCCTTCATTATTTTAGGCACTGCACAAAGAAGTTAGGGTTCTCAGTTATGTTAGTTTGATTTCTGTTTCATGGTTAGGGTTAGGGTCGTTTTGATTTAGGGCTTTTGGTTTATGATAATCTTTGTTACATTACCTGATTTTATTTAGGGTTGTTTTGATGGCATATGATTGCATACTAATTGGTGTTTGGGAAATGGAAATGGGAAAATGGCGATGTTAATTACATTGGTTATGTCTGGTTATGAAACGGAGCCCCTAAGAATGATTTGATGGATTATATAGTTAATGGGAATCGGATTGTTGATAGATTATTTTCCATGAATGAATTACCAACAAGGACATTTTCAAATTTGTTTGGTGGCGTAGTCAGCTCCTTAATTTTTTGCTTAAGGTTTCCAAGCACTTCTTTGTTCCAAGTCTTGAATCATATGTTGTTCCAAAATCCCCATTTTAAATAATTAGTTGAATGAGAAATTTACTTTTTTTTTTCTTATAATGTAGGACTTGTTACATTATTTGATGCTGTTGTTGTAATGCAGGGTGAAGTTAGGTTATATTTTCCTTTGCCGGTTTCATGTGTGTTGATTGGGTGGAGTTTGGTTTTTGATTGATGAAATTTTTTTTTTTTTTGTTCTTAATTAGCATGAACACCAATTGTTTGATGAAATGCTACTAAAAGTTATTATTATAAGTTGTGCTTGTACTAATCTAGCTCTAAGCCAGATAGTCTAATCTTCCAATATTTGTAGAAAGTCAACCCCAAATGAGTTGTAGTTCTGCCTTCTCATTTGGAACCACATTGGTGGTGTTTGTTTTGTGGCTAAGATAGTTGGGAGGAGTTGGTAATGATGATGAAGTTTTAATCTTCCACAGAGATGCTACACTTGGAAAATTTTCAACACTAAGATGTGACCATAAATTTTTTATGAGGGGTCAATAAGATAAACAACTTAGTTTACATGACACCATGACCATGACAAGTAGGGAAAGAGAGCTGTTTTCCTTGGAAGAGAAGAGTGGGTGATTAGAATCATGTGGAGTGCATTAATGGCAAAGAGTGTGTAAGAACAAGACTTAGGGTTCTACAACTAAATTTCATTTTCAATCTCCTTCCACATTGTGCTAACCATATCATTCACAGTTTTTCTCTAACTGGTGCAAGTTTTGTTTGCACGAGTACTAGATTACAAATATTTAATGATTATAAATTTATCCCAAAACTACTTGTGGTTGTGTCACATTGAATGATGACTAAAGAGCCAGGAAGCTCTTACCAGCTAAGCAGAGCCAGGAAGCTGCAGAAAGAAACACCCCTGCAAAACCTACTGGAAAGCAAAGAGGAAGACCAGCCCCCAAAATAGGGACCTGCGGACCCCAGCCAGCCCACAAAGAAGAGAGGCAACCAACACAAGACAGAGCTCCATTAGCAGCTCCCGAACCAGGCTAGGAAACTCCAGCCGCATGAGCCCTGGCGAGAAAACCCAGACCAGGCCACTGCCTGCAACTCCTCAGCTACTCTGCAACACAGCAGCAACCAGGCTGCCACCAGCTAACCAGAGAGGAGCAGGAATCAGGTTTGACCCAAACCACGGCAAGAGACAAGACTTACACGGCCTTTGAGAACATATATCCTGTCCTTACAGAGTTCAGGAAAAGCCAACAATGGTATGTGACTTTACTTTAGATGGTGCTTATTAATGAAATTTGTTATTCATATTAGTTTTAAGAATTACTTATTTGAAGGCATTTTTTCCTCTCTGGATAACAAGAAGGATTCATTAAAGATGGAAACATGGAAGTTTGTGAAAGAGAATAGGAATTAGTCTTTGTATATGAGCAGTATATCGATACAAATAAAAGCAACAAAGAAAAAAAGAAGATTACAGCAATTGGACTAAAGATTCATTATTATTCCTTGCTATGGAAGCATGGAAGCAAATCTTCCTTTTTATCTCCTCCCCTCAATATATGATGAATCTCAATTTGTAAAGGTTTACTGTTTACATAATGATTTAATCTTGTTCAAGATCATTCAAAAGGGTGAGCAAAGCCAGATACATGCTAGCTATATTACATACAAGATACAAGACCTGTTTAAGTCAAGAGATGGCAACTACAGTGCTTTCGCTCCAATATTGTCACAGATCAGAAGCCATCATCCCATGAACCCATGAAACCCTTTCATCGACTTAGCCACCTAATGACTTGAGTGCTGGCCTCGCGCACAGCTTCATCCTTTCTATCAACGTATTCTGGAAAGTTAAATAATTCATCTCCAACCAAATTGGCTCGTGTTGCATTGAAAATATTCTTATGCCCTGAATGGGTTGTATCCCAATGGAAATTTTGCTGAATTGACCAATTTTATTAGTATTATACATCTATCTGATGTCGCACAATTTGATGAGGGCCCTGCTTGATACTTGGCAGGGAGTGGTTTTTGAGTTGTTGGCAAAATTAAGAAGGTAGGCTTACAGGTAGCATTAGGATGTTTATGTATATCATCATAACAGTAATTATTATTATTATTACTACCATCAATCAAAGAAGGTAGGCTTGATTGTATGCAAAAACAGCATAAGCCCTGTTAGTATTTTGAGTGTTGGCAAATTCTTTGGGTGGACAAAACATGGGAATTCTTGTAATTTACAACTCTTAGACGGACCACTTTGTAATGGAGAAGAATTCCAAAGAAGGATCAAGGAAGAATTTCAAAGAAGCACGAAACAGAGAAGTCTCAGCAAAAAGACAGTCCGATCGATTGGACCTTCAGACCGATCGATCGGCCATAAAATGCTCTCAGTTAAAAGTCAGACCGATCGATCGGACAGCGGCGAAGTCAGCTATTTTTTAGCCTGTTCTTTCTAAAACTCTGCCTTCCAATCCTATTGAAACCCAACTTCTTTCATACGAATCCTAGAGCCTATTTAAGGGTTTAAACTCTTCTCAAACCTGGCACCTCTCTCTCTGATCTAAACCCTAGACTATCCTAGAGAGATCTTCATCCTCCAGAGAGTTCTTATGAGAAATACATGTGCTGAAGCATTACTCTTTGGAGATCCAACATCCATCTTCCAGCCAATTCGTCTTGCCCAAGGCGTGGAGATTGAAGCACTGGAGAAGGTGAACGGCGTGGTCGTCGACAAGATTCACGGTGGTCCTTAGGTTGTGGTCAACTGTAAAGGAGAGTGAGTTCATCTTGTAACCTTTGAATTCATAATGCTTGATCTTTCTGGACCGGTGATAGGTCCCGTGGTTTTTTTTCCCTTTCCAGGGTTTTCCATGTAAAAATCTGGTGTCCATCTTATTGCTTGATTAACTTAGGTTTTCCGCTTTCCATATTAGTATCTGTGCTGGGATTTATTTTATTTTTCTGTTAGGTTTGAGTTTATCAACCCTCCAAGAATTTTCACTTGGTATCAGAGCAGTTCACACTAATCTGTTGTGTGAGATCTACTCAGACTTCTGATATGGATATTGTTAGAGATGGATCCTCTATTTCCAAACCTCCTCTCTTGGATGGATCGAACTATCATTATTGGAAAGTTCAAATGACTGCCTTTCTCCAATCCATAGATTTGGAGGTCTGGAATTGTGTGGAACTTGGTTACACCAAACCTACTGTTGTTACTGATGACAACAAGACCATTGAAAAACCCATGCCTCAATGGACCAAGGATGATAAACAAGCTTTCAATTATAACAGTAAAGCCTTGAATGCTATTTTTAATGGTGTTTCTCCTTCTGAATTTCGTCGAATTTCTATTTGCAAAACTGCTAAGGAAGCATGGGATATACTGGAAACTGTTCATGAAGGTACTCTGAAGGTAAAACAAGCCAAACTTCAGAATCTGGCTACTGCCTTTGAAAATTTGAAAATGGATGAATCTGATGTTTTTGATTATTTTAATGATAAGTTGTCTGCCATTGTTAATGCTACTTTCTATTTGGGTGAAGTAATTCCTGAACATAAAATTGTTAAAAAGATTCTTCGTTCTCTTCCTGAGAGATTTGACCCAAAAGTAGTGGCAATTGAAGAGTCCAGCAATTTGGACTTGATCAAAGTTGATCAATTGGTTGGCAACATGCAAACATTCGAAGCCAATCTCAGGAAAACAAAGAAAGCTAAAGGGATGGCTTTGAAGTCTCATCTGGAGCATGAAAATGACTCTGACCTAGAGATTGAAGACCTAGAACTTGATGCTCTCTTTGTTAAGAAGTTTAAAAGATTTTTGAAAAACGATAAGAAGGACTTTAAGAAGAACTTCAAAAATTCCTTTCAAAAAGGACAGAATAAACCTTCTTCTTCGTTTAAACCCAATGTTGGTCAAAATCCTGAAAAACAAGTGTCCAAAATTCCTCCCAAAAGTACACATTGTTATGAATGCAAAGGGTTCGGTCACTATGCTTCTCAATGTGTAAATAGAACTTTTAGATCTCAAGGAAAGGTTTTGAATGTGACATGGGACGATGATTCAGATCAAGACTGCAATGACACTGAACCAGAATCGTCATCACCTGAACATGGAAAGTTTATGGCTTTTATGGCAAGATCTAATGAGTCTGTTTTGCAGGATGATATGGAAAAATATGATGATATTAGTTCAGAGGATCTTAATCCTTTGTCAGATAATGAACAGGATTTAGTGGAAGCATATAATAGTCTCCTAAAACACTCTAGGAGAATGACACATCTGAATGATATTCTAAAAAGGAAGTGGAAGGCTGCTGAAAAAGAAAATCTGGATATTAAATCTGAACTTAGTGAAGCCCAAGGTAAAGTATCTCAACTTGAAACACAACGTGCCATTTTATCTGACAAGTTGATTTCTGAAGGGAATGGACGTGAGTCACTCCATGAGCTCTTTGTCCAAGCTGAGAAAGAAATACTGAGTCTGAAACAAGAACTGGATTTAAGCAAAGCGGATAATGCTAGCCTTTCGGACAAACTAAAGAAGACTATTGCTGAAATGGACTCTACCAAATCTGATCTTGATCGGATGAACAAAGGGTCAAAGAAGTTGGATGAAATTCTGGGTGCACAAATCATGTCAAGCAGCAAGCACGGCCTTGGATTTGAACATGGTGCTGCTTCTACCAATAACCAAGGTAAATTTGTGCGAGGTAAGACACTATTTTCTATTGATCCTATTGTTCCTAAATCACAACTTGTGAATCACATTGTCAAGAAACATATGCCTCAACATTCTTTTGTTCCTACTTGTCATTTTTGTGGAATCCTCGGACATATTAGGCCGCATTGCAATAAGTTACGTAAGAGACTCCAAAATGGAAGAACAAACATGAATTTGACTCCTTACACTGTCAAACGTAGATCCATTTGGATACGTAAATCTGATCTTTATTGCAATGTGGTACTCACTGCTCTTAAAGCTCAAAGTTCACATGTCTGGTACTTAGACAGCGGATGTTCTAGACATATGTCAGGGCATAAGTCTCTTTTCACATCCCTTGAAAGTCATCATGGTGGCAATGTTCAATTTGGAGATGGAAGCAAATCAAAAGTCATCGGTAAAGGATCTATCAACCTACCAGGTATGTCAACTCTCAATAATGTCTTTTTGGTTGATGGACTTAAAGCAAACTTGCTGAGCATCAGTCAATTCTGTGAGTCAGGTAATGAAGTTCACTTTTCCCTAAACACTTGCACTATTGTTGATCGTCATAGAAAACATGTTCTCTATGGTAAAAAGAATTCAGATAACTGCTATGTGGTTGCTAATGAAAAAGTCTTGAACTGCAATTCTGCTACCATCAATGCTGTTGACCTCTGGCATCAAAGACTAGGTCACATTAACCATTCTGATTTGGAAAAACTCTCTAAGCAAGAATTGGTTCGAGGACTCCCCAAACTACAAAAACCGGATAACCACGTCTGTGGTCCTTGCCAACTGGTGAAACAAATTAGAGCACCACATAAAAAATTGGATGTGCTTACTACCAAGAGACCGCTAGAGCTACTTCATATGGATCTTATGGGTCCCGCAAAATCTGAAAGTATTGGTGGTAAAAAGTACATTTTTCTTACTGTTGATGATTTCTCTAGATTTTCTTGGGTTCGATTTCTTAGAGATAAATATGAAACTTTTGATGTATTCCATTGCTTATGGCTTCAACTTCTTGCAGATAAGGTGCACAGTTTGGAGGAGTTGCAAGAATCCGATCTGACCATGGAACAGAGTTTCAAAACTCTTCTTTTGACTCTTTTTGCACTGAAAATGGCATTAAACATGAGTTCTCTGCTCCGAAAACTCCACAACAGAATGGAGTTGTTGAAAGAAAAAATCGGGTTGTTCAAGAAATGGCTCGAGTCATGATCCATAGTAAAAATGTACCACAAAAGTTTTGGGCAGAAGCAGTCAACACGGCTGTCTATGTGATTAATCGTGTGTACATCAGGGCAGGCACAAAAAACACTCCTTATGAACTATGGACAGGACGCAAA
Organism: Cinnamomum chago; assembly: GCA_038049695.1. NCBI lineage: Eukaryota > Viridiplantae > Streptophyta > Magnoliopsida > Laurales > Lauraceae > Cinnamomum > Cinnamomum chago. Next base: position 10,040,844 of record CP142457.1, on the reverse strand, counting down.
CCTACTGTGAAATACTTCAAAACCTTCGGGAGTAAATGTTACATCTTGAAAGATAGAGAACATCTGGGAAAATTTGACTCCCGAAGCGATGAAGGGATTTTTCTTGGGTATTCCTTAAATAGCAAGGCCTACAGGGTGTTTCACTTGCGTTCTTCAACGGTCATGGAATCGATCAACGTCACTGTAGATGATGCTGGCCCCTCTCATTTTTCTGATGATGAAGATGAATTTCCTCTAACTCTTTATTCTTCTCCGCAGGATGATCAAGATGGGAACCAACATACGGAAGGAAAAGCGCCAGTGACACCGGATCAAGAAGCTGTTATTCCTGATACTGAATCTGAATTTGAAAGTGAAGCGTCTGAACTGAAAGCGAAAGGCTCTGCTCAAAGGACATCAAGTCATGAAGTCTCTGTGAGCAAGGAAGTACATCCTCGATCCCAAAAAGGTCAGGTAATTAGAGATCATTCACTTGAAAAAGTTATTGGTGACATTCAAGCTCCTTTAAAAACTCGCCAGCAAATCCAAAGTGAGGTAAATTTCTTGTGTTATGTTTCATCTCTTGAACCTAAAAACATAAATGAAGCGCTTATTGACGACTCCTGGATCAACGCCATGCATGAGGAGTTAGGTCAATTTGAGCGTAATAATGTTTGGAAACTTGTTCCACGGCCCAAAAATACACATGTTATCGGGACAAAATGGATTTTTAAAAATAAAACAGATGAATTTGGTCAAGTCATTAGAAACAAAGCTAGGTTAGTTGCTCAGGGGTACACACAGGTGGAGGGAATCGATTTTGATGAGACATTTGCTCCGGTTGCTCGTCTTGAGTCCATTCGAATTTTATTGGCTGTTGCTTGTTCCTTGAAAATCAAGTTATATCAAATGGACGTCAAGAGTGCATTCTTAAATGGATTTCTGAATGAGGAGGTGTATGTCGAACAACCGAAAGGTTTCCAAGACCCTCATTGCCCTGATCATGTGTTCAAGTTGAATAAAGCTTTGTATAGTTTGAAGCAGGCCCCTCGAGCATGGTATGAGAGATTGACTATCTTCCTGTTAAAGAATTCTTTTGTACGGGGCAGCGTGGATAAAACCTTGTTCATCAAGAGAGAAAGAAACAACATACTTATTGCTCAAGTTTATGTGGATGATATTGTCTTCGGATCCACATCTGACAGTCTGGCTACCTCCTTTGCTTCTTGTATGTCACAAGAGTTTGAGATGAGCATGGTAGGGGAATTATCTTTCTTCTTAGGCTTACAAATCAAACAATGTGAGAATGGAATATTTCTCTCTCAATCCAAGTACGCTCACAACATCTTGAAGAAATTTGGAATGAACTCAGCCAAGCATTCCAGCACTCCGATGAGCACCACAGTTAAGCTGAGTTTAGACTCCTCTGGGAAAGATTTTGATGAAAGGATGTATCGAAGCATGATAGGAAGTTTGCTATACTTGACTGCTAGTAGACCATACATCTCTTTTAGTGTTTGTGTTTGTGCTAGGTATCAGTCAAAGCCTAAGGAATCTCATGTGCAAGCTGTGAAGAGGATTTTAAAATATGTTAGTGGCACCACTAATTTTGGTATTTGGTTTTCAAGAGATACTAACATGAATGTTGTAGGCTACTCAGATGCCGACTGGGCAGGTTGCGTAGATGATCGGAAAAGCACGTCTGGCTGCTGTTTTCTGATTGGAAATAATTTGGTTGCTTGGCACAGTAAGAAACAAACATCCACCTCCCTATCCACAGCTGAGCCAGAATACATTGCTGCTGGAAGCTGTTGCACACAATTGTTATGAATGAAACAGATGCTGTCTGATTACGGAATTACTCAAACCACAATGGTTATGTATTGTGATAATAAAAGTGCCATTGCCATCTCTAAAAACCCGGTACAACACTCCTGAACCAAACATATAGACATAAGGCACCACTTTATTAGAGATTTGGTGGAAGAGAAGATCATTTCCTTGGAGCATATCCCGACGGAAAATCAACTTGCTGACATTCTTACCAAACCATTGGACCCCACTCGGTTTGATACCCTTCGTAAGTCCCTAGGTATTTTCTCTCACCCTTAGTTTTACTTCTCCACTTTTTAGTAGCTTCCCTATCTTGTGATTCATTGAATTTTGCCAAGTTTAAGTGTTTTTGTGCACTAAAATTCTCTTATAGTTTGATGGATATGGTTTATTGCACATTATCAGTACTCTTTTCTCCGAAAAAAAAAAATTTTTTTGCCGAAGGATCAGGAGTACCTACGAGTATGTGTGATAGCTGCTATATGATTGAAAAGTTTCATTAGAGAAGGCTACCATACTTATTAGTGTGAAAGTCACCTATGATGGTATTTCATTAGCCATTTTCAGTGACAAGTTTGGGTTTGAAGCCTTTTTAACCCGAGCAAGTAAGCCCGTAGAGGTATTGCCATGCTTAGTGCCCTAAAGCCATCTGGTTTGGGAGACATTGGCTGAATGCTCGTTACACAGGTTATCTAGAAAGTTTAAGAAACCTGAACATTGCACTGTCACTGTCAAAAAGAAAAAAAAAAAGAAAAAAAAAAACTGAGTCTGGTCTGTGTAATTTTCTCATTTATCCTAGAACAGACTATTTTTTCAAAACTTACACTCCTGCACACTTGCTTGGTAAAATATCAGTGTAGGATCAAAAGGGAAAAACCTAGGCCCATTTAAATTTATTCCGACCCACTTCATTAATTTGGCCCAGGACCGATCGATCGGTCTGCCTTGACCGATCGATCGGACATCGTGTCAGGCGGTTTTAAAATCAGTATCAGTTCGTTTTTTTCTTTCTTTACTTTGCTTCTTCTTCCTTCGTTCCCTGCCCTAGCAAAGTACCCCATTCTCCACGGATTTCTCCATTGGGATTCTCGCTTCGAAGGTATGATTTCTTCTTCCTACTTTTCTCTCTTTCCATTTCCCTTATTTGTCTAGATAGTATGTTCTGGTTGCTGTGTTGGGTGACTCGAATGGACATTTCAAATGGAATGAGTGTGCTATGGCTTGTTTTTCAATCTATGTGTTGACTGAACTCGGTTGGGAGTGTAGTGGTCTTTTTGTTCATCCATTTTTGGATGCCCCTGTTCTAAGTTGAATGTTGGAAATTGTTGTCTATCATATGCACTCCAGGTGTTCGCTGAATTGCCTACAAGGAAAAAATGGCTCCGAAAAAGAGAACATGCCACAGGGGGAGTTCCTCATCAGCCCCTGCCTTTGACGCTGCTAGATTTCAAAATGTGATTAAAGCTAATTCCTTTTTCAATGTTTTTGCAAAGAAGCAAGTTATTGTCGAACGCCCAATCCGCTTGGCGAAAATAGATATTGATTTCAGTGGGTGGCTTCGTGATAGGGAATGGGATTCCCTTTATACTTTTGACTCTACTGCATATGGGACATTGGTCCAAGAGTTCTACAATAATATTCATAACTTTGAAGATGAAGCTTTTCAAACTTTTGTGCGTGGAATGGTAATACAAGTCAACCCAAACTTGATAGGACAGTTCCTTCACATTGATAGGAGCCTCGATGCTCTCTATCCGACTCCCGAGCCTGATCCTGATGACATGGACGACCCGGTTGACAATACTGATTGGAATGAGGTGATCACCACTCTCACTGGTGGTCGTATACGGGCTTGGCCAGGGGGCATCTTGAAGCAGAAGTACCTTACATCTTCTTACTGTATGATGAGTTTGTTCGTCTGCTATAACCTTGAGCCAAAGGGGAGAACCTCAGAAATTATAATGGACACGGGATATCTATTGTATGTGATTGGGACAGGGCAGCCTATAGACATTCCTCTTACTATTTATAGGCACATGGTTGCAGCCCCCCTTGGTGCATCGATTACTTCTCTGCCGTATGGAGCTCTTATCACTCGGTTCCTTTTCTCTAAAGGTGTAGCGGCAGGCCCCCATGATTCACTCGTCAAAGGGAGAGGGCCTATCACTTACCGTACTGTCAGTCTATCATCAGCCCATGTCGATGATAGTGGTGATGAAGCTCCCGCTCCAGACGATGCTGCTGATGCTGCCATGCCTTCATATTTTCAGGATTTTGAACACCGACTTCTTGATCAGTCTGTTCAAATGGAGCTACTTGAGCAGCGTATGGATTCTCAATTTCAGGAAGTGTTTTCTCAAATGCGACAGCTACAAATGGGGAGTTCCCGGATGGACGACAAGCTGGATACTCTTCTGAGTCGATTTCCTCCTCCGCCTCAGTAGCCATTGGATTTTTATTCTGTTGACCGTTTAACTGCAGTTTCTGTTTTGTTTATGTTGCCATCTCTCTCTCCCTTTTCATTTTGCTGACCCTTGCCAATTTATGGCCAAAAAGGGGGAGACTTGGACAGACTTAACATTTCTAGACTTACATTTCTGTTCTGTTCTTTACTTATATCTGCATTTATATCATTCGCTCTCTTTATATATGTGATTTATGTGATCTTCTGTCAAAGATTGTCGATGACAGGTATTGTAGGTATCAGGAATGGATTTAGTAGCATAGTATTTGTTTGGGTAGTTTCGGGTAGATTTATTGTATTAGGTGTTTTGTCCATAAATTGCCAAAGGGGGAGATTGTTAGTATTTTGAGTGTTGGCAAATTCTTTGGGTGGACAAAACATGAGAATTCTTGTAATTTACAACTCTTAGACGGACCACTTTGTAATGGAGAAGAATTCCAAAGAAGGATCAAGGAAGAATTTCAAAGAAGCACGGAACAGAGAAGTCTCAGCAAAAAGACAGTCCGATCGATCGGCCATAAAATGCTCTCAGTTAAAAGTCAGACCGATCGATCGGACTTACAGTCCGATCGATCAGACAGCGGCGAAGTCAGCTATTTTTTAGCTTGTTCTTTCTAAAACTCTGCCTTCCAATCCTATTGAAACCCAACTTCTTTCATACGAATCCTAGAGCCTATTTAAGGGTTTAAACTCTTCTCAAACCTGGCACCTCTCTCTCTGATCTAAACCCTAGACTATCCTAGAGAGATCTTCATCCTCCAGAGAGTTCTTGTGAGAAATACATGTGCTGAAGCATTACTCTTTGGAGATCCAACATCCATCTTCCAGCCAATTCGTCTTGCCCAAGGTGTGGAGATTGAAGCACTGGAGAAGGTGAACGGCGTGGTCGTCGACAAGATTCACGGTGGTCCTTAGGTTGTGGTCAACTGTAAAGGAGAGTGAGTTCATCTTGTAACCTTTGAATTCATAGTGCTTGATCTTTCTGGACCGGTGATAGGTCCCGTGGTTTTTTTTCCCTTTCCAGGGTTTTCCACGTAAAAATCTGGTGTCCATCTTATTGCTTGATTAACTTAGGTTTTCCGCTTTCCATATTAGTATCTGTGCTGGGATTTATTTTATTTTCCTGTTAGGTTTGAGTTTATCAACCCTCCAGGAATTTTCAAGCCCTCTGCATTCCTAGAGATGAGTAGCAATCTTTAACTTTCTCAAGGGAAAACCCATGACTTTTGGGCTTTCCTTACAAGTCAGTGAGTTGTCATATTACTACATTCAGAGACACTCATGCACATGACACAAGGTCAAGGGATTAGTTGTTTTGGATAACCATGTGGGGTGACCTCCAATTGGGTGCTAGTGCCCCTAGTTCACAAGTCAATAGGGACAATTTCCTTTCCATTGGATGAGGCTCAATAGACCGTGACTGCTAGTTGGATAATATCTACAGGCAGCTACAATCTAAGCAGGATTAGAGGATGAAATGATAAACCAGTGGTTGGGAGTCCCATTTTGATCGACCGTCCAGAGTTCCATCGTGGATACTCTTCCCTCTCCTGCAAGCAGTCCTCTCTTCTGCATGTGCTGGTGGTAGTCTTCCTAAATGTGTACTGGGGTCTGCTCCTTTGTCAGTCAAATCTTCTCAGAGGCCAGCTACCTTGGCTCTTAGATTAGGTTCATAAGGAAGTTTACTAATTAAAGATTAACTTACTAATATGCAATTCCACTTTCTTCACAACTAAGTGAGAATGATATTGCTGACTGACATGAATAAAAAAAGAAAAAAAATAGATTAAAAAGGATAAATAAACATAGTAGATGATAGCCATGCCAATGGCTCATGATAAGGAACATGAAGACTCTCAAGGTGTCACTGACATTGCTACTATTCAAAAAATGGCCTGTAATTTCCATGATAAAGGTTGTCTCCTTTTTTATGAAGTGAGAAGGCAATGAGGTTGCTTGTGCAGGATGTTTGCACTCCTTTGTTACAATGCAAACTGAGAGTTGGTTCTAATCACAGGCCGCTGTAACAGATATTGCTGATATTTCTAACATATCGGAGTTGTTTATGCTGGTTTTTCATGAAATAGATGCAAGGACCGAAAAAATGTTGATAATTTGAAAATATCATTATAGGAAAGTTTTTTTTTTGAAAGGCAGGTGAGATTTTATTTATTTTATTTTTCGTCTTTTCAATAACCAATGCTCCCCTTTCATCCACATTCCAAGTTGCTATTTCATATCGCAGCTGCTGTAAGGAAACTATGGGTATTGTCTTTTAGGTTGGGTCTTGGGTTTGACTCGATCAACCCATTCAGACTGTTCAAATGAGCCAGTTAATCCTGGATTTCAAATTGATCAGGCAAGGCTTTCAAGTCTTGATCTATTCAAAGTTTGGACTTTTCAAACCAATGGACAACACTACATAGCTCAGGCACAAAATTAATAGTGTAATGGAGAAAGAGGTGTGCTACTCAGGGCCCAACTCTGGCCTAATATTTAGATATCTGAGCCCAAGCTGGGCTTGAAATCTGCGTGCACATCAAAACTCAGGCTAGATCCTGAGCCCAAATCCAAACTGGCCCACCCCAAATTGCATTGTCATGATCTGAGCCCAAGTTGCATCCTGTTTATACATTCTTAGGTTAATTCATATTTCTGTCATAGGATGTAATTTGTCGTGATTGAAGATTGGCAACTGTGATCCTTTCCTAGACATCTGGATTGAAAGAAATATATATTCCTTCTGATGCTTCAGAATTCTCTTAGGTTCTCTTGTTTCTCTCTCTCTCTCTCTCTCCATATTTGTTTATGTTTTTAAATCTTGTGAAGTGGGATTTTTAAATTTTGGAGTGTGGCAGCTGGCAACGCCTCAAGTGGGATTTGGTTTTCATTTTTTCTTTGAATCTGGAACTGGTTTTTATTGTTCATTTTTCTTGGAATCTGGGACATGGGTTTTGCTCTATGAGAAGCTGGGTTTTTATTTTCATTTTTTCTTGGCATGTGGGACATGGGTTTTCCTCTATGAATATGATATGTTGGTTTTAGTTTTCATTTGATCTTAATTTCAAAGAATCCAGCTAATGGACTTTGGTCTCCCTCTAAAGTTTAGATTTTTATTTACTTCACTGGTTTTTTGTTCATGTTGTTTCTCTTGTTCTTTTCTTTTCTTTTCTCTCACTCTTCTGCGGCTTGAGTTACATGGAATTTGGTTCCATTTCTTGGGAGTCTGGTACAGGGGTTTGGATTTCATTTTTCTGCAATTTGGTGCATGGGTTCGGATGTATAGGTTTTGCTTTTCATTTGATCTTCACTTTTAAGAATCTGTTACATTTGTTGTGGGTCTTTCTCTTCTTTATTATAACTGTTATTCTTTATAATTCTGATAAAGGTCTCTATCCAACCTCTATATTTGAAACATTCATTTTTTCTCTAAGTTGATAAATTGACTTGGGTTTCATTGATCCTTTCATATTAGCAGCAGTCACTTCTCATTTTGTAAAAATAAATTTAATATCTTGGTAATTGAACCTTCAAAACATTAGTTGATTTTCTCTAATTTTATGTCTACTGATGAGGAATCGGTGGGTCTTGTTTCATGTTTGGGAGCTTCATAAAGTGTCTGTCTTATTGATCATATTAACCCATTTTCTGATAAAAATTTTTATAATGATGTGTGGACAGCAGGGGTTATATTGTATATATTGTTGAGTGGCGTACCACCTTTCTAGGCAGGTATTTCGTTAGTATTGTTGTTATAATGATATTCTCCAACAAAAAAAGGACAACCTTGTTTTGTACAAGCTATGGATTTCATTTATTTCTTGTTCTGAAAGCCTTCTCTGTTTTGAACTCAGAAACACAGCAGGGAATATTTGATGCAGTGTTGAAGGGAGTCATTGATTTTGATTCAGACCCATGGCCTCGGATCTCAGACAGTGCTAAGGATCTTATCACAAAGATGCTCTCTTCTTGCCCTTCTGATCGCTTAACGGCTCATGAAGTACTTTGTATGTTAGACCCTCTTTAAGTTGTAAACTTGTATATATGTGAAATAATCCTGTGTTGAGAAAATCAACCATACTCACCTCTTGATTTGGCATACACGGGGCCCACTTTTGCTTGATCCCAACCTGTTTATATCATTTCTTCCCCCCTTCCCTACTCCTCCTCCCCTGCTCCCTCTCCTCTCCTCCTTTCCCTAACACACATGTATAGGTACTGGGCTAACTTCCATTTCAGTCAAAAGTGATACACATCGTTCAACTGCGCATGTGTCCAATTTTACATGATCAGTCGGACAGTTTTTGTTATTCTAATTGGAGTTAAAATGTCATCAAATGCCTTGAAGATGTACCCCACATAGGTCAAATCACGTGGTTATCATTGAAAGTATGGTTCAGTAATCAGCAAAATATCATTTAGCTTCATATGTATTCTTCATCAATAACAAACCTCCGTTACTAATCAAATTGACAAAAGCCATTGTAGGTCCCTGATTGGACTACAACAGAGTACTGTAGTTCCCTCAACAAATGGAGATTTAATGCACCTTTTAAGTGGTTAGCTGAGAACATTTGCAGTACGTTTTGGACTTAAAGAGTGTTTCCTTTTCTCATGATATTTATAGCAAAATCAATGTTTAGAAATAAGAAGGTTATGCTGTGTTTTCTCCTTTTGTTTATTTTGTACACATAGATCTATAAGTTTTTGCCATCATTGTAAATCCAAGATAGAATAATAGAAACTTTTTCATTGCATTAATCTCTCAATCTCTCAATCTTTTTATAATGTTAATATATATTTCCCACTTCTCATGCAGGAGGTTAATGAGGAGGGAATCAAACATCAAAGCATTTGAATTGGAAGCTAATAAGTGTTGAATTGCTGCATCAACTTCATGTTGCCCTTCATCCTTTTTCATCAATTTGGGCCATGCAATGTACAGAGGCAGTATTTGTACAGATCCAATTCTTTTGAGTACAGATCCATATCTTGGAGCCATTTTTTCAGTTTTTTCCTTCTTGCAGAAGTATTCTTGATACACAGAAGCACGACTCTTTTTTTTTTTTTTTAGGATGGTCATCATAGGTGGACTGAGAAACCGATGCGGAAACAAGGTTAATGTAAATAGTTTGGATTATGGATGGATTCAAATTGGCTATGTTTTGAATAGTTTGTTTGATTTAGTGTGTGGACGAGCAAGTACGTTCCTTAATGTGAATGGTGATTAATTTCCAATTAATGAAATGGTTCTTATTGAATGTTGCTATTTATATTTTTTTGCATCTTTTGTAAGGCAGGTTTAGTGATTTGAAAGTGTATCCATACTGCAGCATATTATTAGTAATGTATATATTGCATTTTTATTTTTAAAAAAAATGGATGGTATCTCGCTTCTATGAAAACTGTCACAACTGATGACTACTTGTTTCACTTTTGATCCGAAAACAACATATTGATTATCTTTCGTGTGACGCTTTTAAGTTATTTCAGTGTCACTTTTGGATTTAAAGTGACAGAAGTAATAATTTTTTTGTGTCACTTTGATAATAGAAACTGACACAACAAATGTATTTCTTGAGACGCTTTTACGAACTTTTAGTGACGCTGGCAGATAAGACGCTTGCATAGTAATAAAAAAAGCGACACAAACCACTTTTTAAGACACTTTAAAAGTGACTCATTAAGACTTTTTTTTTGTAGTGTGGGTTGAGCCAACCCGAGACCGATCTGGGCTAGCCCACTTCGAGCCGAGCTTGGATATGTAATGAGGGTCCGATTAATAATTGGGCTGGGCTTGGACTCACTGATAGAAAGCCCATAGCCCAGCCCAGCCCAACTTGTGAAAGAAATGCATGTAATTTAATTTAATTTGTGCTCTATTTCCCACAAAAGTGATGAATAGTACAATTCGGCCCGGCCCCATTGATTAAATGGACGGGCTCGGGCCCAACTTTTATGGTCTGTGTCCATCTTGAGCAGGGCCTAGGCCCAGTGTTTCTAAAGCAGGACCAAGCCTGGATGTGCCTTAGTCCAACCCACAAACACCCCTAATTTTAAGTGAAAAAAATGACAGCGATTGACTCTTTTTTTGTGAAGAAAAATGAAAGAAATGGAACTAATTTTTTTGCAAATCCTCAAAAAAGCCCTCTCTATGGAGGGATGGGTTGGAAATTCCCACTCTTGATATGGCCCTATAAAATTTTAATCAGTCTATAGATCACAGAGATGAAGTAACAAAAAAAAAAAAAAAAAAAAAAAAACCCTAACCTAGGCACCTTGTAATGTGAACCACTTGTGATTTAATTGGGATTTAGCTATCCTAATACCTTGCAATTGGTAGGACTACCTTGTAATCACAAGCCTACTTTTGGGCCCCAACTCATGCACATGGTCAATGTTTGAATGGGAGAATTTAATTGTATATATTTATATATATATATATATATATATATATATATATATATATATGTATAGGGAACACTTTTAAAGCCGAGCCCTTTTCCGCCACTTCTTTCTTCGGTCATGGGCATACATTGAATCTGTCTATCCAGATTTATCACTCATCCATCTTTTCCTCGCCATTTAATTGAAACAATACTAAAATCATGCTTCTAAACCATTAAATCTTAGGGCAATGGATTAAAAGGTTGGGATGATTTTATGGAGTTAAGAAATTGCATAGAGGTAGGTCTCATATAAATCTTTTCATCCAATGGATTTATATGGTCATCATGCATCTCAGTGGCCCAACTAGGAGGGGTGTTTTCCTCCCAAAAAATGCCCTAGCTCTGTCTAGCACGTCCCCAACCCCATATGTATAGGTAATTCTCCAAAATAGTACCCCACTTCAAAAGCAGGCCTTTTCTTTTATATATATATATATATATATATATATATATATATTTTGCCATGGGGCTCACCTTGAGACAATCCAATCTTTTCACACAAATTACCCCCAATGATTAGCTACAAGTCTAAAAAAAAAGCTCATTCAGCTCTTTCTCACCATTGGATTGAAACTGTAGGAAATGATACCTCTAAAATGATAAGTCTTAGGGCCTTGGGCCAAAGAGTTGGGATGATCTTATGTAGTCTAAATTTTGCATATAATATAGGTACGTTTCATATGTGTTTCCATCCAAAGACTACAATTATCATGCATCCCGATGAGTCTAACTAAGAGAGGCGTTTCGCTCAAAAAAAAAAAAAAAAAAAAAAAAAAAAAAAAAAAAAAGAATAACCCTGGATATTTTCTAGTGATATATAGTCTCCAAAACGTTCCATTTTAAAAGCGCCCTTTTCTCCGGCCCTCTTTTTTTTTTTTTGTCATGGGACACACTTTGAGTCAATCGAGTCCTTTCACACACATTATCCCCCTCCCCCAATGAACAGCACAAGTCGAAATTTAACACTCATCCAAGTTTCCGTCACCATTAGATTGAAACCATAACCTAATGATTCCTCTAAACCATTAAATTGTAGTGCAATGGATCGAAAGGTTAGACTGATATTATTAAGTCAAAATTCTACATATAGATAGGTCTCGTATAGGTCTTCTCATTGAATGGACATGGAATAATTAGGCATCCTAGTGGCCCCAACTAGAAGGAACATTTTTCTCTTTAAAAATGCACAGGTATTGTATAGCGCTATCTAATCATTTCATTATGGCCATTTAAACTACTACTAGCACAATCCAGTCCATCCATCCATTTCTAAGGGTCTAATTTTAGTGACTAAGCGGTTGAGTGAATCAAATTAAAACCCATCGGAAACGGTCTCAACATTGCATTTGTTCTTGTTCTAATCACGTATTCTTAGAAGATGATCTACTATTATTTCAGTACAATCGGTTGGTCATGACTTTCATGCAAGCATTCGAATGGAGATATATAATAATAATTTGAAATTTTCTCATTCATTGAAGTTGAGATGGTGTTCCACTAGGAGATATGACTCCATCTCCATCTAGAAACCTAGGTAGGTATATATGAATGTGTCATGTCTGCAACTTTTTTCAAGGATAGATTGTGGGCGTTTTTCATGGGATCACAATCAAAACAAGCTAAATAACTAGGATTATTATTCTAGCAGAATGGGACATGTTTGACTTGTGAATTTTCGAGTCCTGGCCGGCATTTGAGTGCTTTGGCAACTAATTGGTTCTCGTGGGGCTGGTCTTACTCAACTGAAGGATTAAAAATGGTTCTTTTAGAAGAGCTCAATTTATATAATTTTTATCAGTCAAAAGTGATCTTATAAGCATTTGGTCATGACAGAATTGAAGCAACTTCGGCCCATACCAGGGTGCTCCACTAAACTTAAAATATAAGAGCTGCAAGTAGTAGCCTGGGATAAAATATCCAAGAAATTGTGGGCGGCAACTTCTTCCTCGGATGAGAAGTTTTAGGAATTTTGTAATGGATATTCTAATTTATGCCCTTCTGCCCTTTCTAAAAAATAAGGGTGCTCATAGGCATCGCCAGACCGCTTCGGCACCCGGTTTGAGCTTGTAATTAAGGCCCATTGAATAATTGGTTCGGGCTTGGACTAAGTGATAGAAAGCCCAAAGCCTGCACCGGTCTGTGTAAGGAATGCAAGTAATTTAATTTAATTAGTCTAAATAATTACATAAATGCCCACAAAATTGATAAAAAGCCTCATTTTGATCTACGGAACACCCCTACTCAAAATATTTTACTCTATACAAAAATGAGAGAATTTAAGGAAATATTAAGGGCATGTTAAGTCCAGGGAATTGCACCATTTAAGCATCATTTTAGGGTGAATTATGGACTTATTAAGGTTAAATGCATCAACTTTCACTTAATTTCATCATTTCATGCATTTTTTTACTTAAGAATTAGAATTTTCCCATTTTCACACATTTTTTGCATTATTTAGTGTTTTATACAATTGTTTTTCGAAGAGTCTCAATTGGAGTAGATTTCTGTCTGGACGGTCCCTGCTTCCATATGGGTTCTTCAGTATTTCATGTGTTGAATTAGAATGTGTAAAAAATGAGAGTTATATAACTCTATCATGGGACCAACTTTCAAGAACACATAGTAATATTGGGCCCAGCATTGCTGAATTGAAGTTGGAAAAGAAGTATATTGAAGGATTCAGCAAGTGGACCCAGCACACATGCACATGTGAAAATCAACGGGCAATGGGGGGGAAGGATTATCCATAGTAGCTGTAGATTTAAAATAATTTATGGATAATTCAAATAGTACAATTCTCATGAGAATTAAATAAGAAGAGTTTGAATCAGCCACAACTGACCTCCTTTCAAAAATGGATCTTGTGGTAAGGATAGATTACATTGCAAATCAAATTTCAAAAGTTAATCCTGTTTTTCTTAGGACAAACCATCTTAAACTTGGTATAACTTTTAATCCGACCATCAGATCGATGAAATCTACCTACCGTTAGAAATCTTATTCAGAGTAGATGTCTATATATCCAAAGATCAAGCAAATTGGTGTTGAAATGTCTAAGTTGTGATCTTGGGAAGTTAGCTGTGAACTTTCTACTCGGGATTACAATTAGTTACAACAAATGTAGGGCCAATCTTTGTTCAAAATTCAAATTAATTAGAGCAAGGTTAGGATATTTGGAACTCTCCCTTATCTTTTCTCGTTGATAATTTCAAGCAAGAGAAAGGATCAAGAAGTACTTTGTGTTAAAAAAACTATTTAAGGGGAGCAGCCCTCATGTGGACAGATGCCGGCCTTCTCCTCCCATAGGAGGTACTCCCTCCCTTCAACGTCCACTCTTCTCCTCTCTCTTCTTTCTTCTATTTTCTCTCTTATTAAGTGTATTTTGATAATTATATTTGGGTATTCTTGGAGCCCTGCTCCAGAAATTAGGACTAGAAGAGAGAAATCTGAGAGATCTTTCGTACCAATCTAGAGAATCCAATGTAAAAATTTCTGAAGTTGTTCACTATGGAGTAGTAGTCTGCTAGATTGAAGCATCTTGATGAAGTTAAGTTAGTTTTTTCTACCTTTTATGCAACTCAATTTAATTGTTTGGATGTCTCTATATTATGCATGCTTTATCAAAAGAATAAATTTGTCTTTGTGTCTATGATGAACCTCTGCTTAGAATTCGATTGATTGCACTTTGATCATATATTCTTGATTATTCTTATGATTTAATCTCTTTGATAGTCTTTGTTTACTTGATAGATGATGCTTGGATGTTTTCAATCTTTATTGAGGTAAAGGAGGTTTTTTTTTTTTAATTAAATCTGAGAATTTCTTCTATTGATAGACAAATCATCCGGATCAGAAACATTAAATTTTTTTTACCTAGATTAGTTTGAGGCGAAACTATGTAATTGATTGCATAAATTGGTTGATTAACTTACTTGATGAATTTTTGATGCTCTGATCTATTATTATTATTATTATTATTTTCACTTTAGTTTTAATCATTGTAAATTTCCGATTCATATGCATCACTTTTTAATTAATATTTTTGAAAGAAAAATCAGATTTTTAATTAAAGTTCAAAAGTGCTCCCTTTGGGTTCGACCAGCATTTGTCACTATCTCAAAAAGACAACTATGAACTTGCAGTCATTTTACTGGATTGATGTAAATCACACATCCGGGCATATTTTGTTGGAAAAATGATTAAGAGCTACACTAGTTTTTTGTCAACTTTGAGCCAAAAACTAAGTGTGACCCACTTATCCTTTTGGGTGGGAATACATGGGAATGTAATCTACTCCATGAGTAGATTATGGACATGTATTGAGTTGCTCTAATCCATTTAGGAGTGAATGAGAAATTGCCTTCTAAACACCCCGAACTAAACCGGGCTTGGGTTTGGGCTTGGGCTTGGGCTTCACTTAAATTGGACTTGGCTTGGTCCACTACTCAAGAGGTGTGTGCCATTTCGTATATGAAAGGGTGTGTCCCTAGTCCCAAGAGGTGTGTTCCAAGAGGTGTGTGTCCATTCATATGTGAAAGGATGTGTCCCTAGTCCTAAGAGGCGTGTGCCCTTTCATATATGAAAGGATATGTCCCTAGCCTAAGAGGTGCAACCCCATGAATAGATATGAAGTGGGCTATAAATATGCATCTTGTCCATGACTTTTGATTCATTCCATTCACTGCATTTGCATTGCATTTGGGGCATCAGTCTGAGTCAAGAGAGAGTTCTACTACACAATTGGTTCGCCTGTCACATAGTTTGTAGTGCTGCTACTGTGTGGATTGATCATCGTATCCTGGGAGATAGACGCCATTGAAGCTCGTAAGTACCATTGCGGGGGCGAATTTTGTCTTAAGGACATAGTGTTAAACACTAGCCTTGATCAACTGCGAATCTCTGATCTACTAACTACAACAACAGAGTACTGTTTTCCTGCCTTCAAACAGTAAGTTCATTTTATATTCAAACAGAGTACTGTTTTATTTCATTTTAGTATAAACTGTTCTCCTAAAATACTAAAGTAGTTGTACTCGAACTAACATATTTTACCTTTTTCTTTCCTCGCAATGATCTCCTTTCCCTCCCTAAGAAGTTTTAATTTCTTATTATTATCCTAAATGTAAAAATTACGCATCACATCCTAAACATTTTCTCTATTGTTTTCTTTCGAATATAATAGAGTTTGACTGGGCCCACTAAAGGAAAATGATATTAGATCTAGAATGCAGATCATGCCAATAAGTTGAGTGCGTTTCATTAAATATAATCGAAACCCTACAAAAGAAATGCCCTACTCTTTATGAAGATTTCTCTGGGGTTTCTCCTTTTCTGTTTTGCCTTCTTAGGCTGTTGTTCTTTCCTTTTTTATCTCTTCATAATTCAATTGCATTTGAGCAAAAAAAAAAAAAAAAAAAAAAAAAAAGAAAAGAAGAAAAAAAGAAGAGAATTTTACAAAAAAAAATAAAATTATGTGGCAAGTAGACCGAACAGGGAACTTTAGCCTAAGTTACACCAAACAGAAAATCTATACAGAAAAACCAAATTTTTTTTTTTACCTTTTTTTTTTTCTTTTTGTGGTCGACGTCGACCCTCGCTATAACAAGCGAGGGTTGCCATTGACCCTGGATGCACCTTGGGTGTAGTGGATTTGGGAGTTCGTAGTCGCTGGCAACTAAGGGGGTCTTGGTGTGAAAGGTGGGTGATGGGGTGTTGAATTTATGATGTGAACGAAGGTCATGATAATTTGGCTCAACCAAGCTCCATCCCCTCTTCATGTAATCCTTGGGGTGGACATGTGAATTTGTTCATCATTGGATTGGATTTGTGGAAGAGAGGAAAAATGAATAAGATGATGAAATATGCCTGCTCAGGGTCAACAACGACCCTCACTTATTATAGCGACGGTCGCCGTCGACCCTCAACACAGAAAATAAGGGCCAACGTTGACCACCAAAAAATGGTAAAAAAAAAAAAAAAGAGTTGATTTTCTTGTATGGATTCCCTGTTCGTTATGAGTTAGGCTAAAGTTTTCTTTTTAGTCCACTGGCCACATAAAGTTCTTTTTCTTTTTTTCCTTTTTTTTGGTAAAATCCTCAAGACAATATGAAGCGACCGGTTTTCTAAATAATTTCAAATTTTCAGAAGTGGGTCCACTCACATTATTGGTCAATAATCCTCGCCCCCATAAAAAAAAATCATGGCTCCGCCAATGAATATCATGTCATATATCTGTTATGCTATTTTTTTAATTATATTTTGATATTTTTAAAATCTGGTTGGAAAACTAAACAACTCAAGAAACTATAAATTAAATTAGAATAAAATAGGAAATCTTGACAAAAAAGAAAAACGTAAAAGTATGTTTAATGTATATTTTATTTATAGGGATAATAGCAGAATACCTACTTGTACTTTGGTCATATTTCAGACTACCCCCTGTACTTTGGTCTTTTGTACTAAACCTATCTGTTTGAAATGAGATAGCAACAAAATCGGAAATCATCTCTCAATCTGTTTGAAATCTACTGTCTATAGGCATTCTGTGTGTGACCCGATATCTTTCTTCTGGACGAAAGGCACCATTCTGTGTGGCTATTTGCACAGATTCAGATTTGTGTTTGACAAGTTTTCTCAGATATTTCTATCATTTCTTCTCTATAGAGAATGGTGCCTTATCTCTTTCGCCTGTTGCTCACCTCCTATTTGATCCAAACTCATTTCTGCACAGTGACACGCACACGCACACGATATGTGAGTTTGCTTGAATCAAGACCCGTCGATTGCACAACAATAACCCAAGCAATCTCAACCTCAATTTGATACCACTTGTTATGATATAACGGAATAAACTTGCAACCAGCGATATCATTGATCAATAATCACAAGTGAGCACCTAACAAGATTTCTTTAATTCGACATTGATCAATCAGTCACACATGGACACCTAGTAAGATTTAGGTAGTTTGGTAAGCATGACTACAAACATGAAAAACCAAAAATCGTTTATTGTTTTCTGTACCACAAAATGGCTAGGGTTATATATAATGTTAGGACTGTCAGATTCTGTCAATAAAAAAGGAAAAAAAATGGCAGCGAGGTGTCTCGCTATAGCGAGACTCATGCTCGCAATAGCGAGCGTGGACGGGAAAGGTCAGTATGATCCTGACTCTATGAAAGAGTTCGATGATTAGTGTTGTTTTGATTGGAGTTTAATTAGAATACTCAAGCACGGTTTTGGGCCTATATATTGGGTATTTCTTTTAACCCAAAGACACAAGACAAGAAATTGATTCTCTCTCTTGATTTGATGTTAGAATGTCCTAAGAAAGATTTCCTTTCTAGAGCCATTGAAAGATTGTTCTGAATGGCTGCTCTAGAAGGTTTTGTTGTTTCTACTCTCTTATAAAAGATTGATCATCTTGGTGAACAATGAACGAGGAGATTAAGTTAGGAGAACAGTGCACGGTGGAAGTTGTGTTAGTTGATTATGTGCAAGAACAACTACCGTTTTTAGGTCGATTTGTAAATAGAGATAAATGAGCTGTGAGTATATCTTGTAAACTATTCGTGAAATCTTGATTTCTAAATCGTGGTTTTTTTCCCTGAAAAGCGTTTCCACGTTAAATTTGTGTCAGCGTTCTTATGGTGATTGCTTAGTAGATTTATTTGCTAGTTCTATATTATGTGATTGGTTATATCCGTTGTACTGATTTAATTAATTAGACTAATAATCCATTCGAGTGGGTCCTAAAAAACCTTCATAAAAATTGTAATACACACAGAGTATAACATCCAAACTATCCTCGAACCTTAATACATCCCTAGCTAACCCATTTGACTATCTAGTTAACCCATAATACAGGACACATCCAACAACATATTTATATTTAACAACTTTCAAAAAAGTGTCTTAGAATTCCTATAAGAATTCCTATGTACTCAGTTATGCATTGCCCTGCTCAGTATCGAATTCTACATCATTAAACCGTGTGATTAGCGAACCATAAATGATGACCACAATATCTGAAATCCAAGCCATTTCAAGGAAACAAATGACGACACAATTACATACACTTGTCATTTGTCAAGCAAGTGCTCCATGTCACAGAGGTTCGAGATCAGATATAGTAAGTTCATTTGCAGAGCATATTTGTTTTTCAACTAAAATACGGTTTGATTCAGAAGCTGTCCTTCGAATGAAGAATCCAAAAATATTCATAGGCTCGGGAAGTGTCGTTGAATCACTTGTTAACATCATAACTACAGATGACATTGAGGGTCTATCTGTTGGGTCTCGTTGAACACATAACGAGCAGTAAGGACATGTATGTGCAATGCTTCGGAAAATCAGTTCCATGGAAGTCTTTTACGGCTTTCCATAGAAAAACAAGCCCAGCAGAAGAACTTGTGTTGACTTGTGTTAAAAAAAGAAAGAAACCATCAACAAATACCTACATATGTGAGAAGGCTCTCTGCATCCCCAGGAAGATGTTGACTTGTGTTCCTTTTTCCACTTACAATCTCCAGCAGAAGAACGCCGAAGCTAAAAACATCGGATTTGACTGAGAATACACCAGCAAAAGCATACTCTGGAGCCATGTATCCACTGTAATTTTTAAAGCATTAAAATCATAATATGTTCATGACAAAATGGATATGAATTGTGATTTTAAATTTTAATGTGCGCCATGAAATACATTGCAAGAATTCATTCAATTAACATAGGACATAAAATATATGCATTTCAATGGTTAAGAAAAGAAATAGAGAAATTAATCAAGTCTTAAGACTTCATTTTATTCTGAAAGTGTTTTCTCTAACTCGTCGGAGTTGGGTTCACATTTATCCATTTTTACATTTCGGTTTTCTTCTCTGGATTATTTTAATAATCATTATTTTCACTCCCCTTCTGTATTTTAATTGTGATTTTCAAAAGATTAATCTAATAATGGGTCCAAAAGTTACTAAGATTAAACTACTTTAAAGGATCTTTCGTGAACACTACATATGTTTTGGCTTTTACGTCTTTGGAAGATCATATCAATAATGATAAATACCTATTTTGATTCAGTCAAATGTATCTTTTTTAATTTTTAATTAGTTGCTAGACTTTTATAGTCTATCACCACAAGGAGTTGCCAAAAAGATAAAAAAATTCCCTCGATCTATGTTTTTATTAGGTACTTATTCTTAAACGTACAGAGAATAATAACCTTTCTTTTAACTTTGGCAACTTCCACCTTAAATTTGTATTAGTTTCTTATTGTGCATAAAACTTATTGTGGATTTTTTTAATAGTTTTGCCTTAGATCTCACCCAAAAGTATGAAAGGAACACTTAAGATAAATCCAACCAGCTCAAACTTACAACCCCCTATGAATTAGTCACTCATACAACTAAAATAATTGTATTTATATAGGCCTGTGCTCCTGTGCAGATGTCTTGCATGTTGGAAGACAACCCATGAAGCTCACTAGTGGCCCCAGATGATCAAACCAATTCCGTCACACTAAATCACCATAGCATGCAATTAATTCCATCGGTTATACATGGATTCAAAGATTGGACCATTTGACTGAAATAAAAAAAAATAGTGCATTCTAAAATTGTTAAACTTGATATATCAATAGGTTATGATGATAGGATTTACTTGAAATGTTATATATAGAGGAGCATCTTCAACGACTGGAGGCCCCACTCCGCGAGCAGCAGCCCCCGATGCTTCAGCTTCTAGCACCTCCAGCTCCAGCCCTAGCTCCAGCGGCTCAGCCAGCGCGTCAGGTTGCACTAGCACCTCAGCCGCAGTATCGTGCACAGCAGCAGGCACGCGCCCCTCAGCAGCCCCGAGGACAGCAATACCATCAAAGACGTCATCAGAGGCACCATGGCCAGCAGCACCAGCAGCAAAGACCCCATGCTGTGGGTCGAGCTTTCACACTCACTCACGAGGACGCAGAGGCCACAGGCAACGTGGTGGAAGGTACTCTTTCTATCAGTGATCATCTTGCTAGAGTGTTGCTAGATCCAGGAGCGACACATTCGTATGTGTCATCAGCTTTTGCCTTAGTCCTTGATGGGATAGGTGAGGCTATGCCTTGTACATTAGTTGTGTCCACCCCAATGGGTAGGAGTGTAGTGTGTCAGACTTACCACCCCAGATGCCGAGTGTAGATTGGGGAGTGCATTTTGCTTGCAGATCTGATCGTGCTACCCATGCATGACTTCGACGTCATTTTGGGGATGGATTGGTTGGCTAGATACTGAGCAGTGATGGATTGCTTCGAGAAGACAGTCCGACTCACTATCGACGGTATATATGACATGATCAAGTTCGTAGGCGAGAGGAAGCGTCCCAGCACCATAGTGATTTCGGCACTGAAGGCTGAAAGATTGATAAAGTCAGGTTGCGAAGGCTACATCGCGTTCATCTCGAAGGATAAGCCGACCAAGGGAGTCGAAGAGATCCCAGTTGTCTGCGAGTTTCCTGATGTGTTTCTCGACGAGATCCCGGGATTACCACCTGTTAGAGAGATCGACTTCACCATAGAGCTTGCACCAGGCACAGCATCGATTTCCAGAGCTCCTTATCGCATGGCTCCAGCAGAGCTATGAGAGCTGAAGACCCAGTTGGAGGAGTTGCTAGACAAAGGCTTCATCAGGCCAAGCGTGTCGCCATGGGGCGCACCAGTGCTCTTTGTGAAGAAGAATGATGGATTGATGAGGTTGTGCATCGACTACCGAAAACTGAACCAGGCAAGTGTGAAGAACAAGTATCCTCTTCCCCGGATCGACGAGCTCTTCGATCAGCTTTAGGGTGCGCAGTACTTTTCGAAGATAGACTTGAGATCGAGATACCATCAGCTGCGAGTCAGAGAGCAGGATTTGCATAAGACAGCGTTCCGTTCACGCTATGGCCATTACGAGTTCCTTGTGATGCCGTTCGGATTGACGAATGCACCAGCAATGTTCATGTCCCTGATGAACAAGATCTTCGCTCCATACCTCGACAGCTTCACATTTGTGTTAATCGACAATGTGTTGGTCTACTCCAAGTCCAGAGAGGAGCACGAGCAGCATTTGAGGACGTCTCTACAGTTGTTACGCGACAACCAGTTGTACTCGAAGCTTAGCAAGTGCGAGTTTTGGTTGGAGCAATTAGTTTTCCTCAGGCATATCATCTCCAAGGTCGGACTAGCTGTGGACTTAGCAAAGATAGAGGCAGTGATGAATTGGGCGAGACCGAAGAATGCCACGAAGGTTCGGAGTTTTCTCGACTTAGCAGGCTACTATCTATTCGTCAAGAGCTTCCCCACGATTTCAGCCCCGCTGACCAAGTTAACGCGGAAAGATGTACCATTCGTTTGGACTGATGCTTGCCAGAACAGCTTCCAGTAACTAAAGGAGAGACTGACGATAGCACCGATCTTGTCTTTGCCTACTGGTAACGGTAGATTCGTAGTCTTCATCGACGCTTCAAGGACCGGTCTTGGTTGTGTCTTGATGCAGGAAGGGAGAGACATTGCCTATGGATTGCGCCAGTTGAAAGAGCAAGAGAAGAAGTACGCTACTCACGACTTAGAGCTAGCAGCAGTCGTTGCATTAAAGTTGTGGCGGTACTACGTTTATGGAGAGAAATTCGAAGTACATTCAGATCATTGCAGCTTGCAGTTTTTGTTCACTCAGAGCGACTTCAACAACCGACAGAGGAGATGGATGGAGTACATCAAGGATTACGACTTCCCTATCAAATACCATCCAGATAAGACAAATGTCGTAGCAGATGCTTTGAGCAGGAAGACGTCCCTCATCAGTTTTCTAGCAATAGAGGGTATGTGGACCGACGTCTTCAGCAGCTTAGATGTCCAGTTTTAGCCGCTCAGCGAGAGAATTTTGCTTGCTACCATGTCCTCATGGGAACCAGAGTTACTATGAAAGGTCAAGGACAGTGAACGCAACGATCCAAAGCTTGTCAAAGTGATCGAGCAGATTGACTAGAGGTTAGAGTTCAAATTGATTGGTGGAGTGCTCTACTATCAGGACAGATTGTGCATGCCGGATATTCAAGAGCTAAAGGACGAGATCCTAGCAGATACACATCATAGCAGATACTCGATTCACCTCGGCAGCACCAAGATGTACCAGAACCTGAGGAGCTACTACTAGTGGAACAACATGAAGGAGATAGCACGCTATGTCTCCAGGTGTTTACCGTGTCAGCATATCAACGTCGAGCATCAGAAGCCGCCAGGACTACTTCATCAGCTCGACATACCCAAGTGGAAGTGGGAGCATATCACCATGGACTTCATTGCAGGACTTCCAGCTACCAGGAGACGCCACGACGACATTTGGGTGATTGTGGATCGACTGACTATGTCAGCTCATTTCTTGCTAGTTTCGATGAAGGCAGGACTCGACGTCCTTACTAAACTGTACGTGAACAGGATTGTTTTGTTGCACGGAGTTCCAGGGTCGATTGTTTCGGATAGAGACCCGCGTTTTACTTCCCATTTCTAGGAGAGTCTTCAGCAAGCGTTGGGCACCAAGTTGAGTTTCAGCACGGCTTATCATCATCAGACAGATGGGCAGACTGACCGTACCAACCAGACACTGAAGGACATGTTGAGAGCTTGTGTCTTGGACTACAAAGAGAACTAGGAAGATTCCTTGCCGCTTTGCGAGTTTTCCTACAACAGCAGTTACCATTTGAGCATCAAGATGGTACCGTTCGAGGCTCTATACGGAAGGAGATGCAAGACCCCAATTTGTTGGGAAGAAGTTGGTGTCAGGAGTTTCCATGGACCCTCCATAGTCAGCGACACCAGCGAAAAGGTTCGACAGATAGTCGAGAACCTGAAGATCAGCCGCAGTTGATAGAAGAGCTATGCAGATAACCGGCGCAGACCTCTCGAGTTTCAGAAGGGAGACTTTTTTTTAAGGTTTACCCAGCCAGAGGTACCCTTAGATTTGACGAGAAGGGTAAGCTAGCACGGAGATATGTCGGACCGTTCGAGATCAGGTCAAGGATTGGAAACGTTGCTTACAAGCTTCAGCTACCGCCAGAGCTATCAGGAGTGCACGATGTGTTTCACGTCTCTATGCTGAAAAAGTATGTAGAGGATCCCACGCATGTTCTATTCTACCAGCCACTCAACATCCAGCCAGACGCTTCGTACATCGGCAGACCAGTTGCTATCATCGACACCAAGGAGCAGGTGGTTCAGAACCAAACCATTCATTGGGTGAAGGTCTAGTGGGAGCATCACACCCCGGAAGAGGCTACATGGGAGCTACGCGACCAGGTGGAGAAGGATTATCCACATCTTCTACCTCATGTTTGTTCTAACTATGTTTTTTTTTTTTTTTTACATTTGGGGACCAAATGTTTTAAAGGAGGGAGTGATGTGAGGCCCCACCCCTTGTGGGCCCTCAATTTGAACTTGTATACTATTTAATATTATTTATTAGCTAATTATATTAATTAGGGGTTAGTATGGGTAGTTATATGTTCTCCTAAGTTGAGTTAGATTAGCCTAATTATATTAGTAATAGGGTTTTTAGGGGTATTTATCAATTTCTAGGTGAGTTAGTGAGTGGAGGCCCTAGCTAGGAATTAGTGGTTACCATAGGGGGTATTCCTAAAAGTACTCATCTAGAACCTTCCCACCTAATGACCTAAAAGCCCTCTACCCTAACCCTAATCCCATACAAGCATAAAGGGCATTTCAGTCCTTAGCACATCCCCAAATCTATAAATGTAGCTCATTTCCCAAGGTAGCCCTAGCTACTATTTATCTTCTTCATCTCTTCCATTTACCCTCTTCGTCCTCTCTCTCTCTCATTTCTCCCCTAGAGCTGAGCTTTGAGCTGGTTGTTGTACTGGAAAAGACACTAGGAGCTGCAACTTCATCTTCTTGGATAGGGTTTCTCTTTCTTCTCTCTCTTACAGCCTCTCATCTCACTAAGGCAAGTGCAATATACTGATTTAACTTAGGATATATGTTTCTATTCCTTTGATTCTGTATTTTTCAATTCAGTCAATCACATGTGCTAGGTTTACCTTGAGCTGTGTTTTCATGGATTGTTGGCATTGACGGATGAGTTTTACCCATTTGGAAGATCAATGGCCCTCTTTGGTGTTGGATGATGGTGCATTGTAGTGATTTTATGTTTTCATGGATTTGGTGATGTTTGGGAAAGATTGGAGGTGTTTTGGTAGAAAAACGGGTTGAAAGGAAGAAACCCTGAAAAACTAGGTTTCTGCAGTTTTGCGTGTGCCCGGTCGACCGAGCACACAGGATCCTGTAGAAAACAACTGGGAGTTAAATTTCCCTCAGACCCAAAAAATCCATTGTACTCGGTCGACCGAGCCCTGCTCCAGGTCGACCGAGCACACAGGATTTGCAGGGAAAATGTCTGGGAACTGGGACATCAATTTTTAGGATTTCAATATGCCCGGTCGACCGACTAGGCCAGTCGGTCAACCGAGCACACTGCATTAGGGTCGACCTGGGGGTCAACCCCCAGTGTACTCGGTCGACCGAGCCCTGTGCTAGGTCGACCAAGTACACTAATTTCAGTGATTTTTCAGTTTTCAACATTCTGAAGTTGTGATCGTTTGTGGGGCCCATTGACCATCCAAATGGACATTTATTAATGTGCCAAGCCCGAGTAAACGGTGTGACTCAACCTTGACTCGTGGGACCACTGATTAGGGTTTTGGTTGTTTAGTCTAAGATGATTCGATCTTTAAATGTTGTCAATGATGCCCGTAACCTCAGGAGCACCAAACACAGTATCCTTTGGCATCTAAGACTTCATTTAGAGATTTAATTACCGGAGATGGACCTGACCCTGAATGTGGTCTATTACCTAGGTTGGATTGTTGCTATTTTCCTATTGATTCTCATATTTGAAGTTCATACTTCACTTTTCCTTATTACTATCACTCTTATATCTTTACTATAGTTGATAACTGTTAATTAAATGAAAATTGAGGACCTGAACCTAGGATATCTTAGTGGTAACCCGATAGTGTGATTGGGACAACAATGACCCGTGTCTGTGGCTAGGCGGACCCTTTTATGGTCTAAGTATGGATCTATTGTACCCTTAGAATTGGAGAGGTGTATTGTAATTGACTTATAACTCATTTGGATGAGAGTGGACCGTTTATCAGTAGAAATGGATATGATGCCTCGTTTGGACTGTTTTAGACCAGGCATGTGTTGATGGGCCTTGGTATGGATCCAACGAGTGGGCTTGGACTTGGATTGTAATCCATTGACTAATTGATATATGAACCTCTTACAGACTTGGTTAGGACCTTGTTCACGCAAGGCAAAGCCTAGACAGACACAGACCTTTAGAGTTTCCTTGAGTTGGCATAGACATTCACTCGGTTGATTTAAGCTCAACCTGTGGTCTGATCATCCCCAGTAGGAGCTATTTATGAGTGTTGGGTGAGCTATCATGATGAGCTATGTTTTTAGACGGACGGTGCGATACCGAATCTAGTCTTCCCGAGTGATGAGTTTGGTGAGACTGTTGAGTGATTTGCGGGGTTAGTAATCCCCAGCACTGGTGAGATTTCCCTGCCGCAACTGTGTTCAGTATGGGAGGGCCGCGGCATAATATCCCGCGGTATCCAACTCGTGTGAATGTGCCTTATTGTAGTAGATTAGATGGGATGCTATATTATCATGATTCTATATGTTTATTTGCTCAACTGCCTAGATCATTTACCTTGATATTCCTTAATTTATGTAACTGTCTCTACTCTTTTGATGCATATTGTCCTATGTTACTTGTATATTGTGACTTGCCAGATCTTTAGATCTGACCTATCTTTGGTGCTTAGGTCTTGACCCCGAGTTCGCGAACGACGTGCTTGCGCTCGTAGAAGCGCCTGTTGTCGGAGATTTCGTTTGGGGCCCGGCTGATCTAGATGTCGAGCCGGAGGGTGGAGTGCCAGGACCAAGGCTTTGAGCGCTATCTTTATTTTGGGCTTTTGAGCGAATTTTATAGTGAGCCGGGTAGTTATTAAACATGTAATTAACTTTTGTTCTTAACAATTGATACTTTTAAAACTACACTACAATTCTACTGACATTTGATATATATTGATACCTATTCCTTCCGCTTTACTTCTTATGCTTTCACAATTTAACCGTTGTTATTATCTTATTCAAAAGTTTTAAATTGGACCTCACTGCGGACCTACGATCTTGGAAGTTCTCGGATTTTTCGGGAAGTAGCGCGCCAACTTTGGATATTCCGACTACTTTATTAGTATCCGGAATTGGGGCGTTACAATTTGGATAGGACTTGGTCTTTGTCAGCCTTGGAACTAAATCTGAAGAGGAAAAAGGCCCTTATCAGTTAGGGAGATTAGACAGGCCCTTAAGAGATTCCAGTTTCATGCTGGAAAAGCCACTCTACCATTGGCCTTTTCCCCAGGAATCGACCTATAGCAGCATTTGAGAATGAGCTTTTGCTGGGTTCTATCACGGAGGAGGGAGTGGTCACCGTTAATTGGCCATCTATGACAGAAGAGGGAGGATAAACAGAGGGGGTTATCAGTTTGGAGTCAAGGAAAAGGTTTAACCAGTTCCATTTTCCTGAAGGGTGTTGGACTGGGGTGGGCTGGCATTGGGGGGGGGGGGGGGGGGGGTCTGCTGGTCAAATCCAGAACAACGTTAAAGGATAGAGCTAACCTGATTGGCTGTACAGTAGGACATGGAGGTAGAGCAGAGGCAGTCTGATCCCCCGAAGAATAACGTCTAAAGGAAGATCGAAGACCCACGAGGTCATGAAAGAGGAGCTCGAGCTGGCTGACTTTCTAGGCTAGAGGGGAGGGGACAGATGGGAGCTGAGAGCTTGCGACTGGGAATGACTGATGCGAGGAGGAAGGTTGGGTGAAAGGGGAACTGAAGACCTGCGAGCTGCTAGCTGGATGGATGAAGGCTAAATTTGGATGGACGGCGACGACTTGAGGGGAAGAGGATTGCTGCCGAGGATGAGAAGATCGCTGTCGAGAGAGGGAAAATCACTACTCTGGAACATGAGGAAGGACTTTTCCGCAGAAGAGGAGTAAACTCAAATTAGACACTCATCCAACTAAAATAGTTGCATGTATATAGGCATGTGCTCTTGTGCAGTTGTCTCGCACATTGCGAGACAACCCATGAAGACCACCGGTGACCTCAGATGATCAATTCAATTATATCACCCTAAATCACCCCCTAGCATTCACAAATTCCATTGGTTATGCATGGATTCAAATGGACGAGAACATTTGATTAAAATAAAAAAATGGTGCATTTTAACATCATTAAACTCAATATATATCAATGGGTTAAGATGATAGGATTTACTTGAAATGTTATATATGATCTAGTCTGATTTGGATCTTTCGACCCGTAGGACCCTAAGTGGGGGCACAAATTGTCTTTCATAGTGTCGTGTGTGTGACACATCGATAAAAGAGCATGCCTATACAAACATATATTTGGGATGAAATTGCTTTTCAATGGGACCGACTTTGATGCATGACAATCATGAAAAGTTGGGAGATGTAAATGTTTAAAAGTAAGTGATGAGAACATCAAATATATATCAACCCTATCACATTATCCTAATCCTTTTGGGTTTTTATTTTTATTTTTATTTTGGTAAATCCAGATCCTTAGTTTGAAGCCCTCAAATCTAATTAATATACATCTTTAATTTTTTTGTGATGAAATTCAATGATGAATAATGTCTAACACCATGAAAATTATTTTATTTTATTTTTTGTTAATAAAGTGTCAAAAATACTTTGTAAATGTGAGGATATGAATTGCATAATAAATCGTTAGCACTTACTAAGTACCGATGACCCTATTGGTATTTGCTTGATTTTGGTTTCCCCCGGAAATTCTTGCTATCCCAAAGTCAGAGATCCTAGGGTACAGCTCATTATCCAACTAAATGTTGCTAGCCTTTAAATCTCTATGAATAATTCGAAGACGAGAATCCTCATGTAGATAAAGAAGTCCTCAAGCAATTCCATGTATAATATGAAGACGTGTTTTCCAATCTAGATGGACCCTTTTAACTGAATCTAAAACACAACAAAGCCATACAATTAAGTCTATTAGACTAATTAAGAAGGTGGTGCTAGCTGCAAGTAAAATTGTCTGATACACTTATGGTATAATGAGAATGTCATAAGGCTTAGGATAAGAGTAAAATTTAGATAGTATTCATGTACTAATAGAAAGAACAAAGGATGAGAAATAGAGGGAGAAGGAGATCAAACCAAAAAGGATGGCATCAAGGCTACTGTTTGGCATGTATTCATATACAAGCAGCTTCTCTCCACTTTCAATGCAACAACACAAGACCGTCACAAGATTTATGTGTTGAAGTTTAGCAATTAAGATAATTTCATTCTTGAACTCCTCTAGATGTTCTGGCAAGTCTTTTAACTGCAACTTTGTTCCCTAGGCCTAGGGGGGGGGGGGGGGGGGGGTCAGTGATTTCTTAAAACCAGGTCCAATTTCAACAACAAAAGATTAAATCACACACACGGACAACATATTTAACGTGGTTCACCAAAAGGCTACGTCCACGGTTCAAAGACTGTCCGAACACCGATCCGGAATTGGTCTGAATCTATTTAGTCGCACCAACGACAAAGAGCACCAACCCTTGAGTTTCAGATAGCACCCACTATCTAGGAAGCACCTACTCCCTTTCCAAGATGTCTGCACCCACAGACAGGATCACCAAATCCCCAACACCAAGCACCCACTTGATGTTTTACAGAATAAAAGTTTAGATCTTTCTACAGCCCTTCCCCTCTACAATCTCTCTCTCTCTCAATCCCTTACAATCAGACTTTAAATAAATATGAATTGAGAGACACTTATCTAACAGAACTGCTGATGAAGAACCATCTTCTTGATGCAGATTTTCTTATTGACTTGCTGTAGAAGCTTCACAACAGTATCTCCTTGCAAGCTTCTCACCTTCATTCCAATCTCTCCTTTAGTTTTTGATAATACCGTTTTCCAACTTCATATGTCAGATCCTAAAAAGTTGGATCTCAAGCCAATGGAAGAAGTTGCTAACAACTAAAAGATAGGAGGAATATCTTTTTGACTTTCTTGCCAAGCAAAAGGACCCAACATGCAATCCCACGTTTGGATTAGGCTGACTTACCATTTGAGTCAGAAGAATCTGATGGGCCATCTGCTTATTACTTTCCAACACATAATGAGACCCACAACAACCTATCAAGAAGATATATTAAACTCGCTGTGCAGAAAAACTGCAAAATTTGTCTCCACTACAAAATTCATAACTTCCTCTTCCGAGCTCGAAATGACATGATTCTTGAGCCAAATGAAAGATTTATCAGAGGGCTAAAACTTTCATGTTTTGAGATTTAACCCAGATTGAATGGAAGGTGGAGTAAAATCACCTTGAAGCTGACTGGTTACAGAAAAACAGCAACTGAGTGAGGCAGAGTTGTCCTGCTGTCCGGGCCATAACTTTAAAACCTGAAGTCAGATCGACCTGATTCCTAAACAAAAAATCAAGCCCTCTCACTGATGCACAAAAGTCATGTTGACCACTTTTTAATTCAGATGTTAGATGAAGATATATACATAACACCATTTGGTTCACAGCTGTGTTGTAGTTCTGCACCACACTTGTTTGCAATGTTGCTATTCTGCACCACACTCTGTTATGCACCACACTTGTTTGCAATGTTGCTATTCTACACCACACTCTGTTATGCACCACACTTGTTTGCAATGTTGCTATTCTACACCACACTCTGTTATGCACCACACTTGTCTGCACCACACTTGTTAGCAATCTGTTCTGCACCACACTCTGTTCTGCACCACACCTATCTGCAATCTGTTCTGCTTGCTATTCTGCACCACACTCTATTATGCATCATACTTGTTTGCAATGTGTGTGACAATGTGTTGACAATAATTCCAACATATAATCATGCTTGACACTTCATCAATTTTCTCAAAGCATCTCAAATTCCAACATAACATACTTGGGAAGATCATTAACCTCTAATAATTTCTCCTTTCTCTCTGTTATTCAGATATTTACATATGTTTATTCATAAGTTCAGGCCTGAGCTGAAACCCAACCTATTACACCTTGCAGGTTTGAAAATCATGATCTAGTCCAACATAAGCAAAAGTAGAATTTGGCCACCCGAAATCTTACTTTGTGTAGGTTGGGCATTCGAGTTCGTGTTTTTCACTCACTAAGTTGCAGTCCTCTCCTAAAATATGATAAGTCCTAGTAATTCTGTTTTATGTATTGCGTTTATTTGAGTTTGGAACTTACCCGTATGTCCTCTCTTTTTTCGCTGTAGGTAGTTGTAGGAAATGGACATGAAGATAACTATGGCAACTAGTAAGACGATTATCAGTACTATTTGCTGCTTTTTTGCTTCTCCTAGTTGAAAGTTTCTCTCTTTAACTACAATTAGCAAGAGATGCAATGAGGGTGCAATTAGCATGAGTGATAATAGGTTTATGTGTTAATCCATGTCCCTTGAGAAGGAGTAAAAGCAGCAGTAGCAACCAACGGCGATGGAGATTCAGACAGATCATAGAAGGGATGATCGTCATATTTAATGTTACAGCTCAAGCTATAAATATGTCGCTCTAGTCCGAAAGGATTCCTTTCAATGACTCTGGCCATCCCTAGCAAACACGTGTAGCAGTCATTCGCAGACAAATCTCTAGTGCACTGTGCCATTCCATGTAGCCTGATCTGAGGGTTCGATACTCTAGTCACCCTCGTTCGAATCCTGGATGATGAGGCTGAGGCGTCCTTGATCAGAGCTCCTATTTCTTCAACGATAGCTTTTGTGGGGGGCAAAGGGCTGGGGAAGCCTCCCCTCAACCTTACAGTGTTATCAGGATGAGAGAGGAAGCTTTGGTTGGAGTAGCGCAGGATACAGTAATAGTTTAGGACGGTTGCTTGTTTTCTTTTGGGACAGCTGTTGAAAATCTGGCCTATAGAAAAGAAGAGGCACTGGCGACAATCGGCTTCAGACATGCATTGGAAGTAGACATAGATGGTGTTGGGGTCATCTCCATAGGTAGCTTCATAAAAGGTTTGGCGCCAAACCTCATTGTTGTATAAGGAAGGGACGATGGTGTTGAGATTTCTTTCGTACATGCTGCCAGAAGTGTAGTTCGAGGAATTGTAACATTCTCTAATGGGCAGATCATCAGCTGTGACAAGGATTCTTTGAAAATGCAATCCAAACAAGGAAAAAAGGAGCAGCTTCATGCATTTAGATGTCTCAAGGGGCAGATCTACAAAGGTTTCAGGGGAAAAAAAAAAGTAGACGGGTCACCGTGGCCTACATATTTTTCTTCCTTACTAAAAGTCAAATGTGCTGAGGCCTACAATGCTCTTCATTTGTCCACTTTTGTAACATGCATTGCTTCCTGGAACCGGAGGGATCCCCACGTGGGGGGGGGGGGGGGGGGGGGGGGGGGGGGGGTGAAGGAGAGAAAAAGTGAGTTTCTCTCTCTTCCGCCCCCCACGTGGGGCCCCTGTTTGGTCCAAACAGGGGATCCTCTTCCATTGCTTCCTACGCCACATTGCTTTTTGGGACGGACCTTTTACTTATCACCCGTTTACTGAAAATAAATTAAAAGTAAATAAATCTTATTAAAGTGAAATTTAATGAGAGCAAATACAAGAAATAGATTTTACTAAAAAAGCCTCATATATTTGTTATGTCAAGCTCAAGCATTTGGTGACTTTATTTAACTTTTAATATACTCATTCTTACCCTACTTTTAGTATTGCTTGTGAAAAATATGTTCTAAAGTCTAAAATGCTATCTCCAGGGGTGCAACTACATCTAGGCCTAGGGGGGCCATGGACCCCCTTAAGTTTTCAAAATTTTATTTTTACCAGTAAATATTTTGTAATTTTTTTTTTGACCCCTAAATTGTTAAAATCTTCATTTGCCACGCCCCCTAGTT
Organism: Cinnamomum chago; assembly: GCA_038049695.1. Lineage (NCBI taxonomy): Eukaryota > Viridiplantae > Streptophyta > Magnoliopsida > Laurales > Lauraceae > Cinnamomum > Cinnamomum chago. The sequence continues at coordinate 10,008,085 of CP142457.1, read as the reverse complement.
TCACTTTCTGGGTTCGTCCCTGGCTAGCTATCTCCCACTTTCCTCACTTTCAAGTATGAATTGGACATTAATATGATTAAGTCGCATTGTCGAGAATCAACTCATATTAAGTATCAACTTGCAATGTTGAGGAGAGACTCACGAGTTCAATATGCAAAATCTTCCTAAACATGATACATATATGTGCATTAGGTTTGGCTTACAATTCTGAAGCTCAAGCAATGATTTTTGTGAATGTATGAGTAAAACCATTCTACTGTAGATTTGTTCAGTATTGTACTCCCCTTCTCTCAGTGCAATATATGGAGATTTTACTGTAAAAAAAAATCGACCATTTCATTTTTAGAAAACAATACATAAAGATGTGTTTCTCTCCATTCCCTATCTGTTGGACGCTTAGCTACAAAAGTGAGGATGTTTTCCTTCATGTTTCTTGCTTTACAATTCAAATTTAAAATAAAAATTTACTATTCAAGAAATTCAAACCAAATTATATATAGCGAGTTTGAGAGTTGAGACAAACATAATAAGCCAGGAAATACTCCAATGCGAGAATGTGGTCGAGTCTTGATGTCGCGAGCGAGAGACAAAGTGAAGGGCAAATTGGTCCAAAAAAAATGAAGTCTCCATCCCATTCATGACAACAGTATCGGCAAAGTTACTTTTTAAGCCCATTTGGTTCATTTAATCAACGTTCTCAGCACAAAAATATAGGAATGCAAGGACTTGGAACACCAGACCCATGTTGTGGTTGAAGAAATGCCCACGATGAGATTTTTAAGCAAATGCCACAATAAGCAATGACTATTTATTTGGATTTCGGATAACAAGGTGGATGGCAATAAGCATCCCATCCAATTATTTTAAAGAAGCTATTTCCTTTGGATCGGGAATTCCATTACAGTGTCTACACATCAACAAAAGGGTACAGCTCGTATCGGAAGTTGCAGCTTCCACCCAGGACCCTTCCCCCTTCTTTTCCATCACAACAGCTTGGAAGTTCACTTATAGCACTCTCCAGGCATTTCTTGCAGTCACTGCTAGAAAGGTCCCTGGTGCATTGAGTCAAACCATATAGTTTCTTAGACTCCCCCAGTTCCATCTCTCCTTTGGCAAACATCAATGGACTGTGAGAGGCTTCCATGGACAAATCAGTTAGCAGCTCTGCTACTTGGTGATTAAATGATTTTGGGTCATCGACGGTTTTAACGTTCCACAAGTAGAACTTGTTCCTGGTGTCAATTTGGCCGAAAAATTTGACATTGGAGTAGCGCAGGAGACAATGGTCGTACCATATGATCGCCTGTTCGTTATATGGACAGAGTTGACGAATATCACTGGTGGCACCATTGACACATGTCTTGCAGTCGGCAATCGATGTGTCGCCCCGACATAGAGCAAGCCCATTTGCTCTATCTTGGCTTCGCCCAACAGATCCGAGCCCAAAGCCCTTGCGGGGAACTTTGGTCGAGAGAGAAGCCATCAGCTGCTGCAAGTTCTTGTCATAGAGACTATTGGAAGTGTAATTAGAGGTTGAACATATGTGATAAAGAGGATCAACACCAAGGACGGGGTTGAGAAAAAGAGGAATGGACAGCAGAAGAAATGGAATTGCTCTTAAGATACTCATGTTGGTAAGAAATGGAGAATGGTGATTTGTGCATGGCTCTCTGATGTGCTGTGGTTCTTTATATAGGGCTCAAACTAGAACTGTTTTTCAGTGCACTTTGACTTGGTCCTTGCGTACAACTTTGAAGTTTCTTTTGTGAATGGGTAGACGTAGTGAGATTTGAGATGTCCGACTTATTATTTCGGGCAAAATGTCAGCGTTGACGAAATCAATAGAAGGATTGAAGGAAGATTAGTTTTATTTTTTGATTTTGTATGGGCAAGTGGGTCGGTAGCTGCCACTCATATATAATCTTAATAGTTGGAATGAAATGGGCCCACTTTAGTATAATCCTGCAGAGTTTGCACCAGTCTAACTTTATCTAGCTGTATGAAACTTTGACCACCTCAAAAGTATACATCACATGATGATTTAGGTATACTTAATGTTTGTACATATATCTATGTTGGAAACATTTGAGGGCACCTCATCCCCAAGGTTTGGTTTGACTGTGAGGCGATGAGAAGCATTGTCAATTGTACGTATGATTTATTGAATGTGTACATGGTTATGTAAGCAAGTGTGTCTGGTTTAAGGCCTAGCTCAAGGTCCCTTTATTCTTGTCCTTGGAGGCTCGAATGTTCGATTGAAATTTAAAAATAGATACAAGTCTGAAACCTCTAGGGTTTGACTTAAGAGAAATCCCGAGTTCAAGAAATTGATAGAAATCGATAGTGGAGTCCATTTATTCAAAAGCCGAGCTACCCAAAATAAAAGCAATTCCAAGAAATAAGTATCAATAAATTTTACTTTAGTAAGAGTTGTTCTTACATTAAAAAATTACCATTAATTTGATAAAAAGGCATGATAATTAGGAAGCCACCCTTAGTTGGTCCCACAAGGAGTTGCACAATGTAGAATCTTCTTTGTTTAGGTTATACCACGAGTGCAATCAGTGAGCCACCAAACTGATTTGGTCATGACTTTCAAGTGTTCAAATTGGATAACAAATTAGATAAATTCGCATTCATGATTGAATTAAGTTGAGATGGTATTCCACTAGGAGATATGACTCCATCTCCATCTAGAAACCAAAGGTAGGTATACATGAATGTGCAATGTCTGCAAGTGTTTTCAAGGATAGATTGTGGGCGTTTTTCATGGGATCACAATCGAAAGAAGTTAAATTACCAGGTTTATTATTCTAGCAGAATGTGACATGTTTGACTTGTGAATTCTCGATTCCTGGCCGGCATTTGAGTGTTTGGGTAACTAATTGGTTCTAGTGGGGTTGGACTTACTCCACCGAAGGATTAACAAATGTTTCTTTTAGAAAAGTTGAAATCCTGCAACACCAACTTTAACTTTACTGCCGTAATCATCCTTGGAAAACTTGCAAGTTGAACTTTAGGGCCAATACCTTCCGAAAAGCTGCAATTGAGGCAATACCCGTGATATAAGCGGTGGTAAATCCGTACAATCTCAAACCAGAATAGTCTTAACGGGTCTGGGTTTGGTCGGGTCAACGACCTCCTCAGTCCAATTTGCTCAGAGGAAGGACTAAAACATGGGCCTCAAAACCAACTAAAGCACTAACCAGGGAATGGATGCTATGACTACCTTTCACCTAATTAATTTGAAATCTGGCATGGGCTTGGGTATTAGTGATGGTCAAATATTTGATAACCCTAAGTTCTAGCATATGTTCCGAGTGATAGATGAGAGAAATTGGGTTGATCCAGCTTAATTATATTAGTTTAGCTGGTTCTACTGCTTTTGATATAGGCTGACTAGATGCAACTAGTGGGTTTGCAAAATCCCAGTCTGACATTCTAGAATTGCTCCTCTGATTTGTTCATGGTGTGGGTTCGGCTGGGCCAGTTCCATTTGACACCTGTTCCTTTAATTATCAAGACAAGCATTTAGGCTGATGTCCATAAAGTTAGGAGAGGGCCCACACATCAGTGAGATACTGGGCCCATTTTCTATGCCAGTCTGGACCATTTACCGAGGCTTTGGACAAATATAGACCCAAGCCTTTCTCATTTAAAAGTAGGACAAAAATCCCAAGCGCTGACCAAGTTATTTTCTAAAGCCCAAGATGTTAACCCATATCCAAGAGGATGCCTCTTAGCTTGGACCAGGGTGGGCTGGCCAATCCCACGTGCAACCCTAATTCTAGTTTAAATACATTTTGGCTTTCAACGTGACCTAAATTTGAACCCAACACCACTCTTTGCAACATGATTGACCCGCCAACCAAACCCAAAACCCAAGTCTAATTAAATTAAGCATTAATCTGCAAGTTAGATCCATGTCAACATTTTCAAGCCTGAAAATATGTGGACTGGGTCTCAATTGACATATAGATGTTATCCAAAGCACACCGGCCACCTGGCCCATTGCCACCATTGGTCCACGAAATTACACATTTACTTATCCTTATTTCGGCACATGAGGTCACCTTGAGTTATTTTTACATAAAGGAGGAAGATTCAACAATTCTTTCAGCAAGTTAGAATGGGATCGAAAGCACTTAATATGAACACCATGGGATGATCATGGTCATTTATCTAGTCAAAGAACTTTGGGCCCTTTAAAATGGATGGTTACAATCATCTGTCGACATTAATATGAAACCCACCTTTAATCTATATAATGAACTGCTAATCCAATTCTAACTCTGTTAGTAGGTTCAATAAGGTGAACGTAAAGAGGACTCCCTGTAAAATAGAAATGACTCTGGTGATTTATGTGTTAACTGAGATAACCCGCTGAGGGTTGAGACAAGGGACTCCCCTTTCCACTTATATTTTTATTTTGGGGGCCAAAGTCTTGTCGTGCATGCGCACTAATTAATGCTGAAAAGAAGGGGATCATTCAGGGGTTTAAAGTGGCCAGAGGAGCTCCTAGTATCTCACAACTCTTTTTTGCAAACGATATCTTCATGTTTTTGTAATGCCAGCCTTAAATAGGCTAGAGAAATTAAAAATTCACTGGAAGACTATTGTGATTTGTTAGGTTAACTTATTAATTTCCACAAATCTGACATTTGTTTCAGGAAGGGAGCTTGTCACAAGAGATGCAGATGCATTCCGGCAATCCTTGGTATGAGGATTATAGACAATGATGAAAAATACCTTGGGAACTTACAATAAAAATAGGTGCTTGATTATTAAATCTCTCAGCATATAAATTAAAAGTAAAATTTTCTCTTGGAAAATCCCCTTGCTATCTCAAGCTGATAAAAACATCATGATTAAGTCCGTAGCTTGCTTCCGCTATTACTTTGTCCAACATGTTAGTCCTTCGCATCCCTATTGAAACCACAAACTCAATTGATAAAATGTGTAGAGCCTTTTGGTGGGAGCGAGACTAAAGGAAAAATGAAATGTCATACTATCAAATGGGCCGAAATATGTAAACAAGTTTTAGAGGGGAGCTTAGGGGTGAGAGACACCAAAAATAATAATGTAACCCTATTGACCAAAATACCACCATGGAGACCGCTCAGGAGTGAGGGTGGACGTTGAACTCATTCGCCGCGACTCCTACTGCAAACTCGCAAAACGTGTGTAGTCGACCTACCATGCTCTGATACCACTTGTAAGATCTTACACCCCATTGAGTTATCACTTATCATAAAATCAATTGGTAATAGGAAACGACACAACAATAGTTTTCTGGTGAGAGCGAGGGCTCAACCACAATTATGACAGCTCAGGAGCGAGGATGAACGTAAAACTTAACAATCTTTAAGTCAGAACATACAAGGATCCAATTCTATATCTGAATGATCTAAACCCTATATGCATGGATCCAAATCCATATTCCATAGGTTAAGTTGAGGCATATCAACAATAAGCCGAATTAAGAAGTAAAAGGCCCATAGCCTACCTTTACTCAATATCGAACTACCTTACAGCTGTATTGTTGGACCTAGCTTTCTAATCATTTGTTGGGTAAATCAGTTACTAAACTACATGTATTACTTTTACAAGTCGGGGTGAGCTTTGGGCTGAGAAATTAGTCGCTAAACTACATGCATTACTTTTGTAGGGCAGGGCGGGGCGAGCATCGGGCTTTCTATCACTCTATTCCACTACACCAAAAATAGGAAATTGGAACGCTTTAGGAACGGTTTAACGGATTAGGAACGAAAGGATTAGGAACGCTTTTCCGTTCTAAAAGCGTTCCAATTTGGTACCAACCGTTCCTAATCCATTAATCCGTTCCAAAAACAGGAAATTGGAACACTTTAACGGATTAGGAACGGAAGGATTATGAACGCTTTTCCGTTCCAATTTCCTGTTTTTGGTGTTGTGTTCGTGCTAGGTCCATATACTACACATGCAAAAAAAAAAAAAAAAAAATGCCAGCTGGCCCAAGTTCTAAAACACAAGGTCAGAACCCATCCCAAAGTTCCAGCGACTGGGCCCATGCCGTCCCTACCCTTTAGCATCCTCAATCCCAAGACTTCAATACTCGGAAATTTTGAAATGCAATCCCAATATTTCAGCCAGATTCAACTGTTAAGCTTTATTTCTGACATCCTTTCCAAGGCTTAGAAAACAAGTTCAATCCATACCAGCTCTTTATCAAATATGTTAACAAGCCAAGCCATACATCATATATCATTAAGAACACCTAAAATTTTAAACACAAGGCCGCATATTAGGCTCCAATTGGGCCCGATTATGGCCAGTCGCGGTGCAGGTGGTGATATATATATATATTCTAACTTTTTAGTTGGGAGGGACGGAAAGGAGAGAAAATTGGATAGTTGGAGTTTGTGGGCAAAACCAAGATACTCATGTGGGTTTTGGGGGCACACATCATATCTTCATGTCAATTTCAGAGCCAGGCCCAGATTTTTCATATGAGTTTTAGAGGCGGACCCAAGTTCGACAGGGGCAACTACCTCCATAACCCTTTATGTGGGTACACGCCTGCTTAGGGCCTACATTTAATCAATATGCATTGCCTTTAGACAAAGGGATTTTTTTTTATGCATTGGTTGAAAATCTACATTGTTCCTTATGGATTACCACCGGTGGAAATTTCGCACAAATCCAATTCACACACATTGAAATGCTGAATTGACAAGGATTCTAAAAGGATGCTATGCTAGACATTATTCACTTTTGGATTTTTCCCGTATGTAATTCATAAGACCTACATGGCTGTTGAACTTTGAGGATTATTAAAAACCATACCTTTCTAGTACTGCTTCTCTCTAAACCGTATGCAGCAAGGGGAAATGCAAAGAAGGGTGACGTCACTGCCACTAACATGATGTGATACATATAATTCTTTGTTCCATTGAGATATTTGTACTTTTAATAAAATAGTGGTGAGAGTTCGATTTATTTAGATTAAAAAAATAATAATAAAAAAAAAAAAACAATTCAATGTGGAAAAGGATTTTCTATTTTTTTTAGATGGGTGTGTGGTACAAAACCGGTTGTGAGACATGTAAAGATTGCTTTTGTGGTCGAGGAATTTAAAAGAAGACATGTTTGACTGCATGGGCCTAACCTTGTTGCTCACCTTCATTGTTCTAACTTCACCATCAACAAACTCGAAAGGGTGGCTCAGTTGACTTAGGACCAAGGTTTGCATCCGGAGGTTGTGAGTTTGAAATTGTTCTACTCGGATTACAGGAGAGTTTACTCTACTTCTCTCTCGGCACGGGGAGATTAGTCCAGTCCAAAAGATTGAAAATCCTCCGATAGCATTAAAAAAAAAATATCACCATCAACAACAGCTTAATGAGTGAAGTTGTGCCTTTCTTTTAACTAGTCAAGGACGGTGTCATACCGTGATCCAGCTGTCCTAAATAGTAAACAACCTTTTGGTCCACCCAAGACTCTCCATGGTTAAAGCTTGACTCTCTTCAAGATACGATCGTTTTCCTTGGAGAGCTCCCTTCAAATTACCATTTAAATATTTTTTTTTACAAAGCATCTTAAATTTGTAAGGGATCCATGCATAATAAAAAAACACATATGATATAGATTTTTTACCCCATGATCTATCATGAGAGGACCCTACACTTCTAGAAACTTTCCACTTACCAATCACCAAGTTCTATTATGTATTTATTTGTAAATTATTAACATTGTATTTAAGGGAAATCATGGTCATGCACATGCATCATGTTGGGCCCAACCAAAACCAGCATAGAACCAAAGTAGGAATGGAAAAAAAAAAAGGGTAAAAAAAGAGAAGAAAGGGCAGGTTTACCGTAGTAGAAGACTCCTGCAAAATGCAGGATTTCCATTTCTTGGAACGGCGGAAATCCTGCATATTCAGGTTTTTCCACTTCTTGGAATGGTGGAAATCCTACATATTCAGGTTTTTAATCTTGCATATTTAGATTTTTCCACTACTTATATCTTGGAATGGTGGAAATCCTGCATTTTAAGTAGGGGAGCTCATGGGTTGGGCCAGCCCAAGACCGATCCGGGCTAGCCCGCTTTGAGCCAAGCTTGGATATGTAATGAGGGTCCGATTAATAATTGGGCTGGGCTTGGACTCACTGATAGAAAGCCCATAGCCCGGCCCGGCCTGACTTGTGAAAGAAATGCATGTAATTTAATTTAATTTGTGCTCTAATTCCCACAAAAGTGATGAATAGTCCAATTTGGCCCGGCCCCATTGATTAAATGGGCGGGCTCGAGCCCAACTTTTATGGTCCGTGTCCATCTTGAGCAAGGCCTAGGCCCAGTGTTTCTAAAGCAGGACCAAGCCTGGATGTGCCTTAGTCCAACCCACGAACACCCCTAATTTTAAGTGAAAAAAATGACGGCGATTGACTCTTTTTTTGTGAAGAAAAATGAAAGAAATGGAACTAATTTTTTTACAAATCCTCAAAAAAGCCTTCTCTATGGAGGGGTGGGTTGGAAATTCCCACTCTTGATAAGGCCCTATAAAATTTTAATTAATCAGTCTATAGATCACAGAGATGAAGTAACAAAAAAAAAAAAAACCCTTAACCTAGGCACCTTGTAATGTGCACCACTTGTGATTTAATTGGGATTTAGCTATCCTAATACCTTGCAATTGGTAGGACTACCTTGTAATCACAAGCCTACTTTTGGGCCCCGACACATGCACATGGTCAATTTTGAATGGGAGAATTTAATTGTATATATATATATATATATATATATATATATATATATATGTATAGGGAACACTTTTAAAGCCGACCCCTTTTCCGCCACTTCTTTTTTCGGTCATGGCCATACATCGAATATGTCTATCCAAATTTATCAGTCATCCATCTTTTACTCGTCACCGAATTGAAACTATACTAAAATCATGCTTCTAAACCATTAAATCTTAGGGCAATGAATTAAAAGGTTGGGATAATTTTATGGAGTTAAGATATTGCATAGAGGTAGGTCTCATATAAATCTTTTCATCCAATGGATTAATATGATCATCATGCATCTCAGTGGCCGAACTAGGATGAGTGTTTTCCTCCCAAAAAATGCCCTAGCTCTGTCTAGCACGCCTAGCTCCCACCCCATATGTATAAGTAATTCTCCAAAACACCCCACTTCAAAAGCAGGCCTTTTCTTTTTTATACATATATTTTTGCCATGGGGCTCACCTTGAGCCAATCCAATTTTTTCAGACATATTACCCCCAAGTGAATAGCCATAAGTCTAAAAAGCTCATTCAACTCTTTCTCACCATTGGATTGAAATTGTAGGAAATGATAGCTCTAAAATGATTAAGTCTTAGGGCCTTGGGCCAAAGAGTTGGGATGATCTTATATATGTAGTCTAAATTTTGCATATAATATAGGCACGTTTCATATACGTTTCCATCCAAAGACTACAAATATCATGCATCCCGGTGAGTCTAACTAAGAGATGTGTTTCGCTCCAAAAAGAAAAAAAAAAGAATAATCCTAGATAATTTCTAGTGATATATAGTCTCCAAAACGTTCAATTTTAAAAGCGCCCTTTTTTCCAGCCCTCTTTTTTTTTTTTTTTTTGTCATGGGACACACTTTGAGTCAATTGAGTCCTTTCACACACACTATTCCCCTCCCCTAATGAATAGCACAAGTCGAAATTTATCACTCATCCAAGTTTTCGTCACCATTAGATTGAAACCATAACATAATGATTCCTCTAAACAATTAAATAGTAGTGCAATAGATCGAAAGGTTAGACTGATATTATTAGGTCAAAATTCTGCATATAGGTAGTTCTCGTATAGGTCTTCTCATTGAATGGACATGAAATAATTAGGCATCCTAGTGGCCCTAACTAGGGGGGACGTTTTTCTCTTAAAAAACACAGGTATTGTATAGCGCTATCTAATCATTTCATTATGGCCATTTAAACTACTACTAGCACAATACAGTCCATCCATCCATTTCTAAGGGTCTAATTTTCGTGACTAAGCGGTTGAGCGAATCAAATTAAAACCCATCGGAACGGTCTCAACATTGCATTTGTTCTTGTTCTAATCACGTATTCTTAGAAGATGATCTACTATTATTCCAGGACAATAGGTTGGTCATGACTTTCATGCAAGCATTCGAATGGAGATATATAATAATAATTTGAAAAATTCGCATTCATTGAAGTTGAGATGGTGTTCCACTAGGAGATATGACTCCCTCTCCATCTAGAAACTTAGGTAGGATACATGAATGTGTCATGTCTGCAACTTTTTTCAAGGATAGATTGTGGGCGTTTGTCATGGGATCACAGTCAAAAGAAGTTAAATATATAACTACGTTTATTATTCTAACATAATGGGACATGTTTGACTTGTGAATTTCCGAGTCCTGGCCGGCATTTGAGTGCTTTGGTAACTAATTGGTTCTCGTGGGGCTGGACCTACTCAACTGAAGGATTAAAAATGGTTCTTTTAGAAGAGTTCAATTTATATAATTTTTATCAGTCAAAAGTGATCTTATAAGCATTTGGTCATGACAGAATTGAAGCAACTTTGACCCATACCAGGGTGCTCCACTAAACTTAAAATATAAGAGCTGCAAGTAGTAGCCTGGGATAAAATATCCAATAAATTGTGGGCGGCAACTTCTTCCTCGGATGAGAAGTTTTAGGAATTTTGTAATGGATATTCTAATTTATGCCCTTCTGCCCTTTCTAAAAAATAAGGGTGCTCATAGGCATGGCCAGACCGCTTCGGCACCCGGTTTGAGCTTGTAATTAAGGCCCATTGCATAATTGGTTCGGGCTTGGACTAAGTGATAGAAAGCCCAAAGCCTGCACCGGTCTATATAAGGAATGCAAGTAATTTAATTTAATTAGTCCAAATAATTACATAAATGCCCACAAAATTGATAAAAAGCCTCATTTTGATCTACTGAACACCCCTACTCAAAATATTTTACTCTATACAAAAATGAGAGAATTTAAGGAAATATTAAGGGCATGTTAAGTCCAGGGAATTGCACCATTTAAGCATCATTTTAGGGTGAATTATGGGCTTATTAAGGTTAAATGCATCAACTTTCACTTAATTTCATCATTTCATGCATTTTTTTACTTAAGAATTAGAATTTTCCCATTTTCACACGTTTTTTTTGCATTATTTAGTGTTTTATACAATTGTTTTTCGAAGAGTCTCAATTGGAGTAGATTTCTGTTTGGACAGTCCCTGCTTCCATATGGGTTTTCAGTATTTCATGTGTTGAATTAGAATGTGTACAAAATGAGAGTTATATAACTCTATCATGGGACCAACTTTCAAGAACACATAGTAATCTTGGGCCCTGCATTGCTGAATTGAAGTTGGAAAAGAAGTATATTGAAAGATTCAGCAAGTGGACCCAGCACACATGCACATGTGAAAATCAACGGGCAATGGGGGGGAAGGATTATCCATAGTAGCTGTAGATTTAAAATAATTTATGGATAATTCAAATAGTACAATTCTCATGAGAATTAAAGAAGAAGAGTTTGAATCAGCCACAACTGACCTCCTTTCAAAAATGGATCTTGTGGCAAGAATAGATTACATTGCAAATCAAATTTCAAAAGTTAATCATGTTTTTCTTAGGACAAACCATCTTAAACTTGGTATAACTTTTAATCCGACCATCAGATCGATGAAATCTACCCACCGTTAGAAATCTTATTTAGAATAGATGTCTATATATCCAAAGATCAAGCAAATTGGTGTTGAAATGTCTAAGTTGTGATCTTGGGAAGTTAGCTGTGAACTTCCTACTCGGGATTACAATTAGTTACAACAAATGTAGGGCCAATCTTTGTTCAAAATTCAAATTAATTAGAGCAAGGTTAGGATATTTGGAACTCTCCCTTATCTTTTCTCGTTGATAATTTCAAGCAAGAGAAAGGGTCAAGAAGTACTTTGTGTTAAAAAAACTATTTAAGGGGAGCAACCCTCATGTGGACAGATGCCGGCCTTCTCCTCCCATAGGAGGTACTCCCTCCCTTCAACGTCCACTCTTCTCCTCTCTCTTCTTTCTTCTATTTTCTCTCTTATTAAGTGTATTTTGATAATTATATTTGGGTATTCTTGGAGCCCTGCTCCAGAAATTAGGACTAGAAGAGAGAAATCTGAGAGATCTTTCGTACCAATCTAGAGAATCCAATGTAAAAATTTCTAAAGTTGTTCACTATGGATAGTAGTCTGCTAGATTGAAGCATCTTGATGAAGTTAAGTTAGTTTTTTCTACCTTTTATGCAATTCAATTTAATTGTTTGGATGTCTCTATATTATGCATGCTTTATCAAAAGAATAAATTTGTCTTTGTGTCTATGATGAACCTCTGCTTAGAATTCGATTGATTGCACTTTGCTCATATATTCTTGATTATTCTTATGATTTAATCTCTTTGATAGTGTTTGTTTACTTGATAGATGATGCTTGGATGTTTTCAATCTTTATTGAGGTGAAGGATGTTTTTTTTTAATTAAATCTGAGAATTTCTTCTATTGATAGACAAATCATCCGGATCAGAAACATTAAAATTTTTTTACCTAAATTAGTTTGAGACGAAACTATGTAATTGATTGCATAAATTGGTTGATTAACTTACTTGATGAATTTTTGATGCTCTAATCTATTATTATTATTATTATTATTTTCACTTTAGTTTTAATCATTGTAAATTTCCGATTCATATGCATCACTTTTTAATTAATATTTTTGAAAGAAAAATCAGATTTTTAATTAAAGTTCAAAAGTGCTCCCTTTGGGTTCGACCAGTATTTGTCACTATCTCAAAAAGACAACTATGAACTTGCAGTCATTTTACTGGATTGATGTAAATCACACATCCGGGCATATTTTACCTTTTTCTTTCCTCGCAATGATCTCCTTTCCCTCCCTAAGAAGTTTTAATTTCTTGTTATTATCCTAAATGTAAAAATTACGCATCACATCCTAAACATTTTCTCTATTGTTTTCTTTCGAATATCATAGAGTTTGACTGGGCCCACTAAAGGAAAATGATATTAGATCTAGAATGCAGATCATGCTTATAAGTTGAGTGCGTTTCATTAAATATAATCGAAACCCTACAAAAGAAATGTCCTACTCTTTATGAAGATTTCTCTGGGGCTTCTTCTTTTTCTGTTTTGCCTTCTTAGGCTGTTGTTCTTTCCTTTTCTATCTCTTCATAATTCAATTTGCATTTGAGCAAAAAAAAAAAAAAAAAAAAAAAAAAAAAAAAAAAAAAAAAAAAGAAGAGAATTTTACAAAAAAAAGGAAGAGATAAGAAGGCAAGTAGACTGAACAGGGAACTTTATCCTAAGTTGCACCAAACAGAAATTCTATACAGAAAAACCAACTCTTTTTTTTACCTTTTTTTTTTCTTTTTGTGGTCGACGTCCACCCTCGCTATAACAAGCGAGGTTGCCATTGACCCTGGATGCACCTTGGGTGTAGTGGATTTGGGAGTTCATAGTCGCTGGCAACTAAGGGGGTCTTGGTGTGAAATGTGGGTGATGGGGTGTTGAAATTTATGATGTGAACGATTTATGAGGTTATGATAATTTGGCTCAACCAAGCTCCATCCCCTCTTCATGTAATCCTTGGGGCGGACATGTGAATTTGTTCATCATTGGATTGGATTTGGGGAAGAGAGGAAAAATGAATAAGATGACGAAATATGCTTGCTCAGGGTCAACAACGGCCCTCACTTATTATAGCGACGGTCGCCGTCGACCCTCAACACAGAAAATAAGGGCCAACATTGACCACCAAAAAATGGTAAAAAAAAAAAAAAGTTGATTTTCTTGTATGGATTCCCTGTTCGTTATGAGTTAGGCTAAAGTTTTCTTTTTAGTCCACTGGCCACATAAAGTTCTTTTTCTTTTTTTTTTTTTTTTTGGTAAAATCCTCAAGACAATATGAAGCGACCGGTTTTCTAAATAATTTCAAATTTTCAAAAGTGGGTCCACTCACATTATTGGTCAATAATCCTCGCCCCCATAAAAGAAAATCATGGCTCCACCAATGAATATCATGTCATATATCTGTTATGCTATTTTTTTAATTATATTTTGATATTTTTAAAATCTGGTTGGAAAACTAAACAACTCAAGAAACTATAAATTAAATTAGAATAAAATAGGAAATCTTGACAAAAAAGAAAAACATAAAAGTACGTTTAATGTATATTTTATTTATAGGGATAATAGCAGAATACCTACTTGTACTTTGGTCATATTTCAGACTACCCCCCTGTACTTTGGTCTTTTGTACTAAACCTACCTGTACTTTAAATTACAATGCAAATAAAGATGACCGTGATGGAAAAAGTGGAATCTCATACAATGTTTTAACCAATCCTTGCTATATCAAAGAGTATTTGACTGGCGCTGGGAGTGTCCAGTTGATATGAGATAGCAACAAAATCGGAAATCATCTCTCAATCTATTTGAAATCTTCTGTCTACAGGCATTCTGTGTGTGACCCGATATCTTTCTTCTGGAAGAAAGGCACCATTCTGTGTGGCTATTTGCACAGATTCAGATTTGTGTTTGACAAGTTTTCTCAGATATTTCTATCATTTCTTCTCTATAGAGAATGGTGCCTTATCTCTTTCGCCTGTTGCTCACCTCCTATTTGATCCAAACTCATTTCTGCACAGTGACACGCACACGCACACGATCTGTGAGTTTGCTTGAATCAAGACCCGTCGATTGCACAACAATAACCCAAGCAATCTCAACCTCAATTTGATACCACTTGTTATGATATAACGGAATAAACTTGCAACCAGCGATAACATTGATCAATAATCACAAGTGAGCACCTAACAAGATTTATTTAATTCGATATTGATCAATCAGTCACACATGGACACCTAGTAAGATTTAGGTAGTTTGGTAAGCATGACTACAAACATGAAAAACCAAAAATCGTTTATTGTTTTCTGTACCACAAAATGGCTAGGGTTATATATAATGTTAGGACTGTCAGATTCTGTCAATAAAAAAGGAAAAAAAAATGGCAGCGAGGTGTCTCCCTGTAGCGAGACTCATGCTCGCAATAGCGAGTGTGGACGGGAAAGGTCAGTATGATCCTGACTCTATGAAAGAGTTCGATGATTAGTGTTGTTCTGATTGGAGTTTAATTAGAATACTCAAGCACGGTTTTGGGCCTATATATTGGGTGTTTCTTTTAACCCAAAGACACAAGACAAGAAATTAATTCTCTCTCTTGATTTGATGTTAGAATGTCCTAAGAAAGATTTCCTTTCTAGAGCCATTAAAAGATTGTTCTGAAGGGCTGCTCTAGAAGGTTTTGTTGCTTCTACTCTCTTGTAGAAGATTGATCATCTTGGTGAACAATGAGCGAGGAGATCAAGTTAGGAGAACAGTGGACGGTGGAAGTCGTGTTAGTGGATTCTGTGCAAGAACAACTACCGTTTTTAGGTCGATGTGCAAATAGAGGTAAATGAGCTGTGAGTATATCTTGTAAACTATTCGTGAAATCTTGATTTCTAAATCGTAGTTTTTTTCCTTGAAAAGCGTTTCCACGTTAAATTTGTGTCAGCGTTCTTATGGTGATTGCTTGGTAGATTTATTTGCTAGTTCTATATTATGTGATTGGTTATATCCGCTATACTGATTTGATTAATTAGACTAATAATCCATTTGAGTGGGTCCTAAAAAACCTTCATAAAAATTGTAATACACACAGAGTATAACATCCAAACTATCCTCGAACCTTAATACATCCCTAGCTAACCCATTTGACTATCTAGTTAACCCATAATACAGGACACATCCAACAACATATTTATATTTAACAACTTTCAAAAAAGTGTCTTAGAATTCCTATAAGAATTCCTATGTACTCAATTATGCATTGCCCTGCTCAGTATTGAATTCTACATCATTAAACCGTGTGATTAGCGAGCCATAAATGATGAACACAATATCTGAAATCCAAGCCATTTCAAGGAAACAAATGACGACACAATTACATACACTCGTCATTTGTCAAGCAAGTGCTCCATGTCACCGAGGTTCGAGATCAGATATAGTTAGTTCATTTGCAGAGCATATTTGATCTTCATCTAAAATACGGTTTGATTCAGAAGCTGTCCTTCGAATGAAGAATCCAAAAATATTCATAGGCTCGGGAAGTGTCGTTGAATCACTTGTTAACATCATAACTACAGATGACATTGAGGGTCTATCTGTTGGGTCTCGTTGAACACATAACAGCCCAATGTGAATGCATCTCAAAACTTCTTCAGTAGCCGAACATGTTTCCATTATTAGGTTATCCATGAGCTCCAACCCTTTCCCATCACACCAAAGTTTCCATGCCTGCGATTACACGTGTTAACTCATCAATTTAAATAATTTTTATCTACCGGAGCAGTAAGGACATGTACGTGCGATGCTGCGGAAAATTAGTTCCATGGAAGTCCTTCACGGTTTTTCATAGAAAAACAAGCCCAGCAGAAGAACTTGTGTTGACTTGTGTTAAAAAGAGAAACAAACCATCAACAAATACCTACATATGTGAGAAGGCTCTCTGCATCCCCATGAAGATGTTGACGACTTGTGTTCCTTTTTCCACTTACAATCTCCAGCAGAAGAACGCCGAAGCTAAAAACATCGGATTTGACTGAGAATATACCAAGAAAAGCATACTCTGGATCCATGTATCCACTGTAATTTTTAAAGCATTAAAATCATAATATGTTCATGACAAAATGGATATGAATTGTGATTTTAGATTTTAATGTGCGCCATGAAATACATTGCAAGAATTCATTCAATTAACATAGGACATAAAATATATGCATTTCAATGGTTAAGAAAAGAAATAAAGAAATTAATCAAGTCTTATGACTTCATTTTATTCTGAAAGTGTTTTTTCTAACTCGTCGGAGTTGGGTTCAAATTCATCCATTTTTACATTTTGGTTTTCTTCTCTTGATTATTTTAATAATCATTATTTTCACTGCCCTTCTGTATTTTAATTATGATTTTCAAAAGATTAATCTAATAATGGGTCCAAAAGTTACTAAGATTAAACTACTTTAAAGGATCTTTCGTGAACACTACATATGTTTTGGCTTTTACGTCTTTGGAAGATCATATCAATAATGATAAATACCTATTTTGACTCAGTCAAATGTATCTTTTTTAATTTTTAATTAGTTGCTAGACTTTTATAATCTATCACCACAAGGAGTTGCCAAAACGAAAAAAAAAATTCCCTCGATCTATGTTTTTATTAGGTACTTATTCTTTTTTTTTTTTTTTTTGCTTAAAGGGTAAATAGTATTAAGAAAGAAGAAAAACAGGGAAAGGAATATACAAAGGTCAAATTGGACCTCCAAAAGAAGAGAGAAAGCTATGAAGAGGAGCTAGAAACAGAGGGAAGCAGAGGCCAACTCCTTACACTTTCAAGGAAAGACAGATTGCTTGGAGCTGGGGACTGCAGAAGGGAGTAGAAGTGTTCTCCAGCGTGAGTTTGATGGCTTCCTGCAGTTGCAGAATTAAGAGATTGAAGGGAAGCCTGAGGTCTTCAAAAATTGAGTTGTTCCTAGACTTCCAGAGAGAGTAGATAACTTCCAAGAAAACAGCTGCCATGAACTTCCTTCCTGGTAAGTCATTTCCTTGAGAAAGAGAAGTCCAAATAGCTGCAGCTGAGAAGAAACTTGGAGGCCTCAGTTTTGCTGCACTAAAGAGCCAACTCCAAGTCAGGCGAGCTTGAACACAGGAGAAGAAGAGGTGAGGAACAGATTCTCCATCTTGAAGACAGCTACTGCATCTTGAAGCTAAAGAGTATCCCCAGCACTTAAACAGAGAGTCAGTTGGAGTTTTGTTGTGGAGCAGGCGCCAACCAAAACACTTTAATTTAGGAGGGGAGATGCTATTCCAGATGAGATTCGTCCAAGGGAGGGAAGATCCTCTAGTTCTGACTAGATTCCAAGCAGATTTCATGGAAAGGTGGCCATCTGGAAAATCTATCCATCTAAGAGAATCCCTGAATTCCTGTCTTAGGGAGAGACCTGAGAGTTGGACTAATAGTTGGGAATGGAGAGCTGGCATAGTTCCTTCTGGGACTGACCAGGAACCCGAATGGAAAAGGGAGGAGAGAAGTTGATCCTGGGGAAAATTCTCTAGAGGAAATCTCTCAGAGAGAGGGACTTCTCCATTCCAGGAGTCTAACCAAAGATTGATATCTTTACCATTACCAACTGCCCAAGTAGAACCGCTATGAAGAAGAGGAGCCAGGCGTCTCATTTTCCTCCAAATGCAAGAGCCATAAACCGAGTTCTGGTGGTGCCAGATTTGCTTGAATTTGAAATATCTATCCTTGAACCATGCAGACCAAAGGGAAGAGGCTGCAGAAGTGTCCCAACCAAGCTTGAGGAATGAGGCATTATTAACATCAGCTATTTTCCTTAAGCCAAGACCTCCTTCAACCTTAGGGAGAGTGACTGAGTCCCAGTTAACATAGTTGGGCTTAGCTTGGAGAGCTTTACCTGACCACAGGAAAAATCTCATCAATCTCTCCACTTCTTTACAAATTGAAGCTGGAAGAGGTAAAATGGCTGCTAAATGGATAGGCATGCTGGAGATCACATGCTTAACCAGGACAAGGAGACCTGCAAAAGAAAGAGAGTTTGCTTTCCAAGCACTGAGCTTAGCTCTGACTGAATCCAGAAGTTTGAAGAAGTGACGCCTTTTAGGAGTACCAAAGCAGATTGGAATGCCCAAGTAGGAGAGCTGAGACGAAGACTCTTTGATACCAAGAATGGAGCAAATTCTGTTCTTCCTTCTAGTGCCACTTTTCCCTAAGTGGAGTTGGCTCTTTTGGAGATTGAAAAACTGTCCTGCAGCTGCCTGGTAAGACTCCAACAGATCTTGCAGAACTAATACACTGGTTGTAGCTCCTTTCATGAAGATAAGAATGTCGTCTGCGTATAGAAGATGGCAAGGGGTGGAGGGGACTGAAGAGATCTAGCGAAATATCCCTTGGGTTAGTAAACTCTGCAAATGCAGGCTTAGTATTTCCTCCGCTAGAATGAAGAGGTAAGGAGACAGGGGGTCTCCTTGCCTTAACCCACAAGAAGAACTGAAGAAACCATGCGCAGACCGGTTAAGAAGAACAGAGCATTTTGAGGTGCAGACACATTCTTTGATGAGGTTTATCCAAGAGTCAGAGAAGTTGAAGAAATGGAGGGACGTGAATAGGAAGGACCAGTTTAGCTTATCAAATGCTTTGGTGATGTCTAACTTGAGGCAAAAGCTTCCTTTAGATTGCTGGGAATTTAACTTCTGGAATAGCTCGAAAGCCAGTCCTGCGTGGTGTTGAATACTCCTTCCTTTAATGAACGCAGCTTGATGATGGGAGATCAGCTTTGGAAGAATGTTTGCAAGTCTACTAGCTAGGATTTTCGAAATAATTTTGTAGGAGAAACTTAACAGGCTAATGGGTCTGAAATCAACAAAATTTGTAGGAGATTTGGATTTAGGAATGAGGGCCAGGAAGAAGGTGTTAGAGGCTCTGAGGATTCTTTTGGACTGGAAAAAATGCTGCACTGCCTTGGTCACTGTGAGACCAATAATGCTCTAAGCTGAATTGAAAAACACTCCGTTGAAGCCATCCGGACCTGGACTGCTGTGCTGCTTGAGGCCAAAAACTGCATCTTTTATTTCTTCAGCTGAGGGGGTAGAGGTTAGGATCATGTTCTCATTATCAGAGACTTTTGGACTGTCAATCTGAAACAGAGAGGGGCTGGGGTGGCAGTCCTGAGATTGGAAGAGATTGAGAAATATTCAACTGCCAGAGCTTGAATTGAAGCTGAGTCTTCAAAGGTCCTGCCATTAACTGTGATATGATGAATCTTGTTGAAAGAGCTCCTTGCTCTCGCTGAATGGTGGAAGAACTTTGTATTTTGATCACCCTCCTTCATCCAGGCAATTCTGGATCTCTGAAGCCAATGAACCTCTTGGGCTTTTAGAACAGCATGGAGCTCCGACCTGGCAGAGAGAAGATCTTCATTGGCAGACTCAGAAGGAGAGGAGTCTAGCTGCTGTTGGCAATGAAGCACACGAGCTTCAGCTGCAAGAATGGTCTGGTAAGTGTTACCAAATGTTTCTTTACTCCATTGCTTGAGAGAGGTCTTCAGGGCCTTTAGTTTTTGAGCAAGGATAAACAGAGGATTTCCGAGGATAGTAGCATCCCAACTGGACTAGACAACCTCCAGGAAAGAGGGGTGTAACAGCCATTTATTTTCGAATTTAAAAGGAGCCTTGGAAAAAGAGGCTTGGTTTTTTAAGGTAAGGAGGATTGGGCTGTGGTCAGAAGATATCCTAGGGAGATGAAGAAGAATGGGGTCTGGAAAGTGAGCCAGCCATTGGGAGCTGACTAAAGCTCTATCTAGTCTTGCTGCAATGTAGGAGAGACCTTGTCTATTATTTGACCAAGTGAAGGTGTTTCCTGAGAAAAGGACTTCTGTTAGGCCTGCTTGAAGAACTGAAGCTTGGAAGTCTCTGAGGTTGGAGGGATTGGACTGGCGGAGGCTAATTCTATCTGCATGGGAGAGAGTGGCATTGAAGTCCCCTAGGACGCACCAGGGGAAGGAAGTAGAGGAGGAGTCGATGAGCACTTTCCAGAGCTCCTTCCTGTGAGAGGAGTTATTGGAGCCATAGACGCCTGTAACAATACTAGATAGGCCAGTGAGAGAATTGTGAAGGAGCATGATGGTACTTATTCTTAAACGTACAGAGAATAATAACCTTTCTTTTAACTTTGGCAACTTCCACCTTAAATTTGTATTAGTTTCTTATTGTGCATAAAACTTATAGTGGATTTTTTTAATAGTTTTGCCTTAGATCTCACCCAAAAGTATGAAAGGAACACTTAAAGATAAATCCAACCAGCTCAAACTTACAACCCCCTATGAATTAGTCACTCATACAAGTAAAATAGTTGCATGTATATAGGCGTGTGCTCCTGTGCAGATGTCTTGCATGTTGGAAGACAACCCATGAAGCTCACTAGCGGCCCCAGATGATCAAACCAATTCCGTCACCCTAAATCACCATAGCATGCAACTAATTCCATAGGTTATACATGGATTCAAAGATTGGACCATTTGATTGAAATAAAAAAATAGTGCATTATAAAATTGTTAAATTTGATATATCAATAGGTTATGATGATATATAGGATTTACTTGAAATGTTATATATGAGCTAATCCCATTTGGATCTTTTGACTTCTGACTCATCCATGATTAAGGGCCCCAAGTGGGAGCACAGGTTATCTTTCACGGTGTCATGTGTGACAGTACATCTATACAAGAGCATGCCTATACAAAACACATATTGGGGACAAAATTGCCTCTCAATGAGGCCCACTTGTATGCATGACAATCACATAGTGGAAGATGAAAAATATTAATTTAAAGTAGGTGATGAGAACATCACATATATATCAACCTGATCACATGGCCCTAATCCTTATTTTCAAGTCCTCAAGGTCTGAATAGTATATAGCATTAATTATTTTGGTGATGAAATTCTTTGATGAATAATGTCTAGAACCATGAAAATTCCTCAGTTTTCTATTTTGTTCATAAAGTATCAAAGTTACTTTGTAAATGTGAGGATATGAATAGACTAATAAATCATTAGCACTTACTAAGTACCGATGACTCTATTGGTATTAGCTTGATTTTCGTTTCCCCCAAAAATTCTTGCGATCCCAAAGTCAGAGATCCTAGGGTTCAGCTCATCATCCAACAAGATGTTGCTAGCCTTTAAATCTCTATGAACAATTCGAAGACGAGAATCCTCGTGTAGATAAAGAAGTCCTCGAGCAATCCCGTGTACAATATGAAGACGTTTTTTCCAATCTAGATGGACCCTTTTAACTGAATCTGAAACCCAGCAAAATGATACAATTAAGTCTGGTAGACCAATTATAAGAAGGTGGTGTTAGCCTCAAATAAATAGTATAATGAGGATGGTATAAGGCTTTGAAGAAGGTGACTAGGATAAGAGTACGATTTAGGTAGTATTCATGTACTAATAGAAAGAGCAAATGAAGAGAGAGAGTGATCAAACCAAAAAGGAAGGCATCAAGGCTGCCGTTTGGCATGTATTCCTAAACAAGCAACTTTTCTTCATTTTCAATGCAACAACATAAGAGCCTCACAAGATTCCTATGTTGAAGTTTGGCAATTAAGATAACCTCATTCTTGAACTCCTCTAGACCCTGACCAGATGTTCTGGCAAGTCTTTTAACTGCAATTTTCTTCCCACTTGGCAGCAAACCCTGTAAAGTTTTTCATTAAATACATTTAGAACAAAAAAAATCACAAAAAACACAAGTTTTTTCTCCAAGCATTGTCAATAATATCGCTTTAACGTTGCCGGAAATGAAATTTTTTTTTTCAGATTTGAGGTATTTCAAGAGATATTATCGGGAAAAATATTGCAAACACCAAATTGTTTTTTAAATTGTAAAATATTAAGATCTTATTTGTTTGCGTCAAAATACATAGAAATTTAATTCATAGGAAATTATGGCCAAATGAGCTCCACTCAAGCACTATCCAAGAGGTGAAGTAGGTGTGATATCATGACTTGAAGGAGATACAGTAGCAATGTAGATGAGACCTTCACATTTTTAGGATTTGAGTCACAATTATAATGGGTAGGTATTCACTTTCCATTTTCCCTTAATTCACTTTCCATTAAAACGGAAGTTATTTGATGGTCATTTTTTTATATTCACATTGAATCTTTATTTTTTACCACCTATAGCTATGGCATAAATTTTTGTGTATTCAATCCCTATGCATGCTTATTCAAACAAGCAAGCTGTAAAACTTTGAAAACAAATACAACTAACAAGTAAAAACCCATTTTATATAATTTTCAAAAATGATTGTGATTTTATCAGAGTAAATTCACATATTTCTAAGAACATCTTTAATTTTTCATGAAATTTCTAAATGTCATGAGATATTTAACAAGGACACTATTGGAATATTAGTGTAGTGTGCTTCCAACAATTGATAACTGGCCGGGGATGGTGAAAGGTCAAGTGGCGGTAGGTCATAATACTATTTATTAATGTTAAGTATTGTAGTACAAATTAAATGGTACATTTTATGAGTACTTTTTTGCTGTAAGGATAAATTGTATTAAAAGAAGAAGGAAGAAGAAACATGAATACAAAAAATGGAGGGAGGACGGGATTAAGAGAGGAGACCCATCCCCTAAGAGAACTACAACAAACAAAAGAGAGGACAGCAGGGCCTTCCAAGGAGCAGAGAGAGCTCCCAAGCCCAGAGCCCAACGCCAAGAGCAAAGAGCCAGAGCTCTAATCTTCAGGGACTAATCTCAGAGAAACAAAAAGGGAGCTGAGTTGACTGCTAACAAAAGGAGGAGTCATCTGAGACTGGGAGAAATAGAAAGCTTCGAGGATTTGAGCTTGAAGTCTGTGGAGAGAGGGACTTCTAGAATAAAAAATGGCTGCATTTCTTGCCTTCCATATGTAGTATAACACTGTGATGATGATGGCTGCCATGTATTTGGATCCTTTAGCATCACTACCTGCAGAGAGAGTCTTCCAAATTGACGAGGCAGAGAAGCTGGGTAAAGGAGTAATCCCTGCTGCTTGAAGGAGCCAGGTCCATATGTCTTTTGCAAAATCACAGGAGAAGAAATGATGGCCTGCAGAGTCTTCTGCCTTATGGCAAAGGGAGCATCTGGAAGCCAGAGAGAAACCCCTACGTTTCAACCAGGTTTCAGTAGGAGTTTTGTTGTGCATCAGTCTCCAACCGAAGCAGGTAACTCTATGAGGAGAGATGTTGTTCCATATCAAAGTAGGCCAAGTAAGAGGCTGAGCTCTGTGACGAATTTGCTGCCAAGCTAATCTCAGGGACAAGTTACCATCAGGGGAGTCTTTCCAGCTGAGGGAGTCTCTAGAAGCAAGGATTGGAGAGAGGTCCTTGAGGAGATGAAGCAGGTGCTGCTGAGCTGAAGATGGCAAGAAAGCAGGGGTGACCCAGTACCCAGCTTGGAAGAGAGAAGAGAGTCGTTGATCCCTGGGGAATTGCAGATCAGGGAAGCTAGAGGACATAGGAGCTTCTGCTGACCAGGAGTCATGCCAAGCATTTATACTCTGACCGTTGCCAAAATTCCAGGAGCTACCTTGGTGAATGGATGGAGCTAAACGACGGATTTTCCTCCAAATGCAAGAACCTATGGAGGAGTTCTCCGAGCTCCAAATGGGACGAAACTTGAAGTACCTGTTCTTGAACCATTGGGACCAGAGAGAGATGGAGGTGGAAGCTAACCATCCCAGCTTGAGAAAGGATGCTGAGTTGACTTCAGCTATCTTCCTAATTCCCAATCCTCCTTCTGCCTTTGGAAGGGTAACTATTCCCCAGCTGACATAGTTGAGCTTGGAAGTGGGGGAGATTCCAGACCAGAGAAAATGTCTCATGAGTCTCTCCATCTCTCTGCATGTAGCAGCTGGCAGAGGAAGAGTGGCAGCCAGGTGAATTGGGAGGCTAGAGAGCACATGTTTGATGAGGGTAACACGACCTGCAAAAGACAGTGAGAAGGCTTTCCATGCAGAGAGTCTAGACTGCACTTTATCCAACAGAGGGAGGAAGTGGCTTCTCTTTGGAGTCCCTATGCAAATCGGAATTCCCAGGTATTTGAGGTGAGATGAGGCTTCTTGGATACCAAGGATTGCACTAATTCTTCTCTTCCTTCTCATGCTGCATTTTCCAAGGAAAAGCTGGCTTTTGTGGAGGTTGAAGGCTTGGCCAGCTGCCAACTGATAGGACTCCAGAAGATCCTGCAGAATAAGAACACTTGAAGCTGCTCCTTTCATAAGAATTAGAATGTCGTCTGCATACAACAAGTGGCAGGGGGTGGAAGGGATCTTAGAGAGGGGAGTGAAGAGGCCTTGGGTTTGGAGATTGTGTAAATGAAGACTCAAAAATTCTTCAGCTAAGATGAAAAGGTAGGGAGACAGAGGGTCTCCCTGTCTAAGACCTCTGAAGGAGCTGAAGAAACCTTGAGGCATCCTATTGAAAAGCACTGAACATTTAGAGGTGCATATGCACTCTTTGATCAAAGAAATCCAACCTGCAGAGAAATTAAAGAAATGGAGGGCAGCAAACAGGAAGGACCAGTTCAGTGTGTCAAAAGCTTTAGAGATATCAAGTTTGAGGCAAAATGAACCTTTGTTGAACTTTGAATTCAACTTCTGGAAAAGCTCAAATGCCAAGCCAGAATGTTGCTAGTACATTTTATGAGTACACATAAGATAATTTGAATTCATAATCCCATGGATCTAACTAGAGCTGCATAAGTCAACGGGCAGGTTTTACACAGTTACCAACATATTAGTCAAGATATCTAGGGCTCAGCTTCTTAGTTTCTCCCTTTCTTTCTTATACATACAGTGGCCTATTAGGCTTTCCTGTTTTGGGGATTCTTGCCTTTTGTTTCTCTCCCTCCTTTGTTCTCTCCCAACTTTCTAATACAATTTGTGTTTTAGCAGGACAAAGAAGAGTCAAAATGAGCCTAATGCCTACGTGTGGCCACGATGAAATACGAGATGAACGGATTGGATTTGTGATTGGGCATTTGGATGGCCCAGATAACCAACGAGAGCTTCGCCCTATTCTTCCCTTATGCACTGGCTATGAAAATCTTGTGTGTTTCATAGGAGGCTACAGAAGGGACAGTGACGTACGTCCATTGTATAATACTGGGTGGATTTCTTTTCATCATAAATATCCCAGGTTAGTAGGAAAGTAATCGTATTTTGGCAATGAAGGTCCTAAGTGGGTCCAAATTCTATGATCTAAGGACCTTGCTATTTTCAAAAGGAAAAAACCAGAGCCACCTCATGTGAGACTTGACCAGCTTTCTCCTTTCTCCGGTGTTTCTTTCAATGAAATATTTTTACCGACTTCAGGTTATTAATAAAGTTTTCTTTGCATACTGGGTTTGAAATGTATTGTAAAGTGTGTTGTTTAGGAAACAGAGATTTATTTCTTCACTTGCATATGATCACAACAAAATTAGGGAGCTTGATCATTTTGAATTATGGATCCAATAATTGGTTTTTACCAAAAGTATCCTCTGATATTCCTATACCGGTATACATGCAATGCCCAAAAGTATCTTTTATATAGCACACTTTATTTTTTTCTAGACGAAATTGACCTTCACTTTATCTCTCGCAAGCTCCAGATATGACTTGCGAGTTCATAACAATTACAAGCTCAAAATTTTGGGTCTATGTATGTGTCCAACATCATTCGCGATGTCGAGAAGCAACTTCTAATGTCGAAAAGTATTAAAATGATTAAGTTGCAATGTTGAGAAACAACTTGCAATGTAGTTTAAAAGAATCCCACAAGTAGTTATGTGTTTTGTTTGACATTTATTTTAAACACATATTCCAAATCAATAAACGTAAAGGAAAAACATCATTAACTTTGAAGAAAATCCTCTCCATGATTGGGAAATAGAGCAGAGCATACATTTTAGTAAAAATGAAGAAGTTAGATTTTCTTAGCAAAATCTCCACAAATTGTACTAATAGCATACTTGCGGTTACTATATTCATTATTGAAGAAACTTATCATAGAATGGCTGAACTCATACATCAAAATAAATCATTTCTTCATATTTAGAATTGTTAGTCAATCTAAATGCACCTCCATGTATATTATATATCTTTTTTAGATTTAACTATTAAATTGTTAAGTCTTTTCTCGACATTGCAAGTTGTTTCTCAACACCGCGGATAATGTTGGACACATACATAGAGATAAAATTCGGATCATGTGAGTGTTGTCTGGAACTTACCAGTCATATTTCGAGCTCACGAGTGTCGTGTCTCGAACTTGGGAGAGATAAAATGAAGGGCAATTTAGTCTAGAAAAAAAAACTAAGTATGCTATATAAGTTACTTTTGGGCGTTATAGGAATTTGAATATACGATGCTTTTGGGTGTTACAGGTATTTGAGGTACAATTTTGCTCTCTCCATATTTTTTTTTTCCATGGAAGAGAGGAATCATGTATTCCTTATTCTCTTAGGGCACGCTTGGCAACGATTCGCGTTGGGGATTCCATGGGTATTTTCCACACGATCGTGGATTTATCACGTTTGGTTCACAGCGAATTTTAAGAGGACAAACGCTGGAAATCCGCAGAAATAATTATTTCTTCTTTCCGACCTGCTCCCCTTGGACTTTGGAAATCCGCAGAACCAAAGAAAGGTAGAGCTATAGTGCGTATGTACAGTAAAAACGGTAACTTTGACCATAATAGGATTTTGCTTTGGAAATCTATCTTTTTGGTCCCACAATCAAGATCCAAACCGTTAATCATTTTTAAACCCTAAAAGCTGACTATATAATGAAATATCAACCGTTGATTCATCATAGATTTCAAGTTATTTGCAATAGAGTCTTGACCATTGGATCATAATTTAAGAAATTCCATGGGCCCCATTTTTAAAATCCAAGCCATGCAATCTCTTTAGAATGCCTACAACGGCTATGTATCCAACTATGGTAGCCTAATTCATCATGGATCACAAGACATCGGCCAAAAACTACTAACCGTTGATTTTACAAAGTGAAAAAAGAGGATAAAAACAATTTATTTTTTCAATTTTTTTGTTCCTGTGGGGCCCAAAATCATGATCTAAACCGTGAGCCATCTCTAGAAGGTAAAAAAACGGCTAGCTGCTCAAATTTCAGCCGTTGATCCTCGCTATATTTTGAGATATTTCCAAAAAAACGTCTAGATTCTAAAATATTAAAAAAAAATTGTGGGCCCCTTCATGCGATCTAAACCGTTTAGATACTCTAGATGGTCAAGAACAACTTTGAGTAAAAGTCTGAGGTCTTGATTCTTCGTGGATCTTGAGTTATTTTTAAAAACCTTACAACTATTACGTCACATATTCTACTAATGGTAGGAATCCTCTTTCAATGCCAAACCTAGAATTATCGGTACAAATACTGTATAAGGATATCTTTAATTCCAAGAGTTGGAGGGAATCCATTAAACAAAGGATTTCCCTCTGCTTACCAAATGTTCCCTTAATGGAAAATGGAATCCTCACTCTTGTGAAATCCTCGCACATTTTGTATCAGAACATAAATATAGAATTGGATTGCACAAAAAATCAAAGCATTTTTCCTATTTGACGAAATCCTCTCATTGCAAAATTGCGCTAATAGTGAAGGAAAAAAAAACACTTAACCGTATTAAAGGAGGTAACTTGAAAATATATTATTATTAACCAAAGAAGGGAGTTCCTAAGCTGGACGAAACTTGCATATCTGGTTCACATTGAACTCATCACTGACTCAACACACACATTGGAGGGATTGGGCCGGTGACACTATGTCGGGTAGGATTATATTATTAGCATGGTTTGCTTAGTTGCTTATTTTATTAGAATTGGATTTCCTATTGTGGGTAGTTTTCTTGCATACCAAGTTAGGTTACGGATATTCTATATATTGGACTCCTTGTGTTTTTATCAGCTATCAGTTAAGTCAAAAAAATTTTGGTTTTTATCCGAGTCCAAAAATACCAAGTTTGGTTACGGATATTCTATATATTGGACTTGGATTTTTATCAGCAAGGTGAAAACAAAAATCTAGAGTCTGGAGTCCAGACTGATAGCTTCCTGCTTGAGGTGAAGTCATAAACCCAAACTCAGCTTGAACTCCTTGTGGGTTTGAAAATCCAGATCGATGTCATCCGAAGTAAACAAAAGTAGAATTTGGCAAACCAAAATCTTACTTTGGGCTAGGTTGGTCGCTCAAGATAACATTTGTTACTAACCAATATAGCATTCCATATTTCCTGAAATAGGATAAGTCCTAGTAATTTCTTGATGCCTCTTATTTATTTGAGTTTGGGATGTACCTATATGTTGTTTCTTCTTTTGCCATAGGTACATATAAAAACTTAAGATGAAGATAACCACCGTAGAGGCCACTAGTAAGACGATTATAACTTCTATATGCTTCTTTTTTGCTTCTCCTTGTTGAAAACCTCTCTCTTCGACTACAATTAGCAAGAGATACAATGAGGGTTCAATTAGCATGAATAATAACTAGCACAATAACATGTGGTTAGCATGTAAGCACGGGCGTGTTCACCAACAATTGAAAAATATATTCTATGATCCATTAAAAAAATTAAATAATGTAAAATCATTTTCAAACACGTACTGACATCAAATTGGTTTAGATGGAGCATAAAATTTTAAAAATGTAATAAAATTAGAAGAAAATATTAGGAGAATACCTATTTTTTCTCAATCCAAGAGTCCATCGAGTTTAAATGGGCTAGGAGAGAAGTATGTTAGAATGAAAAGAGCAGAATAAGATTTAGAATAGAAATAAAGTTACTAGAGAGAATGAAAAGTAGGTAGAAGATTTTAGTGGTTACAATCACATGTTGGAAGTGGGAGGTGAAAGTGAGTTATTTGTAAAACATAGGTATAACTTCCGGCTTAAATAAGAACTTTTGGTCAAAATTAACTACAAAACCCTCTGCTTTAATTTAGTATAATAGATAATGTTCTTCTATAAAGAACAATTAGTAAATCGTTGAGCTAATCATGGCCGGCTTGTGGGCCTCACTTTGATGTAGGTAATTATGAGGTATTAGGGAGATTCAAAGGCCTGTACATGACCTTAATTGGTGTGTGGAAAAAAGTGAGAATGATTTGATTATTTAATCTCTTTCTAGGTCCTTATAATTGTATGATATATATTTCTTAGACAATATATTAGCTCATGTGCCTTTAATAAGATCAATCCAATGCTATGAGAAGTAAAGATTAGAATCAAATTTTAGTGAGATCCAATTCAAGAACGAAGGTCAAAGGAGGGTTAGCCATGCTTGGCATTATTCAACATGTTGCAGATGAGTTTATGAACCTAGATCGAAAGAAATTAAACCAGTAGGCCGAATGAATACCATGACATCCAATGAGCTTAAGTTTTTATTAGACCAATAGATTTTTTGTTCTGATGTGCAGTTTGAAAAGAATTAATGAGTAATTATACATGAAAACTAATGAAGTCTATTTGCAATATTGTTTGAGTTAAAAATTTGACTTTGAGGCTTAATTTTTAGTTTCTTAGTCAAGCGTACTATTTGTATTTAGTTTTAGATTTGCTGAGATTTGACCCATCATCTGCTAGTGTCATTAAGAAACATCGCTTACATGGTTTGGAGTATAATTGGCATATTTACCGTTTCTAGTCTTTTTTTTTTCTTTTGCAGAACAAAATCAATTGTGTTTTGGAGAATTTGGATTTTATATGTAGAGGATTTCATATATTTTATTCCCTAAGTTTTGAAATCTTCGATCTCTTATCTACTGAAAAGTATTTATACCACATCTACTAACACATTGATGTTTTGGTTTTGGCATGATGGTTAGCTGATGAAATTTAATATGGTATCATAGCCAACCGTTCACGGGTTCAAATCATAAGAGGAATGACTTAGTGTTGAAAAGAGTGCGCATCGTCGAAAGTGAGTTGATCGTGTTCCACCTGAGCGAGAATATTATGAAGTGGGCTCCACCTGTGGGGACTATTGGAAAGTATTTATGCTACCTTTACAAAGGACTTGAGGTTTTGGTATGAATGATTAGCTAAGAGAATTTATTAATATTTTCTTCCTAGAGTTTGTCAGTTCTCAAAGGGATGATGAGCTTCTTCCTTCATTTTGAAACACTTAATACTCTAGTTAAGAGTGAGGGTTGGTCGCTTGAGATGTAGGTGTACGACACCCCTCAATGACAACCATTTTCACCTTGTCATCACATTTAAAGTGCCCCGGTTTCCTGCAACGTTAGCATTCCTTTACCCCTGTGGATGGGCTCTGGCCAGCTGTGGGTGTTGATGGATCTTTGATTTGGTTACCAGTAGTGTGAGGCGATGAGGAAGATTCTGAACCCTATCTCTAAAACAGAAGATTGAACACAATCCTCTTTTGCTCAGTTCATCATGGAAGCCACTTGTTTCTCTGCCTCCACTATCTTCTCTGACGTCTACAAATCTCTAGACATAGAAAAACAGAATTGATAGAGCCGCCTCTACTTTGAAATGCAAATAGAAAAAGATGGTCTCTCCTTTGGAACCCGACAAATAGCCCACCAGAGATTTGATCGGTTCTCCTTTTCAATTTATGTGCATGTTAAGTTTTTGTTTGTTAGCTAATTCATGGGTTTGACAAAAATTTAGGTCCATTGAGTTGTAATTCTTGTTTTTAGAAAAGGACTCTGAAGATAGAATACTGGTAAGGACTCTAAGAAGAAAGTCTAGAAGAATTAGAAGTAAGAGATTAGACACAATTAGAAGTATGCTAATAGGAGAATAAGAAGTCTGAGAGAATTAGAAAAAGAAAGATGGGAATGAAATAGTATGCTGAATTTTCGGATCATCCAGAATGGAGTCTGCTCGAGCAGATGTAAGTAAGAAAGAACCAAATGCCCGACAGAGTCCTTTTGCTTTGAGACAGAACCTCATCCACTTGAGCGGATGGAAGATCCGCTCTAGCGAACAAGGTGGCAGAGTCTTATGAATTGTTTCAATGAATTGGGAAATTAATACCAGTACATAGAAAATCCTATAATCATTTTGATTTCAATGAATTGGGAAATTAATACCAGTACATAGAAAAACTCTAGAGGTGAGAAACAGCATAACAAGAGAAGGAAGTACATTTCGAAGGTGTGCAGAGTGGAAATTATATTGCAACATGAGCAAAATAATAACAATATGTGCTTATATTTATTGTAGATTCGCTTGTAGCATATTTATTGTAGATTCGCTTGTAGCAACATGAGCAAAATTATATTGCTAGCATACTTACAGAAGTTGGTACCAGCAGAGATCGAGATTCCTTCAACGGTTCCCATGCCTTTAAACCATCAGCTAAAATTTTAGTACACTTTTCTAACAACTGATGAAATGATGAATCTTTTGAAGTTTATTGCTTATATTTATTGTAGATTCGCTTGGTTACCTGCAACATCAGACTATAACAACTTGGGCCAGACCACATAAAAGGAAAACATCCCTAATAACCAATTCAAGGTAATAAACCATTAAATACCAAACCATCCACCTGAAAATCAAGAAGAACTTATAAGAGGAATCATCAACTGCTACAAGTGGTTTTCCATCCACCATAAAGAAATGAAATGAGAATATTCATAAGGATTCATATTAATATTCAAGTAAACAAAATTGGATTGGAGTGAAAAATTGGATTAAAGGGTTAGAAAAACTCATTTCAGAATCTATTTTGGCTTGGCCTCTCTAAATCGATATGTTTTCATAATGCATTGCTTAGAAATGGTATATTATAGGAAGTGAACCCTTCTCCAAAGATTCGTCAAAAAAATTTGATGGTATAGAATGTATTTCTATTTGATAAGGAATTTCAGGTTTTTCATTGTTTCATGCTAAGAATCTGATTTGGTGGTTTGGTAGGATGGTTTAATGGAGTTTACAATTCATCCAAAAGTCATAAAACTCCAAATAAGATAAGTTGAATGTAAAGTAAAAAACTTTACAATTCATCCAAAAGTCATAAACTCCACACAAAGATTTCCATTGTCTTCAACAAAAACAGGACTCAAAAGTAGGAGGGACTTTCTAAGAACAAGACTCCATTATCTAACATTGTCAGGCAATTTCATTATTGCAAACAAAGTCAGTCAGTCAATTGCATATGAAAATGAAAAACAACATGTATGCATTAATCAAACACCCACCACATCCAAATTCAAATGCCAGAAAAGAATAAAGTCACAACAATAATAAAAAACCATCCCCTGCCTCCCCTCTTCTCCGCATTTAGAAACAAATAAAAATAATCAAGCAATAAAGTAAAGACAGATTAGCTAAGGGTTTTTCTTTCTTATTGATTTTCACCGAGATTTCTAAATCTCCAACAATAATTCTTGAATGGGGTCCTAAGAAAGCGTACGCCAATCACCAACAGGCCTTATAAAAATGCCGTTTGCTAGTCAGAATTCAAAATCCCACTTTATACAAAAGTGGTGTTGGTTTCCAAACCAACCAGTCTTTCCCCAAAAAAAAAAAAACAAAATTTAGTATTCAATTCGTATTTTGAGTGACAACTGGGAAAAAACATATTCACCAAACACAATAACTGATTTCCTTCCCACCCCAAATACAGAGTAGAATGAATAGCAAATGTAAATTGGATTACATAAAAGACACTCTAAAAACCCTAAATTGTTTCCTACCAAACCACCAAATCAGATTCTTTAAACAACAAACGAATAAAATTTTCAACCTTTCAATGCAATCACCAGCTTCTCAAAAACCTTACAAGAACTATCATAAAAAGTTAAGAAAAAAAAAAACCTTCTACAAGAAACAGAGCTCATCCGCCACCACCAAAGACCACAAGAGTAGGAAAAAAAACTATCCATCAAGACCACAGAGCAGTAAAAAACTATCTTTCAGACCATTAGTCAAAGGTATCAAAACGTTCCATCACGAATTACCTGAGAAAGGAATTTGGAAACATTTCAACAATTCTAAAAGGAATGAATGAAGAAGAAAGGAAACTCTAGACGTCTCCAGTGTCCAAACACTCCCACTGGTTGTGTAAAACGTGTTTTTTTTTTTTGGTAAACTTCTCTCTCTCTTTCATTCAGTAGAAGGGAGAGGATTTCAAAAGAACTTTGCACACTTGGACAGATTTCTCCTTCATTCATGTATCTCCCTGCCCTTTCAGCTAATTCATGAACGGTCTTTTGAAATTGAATGGCAAACATAATCCACTTGTTTCTAGTTAAAATTAATTAAAAAAAATCCACCCATTAGATATTAGTCTACAGTAACCATCAGGATTTATAGACATTGCTGACTCGGGCACAATCACCGAAGGGTTGGGCTAGTGATGATCAGTTCTTCTCTGTTTTTTTTTTCTAGGGTACTAAAAAGTGCTTGGGTTTTTTATTTTAATGGCTTGAGGAAAATTTATTTAAAAGTAGAAAAAAATAAGAAAAATAAATAAAAAGGAAAAGAGAACAAAAGGCTCAGATTTGCAGACAGATGGAGAAGAAAACGACGCCGATGAGACGGAGAGCACATTACCTGCAACCGACGCCGAGCTTGGGCGAGACGGAGATGGGTGCTGCGAGCTTGGGCACTGGACGAGGGAGATGGGCGCTGCGAGACGGAGAGGGAGCTTGGGCGCTGGACGAGGGAGATGGGTGCTGGACGAGGTGAGAGGGGCCAGGGACCGAGAGGGAGATGCAAAGAGATGAGGGAGATGGACCGAGAGGGAGATGGGCGATTTCTTGTGTGCTTTGGGGAAATGCAGAGATGAGGGAGAAGGACCGAGAGGGAGAAGCAGATGAGGGAGATGGACCGAGAGGGAGAAGCAGAGAAGCAGAGAGATGCAGAGATGGACCGAGAGGGGGCGCTGCGAGACGGAGAGGGAGAAGCAGAGAGATGGGCGCAGAGAGAGGGTTTGAAGCAGAGAAAATGCAGGATAGGATGAAGGGATTTAGAGAGAGAGGGTTTATGTTTCGATAAAAATCAGGGAAAATGTAGGATTTAGTGAATTACAATCAATCCCGGCGCAAATAGTGCGCCGGCAAAACCACTTCGGCAAAACATAACGCGGGATGTCCCAAATGAAGCCGCGCGCGGGAATTGCGCGTGACATTTGCCGGCGAAATATAAATACGCCGGGAAAAACCACTTTTGCCGGCGAAAATTCGCACCGGGAAAAGTTTTTAACAACTTTTTTATTAACATAGTTACCTTTACCGGCGAAAAAAAAAATCGCCGGGAAAAAGTGACCTTTACCGGCGTAAAAGTTATTTTCGCCGGGAAAAGGTATACTTTCCCCGGCGTTTAATATTTACGCCGGGAAAAAACTCCAGGAAAAATGTAAATTGTTGTAGTGTGTATCAAATATAAGAGTAATGACAAGTACAAGATCGTAGGAATACAAGGAACAATACTAGGCATGTAGCATGAGTAAATATCATCAGAATCATAAATAGGAATCCTAGCAATACTAACAATCACCACTACCAATATAATGCAATGCACAAGAGGGAGACTCCGTGGATGTCCAAGCCACCTCACGGGGTACCAGTAACAATCCTATCCGGACTACTGATACCAAAGTCTAGCTCCAGGGGGATCCAAACTCCCGGTCCTGGGAATAGTAGCACGGTCCAAGCCCGCTCCCAACTATTCAACGCCATGGACGCCGTCCAAAGCCGACTGCCCACCCCGATGTCCGAGTAACCAGTCCATCAATAAACCCCAAACTGCAGCTGGCCATGACATGCAAATAATAATAATAATAATAAAGTGGCGTTGACACACGGGAAAAACCAAGACAAGAAAGTCTGGCTAACTCAATATACAAGACATGTTCATAGGGATTATCTCCTTCAAGTCAATATAAGACAAACCCAATCACGTGATAATCCCTTCAGTCTAGCCAGTCATGTTTATCAATTACATAACACGGGGTCCTAAGGTACAATCTAAGTCAGGTCCAAGTTCTAATTCTACAAGGAATTATGTTTCATAATTAATTAAGTGTTTTATGCCAAGAGAGTGCACAAGGATGCAAAATCAACGGATACGATTAACAATCAAGGGGATATTACAATCCAATCCTAGGTAAGTGTTGTCATCCATGTATCATATGTGGTGTAACGGAGTGCGTGGGGAATTCGAATCATCAATGCTTATAAAGAATTTCCTTGGTGTACAATCATGTTGAGCATTGATTGATTCAATTCCGTACGCATTCGGTTAAATCATACACAGTACACGAATACCTAGACAACCCATCGAAGCACACCAAGCCACGTGCTACGATTCCAAAACCCCATTAATGGTCACGTGATAGTGGTTTCATGGTTTCCAATGTCTAAGACCCAAATCTAGGCTAACAATCTCGTTACTAACAAGAAAGTGGTCTAAAATTAATCTCCTTAACTACCTCCCTACCTGATCCCCAATCATCGCGAGACATGTATCATTGGATTCTACGCTCAAAGAGCTTTTCAACAGTATATGGCTCGCGAAATTCCGACATATGGTTCAAAAGTTATAGCCCATAGAATTTTAACCTTTTATATATATATATAAATATATATTTATAAAAAGCGCGACACACCAGCACGTGTCCGATTCATCGGATGACTAAACACATTACCATATTCATGTCAGAACCAGAACCAGACCTTCAACGTTGTAGGTTATTTTTTTTATTGTTATTTTTATTCAAAGCATGTGCTGATGTCATGGCCGGATCAACGTTGCTGTTTTATTTTATTTTATTTATTTTTTCCATTCAACTGTCATCCTAGGCGCAGGTGTGGCCACTAAACGTTCTGAACGTTCAGTGGCCTCTGAACGTCCAGCACTTTTTTTTTCTCTTTTTTTTTTCTGTCAAACACAGAACCCCATTTTTTTGTAGTTTTTCCTCCAATCCATTCCAACAATTCACTTGCACAAAATTGAGCCACCGTGCTCCCCCAATAATCCATTCCATCCAATATCACATCAAATTAACAAATTAAAATTAACAATTAATTAAATAAATCCAAATTAATAACAGAACATGCTTGGAATTAGGGAAAACTAATAAGAATACACATCCAATCAATAGAAGACATACATACATGCTTAATTATAAAATGCAGATCTACTTGCCTCAACCAAGAAGAAGATTGGAATTGGGGAAATCTGAGGAGAAGCCCTACCACTGCAGAAATCTCAATCTACCCCGACCAAACGCAATCTAACACGCAAAGGAGAAGAAAAGAGAGGAAAAGATTAAGATCTAACCTAAATCTAAACCAAAGAGAATTGATTGAAAAGATGAAAGAGAGGGAAATCTTACCAAACTGACGTCAATGGAAAGAGGAGATCGCGAGGAAGAAGGTGAGCGGCTCGGATCGCGGAAGTGATCCTTCAGGGAAAGAGTTCTGGAGCCTTGGAAGAATGAGGAAGAAGAAAGGTTGCTGTGGCTTCGTTCGTTGCAGAGAATGAATAAGAGATTAGGGTTAATCTCTTGTTAAGAAGAAGGGAGGAAGAAAAGACTAAGTTACCCCTTAAGTGGGTCCGGAGAAAGAATTAATTATTAGAAGGGTTTCTGGTCGTCGGATCGCAACGAGCCAGAAGACAAAATTGATCGACGAGACGAGACCTTTCTAATGAACCCAAAATCACGGCGATAGGAATTTTTCGGAAAAACACTCAATTTTTTCCTAATTTGCAAACTACCCCCTCTTAGGGTCAAACGAACTCAGAATCGCACGAAACTCCGCAGGCACTATTCTAATACTAAAAGAATCTCGCTGACCATCGAAACCCACTTAAATATCTAATAAAACAATAACTATAATATTAATATCAAAATAAATGGGTCAACGGGCCGGTAATTTGGCCCAACTGACCCAGTAAGGTCGCAGACCTTACAAAAATTATGTGGCAAGTAGACCGAACAGGGAACTTTAGCCTAAGTTACACCAAATAGAGAATCTATACAGAAAAACTAACTTTTTTTTTTTGCCTTTTTTTTTTTCTTTTTGTGGTCGACGTCGACCCTCGCTATAACAAGCGAGGGTTGCCATTGAACCTGGATGCACCTTGGGTGTAGTGGATTTGGGAGTTCGTAGTCGCTGGCAACTAAGGGGGTCTTGGTGTGAAATGTGGGTGATGGGGTGTTGAAATTTATGATGTGAACGATTTATGAGGTCATGATAATTTGGCTCAACCAAGCTCCATCCCCTCTTCATGTAATCCTTGGGGCGGACATGTGAATTTTTTCATCATTGGATTGGATTTGGGGAAGAGAGGAAAAATGAATAAGATGACGAAATATGCCTGTTTAGGGTCAACAACGACCCTCACTTATTATAGCGACGGTCGCCGTCGACCCTCAACACAGAAAATAAGGGCCAACGTTGACCACCAAAAAATGGTAAAAAAAAAAAAAGTTGATTTTCTTGTATGGATTCCTTGTTCGTTATGAGTTAGGCTAAAGTTTTCTTTTTGGTCCACTGGCCACGTAAAGTTCTTTTTTTTTTTTTTTTTTGGTAAAATCCTCAAGACAATATGAAGCGACCGGTTTTCTAAATAATTTCAAATTTTCAGAAGTGGGTCCACTCACATTATTGGTCAATAATCCTCGCCCCCATAAAAGAAAATCATGGCTCAGCCAATGAATATCATGTCATATATCTGTTATGCTATTTTTTTAATTATATTTTGATATTTTTAAAATCTGGTTGGAAAACTAAACAACTCAAGAAACTATAAATTAAATTAGAATAAAATAGGAAATCTTGACAAAAAGGAAAAACATAAAAGTATGTTTAATGTATATTTTATTTATAGGGATAATAGCAGAATACCTACTTGTACTTTGGTCATATTTCAGACTACCCCCTGTACTTTGGTCTTTTGTACTAAACCTACCTATATTTTAAATTACAATGCAAATAAAGATGAGCGTGATGGAAAAAGTGGAATCTCATACAATGTTTTAACCAATCCTTGCTATATCATGATTGAATTAAGTTGAGATGGTATTCCACTAGGAGATATGACTCCATCTCCATCTAGAAACCTAAGGTAGGTATACATGAATGTGCAATGTCTGCAAGTGTTTTCAAGGATAGATTGTGGGCGTTTTTCATGGGATCACAATCGAAAGAAGTTAAATTACCAGGTTTGTTATTCTAGCAGAATGGGACATGTTTGACTTGTGAATTCTCGAGTCCTGGCCGGAATTTGAGTGTTTGGGTAACTAGTGGGGCTGGACTTACTCCACCAAAGGATTAACAAATGTTTCTTTTAGAAAAGTTGAAATCCTGCAACACCGACTTTAACTTTACTGCCGTAATCATCCTTGGAAAACTTGCAAGTTGAACTTTAGGGCCAATGCCTTCGGAAAAGCTGCAATTGAGGCAATACCCGTGATATAAGCGGTGGTAAATCCGTACAATCTTAAACCAGAATAGTCTTAACGGGTCTGGGTTTGGTCGGGTCAAGGACCTCCTCAGTCCAATTTGCTCAGAGGAAGGACTAAAACATGGGCCTCAAAACCAACTAAAGCATAATTCAATTTCTAACCAGGGAATGGATGCTATGACTACCTTTCACCTAATTAATTTGAAATGTGGCATGGGCTTGGGTATTAGTGATGGTCAAATATTTGATAACCCTAAGTTCTAGCATATGTTCCGAGTGATAGATGAGAGAAATTGGGTTGATCCAGCTTAATTATATTAGTTTAGCTGGTTATACTGCTTTTAATATAGGCTGACTAGATGCAACTAGTGGGTTTGCAAAATCCCAGTCCGACATTCTAGAATTGCTCCTCTGATTTGTTCATGGTGTGGGTTCGGCTGGGCCAGTTCCATTTGACACCTGTTCCTTTAATTATCAAGACAAGCATTTAGGCTGATGTCCATAAAGTTAGGAGAGGGCCCACACATCAGTGAGATACTGGGCCCATTTTCTATGCCAGTCTGGACCATTTACCGAGGCTTTGGACAAATATAGACCCAAGCCTTTCTCATTTAAAAGTAGGACAAAAATCCCAAGCGTTGACCTAGTCATTTTCTAAAGCCCAAGATGTTAACCCATATCCAAGAGGATGCCTCTTAGCTTGGACCAGGGTGGGCTGGCCAATCCCACGTGCAACCCTAATTCTAGTTTAAATCCATTTTGCCTTTCAACCTGACCTAAATTTGACCCAACACCACTCTGTGCAACATGATTGACCCGCCAACCAAACCCAAAACCCAAGTCTAAATTAAGCATTAATCTGCAAGTTAGATCCATGTCAACATTTTCAAGCCTGTAAAAATGTGGACTGGGTCTCAATTGACATATACATGTTATCCAAAGCACACCGGCCACCTGGCCCATTGCCACCATTGGTCCTGGAAATTACACATTTACTTATCCTTATTTCGGCACATGAGGTCACCTTGAGTTATTTTTACATAAAGGAGGAAGATTCAACAATTCTTTCAGCAACTTAGAATGGGATCGAAAGCACTTAATATGAACACCATGGGATGATCATGGTCATTTATCTAGTCAAAGAGCTTTGGGCCCTTTAAAATGGATGGTTTTAATCATCTGTCGACATTAATATGAAACCCACCTTTAATCTATATAATGAACTGCTAATCCAATTTTAACCCTGTTAGTAGGTTCAATAAGATGAATGTAAAGAGGACTCCCGGTAAAATAGCAGTGACTTGCTGCTAACTCTGGTGATTTATGTATTAACTGAGATAACCCGCTGAGGGTTGAGACAAGGGACTCCCCTGTCCACTTATATTTTTATTTTGGGGGCCAAAGTCTTGTTGTGCATGCTCACTAATGCTGAAAAGAAGGGGATCATCCAGGGGTTTAAAGTGGCCAGAGGAGCTCCTAGTATCTCACAACTCTTTTTTGCGAATGATATCTTCATTTTTTGTAATGCCAGCCTTAATTAAATAGGCTAGAGAAATTAAAAATTCACTGGAAGACTATTGCGATTTGTTAGGCCAACTTATTAATTTCCACAAATCTGACATTTGTTTCAGCAAGGGAGCCTGTCACAAGAGATGAAGATGCATTCCGGCAATCCTTGGTATGAGGATTATAGACAACGATGAAAAATGCCTTGGGAACTTACAATAAAAATAGGTGCTTGAGTATTAAACCTCTCAGCATATAAATTAAAAGTAAAATTTTCTCTTGGAAAAGCCCCTTGCTATCTCAAGCTGATAGAAACAACATGATTAAGTCCGTAGCTTCCGCCATTACTTTGTCCAACATGTTAGTCCTTCGCATCCCT
Source organism: Cinnamomum chago (assembly GCA_038049695.1). Lineage (NCBI taxonomy): Eukaryota > Viridiplantae > Streptophyta > Magnoliopsida > Laurales > Lauraceae > Cinnamomum > Cinnamomum chago. The sequence goes on along the minus strand of CP142457.1, from coordinate 9,967,053 downwards.
ATTGAAACCACAAACTCAATTGATAAAATGCCTAGAGCCTTTTGGTGGGAGCGAGACTAAAGGAAAAAGGAAATGTCATACTATCAAATGGGCCGAAATATGTAAACATGTTTTAGAGGGGAGCTTAGGGGTGAGAGATACCAAAAATAATAACGTAATCCTATTGACCAAAACACCATCATGGGGACCGTTCAGGAGTGAGGGTGGATGTTGAACTCATCCGCCGCGACTGCAAACTCGCAAAACGCGTGTATCGTGACTCGAACACCCGACCTACTATGCTCTGATACCACTTGTAAGATCTTACACTCCATTGAGCTACCACTTATCCCAAAATCAATTGGTGATAGGAAATGGCACAATAATAGTTTTCTGGTAAGGGTGAGGGCTCGACAACAATTATGACCGTTCAGGAGTGAGGGTGGACGTTGACCGTAACAATCTTTAAGTCAGAACATACAAGGATCCAATTCTATATTTGAATGATCTAGACCCTATATGCATGGGTCCAGATCCATATCCCATAGGTTAAGTTGAGGCATATCAACTCTAAGCCGAATTAAGAAGTAAAAGGCCCATAGCCTACCTTAACTCAATATCGAACTACGTACCTTACAATTGTATTGTTGGACCTAGCTTTCTAATCATTTGTTGGGTAAATCAGTTACTAAACTACATGTATTATTTTTACAAGTCGGACTGAGCTTTGGGCTGGCAAATTAGTTGCTAAACTACATGCGTTACTTTTGTAGGGCGGGGCAAGCATGGGGCTTTCTATCACTCTATTCGTGCTAGGTTTTTTTTTGCTGAATGGGTAAGTATATTAAAGAAAAGAGGAAGGAGAAGAAAGAATACAGGGTTCAAAGACCCGCCAAAATAGCAAAAGAGCCAAAGACGAAAAGGGAGGAAAGATGACTGGAACAAACATCCAAGGATCAGACCAGAAACTTCTGGCTATAGAGCATACATTGAGTTAATAGAGGCTGAAAGAGCCCTGAGGATAGTGCTGTCAGGAGGGTGGGATATCTGCTTCAGGGTGAAGGAGATACACTCCGTTAGCTGGACTTGGAGAAGATGAAAAGAGTGACTGCGATTGTCAAAGATGGCTTCGTTCCGAGCTTTCCATAGTTGATGGAGAATGGAGATGAAGATGGCAGCTATTAGTTTGGCATCTTTGGCTCCATTGTCTATGGTGAGAGCCGACCAGATGGAGGGGGCAGAGACATTGCGAGGCAGAGGGACACCAGCTGCACTTAGAACCCAGGACCAGGTCTCTATGGCATGATCACAAGTGAAGAAAAGGTGTTGGACTGATTCCTCTGCCACCCTACAGAAGATACATCTAGAGGCAAGAGCAAAACCCAGGCGTTTGAGCCTTAATTCAGAGGGAATCCTGTTATGCATTAGACGCCAACCAAAACAGTTAACTCTGTGGGGGGATAAGCTGTTCCATATCAATTTAGGCCAGAGGAGAGGAAGAGCTCTGTGCCTTATGCACTGCCAAGCTGAGCTGAAGGAGAGCTTTCCGTCCGAGGAGTCACGCCACGTAAGAGTATCTCTGTTGTCAAGACGAGGAGAGAGATTCTGCAGCCGATGGAGAAGATGCTGCTGGACAATTGGAGGCAGGTGGGAAGGAGTAACCCACGATCCTGAGAGATAGATGGAAGACAGTCTTTGGTCTCTAGGGAATTGCAGCTCAGGAAAACAACTTGCGATAGGAATTCCATCGAACCAGGAGTCATGCCATACATTAATACTCTGGCCATTGCCAAAGGACCAGGAGCTTTCGTGGTGGATGATCGGAGCCAGGCGACGGATTTTCTTCCAAATACAAGATCCAAAGGAAGTGTTCTCAGTGCTCCAAATTGGACGATATTTGAAGTACCTGTTTTTAAATCATAAGGACCAGAGCGAACTGGGAGAAGAGGCCTGCCAGGCAAGCTTGATAAACGAGGCTGAATTCACTTCTGCAATCTTCCTTATACCCAGTCCTCCTTCAGCTATAGGAAGAGTGACTGTTTCCCAACTAACAGCATGCATTTTTTTTTTCGGGGAGTTACCAGACCATAAGAAATGTCTCATTAGTCTCTCGATGGCATTGCATATAGACACTGGCAGGGGAATGACAGCCGCTAGGTGAAGAGGAAGGCTAGTGATGACATGCTTTATAAGAGTTAAACGGCCTGCAAAAGACAGTGATTTGGCTTTCCAGGCTGAAAGCTTTGACTGGATAGCATCCATCAAAGGGAGAAAATGGCACCTTCTGGGGGTTCCAAAGCAAATCGGGATTCCTAAGTAAGTGAGGTGAGAAGTGGCCTCTTTAATTCCCAGAGATAAACTGATTCTTCTCTTCCTTCTGTTACTGACTTTGCCAAATAGTAATTGGCTCTTTTGGAGATTAAAGAACTGGCCAGCAGCAAGCTGATAAGTCTCCAGGAGATCCTGTAGAGTGTAAACAGCAGAGGAAGCTCCTTGCATGAAGATGAGGATGTCATCGGCGTAAAGCAAATGGCAAGGAGTGTATGGAACCTTTGAGAGAGGCAGGAGGAGGCCTTGGCTCTGGAGGTTTTGGATATTCAGGCTCAATATTTCTTCTGCAAGGATAAAGAGATAGGGAGACAGGGGGTCTCCCTGTCTGAGGCCACATGAAGGGCTGAAGAAGCCATAGGGTCTTCTGTTAAGGAGCACTGATCCTTTAGAGGAACCTATACATTCTTTTATCAAGGAGATCCAGGCTTCAGAGAAGTTGAAGAAGTGGAGAGTAGAGATGAGAAACGACCAGTTGAGCTTGTCAAAAGCTTTGGAGATGTCGAGCTTCAGGCAAAGGGAACCTCTCTGGAACTTGGATTTCAGCTGCTGAAATAATTCGAACGCCAGCCCTGTGTGCTGCTGGATACTCCTACCTTTGATGAACGCTGCCTGATGAGGGGAGACCAGCTTAGGAATGATTGAAGAGAGCCTGTTGGATAGGATTTTAGAGAGAATTTTATAAGTGAAGTTCAACAGGCTTATGGGTCTAAAATCTGCAAAGGAGATGGGGGATTTGGACTTGGGTATAAGAGCTAGGAAGAAGGTGTTAGTGGCTCTGAGGATCCTCTTGGAGAGAAAGAAGTGCTGAACTGCTGAAGAAACGGTTTGGCCTATAATACCCCAGGTGGCAGTAAAGAAGGAGCCATTGAAGCCGTCAGGGCCAGGTGAGCTGTTCTTTTTGAGGGAGAACACCGCTGCTTTGATCTCCTCAGGAGAGGGGATGGAGGAAAGAACAGAGTTCTCTTCCACTGAAACCTTAGGACTATTTACTTGGAAGAGGGAGGAGCTGGGTTGACTGGCTTGGGCCTTGAATAGTTTAGAGAAAAATTCCACTGCAGAGGTCTGGATAGTAGCTTGGTCATCTGTGAGAGAACCATTGACAGAGATTTGGTGGATAGAATTGAAGGAGCTTCTGGCCTTAGCTGCTAAATGGGCGAACTTTGTGTTTCTGTCTCCCTCCTTCAGCCAGTTGATTCTGGATCTTTGTTTCCAGTGCAGTTCTTGGGCAGAGAGGGCATCATGGAGAGCAGACTTTGCTTCTAAGAGGAGAGATCTGGAGCTGTCTGAAGGGTCTGAATCAAAATTCAGTTGACTATGGAGGACTTTTTCTTCGGCAGCTCTAATATTCTGAATGAGGTTCCCATACGTGGATTTGCTCCATGATCTAAGAGAGTGCTTGAGGGCTTTAAGCTTTTGGGCAAGGATGTATTGAGGATCACCTGCAACAGGCTGTTCCCAGCTGGACTTGACTAAGTCAGGGAAGGAAGGATGGAGCAGCCATTTGTTTTCGAATCTGAATGGGGGATTAGAGCAAGGGACTAGGCTTTGGTGGGCAAGGAGAATGGGGCTATGATCGGAGGAAATACGGGGAAGGTGGTGGAGAGTGGGATCTTGGAAGTGATTGAGCCAGGAGGGGTTGATTAAGGCTCTGTCAAGCCTTGCTGCCACGTATGAAGAGCCCTGCCTATTATTAGACCAGGTGAACTTATTCCCAATGATTTTGGTGTCTATGAGACCAGCCTGCATCACAGCAGCTTGAAAGGAATTCAGGGAAGAGGGGGTTGAGTGGCGGACACTAAGCTTTTCTGCATGGCTGAGGGTAGCATTAAAGTCTCCTATAAAGCACCAAGGCTGGTTAGAAGAAGATGAATCTATGAGGACAGCCCAAAGGTCCTTCCTTAAGGAGGGGTTAGTAGATCCATAGACTCCTGTAATGGTTGCTGAAACACCAGTTGCATTATTGAGGAGGAGCATGGATAGATGTTGAGAGGAGAAGTCCTTAATAGAGATAGAAAGGTAGTGAGAAGATTTAGAGAGACACCAGAGGTTAGAGAGGGAGGAGGAAGCAGAGGGGACATTAGAATGAAAGGTGTCAAAGCCGTGCTTGAGCCAGCTGAGAGCAATAGCTGGGGAGAAGGGAGCCATAGGTTCAGAGATGAAGATAAGATCAGGGGAGTGGTTGAGGATCATATTGGCCAAGGCTCGCTGGGTGGGGCGGTTAGCAATGCCCCTACAGTTCCAATAGAGGACTTTTAACATGGGGGAGGCTTTGGGGGAGATGTTTTGCCTCTAGATCTCCTAGTAATTGGGCCAGTAGAGGGAGCTGGGAGGGAAAGGTTTTTCCCTTTTTTTGATTTGCCTTTGGTAATGGTAGAAGGAATGGCAGTTAAGGGGTCCTGAGGGGAGGAGGTTTGAAAACTGGAGGGGACTAAAACTGCTGAGCTAGAGCCGGGGGAGCTAGTGGGGGTTGCAGGAGGGAGAGGGGGAGGGAAGGCAGCAGGGGAGTCAAAGCCCGGGGGTAACTCAGTAGAGGAGTTGCCTTCTGAGTAGGCTTGAAGGTTTCGGCCATATATAGAGGGGTTATCTACTGGGTCAAGAGTGGAGCAGTGCTCTAGGATTGAGAAGGCGTTGGATGTGTCAATGGTAATAGGAGAGGATTTCTGGAGGATCACTGAGACTACATCATAAGGGAGGTCTTGGAGGGAAGAAAGGTTGGCCTTCTGTTGGTCATCTAAAGGCCTATGGACAGAGGAGGTGGTAAATGGGGGAGGCTGGCTTATGCTGGTGGAAGGGAGGGACAGGGGGGGTTGAGCTAAAGGCCTTGGAAGAGTTGGAGGGAGGGTAGAGGCTGGGGGAGGGGAGGTGATTGAGGCCATCGGGGGAAAAGGAGCAGTTGATAAGGAGTAAACACTAGAGTCAGGAGCTAGAGGAACTGGACTAGTGTTTAACCCTGCAGAGTGTTCTAGAAGGTGGGGGAAAGTGAAGGATGCAGGGCTGAGCTGCGAGGTTAGGTGGGGACTAGAAGGAGAGGGGAGGACAGGTAGTTGGAGGATTGCATTGGAGGAAGATGAGGCTGGGGGATTGGAGATGGTAGCAGAGGATTGTCTGGAGAGAGGACAGGAGGTCTGGCTGTGGCCTGGTGAGAGGCAGAGAGGGCAGGGGCAATGCTCATAATCTACGGTGATTTCCATCTCTCCTTCCCGTTGAAAGTTAACCTGGATGGAAGGAGGTTTTGGTTTAGAGAGGTCCAAGTTGACAAGAATCCTTGCAAAGGAGAGAATCCTCTGTGCCATTGTTATACTGTCAAGCTTGATAGGCTGTCCTATGGAGCTAGCTAGGGAGAGAATGATATTCTGGCTCCAGCAATGGTAGGGTAAACCTGATAATCTAATCCAAACTGGGGCTACAGAGGGCCAATCAGATTCATCTTGTCCAGGCGTCCAAGATAGGAAGAAGATCTTTTTCTTATCTATGGCCATGGGAGAAAGGCTAAGGATTGCGGCTTTATCCTCTGCAGAGTTGAAACGAAACAGGAAGAAGCCTTTGTTTGTGAGAGAGACCATGCAAGGTCTGGATAATGGCCAATGTTTTGTTTTTGATTCCATCCATTCAAGAGTGGGGCGCCTACCAGCGAATCTGCCTAAGACGGCGAAGGAAAACGATTCTTTGCTTAAGGTAAGCATGGAATGAGGAATGGTTAGGAAAGGCTTACCATTGGACCAAGTTGCAGAGGGGAGAGATTCTGGTACGTTGGAAGGAAGGGGAAGTTGAGGCAGAGTGAAGAGGTTAGCGAAGGATTGTTGAAGAGGAGGAGGATGCGGTTGAGTGTAAGTGGCTGGAGGTCGAGGCTGAGAAACATGCCTAACTGAGGAAGGGAGGGGAAAAGGGGGGCCTGGCGCGGCTGCAGTGGAGGGGATAGCTGCTGCTGTAAGGGAGGAGGTTTGAGAAGGGAGAGGAGGAAAGTTAGGGGATTGGAGAAAGGGAGGAAGAGAGCTACTGGAAGCAAAAGGAGGCAATGCTGTGGGAGAGGCTGTGGGAGGAGGGGGGCTGGGGGAGGCTGTGGGAGGAGGGAGGAGTGCTGGGCGTAACTGCTGCTGGCCCAGGGAGGGAGACGGGAAAAGTAGGTGGGGTGGTGGCTGGCCGGTGGATGCAGTCGGGAAAGGTGGTTGGGTTTGGGCGGGAAGATGGGGAAAGGACATACTTTTCAAAATCTGAGAATGTTGGGTGATGGTTTATGGTGTTGGGAAAGCAAATACCTGTTGGATGATAATCAATGATATTCGTGCTAGGTCCATATACTACATATGCAAAAAAAAAAAAAAAAAAAAAAAAAAAAAAAAAGGCCAATGCCAGCTGGCCCAAGTTCTAAAACACAAGGTCAGAACCCATCCCAAAGTTCCAGCGACTGGGCCCATGCCGTCCCTACCCTTAAGCATCCTCAATCCCAAGACTTCAATACTCGGATATTTTGATACACATTTGCAACCCCATTTCAGCCAGACTCAACTGTTAAGCTCTATTTCTGACATCCTTTCCCAGGCTTAGAAAACAAGTTCAATCCATACCAGCTCTTTATCAAATATGTTAACAACCCAAGCCTTACATGCATTTATCATTAAGGACACCTAAAATTTTAAACACAAGGCCGCATATTAGGCTCCAATTGGGCAGTGGCGGTGCAGGTGGTATATATATATATATGTATATATATATATATATTTTTATTTATTTATTTATTCTGACTTTTTGGATAGTTGGAGTTTGTGGGCAAACCCAAGATATTCATGTGGGTTTTGGGGGCACACATCATATCTTCATGTCAATTTCAGAGCCAGGCCTAGATTTTTCATATGAGTTTTAGAGGCGAACCCAAGTTCGACAGGGGCAACTACCTCCATAACCCTATATATGGGTACACGCCTGCTTAGGGCCTACATTTAATCAATATGCACTGCCTTTAGACAAAGGTTTTTTTTTTTTTTTTTTTTTTTTGCATTGGTTGAAAATCTACATTGTTCCTCTTATGGATTACCACTGGTGGAAATTTCGCACAAATCCAATTCACACACATAGAAATGTTGAATTGACAAGGATTCTAAAAGGATGTTATTCTAGACATTATTCACTTTTGGATTTTTCCCGTATGTAATTCATAAGACCTACATGGCTGTCAAACTTTGAGGATTATTTGACTGACTTGATATCTCATGTTCTCCTCTTATTAAAAACCAAACCTTTCTAGTACTGCTTCTCTCTTAACTGTATGCATCCAGGGGAAATGCAAAGAAGGGTGACGTCACTGCCACTAACATGATGTGATACATATAATTCTTTGTTCTATTAAGATATTTGTACTTTTAATAAAATAGTGGTGAGAGTTCGGTTTATTTAGATTAAAAAAATTTAAAAAACAATTCAATGTGGAAGAGGATTTCTATTTTTTTTAGATGGGTGTGTGGTACATAACCGGTTGTGAGACATGAAAAGATTGTTTTTGTGGTTGAGGAATTTAAAAGAAGACATGTTTGACTGCTTGGGCCTAACCTTGTTGCACACCTTCATTGTTCTAACTTCACCATCAACAAACTCGAATGGATGGCTCAGTTGGCTTAAGACCATGGTTTGCATCCGGAGGTTGTGGGTTCGAAACTGTTTATACTCGGGTTACAGGGGAGTTTACTCTACTTCCCTCTCGGCACGGAGGGATTAGTCTAGTCCAAAAGGTTGGAAACCCTCCAATAGCATAAAAAAAAAATCACCATCAACAACAACTTAATGAGAGAAGTTGTGCTTTCTTTTAACTAGTCAAGGACGGTGTCATACCGTGATTGAGCTGTCCTAAATAGTAAACAACTTTTTGGTCCACCCAGGACTCTCCAAGGTTAAAGCTTGACTCTCTTCAAGATTCGATCATTTTACTTGGAGAGCTCTCTTCAAATTACCATTTAAATATTTTTTTTTACAAAGCATCTTATATTTGTAAGGGACCCATGCATAATCAAAAAACGCATATGATATAGATTTTTTACCCCATGATCTATCATGAGAGGACCCTACGCCTCTAGAAACTTTCCACTTACCAATCACTAAGTTCTATTATGTATTTATTTGTAAATTATTAACATTGTATTTAAGGGAAATCATGGTCATGCACATACATCATGTTGGGCCCAACCAAAACCAGCATAGAACCAAAGTAGGAACGGACAAAAAAAAGGGAAAAAAAAGAAGAAAGGGCAGGTTTACCGTAGTAGAAAACTCCTGCAAAATGCAGGATTTCCGTTTCTTGGAATGGCGGAAATCCTGCATATTCAGGTTTTTCCACTTCTTGGAATGGTGGAAATCCTACATATTCAGGTTTTTAATCTTGCATATTTAGATTTTTCCACTACTTATATCTTGGAATGGTGGAAATCCTGCATTTTAAGTAGGGGTGCTCATGGGTTGGGCCAGCCCGAGACCGATCCGGGCTAGCCCGCTTTGAGCCGAGCTTGGATATGTAATGAGGGTCCGATTAATAATTGGGCTGGGCTTGAACTCACTAATAGTAAAAGCACATAGCCTGGCCCGGCCCGACTTGTGAAAGAAATGCATGTAATTTAATTTAATTTGTGCTCTAATTCCCACAAAAGTGATGAATAGTCCAATTTGGCCCGGCCACATTGATAAAATGGGCGGGCTCGGGCCCAACTTTTATGGTCCGTGTCCGTCTTGAGCAGGGCCTAGGCCTAGTGTTTCTAAAGCAGGACCAAGCCTGGATGTGCCTTAGTCCGACCCACGAACACCCCTAATTTTAAGTGAAAAAAATGACGGTGATTGACTCTTTTTTTGTGAAGAAAAATGAAAGAAATGGAACTAAATTTTTTGCAAATCCTCAAAAAAGCCTTCTCTATGGAGGGATGGGTTGGAAATTCCCACTCTTGATAAGGCCCAATAAAATTTTAATCTGTCTATAGATCACAGAGATGAAGTAACAAAAAAAAAAAATCCCCTAACCTAGGCACCTTTTAATGTGCACCACTTGTGATTTAATTGGGATTTAGCTATCCTAATACCTTGCAATTGGTAGGACTACCTTGTAATCACAAGCCTACTTTTGGGCCCCGACTCATGCACATGGTCAATGTTTGAATGGGGGAGAATTCAATTGTATATATATGTATAGGGAACACTTTTAAAGCCGACCCCTTTTCCGCCACTTCTTTCTTCGGTCATGGGCATACAAGGAATCTGTGAATCCAGATTTATCACTCATCCATCTTTTCCTCGCCATTGAATTGAAACAATACTAAAATCATGCTTCTAAACCATTAAATCTTAGGGCAATGGATTAAAAGGTTGGGGTGATTTTACGGAGTTAAGATATTGCATAGAGGTAGGTCTCATATAAATCTTTTCATCCAATGGACTTATATGATCATCATGCATCTCAGTGGCCCAACTAGCTAGGAGGGGTGTTTTCCTCCCAAAAAATGTCCTAGCTCTGTCTAGCACACCTCCCACCCCATATGTATAGGTAATTCTCCAAAACACCCCACTTCAAAAGCAGGCCTTTTATTTTTTATATTTTTTTTTTGCCATGGGGCTCACCTTGTGCCAATCCAATCTTTTCACACATATTAGCCCCAGTGACTAGCCATAAGTCTAAAAAGCTCATTCAGCTCTTTCTCACAATTGGATTGAAACTGTAGGAAATGATACCTCTAAAATGATTAAGTCTTAGGGCCTTGGGCCAAAGAGTTGGGATGATCTTATGTAGTCTAAATTTTGCATATAATATAGGTACGTTTCATATGTGTTTCCATCCAAAGACTACAATTATCATGCATCCCGGTGAGTCTAACTAAGAGAGGCGTTTCGCTCCAAAAAAAAAACAAAAGAATAACCCTGGATATTTCCTAGTGATATATAGTCTCCAAAACGTTTCATTTTAAAAGCGCCCTTTTCTCCGGCCCTCTTTTTTTTTGTTGTCATGGGACACACTTTGAGTCAATCAAGTCCTTTCACACACACTATCCCCCTCCCCCAATGAACAGCACAAGTCGAAATTTAACACTCATCCAAGTTTTCGTCACCATTAGATTGAAACCATAACATAATGATTCCTCTAAACCATTAAATTGTAGTGCAATGGATCGAAAGGTTAGACTGATCTTATTAAGTCAAAATTCCGCATATAGGTAGGTCTCGTATAGGTCTTCTCATTGAATGAACATGGAATATTTAGGCATCCTAGTGGCCCCAACTAGAAGGGACATTTTTCTCTTAAAAAACGCACGGGTATTGTATAACGCTATCTAATCATTTCATTATGGCCATTTAAACTACTACTAGCACAATCCAGTCCATCCATCCATTTCTAAGGGTCTAATTTTAGTGACTAAGCGGTTGAGCGAATCAAATTAAAATCCATCGGAAACGGTCTCAACATTGCATTTGTTCTTGTTCTAATCACGTATTCTTAGAAGATGATCTACTATTATTTCAGTACAATCGGTTGGTCATGACTTTCATGCAAGCATTCGAATGGAGATATATAATAATAATTTGATAAATTCGCATTCATTGAAGTTGAGATGGTGCTCCACTAGGAGATATGACTCCATCTCCATCTAGAAACCTAGGTAGGTATACATGAATGTGTCATGTCTGCAACTTTTTTCAAGGATAGATTGTGGGCGTTTTTCATGGGATCACAATCAAAAGAAGTTAAATAACTAGGCTTATTATTCTAGCAGAATGGGACATGTTTGACTTGTGAATTTTCGAGTCCTGGCCGGCATTTGAGTGCTTTGGCAACTAATTGGTTCTCGTGGGGCTGGTCTTACTCAACTGAAGGATTAAAAATGATTCTTTTAGAAGAGTTCAATTTATATAATTTTTATCAGTCAAAAGTGATCTTATAAGCATTTGGTCATGACAGAATTGAAGCAACTTCGGCCCATACCAGGGTGCTCCACTAAACTTAAAATATAAGAGCTGCAAGTAGTAGCCTGGGATAAAATATCCAAGAAATTGTGGGCGGCAACTTCTTCCTCGGATGAGAAGTTATAGGATTTTTGTAATGGATATTCTAATTTATGCCCTTCTGCCCTTCCTAAAAAATAAAGGTGCTCATAGGCCTGGCCATACCACTTCGGCACCTGGTTTGAGCTTGTAATTAGGGCCCATTGAATAATTGGTTCGGGCTTGGACTGAGTGATAGAAAGCCCAAAACCTGCACCGGCCTGTGTAAGGAATGCAAGTAATTTAATTTAATTAGTCCAAATGATTACATAAATGCCCACAAAATTGATAAAAAGCCTCATTTTGATCTACTGAACACCCCTACTCAAAATATTTTACTCCATACAAAAATGAGAGAATTTAAGGAAATATTAAGGGCATGTTAAGTCCAGGGAATTGCACCATTTAAGCTTCATTTTAGGGTGAATTATGGACTTATTAAGGTTAAATGCATCAACTTTCACTTAATTTCATCATTTCATGCATTTTGTCACTTAGGAATTAGAATTTTCCCATTTTTACACATTTTTTACATTATTTAGTGTTTTATACAATTATTCTTCGAAGAGTCTCAGTTGGAGTAGAACTCTGTCTAGATGGTCCCTGCTTCCATATGGGCTCTTCAATATTTCACGTGTTGAATTAGAATGTGTAAAGAATGAGAGATATATAACTCTATCATGGGACCAACTTTCAAGAACACATAGTAATCTTGGGCCTAGCATTGCTGAATTGAAGTTGGAAAAGAAGTATATTGAAGGATTCAGCAAGTAGACCCAACACACATTGGGGGGAAGGATTATCCATAGTAGCTATAGATTTAAAATAATTTATGGATAATTCAAATAGTACAATTCTCATGAGAATTAAAGAAGAAGAGTTTGAATCAGCCACAACTGACCTCCTTTTAAAAATGGATGTTGTGGCAGGGATAGATTACATTGCAAATCAAATTTCAAAAGTTAATCCTGCTTTTCTTAGGACAAGTCATCTTAAACTTGGTATAGCTTTTAATCCGACCATCAGATCGATGAAATCTACCTACCGTTAGAAACCTTATTCAGAATAGATGTCTATAGATCCAAAGATCAAGCAAATTGGTGTTGAAATGTCTAAGTTATGATCTTGGGAAGTTAGCTGTGAACTTTCTACTCGGGATTACAATTAGTTACAACAAAAGTGGGACCAATCTTTGTTCAAAATTCAAATTAATTAGAGCAAGGTTAGGATATTTGGAACTCTCCCTTAACTTTTCTCGTTGATAATTTCAAGCAAGAGAAAGGATCAAGAAGTACTTTGTGTTAAAAAAACTATTTAAGGGGAGCAACCCTCATGTGGACAGATGCCGGCCTTCTCCTCCCATAGGTGGTACTCCCTCCCTTCGACGTCCACTCTTCTCCTCTCTCTCCTTTCTTCTATTTTCTCTCTTATTAAGTGTATTTTGATAATTATATTTGGGTACTCTTGGAGCCCTGTTCCAGAAATTAGGACTAGAAGAGAGAAATCTAAGAGATCTATCGTACTAATCTAGAGAATCCAATGTAAAAATGTCTGAAGTTGTTCACTATGGAGGAGTAGTATGCTAGATTGAAGCATCTTGATGAAGTTAAGTTAGTTTTTTCTACCTTTTATGCATTTCAATTTAATTGTTTGGATGTCTCTATATTATGCATGCTTTATCAAAAGAATAAATTTGCCTTTGTGTCTATGACGAACCTCTGCTTAGAATTCGATTGGTTACACTTTGATCATATATTCTTGATTATGCTTATGATTTAATCTCTTTGATAGTCTTTGTTTACTTGATAGATGATGCTTGGATGTTTTCAATCTTTATTGAGGTGAAGGAGGTTTTGTTTTTTTTAAATAAATATGAAAATTTCTTCTGTTGATAGACAAATCATCCGGATCAGAAACATTAATTTTTTTTATCTAAATTAGTTTGAGACGAAACTATGTAATTGATTGCATAAATTGGTGGATTAGCTTACTTGATGAATTCTTGATGCTCTGATCTATTATTATTATTATTATTATTATTATTATTTTCACTTTAGTTTTAATCATTGTAAATTTCCAATTCATGCGCATCACTTTTTAATTAATATTTTCAAAAGAGAAATCATATTTTTACACAACACCAAAAACAGGAAATTGGAACGGATTACCGTTCCTAATCCTTCCGTTCCTAATCCGTTAATCCGTTCCAATTTCCTATTTTTGGAACGGATTAACGGATTAGGAACGGTTATCCGTTCCAAAAATAGGAAATTGGAACGGATTAACGGATTAGGAACGGAAGGATTAGGAAAGGTAATCCGTTCCAATTTCCTGTTTTTGGTGTAGTGTTAATTAAAGTTCAAAAGTGCTCCCTGTGGGTTCGACCAGTATTTGTCACTATCTCAAAAAGACAACTATGAACTTGCAGTCATTTACTGGATTGATTTAAATCACACTTCCGGGCATATTTTACCTTTTTCTTTCCTCGCAATGATCTCCTTTCCTTCCCTAAGAAGTTTTAATTTCTTGTTATTATCCTATATGTACAAATTATGCATCACATCCTAAACATTTTCTCTATTGTTTTCTTTCGAATATAATAGAGTTTGACTAGGCCCACTAAAGGAAAATGATATTAGATTTGTAATGCAGATCATGCCAATAACTTCAGTGCGTTTCATTAAAAATAATCTAAACCCTACAAAAGAAATGCCCTACTCTTTATGAAGATTTCTCTGGGGCTTCTCCTTTTTCTGTTTTGCCTTCTTAGGCTGTTGTTCTTTCCTTTTTTATCTCTTCATAATTCAATTTGAATTTTAGCAAAAAAAAAGAAAAAAAGAAAAGAAGAAGAGAATTTTACAAAAAAAAAAATAAAAAATTATGTGGCAAGTAGACCGAACATGGAACTTTAGCCTAAGTTACACCAAACAGAGAATCTATATAGAAAAACCAACTTTTTATGCGATGTACACCGTTATGCGATGTACACCGTTAATACTAACAGAATCCGTGAGTTTTGTATATTAATTAAAACTACAGGTAGGTTTAGTATAAAAGACTAAAGTATAGGGGGCAGTCTGAAATATGACCAAAGTACAGGTAGGTATTTTGCTATTATCCCTTATTTATAGAATATCTTCTTGCAAAATCAACTCGTTGCTCAGTGACCACGAGAACCTTTTCCATCCGCTTTGAAATGACAACTATTTCCAAATCTCTTTCTGATCAGTATTTGGATCTTGGCCAACATCTCACAGCAGTTTCCTCGTCCATAACATGGAGTTGACCTTTTGATGTCTCATACAATGTTTTAACCAATCCTTGCTGTAAGTGCAAAAAATATACTCACAAGATTAGGAAGGTGCCTCAAGGAACTTATCCAAAGGACCAGAGAAAGAACTGCTAAAGCTAGGGACCTGAAAGGGGAGAAGAAACAGTCAGAGCACCCTGGCTGTGGGCAGCGCAGGGCTCTCCGATGCCTAAGTTCGTGCAGGAAAGCTGATCGGAGAAGCGAAAGCAGAATATGGTTGCATGCATGAGAGTATGCGTACCTTTTTCTGGGTCGTGGAACCTGTTGTATGAGAAAGCCTTAGGGGATATCAGCCAATGGGCTGATTTGACTGCTAGGGATCCACTAGCCCATAGAGTAATTAATGGGGATCCGTCATAGCCCACATTGCATTTAATGAGGATCCGATCAGCCCATGCTGTATTTAATGCCAGTCACATTGGGCCTGATCCTGCCCTGGCTTGCTGGCGGCTGGGGTCCCATCGAACCCTTTCTAGGGCCCTGCCCCGATACGGCCGCAGCCATGAGATATGGTTGTCAGAGATTTGGTAAGGATGGACGGACGGGATGATGTCCGTCCCATTAGTGCGTCTTCATCTTGCCACGTGTCCGGGTGTGGCGATATAAGCCCGTTACGGGCAACTGCCTCAACCTCGGCTGTATTTGAGGTGCTCGTTGCCTTGGACGAGTAAAGCCGAGATGGAGTTCGTTGGTATTGGTCTTGGCCAGCGCTTCAGGGCTTGTACCGAGGCGCTTGTATCCGGGACGGGCGCGGACCGGCATCACTACTAATCTCGTTCGTTTAGGGGCTGGCCCACACACTTGCTATACAATCCTGCTACTTGGCTAGACCTGGGGACCGGAGTCCCCAGGGTCGGGCCAAGTAGACTTTTACCCTTGCTATATCAAAGAGTATTTGACTGCGCTGGGAGTGTCCAGTTGATATGAGATAGCAACAAAATCGGAAATCATCTCTCAATCTGTTTGAAATCTTCTATCTATATATAGGGATTCTGTGTGTGACCCAATATCTTTCTTCTGGAAGAAAGTCACCATTCTGTGATTGGCTATTTGCACAGATTCAGATTTGTGTTTGACAAGTTTTCACAGATATTTCTATCATTTCTTCTCTATAGAGAATGGTGCCTTATCTCTTTCGCCTGTGGCTCACCTCCTATTTGATCCAAACTCATTTCTGCACAGTGACGCACACACGCACACGATCTGCGAGTTTGCTTGAATCAAGACCCGTCGATTGCACAACAATAACCCCAGTAATCTCAACCTCAATTTGGTACCACTTGTTATGATAACACCGAATAAACTTGCAATCAGCAATATCATTGATCAATAATCGCAAGTTAGCACCTAACAAGATTTATTTAGTTCGGCATTGATCAATCGGTCACACATGGACACCTAGTAAGATTTAGGTAGTTTGGTAAGCATGACTACAAACATGAAAAACCAAAAATCGTTTATTGTTTTCTGTACCACAAAATGGCTAGGGTTATATATAATGTTAGGACTATCAGATTTTGTCAATAAAAAAAGAAAAAAAATGGCAGCGAGGTGTCTCACTATAGCGAGACTCATGCTCGCTATAGCGAGCGTGGACGGGAAAGGCCAGTCCGATCCCGACTCTATGAAAGAGTTCGATGATGAGTGCTGTTCTAATTGGAGTTTAATTAGAATACTCAAGCATGATTTTGGGCTTATATATTGGGTGTTTCTTTTAACTCAAAGACACAAGACAAGAAGTTAATTCTCTCTCTTGATTTGAGGTTAGAATGCCCTAAGAGAGATTTCCTTGTTTCTCTAGAGCCATTGAGAGATTGTTCCGAAGGGCTGCTCTAGATGATTTTGTTGCTTCTATTCTCTTGTAGAAGATTGATCATCTTGGTGAACAAGGAGCGAGGAGATCAAGTTAGGAGAACGGTGCACGGTGGAAGTCGTGTTAGTGGATTCTGTGTAAGAACAACTACCGTTCTTAGGTCGAGGTGCAGACTGAGGTAAATGAGCTGTGAGTATATATTGTAAACTGTTTGTGAAATCTTGATTTCTAAATCGTGGTTTTTTTCCCAGAAAAACGTTTCCAAGTTAAATTTGTGTCTGTGTTCTTGTGGTGATTGCTTGGTAGATTTATTTGCTAGTTTTAAATTATGTGATTGGTTATATCCACTGCATTGATTTGATTAGTTAGACTAGTAATCCATTCGAGTGGATCATAAAAAAAACCTTCATATAAATTATAATACACACAGTATAACATCCAAACTATCCTCGAACCATAATACATCCCTAGGTAACCCATTTGACTATCTAGTTAACCTGTAATACAGGACACATCCAACAACATATTTATACTTAACTGTAAGTGCAAAAATTATACTCACAAGTTTAGAGAGGTGCCTCAAGGGACTTAGCCAAAAGACCAGACGTAGAACTGGGTGATCTGGGGACCTAAAAGGGGAGAAGAAGAAGAAGAAGGCGTCAAAGGACCCTGGCTGTGGGCAGCGCAGGGCTCTCCGATGCCTGAGTGAGTGCAGGTTGGAGAAGAGTCGAGGAACGTTCAGGGAGCTCTTGCATATAAGTGTGCGTACCTCTTTTTTGGGTGGTCTTTTACCTTATATGAGAGGGTTCCTTAGTGCCTGCGTGAATGGGCCCAGTGATCTGACTACTGGGGTCTTATCAGCTCATAGAGTCATTAATGAAGGTCCATCATAGCCCACATTGCATTTAATGAGGATCCATCATAGCCCACATTGCAATAAATGCCAGTCACATTGGACCTGATCTTGCCTTGATCTGTGGGCGGCTGAGGTCCCGTCGGATCCTATCTCGGGCCCTGCCCTAATATGGCTGCAGCCACTGGATATGGCTTTGCTTGGGATTTGATGAGGATGGACGGCTGGGATGATGTGTTTGTCCTGTCAGCGCGTGCCTGCATTCCGCCACGTGTCCTGCACGGGATTGGCTGTCAGGCCCTACCTTGGTTGGGTGGCTCGTGGCGCCTCTACTGGCGCACAGCCGAGACCGAAGCGGTCACGACAATAGTATAGCCGAAGTGAGATCATCTGATTATAACCGATGCCAACAATAGAGTGGCCGAAGCCGAAGTGATGTAGGAGCGAGCAAGTAGATCGGTCCGTGGCCGTGGCCGAGACCCTGGTAGATGTTCTTTCCGAGATCGTGCTAGACCTTTTCGGTGTTTGGGCGTCCCCACATAATAGCCCCCAGCTCTTGGCCTCTAGGGTTCCCCAAGCTTGAGGTTGAGAGTTGAGTTGGCACCCTGGCGTCGTTTGGCATACACCCCGAAGTCGCCTCCCAGTTAAGGGTTAGGGTGGCTCGGTTAATGTGCCGTCTCTCCGCTTGCCCGAGGCAATCAAGGGGATGATAAATGCGGAGATCAAGATTGATGTGGGGGGACGGACCATCAGCGTCACGCGTCATCGTCCGAAGGGCCTCCTTGTCACTTCGAGGCGGCGTGCGGTGTAAGTCGACACGACACCTCGCACGCGTCTCGCTTTGAATTTCGGGATGGGGCCCATCCCTGTCCTTTAAAGTTGACTCGTCTCATCCTTCGCCATTTTTACTCCTGTATTCTCCGTAAGAACTTTTAGCTTCCTGCTAGAGAACCTTGGACTTCCGGCTAGAACCAGAGCAACCATCACAGAACAGAACCTTCGGCTGTGTCCCTACGGCGATCATCTGCAATCCGTTCGCCATAATCATACCCTGCTTCTGTCGAACCAGTGAGTCTCTCTCCAATTCTCTTTTCTTGTTTACGTCCCTGACTTAGTTCCTAGGGTTTCCACCCTGTCCCTTACTCCGTTCTGTATCCGCCCCTCCTTAGAGCTTCGTTAGGGTTTCTTTAGGGTTTTCTTTTTCTTACACAGAAATGGGGGCTTATAGCTACTGGATAGACACCCATGCGGCTCTGGCAGAGCTCAGGGTGGCCTACTTGATCCCGGAGGATGTCCGGGTGAAGGCCGCCGACCCGACCAGCGCACCCGGCTATGCTTTCAGCAACGGTTGGATGCCATTCCCCCTCATTGCCATTATCGAGGGTGGGGTCAGATTCCCCCTTCATCCCCTCCTCAGATCTTGTCTCCAAATCTGGAATCTATGTCCCTGCCAATTGATGCCTAATGGCTTCAAAATCATCATGGGCATCGCCGAACTGAATAGAATCCTAGACATCAATCTCGGCGTCCATGATATTGAGGACATATACGACATCAGCAAGTCTCGGGAGGGCGGCACGTATTATCTCCGCGTGAAAGCGAAGTGCCAGCCCCTTGTCACGGCATTGGAGGACTCCAACAAGTATGCCGGGGATGACCGCCTGTTCGTCTCGGGAAACTGGGAGTTCAGTGTGGCCGAGAGACGAGAAGGGTCTAGGTCCCACGGTACTTCGGGACTCCACCGAGTAAAATACTAAGCCCTCTTGGGTTTCGGATTTTCTTTTATTTCATTTCCGTGCTTTGTCTCTGACACTTGGATACTTTTTGCAGGCCTCTTCCAGCGTAGGCGAGACGCCCAGCTAGACGGTTGGAGGAAGAACGCGACCAGGTTGAACAAAGTGTACCGATACCGGGGCCATCACACCAGGGCCGCATATTCTCTCCTAGGGTACGAGCCGAAGTACGTGTCTTATAAACGGAAGTCAGGCCGTCCCGGGGACATTGTACTCGCCCTAGCCGAAGCTGCAAGCGGGTCTGTTTCGGGAGTCGAGACTTCCACATCGGCAGCTGCAGCCGAAAGCGACCCCATACGGGAGATAGAGAACTACTCCTCCCCAAGCGCTGAAGACATGGAGAGACGCAGGCCAGCCTATCAACCGCTGAACCTAGAGGACGCGCTCTTTGGCGAGCAGGCGGCCGCTCCCAGCACCGAAACCATTCCTTCTACCGCCGTCCCTCCCAGCGCCGAGATCCCGCCCATGGCGAATGCGGAGCGGGAGAGGCCCAGAGAAAGGGCCAGGGGGAAGGATCCTATCCAAGGAGACAGACCACGATCCCACCAAGCCGCAAGGGAGAGGGTCGTGGTCGAGGAGCCGGCTCAGGAAGGGGTCCTGGTGGAGCGGCGCCCCTAGACTTCTGGCCCCACGACTTCGGCCGAGCCGACAGCATTCAGGCCGGACCTTGACCTGAGGCCGGGGAGGCCTTTGAATGTTGAGGATCGGCTGATAGGCAACTCGTCAGTGGTCGCGGCTCTCACCCGGGCCTGCGCGCTCCCCAAAGACATGGAGGCACACCGCGGAGCTGACAGCACTCAGCTGCTCATGAAGACAATACAACACTCCATCTCGGTAAGTGTTAACCTTCTCTAACCGTAGTTCCAGATTTTTCACGATATACTAATTCATTCTGTTGTCTCCTTGCAGGGCGTCCAGAGGCTCCACGTGGTCCTGAACAGGATCCTTGAAGAGGACGCCCCGCTGAGTCGCCTGGTGGGGGAGAAGGAGAGGACCGAAGCCGAACTTCAAGCGAAGTCGGAGGAGCTGAAGGTCGTGGAGGTAAAGAAGGCCGAGCTCGAAGCTCAGGTCAATCTGGCGGTGAATGAGCTCTCCCAAATAAAAGCTGACACTTATACTCTGCAAGGGAAGCTCAATGCCGAAGAGAAGAGATCGGCCGGGCTCGCGGCCGAGCTGGAGCTGGAGAGGAAGGCGAAGGAGGAACTCCTCGCGTCGCGACAGGCTGAGGTCGACATCGCCTTTCTAGAGGGAACAACGGACGCTGGGAGGAACTACACCGATCAGATAAGGAAACTCAGCCCGAAGCTGTTCCGACTCGGCTGCTTGGGTGTACTCAAGGAGATGGGGGTCCGAGAAGATCATCCGATATATCAGAAACTCCCTGAGTTCGGAGCCGCGCCCGCGAACCAGGCCCCTGCCGAAACTCCTGCTCCCCCTCCTCCAGAAACCCCTACTGAGCCGACGCCGGATCCCTCCGAAGTCGCTCCTTCAGGCGATGCTGTAGTGATCATTGAAGACGCCGAGGCCGGGCCATCTTCTTGATTCCTTTTTTCGCATGACATGTAACCCTTTTTGTTTTTGTTTTGGTGGAGTTGTAATCAGAACCTTGTACACATTAGTAGTTCATCAATAAAATTCCTTCGTTTCTCAAATTAGTCTGCTTTGAATTCTACTTGTCTGTGACTTGCTATTTGCATGGGAATATACATGTCTCTTTTTTATTTATTTATAAACTTTTCACAAGTACATGAGTTCGGATTAGAGTGGACCCACTAGTTTAGGGCTCACCACGAGCGCCCCGGCACTCAGGATTTCATCTTGGCGTTTTAACCGAAATGGACTTTTGTTCAGGTTGTGCTCCCCCACCGAGACGGAGAAAACAATGACCATAGTGGCCCTATGCCTGGGTTGTTTATTGCCGAACCGCGGTGATGTTTCAAGGGCCATTTCGGCATCACGCCCGAGTTGCATGCAGCGATCCTGAGGCGAACTTATCAAGGCCGTAATGGCTTCACACCCGGGTTGCACGTAGCAAACCCGAGGCGATCTCATCGTTGGCCATAAAGGCTTCACGCCCGGGTGGCCCGTAGCCGACCCGAGGCGATCTCATCGTTGGCCATAAAGGCTTCACGCTCGGGTGGCCCGTAGCCGACCCGAGGCAATCTCATGGTTGGCCATAAAGGCTTCACGCCCGGGTGGCCCGTAGCCGACCCGAGGCTATCTCATCATTGGCCATAAAGGCTTCACGCCCGGGTGGCCCGTAGCCGACCCGAGGTGATCTCATCATTGACCATAAAGGCTTCACGCCCGGGTGGCCCGTAGCCGACCTGAGGCGATCTCATCATTGTCCGTAGCCGAAGTGCTGAGAGTCTGTTCTTTGAATGTGAAATTCCCTTTCATTGAATTCTTTAGAGTATAAAAAGTACAGGTACAGGTTTCAGAAGTAGAACTTCTTGAGGTGAGACGCGTTCCATGGTCTCGGTAACTGTCGGCCCTCCATGTCTTCGAGTCCATAAGCTGACTGCCCAGCAAGGGAAGTCACTTTGAATGGTCCGTGCCAATTCGGTGCCAACTTGCCTTGATTTGGATCCTTCTCCCCTGGGAGTGCCTTCTTGAGAACCAGCTCTCCTACTGAGAATTTCCTTTCTCTGACATTCTGGTTGTACCCTCTGGCGAACTGTTGCTGATATGCGGCCAGTCGGATTGCAGTCGCTTCCCTTCGCTCGTTGGCCAAGTCCAGTTCCAGAGTTAGGTGTGACTCGTTCCGACCTTGATCAAAGAGCTCGGTCCTCAAAGTAGGGAGGCCGATCTCCAAGGGAATAACAGCCTCCATCCCATAAGCTAAGGAAAAGGGTGTCGCCGAAGTCGAACGCCTCGGGGTCGTCCTATAAGCCCATAGGACGCTCGAAAGTTCTTCTACCCACCTTCCCTTTGCTCTGTCCAGTCGCTTCTTCAGTCTGTCGAGCACCACCTTATTAGAAATCTCTGCCTGGCCATTGCTCTGGGGGTAAGCTGGGGTAGAGTAGCGGTTTCGGATGCCGAGCTCCTGGCAGAAGGTCCTAAAAAGGTTGGAATCGAACTGAGTCCCGTTGTCCGAGATCAAAGTTCTAGGGATACCAAACCTCGTGACGATGTTTTTCCATACGAAATACTTAGAATCCTGCTCCGTGATGGAGGACAACGGCTCCGTCTCGATCCACTTGGTGAAGTAGTCGGTGGCCACTATCAGCCACCTTCTGTTCCCTGGAGTTCGGTGAAGTGGTCCCACAATATCGGGCCCCCATTGAGCGAATGGCCAAGGGCTGGAGAGCGGACTGAGATCTTGCGCCGGCTGATGGAGGGAGTGGGAGAATTTCTGACACTTTTCGCACTTTCTAGCGTAGACTTGAGCGTCCTTCTGCATATACGGCCACCAGTAACCCTGGCTAATAGCCCGGTAAGCTAGGGATCTCCCTTCGATATGGCTTCCGCAGATCCCTTCATGTATCTCAAAGAGAAGGTCTTCGACTTTGTTCGGATGAACACACTGGAGGTACGGGCCTGTGTATGACTTTCTGTAGAGCTTGATTTCGGGAGACAACCAGAACCGAGCTGCTTTGAGTCTAATTCGATGGGCCTCGCCACTGTCTTCGGGAAGCTTGTCGTCTTTGAGGTAGGCTATAATGGGGTCCATCCAACTCGGGCCGAGGTCAAGGCACAACACTTCCCGAGGTGGATGGAGCTCAATGCTGGGCGTGGCCAACGATCCTACTTCGATGCTCCTTTTCCTTCCTGCTTCGACAGCATTGGCCAAATTTGCAAGAGCATCTGCATGGGCGTTTGATTCTTTGCCTATCTGTTTGATTTCGGCCGTCTGGAACTGAGAGAGCAGCTTCTTCGCCAGGGCTAAATACGCGGCCATCAGATCGTCGCGAGCTTGATAGTCCCCAGACAGTTGGTTTGCCACCAAATGTGAATCACTGAAGACCACCAGCTGTTGAGCTCCGAGGATTTTGGCGCTGTTCAGTCCGGCTAATAGGGTTTCATACTCAGCTTCATTGTTCGACGCCTTGAAATCCAGGGTCAAAGCCTGCTCGATGACCAGCTCTTCTGGAGATTGAAGGACAACTCCCGCACCGGCTCTTCTCGAGGTGGAAGATCCGTCGACGAAGACTCTCCAAACTGGGGAGAGGGCTTGGCCTTGTGATGGTTCGGAGTCCGAGGGCACCTCATGCCTCTTGCCCCCCAGTTCGATGCCGAACTCGAAGAGAACTCGACGAGAAAATCTGCCAGCACTTGGGCCTTGATCGCTGTCCTGGGCTGATAGTGAATTTCATACTGCCCCAATTCGACAGCCCATCGGGAGATTCTTCCTGAAAAGTCAGCTTTTTTGAAAACCGACTTGAGTGGATGTTCCGTAACAACCACTATGGTATGAGTTTGGAAGTAATGAGAGAGCTTTCGTGAGGCACTAACGAGCGCCAGCGCGAGCTTCTCTAGTGGAAAATATCTAGTCACAGCATCAATGAGGGTCTTGCTCGTATAATATATTGGTTTTTGGACCCTGTCCTCTTCACGGATGAGGACCGAGCTCACCGCGTGATCCGAGACCGCTAGATATAAATACAAAAATTCTCCGTGAATCAGAGTTGATAGTAGGAGAGGTGAGGAAAGATAGGCCTTGAGCCCCTGCAAGGCCCGATCACATTCCGGAGTCCGTTGGAATTTTAGATTTTTTCTAAGAAGCTGAAAGAAAGGCCGGCACTTATCTGAGGATCTACTGATGAATCGATTTAGTGCAGCCGCCATTCCAGTGAGCTTTTGGACTTCCTTTGCCGAGGTGGGACTCTGTACTCTGAGGATAGCATAGATCTGATCTGGATTTACCTCAATCCCCCTGCGGGTGACCAAGCTTCGCAAGAATTTGCCAGAACCGACACCAAAGGCTCACTTGGAGGCATTGAGTTTGAGCTTGAACCTCTTCAGAGTGGCGAAGACTTCAGCCAAGTCTGCCAAATGGTTCTGCGCTTGCTTGGACTTGACCACCATATCGTCGATGTAGACCTCAACAGTCTTGCCGAGCTGATCATGGAACATCTTGGTTACAAGTCTCTGATAGGTGGCTCCTGCATTCTTCAGCCCAAACGACATCACCTTGTAACAGTATGTGCCTCTAGGTGTTATGAAGGTTGTATTCTCTTCATCTGGTCCGTACAGTGGTATATGATGGTAACCGCGGTACGCGTCAAGGAAACTCATCCTGTCGTGTCCGGCAGTGGCATCTATCATCTGGTCGATCTTGGGTAGGGGAAAGCTGTCCTTTGGGCAGGCCTTATTGAGGTCGGTGAAGTCGACGCACACCCTCCACTTGCCAGTCTTCTTCTTGACAACCACCGTATTGGCTAGCCAGGTCGGGTACTGGACCTCTCTGATGACGACGGCTTCAAACAGTTTGTCCACCTCTTCGACCATGGCCTCAGTTTGTGGCACCCCAGTCCTGCGAGCTCTCTGCATCACCGATTTATATTTAGTGCCCACATTCAGTTTATGGCATATTACCTCCGGGTAAATGCCGGGCATCTCTTGAGGCGTCCAGGCGAATGCATCTTTGTTCTGCACCAGGAACTGGACCAACTCAGACTTCTCTGGGGCCTCGAGCTGACTACCGAGCAAGAAGAACCGTTCCGGATCGTTTGAGTCAATCCTGATTTCGGTCAGGTCCTCCACGCTCTTCTTTTCCGGATCCTGACCAACCTCGTTTAGCTTTTTCTCCATCTCGGCCATGTTGACCTCCTTGGACTCCCGCTCGCCGGACACCACGACTATCAAACACTGCTTGGCTGTCTGCTGATCTCCTCGGACCGTGATGATTTCTATTCTGCCATTCTTCCCTTCCAATGGAAACTTCAACTTCTGGTGGAGAGTGGAAGAGACGGCCTCCAGACCGTGGAGCCAGGTCCTGCCCACTATAGCATTATAGGGTGAGGGTGCGTCGACCACCAAGAAGGTTGTCACGACGGATGCGCCACCGACTTCGACCCTGAACGTCACCTTTCCCTTTGGGTACACTGGCTTGGAGCTGAAGCCGATAAAGGGAATTCGGGCCTCCTGCAGACCCTTCTCTGTTAGGCCCATCCTTCGGAAGCCATCGAAATAGAGGATCTCGGATGAACTACCGGGGTCGACGAGGACCCTCTGCACGGTGCAGTCCTTTACTCCATGTTCAGAGCAATCCAATTTCAGAGTGACAATTAGCGGATCATTGTGGGGGAGCTGGACCCCGTCCAAGTCTGCATCCGAGAACCTGATCTCGTGCCGCTCTCTCCGAGCTTTCTTCGGAGCTGAGCCGATTTTGGCGGCCATGACCTGCTCACTGTGGGAGGACCGCCTGGCCTCGGCACGAGCTCGGTTACTCCCCTTGGGCGGGGGAGCTAGATGGATGACATTAATGATCTTCTCCGACCCGTCGCTGTCGTGGCCCCTCTCGTCTCGGCGCGGAGCTCGGGTGTCGTTCCTGGTGTTTGCCTCGACGAACTCCAACAGATGCCCATTCTGGACGAGCTTCTCCAAATGCGAGCGCAACATCGTGCATTCCTCGGTCTTGTTTCCATTCTGCTTGTGGTACGCACAAAATCTGCTTCGATCCCTGGAAGACGGATCTCTTCTCATGGGCTCCGGCCAGCTGAAGTACGACCTCAATTTGATCTTATACATGATCTTGTGAATGGGTTCCTTGAAGATCGTGTAAACTGTCCGATGCGTGTCCTCGGACGGCCTAGGCTTTTTGTTTCTGCCCGTGGTGAACGCCTGGGCCCTTGCCGAGCTGGACGGCGTCCAACGTCGGTCGGGCTCGTCTCTTCGGGACGGTCCCTTATCTTTCTTTGAGGGCCTTTCACCTCGTTCCTTCTGTGAGGTGCCATGGTTTTTTCGAGCCCGGATCTGTCGTCTTCCTGGGCGATGTAGCGGTTGACTATGAACATGAGCGCCACTATAGAGGACACCGGGTTCATAGCCAGATCTTTGTGAAGGTCACTATCTGGCAACAAGGAATTTTGAAACGCGAAGATGGCTTCCTCATCTTTGGAACTTTCGATCTGGGTGTAGACCGTCCAGAACCGCTTCGCGAACTGGGTGACGTTCTCCCCTTGCTTCATCTTCAGGGCCATAATATCTGCATCCGTTTTCGGCAATATTCTATAGGCCTGAAACTTCTTCATGAAAGACTGCTGGAGCTGCTGCCAACTCGAAATGGACCCCTCCGGGAGCGCACAAAACCATTTCAAGGGGAGGTCACCCAAACTGGAGGAAAAGACTCGACAGTTCAGATGGCCTTTATCTCCCCAAACAGACATCCTTTGAGAGAAGTGCCTGAGATGCGTAGCTGGATCCGAGGTCCCCACAGACAATGCCAATTGTAAGTACAAAAATTATACTCACAAGTTTATAGAGGTGCCTCAAGGGACTTAGCTAAAAGACCAGAGGTAGAACTGGGTGATCTGGGGACCTAAAAGGAGAGAAGAAGAAAAAGAAGGCGTCAAAGGACCCTGGCTGTGGGCAGCGCAGGGCTCTCCGATGCCTGAGTGAGTGCAGGTTGGAGAAGAGTCGAGGAACGTTCAGGGAGCTCTTGCATATAAGTGTGCGTACCTCTTTTTTGGGTGGTTTTTTACCTTATATCAGAGGGTTCCTTAGTGCCTGCGTGAATGGGCCCAATGATCTGACTACTGGGGTCTTATCCGCCCATAGAGTCATTAATGAAGGTCCATTATAGCCCACATTACATTTAATGAGGATCCATCATAGCCCACATTGCAATAAATGCCAGTCACATTGGGCCTGATCTTGCCTTAATCTGTGGGCGGCTGAGGTCCCGTCGGATCCTGTCTCGGGCCCTGCCCTAATATGGCTGCAGCCACTGGATATGGCTTTGCTAGGGATTAGATGAGGATGGACGGCTGGGATGATGTGTTTGTCCTGTCAGCGCGTGCCTGCATTCCGCCACGTGTCCTGCACGGGACGTAGCTGTCAGGCCCTGCCTTGGTTGGGTGGCTCGTGGCGCCTCTACTGGCGCACCGCCGAGACCGAAGCGGTCACGGTAATAGTATAGCCGAAGTGAGATCATCTGATTATAACCGATGCCAACAATAGAGTGGCCGAAGCCGAAGTGATGTAGGAGCGAGTAAGTAGATCGGTCCGTGGCCGTGGCCGAGACCCTGGCAGATGTTCTTGCCGAGATCGGGCTAGACCTTTTCGGTGTTTGGGCGTCCCCCCACAATAGCCCCCCAGCTCTTGGCCTCTAGGGTTCCCCAAGCTTGAAGTTGAGAGTTGAGTTGGCACCCTGGCGTCGTTTGGCATTCACCCCGAAGTCGCCTCCCAGTTAAGGGTTAGGGTGGCTCGGTTAATGTGTCGTCGCTCCGCTTGCCCGAGGCAATCAAGGGGATGATAAATGAGGAGATCATGATTGATGTGGGGGGACGGACCATCAGCGTCACGCGTCATCGTCCGAAAGGCCTCCTTGTCACTTCGAGGCGGCGTGCGGTGTAAGTCGACACGACACCTCGCACGCGTCTCGCTTTGAATTTCGGGATGGGGCCCATCCCTGTCCTTTAAAGTTGACTCGTCTCATCCTTCGCCATTTTTACTCCTGTATTCTCCATAAGAACTTTTAGCTTCCTGCTAGAGAACCTTGGACTTCCGGCTAGAACCAGAGCAACCATCACAGAATAGAACCTTCGGCTCTGTCCCTACGGCCATCATCTGCAGTCCGTTCGCCAGAATCATACCCTGCTTCTGTCGAACCAGTGAGTCTCTCTCCAATTCTCTTTTCTTGTTTACGTCCCTGACTTAGTTCCTAGGGTTTCCACCCTGTCCCTTGCTCCGTTCTGTATCCGCCCCTCCTTAGAGCTTCGTTAGGGTTTCTTTAGGGTTTTCTTTTTCTTACACAGAAATGGGGGCTTATAGCTACTGGATAGACACCCATGCGGCTCTGGTAGAGCTCAGGGTGGCCTACTTGATCCCGGAGGATGTCCGGGTGAAGGTTGCCGACCCGACCAGCGCATCCGGCTATGCTTTCAGCAACGGTTGGATGCCATTCCCCCTCATTGCCATCATCGAGGGTGGGGTCTGATTCCCCCTTCATCCCCTCCTCAGATCTTGTCTCCAAATCTGGAATCTATGTCCCTTCTAATTGATGCCTAATGGATTCAAAATCATCATGGGCGTCGCCGAACTGAATAGAATCCTTGACATCAATCTCGGCGTCCATGATATTGAGGACATATACGACATCTGCAAGTCTCGGGAGGGCGGCACGTATTATCTCCACGTGAAAGCGAAGTGCCAGCCCCTTGTCACGGCATTGGAGGACTCCAACAAGTATGCCGGGGATGACCGCCTGTTCGTCTCGAGAAACTGGGAGTTCAGCGTGGCCGAGAGACGAGAAGGGTCGAGGTCCCACGATACTTCGGGACTCCACCGAGTAAAATACTAAGCCGTCTTGGGTTGCGGATTTTCTTTTATTTCATTTCCGTGCTTTGTCTCTGACACTTGGATACTTTTTGCAGGCCTCTTCCAGCGTAGGCGAGACGCCCAGCTAGACGGTTGGAGGAAGAACGCGACCTGGTTGAACAAAGTGTACCGATACCGGGGCCATCACACCAGGGCCGCATATTCTCTCCTAGGGTACGAGCCGAAGTACGTGTCTTATACACGGAAGTCAGGCCGTCTCGGGGACATTGTACTCGCCCTAGCCGAAGCTGCAAGCGGGGCTGTTTCAGGAGTCGAGGCTTCCACATCGGCAGCTGCAGCCGAAAGCGACCCCATACGGGAGATAGAGAACTACTCCTCCCCAAGCGCCGAAGACATGGAGAGACGCAGGCCAGCCTATCAACCGCTGAACCTAGAGGACGCGCTCTTTGGCGAGCAGGCGGCAGCTCCCAGCGCCGAAACCATTCCTTCTACCGCCGTCCCTCCCAGCGCCGAGATCCCGCCCATGGCGAATGCGGAGCGGGAGAGGCCCAGAGAAAGGGCTAGGGGGAAGGATCCTATCCAAGGAGACAGACCACGATCCCACCAAGCCGCAAGGGAGAGGGTCGTGGTCGAGGAGCCGGCTCAGGAAGGGGTCCTGGTGGAGCGGCACCCCGAGACTTCCGGGCCCACGACTTCGGCCAAGCCGACAGCATTCAGGCCGGACCTTGACCTGAGGCCGGGGAGGCCTCTGAATGTTGAGGATCGGCTGATAGGCAACTCGTCAGTGGTCGCGGCTCTCACCCGGGACTGCGCGCTCCCCAAAGGCATGGAGGCGCAACGCGCAGCTGACAGCACTCAGCTACTCATGAAGACAATACAACACTCCATCTCGATATGTGTTAAGCTTCTCTAACCGTAGTTCCAGATTTTTCAAGCTATACTAATTCATTCTGTTGTCTCCTTGCAGGGCGTCCAGAGGCTCCACGTGGTCCTGAACAGGATCCTTGAAGAGGACGCCCCGCTTAGTCGCCTGGTGGGGGAGAAGGAGAGGACCGAAGCCGAACTTCAAGCGATGTCGGAGGAGCTGAAGGTCGTGGAGGCAAAGAAGGCCGAGCTCGAAGCTCAGGTCGATCTGGCGGTGAATGAGCTCTCCCAAATAAAAGCTGACACTTATACTCTGCAAGGGAAGCTCAATGCCGAAGAGAAGAGATCGGCCGGGCTCGCGGCCGAGCTCGAGCTGGAGAGGAAGGCGAAGGAGGAACTCCTCGCGTCGCGATAGGCTGAGGTCGACATCGCCTTTCTAGAGGGAACAGCGGACGCTGGGAGGAACTACACCGATCAGATAAGGAAACTCAACCCGACTCTTGCTCCCCCTCCTCCAGAAACCCCTACTGAGCCGACGCCGAATCCCTCCGAAGTCGCTCCTTCAGGCGATGCTGTAGTGATCATTGAAGACGCCGAGGCCGGGCCATCTTCTTGATTCCTTTTTTCGCATGACATGTAACCCTTTTTGTTTTTGTTTTGGTGGAGTTGTAATCAGAACCTTGTACACATTAGTAGTTCATCATTAAAATTCCTTCATTTCTCAAATTAGTCTGCTTTGAATTCTACTTGTCTGTGACTTGCTATTTGCATGGGAATATACATGTCTCCTTTTTTTTATTTATAAACTTTTCACAAGTACATGAGTTCGGATTAGAGTGGACCGACTAGTTTAGGGCTCACCACGAGCGCCCCGGCACTCAGGATTTCATCTTGGCATTTTAACCGAAATGGACTTTTGATCAGGTTGTGCTCCCCCACCGAGACGGAGAAAACAATGACCATAGTGGCCCTATGCCTGGGTTGTTTATTGCCGAACCACGGTGATGTTTCAAGGGCCATTTCGGCATCACGCCCGAGTTGCACGCAGCGATCCCGAGGCGAACTTATCAAGGCCGTAATGGCTTCACGGCCGGGTTGCACGTAGCAAACTCGAGGCGATCTCATCGTTGGCCATAAAGGCTTCACGCCCGGGTGGCCCGTAGCCGACCCGAGGCGATCTCATCGTTGGCCATAAGGCTTCACGCCCGGGTGGCCCGTAGCCGACCCGAGGCGATCTCATCGTTGGCCATAAAGGCTTCACGCTCGGGTGGCCTGTAGCCGACCAGAGGCGATCTCATCATTGGCCATAAAGGCTTCACGCCCGGGTGGCCCGTAGCCGACCCGAGGCGATCTCATCGTTGGCCATAAGGCTTCACGCCCGGGTGGCCCGTAGCCCACCCGAGGCGATCTCATCATTGGCCATAAAGGCTTCACGCCCGGGTGGCCCGTAGCCGACCCGAGGTGATCTCATCATTGGCCATAAAGGCTTCACGCCCGGGTGGCCCGTAGCCGACCTGAGGCGATCTCATCATTGTCCGTAGCCGAAGTGCTGACAGTCTGTTCTTTGAATGTGAAATTCCCTTTCATTGAATTCTTTAGAGTATAAAAAGTACACGTACAGGTTTCAGAAGTAGAACTTCTTGAGGTGAGACGCGTTCCATGGTCTCGGTAACTGTTGGCCCTCCATGTCTTCGAGTCCATAAGCTGACTGCCCCAGCAAGGGAAGTAACTTTGAATGGTCCGTGCCAATTCGGTGCCAACTTGCCTTGATTTGGATCCTTGTCCCCTTGGAGTGCCTTCTTGAGAACCAGCTCTCCTACTGAGAATTTCCTTTCTCTGACATTCTGGTTGTACCCTCTGGCCAACTGTTGCTGATATGCGGCCAGCCGGATTGCAGTCGCTTCCCTTCGCTCGTTGGCAAAGTCCAGTTCCAGAGCTAGGTGTGACTCGTTCCGACCTTGATCAAAGAGCTCGGTCCTCAAAGTAGGGAGGCCGATCTCCAAGGGAATAACAGCCTCCATCCCATAAGCTAAGGAAAAGGGTGTCGCCGAAGTCGAACGCCTCGGGGTCGTCCTATAAGCCCATAGGACGCTCGAAAGTTCTTCTACCCACCTTCCCTTTGCTCTGTCCAGTCGCTTCTTCAGTCTGTCGAGCACCACCTTATTAGAAATCTCTGCCTGGCCATTGCTCTGGGGGTAAGCTGGAGCAGAGTAGCGGTTTCGGATGCCGAGCTCCTGGCAGAAGGTCCTAAAGAGGTTGGAATCGAACTGAGTCTCGTTGTCCGAGATCAAAGTTCTAGGGATACCAAACCTCGTGGCGATGTTTTTCAATATGAAATTCTTAGAATCCTGCTCCGTGATGGAGGACAATGGCTCCGCCTCGATCCACTTGGTGAAGTAGTCGGTGGCCACTGTCAGCCACCTTCTGTTCCCTGGAGTTCGGTGAAGTGGTCCCACAAACTGATAACCCCCTCTGATTTTCCTCCCTCTGACTATCAGCCACCTTCTGTTACCTTTTCCCTGACGCCAAATCCACCTCGCCCAAGAAAATTTTCATCTGAGAAGTTGTTTGTGGCTGTTTTTATTGTACCTAAACTGATGAGTGGCAATCCATGACCGTTCACTTGATCCCCACTAGCTACTATACCTTTATCCATGAATTCAGTTCTGATTGGACGGCCCGTGGCATAAGATAAACTCATCCCTGCAGTTGCAATGGTGTCGATGGTTAGTTCACTGTTTTGTTACAAGGGTCCATCAGGAAATTTATATAAAACCAACAACAGTAACAAAACAATTAGATTTTCAAATTGGATGATATTTGATAAGTAGACTTTTTGCCGGCAGTCATCATATTAGGAGTTCCAAGGGTTTGTCACATCTTCGCTTCTTGCATAGGTGGGCTCCACAGGTGATGATTCCCAACCATCCGGCCGTTAGAGGGTTCGTGACCCACTACGGTTGAACTAGGTGCTAGAAAGAATTAGGTGAAAGAACTAAGTGCTGATGATTCACTTTGAAATGTAACCTTTTCTTTGTCCTATTTTGAAATGTCCCAAAACGTTAAGCCCCATTTCGAAATCCTCCCTTCAAATAAATTCCAAAATGAAACTAAGTACAATTGCTAAAATTCCCAATCAAATGCTCAAAACTCTATAATATTGGGAATTGAGGAATTCCCATGATCTCTAGTCAAAATTTGAGGGACTTGAAATCTAATAAATCCTTATAAATAATTTCCTTACAATTATGTCACAAAAATAGAGTCAAAATCAATTCCTAGTTACAAAGCATCAATTTTGGAACTGCAGTCATTGTTCCTGCGTGTTTCCAATTTTAAGCACAATGTTTAAGATAGGTGGAAGGTATTTTGTTATTAAGCCTATGTTTGCATCACTACTTTTTTCCTCTATTTCTCTAAATCTATAAAGCGGGTAGAGATTTTGAGAATAGAGGCGTTTGGCATTGTATTTCACCCTCTAATTGAAATCCTCTCACTAATGTAAGATCAGTTCATTTTTTTGGAGGAGAAAATCATATCACCCCAAACAACAAAACGTTGGGTTGCGCACAAAATGATAACAAGTTTTCTCTCTATGATGAACTCTCTCGTTGGAGAAATGTACCCTAAGTGGAAAAAGATTTAACCCTAGAGTGAATGAGGTAACTGGGAAATATTTTATCATTAAGTGAAAAATGGAATTTCTCAGCTGGACCGAATGTGGAGATCTGCTGCATGCCTACGAGATCACTTTAATTCTAGTGTTTGCTGGTAAAAAAAAAAAATTATAAAAGGAAGAAGAAAAGAGAGGAGTCATTTGTTAAACCCAAGCTCCTAAAAATCATGGTCCTTCCTTGACCCAACATTAATAAAAACCTCATTTCAATTAGAATTATGCCAACTTTCAAATCGATTATCCATAAAACACATATTTGAATCTTCTCATTATTTTAATCACGTATTTACATATAATCAATTTGATTGTCTATCATTTTAAATGGCTAAAACAATCTTAAAGTTATTCTCCATATATATAAAAGAGAGAGAGAGAGAGTCCTGATGAGATGCGCACTTGGTATACTGAGTATTCGAGCGTACCTGATTGTGGGGTCCACCTGTGCTCCCACCTACAGATGGGGCTATGTGTTTTTGAAGATCTAAGTGGGGTCCTTCCATCTACAAATAATTAGCCCTAGCGAATCATCTTGAACCTATCATTCGGGACCCATAAGTTAGATTCATTTCAATGGATAGTCGATCCAATGATCCAGTCCATTTGAATAGGTGCAAACCTAGGTGTTATGTGAGATTTAGGGATGGTATGTGTGTGCCGTCTAGTCAGATGGACCATCTTGTGGGCCCTACTCTTGGCGTGCACCATGCGCGAGGTGCCCATTGGATAATTTATATAGAGGGATGTTCATGTGCATCTATCCCTCACCTTATTATGGTGAGGGACAACTTGATGGGGTCCATCTAGGGCCCCATTGAACACAGGACCAAGGGGGTCGAAAAAGACATTCTAGATGAGCGCAGATATCGGGTTTGGGGTCAATAACATGCCTCTAAACCTTTCATCCATAGCCCACAATCTTAAAATTTTAATATAAAATAAAGACCTTGACCCTAGATCCAATGGTCCAGTCCATTTAGATTGGTGAGAAGTCCATGGATCCAATGAGATTCAGAGGGTCCCATCATTGTGGATGGTTTGGATGGATTATAAATTCGTCCCCATTATGTCGGCCCACTATGCATCCGTTGCCTTATGGTGGGGGACGGTTGCACATGCATATATATATATATACACATACATTTACATATAAACATATACATGTACATGCACATGTATATATGTGTATGTATATGTATATACATATATAATACACTAAAAATATTCATGTGAGAATTATTGATAGGGCCCATCTAGCAACCCATCCAAATCGTGCACAAACAGGGACTCCCCATGATGGTCACTAATCTCGAGATTTGGCACCCATTCGAATGGACTTGACTGTTGGATGGAGAGTTGATTTTTATTTCTTTCGAATATGAAGCCAGTAAACTTGTTATATATATGAGAAAAATTCATGCGCATCCATCCCTCACCATATTACGGTATAAGACAACATAGTAGGACTGACTTTATGAGACGCCCGAACCATTTACATATATTGGACCCCTTGAATTTCACTAGATCCATAGATTTTTCACCTATCCAATGGATTGGAATGCTGGATTCAGGGTTAAATTCTTTCTATAATATAAAGTCATTATATTTGTGGGCGATGGTCGAAGGGGTTAGAGGCATGAGTCATTCAGTGTCTATATATATATATATATTTTTTTTTTTTGAGGTCAGCCCTCCTAAGCTGAGATAAGCTTAAAGTGTGTGGTGGGGCCACCTAGGGACCCACCCCCATGTGGCGGCCACCCTTGGTAGAGCTTAGGATCAAATTTTGCAAGCTTGCGCTTGTTGGGCCCACCCCTTGGTCCATCCAAATGGACCAAATACACGACCCCCCCCTCCTAAATTGTACATGTCCATTAACTTTTGATCATATTCGAATTTACTGGACCGTTGGATCGACTGTGTACCGATCCTACTAGACTGTTGACCATTAAAGTTTTGGGGCACAGATGGAGATGATAGATACCACGGTTGTGGCTGATTTTTGCGAAAGGGAGAGTCCTAGGGAGTCCTTGAAATCACCCCTCCCCCGTCCACCCCATGTGGGTGCTCAGGTGGGCTCCACCACACACTTAAGCTTACATCATCTTAATTACCTTATCCTATGTTGCAGCTTATGATAGCTTCCCCCCTAACATCCCCCCTATATATATATATATATATATAGCAAGGCTCTCCTAAGCTCAAGCTTAGGAAAAAAATTTCGTAAGCTCATGCTTGTGGGGCCCACCTTTGGTTCATCCAAATGGACCAAACACATGACTTCCTTAAATTACACATGTCCACCAACTTTCGATCAGATCCAAATTTATTTGACCGTTGGATTGACTATGTATCAATCCAAATGGACCGTTGACCATTAAACTTTTAGGCCCATATGGAGATGATATAAATCTCATTTGGGGCTGATTTTTTGTAGAGAGGAATATCCAAGGGAGTCCTTGAAATCCCCCCCACCCCCATCTCCATGTGGGTCCCCAGGTGGGCCCCACCACACACTTGAGCTTACCTTATCCTAAGCTTGAGCTTAGGAGAGCTGGCCCCATATATATATATATATATAGCCACACACACACACCACCCCCACCCTATATATATATATGCTCTTGTGAGAGTAACTCTCACAGTATTATGAGAGCATACTCTCACAATATTACGAGAGCAGGGGGTGGGAGCCCTAACATCCATATCCTATACCAACAACATACTCGGGAAGATCATCAACCTCTAATAATTACTCCTTTCTCTCTGTTATTCAGATATTTACATATGTTTATTCATAAGTTCAGGCCTGAGCTGAAACCCAAGCTATTACGTACACCTTGCAGGTTTAAAATCATGATTTGGTCCAACATAAGCAAAAGTAGAATTTGGCCCCCGAAATCTTACGTTGTGTAGGTTGGGCATTGGAGTTCGTGTTTTTCACTCACTAAGTTGTAGTCCTTCTCTACTAAAATATGATAAGCCCTAGTAATTCTGTTTTATGTATTGCGTTTATTTGAGTTTGGAACTTACCCGTATGTCCTCTCTTTTTTCACTGTAGGTAGTTGTAGGAAATGGACATGAAGATAACTATGGCCACTCTTAAGACGATTATCAGTACTATTTGCTGCTTTTTTGCTTCTCCTAGTTGAAAGTTTCTCTCTTTAACTACAATTAGCAAGAGATACAATGAGGGTGCAATTAGAATGAGTGATAATAGGTATATGTGTTAATCCATGTCTCTAATCAAAGAAATATAAAGGAATATTTTTCCTTCATTCTCCTGAGAAGGAGTAAGAGCAGCAGTAGCAACCAACGGCGATGGAGATTCAGACAGATCATAGAAGGGATGATTGTCATAGTCCGAAAGGATTCCTTTCAATGACTTTGGCCATCCCTAGCAAACACGTGTAGCAGTCATTCCCAGACAAATCTCTAGTGCACTGTGCAATTCCATGTAGCCTGATCCGAGGGTTCGATACTCTGTTAGTATTTTTGTTGGCTAATTCATGGGTTGGACAAAACTCTGGGTCCATTGAGTTGTATTTTCTAATTTATTTTAGAATGGACTGTGGATGTGTCGCCGGAAGAGCTGAAGTGAAGAATAGAAGAAAAGAGCTGACCGGGCAAAATTCCCCAGGCCCGATCGATC
This sequence comes from Cinnamomum chago, assembly GCA_038049695.1. Lineage (NCBI taxonomy): Eukaryota > Viridiplantae > Streptophyta > Magnoliopsida > Laurales > Lauraceae > Cinnamomum > Cinnamomum chago. Next base: position 9,930,335 of record CP142457.1, on the reverse strand, counting down.
GGAGCCTCAGACCGATTGATTGGTCAGAAAAAGGCCTCAGTTAAATGTCAGGCCGATCGATCGCACCTGCAGGGGCGATCGATCGGACAGGTGCGCAGAGTTCGGGAAATCTCCAGTTTCTATCAGATTTAGTTTCCTTTTAAGACTATCTTTCCCAATTTGAGTCCTACTTGTGCACTAAGTCTAAGGCACGAATTTTGGGCTATTTATATGGTGTTTATCTCAACCCTAGACAACACACACAACTCTCATTGATTTGAGTCAGAGATATCTTAAGAGAGAGCTTATTCTCTAGAGCCATTGAGAGACTATTCTGAAGGGCTGCTCTAGAAGGTTATTGCTGCTTCTACTTTTCTTGTAGAAGATTGATTATCTTGGTTGACAAGGTGCGAGGAGATCAAGTAAGGAGAACGGGGCGCGGTGGATGTCGTGTCAGTGGATTCTTTGCAAGAATAACTACAGTCCTTAGGTTGAGGTACAGACTGAGGTAAAGGAGCTTGTGAGTATATCTTGTAATTGTTCGTGAACTCTTGATTTTTGGTTCGTGGTTTTTCTCCCTGGAAGGGTTTCCACGTTAAATATTGTGTCTGCCTTCTTGTGGTGTGTGATTGGTAGATAGCTAGTTCCATATTGTCTGATTGATTTATTTCCGCTGCATTGATTGGTTAAATAGAACTAGTAATCCATTCTGGTAGCCCCATATAGAATTTTCAATTGGTATCAGAGCGGGTTGCACTATTTTATTGTGTTGATCCAAATATTGCTAGAATGGATGTCTACCAAGAAGGCACTTCAACCAATAAGCCTCCTCTGCTGGATGGTTCTAATTATGCTTATTGGAAAGCCAGATTGGTTGCCTTTGTAAAAGCCATAGATCTGAAAGTTTGGAAATCTATTGAGAAAGGCTATTCCTTGCCCACTATCACTACTGATGGGATAACCAGTTTTAAATCTGAAGAACAGTGGACAAAGGATGAAGAATTGGCAGCCACTTACAATTCTAGGGCTTTGAATGCTATTTATAATGGAGTTGGCATATCTGAGTTTCGTAGAATTTCTACATGCACTATTGCAAAAGAAGCTTGGGATATTTTGCAGACTGTACATAAAGGGACTGACACTGTCAAACAGTCGAAACTTCAGAAATTGTATACAGCTTTTGAAACCATAAAGATGGAGGATGATGAAACTTTTCATGAGTTTAATTCAAAGCTGAATACAATTGTGAATGATACCTTTACTTTGGGAGAGCCAATTCCTGAAAATAGAATTGTGAAGAAGATTTTGCGGTCTCTTCCAGAAAGGTTTGATGCAAAGGCTGTGGCTATAGAAGAGAATAAAAATCTGAATATTCTCAAAGTTGAGGAATTAGTTGGCAACCTTCAGACTTTTGAAGCAAACCTAAGAACTAATGGAAAATCAAAATCCAAGGGTGTTGCTTTGAGATCCTCCAAAGAATCATACAAGAAAACTGCTAGTGATTCTGAGTCTGATTCTGAGGAGATTGATCCCCAAGTTGCTGTTGAGTTTATGAAACAATTTCAAGCTTTCATGAAGGGGAAGAAAAGTAATTTGAAGATCCCTAAAAATTTTGTAAAGAAGAAAACTTCTAAAGGGATTCAATGTTTTGAGTGTCATGGTCATGGACACATTGCTAGTGACTGTGCTAATAAGAAACCAAAGAAGAAGGCTTTCAATCTGACTTGGGATGATGATACTTCTGAGGAAGATGATAAAAAATCTGAATCTGAGAAGCCTGATGCTAGCAAAGAAAAATTCATGGAATTCATGGCAACATCAGTTTCTGCTACTCCATTAGTTTCTGATGAAGGGACTGATCAAGATGTTAGTGAGTCAGAGACAGAACATGATTGGCAAGCTGAATATCATATATTGTTTGCAAAGACCATGAAGATGCTCAAGATGAATGAAAAAGTGGCTACAAGCTGGAAAGAATTTGAAGAGCAGAATATTTCTTTAAAAGCTGAATTGTCTGAAGCTCTTACAAAAGTGAGTAACTTAGAGGCTGAAAATAACAAATTGGCAGATATGTTGACTGCTGAAGCACAGAAGTGTGACTTGATTAATCATGATATGAAGACCTTGAAAGCTGAAAATACCGACTTGCAAGGAAGACTCAAGATAGGTCTTTCTGAGTTGGATACAAGCAAGGCTTCACTAAACAAGATGAATGCTGGGTCTAAAAAACTTGATGACATCCTGTGCAGTCAAAAGGCAAAGAATAACATGCATGGCATTGGCTACGCTGACGGAGCATCTACATCAAAAGCCAAAGGTAATAATTGTTTTGTTCAAAATTCAGTTGTTACTAATTCTGTTGGTCATGTTACAAATACAGATGCCAAGAAGAAGAATGTGTCACGTCCTGAACGTATACCCACTTGTCATCACTGTGGAATTAAAGGATACATTCGACCCCATTGCAATAAGCTGCGAAAGTCTCCAAACCAAAAGCAATGGAAAAAGCAGAAGGAAGTGTCACATATGAAAACCAAGCTGTCTGGGTCAAGAAAGAAGACATTCCATCTGTATTGGTACATACTATGCTGACCTCTCTGAAAATGCAAGTGTGTGTGCCAAAGCTTCATCACCCCTTATCTACAAGATCAAGCCCCCACCCCAGTGCTGATACGAAGATCATCTTGAGGGGGAGTTTAATTAGGGGGAGCTGCAGAATCCAGATTGACAGAAGCTGTTTGAAGAAAATTGTTTTTCAATTGTGGACAAAAAGGGGGAGAATACTGAAGCCAGGGGGAGAAACAAGCAAAGATCTACAGATGCTGAATTTTTTTAACTTGAAAATTCAATGTATTTTGGGTTTTTCTCTTGGGTAGATCATTTGTATTGTTATAGGAAGTTTTGTCCATGAATTGCCAAAGGGGGAGATTGTTAGTATTTTTGTTGGCTAATTCATAGGTTGGACAAAACTCTGGGTCCATTGAGTTGTATTTTCTAATTTATTTTAGAATGGACTGTGGATGTGTCGCCGGAAGAGCTGAAGTGAAGAATAGAAGAAAAGAGCAGACCGAGCAAAATTCCCTAGGCCCGATCGATCGGAGCCTCAGACCGATCGATCGGTCAAAAAAAGGCCTCAGTTAAATGTCAGGCCGATCGATCGGACCTGCAGGGGCGATCGATCGGACAGGTGCGCAGAGTTCGGGAAATCTCCAGTTTCTATCAGATTTAGTTTCCTTTTAAGACTATCTTTCCCAGTTTGAGTCCTACTTGTGCACTAAGTCTAAGGCACGAATTTTGGGCTATTTATAGGGTGTTTATCTCAACCCTAGACAACACACACAACTCTCATTGATTTGAGTCAGAGATATCTTAAGAGAGAGTTTATTCTCTAGAGCCATTGAGAGACTATTCTGAAGGGCTGCTCTAGAAGGTTATTGCTGCTTCTACTTTTCTTGTAGAAGGTTGATTATCTTGGTTGACAAGGTGCGAGGAGAACAAGTAAGGGGAACGGGGCGTGGTGGATGTCGTGTCAGTGGATTCTTTGCAAGAATAACTACAGTCCTTAGGTCGAGGTACAGACTGAGGTAAAGGAGCTTGTGAGTATATCTTGCAATTGTTCGTGAACTCTTGATTTCTGGTTCGTGGTTTTTCTCCCTGGATAGGGTTTCCACGTTAAATATTGTGTGTGCCTTCTTGTGGTGTGTGATTGGTAGATAGCTAGTTCCATATTGTCTGATTGATTTATTTCCGTTGCATTGATTGGTTAAATAGAACTAGTAATCCATTCTGGTAGCCCCATATAGAATTTTCATACTCTAGTCACCCTCGTTCGAATCCTGGATGATGAGGCTGAAGCGTCCTTGATCAGAGCTCCTATTTCTTCAACGATAGCTTTTGTGAGGGGCAAAGGGCTGGGGAAGCCTCCCCTCAACCTTACAGTGTTATCAGGATGAGAGAGGAAGCTTTGGTTGGAGTAGCGCAGGATACAGTAATAATTTAGGACGGTTGCTTGTTTTCTTTTGGGACAGCTGTTGAAAATCGGACCTATAGAAAAGAGGAGGCACTGGCAACAATCGGCTTCGGACGCTTCAGACATGCATTGGAAGTACACATAGATGGTGTTGGGGTAATCTCCATAGGTAGCTTCATAAAAGGTTTGGCGCCAAACCTCATTGGTGTATAAGGAAGGGACGATGGTGTTGAAATTTCTTTCGTATATGCTGCCAGAAGTGTAATTAGAGGAATTGTAACATTTGCTAATGGGCAGATCATCAGCTGTGACAAGGATTCTTTGAAAATGCAATCCAAACAAGGAAAAAAGGAGCAGCTTCATGCATCTAGATGTCTCAAGGTGCATTTTACAATGACAGCACACTACAAGAAAATGTGCATTTAGCGTCGAAGTTTTACCCGCGGCCACTTAAACGAGACGGTATAAGACGACATTAATGCTGAAGCCCGATGAAGTGCGCTCTATTTTAATCGTTCCCTCTCTCACTCATCATTCTCTCTCTTGCTCTCTCTCTCTCCCTGCTCAAGTCTCGGCGACGACGATCAGATCCCTCTCTTCCTCATCGATCCCTCTTTCGCTCTCTCCCTGCTCACGCCATCACTACACTACAAAACAAACAGAATCACACTCGCTCTTGCGTGCTCTCTCTCTCGTTTTCCCTCCGGCTTGCAAGCATGGAAGACGAACTCGGCATGTTGGTTTTGCAGCAGCAACGAGAACTCAAGGCCGCAAAAGCCCTCGAATCCGATCTCGATCTCGCCTTCAAAATCCAAAGGTAGGAAGCCCTAGCCGCTTCTCTTATCCCTAATCCCTCCTCCTCCTCCTCCTCCTCTTCTTCTTCTTCTTGTTCCTTTCCCCCAATCTCATCATCCTCAGATGTTCCTCATCATCTCCATCTCAAAGACGAAGAGGACGAAGCCATCAACCCCCTGCATCTCCAAACCCTAGAACTCGAGCGATTCCGACAGGAGCGCAAGGACCGCGCCCTCTACGAATCCAGTATGTCTTTTTTTTGTGGCGTTGGGATGGAGTACCTTTAATTCCAGTATGTCTCTTTGTTCATTTTGCGCTTTTTCAGCAATGTACAAGAGAATAATATGTTAGATGAATGAAATTTTCTATTCCCAAGACATAGATGCTTCTAGCTATAACTATGTCACTCATTTAATGTCATACAACTCTGCAGGGAATAATATTGATTTCATGAATACATTGGAGTTTACATGATTCACTGATACATTTATGGGGATAATCACTGCCGGATGGAATTGGTTTATGCATTCTTTTTGTTGGCTTCTCTGAGTTCTTTTGGGACATATGATTACCAGGGTACATCAGTGTTTTTGTTCCTTAATGCTAATTAGAAAAAAAGGAAAGATGGTTGCTGTTATGCGATGCTGTTAGATGAATGAAATTTGTATTCGTTAGACGTAGATGCTTCTAGTTATAAATATGTTGCTCATTTATTGTCTTACAACTCTGCAGGGAATAATATTCATTTTATGGGTACATTGGAGCTTATGTGATACACAAATGAATTATCCCCATTAATCACTGTGGAGATGGAATTGGTTTATGCATTCTTTTTGTTGGCTTCTCTGAGTTCTTTTGGGACATCTGATTACCAAGGTACATCAGTGTTTTTGTTCCTTAATGCTTGATAGAAAAAGGAAAGATGGCTACTCTTATGCAATGCTTTCCCTTTAACTTATTACAATTCTCATTCTAAATTCTAGGGTGGGTTTTTCTTTTTTTCTTTTTTCTTTTTTTTGGGGCGAGGAGGGTACGGGCAGGGAAGACACCGATGGTGTTATTGAAAGGAAAGATTGGAAGCAATTCTTTATGTATTTTAAGAATGTTTGGTCATAGCTTCTTCACATAGAGCTCCCCTTCCATACACCAAAGTTAGATAAGATGTTTGTGGTTCATAACTTGTGTGTTTTATGAGTATAGAATTCATTAAACCAACCCAGATTGATGGGATAAGGCTAATTTGATGCTGATGATGTGTAATTTAATAATGTGGGTTCCTTTACTTTAAAAAGTCATGCCTTTTGATTATCCTATTTGGTGCAATCTATTGTATAGCTTGTCACAATTTGAAGAAACTGGCAAGTTTTGCTATTAATTGTGACATAACTGGGAACATATTTCCCCATATTGTTAAATCTCATATCT